>CM028130.1:638155833-639631666 GCA_016271365.2 Neoceratodus forsteri | reverse complement strand
TTTAATGGAGCAATTGACAGTGCAGATGGGTGAGGTGGAGGAGGCGGGTTTCAAGCTGGAGGTGATGGACCCGTGGTGGCAGCAGCAGCGAAGGAAGAGGAAAGGAGCTAGAATTAGTGGAGTACGAATACCAAGAAAAACTGCAAGGCGTCTAAATCGCTGGCCGGGGGCTCCATGAGAAAGGAGTCTGATATCATCCTTTGTTCAGAGATTTGAATATAGCCAGCATGAAGCAAGAAAGGGAGGTTGAGCTGGAGCATGCTAGGCGGTTGCAGCATCCCCAGCCAGGGCAGCCCCAAGACAGATCATATTTCGGTTCCATAGCTACCAGGATCGGAGGAGATGCTGGACCCTGGAACATGAAGAGCTGAGGTGAGGGAGGGCTACATCTAATGCTGGACTACTCAGACAGAATACTAAAGCGTGGGGCCCCAACCCAGTGCGACACAACTCAGGAGTTGAAAGTGAACTGTTTATGTTATTCCCTGCGATTCTGAAATTAAACATGAAGGGGCTACATTCATTCTGGGAACCGGAGGGGTAGCTACTTTGTGGAAGATTTAAAGAAAAGGCGGATGAGGCAGCTGATTGAGAAGCTGTGAGAAACATAGTTGTGTTAGCTGTGATTGTTTGAAGTTATTAAAAAGACTGAAAGCTGTTGGTTGGTTCAAGTTGTTGCCTTCTTGTTGAGGTGGGCCCCGGTTGAACTTTCTATAATTTTAGCTATCTTCCTCCCCTAAGGATGTGTCCCCCTCCTGGGCCTGACTGGAGCAACATGGAGTGTGGGTATAGAAAAGCTGGAGAAAGTAAAAGAGAACAGGGTGGGCTCAAGAAAAAGCCCTCTAGCATGCAGATGATTAACTAGTCAGATGGACTGTTAGAAGGAATTGCTGTGGAAGTCAAGATTGCCCTAACAGGAGGACTTATAGAGGTGGAGACACCATGCAAAGGTCAGACCTTATCCTGAAGCAGGATGTTACTGAGGTCGAGTAAGTGGGAGAGTGGGGTGTGCGATCTGCATGATTTAAGGCAGCGCGCCTCAGACCTCTACAATATTTTATAGTTCCTGTTATGTGAGCTAAGAAGAGGCTTCCGACCTGCTTGGGGAGACCAAGCGGGGCAAGGGGATAGTAGGGCGACACCAGGAAGGAACGTGGTGATTCTTCCAAGGACATTAAAGACTAAAAATATTCTAGGGACATGGATATGTTGTTATCCACACTGTCTAGCGATTCTTGCAGCTTCAAATCTTCCGGGAGGTCTTCAAACTGGCTCCTCCACCCACAGGTGGTAAAACTCGACTCCGCCCCCAGCGTAGATCTTCCCACCGCCGGAAACAAGGTTCCTCCTTAACGCTCTGCGTATAAGACTAGTTCTAACTCTTGGTTTCGCAATTTAAAGTTTTGCATTCCAAGACTTGATCTTCTTCCCTCCGCCTCCGATGGACAAATTGACTCGGTTTCGGAGATGCCCTTGAATGAGATGTGGAAGATCAGCACCCACGTCTCTGTCTGGGCCCTTGAGCACCACCCGCAGGCTGCGACCTGTGCTTCCTTCTCAGCCTACGCCCCGAAGACCATGCTGCCCGCCACAACCAAGCCCCGAAATGATCCTCAGTGAAGTCAAGGCCTGGTGGCGGTTTCAATGGTGGCGGGCGGTGAATCAGCTAGAGCAGATGATAAGCCCTCGAGAAGGGAGCAGACTGCATCTCACCGGTCACGACATTATCCGCTCTCCTAGGTTCCTCTTATACAGCTTCTTCAGGAGCTTTGTCATCCCTCCACTAGGGAGGGCCAACGTCTGGACCTTCTTCTCGGTCCAAAAGACAAGGGCAAGTCCCTCCATGACGCTCTTGGGGCCGGAAGGTCCCTCTCCCGGTTGCCGGACCATCGACCCAATCGATCATTGAAGCCTAAACCACTGGGCTCCGCAGTGTCCCGTCAGGTCAATGACCGAGACTCCCGTCCGCCTTGATCAAATTTTCTCGACCCGTTGGATGGGTTGTGACCGACAGCCGAACCAATCTCTCCCTGGTTCCCCGGTGAGTTGAGGATCCCATGAGGCAGTGCCTCGGTTCTGGAGCCTTGGGTGAACCCTCTAGCCAGGGAGGCGGTTCACCCGTCCTCCCGCACCGTCCTCGGAAAAGCCGAGGTTCTCAAATCCGGACTTCTTGGCGGTCAACCGATCCATCATAGGCAGTCAGTCTGGCACCGCCGACGCACACCGCAGCTCGTCCTCCTCCTCAGGCGAGGGAGGCTATAAATAAGTTACGTGACGATAAGGGACCTCAGGCAGCTCTTTGGCGGGAACAAGCCGATGCACGTCACCCGACAGTAGTGGCATCACGGACGACCAACAACCTCGGACTTACCAGGGCCTGTTCCCAGGCCAGTTGTTGGCCAAAACCAACTACTCCACGATTCGGTGGACCTCCGCCTCCACAGCCGTTATTTGGGGCTCAGACCAAAATTCTCAGTCGGCTCAGGGCCACACCTTAGGCTGTCTGTTACCCTCACTCCAGTCGCCCTCGGCAGGTGGAGGTGGCAGGCAGGGCACTCTTTGCGGATCTCCGAGTCCGGCAGTCCTCCCATTTCTCCAGCGAGTAGACTTGGGTCCTCTGGAGAGGCCAGTCGCTGGACAGTAGCCGCCGTCCCATCTGGGATTGCTGGCTCATCGGAGTCCACGGGTGAAGCTGAACCGTGTCTAAGCGGGCCAGTATCCCCGCAGTGATACTGGACAGAGATTCCCTAAGAGGCCTTTCGGTGGCGAGGCCATAGTGGCCCGGCCTTGGGCTCTAGCAGCGCCCTGCTACCATGCCTCGGCCAGGATGGCCAGGAAGTATACGGTCGGTTCCGCCGATTTCAGGGCACCTCAGCCGAGGGCTAGTTACCGACAAGCCCATTAGCAAGAAACACTAGGGGCGTGGACAAACCTCCCGACAAGGTCCAAAAGTGGACTATGCGGGCGCAAAGTCGCTCGTCCTCCCTCGACCTCATCAGGCCAGTTAGGCCGTACTCATGGCACATTTCTCTCATGCCTATTGGAAACCTGGACCAGTAGTTCCTCATCTCCGGCGGACCTGCAGACCACGGTTAGGCAGGTGCGGGACCAGGGCAGGCAGTGGCCAACAGCAACTTCAAACTGCTCTCGGCAGTGGAGACTCGTGCCAGGTCAGTAGCGGGCGCAGTGCTATCGCCGTCGGGCTTAGCTGAGGATATCACCTTCACTTGGATACCCAGCACAAGTTGGCGGATGTCCCTTCTGGGGACCCACCTTTTGACCCTGGGTGGAAGGTCACCTACAGAGGATCGAGGGTCCAATACTTGGACTCGGTCTCATCCGCACAGAAGACAAGGCCAGGAACCAGCCTAAGCCCTTTCATCCCTCTGCGCCAGCGGCACGCCCAGACAGCGTCAGGGCCCAGCAGGCATAAACTTGGCATCCCAAACCCAAGCCTCGGCACCTCCTCCGGAAGAGGTAAAAGGCCCGGAGGTCCCTGGCGGTCCCACCTAAGAAACCTACCATGGCCAGGTTGAGGTATACGCTAACCTGTCACCTCACCAAAAGTTCCCCCATGAAGTCGGCTCGCCCTTTCTTTCCGCCTGGTCCGTTATTACCACAGACGGTGGGTGGTGGAAAGTAGTAGAAAAGGCCTGCCTCTGAAGATCGAACAGCCCGCCCTTCAAACCCACGCACCTCGGGGCCTGGGGTCCCCAGCTTCCTGTTGGCTCGCCCGAGCAGACGCCGCTCTCCTCCTCGAAGGTGATCAGAAGGTGAGACCCTCCCTCGACCCGAGTTTGTGTCCAGGTACTTCCTGGTTCGAAGCGGACAGAGGCTGCCTTCTGACCTGCATGACCTAAACAAGTCAGGTCTCGGACCTTCAGGATGGTCACTCTGGCTCAGATTGGACCATCCTTGGGTATGACATGTGGTTCTGCTCTGGACCTGCAGGATCGTTCTCCAGTCCTATCCGTCTGTCATCAGAGTCCTTAGCTTTCGGCCGGAGGATCACTTCAGTTCAGACCATGCCCTTTGGCTTGTCTTCATCCCAGGGTCTTCACAAATGCATGGCAGTGATGACAGCATTCCTCCAGACGCCGGGGGTCCCGGTGTACCCTTAAATGACCCCCAGCTGATAGCAGCCCCCTCAGGCAGGAGGTGGAAGCGGTCAGAGATCCAGCCCTCAGTTTGCTCTCAGTCGACCTTCTCATCAAGCCAGGCCAAGTGAACTCGGGCGGCGAGTGATTCTTTCATTGGGGCAGAGCTCGACTCTTGGTGACCGCGACTCCAGCCAGGACAGGGCGGTTCTTTCCTCCTTTACCCAATCATTTCTGGTTGAACAATAGTACCTACCGGGACTCCCTGCACCTCCCTGGGTCTCATGGCGGCCTGTACAAGCGTGGTCACTGGGCCGCTGGAACATCACGCCCTTCAGTGGGGCTGGCCAGCCAGTCTCACCGCTGCGATCCATTGGACCAGCTAGTGGCGGTGACCTACAGATGTGGGCGTTCTCAGTAGTGGACCGTTCAGTTCATCTGCGGGAGAATCATTTGTCCGCCGACGACAGTCTCTCTATCGACCAATGCCTCCTGATGGGTTGGGTGCCCATCTGGAACACCACCCGTACACGGCCTCTAGTCCCAGCAATCCCAATGTCACATTAACCTGCTGGGCTGATCCGCCTAGCTCCTCCTTGCTCTGTTTCTCCCAAGTCAAGTGGTCCGGTCAGGCGGACAATACCATGACCATGTACTATCTAAACCGCCAGGCGGGGCCAACATGCGCTACTGCGAAACCTCCTTTGATCCTGGTCGCAGCCTGGGCGGACCACCAGCCATCACGGCAGGAGCCGCCAACCTGGCCGTCCTAAGCGGATGGGATTCATCCCACAGTGGTCTCTCCTGCTGGAGGTAGTACAAGATCTGTTCTCCCATTGGGACACCTCAGGTGGACCTGTTTGCCTCCAGGAAACAGCGGCTGAAGCTGTTCATACCACGCCCCCTCAGCAGGGGCTCGCTGCAGGGATGCCCACTCGAGGCAGTGGACCCGGGCCTCTTCATGCTTTCCCATTCCCCGATACACAGGTGCTTCTCAAAGCAAGGAGGACAAAGCGCGGGTGATTCTAGTAGCCCCAGACTGGCCCATGATTGGGTACAAGACTCCTCAGCCTCAGCTCTCCAGACTCCGAGAGAGCAGCTTCCAGCTACTGCCGGACCTGCTCTCAGTCAATCAGGAAGGTGTTCCATCGGACCTTCAATCCCTGCACCCAGACGGTCTGGTTCCTGGCGAGCTAGAGTTTCCCAGGCCTTGGGTCTTTCCGTGAGGTCCTCAATGTAGTTGAGGCGTCCCGTAAAGGGATCGACCAGGAAATGCACTACACCCGCCCCAAATGGAAGAGATTTTTCCATTTGGTGTCAGAAATGGAGTCCTGGACCTTCTCCTACTCCCTAAGCGAGCATATTGGACTACCTGTGGTCCCTTCTTGAGGGGCTTAGGTCGAGCGACCCATAAGGTGCACCTGGCAGCCATCTCTGCTTACGGAGGCGGCGGGCGGGGAGCAGTCAATAGCGCAGGAGAGGTGGTCTGGCTTTTTCAAGGCCTTGATCATTTCCCCTCGGTCCGAGAACCTCCACCTCCGTGGGATCTACTGCTGGTACTGGCGAAGCTCATGGGCAAACCATTGCAGACCAATGCACAGGTGTGATCTCTCTCACCTGTAGTGGAAGAACTGCCTTCTTGGTGGCTATCCACGTCAATGAAGGATGGGAGGCTCAGGTGCTTTCCTCTGATCTCACTACCTGGTCTTCCCACAGGGACAAGGTTGTCCTCGCCCCTACCGAAATTCCTTCCGGAAGGTGGTGGCCGGAGTTTCACCTTAACCAGGTGTTGACTCTGCCAGTGTTCTGCCCCAGTCGTACACTCGGAGGCTGAATATAGGCTCCATACTCTGGACCCTAGAGGCTCACTTACTATAAAGAGTGCACGGCTGAAGTCAGGAGAGGTTACCCAGCTGTTTTGTCCCTATGCTGAAGCAGCACCTGGCAGACCTGCAGCCAAGCGAGACGATAAGCAGGTGGGTCACCTCCTATCAGATCTCTGCTATAAGTTGGTGGGCATGGAGCCTCCCAGAGGATAGAGCTCATTCTACCCGCCATACTGCTGCATCGGTGGCTGCTTCCAGGGCGTCCTATCCAGGAAATCTGCAGCACTGCTGCACGGAAGTCAGCACACACCTTCATCACCCACTAACACATCGACCTTGAGTCACGCTTGGGATGCTGGTTTTGGGCCTCGGTTCTCAGTCTCTATTCCTAAGTAGGGGTACCTTGCCTCCCTCCTCCCGGAGAACTGCTAGGAGTCTGCCAGAGACAGTGTGGATGAACAACATATCCATGTCCTAGAAATACAGGTTACTCACCTGTGCTGGAGTTCTAGGAATGGTATATGCTGATACATCCTGACTCCACCGACCTCTCCCGGCTTCGGCGCACAGCCTGAGCTTCAGCGGGCCAGATCTGGCGTCATGGGGTGGAGCCGAGAGTTTTACCACCAGGTGGGTGGAAGGAGCCAGCTTGAAGACCTTCTGGCAAGATTTAAAGCAGCAAGGATACCTGCCAGACAGTGTAGATTAACAACATATACCATTCCTAGAACTCCTGTTACAGGTGAGTAACCTGTATTTATGGTTGGACTGTTAATTTTATGACAAGTTGTGGAGAACTTACGAACGAAGATAACACGGATGCTGTGTGAAGTTAAATAAGCGGGAGGGTGGGGAACGGAACGTTTGCATTGGTTTGTAGTTGGTCCATTCTAGGTTTTGAATGGCATGAGGCAGATAGTGTTAAGAGGGGGTATGTTTAGAAATGGGAATTTTGTTTTGATTTGGAAGAAAGGGCGGAGGGGAGGGAGGCTATACTGGGCTTGGGGTATGTTACAGGTATGTTTGTATGATTTAATGCAACATGGTGAATGTCTCTCATTTTTATTAATTGTGAAGAGTGTGATGCTAGTATATGACTCTGTAAATTATAATAGGCCTGGAATGTGGGAAACTCGGAACAACATAAGAGTAATAGAAGGGATGAAGGGAAAGGCACTATGGTCCTATGGCTAATCATAAAACATTGGGAATTGTCTCATGGAATGTGAAGGGGATCCTATCACGGTCAAGCAATAATTGGTATTTTGATGGCCTAGCATCGCCAGGGTGCTCAAGTGGCCCTCCTACAGGAAACGCACCTAACTAGCCGGGAGCATTACAAGCTGTAGAGAGGATGGGTGGGCAAGTGCTTTGCATCCCCTTACAATTCACATAAAAGAGGAGTAGCGGTCCTGATAGGTAGAATGACCCCTTTCATCAGTACAAGAGTAGTTGCAGATAAGGGGGAGGGGAGATATATTTTTGTGGAAGAGGTGCTATCTGGGGAGAAGATCACTTTTGGAAGTATTTACG
Organism: Neoceratodus forsteri; assembly: GCA_016271365.2. Classification (NCBI taxonomy): domain Eukaryota; kingdom Metazoa; phylum Chordata; order Ceratodontiformes; family Ceratodontidae; genus Neoceratodus; species Neoceratodus forsteri. Next base: position 639,624,210 of record CM028130.1, on the reverse strand, counting down.
CCCCCTCTGTTTTTGACCCAGCCTTTTATCAAGAAATTCTTGACGTGCTGATGAGGGAACAATTTAATGGGCTAATCATGGGAGGGGATTTTAATACAGTTATGCAAGGGGAGTTAGACCACTTGGAAGGGAAGAGTAGATACGGAGGTAGGTTGAAGAGGTGGCAGGAGGGGGTGCTTGACCTGGATATGATAGACTGTTGGAGGCTGAGACATACAGTGGAAAAGGGATTTACCTTCTACTCGAACCTGCACAAAATCTGGACCAGGATAGACTACATTTTTGTACCCCGACCTTGGTTAAGTAGGGTACAAAAAATTGAACACAGTCCCATTCTCTTATCGGACCATGCTATGGTTCAGATGGTGTTGGAAATAAAGGAAGAGAGTGTGGGTCCCCCGCCCTGGAAATTTCCGAGGTATCTGCTGGGCAAAAACAAATTTATTGAATATATTAAGCAGCAGTGGCAGTATTATAAAGAAATGAATGAGAAGTCGGTGGAATCCGCAGGGGTATTTTGGGAAGCTGACAAAGCATTTATAAGGGGTGCCATCATTAGGTTTTGTTGCCCAATATAAAAGAAAACACCTAGAGAAAGAGGAATTAGGGGAGGTAAGAAGTGGGAAAGGGAGGTGATTGAAAAAGGAAGGGAAAACCAAAGCTGACAAGGGAGGCACTAAATGTCTTTCTTTTGGGAGAAGCGCAAATGGCTGGGATGCTTGCTAGAAGCTGCTTGTTTGAGTGGGGGATCAGATCTGGCCCATTAATGGTCCAGTTAATCAAGGGAAGGCGGGTATGTACGCACATCCCCGGAATAAAAGATGGGGGAGGGAAGCTGATTACGGATAAAGTTTTAATAAGGAATAGGTTTGAGCAATTCTATAGACAGCTATACCAAGCAGAATGTACCGGAACAGGAGAAATGGCAGCACAGTTTCTTAGGAAAGTTAAAATTCCTAAATTAACTGAACAGCAACAAAAACAGCTGGATGGGGAAATTACACAATTGGAAATTAGACAAGCAATACAGTGTCTGAAGCAGGGAAAGGCCAGTGAACCAGACGGATTTCCCATAGAGTTTTACAAAACAATGCTGGAGCATGTAGTTGAACTTTTACAGTAGGTTTTCTCTGAGGTTGGGGAAGGGATGATCTTTTGGCTTCATTCAGGGAAGCAGTCATCTGTTTGGTCCCCAAGCCAGGGAAGGATGAGCAGGAGTGCTCGTCATATAGACCGATTTCCCTATTGAACTGCGATGCCAAGATCCTGGCCAAGGTTTTGGCCAGGAGACTGGATCAGTGTCTACCAGGGTTGGTGCACCCAGACCAGACAGGTTTTGTCTCTGGTAGATGCTCATATCATAATATGAGAAAACTCCTCAGCGTAATATGGAGAGCCTCCCACGGTCAAAAAAATATAGCGGTTCTAACAATGGATGCCGAGAAGGCGTTTGACCGTATAGAGTGGGAGTATGTATTTGGGGTCCTTCGGATGTATGGGATGGGAAAAGGATTTATAGGATGGGTTGAAAGCTTGTATAAAGCCCCGGAGATGAGAGTACTGGCGAATGGAGGCTTAACTAGGAAATTTACCTTCCATAGGGGCACTCAGCAGGGTTGTCCCCCCTCACCACTCCTATTTGCACTGGCTATAGAGCCTCTAGCGATTGCCAGTAGAAGCTCAATGGAAATTGGGGGGGTGGTTGGGAGGTCGGGGAAAGAACATAAGGTCACATTATACGCAGATGACATGCTATTCTATGTCCGGGACCTGGCTAGATCTGTTTCTCCATTGCTGACAGTGATAGAGCAGTTTGCAGTGTTCTCCGGATATTAAATAAATATCCACAAGTCCGAAATTATGCTGTGTGGAGAAACTGAAAAAGAGTGTAGAAATACAGTTTGGGGCCTTAAAAAGGCAAAAACAGAATTTACATACCTGGGGATTCGTATAGGGCATGAGTTGAGTCAGCACTATAAGTTAAATTATGGGCCGATGGTGCAGAATGTAGAAGAGGAGTTGAGAAGGTGGAGAGACCTACCTTTATCGTGGGTAGGTCATATAAATCTTATAAAAATGAATACTTTGCCACGGGTGCTGTACTTGTTGCAAATGTTGCCGGTGGGCCTTAATAAGAAGGATGTGAAGAGGATGGATAAGGCCTTTACAGGCTTTTCATGGAAGGGGAGGAGGCCCAGAGCGAGCCTTCGGAGGCTTCAAGCAGATGGAGACAGGGGTGGCTTAAATCTACCTGACTTAAGGAACTATGCTTTAGCTATGCACTATAGACTGTTAGGGGATTGGGTGAACAGACTGCCAGAAGAGGGTGAGTTAGATTTAGAGGGAAGGGAGGGTGGTAAGGCTTTCGGCATTCCTGAGAAAGGGAGAGAAAAAGGCATATAATGGTCAGGCAGATCCAAATCCACTGGTGGTCTCAGTCTTGGAGGGATGGGAACATCTATTGAAGTGGGCAGGAGTGAGATCAGGGGAAGAGACATTGCTGCTCCTACTGAGGGGTTCCGGGTTTGTGGTAGGGTTGGAAGATATAGGGTTTTTACACTGGGAGGGAGAGGGTTAAGTCGTAAAAATTTATGGAAGGAAGGAACCAATGTCGGGGGAAGAGTTAGAGGGGCGATATGGGGTTGGTATGTTCCAAAGATCCTTCAGGAAACTTATGCTAAAACAGTTGAAAGGGATCAAGTAGTGGGCTCTCCCATAGAGGAGATCGAGCATCTGGTACTCAGTACCCGGAAGGGAGCGAGAGGAATAATAGGAAGGGCGGCAAAAATGGAGCGGCAGTATCTACCAGCCTATACCTGTAAAACTAGGATGTTATGGAGTAGGGATCTGAAAAGGGAGATACCTGACCAGGGATGGGATTTACTACTGCAATTGCATAAAGGGTTATTGGTGTGTAATAAATACCAGGAGTCCTACTATAAGTTCCTACATAGGCTCTACTGCCCCCCAAGTATGGTTCACAGATTTTGACCCGAGATATCACCTCTATGTGGGAGATGTAAGAAGGAGGAGGGCACCTATATACATTGCTTTTGGGAGAGCCCTCACCTTGAACAATTTTGGGATGGAGTAGCCATGGAGATGGGAAGGATTTGGGGCAGGCAGGTGGAGAGAAACCCGCTGTTCATGTTGTTTGGGGTGGATGACTCAGAGGAAGAGGATTGGAGACCCCTCCCGAGGTGGGTGCGGATCCTGGTTGTTTTGGCCAGGCACTGCATCCTAAACACATGGGTTTCAAGTGATACTCCCACTATGCAGCAGTGGAAAAACCTGTGCCTGCAGGCTCTCGGCCTGGAAAAGCTATATTATGTAGCAAGAAATAGAGAGGATCGGTTTTGGAAAGTGTGGGGAACATTTATGTTTTCATTATCCCTAGAAGAGAGGGAATTGTTAGGGAAAGGGCTGCAAGAATGGGGTGTAGTGGCTTAATGTGTAGGAAGGTTGAGGGGACAATTGTTAAAAGTGAGCTGGAGCGGGGAGAAAGCATCCAGAGCCTGATAAGGAGAGGGTAAACAAATGAGAGATGAAGGTTTAATAACAAACTAGCAATGTACAGAGTCGATGAATATGAACAAACTAGCAATGTATAGAGTTAATGAATATGAGATGTGTATGGTATTAAAAATAACCTAGGTGTGTTTTTTTTTTTTTCTTTTTGGGGAGAATGAATAAACTAATAAATTGTTGCAAGAAGGAGATATTGGGGGGTATAGGTACATGTTGAATCAATGTGGTACTGATGTGTATGAAGTATATGTGATTGTACCTCTGTTTCATGGTGGAAAATCTAATATTATGCAAAAAAAAAACGAAGCTAGAAAAGGTCTGTGCGCGCCTTATCAAATAATGACGGGAAATACCCTGCTCTCCTTTGAAGCAATTCAGGAAAAATGTGGCCTGAAGTAGACTGATAAAATCAGGTATTACCAATTGAGAGGCTACTTGAATATACAGGAGCCGGTGTTGGAAGAGAGAGGGCTATTTCAAAGAATGCGGGGTGGCAAGGGGGGCAGACCATGCCATTTCGTTGCTGTATAATAACTATGTGGCAGATATGGCCAACACGTCCCAGCATATAAAGAAAAAATGGGAACAGGACTTAGTAATTCTTATACAGATAAACATTGGTCTCTGATATGGAGAAGTACATGGTCAACTTCTAGCTCCTTAGTGTGGAGGGACTTTTGTTGGAAGTTGAGAACCAGATATTTGTTAGTACCAACACAAATGGTGCATTTGAAGGGAGGGACCATGGCTGGGTGCTGGACGGCTTGTGGAGAACAACATGCCTCACAGGCACATGTCTTTTGGTCATGTCCCAGTATCACCGTATATTGGAGGGAGGTTAGGAAACATCTAAAACAGATATTTTTTTAATTCAGACGCAGTTAGGACCTGAACACTTGGTTTTAGGATTAATCCCAGGGGAGGTTAGAGACAAGGATGCCAGATACCTATGGAAGATCCTGGTTGTGGCAGCTTTAAAAAATTATCACAAAGAATTGGTTGCAGCCGAGAACCCCCACGGTAGGGGAATGGAAGGATATGGTTGAATCCATACGTTTAATGGAAAGGTTAACTATCAGTCTTAAGCAAAAGCCACAGATATATCAACAGAAATGGACCAGATGGTTACTTCATGACAGTGGTTAAGAGAGAGATGCTTGAACTGTACTAAAAGAGAAATTTACCTTCTACACCGGAGTTAGAGTATGTCCCCCGATTAACTCCTGTTATAGGTATTTTCTGGATATGAGATAACTAGTTATAGACAGTGAAATGACGGAGCGCATCCCAGACAGTTGCACCTACTGTTACTGTCTTAGCTAGACGGTAGTAAAGTTGATTATTGTGAACCAAAAGTACTGTAATATTTCTGTGATGTTGTCAGTGCTAGGGGCTTTTACCCCAAAGAACAACATGTGAATCATGCGAATGATGTAACAAATGCTGACAAATGAAAGATAATAAACTACGTATAAAAAAAAAAACAAGAAAGTCAGCTACCAGGAAGGCATATTCCTTTAAGAGGACAAGGTTTTCTTACAGGTGTGCCCCCAGAAAAAAAATCCAGTAGAGGTAAGGTTGCCTATAATTCTGGAATATCTAGTACACCTATAGTCGTTAGGCCTATGGCCTTCAACTTTAAAGGTGCACTTAGCAGCAGTATCAGCTAGCAAGGGAAAGTCTTTGGCCTAACACCCCATTTCCAGTTTGCTTTTATGGCTGCATGAGTGGAGCTATGCTGACATATTACAATGATGTAGGAGAGAGAAGGGACTGCGGAAACACTGGAAACTTAAACCGTCTTCTTTCACTGAGTGCTTCAAGTGGCGTTTAACATCTCTCTGCCTCCTCTCCATTTATCACAGTAGTGTTCCTTTGTCTGCCCCCAACCTCTGCCTGCACTACACCTTGCTATTTCCTTCCTTCCAATTTGAAATAATACAGCTCGGCACTGGGAAGATACAGACCGACACATCATGACAGAAGTCCTGAACTATAGCTAGATTTACAGGCCTTGCACTAGGGTTGGAAATCAGGGGGTAAGTTTGACCCCCTTCTTCCAAAGTAGGGAGTCAGAAGCCAAAAGCTGGGAGTCACTGCACCAAATTTATATGTTCATGAAAAAAATGTGCTTTTCTTTAATGGTAATATGTCAGCTAGGAATTAGTATGGTGCAGTGGTTTAAGGCTCTGTGCTGAAAACCTGGAGACCTGGGTTTGAATCCCACAGCCCCCACTTACATACTGTGTGATCCTGAGCAAGTCACTTAACTTCCTTGTGCTCCCAGGTTGCACCTGGAATCAAGCTTCGGCTTAGTGTGCCTCTCCTGGTTAAAAATGTTCCCCTTCCCCTTGCCAGAAGGTATAGTATATTCAAGTTACTGCCATGCCTCATCAGCGCCCTGCATAACACGTAAAAGTGAAACCCTCCCTGTCTTTTTTTATTGTGTGTCAGGCTGTCAAGGAATAAAAAAAAAAAAAATACCGGCAGATACATACAAGCAGTTACCGGCTGCTAGAAATGCCTGTGGCTGCCACATCAATAGCAAAAGCGGAGGTGCAGTCTCTGTTTGCCTGGGCCACCGGACTGCTCCACAGACTGAATCGGATTTGGTGCAAGGCAGTCTGTGGCGCAGAAGTCACCAAATAAAATGCTGTTGTTTTCAGGTGCCAGGGAAAACAGAGAAAATACCCCCACTTTCCCTAATTATGATGGGACAGCCACAGGCATTCATCTAGCAGCCGGTGACTTTTTTCTTTCCTCAGCCAGCCCGTAGAAAATGCAGGAAGCCAGTCTCCAAGTCAAGCTTCACTTCACTGCAGCAGGGGAGGGCAGTACTACTCAGAGGCACTGACTAGATTGACAAGAAAATGCTTGGCTTTACCCCCCCCCCCCAATAACAGTAACTTTTACAGTCTCTCTCCCTCTGAACTGAAGTCGGCCTGAATGAACGTTACCCAGTCTCCAGTGCAGCACTATCCTGGATTCCTGACACACTCGGAGGACCCACACAAAGAAGGAAGGAGGAACATATGTTCCTTTGCTCCGTCTGACACCATTACCTTGTAGGTGGAACTACCAAACCGGACACAGTCTTCTGTTGCTGCCACTGTGACGCCCATCACTCCTGGCTCCTTCGTGCTCAGTTCTCCAGATTTGCTGTCTCTTCCTGACCCAAACAGACAGGGACTACCACTCCATAAGTTGCTTGTCTTTGCCGCACCGATTCAACTGCCGCAGATCAGGTATACAAACTGAAGAAGACTGCTGGCCCACATAATCCTCCCGCCAGATTTACTGTCAAATCGCTGCCCACACTGATAAATTGGCAACACCTACTCAGCTGGGTACCCCGTTCCTTACTGTCACATCACCAATCGCAGCTTGCCTCCGATATGTAAAGACAAAAAAATACAGGACCAGTCATCACCACTCTTCTCACTGTCCCATGGAGAAGAAGTGCATTTAAAGTGACAACAGCACCAATTAATCAGAGAAGGGCTGCATCAGAGCAGATGCAGTGCTTTCAAAGTAGCGCATCAAAATTAGGATTTTTGCCCGAGGGGGACGTCAGTAGTGTGTTAACGCAAGCCCTGGATTTAGGAAACTGGCAACAGGGAGTCTGTAAAGAAAAAAAATCAGTGATGCTGTTTTGATGCCAGTCCTAACTGCTGTATTTCTTTTTACAGTGAGCTACAGCATTAGAGCAGGTTGCCAGTTGTAAGGTGTTGCTGTGCATGAGCTTTGTACAGTGAGCCACTTGCATAGTTTCCCCTTTAATCAATGTGGTGCAAGTATTGTGGATCTTGTGTGTGTGGTGAGCAGCTTACGTATGTGGTGAACAGCTTATTTTAAAAGAGGTACTCAACTCTTGAGGAGTTATTTGGAAGTTTGATTGGTTGTTCTTGCTAAGAAAATCAACTGGTTCTTTGTTTTGACTCTGCAGTGGTTTGGGGCTTAATTTGTGGTTGGGAGTGGCAGTTCTGAGAGTGAACAAGTCAGAGCAATTGAGGCGGGTGCCAGCAGTGATGCTAAAATATGAAGTAGTGTTAATATCTGTGTGTGTCATAGAAAGTGGGTTTGGGGATTGTTTTAGAAGTTGTTTTGGGAATTTGCTTGACATTGTTCCCAGTTTTTTCCTCAAATGCTACTATTCTCAAAGTCAAAAATAACTCTTACCACAGTGGTATTCCTTTGCCTGCTTCCCCCCAACCCTGCCTGCACTACACCGTTCTGTTTCCTTCCTTCCAACTTGAAATAACACAGCTCGGTGCTGCGCAGATGCAGACTGACTCATCACAGCAGTAATCCTGAATGGTAGCTGAAGTTAGGAAACTGCTGACAAGGAGTTTGCAAAAAAAAAAAAAATCAGTAATGCTGTTTCGATAACGGGTGCTGAACTGTAGAAAGCTCCATCTGCAAAGCATAGTTTTTTTCTTGAACAATCAGCAATACTACAGATAACAGAGAACTGCATTTTTTTTCTATCTAGTTTAATGACCGTTTTCACAGTCCCCGTAGCTTATACATTAATAGCCCCCATATTCTATGGGTGCTTCAGTCAGCTGCTTTTGAAAATTAATTCCAGCTATTCTAAAACATGATTTTGCTTCATGCTTCTTTTTAGTTGAAATATATATATATATATATATATATATATATATATATATATATTTTTTTATTTCTATTGACAGTAGCCAGACATCTTCAGTGACAGGCAAAACCCCCCAATAAATACTGAAAATAAATAAATAAAGGTAACGGTTTAGTAATGTTACATTTGATTCCTCAGCTTAGGGCCATAAATGGCTGCCATGTCTTGGAATCCTAAACGTTTAGTACACAGAACACAGTTGGATTCTAACAGTCTATATAAAAGGTACACATTCACATGTGATTAGAACTTAGAAAGGTATACTTTTGACAAGGGGCAATGGTTAGTTTTACTTGTAATATATATGATTCAGAGGAGCGGACGCTGGAGCACTTTTATTTGACCCTTTATGTGTTAGCTTAGTTTTTTATCTGTAGTAGGATTTCTTTCAGTGCTGCCCAGGTAAAGCAATGCAAGCAGCAGACATTTCTATTTGTTATTCATCCTGGAGTATTTCCATGCATTCCCTTGCTTTTGTATAGACTTTGCCAGCTTTGGTGATAACACTGTCATTAGGTTCAGATCCAACTGAACTGGAAAATAGCACATAGAGTTCAATGTGCTTACCCAACTTGATATGATGTATGCTTGTGTGACTTCGATACTTTGTAGCTGTTCACATCTCTATCCATGGGATATACCACCCTATAGGGATACGACGGCGAGGAACCCTGGAGGAGGGTTCCACCCTCTAGGTGCCACAGGAATTATTCCCTTGGCTAAAGGTAGCTTAGGAAGAAGCCCACTGAAGGAGAGATGTGCTACTGGAGGAAGAGGGGAGGATGGTGGGGCAATGAAGAAACGAATCTTAGAACAGTCCAGGAGGAGTGGCCTTTTAAGGCCTGATGGGGGAGTGACATTGTTGCTCCGCCCATTGAACCCCAGCATAGCCTTTACAATTCAATGTGCTTATGCAACTTGATATGATGTATGCTTGTTTGACTTCGATACATTGTGTCTGTTCATCTCCCTATCCATGGGATATACCACCCTATTGGGGTACGACAGCAAGGAACCCTAGAGGGTTCCATCTATGTAGGTGTTGTCGGAATGAGTCCCTTGGCTAAAGGTACCTTAGGAAGAAGTCCACTGAAAGAGGGACATGCTACTAGAGGAGGAGGGGAGGATGGTGGGGCAGTGAATAAATGAACCCTCGAACAGTCCAGGAGGAGTGGCCTTCTAAGGCCTGATGGGGGAGTAACAGTGTTGCTGCACCCATTGAACGACAGGTATAGCCTTTACAATTCAATGTGCTTATGCAACTTGATATGATGTATGCTTGTTTGACTTCGATACATTGTGGCTGTTCTCCTCTCTATCTGTGGGATATACCACCCTATAGGAGCACGACAGTGAGGAACCCTAGAAGAGGGTTCCACCCCTATATGTTCCGTGAGAATGATTCCCTTGGCTAAAGGTAGCATAGAAAGAATCCCAAAAGGGTATTTGAGCATCGAAGAGGTGAGAAATCAGAATATATCGAGACCAGAAATTAAGGTGATAGACATAGATGGGAAGGACAGGAGAAGAACGAGATATGATGACGACGATGAACAAAAGGAAGTCTCACACGATGCAGAAGGGCAGACTTCCTAAGGAGAGAGGGAACAGCTGGGGCCACCATCCGACTCCATTCAGCAGCGGAACCTAACTACAGAACCTAGGAAAGCACTAACCCTGTGTAATATTATGACCATTGGCACGGAGGAGAGGAAGAACACCATTGAGGAGGAAACCTTTTGGGGATCCAAGGCCTAGATCACCTTCCCTCCAGGCAAAAGGATGTTTTGGTTAGTGATGGCTCAGCTACTGCAATTTAGAGGCGATAGTGAGGGAAGAGGAAAAAGTCCCGATTTAGATGAAGCTTACTCTGTGTCCTGCAGAATGCTGGTCAGGATTGCAAGCAATGTCTAGCTACAGATTCGGAATGGACGAGTGGAGGTTTGAGATGAATATAAGAAGTTCCCTGACAGAAGGAAGCTTAGAAGGTTGGCATGGAGTGCCGAACGGAAACAAAGGATGCGAAGGGGAGAGTTGAGGACGGCCGGGTGAAGCCCGCAGCCTACGATGAGAGTAGAAGTCAATGCTGGAGGACAGAATGGTCAAGGACAAATGAACAATAAACGATGGTGAATTGAAAGCCTTGAAGGCCTGAACAGTTGAAGGTGAGTAATGAAATGGACGATGTACAAATATGAAATGAAGCCTAGAAGGCCGGTACTGTTAAGGTAAAATATGAAGTGGACGATGTATGATGATGGAGAGAAGCTTTGAAGGTTGGAACGGTTAAGGTCCGGTATGAAATGGACAATTTACCATGTTGGAGAGGAGCCTTGAAGGCCTGAACAGTTTAAGGTAAGGAATGACATGGACAATGTATGATTATAAATTGAGGCCTAGAAGACCGGTACTGTGACTGTAAAATGTGAAATGTACGATGATGGAAAGAAGCCTTGAAGGCCAGAACGGTTAAGGTGAAATATGAAATGGACGATGTACGATGATGGAGAGAAGCCATGAAGGCCTGAACGGTTTAAGGTGAGTAATGAAATGGACAATGTACGATTATGAAATGAAGCCTAGAAGGCCAGAACGGTTATAGTGAGGTATGAAATGGATGATGTACGATGATAGAAAGAAGCCTTGAAGGCCAGAACGGTTAAGGTGAGTAATGAAATGGACAATGTACGATTATGAAATGAAGCCTAGAAGGCCAGAACGGTTATGGTGAGGTATGAAATGGATGATGTACTATGATGGAGTGAAGCCTTGGGTGTTGGTACAGTTAAGGCGAGGTATGAAAGGACGAAGTACGATAAGGGAGGGAAAGCTATGTAGGCCGGTATGGTGAAGGGTAAGACAAAAGGGTAGGTAAGAGAGCAAGTTGGGTATAGGAAGGAAGAGGTTTGGCAATGATGGAGGTTTGCCATGGAGTGGAGGATATGCGAGTTGAGTGGACCAGAGATAAGACTAGGATATGAGGAGGATATGACTAGGTAAGATGATGGCAGGATAGGGAAACATCCCCAAAAGAAAGCACAGGATGAGGAAGGAGAAGAGGCAAGGGTCGTGAGAGAGGTGGAAAGTGGGGCATGAATGCTAGGTAGATGCTTGGGTAGAAGAGATGTGAATGACCTGGCAAAAGCCACATCCATCGGTTGAGGTATGAAGTATCTAGAATAAGGGTAAAGCCAGCAACAGGAGCAGGTTTTAATAGCAGCAGGTTGACATGGAGTGAACTGAATCCATGCTGAGAGTTCTTAAACGTAGGTAATGAGATGTTGAAAGTACGAATATAACTGATGCCTAGGAGTCGCAGGCAGCACCAGCAGGAAATTATGACTGGCATGGGGACAGACGGCCTATAGGACAGGAAACCACAAAAGAAATGGAGATTTGAAGGGCAGAGGTGATCCCAAGGCCCGTTGGTCAGAACAGAAACACAATGGACGAGAGAGCTCGGGGGGACGACGGGCATGAGGGTTTTGAACGAAGGCATAGGTAGCTGACGTGGGAGTAGTGAAAGAGAAGAGGTAGGGTAGGAACCCCCACAAAGGCAAGGTTGAGGCGAAGGCTGGCCCAGAGCACCTGTGGGCCGATGGGGAACATAGCAGTGAAGGGTGAGGTAGCTTAAACGGACCGGTCTTCGGTTAGAGGAAAGGAGGAATGGAAAACTGAAAAAAACTTGCAGGAAGAAGGAACAATGGTGCTCTGTCGAATGACAGAGGTGAGTGGTAGAGAGCTGAAGACAGAACTGTGGAAATATGAATGTGGGGATAAATAATGAAAAGGGGCTGGAGGAGAACCGAGAGCACTGGAGGTGGACCAAGGGCAAGAAATGTAGTAACGCATTGGTGGATGTCCTCCCAGTGGAATATTGCAGGACAGGAGAGGAGATGGAAGAGTAGGAAGCAGTCCTGTTTGGCCAAGGGAGATCTACAGTCCCTAATGGCAGAAACCCAAGAACCTGAGCCAGGAGGCAAACGGGGGATGGTAGGGAGAGGAAAGAAGGGAAGGGAGAGGTCGAGCAGCTGGGCAGCAGATTGCAAAGAATGAAAATTCCAACCCTGGACATGCATAGTAGCGGCAGGGAGCTGTGGAGAGCCAAAAGCGAAGGAGCGAGAAGCCCCAACACAGGAAAGCACCAGAAAAGTCCAAAGGTGCAACCAATGCAAAACTCTCCACAGGGAGTAGGGGAGAGATGGCTGAAGCACACAGGTAGCAAAGAAACGGGAACAGGCAGCAGTGCCAAGGTCTGGCACAGAGGATGATACAGAAGCTAAGGAGAGACTAGCGGTCCGCTTAGGGCAGACAGCACAGTAACAGAGCAGGGGATCCAAGCATGGCAGGGTGAACCAGGAAGAGCAACAGGAACGAAGTGGCAGCGAGGCAGAGATAAGGCCCCAAGGGAACGAAACAGAGGAGGAAGAACAGAATGCCAAAGGTAAACTGAGAGAGGAGATGAATGGAGGGGATGTGGTAGGAGACAAGGCAGCAGAAACGGGGTAATGAGCAAGAAAGGGTCAGGAAAGTGAGCTGGAGGCAGCCAAGGAAACATGGGCAAGAGCCCGAACAGGAGAGAAAGGGAGGGGAGCAAGGAAGAGTGGTGCCTGCGGCCACAACAAAGAAACAAATCCTGGAACAATCCAGGAGGAGTGGCCTTTTAAGGCCTGATGGGGGAATGACGTTATTGCTTCGCCCATTCAACCACAGGCATAGCCTTTACAATTATATGAAACTACTGGGTGGCTCTCTAGATATAGCTACACATATAATTTTTGGACTAGCTTGCTATAGATTAAATGGTTCACCACTATGCCATGCAGCTGTGTTATTTCCAAGAGGGAGCTTCAGGAGCATCGAGTACGACTCCCTAGACAAAAAGCACATAAAAGTCCACAACAGCAACTCTGGTGCGAATGAGCTGCTCTCTGTGTCACAATAGATGTTACTTCGAGAGGGCTCTTGCAGTAGGTAATCACCTTGAGGACTGCACCCCCCCTGGCATCAGGACCACATGGAAACTTTAGCTAGCATTGTCTGACAGGGCACTGCCCACCCGACGTCATGTGATGGACGTCAAGTGTGACACTATATAGTGGGCAGTTCCCACGCCTGCCTTCCAGATCTTCTTCTATGAACCTTCTCCATTCATCACTGGTGGATTATACGCCGGAGGTACTATGACCCCATGGGAGCTTATAGCTCATAAATTTTTCTAGTTGAAGGAGTCAGCACCAGGGACAGTGCCGCCCAAGAGGACGACGCACAGCATGCTGCTCAAGTGTTAACCAGTAACCAACACTGACTCCTCCCTCACCTCAGCACTGTTCATCCCGTTATCGAGAGTTCATCTTGTGGGAGCTGAAGAGCTGTTATTGCGCAGTCCATAATTTAGAGTCATCGAAAGTTCTGTTCGTGATTACTCGATGCCATATACCATCAGACGGGGAGACCGTTCCCTTTTATTACGTTTCTGGTTTTCTTGCTTTCTACAGTGCTGGGTCTTTGCTGTATTTTAATTTAATTTTGTTTCCAGTCGATCGTGTCCGAAGTCAAAGTCTAAGGCGGGATATGCCCCTATGCGTCGGTGACCCTGTGGCAACTCTATCTCCGTATCGAATCACCATGATCAATGTTTATCTTACCTGGGCCCACAACACGACATGGACAACTGCAACATGTGCTTCTTCATGGACTGCCGGGTCCTTGAAATGTGTGCATTGAAGGTGGGTCAGAAACCTCCTACCTTCGGAGGACAGCATAAGTCCAGGGATGCTAAGGCAAGAACTTTGGACCCTTCCCCCGGATCGCCCTCTGATACTGTACATACCAGAGAGGTTCGATCTATCGAGGGGGCTGGCATCGCTGGTGCCTCTGGCTCGCTAGAGGGGTCAGGTGGACAGTTGGCCTCCTCTGGAGGGGGGGGGTTGGTTGAGCACCCCTCTTGGTCGTCGGTCTCCTCGGAGCCACGACCTCCCCTGGTGTTGTGGTCGGAGCTATATGTTGGATCCAAACTGGTGGGGCCCTCAACTCGTTCTGCCAACTCAGCTCTGGCTCCTGGCCATGTTTCTGAGGCCAGTTAGCAGGGTGGTATCGAGGTAGCGGCGGGGCCTATTTCTGGTGGTGCGAGTGGTGCTGGATCCAGTAGGGTGCTAGGGGCGGCCTCTCTCCTGGTCATCCTGATCGCTTCCTCTTCAGAAAAGGAGAAGGACGAGTCTGACCCAGAGGGGTTGGCCCACTCTGAAGAGTCTCTTGGCTCTGAGGAGTCGTGGTGCCCACCAAGGCCTAGCAGCAAAGTTCAGGAGGTATCTTCCTCTTCTACCTCCCTGACTGGGTCTGCCCCTGGGGCCACCTTCTTCGAGCCTTCCAGCGCCGTTGGCAGTGCCAGAGACTCACGGAGCATCTCCAGTGCCATGGAGAAGGACAGCGCCGATGGCAGATTTGGGTCAGGGAACGGTGCCGGATCTGAGAGCGGTGCTGTACCTGATGCCGAGTCAGAGGTTGGCACCTCTTGAGGCTGAGTCCAGTGTTGAAGCTGAGAGTGGTGCAGTTTCTGTTCCTGGATCAAGGGTTAACTCAGGGAGGGCTTGCAAATGTTTGTGGCTCTTCTGGAGTTTCCTCTATCGATACCTCGGGGATGGATGAGGGGCAGGTCTCTCTCTCTGAGGGGGAAGGCTTGAGAAGGCCTGGGGTAGTGCAGAAGTTTTCTCCCATAGCTGCTGGTGGCTCAGGGAGGAGCCAAAGTGCTGACCCCTTGTATTTCTGCTCTCCTCAGTGGGGGCTCTGCATCAGGTGGAGTAAGGGGCCATCTGCAAGGGCCAGACCAGTCCTGATCCCCTCACCATGGGGCTTTCTCCTTGGGGCACTACTTAGGCTGCACCTGTAGGTTATGCCACCTACTATGGACTCTTTGCGCAGCCCCACGCTTCTGGAGAGGTCATATGAACGCTTCCGAAGCTCTAGCAGGGATCCTCCTCTGGCTTGCCAAACGTCTCCTCCTTCTTCGGATCCTTGGCCTCGCCTTTCTGCTCTTCCAGGCATTTCAGGTCCTGAAGAGCCCTTGTCTTGGGACCAGTTCAGAGCCTCGGCTGCAGCTTTTCCTCGATACTCAAAAGCTCTGGACCAGGTCATTTGCAGACCAGAAATCCCTGCTGCACCACAGTCTGAACTGAGCTCTTCCACTTCCTCGTTGCCCTCCCCTGAGGAAGAAGACTCTTCGATCCACCTGTACTCAGACGCAGATATCACCAGCTGTCAGCAGTTCTCGTTTAGGTTGTTAGGAGGAGCTCCACATATCTCACTTTGCAGGTTATTCCTATGTGGCCTGTTCCATTTTCAGGAAGCATCTCATCAAGTCTGGCAGAACTCCTCTGCCCCTTCTCCTGCCCTGAGGGACTGCCAGTGCAGGTATCATACCCTCCAGGTGTCCCCAGGTTCCATGCCCCACCCCACTTCAGGGATAGAGCTGTTGGATACCCCCTGGAGTTCGACTTAACTGAGTTTAACCTATGGGGAAGAAGGATTTTCTCTGTGTCATGTCTCCTACTCTGCATTTCAGTCCATCAGGCCCATATGGCTGCCTATGCTAGGCACTTATGGATGGTGCTAGGGCAACTTCTAGCCACTCTGCCTGACTCGGAGGCAACCAGGCAGGCCATCTGCCTTTCTGCTACTTGCCTAGAGCTAGTGAGGCATCTTTCAAGAGCATCGTACAACACTAATGAGGTAGCTTCTAGGCTGGCAGGATCTGCAGTCTGTATAAGATGGGCAGCATGGCTTCACCTTTCCAGGTTATCGCCCTTGGCCCAGCATAGGGTGATTGCCTCCCTTTTCCAAGAAGCACACTTTTTTCTCCCGCAGGGTGAGAAGAGAATTAGCAGGGCACCTTCCTTCTCCAAGGTCACAGGAGATCTTACTTCGAGAGGGCTCTTGCAGTAGGTAATTACATATAGGACTGATGCCGGCAGGCGGCAGGACCCTACGGAAAAATTTCTAGCTAGCAGTCCCTGGCGAGGGACCGCCTCCACATCAAGTGACCAGCGTCAGGAGACGTCGGTATAAAGGGGCGGTCCCGGACGCCCGCCTTCCAGTTCTTTTCCGCCGTTAGCTCGTGCAGCACCTCGCGGAAAAGTTCGTGCTTCGTCAGCCCTACCTTCATCGTTTTTTAACAGAAAAATCTTAATTTTTTCGACTAACGTCAGTACTAGCATTGGTGTATGTCATCCTCTACACCCTCCCAGCACAAGAATAAGTGCGATTCGTGCGGAGCCCAACTACCGCACAAGGATGGCCACTCCCTGTGCCTGTTCTGCTTAGGCCCTGATCACCCGGTCGAGAAGTGCCAGCACTGCCTCAGTTTCAACGTGGCTACCCGGAAAAGGCAGCAGCAATCCCTGGAAGCCCATATTCTAAAGAAAAAAATGAGTTCTATGGAGAAGGAGCTCAAAAAACTGAGGCAGGCGTCCACTTCCCCGAAGGCCATTGGAAGAAGACGGAGAAGGAGAGGCACCAGGACAAGGGCTGCTCCACAGCGTCTCCCTCGGGAGTCGCTGGGATGCAGGTAACATCCTCTCCGGGGGATCGCTCCTCGACAGCCGCCTCGGAGGTTTCCGAGGGGGCGTCGGCCCATCCGTCTGGCTCGCGCTCGGGCAGTTGGAGGCCTTCGCCCCGGTTCGGCCGCAGGCTTGCAGCCTACCACTGTGGGCGACTCTGGTAAGCTGGGTGTCGGCTCCTCTGATGTCCGCCTAGAGAGGGACGGTAAGGCATCCGACCTTCCAGGGCGACATGCGGCCTCCTCTCCACCGGACCAGACCGATCACACTACTCGGCCTGCCTCCAGTGATGGCTGTCATAAGTCGGACGTCGGCTCCTCCGGCTCCCACCGAGAGCTCGCCTAAGACTCACTTGACTTGTCGATGTTCGACCATGAAGGAACTGGCGGAGCCCCCCCGTCCATCGTACCGGGTTTCCTGCAGCCTTCGCTGCCGTATAGGGAACCAGAGTCTCCCCAGCCGACCCGGGGACTTTTCCCCCTCCATCCCGGCGAAGCTGGGGATCTTTTGCCTCCGTCAGTCCTTCCTCCACCTGGAGCGCCGGACCTGATGTCGGCTCCCTGGATGCCGGCTCTGACGCTGGCCCCTCTGACGTCGGTACCTCCGGCGCCAGGGTTTCCGCCGTCGGCCCTGACGTCGGCCTTACCGACTCCGGGAGACATTCCGCTCCCATCGGGCCCTCCAGGCTCTCCGTGGGACCCACCCATGAGGCCTCTGGCCGGGCCGCCTGCTTCAGCAGCCCCAGCTCCCAGGTATCCTCCGTCCTATCGGCGCGGTGTGCCCAGAACTGCAGTATCTGGCACCCACAGTACCCAATGCCGGGCTTACCAACGCCCGTAGTACTACGGCACACAATACCCGACGCTGGGCTACCCACAGCCGGGTTTTGGATATGCTCCATACGGTTATAGCCTGTATCCTTATCCCCTGCCTCCTCGTCCTCCACCGCCCTCGCGTCCGCCGGTGGACCTGCAGGAGACTCTGGCCTCCTGGTGGGCTGTGGCCAAGGCTCAGCTCACCAAAGAGGTTGAGAGCTGCCTTCTGGCGACCGTGCCATCCCAGGTTCCCGTACGCCCGAGGCAGCACACTCCCTCACCACCTCCGGACTCCAGGGTTCTTTCGTCCGGATCCAGAGAAGGACAGGACACACTTCCCCAGGGACTTCCCAAGGGGTCTGTTCCTCCCCTGGATCAGGAAAGGGAGTCTTTCTATTCTTCATCCTCCTCTTCACTCTCGGACTCCTCGGACTCTTCCGGCTGCTCGAGGTAGCAGCTCTCGTTCTCTGTGAAGCCCAGGCCAAGGACTCCTCCGAAGTCTCCTCCGGAGGATCCTTCTTTTACGGAGCTGCTCAGGAAAATCCAAGAGGTTCATCAGTGGCACTCCTTGGAATCAGATCCTCAGCATCTGAAACTCGCTGAACATCTGGATCTGCCTGTGACGGCTTCTACCTTGGAGCATCACGCCGACCTTGTTACCACGATATGGAAACAGCCGTCAGCCTTAGGCCCACTTCCTAGGAAGCTGAACTGGCTATATCAGGCTCCAGAGGGTGTTGATTTCCTGGATTCTCACCCTCGTGCCGACTCAGTCATGATTAGCGTCGCTCACGGCCGGTCGGCGATACCCTAAACATCTTAGCTTGTCTCCTTCTGATAAGGAATCTCACCTTCTGGACCAGTATGGGAGAAAGATCTACGCTTCCTCCACACTGGGAATCAGGGCCCTGAACTATGTCGGCCACATGGGGGACTACCAGAAGGCCATCCTTACTCAGGCGGAAGCCAAACTGGACTCCATGCCTGACTCCCAAGTCAAGCAGGAGTTAGCTGATCTCATCCGCTCTGCTTGTTCAGCCTGTCGACACATGCTACGTGCAACATACGATGCAGTGGACACTGCTGGGCAGAGCTCAGCTTTCGCTGTAGGCCTACGGCGTCATGCTTGGCTCCGCGTGTCAGGTTTGGTCCCGGAGGTGCAATCTGCTATCCAGGAAGCACCCTTCCGGGGGTCGGTGCTTTTCCGGGGTGATGTCAAGGACATCATCACCGATTTACAAGAGAAGGGGACGGCACTGAAGGCAGTTGATTCCATGTACCGTCACCATCAGCAGCAGCTGTCCCTTCATGAACAGAATTGATTGGCGAAACCCCAGGGAAGGCAGGCCACAAAACGCCGGGCCCCCGCAGCTGCCAAGCCTCCCCTGCCCAAAAAAGTGGGTGCTTCAGCTGCGGCGCTGCCCCACACCATCTGACTCCTTCCCTCCTACTGCCTCCGGACTCCCCGGAGGAACCAGTAGGAGGGAGGGTTTCTCTCCACCTTCCGGGATGGAGAGGATAACCACAGATTCTTCGGTGCTCCAGCTCATAGCAGAAGGACACTCCATAGAGTTTCTTCAGAAACCACCCCCACCCCCTCTGAAGTCACGTATTCAGGAACATCTTCTCTTGGTCAGGAGGAAATCTCGGCTCTTCTGCTGAAGCATCGATAGAGCCTGTCCCCCTTCATCTGCAGGAACAGGTTACTATTCCCATTTCTTCTTGGTCCCAAAGAAGACAGGAGATCTCAGACCAATTTTGGATCTCAGTTCCCTGAATCTTCGTAAGTACAAAGGGTTCAGGATGTCTCTTTGCAGAGCCTTCTGCCTTCTCTGGCCAGGTCAATGGCTTTGTGTGCTGGATATGCAGGATGTTTATCTGCATTCCCATTCACCCATCTCATCGCCAAATACCTTCATTTTGCGTTCCAGGATGACCACTACCAGTTCAAAACAATCCATTTGGTCTATCCTCGGCCCAGTATTTACAAATGCCTGGCAATCAGTGGCGGCCCACCTGCATACCAAGGAGTGCAGGTTTTCCTTACCTGGATGACTGGCTCCTGGCGGCATCGTCCAAGAAGGAACTCCTGCGTTTCCACTCCCTTACCCAGCAGGTTTTTGCCTACCTGGGTATTACCATCAACCATTCCAAGTCTCATCTGGACCCATCCCAGAGGCTGCAGTTTATTGGGGCGATCCTCAATACGACCATGGGCAAGGCCTTCCTACCTCCGGACAGGGCGGTTAGCCTTCAGACCCAAATAAGTCTGTTGTCCGACTGCAGGATAGTCCCTGCGAGGTCGGTCCTTCGCCTTCTCGGGCTCATGGTGGCTGCTATTCCGATGGTATCTCGCGCTCAACTCCACATAGGATCTCTCAGTGGACTCTACGCTGTCAGTGGGATCAGCTAGTGGACGACCTAGATCACTCAGTTCTGATCTCCTCACCGATGATGCAAGACTTGCAATGGTGGATAGTTCGAGAGAACCTGTTTCGTGGAGTTCCTTTCTTTCATCCTCCCCCCTCCCAGACTTTAACCACAGATGCCTCGGGAAGGTTGGGGAGCCCATCTAGGCCCTCATCGGACCCAGGGATCCTGGTCCAAGCTAGAACAAACTCTGCACATCAGTGTGCTCGAGCTTCAGGCAGTGTTGTACGCTCTCCAAGCCCTTCAATACATCCTTCCCAGCCGCCTAGCCGTCCAGACAGACAACATGTGCGTGGTGTGGTATTTCAACAAGCAGGGAGGGACTCAGTCATACCCTCTATGCAGGGAGGCAATGAGGGTGTGGAGTTGGGCAACACAACACGACCTTCACCTCACGGCAATTCACGTTCCGGGAGTCGACAACACTCTGGCAGACAAGCTAAGTCGCTCTTCTGCTCTGACTCACGAGTGGGAACTGGACCAAGGGGTCCAAGACAATCTCTTCCAACTTTGGGGAACAACACAGGTCGACCTGTTCGCATCCCCCCCTAAACGCAAAACTTCCCATCTTCTCCTCGCTCGTTCCAGAGTGAGGTGCTTTTCAGAGCAACGCTCTGTCTCTAGACTGGAAGGACAGATTCGTCTATGCCTTTCCCCCAATTCCACTTATCCCACGAGTCTTGGAGAAACTAGCTTCAGAAGGAGCGAGAATGATTCTGATTGCTTCTTTCTGGCCCAGGCAAATCTGGTTCTCTCTTCTACAACAATATTCAGAGGATCCTCCTCTTCCTCTTCCTCTGTCTTGAGGTTTGTTGACCCAGGATCAGGGGATCATGGTCCATCCAGGCCTCAAATCCCTTCAACTGCATGCATGGCTCCTGCAGACCTAGCCTAATCCCGTTTTGGAGTGTCTCCCAAAGTGGCGGAGATTTTAGTGGAGGCCAGAAAACCCTCCACCAGATCCACGTATGCCATGAAGTGGAAAAGATTCACTATTTGGGCCGCTTCCAAGAATATGGAACCTTTCTCCTGTTCAGCTGGGCTTCTGCTGGAGTATCTACGTCATCTATTTGACCTGGGTCTCAGCCATTCCTCTCTTAAGGTACACAAGGCGTCCATTTTGGTCTATCATGTTCCCTTCACAGACAAGGTTTTTGCTCAGCTGGAGGTCTCCAAGACCTTTCTCAGAAGGGGGTCCTCCATCTGAGGCCCCCCATCCATACTCCTGCTCCCCCTTGGGGCTTGAACTTTGTTCTCAAGAAACTTACTCTTCCTCCCTTTGAACGTGCAGCTTCTGCGGATTTGAAGTTCCTTTCATGGAAGACGCTTTTCTTGGTGACCATTACTTCGGCTTGAAGAATCTCCGAGCTCCAGGCCCTGATGTGTAAAATCCCCTACTCGATGTTTCACAAGGAACGAGTGGCTCTTCGCGTGAATCCTAAGTTTCTACCTAAAGTAGTAGCAGAGTCTACCTTAAATCAGTCCATAGAGTTACCTGCCTTTTTTACGCAGTACTGTAATCAAGGGGAGTACTTACTCCATACTATGGATGTTCACTGGATTCTTTGGTTCTACACTAACAGAATGAAAGATCTCAGAAAGACTGATCAGTTGTTTGTCTCTTTTCCTCACAAAAGGGAAGAATGCTGTTTCCAAGCAATGCCTGTCTAAGTGGTTGGCTCATTGCATCACTTTCTGTTATGACAAATACATCAAGACCCTCCCAGGTCTAGTCAGAGGCCATGCCACAAGAGGAGTAGCTGCCTCTGCGGCTTGTTTCAAGAATGTGTCTGCAGCAGACATCTGTGCTGCCACCACCTGGACTTCCGTCCATACCTTTACGAAACATTACAGTTTGGATGTTGCCTCTTGCCATAGAGCAGGTTTCCGGCTGGCTGTTTTGCAAGGCCTCCTATCTTGAGACTTGCACACCCAGAACTACTTTTTGGAGTAGTTTTCCTCCTCCTGGTGCCTCTCTTTGTTCCAGACTGCTTGGGATTCAGTCCTATATGTAATTACCTACTGCAAGAGCCCTCTCGAAGTAAAATAGTACAGTTACGTAAGAACTTACCATAACAGTAGATCTTCAAGAGAGGCTCTTGCAGTAGGTAATACATTCCCGCCCTCCATCCCTCTAGGCTTTTTCAGCTCCTTTTCTATTGAGGAAAATATCTGCTCCTCTCTCATCCGGCCTCTTTTGTCCTGTGGCGGGAAAGAACTGGAAGGCGGACATCCGGGACCGCCCCTTTATACCGACGTTTCCTGACGCTGGTCACCTGACGTGGGGGCGGTCCCTCGCCAGGGACTGCTAGCTAGAAATTTTTCTGTGGGGTCCTGCCGCCTGCCGGTGTCAGTCCTATATGAAATTACCTACTACAAGAGCCTCTCTTGAAGATCTACTGTTACGGTAAGTTCTTACGTAACTGTACTTTCCCAATGCGCCCTGATTAGTTGTGGCCTCTCCAGACCCATAGGGGGCTTCTTCCCCCTGTGGTTCTCCCCCATAATGGGCTGAGGGAGGCTTTCCCCTCAGGGAAGTGCAGGGCCCCTTCGTGGGGCTTGGTACTCACCTACCAGTGATGAATGGTGAAAATACATACAGGAAGATATGCAAATGACATACCTACCATAATTCTTGATCTTCTTGTATACAGAAATAGAGAAACTGTCAGCAGATAAGGACCACTAGTCCCATCCAGTCTGCCCGTAGGCCTTATACATTGTATGGGGCCACTGATCCTATGTGATCAATAACTTTTCATCAATCCCTTCCTTCTGAAGCTTCCCTTGTACCTGTCCCAGGCATGCTTAAACCCCTCCACTGTGCTTGCCCCACTACCTCCTGTGGCAGACTATTCCAAGTGTTGACTACCTTTTCTGTGTAGAAAAACTTCCTCACATTACCTCTTAATCTTCCCTCTTCCAATTTCATATTGTGCCCCCTTGTTCTATTACTTTTTCTACATTGGAAAAGGTCCCCCACCTGCACCCTGTTTATTCCCTTAAGGTGCTTGAAAGTTTCAGTCATGTCCCCCCGCTCTCTCCTCTCCTTCAGTGAGTACATGTTGAGGTCCCTTAATCTTTCCTCATATGTTTTGTGGTGCAAGCCCTGCACCATCTTTGTTGCCCTTCTGTGGATAGTCTCCACCTTATCTATGTCCTTGCATAGGTGTGGCCTCCAGAACTGCATGCAATACTCCAGGTGAGGCCATACCAATGTTTTATACAGTGACATCACCACCTCCCACCTCTTGCTAGTGATACCCCTGCCTATGCACCCCAGCATGCCACTGGCCCTCCCTACCACCTTTGTGCACTGCTTTGATCCCTTAAATTCATCAGAGATGATAATCCCTAGGTCCCTTTCCTCTTTGGTGACAGTCAGCTTCTCCCCTAACCTGTAACTCTCCCCAGGGTTCCCTCTACCCAAGTGCATTATTTTGCACTTCTTTGCATTGAACCTCAGTTGCCACATCTCCGACCATCTTTCAAGCTTCTCCATGTCCATCTTCATTTTCTGCACCCCTTCTGGAGTATCCACTGTGCTGCAGCTCTTGGTGTCATCTGCAAACAAGCAGACTTTTCCTTCAAACAACATGAAGTCTTGCTGTATTCTGACTATTGCAGTGATATCCAACCTTTGAACTGCCCCGAAGAGGAAAGAGTTAACTTTCCATGCAAGGCATGGAACGCTGAGCTCGAGCTCGGTTGAGACTCTGTCTGTTGTTGTTTGAAACCAAACTGCCAGATTCTTTACTCCGCCTCACTGAACAGTCGCTCCGGAGATTTCTCCTTCGCTCGGTTCAATTTAGTCAGTTAAAGTGTCGTTTTTTTTTCAGTCGGTTCAACCAAATTTCTTCTATCTAACCTGTCAGTTCAGTCTCTGTCTGTGGTACCATGAGTACTAGATAGGTTTATTATTATTAGTTTATGTGTGGAACTTGTAAACATCGGATCAGTTCGGTTTGAACCGATCAGGTTTGTAAGAAAAGTTTGTTCTGCTTTTTAGAGTGTGGTAACCGGTCCTTATCGGTTCTAAAAAAAACGGGTTTCATTACGGTTTTTTCCATGACCTGTAACACGGTCAGGAACCGATAGGGGTGTCTTGCCTGGCGGATTGCCGGAAAAAGGGTAAGTTTGGTTTGGACTGGCCATGTCTGAGAAACCCAAGAGAAAAACAGGGCCCACTGGGTTTCAACACTGTAGTGTGTGTGGGGAAGCCTTTGCTAAGGCTGACCCCCACAACACCTGTGTTTATTGTCTGGGGTTTGACCACCTCGATTCAGGCTGCTAGATTTGCAAAAGTTTTCCCACAGCTACCCTGGAAAAGAGAGTAGGTAGGCTGAGGGAAAGGGAGGCCAAGAAGTCCGCTGACCCGGATGGCCAGCCCGGTTCGGTTCTAACCGAACCAGAAGAAGTACCCTCTGACCAGGGCGAAACTTCTTCGGGCAAAAGAAGAACCAACTCTGAGGAGTCAGTTCCGGTTAAAAGCAAAAGAAGGGATAAGTCAACCGGTTCGGATCCACAAGTTCTTTCTCTGACCACTGATGAAATAGCCAAAGCGATAAGGATTGTTCAGTCGCTTAATTCTGTTCCAACCGAACCAGCACCATCGGTTAGGGGCTCGGTTCGGTCGGTTCACCCGGTTCCGGATTATAATTTAGAGGATTTTTATGAACCGGAGGAGGAGGAGGAGGGAGAGTATGAGGATAGTGATGGTGATTATGAAAGTCTGGATGTGCCCATTGACCCAGACATCTCCCCAGACAGACCTTCAGGTGTTTCTCTTCCTAGGCTTTCTGAGTCCCCTTCCCACTTTGTTTTACAAAAAAGTGGCTGAAACTCTCCAGCTTCCTATGGAGGAAGCAGTACAGGATCAGGAGGAACCTGATTATGTTGAGATGATGGACATCCCAGAGTCCAGGAGACTGTCTGTTCCCCTCCATAAGTCTTTTGGGAAACAGACATTTAAAATTTTAAAGACTCCTAATTCCATACCTCCTGTGGACAGAAGAATAGACAAGAGGTATACTCTTTCAGGCTCAGATACGGAGCTCCTTTCTCAGCAATGCAGCCATGTTGAGGTAGTGCAGGCTGCTGCCTGTGATAAGGCAAATATACCCTTGGCTTCACACACCCCAGATAAGGACTCCAGGAGGATTGACGCAATGGCAAAGAAACAGTACATGGCAGCATCATTGGGACTCAGGCAGGCTAATTATATGGCCTACACAGCTAGATACCAGAAGTCTAGATGGGACACTGCGATGGCTCTAGCTAAACAGGTCCCTGACCAGCTTGCCAAGGAGCAGGAGCAGGTGGCTGCAGATGGTATTGAGGCATCCAAGGTGCAATTTCATGCTGCAGTGGACTCCAATGATGTTTCATCTAGAGTCATGGCTACATCTGTTGCCCTTCGTAGGATGGCTTGGCTCAGATGTACTAGCCTGTCAGAGGATACCCAGGCTAAGGCCATGGATTTTCCTGTTATTGGTAATTCTCTGTTTGGGGAGCAGACAGAGAACTACATGAAGAAAATGGATGAGTACAGGACCACCTATAGGAGTGCTCAGGCCAAGGAAAGGCAAGCCACTCCCCAGAGGCAGCATTCCAGGGGCAGGTCTTTTCATAGGCCTTTCTACCAAGCCCAGGCCTCCTCTTCCGCCTTTGCTCAGAGGGGGTTCTTCAGAGGGAGAGGCAGACGGGGTATAAGCAGGCCTGCTACCACCCCTCAGCCTAAAGCCCCTGCCAAACAGGCACCCTGATGGGTTTGCCTGGGCCGATTCTCCACTACCCGTAGGGGGCAGGCTGGCTTACTTTGTCCAGGACTGGATGTCTTTAACATTAGACAATTGGGTCCTGGAAGTAATAAGCCAGGGACTGGTTCTCAGCTTCAAACAGTTTCCCAAGATGCGAACCAGATCCTTTCCACCTGCAAATCCTTCAGAGGCCCTTGCCCTAGAGGCAGTGGTGTCTTCCCTTTTGGCTCTTAGAGCCATAGAAAGGGTTCCACCCCTACACAGGGGAAAAGGATTGTACTCCAGGTACTTCCTAACCCCCAAAAAGACAGGAGAATGGCGGCCCATCCTGGATCTCAGATATTTAAACAAGCACCTTTTAAAGCCAAAGTTCAAAATGGTGACTCTGAGAATAATTCTACCCTCTCTAAGGCCAGGGGACTGGCTAGTCTCCCTGGACCTCAAGGATGCCTATTTCCACATTCTCATCAGATGCTCCCACAGAAAGTACCTCAGGTTCAAGTTGCCCTCAGGCCACTGTCAATTCAGAGCAATGCCCTTTGGCCTAACATCAGCTCCAAGGGTGTTCACAAAATGCCTGGCAGTAGTGGTTGCTTTCCTAAGGAGAAAAAAGATCTCCATCTTTCCATACCTGGATGACTGGCTCATAGTGGATCAGTCTCCAGACCAAGTCAAGTCACACCTACAGATAACTTAGCAACTGCTCACTTCTCTAGGATTCCTCCTAAATCTTTCCAAGTCAGTTCTGGAGCCAGTGCAGCTCCTCACCTTCATGGGGCGGAGCTGGATACAATAAGGGCAAGAGCCTTTCTTCCCCTGGACAGGGCAAGGACCCTTGTGACACTGGCCTCTTCATTCACCCTTCAGGTGTCTCGACCAGCAAGACATTTTCTGCAGCTCCTGGGCCACATGGCTGCCTCTATGGCAGTGGTCCAAGGAGCAAGATTTCAGATGAGGGACATTCAGTTCCACTTAAGAGCTTTCTGGTCCCAGAGAAAGGATTCTCTGACCAAGCTAATCCCAGTGACTCAAACCCTGATCCAGGCTTTGCAATGGTGGCAGGATCAGGACAACCTAAGGCAAGGAGTTCCCTTTGTCACTCAATCTCATTCTCTAGTCCTTACCACAGATGCCTCCCTCTTGGGCTGGGGAGCCCACTTGGGGGATCTGACCACCCAAGGGTTGTGGTCACCTCAAGAATCTCTGCTTTGCATCAATCTCTTAGACCTCAGAGCAGTGTTTCTAGAACGTCAAGGTTTTTCCAAGTCTGTTCAGAACAAACTAGTTCAGATCAGGACAGACAATACCACCACAATGTGGTACATCAACAAGCAAGGGGGGCACTCAGTCTACGGCCTTGTGCACAGAAGCAATGAAGTTGTGGTCTCTGGCATATTACCTGAATACCTCTCTGATAGCAGTGCACCGGCCAGGGAAGGACAATGTCCTGACAGATGCTTTCACCAGGATATCTCAGGGCCATCACGAATGGTCCCTGGATCCCCTAATTTTGAAGGTGATCTTCTCCAGATGGGGTACTCCACGGATAGATCTTTTTGCAGCCCTAGACAATCACCAACTTCCTCTTTTTTGCTGCAAACCCCCAATGTTGGGCTCAGTCCCATTGGATGCTCTAGTTCTCAATTGGGAATGGAAATTCCTGTATGCTTTCCCCCCTTCCCTCTCCTGCCCAAGGTACTAGTCAAAATCAGGTCTCAACCCTGCAAAGTGATTCTGATTGCTCCAGACTGGGCCAGACAGCCCTGGTACCCGCTCTTGCTGTCCTTAGCAGTCCTCCTTCCCCTGTCTCTTCCCAGGAATTACAACCTGTTAACATGTTCTCAGGAGGGTTTGGTATCCGAATCTCAAATCTCTCAATCTCAAGGCCTGGCTCTTGAGGAGTTAGAGTTTGCTGATTTGCATCTCTCTCAAGGTGTTCTGGATATTCTAAACGCTTCTCGAAAGCCTTCCACCAGAAAGACTTACAACTCCAAATGGAAAAGGTTTACTATTTGGTGCTCTGGTAAGCATATTTCTCCAGAGTCTGCTGGGTTGCCTACAGTCCTGGACTATATGGTTCATCTCAATAGGTTGGGACTTAGATCAGCTACACTTAGAGTGCATCTGGCAGCTGTCTCTGCCTTCTTGTTAGCAGGCAAGCCCTCTTCCCTTTCAGCTCATCCTGTATTCTGTAAATTCTTCAAGGGATTGCTGCAAACCAATCCCCCCTTCAGGGACCCTGCCCCTGCTTGGGACCTTAATGTTTGCATTGCTCAGCTTATGCAGCCCCTTTTTGAGCCTTTGTCCTCAGCAGAGCTTAAGTACTTAACTTGGAAAACTGTGTTCTTGGTAGCCATTACTTCTGCCAGACGCATAAGTGAGTTACAGGCCCTGTCAGTGGAGCCTGATTTTATCTCTTTCCGTAGAGATAAGGTGTTCCTCAGGACTAATAGGAAGTTTTTTTGCGTAAGGTGGTTTCAGATTTCCACCTTAATCAATGTATGTCTCTTCCTGTTTTCTTCACTGACCGTTTCTCCTCTGGGGAGAGGAGGCTACACAGCCTGGATGTGAAAAGGGCCCTTAGCTACTACATAGAGCACACCAAGGGTCACAGGTTTGACTCCCTTCAATTGTTCCTCACTTATGGTGAGGTTGGTAAGGGAAAACCTGCCACTAAGAGATCTATTGCCAGGTGGATTGTCTCTTGTATACAATTCTGCTATGAAAAATTGGGTAGAATCCCACCCTCAGGCCTGAGGGCTCACTCTACTAGAGGTACAGCTGCTTCCCTGGCTACTGCCAAGGATATTCCTATCTTAGAGATTTGTCAAGCAGCCACCTGGAAAACAGTACATACTTTCACCAAGCATTACTCTCTGGATATCCATGCTAGGGAGTGATGCTCAGTTTGGCACAGCAGTGCTTCAGAGCCTGTTCCCAAAGTAAGTTCTGTCCCTTCTCCATGGAGGTACTGCTTGGTAGTCTGCAGTAGTCAGAATACAGCAAGACTTCATGTTGTTTGAAGAAAAAATTACTCACCTTGGTAGTGTTGTTTCTTCTAGTGGAGTCTTGCTGTATTCTGACCCCCCCCACCTCCCCTCTCAGAACCTGGGTTTTGGGATGTGGGTGGGCAGGAACAGTGTTGGCACCCTAGAGGTGCCCCCTTTTTCTCACCCTTTTATTTTTGGGTGTATGTTGTGTTTTGTTTTTTGGGTTTCCTGACTTGAGTGTTTGCCTTGGAACCAAAAAATCTTTTTATTAAATTTAGTTGCCAGTTGGTTAGTGTGAGTTTACAGTTTCCCACACAGGACGCCCAGTGAGTATAGCTCATAAAGATCTGGCAGTTTGGGTTCAAACAAAACAGAGTCTCAACCGAGCTCGAGCTCAGCGTTCCATTCCTTGCATGGAAAGTTAACTCTTTCCTGTCCGGGGCAGTTCAAAGGTTGGATATCACTGCAATAGTCAGAATACAGCAAGACTCCATTAGAAGAAACAACATTACTAAGGTAATTTTTTCTTCCAGCCCCTCTACAATGTCACTAATGAAGACATTGAACAGGATTGGTCCTAGTACTGATCCCTGTGGTACCCAGCTGGTCACCCCCCTCTCCCCAGATTGTACCCCATTTACCACTACCCCCCGTCTCCTGTCTATTAACCAGTTCCTAGCCCAGTTCACCACCTTGTCTCCCATGCCCAGACTACCCATCTTGTTAATCAGCCTTCTGTGTGGGATGGTGTTGAAGGCTGTACTGAAATCTAGGTAGGCGATGTCTAACGCCCTTCCCTGATTTACTCCCTAGTCACCCAATCAAAAATATATATTAAATTCAATTGACATGACCTTCCTGCTGTGAATCCGTATTGTCTCAGATCCTGAGCACCGTTGGATTCCAGATGTTCCACTATCGTTTCTTTCAGCAATGTCTCCATGATCTTTCCCACCACTGAGGTGAGGCTGACTGGCCTGTAGTTCCCTGCCTCCTCCCTACTGCCACTTTTGTGCAGTGGGACTACATGTGCCCTCCTTCAGTCCTCTGGAACCTCACCCGTGTTGAGTGACTCTGTTATCAGCTCCCTTAATATGCCTTCTGGCCCCTTGGCCTTATCCACCTTCAGCTTTGTGAGTTCTTTCAGAACTCTCTCCACTGTAAATGGACTGGTGTCCACTTCTCCCCCACACCATTGCCTTTGTAACCCAACTGTGGTCCTTGACCTTTCCTCTCCTTAGTGAATACTGAGCAGAAGTATTTGTTCAGTATTTCTGCCTTGTCCAGATCCCCCTCCTTACACTCTCCTTTCTCCCCTTTGAACCTCACAATCCCCCCCGGTTTTTCTTCTTTTACTGATGTACCTATAAAATGCCTTATCCCCTTTGTTTACAGATCGTGCTAAACCCTCTTCTGTCTGCACCTTGACCCTCCTAACAGCCTTGCCTGCTTCCCTTAGACATTCAAGGTATACCTTCCTGTCCTTCTCCCTTTGGCTCCCCTTATATTTCCTGAAACTCTGCCTTTTAGCCCTGACTTTGTCCCCCACCTCTTTAGAGAACCATAGTGGTTTCCTTCTTCTTTTCCCTTTGGCTACTACCCTAATGCATTGGTTTATTTCCACTGTGGTTCCTTTTAGTTTCTCCCGTTGTTCCTACACCCCCTGTATTACCCCTTCCTTCCATCCCCAGGACTGCTTGTATACATCTACCCATTTCAGTGAAATCTGCCCTTCTGAAATCTAATACTCTTGTCCTTGTGTGGTTTAATTAAGTCCATGTCTCCGTTCTGAACCACACCATGTGGTGGTCACTGGACCCTAGCTATCCTTCCACCTGTATTTCTTTGACTCTGTTCCCGTTGGTTCATACCAGGTCCAGAATCGACTTGTCCCTGGTTGGCTCATGTACCAGCTGCCTGAGTCCAACCCCCTGCAGGGATTCTAGGATGGTAGTGCTTCTGGATGAAGCAGCCATCTGGGTGGCCCAATCCACATCCGGCATATTAAATCCCCCAGTAGTAGGATTTCACCTTAAGCTGCCATGTCATGTTTGTTCTCCAATAGTTTCCTGTGTACTTCCTCCCTCCCTCTGTCGGAGGTCTGTAGATCACCCCTGTGCGTATATTGCTGTACCATTCCCTGGCTCCAGGGTGACCCACATTACCTCAGCCTCCCCCTGTCTTCCCTGAACTTCTGTAGTCTTTATACCATCTCTTGTGTACAGGGCCTCTCCCCCACCCTTTTTACCTTCCCTGTCCCTCCTGAACAGTGTATAGCCTGGTACACTGACATCTCAGCCATGATTAGTGGAGTATCACATCTCTGTTATTGCTGCTATGTCAAGGTTTGCATCTGCCAAAAAGGCCTCCAGGTCTGGAACCTTATTTCCCAGGTTATGGGCATTCGTTAGCATGACCATCCATGTTTTACAGTCTGCCTTACCTCTGCTCTTGTTCTCCCTCTGCAACATCTTCCCCCCCATCCCGGTTTCCCTTCCTATGTGCTCTTGCCCCCCTTCCCGTATAACTCGTTATACATTCTTCAGCTGCCTGCCCCTTTCTGCCTGCTTTAGCTGTTCCTGTAGTCAACTTATGTTCCTGCATATTCCCATGGGGGTGTTCCTAAGCCTCTTGATCCTCCTGGCTCTCCCTCCTTGACCAGTTTAAATGCTCACAGCTGAAGCATTTAAACTTCTCACTAAGGACCAAGGTCCCCTTCTTGGACTGATGCAGGCCATCCTCCTTATATAAGCTCGCATCTGCCCAGGTCAGGCCCCAGTCCCCTATGAAGCCCAAATCCTCCCTTCCACACCAGTCCTTCAACCAGGAGTTGAAGGTATGTATGTGGAGTGCCCTAGCTTCCCCTGTGCCCTGGACAGGTAGCACCTCCAAGAATGTGACAGAGCGTGCTATCTGTTTCAGGTTCCCCACAGTTTCCTGAAATCCACCTGGACTCTAGCTAAATCCACCCTTCTCCTGGCCAGGTCATTGATCCCCAGGTGGACAATGACATCCAGGTACGCCCTCCTAGCTATTGCCCTAGCAATCCTATGGATCCGCTTCCCCTCTCTCCATGCAGCACTCCCTGGGAGGCACTTGATGTCCCTGTCTCCCCTGCTAGGTGTCCCTAACTCCATCCCCCGGACAATAGAGTCCCCTAGTAGGAGAAGCTTCCCCTTCCTCCGGGGTCCTCTGCCTCCCTTCCCTTGGGCTACATCCTGGAGGACCCTCCCATCCTCTCTGGTCCCAGCCTCAGGTTCCTGAGTGGGGCTTTCCCATTCCTGCAAAAGAGTGTATAAGTGGGACCAGCTGAGGGATGTGCTTTTAACCCTCCTCCCTCATCCTCCCTGAGCCCACCGTAGTCCAATCACTCCTCTTCCCGGGCATTCTTTGAGGTACAGGTTGTGGACCCAGTGGTCTCTGGGTGGGGGTGGATGCTGCCTTCAGCTAGGCCAACTCTGCTCAGAGACAAGCAGCCTCCTCCCTCAGCCCAGAGAGGTGCCTGTAGATAGGGCAGCATTGCAGCCTCCAGAATGTTTCCCTGAAGACAGCAGCTCCACAACCACTGCACTGCACTACTCGCTTCATGTCTGTTTCCCTCCTCAATCTACTGCCTGCTTAAGATGGCTATTTGTTATCTCCCAAATATTTTTTTTCTTTTGTTTTTTGTTATGCTTTCTCTCTTTGCTACTTCCCTTATGGATGCAGGATGTTGCAAGGCCCTGTGGGACCCACCCTGTAATTATAAGCCAAGCCCTGGGGTGGGTGGATTGTGTGGTGGGGGGACTACACCACAAGCTGTGTCTAAAAACAATCAGCCAAGGAGTCCTCTGGCAGTGGCTCTTTACTCCACTCACTGTGATCCAGACACAGCTTATTACAAAAACACAGTCACAAACTTACCAGCTAGAATCCCTCAGTCCTGCCCAAACTTGATGGAGAAGCATACTGAAATGGCAGTTAAGAAAAGACCTCACATTCAAATTACACTAATCCCTGTAATATGATGCCTGCACTTAAAGTTCAGACACAGCCAATTACAAAACACACGGTCACAAACTTATCAGCTAGAATCCCTCAGTCCTGCCCAACTAAATGCAGAAGCACACTGAAATGGCAGTTAAGAAAATACCTCAAATTCAATTACAAACACACAGTCACAAACTTACCAGCTAGAATCCATCAATCATGCCCAAACTAAATGCAGAAACATGCCATTCATCACTGCTTCCCGCCCACCATCCCCTCTCATGCCTCAACCTCTGAGCAGTACCTCCTCCCTGCTTGCACTCCCTTCCGTTGAGACCCTTGTGGGCGGAGGCCTTCTGGGTCTGCTGATCCTTTAAAGGTGTCAGTAACCCTCTGGGGGGAGAGGACAAGTGGGGTTGTTTGCCGTCTTCTAATGAGGGCTCCTTGGCATCCATTCTGGACTCCGTTCTGCCTTACATAGCAGGGACCGGAGTCCGATCCCATATCCTGATCAATTCCATTGCAGATCCTGGAAGAGTCTGGGGAGTCCTCCCCCTGCCTTTCTTTCTTCTTATGTTAACTGATCTGGTTAACCTGGAGCAATTTCCCTTCTCCCAAGACTGACTTGGAATGAGTTATCTGAAGTAATAACATCTAAGTCTTGGGTTGACGATAAGGGGTTCTGCCCCAGGGTGGGTCCTGTCCCCGCTGTTGTGTCTTTTGGACAGACTGTAGAGACCCTGGCACCCTACTTCCTGGAGTAATTAAGGGCATCTCCTCTTGCCTCAGCCTTCTCCCTTTGGTGTCTATTTTGCTCAGATGATCTGGACTCGGTTCTGATATCAGACAGTTCTGTCTCTCCTTCATGTGGGAGTGACTGGAGAGTGTACAGGTGGGTGCCTCCCTTGGTACCTAGTTGTTCCTGACTCCCTGGGGGAATGGGGTGCTAATGGATTTCTCATTACTTTTTTCTCCTCTCTCTCTCTCTTTTCTTCTTTGTTGTTTTTCCCTACCCCTCCACTTCTCTATCCCTTTGGACTGCCCAGTGGTTGAGGCCTCCCTGTTCCACACCCTCAGGTAGCCTCCCTCTCCTCTTGTGTTGGCTTATTTCCTTTGTTTATATCCTTTCCTTTTACTATATCTTGGGCTCCCTTGCCCCGCCCTCTTTCTTCTTTATATTTGTTTTTACTTTCTCTGGCAGACAGAACTGAGGTGAGGGAGGAGTAGGCGTCAGTTACTGGCTAACGCTTGAGCAACATGTGGTGCATTGTCCTTGTGGGTAGTGCCGTCACCAGCTCTGGCTCCATCCACTAGAAAAATTTATAAGCTCCCACAGGGTCATAGCACCTCTGGCGTATAACCCACCAGTGATGAATGGTGAAGATATATAAGAAGATCAAGAATTATGATACGTACGTAATTTCCGTTTCTTTCCTGCTGTTGACCTGAGCACGTCTGACCATGCAGAGATTGTTGCTACAGTTCGACCGCTTTTCTTCAGGTGAGTGTCCATTTTTTCTGTCCTTTTGAGTTTTATTTTTATTTTGTGCATGTCATCACCATCTTCCGCTGAGTCACATAAAAATAAGTGCGCTTCAAGCGGCGCACAACCACACAAAAACTCTCACTCCCTCTGCCTCTTCTGCCTAGGTCTGGAGCACAAGGTCAAGGATTGTGAGGTCTGTTCCAGCTTCAACAAGGTCACTCGGAAGTGTTGCCAGCAGGCCCTCGAGGCTCATTTATTAAAACAAAAAATGGCCATGATGGAAAAAGAGCTCCAGAAACTCAGAAGCACTTCCTCCTCTCTTACTGACTTCCACAAGCATAAGAAAAAGAGGGATAAAGACAAACATCGGGACCAGGATTGGTCCCCCTCTCACCCACGGCCACCCTCTGGGCCCCTCAGGTGAGAAACGGCCTTCTTCCTCTGGGAAGTCTACTGCTGCCTCCAAGCCTGCCCAGCCCCAGGAGCAGCCCTTGGATCCCCTGCTGCCACTAGTCATAGTGGCTGTGGGCGCCTCAGCAATGTCCGACACTTCCACCACTCTTAGGCTCCTTTCCACTGGTGGGTCTAAATTGGCTGGCATAGTCGATAAGCTGCTCGTTGGACCCTTTGATGAGTGCCCAGCCCAGGCTGTGAAGTCGGGCTTCGGGGTCTCTAGTGCCTGCCCAGCCACAGTCGATAAGTTGGTCTTTGGTCCACCTGACGTCCACCTGACGAACCCGGTCGATAAGCCAGTCATCGGTTCACCCAACGTCTGCCAGACCAGTCAGCTCACACCGGGTTCCGACGAGGGCCCCGACAATGCCCAGTTGCTGGACTTGCCACAACTTTCCCCAGTTGGGTTTTCCTACTGGGTCACCCCCTCCTCTTCTCTGGAAAAGCCTCCTCTTCCCTCCCCAGATCATCGGGGTGCGGAGTATGGGGTCATCCACTGGGTGACGCATTCCCTAGCTCACCTCTGGATCTGACGTTGGAACTCCCAGGTAACCCTCTGGGACCCCTTCCACTGAATCCTCCAGCGGAGATACCAGCACCAACACCAGGTTTGCCTCCCGATAGTCCGGTATTTCACCCAGTTTTCCCAGGTCCTTTGGGGCCAGGTTTCAGGCCTCCTCAGGGTCCTCCTTTGGGCCCCTCTGCACCACCCTCTGGCTTCCGTCAGTTTACCCTCCGTTGGGTCACCAAATGACATACTTTTCCAGCATATGCCCCCCTTCGGGCTAGCCGCCATCAGGATACCAGATGCAGGGGTGTTTGCCCACTTACCTGGCACACACTTACCGAATGCCGGGCTACCCTACATCAGGGTTTCCTTTGGGATACCCACTGGTCTACCAGCCTCCTCCACCCCCTCTGCCTCCTCCTCAGCCTGAGGCTGACTTTCAGGCTATCCTGCAATCCTGGTGGTCAGAGACAAAAGCCCAGCTCATGTCGGAGCTGGATAACTGCCACCCCCAGGGACGTTACCCGGGTTCCATCAGAACAGGTGCCCAGTTCTGCCCCTACACCAGATGCATGTCAACTGATGTTATGCCCACTGAAAGAGCATTTGACAGGGTGATTGACAGATAAAGCCCCCCACCCGACTCTCAGGAACCTTCTCGTCCTGACGTCCAGTCCTCAGAAGCCATGGATACAGGCTTAGATTCCAACTCCTCTTCTTCTGTAGGGTTGGAGTTTGATACTTCTCCCACAGAGGAACCTAGGCCTAAAGAATACCCAAAATCTCCACCTGAGGACCCTTCTTTCACAGACCTCCTAAAAAAAGATTGCAGAGGTTTATGAATGGAAATCTGATGCTCAAGATCCTAAGTGCCAAAGGCTAGCTGAGCATTTGGACATCCAGGAGGCAGCTCCCGTCCTCACACCTCCTTGGTTAGAGCTACATGAAGACCTGGCATCTACCATTTGGATGATGTCCTTTTCAATACCAGCAGTAGCCAAAAAGGCTTAACAGACATTTAGAATGCCAGAGGGTAAAGATCACCTTAGCGTTCATCCCAAATCGGACTCAGTAGTCATTGCAGCAGCTCATGATAGGTCCACTAAGCCAAGACATATGAGCACATCTCCTCCTGATAAGGAATGAGACAGCTGGATCAATTTGGGAGGAAATTCTACACTTCCTCCATTTTGGCCATGCATGCCTTGAACTACGTGGCACACATGCTGGTTTACCAAAAGTCTCTCTTCAGTTAGCTGGAACCTGCCATTGAAGCTATGCTGGACTCCAAGTCCAAAACTATTCTAGCTGACACCATCAGGTCTGCCAAGGTCACCTGTCAGCATTCACTGAGAGTCACCTATGATGCTGTGGACTCCTTGGCCAGGGGCACTACCACGGTGGTTAGCCTCAGGAGTCATTCCTGGCTAAGGGTTTCTGGATTGGCATTGGATGTTCAGGCGGCCATCCAGGATGTTCCCTTTAGGGACTCTGTCCTCTTCGGAGGTGATGCCCAAGACATCATCACCTGCCTTCAGGATAAGGACAAGGCTCTAAGGTCAGTCCACACTATGAACCACCCTAGATGTCAGGCCAAGAAGTCTTGTCATTGCCAAGCTAAGCAGCAGATGAAGCAGCAGCATACAGCCAGATGACAGACAAAACGTTGAGCACCGTCAGCAGCAGCTGCCCCTCTCAGCAAAGCTCAAAGAGCCTCAGGCATGACTCTTCCCAACCCCCCCTTGACTCACTGTGTGCCCCCCTTCTCCCTGTCCCTTGGAAGAGCCGGTGGGTGGAAGTTTCGCCAGACACATGCTAGGATGGGAGGCAGTCACCACCAACTTGTGGGTCCTTCAGTTGGTCGGGCAGGGCCACACTCAGGAGTTTCCGGAGAAACCCCCAGACAGGCCTCCGGGGAGGGTCTCATTACCCAAAGACACATATCCCCCTCTTCAGGGAAGAAATCGAGGCTCTGTTACAAAAGGAAGCAATAAAGCCCTTTATGTCAAGCCAGGTAGGCAAGGGGTATTATTCCTACTTCTTCCTGGTCCCGAAAAAGACGTGAGACTTGCGTCTCATTTTGGACCTCAGCGCTCTAAACCTGTACATAGAGTACAAGTGGTTTCGAATGCTGACCTTCCCAGGTCTGCTGCTCCTCCTGCACAAGGGACAGTGACTCTGTGCCCTGGACATGCAGGTCACCTACCTGCATATTCCAGTGTTTCTCACCCTAGGAGTTCTCCAATATTCATAACTCTTACAGTTATCCCTTTAAGTAGTGCTGCCTGGAGATAGAATGTATGCTAATGATGGAATCATTATTGGCTCATGCTAATTTTCAGATGCTTCCCTTATCAACTGCCAGTGTTCTGCTGCTTCAGATTTCATTTTCCACCTGACAAGTACAGATGCCTCTGAGTGCTGTCATCAGTCATTCTGTCGAACTGAATTCAAAGAACTTAAGTATCTTTTTCATATTTTTTCATTTTCTGCCTTTATCTTTTGTTAATTTGTCAACTGCTAAGTTAATTTTCAGTTAGTTTGTATTATTTTCTTGGTTTCTCCCGGTTTGGAATAACCACGGGGGGAACTGAGCCTTAGTCTCTATTTCCGGAGTTCTTTTGAATGTAAAACTCTGGTTAGTGAGTTGTTTAGTTTATATATATTATTTTAAAATTAACCGTTAAGTTGTAAAAAAGTAATTGATAACCACAGTTCATTTGGTACCTGTTCTCAGTTCTTTTTTTTTATCGTATTTCTATTTTTGCTCCCCCAGATGGCCCCATCTAACTGACTCCCCCAGCTCCTGTCACCCAGAATTACCAGGGCTTACCTTACGCCCTGTCCTGGAGTAGTGCCTGCGAGGAGTCTGTTGTCATCCTGCCATCATTTTTTTCGTCCACCAGTTTTCTCCCGGGGGCCCCAGGAGAAGGAAGCATGCGCATGGAGGCGGCATGCACTGTACAGCACCGGTAACGACCCCCTTCCGCCCACCCCATTGGCCTAACGCTGGCTCCCCCAGCCTGCGCAACCTCCTGGCCTCCAGCAGAGGATAACCATTGAGCGAGGGATGCCACTCATCCTCTCCCGGAAAGGAGAGCTGCCCGCCGGCTGCTCCATCCAGCTTCGCCCTCCCCCCCTCTGTGCTGACCTCAGACGACCCAGGCTCGCTCCCGAACCCGGGCCACCGGCGTGCTGTGAGGTGAGACATCCAGCTCCTCAGCCCTCTGCGCCACGGGGCCGGACTTGTTCTCTGTTCTTATCGATACTTTCATTGGTTCTGGAACCGACCGCAAACCGCCAAAAAATACTTTAAAATTTAAAATCTTACTGCGGTTTCTTTTTTCTACTTGTTCACATTATGTCAGATAAACCAAAGAAGAGAACCCGTGAACCTGGCTTCAAAAACTGCACCCAGTGTGGGGAAGTCTTTGCCAAAGCTGACAAACACTCCTTGTCTGTTGTCTGCCTTGGACAGGATCATTTTTCTGCAGAATGTGACATTTGTACAACTTTTTCACTTGAAAGAGTGGAACAGTGTTTGGAGAGATTGCAGAAGAAGTTGCAAAAGGGTTCCTCAGGCTCTGACCAGCCTACACCCTCTAAATAAGCGGGTAAAATGGCAGATCCTGTTCATACCACCCCGATAAAGGTGCTCAAGGCAAAAGACCTGCAGAACTGGCTAACTTCCCAGTTCCTTTGAAAAAATCAAAAAAGACAAAACATATTGAATCCCCCTGCCAGTCGGCCTAAGGGGACTTCAACTGAATCTGTGTTAATGCCTTCACCTGAGGAAAATGCTCAAGTCCTGAAGGTTATTCAAGCTTTACAGGGGTTGTCACTGGTCCCTGTCCCCCCTATCCAGGCACAAACCTTATCTAAGCAAGCCACCCCTTCTGCACAGCCCTCAACCCAGGAATGCCTAGGGACTAGGGACTATGAGGAGGAGGAAGAAGGTATTGAACCAGAAGTCTTCCCCTGAACAGGAGTTTGGTTCCCCTCCTAGAACAACTGAGGATTTTTCATCACATTTTTCTTTTGTTAGAAAAATGGTTGATGCTTCAAACAACATGAAGTCTTGTTGTATTCTGACATTTTGCAGTTATCCCCAGCACTTCAACTGCCCCGGAGAGGAAAGAGTTAACTCTATGCAGGAACATAGAACGTTGAGCTCGAGCTCGGTTTTCAAACCTCTGTCTCTGGTACTTACCAGTGTAATTGTCAGATACAAGACACTAGTGAGGCCCCACCTGGAGTACAGTGTACAGTTCTGGAGACCATACCTACGTAAGGACATAGGGTAGAGAAGGTTCAGAGGAGGGCAACAAAGATGGTGCATGGATTGTATCACAAGTCCTATGAAGACAGGTTGAAGGAACTGAACATGTACTCCCTGGAGGAGAGGAGGGAGAGAGGGATAAGATAGAGACATACAAGTATCTCACAGGGAGGAACAGGGTGCAGGAATACACTATTTTTAAGCGAAAAAGATGTTCCAGGACTAGAGGAATGGGATGAAGTTGGAGGAGGACGATTCAGAGGAAACATGAGGAAGAATTTCTTCACAGAATGGGTGGTGGACAAGTGGAACACCCTGCCAGAGGAAGTGGTGGGGGCTGAAACAATCACGAGATTTAAGAATGCATGGGATAGACATAAAGGAATTCTGGAGGTCAGGGGTAAGGGGCAACAGACTTCTAGGAAAACATAAACTGAACTTACAAGCTCAAATGGGCAGACTGGGTGGGCCATAGGCCCTTATCTGCCGACACTGTCTATGTATCTATGTATCTTTACTCTGCCTAACAGTGAAGTCGCTTCAGAGATTTCCTCTGCTTCGGTTCGGTAAAGTTTTAAAAAAGCGTCAGTTTTAAACCAATTTATTATTTTCAGATTTCCAGCCTCTGTCTATGGTACAGGTAGTGTGGTAGATAGGTAAGTGACTTGTGTTGTTTTATAATTTGTGGAAATTGTGTTTTTGTCTCGGTTCTTCATTGGTCGGTCAAGTTAGGAACAGACTTGTCTGATTATTTTTTTTTTTTTCAACTTTCTTTATTTGTCAGTTTTTGTTTCCAATCCCCTTTAAACACACAAACAAAAAAACATTGAAAGACATTACATATCCAAATTATAATACAATACAGTACAATAAAATAAATAGTAAATAAATAATTATTGCCAGTAAAAAGTAAAGTCAGTTCTATTACTGGGGATTCAATCCAGTTGCATTGTTTAGAGTCCATTATTTTCACAAGTAACTGTGTATCTTGGATTCTTATGGTATAAATTCAGGCCTCAAGGGGGATATATACAGAACCCATCTCCATCAAGTCAATTCAAATGTTTGAGAATTTTTATTTACCGTAGCTATTAGGGATTCCATTCGGTACATTTCGATCATGATATCTTGCCATTGTTTAAAAAGAATAGGATTCTTGGTCAGCCAGTTCTTGGTTATATTCTTTTTAGCTGCTAATAGGCAGACTGTTAATAATTTTTTAGTATGGGGATCTCTGCAGTCTGGAGGGAATTCATTAAAGAAAAACAGCTGTGGGGTTAGCCGCAGTTCTGGGGAGAAAATCTCAGTCAGTGCTTTTTGCAATTCACCCTAGAAAGGAGCCAACAAGGGACATGCCCACATTATGTGTGCTAAACCAGCTGAGTTATGACCGCATTCCCTCCAGCAACTGCAAGATTTTGTTGGATGATATTTAGCTTGTATTACTGGGGTAATAAAAAATCTGTTAGTAATCTTCCATGAAAACTCTTTCCAAGAGATTGCTGAAGTTCCAGACTGCAGTTTAGCTAGATGCACTTCCCAGCTCTGTTGTTCAATTACTATTCCCAGGTCCTTCTCCCATGCTCTTTGGTTGTACTCAGTGATTCATTACCGATTGAGAGGAGAATCCCATAGAGCTGTGTGATTATATGAGAGTGTGAGATTTTATTGCTCACTATTTCTATTAGTTATTAACTGTTGGCGGAGGTGGGTTGAAGACCCAAAGGTCCCCCGAGGCAGACCTAATATATTCAGACACCTGTAGATATCTAAATCTATCCCTTAAAGGAATCCCATTTTTCCCATCTGTGAAATCCCCAGTCTAAAGAAGCCGGGACAAAATCCTG
The DNA here is from genome assembly GCA_016271365.2 of Neoceratodus forsteri. Taxonomy (NCBI): domain Eukaryota; kingdom Metazoa; phylum Chordata; order Ceratodontiformes; family Ceratodontidae; genus Neoceratodus; species Neoceratodus forsteri. Next base: position 639,582,937 of record CM028130.1, on the reverse strand, counting down.
TGTATATGGAATGGCTTGCATAAGTACCCTCCAGGGGGCTAGTCTTTTGTCTTTTAGTATGTTGTACCAACATTTTAAAGTCGTTTGAGTATAAGGATTCATGTAATCCTGTCTCCCTTCCACCCTAGTCTGTGCCAATAGCATCTTGGGTAAATGATGCAGATCTTCCTCCCGCATTTCCAATGTTTTCCACCTAGCAGCATATGTAGAGTTACCCCAGTATACTGTTGTTCTCAGCTGGGCTGCTAAGTAATATGCCTCCAAATGTGGAAGGGCTAGTCCACTTTGATTTTTTGGGAGTTGTAGAAGCAAAAATCAATTATTTTTATTATTTTTCTGGGATTAGTGTGGTGTTCCGGTGCCAGAATTTTTCTTGTTCTTTTACGGAACCCGTGACACGGTTGGTAACCGATCGGTTCTTTATTACCTGGCTTGAAAGCTTTAAGAGTAATTTGTTAGGTTGGCCATGTCTGACAAACCCAAGAAGAAAAAAATGGTCCCACTGGGTTTCAACACTGCACTGAGTGTGGGGAGGCCTTTGCCAAGGCCGACCCCCACCTTATCTATGTTTATTGTCTGGGGTTTGACCACCTCAAAACAGACTGCCAGATTTGCAAAAACTTCCCTAAAGCCACTCTTGAAAAAGGGTTGAGTAGGCTGAAGGAAACGGAGGCCGAGAAGTCCGTAGATCTGGATGGCCAGCCTGGTTCGGTTGCGGCTGAACCTGAGGAGGTGCCTACTGACCTAGGCGATACCTCCTCGGGCAAAAGGAGGTCCGACTCCGAGGGGTCGGTTCCATCTAAAAAGAAGCGCAAGTCAGCTTGTTCAGATCCAACACTGCGTTCTCCAACCACTGACGAGATAGCCAAAGTGATTAGTTCAATCACGTCACCCAGTTCCGTCCGAACCGGTACCATCGGTTATGTAGTCGGTTCTGTTGGATCCAACTCCATTGGATTACGATCCGGTTGCTTTCTGTTAGGAGGGGGAAGGAGAAGAAAAATATCCGATGACAAGGATGAAGGTAATGACTATGAAGGCCTGGATGTGCCCATTGAACCGAACATCTCCTCAGACAGGCCCTCCAATGTCTCCTCTCCTAGGCTTTCTGAGTCCCCCTCATACTTCTTGTTTTACAAGACGGTGGCTGAAACCCTCCAGGTCCCTATGGTTGAAGCTGCTGAGAAGGAGGAAAGGCCTGATTTTGTAGAAATGATGGACATCCCAGAGTCCAAAATGTTGTCTATCCTTCTTCACAAGTCCTTGGGGAAACAGACACAAAACTTTTACAAACACCTAACTCCTTACCTCCTGTGGATAACAGAATGGACAGGAGGTATATGTTATCAGGCTCAAGTACATAGGTCTTATTGCAGCCATGTTGGGGTAGTGCAGGCTGCAGCCTGTGACAGGGCTAACATACCTTTGGCTTCACACACCCCCAGACAAGGACTCCAGGAAAGTTGATGCCATGGCTAAGAAACCATAGTTGGCATCCTCCTTAGGACTCAGGCAGGCAAATTACATGGCCTACACAGCCAGGTACCAGAATTCCAGGTGGGTTACAGTTCTGGAACTGGCTAAACAGACCTCCCCCCAGCTAGCCAAAGAGCTGGAGGAGGTGGCTGCTGGTGAAATTGAGACATCAAAAGTGCAATTTCATGCTGCTGTGGACTCCAATGATGTGGCATCAAGAGTCATGGCTATATCTGTGTCTCTCAGAAGACATGCTTGGCTCAGATGTACTTGCCTTTCGCAGGATACCCAGGCCAAGGCTATGGATTTCCCTGTAGTGGGTACCTCTCTGGGGAGCAGACAGAGGCTTAGATGAAAAAAATGGATGAGTACAGGACTACCTACAGGAGTGCACAGGCCAAAGAGAGGCAAGCCACTCCTCAGAAGCAGCAGTCCAGGGGCAGGGACAGGCCTTTCCACAGGCCTTTTTACTAAGCCCAGGATTCCTCTTCCTTCCCACAGAGGGGGGTTCTTTCAAGGGAGAGGCAGGAGGGTGATGAGCAGAGCTGCATCCTCTTCCCAGTCCAAGGCTTCTGCCAAACAGACACCCTGATGTGTCAGCCTGGGTCAACTCCCCCATTCCAGTAGGAGGTAGGCTGGCTTACTACTTCCAGGCCTGGAAGACTGTTACCTCAGACAATTGGGTCCTGGAGGTAGTAAGCCAGGGACTGGCCCTCAGCTTCAAAAGGTTTCCAAAACTGAGTGCCTGGTCTTTTCCATCTGCATCCATTTCAGAGACCCTCGCCTTAGAGACAGAGATGCCCTCTCTTCTGGCTCTCAGAGCTGTAGAGAAGATTCCTACTCAACACAGGGGCCAAAGTCTGTACTCCAGATACTTCCTTACCCCAAAGAAAGCAGGGGAGTGGTGACCAATCTTAGACTTAAGGTATTTGAACAAACACATCTCAAAACCAAAATTCAAGATGATGACTCTGGGAATAATTCTTCCCTCTCTAAGGTCAGGTGATTGGCTAGCATCCCTGGACCTCAAGGATGCCTGCTAGCATCCCTGGACCTCAAGGATGCCTACTTCCATATTCCTATCAGATGCTCCCACAGAAAGTACCTCAGGTTCAAGTTGCCTTCAGGCCACTATCAGATCAGAGCCAAGCCATTCAGCCTAACATCAGCTCCAAGGGTGTTTACAAAGTGCCTTGCAGTAGTAGTTGCCTACCTCAGAAGGCAGGGTATTTCCATCTTTCCATATCTGGACGACTGGCTAATTGTGGGTCAGTCTTCAGACCAGATCAAGTCTCTCTGCAAACCATTCAAGACTTGCTCAGTTCTCTGGGGTGTCTCCTCAATCTCCCAAAGTCTGTTCTTGAACCAGTACAACTCCTTACTTTTTTTTTTTTATTTCTTTTTCTTCCCTCCTATGCCCCTGCCAGAGCCGCTCCTTCAGGAGTCACCAGTTGAACCCTCACCTACTGCTTGGGGTCCCTCATCCTGTCGCGGATTACCCCCCGGGTGGGTTCAGGGTGGGGTGAAACCCCTGTACCTTAACGTCTTCTTCAGTCCCCTGAACAGCGGCAGTCATTGGCACATCAGGATTGGGTTCGGCGCTCCATCTACCTGGCTCTGGAAGGTATTTTTCCCCTATTCAGTGAGGACATTGCTGCTCTTGACGTCAAAGCATGAGCGCCGACATCAGCAACATCCCCCCCCCTTGATGTTGCAGCCCCTAGATGTGATTGGTCCTTCGGCCTTCGCCCGTGACCAATTAAACCCCAGAGGTGCCGACGAGCTGTTGTGCCCCCAGCCTCCACCAGAGGTCACGGTTTGCCGGGATGGAACACCCACCCTCCCCCCGGAGAAGGCGAGCTGTCATCGGACGCTCAGTCTTTCTACCCCCATCAACCCGAGTCCGCTCCTGAACCTGGGTCACCGGCGTGGTGTGAGGTGTGGCGTCCAGCATCTCAACCCTCAGCGCCACTGGGCCGGCTGACAACTCCTTACTTTTATAGGAATAGAATTGGATACTATCTAAGCAATGGCCTTTCTTCCACTGACAAGGGTAAAGGCCCTAACAGATCTTGCTTCCTCTTTTCGGCCTCTGGTCTCTCGTCCAGCAAGTCAATTTCTGCAACTCGTGGGTCACATGGCAGCTTCCACTGCAGTGGCACAAGGAGCCAGATTTCAGATGAGGGACATTCAGTTCCACTTAAGGTCCTTTTGGTCTCAAAAAAGAGACTCTATTACCAAGCTGATTCCAGTGACTCAGACTCTGGTCCAAGCTCTCCAGTGGTGGCTGTACCAGGACAACCTCAGACAAGGAGTTCCATTTCTCTCTCAAGTTCCCTTAGTAATCCTAACTACAGATGCTTGTCTCCTAAGTTGGGGAGCCCATTTGGGAGCCCTTACAACTCAAGTGGTCAGGTCTCCACAAGAGTCTCTCCTTCACATCAATCTCCTGGAACTCAGGGCAGTTTTTCTAGCCCTTCAGGTCTTCTCAGAGTCAGTCAGAGGCAAGGTGGTCCAAGTCAGGACAGACAACACCACCACAATGTGATATATCAATAAGCAGGGAGGCACTCGGTCCACAGCCTTGTGCACAGGAGCCATGAAACTGTGGTCTCTAGCCTATTCTCTTCAGACTTCCCTGATAGTAGTTCACCTTCCAGGAAAGGACAATGTACTAGCAGTTGATCTGAGCAGAATTTCTCAGGGGCATCACGAATGGTCCCTGGACCCTCCCATACTTCAGGTCATCTTCTCCGGATGGTGCACTCCAGAGATAGATCTCTTTGCAGCCCTGGACAATCACCAACTTCCTCTGTTTTGTTGCAGACCTCCAGCCCTAGGGACTGTTCATCTGGATGCTCTCATTCTGGATTGGAAGGGCAGGTCTCTCTATGCCTTTCCTCCCTTCCCTCTGTTGTTCAGAGTCCTAATCAAAATCAGATCTCAACCCTGTGCAGTAATACTGGTGGCTCCAGATTGGGTCAGACAGCTTTGGATTCCTCTGCTGCTGTCTCTGTCAGTGTCATGTCCCCTGTGTCTTCCTAAGAGATACAATCTCCTAACCTCCTCCCAGGGGAGGATCTGGTACCCCAATCTCCAGTCTCTCAACCTCAAGGCCTGGCTCTTGAAGAGTTAGAGTATGCAGGCCTGCATCTTTCTCAGGGAGTCCTGGATATTTTGAAGGTCTCCAGGAGACCTTCCACTAGAAAAACGTATAATTCCAAATGGAAAAGATTCAGCATTTGGTGTTCTCAGAAGAGCATTGTACCTGACTCTGCAGGCATTGCCACAGCCTTAGATTATCTGGTTCATCTTAATGGTGTAGACCTTAGGACTGCAACTCTGAAGGTTCACCTAGGAGCTGTCTCTGCATTCCTTTCAGCAGGAAAGTGTTCTTCCCTGGCATTTCATCTTGTTTTTAGTAAGTTTCTCAAAGGTCAGGTCCACATTAACCCTCCCTTTCGAGAGCCTACTCCGGCTTGGGATCTTAAGGTCTGCATTGCCTAGCTTACGCAGCCACCCTTTGAAACTCTGGCTTTGGCTGAGCTGAAGTACTTGACCTGGAAAACTATGTTCCTGGTAACTATTACTTCTGCCAGATGGATCAGTGAATTACAGGGCCTGTCAGTCGAACCTGACTTCACTTCTTTCCATAGGGATAAGGTGGTACTAAGAACCAATAGGAGGTTTTTACCCAAAGTGGTATCAGATTTTTATCTGAACCAATCTGTGTCTCTTCCTGTGTTTTTCACTGCACATTCTTCTTCAGGAGAAAGAAGACTGCACAGTTTAGATGTTAAAAGGGCTCTTAGCTACTACACAGAGCATACTAAGGCACACAGAAATTACTGTCTTCAATTGTTTCTCACTTATGGTGAAGTGGGGAAAGGTAAGTCTGCTATTAAAAGAACTATTGCCAGGTAGATTGTCTCTTGTATACAATTCTGCTATGACAAATTGGGCAAAACACCCCCTCCAGGCCTGAGGACTCACTTGACTAGGGGTACAGCTGCTACTCTGGCTGCAGCCAGAGATATACCCTTGCTAGAAATCTGTAAAGCAACCACTTGGAAAACAATCCATACATTCACCAAGCATTACTCTCTGGACATCCAGACTAGGAGTGATGCTAGGTTTAGTACAGCAGTACGGCAGATATTGTTCCAAAGTAGGTTCTGCATTCCCTCCTCCTGGGGGGAACTGCTTGGTAGTCTGCATAATGTCAGAATACAGCAAGATTTCATGTTGTTTGAAGAAAAAATTACTAACCATAGTAATGTTGTTTCTTCTAATGGAGTCTTGCTGTATTCTGACCTCCCTCCCTGCCTCCCCTCTCAGAACCTAGTTTTCAAACAACATGAAGTCTTATGTATTCTGACAATCTGCAGTTAGCTCCAGCCTTTAAACTGCCCTGGAGAGTATAGGGTTAATTTTCTATGCAGTGCATAGAACATTGAGCTCAAGCTTGGTTGAGTTCTCTGTCTGCAGCACTTTGAAACCCAACCATCAGATTCTTTACTCCGCCTCACTGAAACAGTCGCTCTGGAGATTTCTCCTGCTCGGTTCAAAGTCAGTTAAAGCTGCTGGTTTATTCCGAATTCCAATCCAAAATTTACTCTGCATTTTTTGGTTCAGGCTCTGTCTGCGGTACCATGAGTACTTAGATAGTTTTCTGTTTACTTTGTGGAAATTGTCAGACTTGTCGGTCGGTTCGGCTGAACCGATCCATTAGTTTGATTTCTCGTGCTTTTCTTTAGTGTGTGGTTACCAGTCCTTATCGGTTTCAAAAAAACATGTTTTAAATGTTTTTTTCCAATACCCATGACACAGTTAGGAACTGATAAGGGAGTCTTGCCTGACGGTTACCGAAAAAAGGCTAAGTTTGGTTAGGTTGACCATGTCTGAGAAACCCAAGGAAAAAAAAATGGGCCCACTGGGTTTCAACACTGCAGTGAGTGTGGGGAGGTCTTTGCTAAGGCCGATCCCCACACCACTTGTGTTTATTGTCTGGGGTTTGAACACCTCGATACAGACTGCCAAATTTGTAAAAAGTTTCCTGAGTCTACCCTGGAGAAAAGATTAGGTAGACTTAGAGAAAAGGAGGCCGAGAAGTCCGTTGACCCGGATGGCCAGCCAGGTTCGGTTCTGACCGAACCAGAAGGAGTGCCCTCTGACCAGAGCAGTACTTCTTCGGGCAAGAGGAGAGCAGATACTAAGGGATCGGTTCCTACAAAAAGGAAATGTAAAGACAAGTCAGACGGTTCGGATCTGGAGGTTCATGTTCCGACTGCTGATGAGATTGCCTGAGCGATTCGGATTTTTGAATCGCTTCACATGCTTCCGTCCGATCCGTCTCCGTTAGCTAGGGTCTCGGTTTGGTCAGTTCCACCAGTTCAGGATTATGCCCCTGAAGATTTTTATGAACCAGAATTTGAGGAGGAGGGGGATTATGAACAAGATGATGACTATGATGGAGCAGAAAGTCTGAATGTGCCCATTGAACCGGACATCTCTCCAGACAGACCTTCTGGTGTTTCCCCTCCTAGGCTCTCTGAGTCCCCTCCCCACTATCTGTTATACAGGAAAGTGGCTGAAACTCTCCAGCTTCCTATGGAGGAAGCTACAGAGGATCAAGAGGAGCCTGATTTTGTTGAAATGATGGACATCCAAGAGTCCAGTAGGCTGTCTAGTCCCCTGCACAAATCATTTGGGAAACAGACACAAAAAATGTTAAAGTCTCCTAATTCTGTACGTCCTGTTGATAGAAGAATGGACAAGAGGTATACTTTATGAGGCTCAGACACTGAGTTTTTCTGCCAGCAATGCAGCCATGTTGGGGTCATGCAGGCTGCAGCCTGTGACAGGGCTAATGTTCCCTTGGCTTCACACACCCCAGATAAAGACTCCAAGAGGATGGATGCCTTGGCAAAGCAGCAATACATGGCATCCTCTTTGGGACTCATGCAGGCTAATTATATGGCCTATGCAGCCAGGTACCAGAAGTCCAGGTAGGACACTGTACTGGCACTGGCTAAACAGGCCTCCCCCAACTGGCCAAGGAGCTGGAGGAGGTGGCTGCAGATAGGACTGAGGCATCTAAGGTACAGTTTCATGCTGCTGTGGACTCCAGTGATGTGTCATGGCTACATCTGTGGCTCTTCGTAGAATGACTTGGCTCAGATGTACTAGCCTGTCACAGAACACCCAGACTACTTCCATGGATTTTCCTGTTGTGGGTAATTCTCTGTTTGGGGAGCAGACAGAGAATTACATGAAGAAAATGGATGAGTATAGGACCACCTATAGGAGTGCACAGGCCAAGAAAAGGCATGCCACTCCTCAAAGGCAGCTTCCCAGGGGCAGGGGCAGGCCTTTTCATAGGCCTTTTTACCAAGCCCAGGCCTCCTTTTCTGCTTATGCCCAGAGGGGGTTCTTTAGAGGGAGAGGCAGACGGGGTACAAGCAGGCCTGCTTCCACCCCTCAGCCCAAAGCCCCTGCCAAGTAGGCACCCTGATGGGGTTGCCAGGGCCGATTCTCGGCTACCTGTATGGGGCAGGCTGGCTTACTTTGTCCAGGACTGGGAGTCTCTGACATCAGACAAGTGGGTCCTGGAAGTAGTAAGCCAGGGACTGGTTCTCAGCTTCAGAAAGTTTCCAAAGATGAGAACCAGATCCTTTCCACCTGCAAATCCATCAGAGGCACTTGCCTTAGAGGCAGAGGTCTCTTCCCTCTGAGCTCTCAGAGCTGTGGAAAGGGTTCCACCCCTACACCAGGGCAAGGATTGTATTCCAGGTACTTCCTTACCCCAAAAAGACAGGAGAATGGCGGCCCATCCTGGATCTCAGATACTTAAACAAGCACCTTTTAAAACCAAAATTCAAAATGGTGACTCTGGGAATTATTCTACCCTCTCTAAGGCCAGGGGACTGGCTAGTGTCCCTGGACCTCAAGGATGCCTACTTCCATATTCTCATCAGAAGCTCCCATCGAAAGTACCTCAGGTTCGAGCTGCCCTCAGGTCATTACCAGTTCAGAGCAATGCCCCTTGGCCTCACCTCTGCTCCAAGGGTATTCACAAAATGCCTGGCAGTAGTAGTTGCTTCTCTAAGAAGGCAGAAAATTGCCATCTTCCCTTACTTGGACGACTGGCTCATAGTAGGCCAGTCCCCAGACCAAGTCAAGTTACACTTACAGATAACTCAGCAACTGCTCACTTCTTTGGGTTTCCTTCTAAATCTTCCAAAGTCAGTTCTAGAGCCTGTCCAGCTCCTCATCTTCATAGGCGCAGAGCTAGACACAGAGAAGGCCAGAGCCTTCCTTCCCCTGGACAGGGCAAGGACCCTGGTCTCTCTGGCCTCCTCATTCGCCCTGCAGGTGTCTCAACCAACAAGGCATTTTCTGTAGCTCCTGGGGCACATGGCTGCTTCTACAGCAGTAGTGCAGGGAGCAAGATTTCAGATGAGGGACATTCAGTTCCATTTGAGAGCCTTTTGGTCTCAAAGGAAGGACCCTCTGACCAAATTGATCCCAGTAACTGAACCCTGATCCAGGCCCACAGTGGTGGCAGGATCAGAACAATCTGAGACAAGGGGTTCCTTCACCAGTCTCACTCTTTAATCCTTACTACAGATGCCTCCTCTTGGGGTGGGGGCTCACATGGGCGACCTCGCCACCCAGGGATTGTGGTCCCCTCAGGAATCACTCCACATCAATCTGTTGGAACTCAGAGCAGTATTTCTAGCACTTCAAGCTTTTTCCAAATCTGTTCAGAACAAAGTTGCACAGGTCAGAACAGACAACACCACCACAATGTGGTACATCAACAAGCAAGGAGGCACTTGGTCGACGGCCTTGTGTACCGAAGCAATGAAGTTGTGGTCTCTGGCTTACTCCTGAACACCTCCCTCACGGCAGTTCACCTCCCAGGCAAGGACAATGTCCTGGCAGATGCTCTCAGCAGGATTTCCCAGGGCCATCACGAATGGTCACTGGACCCCCTGGTCTTGGAGGTGATTTTTTTCCAGATGGGGCACCCCACAGATAGATCTCTTTGCAGCCCCAGACAATCACCAACTTCCCCTTTTTTGCTGCAGGCCCCCAGTGCTGGGCTCAGTCCTCCTGGATGCTTTAGTTCTCAATTGGGAAGGGAAGTTTCTCTATGCTTTTCCCCCCTTCCCTCTCCTGTTCAAAGTGCTAGTCAAAATTAGATCTCAACCCTGCAAGTTGATCCTGATTGCTCCAGACTGGGCCAGACAGCCCTGGTATCCACTCCTGCTGTCCTTAGCAGTCCCATCTTCCCCTGTGTCTTCCCAGGAATTACAACCTGTTAACCTGTACTCAGGGGAGGGTCTGGTACCCGAACCTCAAATCTCTCAATCTCAAGGCCTGGCTCTTGAAGAGTTAGAGTTTGCTGATTTACACCTCTCCCAAGGTGTAATGGGTATCCTGAAGGCTTCTAGAAAACCTTCCACCAGGGCTACTTATAATTCCAAATGGAAAAGATTTTCTATATGGCGCTCTGGGAAGCATATGTCCCCAGAATCTGCTGATCTGCCCACAGTCCTGGATTATATGGTCCACTTAAATAGCTTGGGGCTGAGACCAGCTACTCTGAAAGTGCATCTGGCAGCTGTGTCTGCTTTTATTTCAGCAGGTAAGCCCTCTTCTCTTTCAGCTCACCCTATATTCTCCAAGTTTTTCAAGGGATTGCTTCCCACCAACCCTCCATTCAGGGACCCTGCCCCTGCCTAGGACCTTAATGTTTGCATTGCTCAGCTTATGCAACCTCCCTTTGAGCCTTTGTCTTCAGCAGAGCTTAAGTACTTGACTTGGAAGACTGTGTTTCTGGTAGCCATCACTTCTGCCAGACGCATAAGTGAATTACAAGCTTTGTCAGTGGAGCCTAATTTTATCTCCTTTCATAGAGATAAGGTGGTCCTCAGGACTAACAGGAAGTTCTTGCCTAAGGTGGTTTCAGATTTCCACCTTAATCAATCTGTGTCTCTTCCAGTGTACTTCACTGACCATTCCTCCTCTGGCAAGAGGAGGCTGCACAGTTTAGATGTGAAAAGAGCCCTTAGTTACTACGTAGAGTGTACCACGGGTCACAGGTTTGACTCCCTCCAACTGTTCCTCACTTATAGTGAGGTTGGTAAAGGGAAACCTGCCACTAAAAGATCCATTGCCAGGTGGATTGTCTCTTGTATCCAATTTTACTATGAAAAACTCGGTAAGGTTCCTCCCCCAGGCCTGAGGGCTCACTCTACCAGAGGTACAGCTGCTTCCCTGGCTGCTGCCAGGGACATCACTATTCTAGAGATATGTCAAGCAGCTACCTGGAAAACAGTTCACACTTTTACCAAGCATTACTCCCTGGACATCCAGGCTAGGAGTGATGCTCGGTTTGGCACAGCTGTGCTTCAGGGCCTATTTCCTAAGTAGGTTCTGTCCCTCCTCCATGGAGGTACTGCTTTGTAGTCTGCATATGTCAGAATATAGCAAGACTTCATGTTGTTTGAAGAAAAAATACTCACCTTAGTAATGTTGTTTCTTTTAATGTAGTCTTGCTATATTCTGACCTCCCCCCGCCTTCCCCTCTCAGAACCTCTGTTTTTGGGATGTGGGTGGGCAGTGCAGTGTTGGCACTTAGTAGGTGCCCACCTTGTTGTTTTCATCCCTTCTTTTCTTGGGGTAAGTTGGTGTTGTGTTTTTCATTTTTTGGGTCTCCTGACTTGAGTCTTTGTTTTGTGACCAAAAAATGTGTTTTATGTTTGATAGCCAGTTGGCTAGTGTAGGTTTACAGCTTCCACACAGGACCTTAGTGAGTTTAGCTCGTAAAGATCTGACGGTTTGAGTTTGAAGAACAACAGACAGAGTCTGAACCGAGCTCATGCTCAGCGTTCCATGCCTGGCATGGAAAGTTTTAACTCTTTCATCTCCGGGGCAGTTCGAAGGTTGGGACTCACTGCATATGTCAGAATATAGCAAGATTCCATTAGAAGAAACAACATTACTAAGGTGAGTCATTTTTTCTTACTGTAAGTAGACTATAACCAATTTGCTAACAAATTTGCATTATCACTACTACTTTTTAGCAGTAAATGGCCAGTGAAAGTAATCAGTAAAGCAGTTAAGTAGACTATAACCAATTTGGTAACAAATTTGCGTTATCACTACTACAGACTTTAAGCATTGCTACATGAAAAAGTAAAAATCATTAAGCAGACCAGGCATATAAATTCAAAAATTCAGAGGGGAGCAAACTCTGTAGAGGGAACAGAATTGAAGAGGAGACCAATGGCAGCTCAGCTTAGGGAGAGAGGACCATTTTGGTGGAAAGTTGAGTAGGCGCCAAAAATTCAAAATGAAGAGAGAGCCCAGCAGTGGAAAGCGTACCTGAAGTCCGGGAACAGGCTGAAAGCAGGTGGGTGGCTTCGGCAACTTGAGGAGTGGCACTGCAGCAGTAGCGCCTGGTCAGGGACTGGGGCTGAATCTTAAGTCAGTGAGTGGGCTGAAAGAAGGCAGGCATCTGCAGCAACTTGAGGATCTGCACCACAGCAGGAACAGGAGCACCTCGTCAGGGTCCGGGGCTGAATCTTAAGTCCGGGAGTGAGCTGAAAGCAGGCTGGCAGCTACGGCAACTTGAGGAGTCACGCCGCAGCAGGAGCAGGAGTGCCTGGTCAGGGACTTGGGCTGAATCGTAAGTCTGGGAGTGGGCTAAAAGCAGGCGGGTGGCTGCAGCAACTTGAGGATCCACAGCACAGCAGGAGCAGGAGCGCTGGTCAGGGGCTGGGGCTGAATCTTAAGTCCAGGAGCAGGCTGAAAACAGGCGGGCGGCTGTGGCAACTTGAGGAGCTGCACTGCAGCAGGAGCAGCCAGTCAGGAGCTGGGGCTGAATCTTAAGTCCGGGAGCGGGCTGAAGGCAGGCGGCTGCGTCAACTTGAAGAGCCATGCCACAGCAGGAGCAGGAGTGCCTGGCCGTGGGCTGGGGCTGAATCTTAAGTCCGGAAGTGTGCTGAAAGCAGGCGGGAAGCTGCAGCAACTTGAGGTGCTGCGCCGCAGCAGGAGTGCCCGGTCAGAGACTGGGGTAGAATCCATGTCACAGACAGGGCTCAGAGCATCTAACAGACAGTGTGTAATACTGCCTAAATGGCTTTCACTGTACTGCAAAGACACACTGAGTACCTACATATAAGACTCAGAACTTGGAGCACCTAACAGACACTGTGTAATACAGCCGAAATGGCTCTATGCAGAGACACAGAGTTCCTATATGTTACACACAGGGCTCACGGCACCTAACAGTGTGTAATATAGCCAAAATGCCTTTATGCAGAGACACAGAATAGCAATATGTCACACACAGGGCATGGGGCACATGACAGACACTGTGTAATACAGCCTAAATGGTTTTAGGCAGAGACGCAGAGTAGCTATATGTCACAGGCAGGGCTTGGAGTACCTAACAGACAGTATGTAATTATACAGGCTAAATGGCTTTCACTACACTGCAGAGACAGAGAGTAGCTATGTCACAAACAGGGCTCGGGGCACCAGACAGACAGTATGCAATACATCCTAAATGGCTTTCACTATACTGAACACAGACACGCAGAGTGACTATGTGATGGAAAAGGGCCCAGGGCACCTAACAGATACCGTGTAATGCAGCCTAAATGGGTTTCACTGTTCTGCACAGACACACAGAGTAGCTATGCACAGACAGAGCTCAGGACAACTAATACAGCTTAAATGGCTTTCACTATACTGCACAAACACTCAGAGCAGCTATGTCACAGAGAGGGCTTGAGGCACCTAACAGACAGTGTCTAAATACAACCTAAAATGGCTTTCACTATACTGAGACGCACAGAGTAGTGCCATGTCACAAAAGGGCTTGGGGCACCAAAGAACACACAGTGTATACTGCCTGAATAGCTATTGCAGCTGCTGCCAACAATGAACACCCCTCCCCGTTCTCCTTGTCTTCCGAGCACTATGTCGCACGATTCTCCGATTTCCCCCTTGAGTTATGAAGTTCCCTTGCTCCTAGCCTCGTTCATTGGTGGACTATTGTGATTGGCTTTTTTTTATGTAAAGTTTTTCGCTGCAATTGTAGGCTCAGAGAGCACTAATTAATTGCTCTGTCTCCCTCCAAGCTCCGTATGTATTCTGCACACTTACACAGCAGACAGGGAGCTCAGATGCCAACACTGACCAGTCGGATTGTCTGGTTGGTGTCATGTGCTCCTGTCTGCTGAAAAGACCCCACAGACTGTCTGTAATGCCTGACTGTATGTTGGAAGAGTCCCAGGACCCCACAGGCTTTCTGACAAATGCCATTTATTTTTAAATTACCCACTACCTGACCTGTTACCCGTGGCCACAGTACCCAACCTGCGAAGTGCAGTGTTTTGTTGAGTGGGGTAGTCAATTACCCAAGCAATCCTACCTGATCAGTAACCACTGATACCCAGCGTACCAGCTCTAGCTACCTGACAGACAGCTCATCCTTAATTAGGACTAGATTCCCTCTTAGGGCTTGATGGAGCCTTCACTCCAGAAGTGTGCTTAGTTGATAATTATGGAGACAAATTGATAGGAGCACAAAAATACCATGTGGCCCTGGTAGCGTTGATAGCTGAAGCATCTTCCTAAGGCACTGCCTGGACTCAGATGTCCCCACATTAACTGAATGGCATGAGGAGGTTCTAGCGGCTCATAGGACAGAAAGGATCATATTTAGTGTAAACAACAGATATCACACGTATTAGAGAAGCTTTACAGCTTGAGATCTTTGAAGAGTGCTCCATAAGTGACGCTAGTGGTATGGCCACATATGTAGAGAGGCTGATGTGGTCTGAATGGTTCCTGAAGTTAATGTTACAGTTGGATTGTGTGCTGTGTAACCATGGGGTGGGGTATACTGTATGTTTTGTGGCAGCGTCAGTGTAGATGTACTGTGAAATGTATGTATGTCTTCCATGTTTTAAATATAGAATACTATATGGGGTGGTGTATATAATAAGAAGTTTACACACACCCGAGGGGTAAGATGCTACATAAACCCTGAGAGCGAAGCTCGAGGGGTTTGTGCAAGCATCTTACCCTGAGGGTGAGTGTAAACTTCGAGTTTACACACAACACCCCGTATTTTATTTTTTATAATTACTGATGTTTTGCACTGTTTGCGCAGCTTTGCCGTTATAAACACTCCTTTATAATGACAAATTACACCACGGTTTCCCTATGGGAAAAAGGGAAAGCCAGTTATTATAAATCAATAAAGCATATAAATAAATAAAAAAATACTCAGTTTAATATGAAAGGACTTCATTATTTCCTTCACATTCTCAAAAATCAAAGATTGGGTCCACCCCAGCCTCAAGATACATTAATCTAGTAACTTCATTGTTGTACCCGATTTGTTTGTCTTATGCTAATATGCTTAATACTGTACTCTCCATTACTGTTTTGTATTGTGTTTTCACATTTGTTTGTATGTAACCCCTAGATGGCGCTATCCCAGGGGCTACTACCCCTGCCTGATTTGCCACTAACAGGTTGAGGGGCCTGGATCCAATGGCGGGTGCCTCCACCCAGAGGTCAGGGTTTGCAATAGTTAAACTAACTTGGTCACAGCCCTCTGGAACACTGCAACCCCCCTTTCTTCCCACTAGTGGCCCACACAATATATCAGAATTACCTTCACAGTATACACTTACCCCCACGTCTGGTTCCGGCACTGGGACCTCCTGTGAAATGAGATACAGTGCAACAATCACAGTACAGTACTTTAACATAGACAAATACCTCAGGCAGTATAACTTTGCTGAAACAAGCAGCTCTGATTTATTTAGGGGATATAACAAGGACAGGGGAAATCAGGTTAATTAGCTTATCACTCTAATAATTCATTCTATGGCTCTGTGCACAGGCCTATCCCTATCAGTTACTGTCCCTGGGTACCCAAGCCCTAGTGGCTAGTCCAAACCGTGGCAGCTGGTAGGCCCTTTCACACAGAGAAAAGGAGAATTAAACAGTCAGCAGTACAGTAATTCCATTTGGATTTAATGTGGCAATTCAACAGGAGCGACCTGAATTAGTACTCACGACCTCCAAATAAGATAGGGTCCTTCAATGTCAGCAGGGCTCACTTGAGGTACACAAACCTCTTCACACATCCATATAAAAGAAAGCACTATACCAGGCAGGCTGCATCTGTATCCCGATCGCACTACTGCACAATACCCGGGAGAACACACAGCAGATTCAGTTCCTGACAGACCGAGTGCAATTTTCAGCAATTCCTCCAGTCTTCTACAGGGTGAGCCTGGTTTCTACTCTTCAGAGATCCTTTGATTCTTTTCACAGGACGGATTCAGTCCTAACAAGCTGTTACACAAGCTGCAGACCGAACTCTGGGCCTTAACACGTTTTTTGACTAAAACTGCACACTGAAAAGCACAGGGCTCCTTCCTTCTTCACTGCCAAAGCTCAACTGAAACTCCAACCGACAAAACTGGCACTTCCTTTGAGTTCCTCCCAGTTCTTGACTGGATTGGCTGTCACTCACAATAGACTGCTGCTGTTGGTCCAAAAGGCACTGAAGTCTAAACTACATCTCCCAGAGTCACTGCCCATACAATCCTCTTGTGGCTGGCTCAGATTATGAGTCCAAGTTCTGATTTGTCCAAGGCACCATTTTAGAGCTAGCTTACCCCACACTGATTGGTCCAGTTCAGCAGTTCAAAACTAGAATGGGAACTAGCAGACACAGTTCTGACTGCAAAGAAAGCAGGTTAGACAAACTGTAATTTCATTATTACTCTAAATAATTTCTGGCAAACAGTTACATCTTTCAGATAGGTTCCTTTGCACTCCTAGTGACTGCAAAATGAAGTGAATTGGCAGCAGCTCGAGTGGTACTCAGAGAAGCACACAGTCCCCATACAAATCAATTATGTCTGCAAGCAGACAGCTCTTAAAGAGACAGTACCAGAGGCTCTAAAAACACTCACTGATAAATGGCTTAAATGCCAAACACCATTCAGGCTTCGAGCATTCAAGCAAGCTCCTGGAAGTCTTTTGGGAACCCCCATTTGCAGGGGGGTTACATGTATATGAATTCTGGTCACCCATGAAAATGGGCTTTTAGTTCATGGATTTACCAGATTTTAAATAAATCATTCTTTTTTGATGCATCAGTGCACTTTTGTACGATGTACTTAATTCCCTGTGATATTGTTTACATTTCCTTTGGTGCCAGACTCCATAGATTTGGTGTTTTTCATGTTCAGAACCAATTTATTATTTTCAAGCTGATTTTTTTCATTGAGTAAAACCTTCAGTAAGGATTACCAAAACAACCTTTATGAAAATAAATAGCAAGTTATTTTCAAAAATGATATTCCAAGACTGCTTCTTTAGTGTGTATTAGATTTTTAGTTGCTTTTTGGTTCTCCCCATTTGGTCTGAATAAAAGAAACTGTCTTAGAAAGAATACGGTTTTAGATTTTTTCCAGTAGTATTTTTTTTCCATTTCAGATATTCAAATATATAAGTTTCAACAAGACTATGATGCAGCTGTCTACAACGTTGTCCCGTTGTGCCAAGGATATCATTGGATTTGCCATCATGTTCTTCATTGTTTTCTTTTCCTATGCTCAGTTTGCATACCTTATTTTTGGTACACAAGTGCAAGACTTCTACACATTCCAGAACTGCATGTAAGTGACAAAATAATTATTCTGTTGCATATTTTAAGTAAATAATTGTCTGACTCGCTTCTGCTGTCTCTGTGACAGTGGAACAATATTGGTCTGTGCTATCTACAGTATATCTACTTGTTTCCCAAAGTGACATTTATGGTAATATCTAGGCTTATGTCTTTGTTGTCGAATTCATGGATACTGTGATTTTTCCCATTTTTATGAAAACACCATGATATGGGGCATTATACAATGGCAAAATAATTTCCTCTTCTCTGATTGATTAGTGTGTGCGTGGGACAGTGATGTTATTACATGGTAACATCACTGGATAAAGTCCAGGCACACACAAGACCGCATGACAAACTGAAAAAAACATGCGTCCCCTCCAGAAATTGCTGCCGCTCAGAGCTGCTGCTGGAACGCATATCAGCAACCCCCAACCCCCGACGATGTCACTACCCCATACCATTTCCCACAATCTTCATTCTCTTTTTTCCACATAACTTACTTTTAAACCGCAGTTTCTTTTATTTTTAAAGCAGCACTGCAAGTTTTGTGAATAAGCAGCCAATTGAGTGATTTCATAAAGAGGCAGCGCGCGCGGCTGTCTGTTTCTGGTACACATCGTGGTCACTTGTCAAACTTTCATTTGTAGTCAGTCTGAGAAACGTTGTTAAGAAAAAAAAACACATGGGATGAAAGCTGTACCTGTAATCGGCTTTTGTACAAATACACTTCAGTAGCTGACTCCTCTCTCGACTCGCCGGCCGCACTCCTCGATCAACTTGTCTGCCCCAGTCCTCAGCTAACATAACAGAAAGCTGCATTTTCCACACACGCAGGAAAAAAATAAAAGACAGCTAAAATACAGTGGCTGGGTGGGACAACAGGCATGTGTGTGTATGGGGGGGGGGGTCCAGTGAAACAATGATAAACCTTGGGTAACTGCATAGACGGCATCATTTACGTAGGTGCTCCACTTACTGGAAGACAAGTATAAAGGACTTCTTTTAAAAACATATACCTCCACGCACAAAAACATGGAGAAAATGCAAATTCATGTTTATTTTTTCTGTTTTCTTCTTTAACTAAAAAAATGAGCCATTGTATAATAGCAATAAGGCACTCCAGGGTATGTGTTATGAGGTAATAACACACAATAGGAGCATCGCCTGATAAGAGCATGCCTAGGTGGTACTTAAGGCACAAAGCACTTGCGCTCGAGTGCCTTATGCCCCTGGAGCGTGCTCTCATCAGGCGACAAACCACACCTCAGAGGTGTTATTGCGCTATAAATGGGCCCTTCAAGTAATTATTTAATGGGTCCCTATGTAAGTGATTGAAAAAGAAGAGAGGAAAAAAATCTAGAAAGGAAGTTTGAATAGGAGAAATAGAAAAAATAGTCCCATTTGGAAACTGTTTCTTAGTAGTAGAGGGTGGCTATGTATTTCGTACTATATTTTGAGGTTGTTTAGTAGCACAATCCCCCACACACACACATTCTTTTTGTTTTGTACTGTGTTAAGGACAAGTGCTCAGTGTCTTCATTTGCTTGAGAGGAACTGTAGGCTTTACTGACAATTAGCTTGTAACTGAGTCCTTTCTAAGAAACGTCCTGTGTATTTATCAAATTGTATTTTGCGTTAGGTCTTTTTTTAGAAGGTGCTGACATCTGAATTGCAAGAGGAAGAGAGTGTACAGTTCAGAAATCATTGCAATCACGAGTGAGCATTGCCATGGAAACAGATGCTATGGTTTGCAGGATTGTGACCGTTGGACTCTCTCAGTTACTGGGCATTTAAAAAGTTAAATTTTTGGATTTTCTTTACTTTGTTTTGGGTCTAATAAGGTGCTGAGAGTCAAAATCAATCAGGGATAGAGTCCAAAGTTCAGAAGTGAATGGAAGTCCGAGCGAGTGTTGCCATGGCAACGCACAATGACATTTGTCTGCAGTTTTGTGAAAGTATGACTCTAATTTGATACTCCTTTTTGTAGTGTTGGGAATATCAGAACACAGAAAAAACACAAGACAGGCTCACAAAAAGAGAGAGATTCTTCAGTTTAAAAAGTCTGTCTTTGTCACTCTGAATGTGAGGGAATCGAGTGTATAGAGAAGGAAAATGACAGAGCTTAAACAGAGGAACAGAGTGGTAGCCAGCAAAAAATAAAATAAAAGTATGTGTATATTAGCTTATTAGGGTGCATGTGAAACACTTTTGTTGATTGGATTTTGAGTCCCCCGCCCGAGTTGAGCTCTGATGAATGAGTTCTAGTTTTGTGATTGGGTTGTGATAGCGTGCAGTTTGAGCAGTTGTCAGCGCTGACTACTGATTTCCCGTTGCCGCTCACTGAGCTGTGCCAGGCTGTGTTTTTGTTTCTGCTTGGCACAGCTCAGTGGTTCATTGTTGTTAAGGGGCAGACTGGCAGATGTTAGTGCCAGTTGGGTAAAATATCATGGATTAAGGACACGGCTGGGAAGCTGAAACAGCCAATCAGTGGCTTACATTTTTTAGCCCATTTTATAATGTGTAATAACGCCACTCCTGGGTGGTGGAAGCACTGGGCTTCACTTTGTGCTTCAACCCACCCCAGGAGTGACATTATTACACAATAACACACACCCTGTTGTGCCTTATTGCTTAATTGTTCATTACAACATAATTGTTAGCTTTTGCTATAACAAGTCCATGATTTGGTTTGTTTTTGAAAAATAATATGACTGAAAAATGCATACAGACCGTGAAGCAACCAAAGAGATCAAAAGTGTATATTCTAGGGACATGGATATGTTGTTTATCCACACTTTCCGGCAGGTATCCTTGCCGCTTTAATTCTTGCTGGAAGGTCTTCAAGCTTGCTCCTCCCACCCACCCGGGTGGTAAAGCTCTCGGCTCCGGCCCATGACGCCAGATCTTCCTTACCACTTGGAAGCTCAGGTTCCCTCCTTAACGCTCTGCATATAAGACTGGTTCCTATTTCTTCGGTGTATCCGAAATTACTTTTAAGGTTTTCAAGACTTCTGTCATTTATTTCCCTCGCGGCTGCGATGGACAAATCGACTCCTGGTTTTCGGAGGTGCCCATGCGGGAAGAAGATGTCTCGGATGGATCTGCACCCACGCATGCCTACTGCTTGGGCCTTGAGCACCACCCGTGGCTTGCACCTGTGCTCTTCCTTTTCGCCCACGCCCTGGAAGACCGCTACTACCTATTTACAACTTGGGCGCCCGAGAAACATTGGCCCTCCGGCAAAGTCAAGGAGGCCCATTTGGTGGTTTCGCCAAGTGGCTCAGCGGAACAGCTTGGAGCAGATGATCGCCCCGAGGAGGAGGCGGCGCAGGCCGCATCTTCGTCTTCCTCGGCTGCGGCCTTTATCCCGCTCTCCCTGGGATCCTCCTATTCAACTTCTTTTAAGGAGCTCTGTCTGTCCCTTTCCACCAAGGGAGAGGGACCGACATCCTCAGGGCCTTCCTCTCGGTCCAAGAAGAAGGACCACAAGGGTAAGTCCCTCCGTCGATGCTCTTGGGAGCGGGAGAGGTCCCTCTCCCCGAGTAGTCAACCATCGACTTCGGTCGATCCTTCGGCTTCAGCCACTGGCCTCACGGTGTCCCTGTCAGGTTGGTTGACCGAGACTCCCGTCGACGCAGTCGAGATTTTTCTCGACCCGTCGGATGGGCTGTCGACCGGTGAAGCCGAAAACCCTCACTCCCCGGTTCCCCCGGCGGAGATTGAGGTTTCCATCGACTTGCCTGTGCCTCCGGTTCCGGAGTCCACGGTTGAACCTTCCAAGCCGAGGGGAGAGCGGATTTCTCCGCCCTGCCCCAGAACCCTCCTCAGAAACACTGAGGTTCTTGATCTCGGTCTCGGACTTCTTCTTGGTCCAGTCGATCCCGCCATCATAGGCGGTCTCAGTACCGTAGCAAGCGGCGTTGCCGCTCGTCCTCGTCTTCCTCCTCGGACGAGGGGAGGCTTCGAGGCAAGTTGCGCGGCGCACGAGGACCTCATGCAACAGCTCCTTCTGTCTGGGAGCAAGCCGATGTCGTCGCCTTCCCCAGCTATCAAGTGGCTGTCACCGGAGCGGCCGAAGCAAACCCTCGCTCTAGCCGAGGCGCCTGCTCCTAGGCCTGTTGCTCGACCAAAACTGGCTGCCCCACCGATTCTGGTGGAACCTCTGCCTCCACAGCCGTTGTTTGGGGCCCCGACCAAGAATTCTCGGTTGGCCCAGGGTCTGCCCCATAGGCTGTCTGTCACCCTCACTCCCGATCGCCCTCGGCAGGTGGAGGGTGGCTCAGGCCCAAGGCAGCTCTTTGCGGACTCTTCCGGGTCTGACGACGATTCCTCCCTGTTCTCCAGGCGGGTTGACTTGGAGTCCTCTGGAGGTCAGTTGCTGGACGATAGCCCATCGTCCTTCATGGGTTTGCTTAGGCTCATCTCGGAGTCCACTGGGATGCAGCTCGAGCCCGTATCCAAGCGGGCCAAGTATCCCCTCACGGAGATACTGGACCGAGGGGATTCTCCCACGGAGGCCTTTCCGGTGGCCGAGGCCATTGTCGGCCCGGCCTTGGAGCTCTGGCAGCGCCTGCTTCCTGTCCTGTACCTCGGCCAGGATGGCGAGAAGTGCCCGTCCCTACCGTTCCTTGTCCAGTTTTGGAACACCCTCGGCGAGGGGTTGGTTACCGACAGCGCTTCTGGCGGCCGGAGCACCAGGGACGTGGACAAGCCTCCCGACAAGGAGTCCAAGAAGTTGGACTCACGCCGGGCAAAGTCTATGCTGCGTCCTCCCTTGGCCTTCATCAGGCCCGCCGGCCGTGCTGATGGCACACTTTCTCACGCCTTGTTGGGCTCCCTGGACGAGGTAGTCCCTCATCTCCAGGCTGACCTGCAGACCACGGTTAAGCAGGTGCGGGACCAGGGCAGGGCAGGGCAGTGGCCAAGCAGCAACTTCAGACTGCTTTGGACATCGGTGACTCATGTGCCAGGTCAGTCGAGGCCGCAGTGGCTATGCGCCGTCGGGCATGCCTGAGGATATCCACTTTCACAGCGGATACCCAGCACAAGTTGGCGGATGTCCCCTTCCTGGGGACCGACCTCTTCAGCCCTGGAGTGGAAGGTCACCTCCAGAGGATCGAAAAGTCCAGTGCCACTCTGGACTCGGTCTCATCTGCCCAGAGGGACAAGGGCCGCAGACCACAACCCAAGCCCTTTTGTCTGTCTTCGCCTGAGGCACATCCAGCCCAGCAGCATCAGGGCCAGCAGGCTCGCAATTGGCATCCGAAACCCAAGCCCGCGGCTTCCTCCTCCAGGAAGCAAGGAGGTAGAGGCCCAGGTGGTCCCTCGGCCAGTCCGTCCTCCAAGCCTGCTCAGTGACGGGTTGAGGGTGTCGCCTCAACCGTCACGCACCCAGGTTCCCCTGGGGAGCTTGCCACTTCCTTTCCACCTGGTCTGCTATCACCACAGACCGGTGGGTGTTGGAAGTGGTGGGAAAAGGCCTTCCTCTGGAGTTCGAGCAGGCTCCGCCCTTCTGAGCCGTCGCCCCCCGGGGGGCCCTGGGGTCCGCAGCCTTGCTGTCGGCTCACCAGGCCAACATCGCTCTGCTCCTCGAGAAAGAGGTGATCAGAGAGGTGGCGGACCCTCCCTCGGACCCGGGGTTTGTGTCCAGGTACTTCCTGATCCCAAAACGGACAGGGGGCTGGTGTCCCATTCTCGACCTGCACGACCTAAACAAGTTCCTAAGGTCTCGGACCTTCAGGATGTTCACTCTGGCTCAGATAATACCATCCCTGGAACGCGGCATGTGGTTCTGCTCTCTGGACCTACAGGACGCGTTTTTTCACGTCCATATCCGTCCGTCACGTCGGAGATTCCTTCACTTTCGAGCGGAGGGATCCCTTTACGAGTTCTGAGCCATGCCCTTTGGCCTTTCTCTTGCTCCCAGGGTCTTCATCAAATACATGGCAGTAGTGACAGCATTCCTGCGGCGCCGAGGGGTCCGAGTGTACCTTTACCTGGATGATTGGCTGATAGCAGACCCCTCCAGACAGGAGGCGGAGCGGTCCAGAGATCTGGCCCTCCAGGTTTGCTCCCAGATCGGCCTCCTCATCAACGAGGCCAAGTCCGAACTCGGACCGAAGCAGGTGATTCTTTTCATCGGGGCAGAGCTCGTCCCTCTTCGAGCCAGAGCACGGCTCCCGGCGGACAGGGCCGAGGTTCTTTCCTCCTTTGCCCATTCATTTCTGGTTGGGCAATCACGCCCTGCCTGGGACTTCCTGTGCCTCCTGGGTCTCATGGCAGCCTGCACCAGCATGGTCCGTTGGGCCCGCTAGCACATGCATCCCCTTCAGTGGGGATTGGCCAGCCAGTGGTCTCAACGCTGCGATCCATTGGACCAGCTAGTGACGGTGACCCAGGGAATGTGTAGCGCTCTCCAGTGGCGGACCATTCCAGCTCATCTGCAGGAGGGCATCCCGTTTGTCCACCCCGAGCCGACGGTCTCTCTATCGACCAACGCCTCTCTGATGGGTTGGGGTGCTCATCTGGGGGAGCACAGAGCGCACAGCCTCTGGTCCCCTCGGGAGTCCTGATGCCATATCAACCTGCTGGAGCTTCGGGTGGTCCGTCTAGCTCTCACCACCTTTGCTCCATTTCTACGGGGTCAAGTGGTTCAGGTCCAGACGGACAATACCACGACCATGTACTACCTAAACCGCCAGGGCGGGACACGCTCCATGCCTCTGTGCAAGGAAGCCTCGCAGATTTGGTCACTGCTGCAGCCTGGAGGTGGATCTCCAGCTATTCATGTGGCAGGAGTCTCCAACACCCTGGCCAATGCCCTGCCGGATAGGGGCTGTGTCTCACGAGTGGTCTCTCCTGCCGAGGTAGTACAAGATCTGTTCTCCCATTGGGGCACACCTCAGGTGGACCTGTTTGCTCCAGGAAGAACGCGGCTGAGGCTGTTCCATGCCCGCCTCAGCAGGGCTCACTGCAGGGGTGCCTTCTCGAGGCCATGGACCCCAGGCCTCTTCTACGCCTTTCTCCCATTTCCCTTGATCCACAAGGTGCTTCTCAAGGTGAGGAGGGACAAGGCGCAGGTGATTCTGGTAGCCCCAGACTGGCCCCGCCAATGCTGGTATCCAGATCTCTTCAGCCTCAGCTCCAGGCTCCCGATTCAGCTTCCAGCTCGCCCGGACCTACTTTCAGTCAATCAGGGGAAGGTGTTCCATCCGGACCTTCGATCCCTGCACCTGATGGCCTGGTTCCTGAGTGGCTAGAGATCCAGGCCTTGGGTCTTTCCGACGAGGTCCTCAATGTAGTTGAAGTGTCCCGTAAGGAGTCGACCAGGAAATGCTATGCCTTCAAATGGAAGAGGTTTTCCATTTGGTGTCAGGGCAAGGGCCTGGACCCTTCCTCCTGTTCCTTGGCAAGCATCTTGGACTGTCTATGGTCCTTTTCTCAGCAAGGGATTAGGTCGACGACCCTAAAGGTGCACCTGGCAGCCATCTCTGCTTACCGGGCGCGGGCCGGGAAGCAGTCGGTGGTGCAGGAGAAGGTGGTCTGGCGCTTTTTGAAAGGCCTTGATCACATTTCCCCTCCGGTGCGAGAACCTCCACCTCCGTGGGATCTGCTGCTGGTATTGGCAAAGCTCATGGGCAAGCCATTCGAACCAATGCACAGGTGTGATATCTCTCACCTGTCATGGAAGACCGCCTTCTTGGTGGCTATCACGTCAGCCAGAAGGATGGGAGAGCTCCAGGCGCTTTCCATCGAGTCTCCTTATCTGGTCTTCCACAGGGACAAGGTTGTCCTGCGCCCCCACCTGAAATTCCTTCCGAAGGTGGTATCGGAGTTTCACCTTAACCAGGTGTTGACTCTGCGGTGTTCTACCCAATCACACTCGGAGGCGAATATAGGCTCCATACTCTGGACCCTAGAAGGCGCCACATTATAAGGGGCGACGGCTGAAGTTCGGGAGAGGTTCGCCAGCTGTTTGTCACCTACGCTGAAGCCGCACCTGGCAGACCTGCAGCCGAGCGGACGATAAGCAGGTGGGTCACCTCCTGCTTAGACTCTGCTATAGGTTGGCGGGCATGGAGCCTCCCAGAGGATAAGAGCTCATTCTACCTGCCATACTGTTGCATCGGTGGCTGCTTCCAGGAACGTCCCTATCCACGAAATCTGCAGGGCTGCTACCTGGAAGTCAGCACACACCTTCATCACCCACTACCACATCGACTTTGAGTCATGCCGGGATGCTGGTTTTGGGGCCTCGGTTCTCCAGTCTCTATTCCCTAAGTAGGGGGTGTGCGCCTTGCCTCCCTCCTCCCGGAGAACTGCTAGGAGTCTGCCAGAAAGTGTGGATGAACAACATATCCATGTCCCTAGAAATACAGGTTACTCACCTGTAACAGGAGTTCTAGGAATGGTATACGTTGTTCATCCACACGACCCACCCGACCTCCCCGGCTTCGACTCACAACCTGAGCTTCCAGCGGGCCAGATCTGGCGTCATGGGGCGGAGCCGAGAGTTTTACCACCCGGGTGGGTGGGAGGAGCCAGCTTGAAGACCTTCCAGCAAGAATTAAAGCAGCAAGGATACCTGCCAGAAAGTGTGGATGAACAACATATACCATTCCTAGAACTCCTGTTCAAACAACATGAAGTCTTGCTATATTATGACAATTGCAGTTTGTCCCACCATTAGAACTGCTCCGGAGGTGAAAGAGTTAACTACCATGCCAGGCATGTAGTTTGAGTGCGAGCTCGGTTAGAGAAGCTCTGTCTGGTTATTTTCAAACCGAAACTGTCAGATTCTTTTCTCCCCTCACTGAACAGCCGCCCGGAGATTTCTCCTACTGCTCGGTTCATTTCTCGGTTTAAACAGTATTTTCTCGGTTAAATTCAACCGTGAATATTATTATTTTAACCGCAAACCGATCGGTTCAAACTCTGTCTGTGGTATAGTAAGTAATAGATAGGTTTATTTCTGTGTGGAACTTGTAAATTTTTATCGGTTCAGTTCGAACCGATCAGGCTGTTAAAACTTTTTTAAAGAAAGCATTTTAAGGCTTTTAGAGTGCGGTTCCCGGTTCTTATCGGTTCTAAAAAAAACGGATTTCATTACAGTTTTTTCCACCACCCGTGACACGGTTGGGAACCGATAAGGGTGTCTTGCCTGGCATTGCCGTTAAAAGGGCAAGTTTGTTGGTTAGGCTGGCATCATGTCTGAGAAACCCAAAAGGAAAACCGGGCCCACTGGGTTTCAACACTGTAGTGTCTGTGGGGAAGCCTTTGCCAAGGCTGACCCACACACTACATGTGTCTATTGTCTGGGGTTTGACCACCTCAATTCAGACTGCCAGATTTTTAAAAATTTCCCTGCAGCCACCCTGGACAAGAGAGTGGGCAGGCTCAGGGAACAAGAGGCCAAAAATTCTGCTGACCCGGATGGCCAGCCCGGTTCGGTACCAACCGAAGCGCAGGGAGTGCCCTCTGACCAGGGCGAGACTTCCTCGGGCCAACGAAAAGATGGCTCTGAGGAGCCAGTTCCAGCAAAGAAAACTAAAAAATCAGCAGGTTTGGAGTCCAAAATTCCTTCCCCAACTGCTGCAGAAATAGCAAAAGCTATACAGATTGTACAGTCACTTTCTCCGGTTCCGTCCGAACCGCCACTGTCTGGTAAAAGGTCGGTTCGGCCGGTTCCACCGGTTCAAGAATATGATATTAAAGAGTTTTATGAACCAGAGGAGGGGGAGGAGGATTATGATCAGTGTGAATGTGACTTTGAGAGTCTGGATGTGCCCATTTATCCGGACATCTCCCCAGACAGACCTTTGGAATCTCCCCCTATGCTTTCTGAGTCCCCTTCTCACTTTTTGTTTTATAAAAAGGTTGCTGAAACCCTCCAGCTCCCATTAGAGGAAGCTGTGGATGAGCAAGAGGAACCTGATTTTGTGGAAATGATGGATATCCCAGAGTCTAGAGATTATCTATTCCCTTACATAAATCATTTAGGAAACAAACAATAAAAATACTAAAGCTCCTAATTCTGTGCCTCCTGTTGACAAGAAGATGGACAGGAGGTACACTTTATCAGGTCCTGATACAGACTTTCTTTCACAGCAATGCAGTCATGTTGGGGTAGTTCAGGCTGCAGCCTGTGATAAGGCTAACATTCCCTGGCTTCACATCCTCCTGACAAGGACTCAGGAAGATTGATGCCATGGCTAAAAAACAATACATGGCAGCGTCCTTGGGACTCAGACAAGCAAATTACATGGCTTATGTGGCAAGATACCAAAATCTAGATGGGACACTGTCATGGCTTTGGCCAAACAGGCCCTCTGGCCAGCTTGCCAAGGAGCTGGAGCAGGTGGCTGCTGATGGTATTGAGGCATCCAAGGTGCAATTCCATACTGCTGTGGATTCTAATGATGTATCCTCTAGAGTCATGGCTACATCTGTGGCCTTTTGTAGGTTGGCTTGGCTCAGGTGTACTAGTTTGTCACAGGATACCCAGACTAAGGCCATGGATTTTCCTGTGGTAGGGAATTCTCTGTTTGGGGAGCAGACAGAGAATTACATGAAGAAAATGGATGAATATAGAACAACTTATAGGAGTGCACAAGCCAAGGAGCGGCAAGTCACTGCTCAGAAGCAGACCCCCAGGGGTAGAGGTAGGCCTTTCACAGGCCTTTTACCAAACCCAGGCTTCTTCTGCTTATGCTCAGAGGGGTTCTTCAGAGGCAGAGGCAGACGGGTGCAAGCAGGCCTGCTTTCACCCCTCAGCCTAAAGCCCTCAAGCAACAGGCACCTGATGGGGTACCCAGGGCCGGTTCTCCATTACCTGTAAGGGGCAGGCTGGCTTACTCGGTTCAGGACTGGGAGTCTCTAACATCAGACAAGTGGGTCCTAGGTAGTAGAAGCCAGGGTCTGTTCTCAGCTTCAAAAAATTTCCAAAGATGAGAGCCAGATCTTTTCCACCTGCAAACCTTCTAGAGACCTTTGCCTTAGAAACAGAAATCTCAACCCTCCTGGCTCTCAGAGCTGTAGAAAGGGTCCCTCCCCCCACTCCAGGGCAAGGGTCTGTACTCCAGGTACTTCCTTACCCTAAAAAAGACAGGAAAATGGCGGCCCATTTTGGACCTAAGATATCTGAACAAGCACCTTTTGAAACCAAAATTCAAAATGGTGACTCTGGCAATAATTTACCTTCTCTAAGGCCAGGGGACTGGCTAGCTTCCCTGGACCTCAAGGATGCCTATTTCCATGTTCTAATCAGAAGCTCCACCGAAAGTACCTCAGATTGAACTGCCCTCAGGCCATTACCAGTTCAGAGCAATGCCCTTCGGCCTCACCTCTGCCCCAAGGGTATTCACAAAATGTCTAGCAGTAGCAGTTGCTCATTTAAGAAGGCAAAGATTGCTATTTTTCCTTACCTAGACGACTGGCTTATTGTAGGCCAGTCTCCAGAACAGGTCAAATCACACCTGCAAGTTACCCAGCAGCTGCTCACCTCTCTGGGTTTTCTGCTCAGTCTCCCAAAGTCAGTGCTGGAACCTGTTCAGGTACTCACCTTCATAGGTGCAGAACTGGATACAAAGCAGGCCAGAGTCTTCCTGCCCTTAGAGAGGGTAAGGAACCTGATGGCCCTGGCCTCTTCCTTCACTCTGCAGGTCTCTCGATCAGCAAGGCACTACTTACAGCTCCTAGGACACATGGCTGCTTCCACAGCTGTAGTGCAAGGAGCAAGATTTCAGATGAGGGACATTCAGTTTCACTTGAGAGCCTTTTGGTCTTAAAGAAAAGATCCCCTTTCCAAGTTGATCCCAGTGACTCGAACCCTGATCCAGGCCCTTCAGTGGTGGCAGGATCAGAGCAATTTAAGACTAGGGGTCCCCTTAATCCCTCTATCTCACTCCTTGACCCTTACTACAGATGCGTCCCTTCTGGGATGGGGAGCTCACATGGGCGACCTCTCCACCCAGGGAGTGTGGTCCCTTCAAGAGTCTCTGCTCCACATCAATTTGCTGGAACTCAGAGCTGTCTTTCTAGCACTTCAAGTGTTTTCTGCATCTGTTCAGAACAAAGTGGTACAAGTCAGAACAGACAACACCACCACAATGTGGTACATCAACAAACAAGGGGCACTCGGTCTTGGCCTTGTGCACCAAGCAATGAAGTTGTGGTCTCTGGCTTATTCCCTGAACACTTCCTCATAGCAGTTCACCTCCCAGGAAAGGACAATGTCCTGGCAGATGCTCTCAGCAGGATTTCCCAGGGCCATCACGAATGGTCACTGGATCCCCAAGTACTGGGGATAGTTTTGCCAGATGGGGCACTCCTCAGATAGATCTTTGCAGCCCCAGACAATCACCAACTTCCACTGTTTTGTTGCAGGCCCCAGTGATGGGCTCAGTCCCCTGGATGCCTTTTCTCCTAGATTGGGAAGGAAATTTCTATATGCCTTTCCCCCCTTCCCTCTCCTTTTCAAGGTGCTAGTGAAAATCAGATCCCAGTCTTGCAGGATGATTCTGATTGCTCCGGATTGGGCCAGGCAGCCCTGGTACCCACTCCTTCTGTCCTTAGCAGTCCATCTTCCCCTGTGCCTCCCCAGGAAACACAACCTGTTATCTTGTGCCCAGGGGAGAGTTTGGTATCCGAATCTCAAATCCCTCAACCTCAAGGCCTGGCTCTTGAGGAGTTAAAGTTTGCTGACCTACACCTTTCTCAAGGTGTTCTTGACATCCTGAAGGCTTCTGAAGCCTTCCACTAGGCTACTTATAATTCTAAATGGAAAAGGTTTTCCATCTGGTGGTTTGGGAAGCATATTCCCCGAATCTGCTGATTTGCCCATTGTTTTGGACTATATGGTCTATCTTAACTCTTTGGCCTGAGACCAGCTACCCTGAAAGTACATTTGGCAGCTGTCTCTGCTTTTATTTCAGCAGGAAGCCCTCTTCTCTTTCCACTCACCCTGTATTTTCTAAGTTTTTCAAGGGATTACTTCATACTAATCCACCTTTCAGAGACCCGGCCCCTGCCTGGGATCTTAATGTTTGCATTGCTCAGCTGATGCAACCCCCCTTTGAACCTCTGTCTTCTGCAGAGCTGAAGTATTTGACTTGGAAAACTGTTTTTCTAGTAGCCATCACTTCTGCCAGGCACATAAGTGAGTTACAAGCCTTGTCAGTGGAGACTGACTTTATTTCCTTTCACAGGGATAAAGTAGTCCTTAGGACTAACAGGAAGTTTTGCCTAAGGTGGTTTCAGATTTCACCTTAACCAATCTATCTCCTTCCAGTGTTCTTCACTGACCATTCCTCCTCTGGTGAGAGGAGGCTGCACAGCTTAGATGTTAAGAGGGCCCTTAGTTACTATATAGAGCGTACCAAGGGTCATAGGTTCGAATCCCTCCAACGCTTTCTCACTTATGGTGAGGTTGGGAAAGGTAAACCTGCCACTAAGAGATCCATTGCCAGGTGGATTGTCTCGTGTATCCAATTTTGTTATCAAGAACTGGGAAAGGTTCCCCCTTCAGGCCTGAGGGCTCACTCTACCAGAGGTACAGCTGCGTCTCTAGCTGCTGCCAGAGACATCCCTATCTTGGAGATATGTCAAGCAGCTACCTGGAAAACAGTACACACTTTCACCAAGCATTACTCCTTGGATATCCAGGCCAGGAGGGATGCTAGATTTGGCACAGCCGTGCTTCAGAGCCTATTCCCTAAGTAGGTTCTGTCCCTCCACCATGGAGGTACTGCTGTGTATTCTGCAATTGTCATAATATAGCAAGACTTCATGTTGTTTGAAGAAAAAATTACTCACCTTAGTAATGTTGTTTCTTCTAATGGAGTCTTGCTATATTATGACCTCCCCCCCAGCCTGCCCCTCTCAGAACTTCTACTTGGGTATGGAGTGGGCAGTCCAGTGTTGGCACTTGTTATGCCCATTTTATGTTTTTTCCACCCCTTTTTGGGGTTTTGGGGTGTTGTGTTTTATTTTATCTTATGTTATTATTTTTCAAACAACATGAAGTCTTGCTATATTATGACAATTGCAGTTTGTCCCACCATTAGAACTGCTCCGAGGTGAAAGAGTTAACTCCCATTCTAAGAATGGAACTTGGAGTCTGAGCTCGGTTAGAGAAGCTCTGTCTGGGTTATTTCAAACCCAAACTGTCAGATTCTTTACTCCGCCTCACTGAACAGTCGCTCCGAGATTTCTCCTACTGCTCAGTTCATTTCTCGGTTTAAACAGTGTTTTCTCGGTTCAAATCAACCGAGAATATTATTATTTTAACCGCAAAACCGATCGGTTCAAGCTCTGTCTGTGGTATCGTAAGTAATTACAGTTTATTTACTGTGTGGAACTTGTAAATGTTATCGGTTCGGTTTTGAACCGATCAGCTTGTTTTAAAACTTGAAATTGAAGGTTTTAGAGTGCGGTTCCCGGTTCTTATCGGTTCTAAAAAACCGGATTTCATTACGTTTTTTTCCAAGACCCGTGACACGGTTAGGAACCGATAAGGGTGTCTTGCCTGGCACTACTGTTTAAAAGGGCAAGTTTTTGGTTAGGCTGGCATTATGTCTGAGAAACCCAAAAGAAAAACTGGGCCCACTGGGTTTCAACACTGTGATGTCTGTGGGGAAGTCTTTGCCAATGCTGACCCACACACCACATGTGTATATTGTCTGGGGTTTGACCACCTCAGTTCAGACTGCCAGATTTGTAAAAATTTCCCTGCAGCCACCCTGGATAAGAGAGTTGGCAGGCTCAGGGAACGAGAGGCCAAAAAGTCTGCTGACCCGGATGGCCAGCCCGGTTTGGTGCCAACCGAACCGGAGGGAGTGCCCTCTGACCAGGGTGAGACTTCCTCAGGCAAACATAAAGCTGGCTCGAGGGCCAGTTCCAGTAAAGAAAGCAAGAAAATCAGCAGGTGTGGAGCCCAAAATTCCTTCTCCAACTGCTGCAGAGATAGCAAGAGCTATTCAGATTGTCCAGTCACTTTCTCCGGTTCCGTCCGAACCGCCACTGTCTGGTAAAAGGTCGGTTCGGTCGGTTCCACCGGTTCAGGAATATGATGTTGAAGAGTTTTATGAACCAGAGGAGGGGGAGGATGATTATGAACAGTATGAATGTGACTTGGAGGGTCTGGGTGTGCCCATTGAACCGACATCTCCCCAGACAGACCTTTTGAATCTCCCTTCGCTTTCTGAGTCCCTCTCACTTTATGTTTTACAAAAAGTTGTTGAAACCCTCCAGCTCCCATTGGAGGAAGCTGTGGATGAGCAAGAGGAACCTGATTTTGTAGAAATGATGGATATTCCAGAGTCTAGGAGGTTGTCTATTCCTTGCATAAATCATTTAGGAAACAAACAATAAAAATTTTAAAACTCCTAATTCTGTGCCTCCTGTGGACAAAAAGATGGACAGGAGGTACACTCTGTCAGGTCCTGATACAGAATTCCTTTCACAGCAATGCAGTCACGTTGTGTGGTTCAGGCTGCAGCCTGTGATAAAGCTAATATTCCTTGGCTTCACATCCTCCTGACAAGGATTCCAGGAAGATTGATGCCATGGCTAAAAAACAATACATGGCAGCGTCCTTGGGACTCAGGCAAGCAAATTACATGGCTTATGTAGCAAGGTATCAAAAATCTAGATGGGACACTGTTATGGCTTTGGCCAAACAGGCCTCTGGCCAGCTTGCTAATGAGCTGGAACAGGTGGCTGCTGATGGCATTGAGGCATCTAAGGTGCAGTTTCATGCTGCTGTGGATTTTAATGATGTATCCTCTAGAGTCATGGCTACGTCTGTAGCTTTTCGTAGGTTGGCCTGGCTCAGGTGTACTAGCTTGTCACAGGATTCCCAGACTAAGGCTATGGATTTTTCTGTGGTTGGAAATTCTCTGTTTGGGGAGCAGACAGAGAATTATTTGAAGAAAATGGATGAATATAGGACTACCTATAAGAGTGCTCAGGCTAAGGAGCGGCAAGTCACTCCTCAGAGGCAGACCCCCATGGGTAGAGGTAGGCCTTTTCACAGGCCTTTTTACCAAACCCAGGCCTCCTCTGCTTATGCTCAGAGAGGTTCTTCAGAGGGAGAGGCAGATGGGCTGTGGGCAGGCCTGCTCCCACCCCTCAGCCTAAAGCACCTGCCAAACAGACACCCTGATGGGGTGCCCAGGGCCGATTCTCCTTTACCTGTAGGGGGCAGGTTGGCTTACTTCATTCAGAACTGGGTGTCTCTAACTTCAGACAAGTGGGTCCTGGAAGTAGTAAGCCAGGATCTGGTTCTCAGCTTCAAAAGTTCCCAAAGATGAGAATCAGATCTTTCCCACCTGCAAACTCTTTAGAGACCTTTACTTTAGAACAGAAGTCTCAACCTCCTGGCTCTCAGAGCTGTAGAAAGGGTTTCTCCCTACACCAGGGCAAGGGTCTGTACTCCAGATATTTCCTTACCCCAAAAGACAGGAGAATGGTGGCCCATTTTAGACCTGAGATATCTGAACAAACACCTGTTGAAACCAAAGTTCAGAATGGTAACTCTGGCAATGATTTTACCCTCTCTAAGGCCAGGGGACTGGCTAGCCTCCCTGGACCTCAAGGATGCCTATTTTTATGTCCTAATCAGAAGCTCCCACCGAAAGTACCTCAGATTCGAACTGCCCTCAGGTCACTACCAGTTCAGAGCAATGCCCTTCGGCCTCACCTCTGCCCCAAGGGTATTCACAAAATGTCTGACAGTAGCAGTTGCTCATTTAAGAAGGCAAAGTTGCTGTCTTTCCCTATCTGGACGACTGGCTCATTGTAGGCCAGTCCCCAGAACAGGTAAAATCTCACCTGCAAGTTACCCAGCAGCTGCTCACCTCCCTGGGCTTCTTGCTCAGTCTTCCAAAGTCAGTTCTGGAACCAGTTCAGGTGCTTACCTTCATAGGTGCAGAATTGGGACACAAAGGAGGCCAGAGCCTTCCTACCCTTAGAGATGGTAAGGAACTTGGTAGCTCTGGCCTCCTCCTTCACTCTGCAGGTCTCTCGACCAGCAAGACACTTTTTGCAGCTCCTGGGGCACATGGCTGCGTCCACAGCTGTAGTGCAAGGAGCAAGATTTCAGATGAGGGACATTCAGTTTCACTTGAGAGCCTTTTGGTCTCAGAGAAGAGACCCCCTTTCCAAGTTGGTCCCAGTGACCCGAACCCTGATGCAGGCCCTCCAGTGGTGGCAGGATCAGAGCAATTTAAGACTGGGGTCCCCTTCATTCCTCTGTCTCACTCCTTGACCCTCACTACGGATGTTTCCCTCCTGGGGTGGGGGAGCCCACATGGGCGACCTCTCCACTCAGGGAGTGTGGTCCCCTCAGGAATCTCTGCTCCACATCAATTTGCTGGAACTCAGAGCTGTCTTTTTAGCACTTCAAGTGTTTTCTGCGTCTGTTCAGAACAAAGTGGTGCAAGTCAGAACAGACAACACCACAACAATGTGGTACATCAACAAGCAGGGGGGCACTCGGTCTTCGGCCTTGTGCACCGAGGCAATGAAGTTGTGGTCTCTGGCCTATTCCCTGAACACTTCCCTCATAGCAGTTCACCTTCCAGGAAAGGACAATGTCCTGGCAGATGCTCTCAGCAGGATTTCCCAGGGCCATCACGAATGGTCTCTGGATCCTCAAGTACTGGGGATAGTTTTTGCCAAATGGGGCACCCCTCAGATAGATCTTTTTGCAGCCCCAGACAATCACCAACTTCCACTGTTCTGTTGCAGGCCCCCAGTGTTGGGCTCAGTCCCCCTGGATGCCTTTCTCCTAGATTGGGAAGGGAAGTTTCTTTATGCCTTTCCCCCCTTCCCTCTCCTTTTCAAGGTGCTAGTCAAAATCAGATCCCAGCCTTGCAGGGTGATTCTGATTGCCCCAGATTGGGCCAGGCAGCCCTGGTACCCATCCTTCTGTCCCTAGCAGTCCATCTTCCCTGTGTCTCCCCAGGAATCACAACCTGTTAACCTGTGCCCAGGGGAGGTTTGGTATCAGACATGATCCTCAACCTCAAGGCCTGGCTCTTGAGGAGTTAAATTGCTGACCTACACCTTTTTCAGGGTATTCTTGAAATCCTAAAGTCTTCTAGGAAGTCTTCCACTAGGGCTACTTATAATTCTAAGAGGAAAAGGTTTTCCATTTGGTGTTCTGGGAAACATATTTCCCCAGAATCTGCTGATTTGCCCATTGTTTTGGACTATATGGTCCATCTTAATTCTTTGGGCCTGAGACCAGCTACCCTGAAAGTACATTTGGCAGCTGTCTCTGCTTTTGTGTCAGCAGGAAAGCCCTCCTCTCTTTCCGCTCACCCTGTATTTTCCACGTTTTTTAAAGGATTGCTTCATACTAATCCACCTTTTAGGGATCTGGCCCCTGCCTGGGACCTTAATGTTTGCATTGCCCAGTTAATGCAACCCCCTTTTGAACCTCTGTCTTCTGCAGAGCTTAAGTACTTAACTTGGAAAACTGTTTTCCTAATGGCTATCACTTCTGCCAGGCGCATAAGTGAGTTGCAAGCCTTGTCATTAGAAACTGACTTTATTTCTTTCCACAGGGATAAGGTAGTCCTCAGGACTAACAGGAAGTTTTTGCCTAAGGTGGTTTCAGATTTCCATCTTAATCAATCTATCTCCCTTCCAGTGTTTTTCACTGAACATTCCTCCTCTGGCAAGAGGAGATTGCACAGTTTAGATGTTAAGAGGGCCTTAAGTTACTATATAGAATGTACCAAGGGTCACAGGTTCGAATCCCTCCAACTTTTTCTCACTTATGGTGAGGTTGGAAAAGGGAGACCTGCCACTAAGAGATCAATTGCCAGGTGGATTGTCTCTTGTATCCAATTTTGTTATCAGAAACTGGGGAAGGTTCCCCTCTGGCCTGAGGGCTCATTCTACCAGAGGTACAGCCGCCTCTAGCTGCTGCCAGAGACATCCCTATCTTAGAGATATGTCAAGCAGCTACCTGGAAAACGGTACACACTTTCACCAAGCATTACTCCTGGATGTCCAGGCCAGGAGAGATGCTCGGTTTGGCACAGTTGTGCTTCAGAGCCTATTCCCTAAGTAGGTTCTGTCCCTCCTCCATGGAGGTACTGCTGTGTAGTCTGCAATTGTCATAATATAGCAAGACTTCATGTTGTTTGAAGAAAAAATTACTCACCTTAGTAATGTTGTTTCTTCTAATGGAGTCTTGCTATATTATGACCTCCCCCCCAGCCTGCCCCTCTCAGAACTTCTACTTGGGTATGGGGTGGGCAGCCTAGTGTGGGCGCTAGTTATGCCCATTATATGTTTTCCACCCCTTCTTGGGGTTTTGGGGTGTGGTGTTTTTATTTTATCTTATATTATTGCTTGTATTATATTACTGCTTCTGGTCCCCTGACTTGAGTCTTTGTGTTGGGACCAGGAATATGTGTTAATAGTCAGGTAGCCAGTTGGCTAGTGTAGGTTACAGCTTCCACACAGACCTTAGTGAGTTTTGCTCATAAAGATCTGACAATTTGGGTTTGAAATATCCCAGACAGAGCTTCTCTAACCGAGCTCGCACTCCAAGTTCCATTCTTAGAATGGGAGTTAACTCTTTCACCTCCGGAGCAGTTCTAATGGTGGGACAAACTGCAATTGTCATAATATAGCAAGACTCCATTAGAAGAAACAACATTACTAAGGTGAGTAATTTTTTCTTCTGGTCCCCTGACTTGAGTCTTGGTGTTGGGACCAGGAATAGGTGTTGATATTTAGGTAGCCAGTTGGCTAGTGTAGGTTACAGCTTCCACACAGAACCTTAGTGAGTTTTTGCTCGTAAATATCTGACAGTTTCGGTTTGAAAATAACCAGACAGAGCTTTTCTAACTGAGCTCGCGCTCTAAACTCCATGCCTGGCATGGTAGTTAACTCTTTCACCTCCGGAGCAGTTCTAATGGTGGGACAAACTGCAGTTGTCATAATATAGCAAGACTCCATTAGAAGAAACAACATTACTAAGGTGAGTAATTTTTTCTTACAGGTGAGTAACCTGTATTTATTGTTTGTGCCAAGAGATTCATTCAGTTAACTACAGTGTACACACTTTAGCAATTGTTGGGTGTTGCTCAGTTCACTGGACATCTTCGCGCTAGACTCCTACCTCCATCCATGGTGTCTGACGTCAGATCTTCTTTTCAGATGGAAGGGACAGGTCTCTTCCTCTGCAGCTCCTGTAGCATGAGAGGATTCTGATGTTTTCATGTGCTAAAACTTTGGTGATTTTCAACATTTTAACACATTTTTGACTTGTGCATCTCTCGTCTTTCTGTTACCAGTCTACCGCTGATTCGAGAATGGAGAGCAAAATAAACACAGTTTACATAGAAACAGATTTTGTTGGCAGGAAAAGACCTTTAGGCCCATCCAGTCTGCCTCTTGTCCCTGCCTATTCCATCACCACTTACCCTAGTTGGTCATAGGTGTCATTCCTTCCAACATTCCTCTACCTAAAATGACCCTGTTCCTATCACACACATGCTTGAAGCCCCCCACAGTCTTTACCCCATTGCCTCCTCTGGTACGCTGTTTCAGTCATCCTCCACCCTTACTGTGAAGAAGTATTTCTGCACATCTCTCTTAGACTTCTCCCGCTTAGCTTCATTGCATGCCCCCTTGTTCTAGTGCCTTCCTTTCTCTGAAACAGACCCTCCACTTGCACACTGTTCACTCCTTTGAGGTACTTGTATGTTTCCATCATGTCCCGTCTTGATCTCCTCTCTTCCAGGGAGTACATGTTGAGTTCCTGCAGCCTTTCTTTGTTTGGCTTCTCCTGCAACCCCCTCACAGTTTTGGTTGCCCTACTCTGTACCCCTTCCACTCTTTCAATGTCCTTGTGGAGGTGGGGCCTCCAGAACTGAATACTGTACTCCAGGTGGGTCCTCACCAGTGAGCAATACAACGGCAGCACCACCTCCTTCCTCCTGCTAGAAATTCATCTCTCAATGCACCATAGCATTCTGCTAGCCTTTTCCACTGCTTTGTTACACTGCCCTGCTACCCTGAGGTCATCAGATATGATGATCCCTAGGTCTCTTTCTTGCTTGTGGACTGTAAGTTCCAATCCCCCCATCTTATATACAGCCCCTGGGTTCTGCAGGTCTAAGTGCATAATGTTGTACTTTTTGGCATTGAAACCCAGCTGGCACATCCTAGACCATTCCTCTAGTTTCCTCAGATCCTTTTGCATTCTCTCCACCCCTTCCTGAGTGTTAATTATGTTACAGATTGTTGTATCATCCACAAAGAGACACACCTTACCCTCAAGCTCCTCTGCAATGTTGCTTATGAAGACATTGAAGAGGATCGGTCCCAGCAGGGAGAGATTTATGATAGGAAGCATAAGAACCCTGTGGCACTCCAACTAGTCACTCTTCTATCAGGTGAGTGGTTACCATTTACTGTCACTTTTGCCTCCTATCCCTTAACCAGTTTGATACCCAGCTTGTCACTTTCAAACCCCAGGAATCCTTCAATATACTTAATTAGTGCAGTAAGCCTCCTGTGTTGAACTGCCCTGGAGAGAATGGAATTTATGTTAATAATGCAACTCTCATTGGCTCATGCCAATTTCAAACTGCTGCCCCTAGTAACTGCTGCGCTCTTAAGGTGCTCAGATTTATTACTCCACTTGACAGTTTGGACGCCTTGGAGAGCTCTCCTCGACTTCTGACTTCATTGTTGTTTTCTTGATGCGTATCGATAATAGTCCTTAGTTTTTCTAAATAACTGCTTCCCTATTGCAATTTGGTATTTAGTTAGTTTGTTTTTACTGAGTTTTTAGTAATTTGTTCAGTTCCTCATCTGTTCCTGAGAACTGCAGGGAACTGCGATTTCTGGAGTAAAATTAATTTTTTAGTTTTGTATTGTAGCTGGGACCATAGTCCCATTCATTTTTCTATATTTGTTCTTTATTTTTGGTTCTTTTTGCTTAAGAACTGACCGTTTCCTTGGTTCCTTTTAGTATGGGAACCGGGTTGTTGTGGGGTTGTTTGTTTTTCTGATGTGGGTCTGCAGTGTCTGACACTAATGTCAGAGACTCCACAGAAAACCTGGACAGGAACTACTGGTTTTAAAAATTGTTGCCGATAGGCACGATCTGTGTGTGTATTGTCTGGGTACCAACCATATTTTCGCTAATTGCGATATTTGTAAAACTTTCTGTCCTAAAACCTTTAAAAAGAGGGCTAAAAATTGGAGGAAATGGCTACTTCAGCATCTCCCTCACAAACCACGGAGGAGGCTTCTTCCTCCAAAAAAGAGATTCCATCTAATAAAGATAAAATAAGGAACCAGGAGAAAAATCCTTAGAAAAGGACGACCCCACAAAAACAAAAAGGCCTGTGGAACCTGTCGCGGAACAGATTCCTGCAAAATGCAAACATAAAGAAAAGCATACCACTGCACCTGCTGCCGAAAAAGCAAAGGAGATCTCAGTGGACAGACCAACCATGCCTTCAGCTGAGGACATTGCTAAGGCCCTGCAAACTTTGCAGGTCCTTCAGGCTGTTGGTAACATAATTCCTCCCCCCGTTCCCCCAGTTCCTCCAGTCTCTCAATCAGTTCCTTTAATGATTCCTTTTTTGGTTCCTCCAACAGTTTCCTCTGTACTGGAACTGGAATATTTATACAAGGAATATGAAGAGGAGGAAGAGGAGGATGTGGGGGACCCCATAGATCCTGAGGTTTCCCCGGAGCAAGATTGGTTCCCCTCCCTGGGGAATGGAGGATTTCTCATCCTACAATGCCTTTGTGAGGCAAATGATGGAGTCCTTTAATCTTTCTCTTCAAGAGACAGTGGAGGAGGAAGAGGAAGCAGACTTCCTCAACATGATGGGACTCACTCTCATTAAGAGACGTATGCTTCCTATCATAAATCTCTTAAAAAAGCGGTCCCAAAAATCCTTTAGACACCCACTTCGGTTCCAACAGTAGATAGGAAGGTAGACAAGAAATATCAACTGGATAGATCCAATGCTGAGTTTCTTTTCACACATCCTGATCATGAAGGCGTGGTTCAGGTGGCTGCCTGTGACAAGGTTTGAGTACCCCTGGCTTCCCATCCCCCTGACACAGAGTCAGAGAAGATTGATGCTGTGGGGAAGAAGGGATACCTGGCAGCTTCCCTGCTTCTAAAACAGGCCAATTACATGGCCTATGCAGCCAAGTATCAGAAGGCCATTTTGTCCACAGTGCTTGGATTAGTGGATAAGGTGCCTGGAGAAGTGGGGATAGATGTGACTGAGATAGCCAAAGATGCCACAGAATACCAGTTCCACGTGGCTGTTGATGCCAGTGACACTGCAGCTAGGCTCATGGCACTTGTGGAGTCTATGAGGAGGTTTGCATGGCTGAGAACTACAGACCCAACACAGAATACTCATACAAAAGCCATGGATTTCCCCTGTGAAAATAATTCACTTTTTGGGGACAAGACTGAGGCTTATATGAAAAAAGTGGAAGAATATAAGGCCATTTACAGAAGTAACACTGCATGGTCTAGGCTTTCCACATCCTTTAGAGCCCATGCCAGGGGAGGCAGGGGTAGGTGATCATACTCCAGACCCTTCTACCAGACTCAGGCACTGCCAGACCACCAGTAGCCCAGAGAGTACTTTAGGGGTGGGGGCAGAAGAGTTATGAGGAAGACTGGGCCAGCAGCCCAGACCACAGCCCAGTCAAAGCAAACTCTCTGATGTGCTCTCCCAGGTCACCTCCTTCCTGCCAGTAGGTGGCAGACTGGCTCACTTTCTCCAAGAGTGGCTTTCCACCACCACAGACAAGTGGGTCTTGGAGGTAGTGAGCCAGGGTCTGTTATTAAATTTCGGAAAAACTTCCCAAATTGAGAAACAGGTTGTTTGCCCCAGCAACACCAGTGGAAAGAAGCCTGCTGGAACCAGAGGTAGAAAATCTGCTGCTCATAAAAGCAGTGGAGTCTGTTTTCCAGAGGAGCAAAATGCTTCTATTCAAGATACTTCTGACACAAAAGAAAAATTGGGACTGGTGACCCATTTTAGATCTCAGACCTCTGAACAAGCACATAAAAAGATGGTCACT
This sequence comes from Neoceratodus forsteri, assembly GCA_016271365.2. Classification (NCBI taxonomy): domain Eukaryota; kingdom Metazoa; phylum Chordata; order Ceratodontiformes; family Ceratodontidae; genus Neoceratodus; species Neoceratodus forsteri. Next base: position 639,541,647 of record CM028130.1, on the reverse strand, counting down.
TTGGCCATGATAATTCCAACCCTTCAAAAAGGAGACTGGCTAGCCTCCTTAGACCTTAAGGACATTTACTTCCATATACCAGTCTGTTCAGGTCACAGTAAGTACCTGAGGTTCAGATTGCCCTCAGGACACTACCAGTTCACAGCCATACCTTTTGGCCTGACATCAGCTCCAAGGGCTTTCATGAAGTGCCTAGCCGTAGTGGTGGCACATCTGAGAAGACAGGGTATCACAGTCTTTCCCTACCTGGATGACTGGCTGGTTGTAGGACAGTCCCCTCAGCAGACCAGCGATTCTCTTGCCCTTGTACAGAGCACTCTGGAGTCCCTGGGATTACTAATAAATACCCAGAATTCTCAGCTGGAACCAGCCCAGGTCCTGGACTTCATTGGGGCAGAACTGAACACCCTGCAAGGGAGTGCCTTCCTCCCCAGGACAAGGTAAACAGCATTCTGGATCTGGCAGGTCTTTTCAGGTAAACAGCCCTAGGCCAGCAAGGCATATTCTGCAAGTACTGGGCCACATAACAGCAGCCACAGTGGTGGTACCAGGATCCAGATTCCAAATGAGGGACCTTCAGTTCCACTGAAGGTCTCATTGGTCCTAAAGACAGGACTTCTTGTCCAAGCTGGTGCCTGTCACAAGAACTCTGATACAGACCCTGCAATGGTGGCAGGACAGGGACAACCTCAAAGAAGGCATGCCCCTCCAGTCATAGCACCCATTGGTGGTTTTTACCACATATGCTTTCCTCCAAGGGTGGGGAGCACACATAATAGACCTTCCAGGGACATGGATATGTTGTTCGTCCACACTGTCTGGCAGGTTCCTTGCCGCTTTAAATCTTGCCGGAAGGTCTTCAAGCTGGCTCCTCCCACCCCCCACCCCCGGGTGGTAAAACTCTCGGCTCCACCCCATGACGCCAGATCTTCCTTACCGCTTGGAAGCTCAGGTTCCCTCCTTAACGCTCTGCGTATAGACTGGATTCTAACTCTTTGGTTCACCTGAAAATAGTTATAAAATTCTCAAGACTTCAGTCAAATTCTTCCCTTGCAGCTGCGATGGACAAATCAACTCCCGGTTTTCGGCGGTGCCCATGCGGGCAGAAGATGTCCAGGACGGATCGGCACGCCACATGCGTCTACTGTCTCGGCCTTGACCACGACCCGCAGGCCTGCAAGTTGTGTAGATCTTTCGGCCAATGTCCTTCAAGACCGCCACCACAACTTTGGGCGCCCGAGAAGCTGCTTATCCACCGTGAAGTCCAAGGAGGCCTGTTGGGCGGTGCCTGCAGTGGCTGGCTTGGCTGAGCAACTCGAGCAGATGATCGCCCTCGAGGAGGAGGTGGCCCAGGCTGCATCCTCATCTTCCTTGGTCGCAGCATTTATCCCGCTCTCTCTGGGATCCTCCTACACAGCTTCTTTTAAGGAGCTTTGCCATTCCCTTTCCATGAAGGGAGAGGGTCCATCGGGACACTCTTCTTAGTCAAAAAAGAAGGACTCAAAAGATAAGTCCCACCGTCGACGTTCGTGGGAGAGGTCCCCTTTCCCGGACAGTCGACACTCGACTTTGGTCGAGGTTGCGGCTAAGGCTGCTGGCTTCACAGTGTCCCTGTCGGGTGAGCCGGCCGAGACACCCATCGACGCGGTCGAGATTTTTCTCGACCCCTTGGACGGGCTGTCGACTGGTGAAGCCGACAACCCTACATCACCGGTTCCCCTGGTGGAAACCGAGGACTTGCCTGCGCCTCCTGTGCCAGAGTCCCCGGTCAAGGTTCCCGAGCCAAGGGAGGAGCGGGTGTCCCCCGCTCCCTCTCAGACCCACCCTCAGAAACACCGAGGATCTTGGTCTCGGACCTCGTCTCGGTCCAGCCGATCCCGCCGACATCGGCGGTGTCGGTCTCGGCACCGAGGTAAGCGTCGACGCCACTCGTCCTCGTCTTCCTCCTCAGAAGAGGAGAGGCTTCAGTGCGAATTGCATCGATGCTACGAGGACTTAATGTGGGAGCAGCTCCTTTTGTCCAGGAACAAGCCGACAGCATCGCCTTCCCCAACCATTAAGTGGCTGTCACCCGAAAGGCCGAAACAACCCCTCGTGGTGGTCGAGATGCCCAAGTCTGGGCTGGTTGTTCGGCCGAAACCAGCTGCCCCACCGATTGTGGTGGAACCTCCGCCTTCACAACTGAAATCGGGGGCTCTGACCAAGGCCTCTCGGTCGGGTCAGGGTCTGCCCCACTGGTTGTCGGTTACCCTCACTCCCGACCGTCCTCGGCAGGTGGAGGGTGGCTCAGGCCCCAGGCAGCTCTTCACAGACTCCTCGGAGTCTGACGATGACTCCTCCCTGTTTTCCAGGCTCCTTGACCTGGAGTCCTCCAGGGGGGCAGTTGATGGACGAGAGCCCATCATCGTTCATGGGTCTGCTTCGGCTCATCTCGGAGTCCACCGGGATGCAGCTCAAGCCCGTATCCAGGCGGGCCAAGTATCCCCTCATGGATATACTGGACCGAGGGGATTCTGCCATGGAGGCCTTTCTAGTGGCTGAAGCCATTGTTGTCCCAGCCTTGGAGGTTTGGCAGCGGCCGGCTTCCTTTCCTGCGCCTTCGGCCAGGATGGCCAGGAAATATGCTGTCCCTACCGGGTCTTTGTCAGTTTTTTCAGAACACCCCTCTGCAGAGGGGTTGGTCACCGATAGCGTTTTCCGGTGCTCCTGGAACTCTAGGGATGTGGATAAGCCCTTTGACAAGGAGTCCAAAAAAACTGGACAATGCCAGCCGCAAGGTGTACGCTGTGTCCTCCCTCGGCCTCCGTCAGGCCTGCTCAGCTGTACTGATGGTGCACTTCTCCCATGCCCTCATGGGCTCCTGGATGAGGTGATCCCTCATCTCCCGGCCGACCTGCAGACTACGGTCAAGCAGGTGCGGGATCAGGGAAGGGCAGTGGCGAAACAGCAACTCCAAACGGCTCTAGACATTGGAGACTTCTGTGCCCGATCAGTAGCAGCCGCAGTGGTCATGCGCCGCAGAGCCTGGCTGAGGATATCCACCTTTACGGCAGATACCCAGCACAAATTGGTGGATGTCCCCTTCTTGGGGACTGACCTGTTCAGCCCTGGAGTGGAAGGCCACCTCCAGAAGATCGAAAAGTCCAGTGCTACCCTGGACTCGTTCACCTCCGCTCAGAAGGACAAGGGCCGTTGTCAGCAACATAAGTCCTTTCGACCTTCTGCTCCTGGGGCACGTCCGGCCCAGCAACACTAGCATCAGGGCCAGCAGGCTCGCGCTTGGTACCCCAAAGCCAAGCCTGCAGCTTTCTCCAAGAGGAAACAGAGAGGAAAAGGCCCAGGAGGTCCCTCAGCCCGTTCTTCCTCCAAGCCTGCCCAGTGACGGGTTGAGGGGTGTCGCCCCCAGCCTCATTGCTCCCCCCTGGGTTCCCCCTGTGGGGGGACGGCTCTGCCACTTCCTTTCCGCCTGGTCCGCTATCACCACGGACCGCTGGGTGTTGGAGGTGGTAGGAAAGGGCCAGTCTCTGGAGTTCGAGCAGGCCCCGACCTTCCAAGCCGTCGCTCTACTGGGGGCTACGGAGTCCGCAGCCTCCCTGTCAGCTCATCGAGCCGACATTGCCCTGTTCCTTGAAAAAGAGATGATCAGGAAGGTGGCGGATCTTCCACCAAGCCTGGGTTGGTGTCCAGGTATTTCCTGGTCCCGAATCGGATGGGGTCTGGCGCCCCATTCTAGACCTGCATGACCTGAACAGGTTCCTAAGGTCTCGAATCTTAAGGATGGTCACACTGACTCAGATCATTCCATCCTTGGAACGAGGTGTGTGGTTCTGTTCTCTGGACCTCCAGGACGCGTTCTTTCATGTCCCAATCCGTCCGTCCCTCCAGAGATTCCTCTGCTTCAGGGCAGAGGGGTCCCTCTACGAGTTCCGGGTCATGCCCTTCGGCCTTTCTCTAGCTCCCAGGGTCTTCACCAAATGCATGGCAGTGGTGACAGCATTCCTGCGGCACCAAAGGGTCCAGGTGTACCCCTACCTGGACGACTGGCTGATTGCGGCCTCCTCCAGAATGGAGGTGGAGCGGTCCAGGGATCTGGCCCTCCAGGTCTGCTCTCAAGTTGGCCGCCTTATCAACGAGGCCAAGTCAGAACTCATGCCAAAGCAGGTGATACAATTCATCAGGGCAGAGCTCGACTCTCTGCGAGTCAGAGCACGGATCCCAGCGGACAGGGCCGAGGTTCTTTCCTCCTTTGCCCAGTCATTTCAGGATGGGCAATTGCGCCCTTCCAGGGACTTCCTGCGCCTCCTGGGCCTCATGGCGGCCTGCACCAGTGTGGTCCATTGGGCCCGTTGGCACATGCCTCCCCCACAGTGGGGAGTGGCCAGCCAATGGTCACAGCACTCCGATCCTTTGGATCAGCTAGTGACAGTGACCCAGGAGATGTGGAACGCTCTCCAGTGGCGGACCGTTCCAGCTCATCTGCAGGAGGGCATCCCATTTGTCCACCCTGAGCCGATGGTCTCTCTATTGACCGATGCCTCTCTGTTGGGTTGGGTTGCCCATCTGGGGGAGCACAGAGTGCACGGCCTCTGGTCCCCTCAGGAGTCCCGATGCCACATCAACCTGCTTGATCTTTGAGTGGTTCATCTAGCCCTCACCGCCTTCGCTCCTTTTGTATGGGGTCAAGTGGTCCTGGTCCAGACAGACAATACCACGATCATGTACTACCTAAACTGCAAAGGCGGGATGCGCTCCATGCTTCTGTGCAGGGAAGCTCTCCGCATTTGGTCCCTTATGCGCAGCCTGGAGGTGAATCACCTTGCCATCCATGTGGCAGGAGCCCCAACATTCTGGCCAATGCCCTAAGCCGGATAGGGGCTGCGTCCCACGAGTGGTCTCTCCTGCCGGAGGTAGTACAAGATCTGTTCTCCCACTGGGGCATGCCTCAGGTGGATCTGTTTGCCTCCAGGGAGAATGTGAAGCGGAGACTGTTTCATGCCTCCCCAAGTAGGGCTCGCTGCAGGGGGATGCCTTCGAGACCGTGGACCCTGGCCCTTCTGCGCTTTCCCCATTTCCTTGATCCACAAGGTGCTCCTCAAGGTGAGAAGGGACAAGGCACAGGTGATTCTGTAACCCCAGACTGCCCCGCCAGTTCTGGTATCCAGAGCTCCTGTCTCAGCTCCAGGCTCCCGAGGTGGCTTCCAGCCCGCCGGACCTGATCTCAGTCAATCAGGGAAGGTATTCTATCTGGACCTTCAATCCCTGCACCTGATGGCCTGGTTCCTGAGCGGCTAGAGTTCCAGGCCTTGGGTCTTTCCGACGAGGTCCTCAGCGTTGTTGAGGCGTCCTGTAAGGAGTCGACCAGAAAATGCTACGCCTTTAAATGGAAGAGATTCTCCATTTGGTGTCAGGGCAAGGGCCTGGACCCTTCCTCCTGTTCCTTGGCAAGCACTCTGGACTACCTGTGATCCCTTTCTCAGCAGGGGCTTCGGTCGACGACCCTTAGGGTGCATCTGGCAGCCATCTCTGCTTACCGGGTGCGGGCCGGGAAGCAGTCGGTGGCGCCGGAGAAGGTGGTCGGATGCTTTTTCAAAGGCCTTGATCACATATCCCCTCCAGTGTGAGAACCTCCACCTCCGTGGGATCTGCTGCTGGTATTGACTATGCTCATGGGCAAGCCTTTCGAACCGATGCACAGGTGTGACATCTCTCACCTGTCGTGGAAGACCACCTTCTTGGTGGCTGTCACGTCAGCCAGAAGGATGGGAGAGCTCCAGGTGCTTTCCATCGAGTCTCCCTATCTGGTCTTCCACAGGGACAAGGTTGTCCTGCGTCCCCACCCGAAATTCCTTCCGAAGGTGGTGTCAGAATTTCACCTTAACCAGGTGTTGACTCTGCCGGTGTTCTACCCCAGTCACACCTCGGAGGCCGAATATAGGCTCCATACTTTGGACCCTAGAAGAGCGCTCGCTTATTACAAAGAGCGGACGGCTGAAGTTCGGGGAGAGTTTCGCCAGCTGTTTGTCACCTACACTGAAGCCGCACCTGGCAGACCTGCAGCCAAGCGGACGATAAGCAGGTGGGTCACCTCCTGCATAGATCTCTGCTATTGGTTGGCAGGCATGGAGCCTCCCAGAGGGATAAGAGCTCATTCTACCCACCATACCTCTGCATCGGTGGCTGCTTCCAGGGACGTCCCTATCCAGGATATCTGCAGGGCTGCTACCTGGAAGTCAGCACACACCTTCATTACCCACTACCACATCGACCTTGAGTCATGCTGGGATGCTGGTTTTGGGGCCTCGGTTCTCCCGTCATTATTCCCTAAGTAGGGGGTGTGCGCCTTGCCTCCTTCCTCCTGGAGAACTGCTGGAGTCTGCCAGACAGTGTGGATGAACAACATATCCATGTCCCTAAAATACAGGTTACTTACCTGTAGCTTAGGGAGTTCTAGGAATGGTATATATTGTTCATCCTGACTTCCTAGCCTCCCTGGCTTGACTGGCACAACCTGGCTTCCAGCGGGCTAGATCTGGCGTCATGGGGTGGAGCTGAGAGTTTTACCACCCGGGTGGGTGGTGGAGGAGCCAGCTTGAAGACCTTCCGCAAGATTTAAAGCGGCAAGGAACCTACTAGACAGTGTGGATGAACAACATATACCATTCCTAGAACTCCTGTTACAGGTGAGTAACCTGTATTTACAGCTAGTGGGACTTGGTCCTCCCAGGAATCACTTCAACACATCAACCTATTGGAGTGCAGACCAGTGTACCTGGCACTGCAGTCATTTGCTCCCCAGCTCAGGGGCAAGGTGGTACAGGTCAGAATAGATAACACTAGCACCATGTGTTACATAACCAAACAGGGAGGTACCAGGTCGACCCCACTGTGCACAGAGGCCATGAGGGTCTGGAACCTGGACTGTTCCCTTCAGGTGTCCCTCTCCACCATCCACCTTCCAGGGAAAGACAGTGTTCTGGCAGACTCCCTCAGTAAAATCAGTCAGAACCACCACAACTGGGCCATCAATACACAGGTACCACATGCAGTTTTCAGAAGGTGGGGTACTCCATAGATAGACTTCTTTGCCTCCACAGACAGCCACCAGCTACCACTGTTCTGCTGCAGGCCCCTGGCCCAAGGAACAGTTCCACTGGATGCCTTAGCATTGGATTAGACAGGTAAATTCCTTTATGCCTGCCCTCCTGTTCCTCTGTTGCTCAGAGTCCTGGTGATGCTCAGGTTTCAACCAGCAATAATGATACTATTGGTACCAGACTGGGCAAGACAGCCATGGTACTCTCTTCTGTTGTCCTTGTCAGTGGCACAGCTGATTTGCCTCCCCCACAGGCACAATCTGCTCACATCCACACAGGGCAGAATACTGTATCCCAGCCTCAGACCCCTTCACCTGAAGTCTTGTCTGTTGAGGACTTAGAATTTGCCAGCCTACACCTTTCTGAGGAGGTGCTGACTGTCCACAGAAGTTCACAAAAGCCCTCCACTAAGAAAACCTATGCCTCAGAATGGAAAAGGTTCTCAGTCTGGTGTGGAAACACTGGGGTTGCTCCTACTGCAGCTGGGTTACCCATCCTCTTTGATTAACTGACCCACTTACACTCTCTAGGTCTCAGGCCTTCTACCCAAAAGGTGTGTTTTGGTGCTGTTTCAACCAGCATCTGTGCTGACAAGGATAAATCTCTGGCATCCCATCCAATCTTCAGGAAGTTCTTTAAAGTACAACTCCACATTCATGCAGCATTGAGGGAACCGGTTCCACCATGGAACCTGAACATTTGTGTAACCCCTAGATGGCGCTATCCCAGGGGCTACTACCCCTGCCTGATTTGCCACTAACAGGTTGAGGGGCCTGGATCCAATGGCGGGTGCCTCCACCCAGAGGTCAGGGTTTGCAATAGTTAAACTAACTTGGTCACAGCCCTCTGGGACACTGCAACCCCCCTTTCTTCCCACTAGTGGCCCACACAATATATCAGAATTACCTTCACAGTATACACTTACCCCCAGGACTGGTTCCGCACTGGGACTTCCTGTGAAATGAGATACAGTGCAACAATCACAGTACAGTACTTTAACATAGACAAATACTTCAGGCAGTATAACTTTACTGAAACAAGCAGCTCTGATTTATTTAGGGGATATAACAAGGACAGGGGAAATCAGGTTAATTAGCTTATCACCTAATAATTATTTATGGCTCTGTGCACAGGCCTATCCCTATCAGTTACTGTCCCTGGGTACCCAAGCCCTAGTGGCTAGTCCAAACCGTGGCAGCTGGTAGGGGCCTTCACAGAGAAAAGGAGAATTAAACAGTCAGCAGTACAGTAATTCCATTTGGATTTAATGTGGCAATTCAACAGGGGCGACCCTGAATTACTTCACACCTCCAAATAAGATAGGGTCCTTCAATGTCAGCAGGACTCACTTGAGGTACACAAACCTCTTCACACATCCATATAAAAGAAAGCACTATACCAGGCAGGCTGCATCTGTATCCCGATCGCAATTACTGCACAATACCCGGAGAACACACAGCAGATTCAGTTCCTGACAGACGAGTGCAATTTTCCAGCAATTCCTCCAGTCTTCTACAGGGTGAGCCTGGTTTCTACTCTTCAGAGATCCTTGATTCTTTTCACAGAGACGGATTCAGTCCTAACAAGCTGTTACACAAACTGCAGACCGGAACTCTGGGCCTTACACGCTTTTTTGACTAAAACTGCACACTGAAAAGCACAGGGCTCCTTCCTTCTTCACTGCCAAAGCTCAACTGAAACTCCAACCGACAAAACCGGGCACTTCCTTTGAGTTCCTCCCAGTTCTTGACTGGATTGGCTGTCACTCACAATAGACTGCTGCTGTTGGTCCAAAAGGTGCTGAAGTCTAACTACATCTCCCAGAGTCACTGCTCATACAATCCTCTTGTGGCTGGCTCAGATTATGAGTCCAAGTTCTGATTCGTCCAAGGCACCATTTTAGAGCTAGCTTACCCACACTGATTGGTCCAGTTCAGCAGTTCAAAACCAGAATGGGAACTAGGCAGACACTGTTCTGACTGCAAAAGAAAGTAGGTTAGACAAACTGTAATTTCATTATTACTGTAAATGATTTCTGGCAAACAGTTACATCTTTCAGATAGGTTCCCTTTGCACCCTAGTGACTGCAAAATGGAGTGAATTGCAGCAGCTTGAATGGTACTCAATCAAAAGAAACACACAGTCCCCCATACAAACTAATTATGTCTGCAAGCAGACAGCTCTTAAAGAGACAGTACCAGAGGTTCTAAAAACACTCACTGATAAATGGCTTAAATGCCAAACACCATTCAGGCTTGGAGCATTCAAGCAAGCTCCTGGAAGTCTTTTGGGAACCCCCATTTGCAGGGGGGTTACATTTGTATTACCAGGCTCATGGATCCCCCTTTTGAGCGTATGACAACTGCAGACATGAAATACGTAACCTGGAAGGCTATCTTTTTAGTAGCCATTACTTCCGCAAGGAAAGTAAGAGAGTTACAGGCCCTGTGTACAGACCTGAAATCCATCTCCTTCCACAGGGACAAGGTGGTGCTCAGAACCAATAGGAAATTCCTTCCTAAGGTGGTCTCAAAGACTCAAATAACTTCCTCTTTCTCTCTCTCAATGCAGTTTAGCCACTGCGAGGCAATTTGAAAATCCAGTTGTACAGGTGAAAGGAAAAGTGTAACTCCCACTGGGACACGAACCCAAGACCTTGGCATTCTGTGCCTTGTTCTTTGCTTTAACTCAAGTGATTAAGAGCAAGGCATGAAATGCCATGGTCCTGGATTCGAGTCCCAGTGGGAGTCACACTTTTCCTTTCACTTGTACAATTGGAATTTCTAAAGTGGTGTCAGATTTTCACCTAAATCAGTCCATTACACTGTCAGTCTTCTTTACAGACAATTCAAGCTCATGTGAGCAAACACAGCACAGCCTTGATGTAAAAAGGGCACTTAACCTTTATCTGGAAAGGACTAAGGCCTATAGGCCAAAGCACACCCAGCTGTTCCTCACCTATGGTGAGGTGGGTGGCGGTAAGCCAGCCTTGAAGAGAACTATCGCACGCTGGATAGTTCCCTGCATACATTTCTGTTACAGTGAGGTTGGAAAGCAACCTCCCCTGGGCCTCGGGGCACACTCTACCAGAGGCATGGCGGCATCAGCTGCTGCAGCAGGAGATGTTCCCCTACTGGAGATTTGTAGAGCAACTACATGGACGACTGTTCATACATTAACCATGCACTATAGCCTGGACCTACAGTCCAGGAGTGGTGCCGGATTTGGCATAGCAATCCTGCAGAATCTTTTTCCTAAGCAGGTTCTGTACTCTGCCTCCAAAGGGACTGCTTGTTAATCTACACTAGTTAAGCATATTGAAGGATTCCTGGAGTTTTAAGAAAAAATTACTCACCATAGTGAGAAATAATTACTCACCATAGTAATCTTGTTTCTTCCATTCACAATGGCCTATTTACCGCCAGGTAGGCAAGGAAAAGGAGTCTAACAATTTATTGATTTCTTTAGGCAATGCAGTCAGAACTGGGAACATGTTATTATGGGGGACTTCAACACAAACTGGCTTGTGCAGGACACTGTGACCATAAGAGACCACATTGCCAGCCTCTACCTTACCCAGCTGGTACCAGAAGCAACGAAGAGAAACTACCATACTGGTACCTCTGCCCTAATTGACTGGCTACTCACCACTTGTCCAGAACCTATAACCAACATAACTGTGCTGCTGGACTCACTAAGTGATAACTTGCCAATGATCTTCACTTGGTCAAACAAATTCCAGAAAAAAATACCTCTGCACACAAGACACTGGTCCCTCAAAAAAGGGCAGCTAACTCATCTTAAGCAATTCCTAAAACTGGCAGACTGGACGCCTTTAAATTCGATGGAGGACACCAGTCAGGCTTATGATTCTTTTAAAACTATCTTTAGTGAAGCCTGTGATATTTTCGCACCATACAAATCATCTGAAATAAATGGAACCATTAGCCCTTGGCTATCAGGTCCAATCATTGAACTACTTAAACACTGAGACAACTTCTGGCACAAGGCCAAGGTAACTGGGAAAATGGCTGGCTTTGCAGCCTATAGAGAGGCAAGAAATAAATGCACAACACTGGTCAGGAATGCGAAGGCAGCCTTTTACAAAGGAGAACTGAGCAGGACCTAAGGTAATGGAAAAATATTCTGGGATAATATAAAAATCCTGCTTGGCAAAGAATCCAGTGCTAACCCTGACCTGATCATCACTGAATCTGCCACCCTACAGGAGCCTAAGGACCTAGCAAATGCATTCAATCTGATATTCACAGATCTTAGCCCTATATTACTTCAGGAGTACCTCACAAACCCTCCTCCTAGTAAGTACAATTCTGGTGACCCGCATCTAGGCTGTACCCCAGGAAAACCACTGTTTTATTTCTAACAAATCACTAAATGAAAAGCAATAAAATATATCAAAATGGTCCTGGGCAAAACTAAGGTTGCTAGTGACATGCTGGACATGGAACTCATTGCCCTCACACTCGACAAAATAGCCCACCTGCTAACCAAACTTTTTAATATATGTTTGAGGACAGAGGTCTTCCCCAATAGATGGAAGACTGCACATGTCACTCCTGTGCTCAAAAGCAGGGACAGGACCTGCCTGGGAAACCATAGGCCTATTTTTATTCTCTCTCCTCTTTCAAAGACCCTCAAAAGAATTGTAGCAGATCAGGTGGTTGAATACATCAACAAGTATAGTCTTCTGTGTGAGCAACAGCATGATTTCAGAAGAAACCATAGTACCATCACTGCCCTGGTTGAATACACCACTCACCTATACAACACCCTAGACAGTGGCAAGACTATAGGGTCTATCTTTATAGACCTAACAAAAGCCTTTGACACTGTGAACCACCAAAGACTGCTTGGAAACCTTGTGTCATTAGGCCTGTCATATGACACAGTTAACTGGTTCAGGAGTTATCTGTCCCACAGGACACAATGTGTTAAGGTAGCTGGAGTAACATCTGATTCCAGGGAGGTGATCCTGGGGAGCCACAGGTGTCTATACTCGCCCCATGGCTGTTTAGCCTATTTATCAACTCACTGCCTTCTGCTTGCTCAGCAAACATGGTTATGTATGTGGATGACTCTGTCCAGAGGAGGGCAACCAAAATGGTGCAGGGTCTGTACCAGAAGACATACGAAGAGAGACTAAAGGAACTTAATATGTATAGCCTCGATGAAAGGAGGGCGAGGGGGGACATGATGGAAACTTTCAAGTACCTCAAAGGAATCAACAAAGTCCAAGAGGGTGGCATCTTTCAGAAAAAGAAATGTGCGAGAACAAGTGGGCACAATTTGAAGATAGAGGGGGGACGGCTCAGAGATAATGTGAGAAAGTATTTTTTTCACAGAGAGGGTTGTGGATTCATGGAACGGCCTTCCTGAGGAGGTTGTGGAGTCAGAAACAGTGGGGGAATTCAAGAATGCACGGGACAGACTTAAGGCAATTCTAATGGGGGGTAGGAAGAAGTAGGCTGTTGGTTAACTAGGATCTGCAGCTTATCCATTAGGTAGGGAAATAGGCAGACTAGATGGGCCAAGCAGTCCTCATTTGCCGTCAAATTCTATGTTTCTATGTTTCTATCTCTGCCCCAGGAGCCAATGCAACCGAAATTAACAATACACTCCAGGATTCTTTCAGGAAACTTGAGTCGTGGTTTGCCCAAAACAAACTACTTCTAAACTATAAATAAATGAAATTGTTGCATTTCACTCTACCCCATAGCAGAATGAAGGCCTGCCCTCTTCTCATCACCACCAGCTCAGGAGACACCCTTGAACAAGTCCACTCATTCAAATATCTGGGCATTCTCCTAAATGAGTCACTCTCTTTCATCGGTCATATTGACCGCATCATCAAAACGTTAAACTTCAAACTGGGGATCCTCTACAGACATAGGAATTCTGTGACCCAAGAGGCATTGAGCCTGGTAACCGATACTGGCCACTATTGATTATGGGCTAATCATCTACAGCACAGCAACAGACTCGGCACTGAAAAGGGTAAAGACTCTCATTAACAATGCTTGCAGGCTTGTTCTGGGGGCCGATCACTATACGCATACCTGTCATCTCATCTCTGTCAGGAAACTGGTTGACTCCTCCTGCAGCAAAGGGTCAAGTACCAGGTCTGTCTGCTAGGGAAGAAATCCTTGCTTGGTCTGACACCAGTGTAACCCCTAGGTGGTGATATCCCAAGGGCTACTACCTCTGCCTGCTTGGCTAGTAGCAGGTTAAGGGGCCTGAGTTCTGAAACAGGTGCTTCCACCTGGAGGTCAGGGTTAGTAGTGGTCAAGCTAACCTGGGCACAGCCCTTTGGGACACTGTAACCCCCCTCTTCCCTTACTAGTGGCCGGAACAATACACAATGATCACTTTCACAATATCCCGATACACCACACAAGTACCTACACTGTTTGCACTTACCACCAGGGCTTTCCTCTGGCCCAGCCCTGGGGGCCCCCTGTAAAACAAGGTTATACACAGCAAATAACAGCAGTACAGTACTCTTGCACAAACTGGAACCACAGTCTCGGTAAATGCAAAAAAGAGTTAGATCTGATTTATTTAAGGGGCTTGAACAAGGGAGGGGTGTAATCAGGTTAATTTGCTTAAAGGCTCTATCAATCAAACAGTTATGCATGCACTTCAGGGTCCATAAACAGTCACACACTCTGGATACCCAGACGGAGAATGGTGGGCTAGCCAGGAACTTTCCAGCTGGTTGGGGCCCTGTGATGGAAGAAACAACATGCACAACACACACTATTTGTAATCCTGAGCCGGAGAGGTGAGTTTGTTAAAAGAAAACAACAAGACAATCAGATGACACACTTTTTGATTAGGCGGTTGTTGCAGGGAGCTACCCTGATGATTGCTTACAATACCCAAGACTGGACACAGGCTGGATGAAAATCGAGACATCAGGTGGTTAATCTGGAGTGCCAGGAGAAGCAGGGCCCACACAATTTACTGAGGCGTCATTCCTGTTCAAGCATGGAGCAGGGGGCTGATCCCCAGCTCTCGTTGGTGGCTTTCTCTGTGCAGTGGGGTAGTCTGGCAGGGCCAGCGTGGCATGGCCCAGGCCGAATGGAGAGTAATGCGGATTCAGTCCGATTAGGCTGGATAAAGCTTCCAGCAAGCAGAACACAGTTCACACAGTGGGGAACCAAATCACGACCCACTTTCAATACACACCACATTTACATGTGAAGGATTCTACGGTACCAGCAAGTAGAACACAGTTCACACAGTGGGGAACCAAATCATGACCCACTTTCAATATACAGCACATTTACATGTAAGGAAATTCTACTGTACCAGGCAAACCGCTCTCCGGTCACGATCGCAAAGTCTCTGCACAAACCGGAGATTCAAAAGCAGCTGGAAATCCTGACAGGACGATTGCATTCAGCAAATCTTCGGTCTTCTTCAGGTTAAAGACTGGTCACAGTCCAGTGGCTTAAACAGTCCTCACAACTCTGATTCAGTCCGAATAAACTATGTTTTCCCTCTCAGGGACAGCAGACAGACAGGCAGGCCAAAACTCAGCCCTTTCACAGTTATCCCAAGCAAAACTACACAGAACTGCTGAAAAATCACTTGAGCAGTTACTTCTTCACTTCTCAGCTCAAAACTGAAACTAGCTGCAGCAGCCTGAGAAATTTCCCCAAGATCCAAAAGGTTCGGTTGGCTGATCCTGCTGTCAGTCACAACAAAGGCTCCCTCTTCAGGTGCAAAAAGGCACAAAAAGCCCCAAACTACAATTCCTACAGATTGTGACTCCAGACAACTCCTGTACTCAGGCTTCATTTTAAGTCCCACCAGTACTGATTGATCCAATTTGCAGTCCAGGACCAAGATAGTGGAGATAAACAAAACAGTCCTTGCTGCAAAGAAGGCAGATTAGACAAACTACATTATCATTATCACTCTAAATGATTTTCAGCAAATAGTTACATCTTTCAACAGAGCTCCCTCTCGGATTACTTATGACTGCAATCTAGGCAGCTCTTAAAGAGACAGTACACAGAGGCTGTACAGGCACTCTCTTGCAATCACATTTAAACTGCTAAAACGCAGGACACCAGCCTGGCACTGAGCATTTAGGCAAACTCGAGGAAGACTTTTCGGGAACCCCCATTTGTAGGGGGGTTACACCAGCCTCAACAGCCAACATCTTTAAACAGGCTAAATCTGCTAAACTGACCAGGAGCGCAACAAATGGGGTACTCCAGATACCTTTTAGGCATACTACTTTTACCCAACATGCCCTTTCAGTCAAGGGACCCCAATGGTTCAATGATCTCTCAGTCTCCCTGTTTGAGAATGGGAAAATTGGACAATTTAAAAAGATCTTCGTCTCCTGTTGGCACAAGAGAAACTTTGCGATTGCCCTTCTTAATCAAAGCACCCCAATGTAGGGCACAGGTTTCGTACTTCTGTACCCCATGTATCCACCCCTCTTCCCTCCAGAATTTCCCTCCACCCTACACCTGAGCCTCATCACCCCACCATTTTCTCTCCCAGGCCCTTCACCTTCCTTTTGACAAGGCCTGTCCTGTCTGCAGTCTAGGTACAGATCCCACTATACACCCTAGCCTGTACCATCCTCGATGTTCTGCATCTTTACTTCACTCAACTTTTCTGAAATTATTGCTCCCTCTTTATTCTCCCCTCCCTCTTTTCCCCACTGTCCAATGTGTCTCCTTCATCACAATACTCTTATGAACCCACCCTAATCCACACACCCCTTGTTTTCCCCAGCCTATCCTGACAGCGCCTGTACCAGGCTGCCTGTATATGTCTACAGGTTGTACTTAAGTTGAAAGTCACTGCCATATGATAAGTAGGATGTTACTCATTCATCATGCACTTCTGTAACTATTTTTGTCACTTCTCTATGGGTATATATGATGTTTTTGTTTGCATCATTTATGTTACTATGCATGTTTCACTGTTTTGTATTGTGCACTACATTTGACTTGGAGCCTTTGTAAAAGAGCCTTATATGCTCAAAGGTATTAATCCAAATTGTGAAATATGTAAATAAATAAAATAAAAAAGGTATCCTTCAGTATGCTAAAAGCTCCCACCCTGCTTCCCCTTGCAGAACCAGAAAAAGGGATCCCCCTATTCTGCATCAATGCAGGTCACTCTATTTTGTGTTGCGAGTCAGTGTTATGGTTAAAGAATTTTACAAACCAGTTTGTTCTGACCTTTTTGCCCCATCTTATAGGGGCCATAGATTGGGGGTCTTTATTATTATTTGAGTGTTAATAAGTTGGTAGATAGTATAGCTAGTGATGGTGCTTTCACCCTGTTAGGCTTCATAATAGATCTGAGCACCTTAGAGAGCAGCAGTTGCTAGGGGCAGCAGTTTGAAACTGGCACGAGCCATTGAGAGTTCCATTATTAGCATAAATTCCATTCTCTCCGGGCAGTTCAACACAGGAGGCTAACTGCAGTAGTTAAGCATATTGAAGGATATCTTGGAAAAAACAAGATTACTATGGTGAGTAATTTTTCCTTCAAACAACATGAAGTCTTGCTATATTATGACATATGCAGTGAGTCCCAACCTTCGAACTTCTCCGGAGGTGAAAGAGTTAACTTTCCATGCCAGGCATGGAACGCTGAGCTCGAGCTCGGTTGAAACTCTGTCTGTTGTTCTTCAAACTCAAACCGTCAGATTCTTTACTCCGCCTCACTGAACAGTCGCTCCAGAGATTTCTCCTTCTGCTCAGTTCATTTTGTCAGTTAAAGTATTGATTTTCTCGGTTTTCGACCAAATTTAAACCACAACCGGTCGGTTCAGACTATGTGGTATTGTGAGTACTAGATAGGTTTTACATTAATTTCTATTCTGTGTGGAACTTGTAAACGGTTTATCGGTTCGGTTTGAACCGATCAGGTTGTTTAAAATATATTAATCTGTCATTTAGAGTGTGGTTACCGGTTCTTATCGGTTCTAAAAAAAAAGGATTTCATTATGTTTTTTTCCACGACCTGTGACACAGTTGGGAACCGATAAGAGGGTCTTACCTGGCGGATTGCCATAAACAGGTAAGTTTGGTTAGGCTGGCACTATGTCTGAGAAAGCCAAAAGAAAAACCGGGCCCACTGGGTTTCAACACTGCAGTGTCTGTTGGGAAGTCTTTGCCAAGGCTGACCCCCACACCACCTGTGTTTATTGTCTGGTGTTTGACCACCTCAATGCAGACTGCCAGATTTGTAAAAATTTTCCTGCAGCTACCCTGGAAAAGAGAGTTGGTAGGCTCAGGAGAGGAGGCCAAAAAGTCCGCTGAACCGGATGGCCAGCCGGTTCGGTTCCAACCGAACCGGAGGGAGTGCCCTCTGACCGGGCAAGACTTCCTCGGGCAAAGGAGATCTGACTCTGAGGAGTCAGTTCCAGCAAAAGGACTAGGAAATCAGCTGGTGTGGAGCCAAACTTTCTCTCCAACGCTGAAGAAATAGCCAAAGTAATTAAAATTGTCAATCTGGCTTTCCCGATTGACCGAACGGCACCACAGGTAAGCGCACGGTTCGGCCGGTTCCACCGGTTCAAGAGTATGATTTTGAGGAATATTGTGAACCGGAGGAGGGGGAAGAGGAGTATGAGGAGAACGAATGTGGATTTGAAAGTCTGGATGTGCCCACTGACCCGGACAACTCCCCAGACAGACCTTCAGGAGTGTCTCCTCCTAGGCTTTCTGAATCCCCTTCTCATTTTATGTTTTATAAAAAAGTGGCTGAAACCCTCCAGCTCCCTATGGAGGAAGCTGTGGATGATCAAGAGGAGCCTGACTATGTGGAAATGATGGATATCCCAGAGTCTAGGAGACTGTCTATTCCTTTGCATAAATCTTTTGGGAAACAGACAGTTAAAATTCTAAAAACTCCTCACACTATACTTCCTGTTGATAAGAGAATGGACAACAGGTACACATTGTCAGACTCTGATATGGAGTTCCTTACACAACAATGCAGCCATGTTGGGGTAGTGCAGGCTGCAGCCTGTGACAAGGCAAATATTCCCTTGGCTTTACACTCCCCAGACAAGGACTCCAGGAGGATTGATGCCATGGCAAAGAAACAGTACATGGCAGCGTCCTTGGGACTCAGACAGGCAAATTATATGGCTTATGTTGCTAGATATCAGAAATCCAGATGGGATACTGTTATGGCTCTAGCAAAACAGGTCCCTGGCCAGCTTGCCAAGGAGCTGGAGCAGGTGGCTGCTGATGGTATTGAGGCATCCAAGGTGCAATTCCATGCTGCAGTGGACTCTAATGATGTATCATCAGAGTCATGGCTACATCTGTGGCACATCGCAGAATGGCTTGGCTCAGATGTACTAGCCTGTCACAGGATACCCAGACTAAGGCCATGGATTTTCCTGTTGTGGGTAATTCTCTGTTTGGGGAGCAGACAGAGAATTACATGAAGAAAATGGATGAGTATAGGACCACCTATAGAAGTGCACAGGCCAAGGAAAGGCATGCCACTCCTCAAAGGCAGCTTTCCAGGGGCAGGGGCAGGCCTTTTCATAGGCCTTTTTACCAAGCCCAGGCCTCCTCTTCTGCTTATGCCCAGAGGGGGTTCTTTAGAAGGAGAGGCAGACGGGGTACAAGCAGGCCTGCTTCTCCCCCTCAGCCCAAAGCCCCTACCAAGCAGGCCCCCTGATGAGGTTGCCAGGGCCAATTCTCAGCTACCTGTATGGGGCAGGCTGGCTTACTTTGTCCAGGACTGGAAGTCTCTGACATCAGACAAGTGAGTCGTGGAAGTAGTAAGCCAGGGACTGGTTCTCAGCTTCAAAAAATTTCCAAAGATGAGAACCAGATCCTTTCCACCTGCAAATCCACCAGAGGCATTTGCCCTAGAGGCAGAGGTCTCTTCCCTCCTGGCTCTCAGAGCTGTGGAAAGGGTTCCACCCCTACACCAGGGCAAAGGATTGTACTCCAGGTACTTCCTTACCCCAAAAAAGACAGGAGAATGGCGGCCCATCCTGGATCTCAGATATTTAAACAAGCACCTTTTAAAACCAAAATTCAAAATGGTGACTCTGGGAATTTTCTACCCTCTCTAAGGCCAGGGGACTTGCTAGCGTCCCTGGACCTCAAGGATGCCTACTTCCATATTCTCATCAGAAGCTCCCATCGAAAGTACCTCAGGTTCGAGCTGCCCTCAGGCCATTACCAGTTCAGAGCAATGCCCTTTGGCCTCACCTCTGCTCCAAGGGTATTCACAAAATGCCTGGCAGTAGCAGTTGTTTCCCTAAGAAGGCAAAAAATTGCCATCTTCCCTTACCTGGACGACTGGCCCATAGTAGGCCAGTCTCCAGACCAAGTCAAGTTACATCTACAGATAACTCAGCAACCGCTCACCTCTCTAGGTTTCCTCCTGAATCTTTCAAAGTCAGTTCTAGAGCCTGCCCAGCTCCTCACCTTCATAGACGCAGCGCTAAACACAGATAAAGCCAGAGCCTTCCTTCCTTTGGACAGGGCAAGGACCCTGGTCTCTCTGGCCTCCTCATTCACCCTGCAGGTCTCTCAACCAGCAAGGCATTTTTCTACAGCTCCTGGGGCACATGGCTGCTTCTATAGCAGTAGTGCAGGGAGCAAGATTTCAGATGAGGGACATCCAGTTCCATTTGAGAGCCTTTTGGTCTCAAAGGAAAGACCCTCTAACCAAATTGATCCTAGTAACTCAAACCCTGATCCAAGCCCTACAGTGGTGGCAGGATCAGAGCAATCTGAGACAAGGGGTTCCCTTTGTCATTCAGTCTCACTCCTTAATCCTTACTACAGATGCATCCCTCTTGGGGTGGGGAGCTCACATGGGCAACCTCACTACCCAGTGATTGTGGTCCCCTCAGGAATCTCTGCTCCACATCAATCTGTTGGAACTCAGAGCAGTTTTTCTAGCACTTCAAGCTTTTTCCAAATCTGTTCAGAACAAAGTTGTACAGGTCAGAACAGACAACACCACCACAGTGTGGTACATCAACAAGCAAGGAGGCACTCGGTCTATGGCTTTGTGCACCGAAGCAATGAAGTTGTGGTCTCTGGCTTACTCCTTGAACACCTCCCTTATGGCAGTTCACCTCCCAGGCAAGGACAATGTCCTGGCAGATGCTCTCAGCAGGATTTCCCAGGGCCATCACGAATGGTCACTGGACCCCCTGATCCTGGAGGTAATAGTTGCCAGATGGGGCACCCCGCAGATAGATCTTTTTGCAGCCCCAGACAATCACCAACTTTCCCTTTTTTGCTGCAGGCCCCCAGTGTTGGGCTCAGTCCCTCTGGATGCCTTAGTTCTCAATTTGGAAGGAAAGTTTCTCTATGCTTTTCCCCCCTTCCCTCTCCTGTTCAAAGTGTTAGTCAAAATTAGATCTGAATCCTGCAAGATGATCCTGATTGCTCCAGATTGGGCCAGACAACCCTGGTATCCACTCCTACTGTCCTTAGCAGCCCATCTTCCCCTGTGTCTTCCCAGGAATCACAACCTGTTAACCTGTGCTTAGGGGAGGGTTTGGTACCCAAACCTTAAATCTCTCAATCTCAAGGCCTGGCTCTTGAAGACTTAGAGTTTGCTGATCTACACCTCTCCCAAGGTGTAATGGATATACTGAAGGCTTCTAGGAAACCTTCCACCAGGGCTACCTATAATTCCAAATGGAAAAGGTTTTCCATATGGTGCTCTGGGAAGCATATTTCCCCAGAATCTGCTGATTTACCCACAGTCCTGGATTATATGGTCCATTTAAATACCTTGGGGCTGAGACCAGCTACCCTAAAAGTACATTTGGCAGCTGTGTCTGCTTTTATTTCAGCAGGTAAACCATCTTGTCTTTCAGCTCATCCTGTATTCTCCAAGTTTTTTAAGGGATTGCTTCACACCAACCCTCCATTCAGGGACCCTGCCCCTGCCTGGGATCTTAATGTTTGCATTGCTCAGCTTATGCAACCCCCCTTTGAGCCCTTGTCTTCAGCAGAACTTAAATACTTGACTTGGAAGACTGTGTTTCTGGTAGCCATCACTTCTGCCAGACGCATAAGTGAATTACAAGCTCTGTCAGTGGAGCCTGATTTTATCTCCTTTCATAGAGATAAGGTGGTCCTAAGGTGGTTTCAGATTTCCACCTTAATCAATCTATATCTCTTCCAGTGTACTTCACTGACCATTCCTCCTCTGGCGAGAGGAGGCTGCACAGCTTAGATGTGAAGAGAGCCCTTAGTTACTACATACAGCATACCAAGGGTCACAGGTTTGACTCCCTCCAACTGTTCCTCACTTATGGTGAGGTTGGTAAAGGGAAACCTGCCACTAAAAGATCCATTGCCAAGTGGATTGTCTCTTGTATCCAATTCTGTTATGAAAAGCTGGGTAAGGTTCCTCCCTCAGGCCTGAGGGCTCACTCTACCAGAGGTACAGCTGTATCCCTGGCTGCTGTCAGGGACATCCCTATTCTAGAGATATGTCAAGCAGCTACCTGGAAAACAGTTCACACTTTTACCAAGCATTACTCCCTGGACATCCAGGCTAGGAGTGATGCTTGGTTCTTCTTTAATGCTTCAGAGCCTATTTCCTAAGTAGGTTCTGTCCCTCCTCCGTGGAGGTACTACTGTGTAGTCTGCATATGTCATAATATAACAAGACTTCATGTTGTTTGAAGAAAAAATTGCTCACCTTAGTAATGTTGTTTCTTCTAATGGAGTCTTGCTATATTATGACCTCCCCCCCCCGCCTGCCCCTCTCAGATCCTCTGCTTTTGGGATGTGGGTGGGCAGTGCAGTGTTGGCACTTAGTAGATGCCCACCTAGCTGTTTTCACCCCTCCTTTTTTGGGGTGGCTTGGTGTTGTGTTTTTCATTTTTTGGGTCTCCTGACTTGAGTCCTTGTTTTGGGACCAAAAAATGTGTTCTCATGTTTAGTAGCCAGTTGGCTAGTGTAGGTTTACAGCTTCCACACAGGACCTCAGTGAGTTTAGCTCATAAAGATCTGACGGTTTGAGTTCGAAGAACAACAGACAGAGTTTCAACCGAGCTCGAGCTCAGCATTCCATGCCTGGCATGGAAAGTTAACTCTTTCACCTCCGGAGCAGTTCGAAGGTTGGGACTCACTGCATATATCATAATATAGCAAGACTCCATTAGAAGAAACAACATTACTAAGGTGAGTAATTTTTTCTTCTCCCCCACCCCCAGGCTGCTTAGTTTCTTAACTAGCTTCCTATGTGGCATAGTGTCAAAAGCCTTACTGAACTCTAGATAGGCCATGTCCACTGCTCTTCCCTGATCCACCTCTCTGGTGACCCAGTCAGAAAAATCGATGAGATTAGTTTGACGTGACTTCCCTCCTCTAAAAGTGTGCTGCCGGTGGTCCTGCAGCCCTTTTGCCTCCAGGTGCTGATGGGACCTGGACACAGCCTCTCATACTGTAGGAGCTGCAAAGGAGGAGGCCTGTCTCTTCAATCAGAAAAGAAGATCTGACACCAGACAGCATGGATGGTGAGAGGAGTCTAGTGTGAAGATGTCCAATGAGCTGAGCTACACCCAGCAATTGCTAAAGTGTGGATAATGAACTGAACCTCTGTCGCTAGAAACAAGAATGCACATTTCTGATCTGTTTAGTTGTTTCATGGTCTAAATTCTTTTTTGAATACACAGGTTTAAGTAGTATGTTTGACGTCAGCAGAAGATTTCTGCCATGGATCCACACGTGCATCTCTATTATATATGGGGGGAATGATGATATCAGTGGGTGCCTGTGTTCCCAGGCTATGCAACCTTCATCAGTGGAAGACCAGAAGGCATGCATCCTCAAAGGTAGGCCTCAGGAATTTTGGTAGGCCTCAGTGGCCAGCGAGTCAGAGGCCCAGCTTGGGGCCATGGAGAAGGAGGTGGTCACATCAGGCTCCTAGTCAGTCTTGACTGTGGTCCCCATGGGCCCAGCCATGGGTGCTCCCTTTGGGGATTGTCTGGAGTTCTGTGACATGTACATGACACTCCAGGCCTTTGGGGAGAGCTCTTATCAGAAGAAGCATAAAAAGCACCGCCATCGATTGTGGGAGAGGAAACATTCCCACTCTACCCAGTGTCTTGAGTCCCCAGATCAGTTAACTTTAATTGAGCTTTCTCAGGTCATGGATACTATAATGGAGCCCATGCAGGAGCACTGCAGTTGAGATGTTTCTTGAACTGCTAGACCAGGAGTTGCAGATCGAGGTTGATGAGGTTTCATCGATCTCAAAGACCCCAGTTCTGCCTGGTCCCTCCCTGGTTGGTAAGGAGGTTCAGCTGTTAACCCCAGTCGAGCTACCCCCAATGCAGTCCCCACTTGCAGTCCCTCACAGGTGCCTCATACAAGTACAAACTCCCCCTTGTAGTGGCACTGCCTAAGCATGTGGTTTTCCAAGCCCAGACAGTGGGAACCCACCAGCGTCAAGGGAATCTGCGGTTAAGACCACGGCACCAGTCGTGGCCTGCTCTTGATGCTGATCTGGTCAATGCCAGCTTCAACTCCTGTCAAGCTCTTTATCTTCCTTAGAAGACAAACAATAACTTAGGAGGAAGTTTTGGCCAATGACTAGATCGACTAATGTTTCTCAGCCCCTTTGGTCCCCTCTTTAGTACTGATGCCTCCTGAGCCTTGGCTGGATGTCCTGCAGCCAGTGGTTCCTCCAGAATCACCTATTTTGGTGGAGTCCCAACTCATAAAGGAATCTCCACCAGCGCATGGGTTGCCTGGGTACCCATTAGTGTATGGCCTCAGCCAGAGTCAGAGGCCCAGCTTGGGGCCATGGAGAAGGAGGTGGTGATGGCAGGCTCCTAGTCTGTCTTGACTGTGGTGCCCATAGGCCCAGCCTTGGGTGCTCCCTTTGGGGATTGTCTGGAGTTCTGTGACATGTATGACACTCCAGGCCTTTGGGGAGAGCTCTTATCAGAAGAAGCATAAAAAGCACCACCACTGATCGTGGGAGAGGAAACATTTCCACTCTACCCAGTGTCTTGAGTCTCCTGACTAGTTGACCCTGACTGAGCTTTCTCCAGTCATGGATACTATAATGAAGTCCATGCAGGAGCACTTCAGTTGAGATGTTTCTTGAACCGCTAGACCAGGAGTTGCAGATCGAGGTCGATGAGGTTTCATCGATCTCAAAGACCCCAGTTCTGTCTAGTCCCTCCCTGGTTGGTAAGGAGGTTCAGCTGTTAACCCCAGTTGAGCTACACCCAATGCAGTCCCTCACAGGTGTCTCCTGCAAATACAAACCCCCCTTGTAGTGGCACTGCCTAGGCACATGGTCTTCCCAGCCCAGACAGTGGGAACCCACCAGCATCAAGGGAATCTGCGGTCAAGGCCAAGGTGCCAGTCATGGTCCTGCTCTTGATCCTGATCTGGTCAATGCCAGCCTCAACTCTGTCAAGCTCATTGTCTTCTTTAGAAGACCAGCATTGACTTAGGCAGAAGTACGAAGACCTCCTCTGGCAGCATTGTGTACTTATTTGACCAATGACAAGGTCGACTAATGTTTCCCAGCCCCTTTGGTCCCTTCTTTGGTACTTTTACCTCCTGAGCCTTGGCTGGATGTCCTGCAGCCAGTGGTTCCACCAGCATCACCTATTGTGGTGGGGTCCCACCTCCGCTGCTGCAGGAAGAGGTATCCATAGAGGAATCTCCACCAGTGCATAGTTTGCCTGGGTACCCATCAGTGAATGGCCTCAGCCAATATTCAAGGGGGTCTCCAGCTAGGAGGGGGAGTCCTTGATAGCTTCTTCTGGTCGAGGTCAACTGGACTTTGACTCTTCTGATGGTCAGTTATCCCAGTGTGAGTCGACCACATTCACCACTGTTTGGCAACACATGTTTAAAATCCTAAATGTTTCACTGGAAGCAATCCAGAAGAAGTAGTCTTACCCTTTCATGGACATCCTGGAACAGGATGATTCCCTGGGGTGGTATTTCCCATTGCCAAGGATATCATAGGGCTAGTGCTTAGTCTTTGGCATCCACACACCTCCTCCCTGGTGCCCTCTACCCAGCAGGTCCACAAGTATGTGGTTCCTATCAGGGGCCTCACTGTGTTCTCTGAACACCCTTCGGCTGACAGCCTTGTTTCCAACTTGGCCTTTCAGAAGATATAAGGCCAGCAAGATGTGGACCAGGAGTTCAAGAAGCAAGACTTCATGGCCAAAAAGATCTATGTGATTGCCCTTTGGGAGGTTCAGCAATCAACCTATGCCATGTCAGGGTGGTCATACTTTCTTTAACCTCATCACTGAATTTCTCCCTCAGATTCCAGCCTCTAACTAGACAGATACCAGAGCCCCTCAGGACCTGGAATATATACTTGCCAAGCACCAGCTGCAAATCATGTTATACTTGGACAACTTGTGTGCTCACACTGTGGCTACGGCCATGCCCATGGATAGTAGATCCTAACTGTGGCACTCTTCTTTCACCACGGAGACAGGATAAGTTTGTGGATGGACCATTTGTAAGCATTGACCCCTTCAGCTCTGTGGTGCAGGATCATCCCACTCATTTTGAGAAGTCCACTGTCATCCTGAATTTAGTGGATTCATCTCTGCAAGCTATGCAGCCTTCTAAAATGATGAAAAAGTGCTCCTTTTGTGGCTCTGGCATCCAGCACCAGCACCGGCAGAGGTAGTTTTATCACTGTGGTCTGAAGCCCAAATCAGATGGTCAGGAAAGAAAGAGGGGGTGCATCTGAAGCCCAGATTACCAGAGCCTCCTCCAAGGCAACCAAGTGATGGGTTGCAGGGTGCCATTCCCTTTTTTGCACAGTCCCTGTTGTGGCTCCTTGTCAGGGGTCAGTTTCTTCATTTTTTTCCACAGTGGTATGTCATACGTTGGAGAGGTGGGTACTAAAAGTGGTGGCCTAAGGTCTGCCTCTTGCATAAAGACTCTTCTGTTTATGAACCCCGATCATGAAGGGAGGCCATGGTGCCTTTGGACATGCTGCCTGCACTGCAGAGGGAAATCACTCAGTTGCTGGAGCATAGTGCTGTAATTCCTGCCCTAGCTGCCTGGAATTCTCAGGTATATGTGTCTTGATAATTTCTGGTACCAAAACGGATGGGGATTGGTGCCTCATTCTGGACTTGCATGATCTGAACAAGTTCATCTGCTGGAAAATGTTTGTATGGTCACACTGAACTAGATCATACCATCTCTGGAGGCTGAGACATGGTTCTACTCTCTAGATCACCAGGATACCTTCTTTAATATTCCAGTCCCTCTGTTCTACTGACGATACCTCCAGTTCTGTGCAGATGGGATTCTCTACCAGTTAAAGGTCATGCCATTTGGCCTGTGCTCAGCAACCAGCATATTCACCATGTGCCTTTCAGTCATGGTAGACTACCTCAGGTGTGGGGCCCTCGGGGTTTGCCCATATCTGGATGCTGGCTTGTCTCAGGTGTCTCCAGGGAAGCAGCGAAGGGGTCCAGAGATCTGTCCTTTTGGACTTTTTGGGACCTCAGACTTCTAGTTAACCCAGCCAAGTTCAAGCGAGTCCTCACTCAGGTGATCAAGTTCATTGGAACAGAGTTGGACTCTCTGCAAGCCAGTGCTGTCTTGCCTGCAGACAGGGCAGAAGATCATACCTTTTTTCCTTGATCATTTCAGATTGCCTATTGTGCTGAGCCTGGGAATTCCTCCGGCTATGGGGCTACATGGCAGTTTCAACCAGCATGGTCCATTGGGTCCTCTGGCAGATGCTTCTATAGTGGGAGCTGCGGCACTACCGGTTTCTAACCCCAGGAATCCAATAT
Organism: Neoceratodus forsteri; assembly: GCA_016271365.2. Classification (NCBI taxonomy): domain Eukaryota; kingdom Metazoa; phylum Chordata; order Ceratodontiformes; family Ceratodontidae; genus Neoceratodus; species Neoceratodus forsteri. The sequence goes on along the minus strand of CM028130.1, from coordinate 639,514,743 downwards.
TATTACTCTTTTCAGTTCTCTTTGAAGTCAGGACTGCCCCAGAGAGAATAGAATGATATGCTAATCAAAACGCACATGCTTCTGTTTTCAAACAGCCTTGTGCTAACTGCCTACATTCTGACTCAGATTTCTTCTCTCTGCTGAAGACATCAGATGCCCTAGAGATCTCTCTCAATCAAGATCATCTGATTACTGTTAAGACCAAAAAAACTCAAGTATTTTTGTCTTATTTTTCATTACTACCTTGTGTTTATTGTTATTTACTGTTTTTCCTTATAGCAGGGTTTTTATATAATTGATTAGCAGTACTAACTGTAAAGAAAGTATTTATATAGGTTTTCTAGAAGTGTTGTTTGTTAAAGTGAGGCAAGTGCTATGCATTTCTCACAATGTTTTAGCACTTTTATGATCAAAAAGCTAATCAATTTTTAGAGTAAATAAAACCCTGTTTAAAATATTTTTTATTTTACAAGACCTCCAGGTTTTAAGAATTGTTAAAGTGTGCTGAGGTGTTTGCTAAGCCAGATAAACATGACCTTTGCTTGATCTGCCTTTGGCAACAACAGTTTTATGAAGACTGCGATATATTTAAGTCTTTCCCTGGTAAAACAGTGGGAAAAATGCAGGGAGAGGTTTAAAAGGATACTGCAGGAGGGGTTCCTGGACTCTAACCAATCCATCCTCTCCAAGAATGTGGCAAGTTTAAAAAGAAACAAGAGGAGGGGTTCCTGGGGTCTAACCAGTCTACCTCCTCCATGAATGTGGTAAGTTCTTCAAACAACATGAAGTCTTGCTATATTATAGACATTAGCAGTTTGTTCCAGCTCTAGAACTGTCCCGGAGTGAAATGGTTAAAACCATTCCAAAATAGAATTTTGGCACGAGAGCAGCTCTATCTGTGTCATTTCAAACTTGAACTGTCAGATTCTTTACTCCGCCTCAGTGAACAGTCGCTCCAGAGATTTCTCCTGCTCGGTTCATTTCTCGGTTTAAAAGTGTTTTCTCGGTTGGATTTAACCGAGAATAGTTTTATTTTAACCGCCAAAAACCGTTCGGTTCAAGCTCTATCTGTGGTAACCGTAAGTAAATGAGGTTTTGTCTGTGTGGAACTTGTAAGTTATCGGTTCGGTTTTGAACCGATCAGTGGATTTAAAACTCATTTAAAACTAAAAGTTACTATTTTAGAGTGTGGTTCCCGGTTCTTATCGGTTCTAAAAAAACCGGATTTATTACGTTTTTTTCCAATACCCGTGACACGGTTAGGAACCGATAAGGGTGTCTTGCCTGGCACTGCCGTTAAAAGGGCAAGTTTTTGGTTAGGCTGGCATTATGTCTGAGAAACCCAAAAGAAAAACCGGGCCCACTGAGTTTCAACACTGTGATGTTTGTGGGGAAGTCTTTGCCAAGGCTGATCCACACACCACATGTGTTTATTGTCTGGGGTTTGACCACCTCCAGTCAGACTGCCAGGTATGTAAGAATTTCCCTGCAGCCACCCTGTAAAAAAGATTGGGCAGGCTCAGGGAACGAGAGGCCAAAAAGTCTGCTGACCCGGATGGCCAGCCCGGTTCGGTGCCAACCGAACCAGAGGGAGTGCCCTCTGACCAGGGCCAGACTTCCTCGGGCAAAAGAAAAGCTGGTTCTGAGGAACCAATTCCAGTAAAGAAAACAAGAAAATCAGCAGGTTTTATCTGGTAAAAGGTCGGTTCGGTCGGTTCCATCGGTTCAGGAATATGATGTTGAGGAGTTTTATGAACCAGAGGAGGGGGAGTATGATTATGAACAGTATGAATGTGACTTGGAGGGTCTGGGTGTGCCCATTGAACCGGACATCTCCCCAGACAGACCTTTAGAATCTCCCCCTATGCTTTCTGAGTCCCCCTCTCATTTTATGTTTTACAAAAAGTTGCTGAAACCCTCCAGCTTCCTTTGGAGGAAGCTGTGGATAACAAGAGGAGCCTGATTTTGTAGAAATGATGGATATACCAGCGTCTAGGAGATTGTCTTTTTCCTTTGCATAAGTCATTTAGAAACAAACAATAAAAATCTTAAAAACTCTAATTCTGTGCCTCCTGTAGATAAAAGATGGACAGGAGGTACACACTATCAGGTCCTGATACAGAATTCCTTTCTCAACAATGCAGTCATGTTGGGAGTAGTTCAGGCTGCAGCCTGTGATAAAGCTAATATTCCCCTGGCTTCACATCCTCCTGACAAGGATTCCAGGAAGATTGATGCCATGGCAAAAAAACAGTACATGGCAGCGTCCTTGGGACTCAGGCAAGCAAATTATATGGCTTATGTAGCAAGGTATCAGAAATCTAGATGGGATACTGTTATGGATTTAGCCAAACAAGCCCTGGCCAGCTTGCTAGTGAGCTGGAGCAGGTGCTGCCGATGGCATTGAGGCTTCTAAGGTGCAGTTTCATGCTGCTGTGGATTTTAATGATGTTTCCTCTAGAGTCATGGCCACATCTGTAGCTTTTCGTAGGTTGGCCTGGCTCAGGTGTAATAACTTGTCACAGGATACCCAGACTAAGGCTATGGATTTTCCTGTGGTGGGAAATTCTCTGTTTGGGAGCAGACAGAGAATTATATGAAAGATGGATGAATATAGGACTACCTATAAAGTGCCCAAGCCAAGGGCGGCAAGCCACTCCTCAGAGGCACACCCCAGGGGTGAGGTGAAGCCTCTCCACCGAACCTTTACCAAACCCAGGCCTCCTCTGCTTATGCTCAGAGGGGTTCTTCAGAGGCAGAGGCAGGCCAGGGCGTGGGCAGGCCTGCCCCACCCCACAGCCTAAAGCACCTGCCAAGCAGGCACCCTGATGGGGTGCCCAGGGCAGTCTCCTTTACCAGTAGGGGGCAGGTTGGTTTACTTCAGTCAGAACTGGGTGTCTTTAACTTCAGACAAGTGGGTTCTGGAAGTAGTAAGCCAGGGTCTGGTTCTCAGCTTCAAAAGTTCCCAAAGATGAGAATCAGGTCTTTCCACCTGCAAACTCTTTAGAGACCTCTACTCTAGAAGCAGAGGTCTCAACCCTGTTAGCTCTCAGAGCGGTAGAAAGGTTCCTCCCTACACCAGGGCAAGGGTCTGTACTCCAGATACTTCCTTACCCCAAAAGACAGGAGAATGGCGGCCATTTAGACCTCAGATATCTGAACAAACATCTTTTGAAACCAAAGTTCAGAATGGTAACTCTGGCAATGATTTTACCCTCTCTAAGGCCAGGGACTGGCTAGCTTCCTGGACCTCAAGGATGCCTATTTTCACGTCCTAATCAGAAGCTCCCACGAAAGTACCTCAGATTGAACTGCCCTCAGGTCACTACCAGTTCAGAGCAATGCCCTTCGGCCTTACCTCTGCCCCAAGGGTATTCACAAAATGTCTGGCAGTAGCAGTGGCTCACTTAAGGAGGCAAAGGATTGCTGTTTTTCCCTATCTGGATGACTGGCTCATTGTAGGCCAGTCCCCAGAACAGGTAAAATCTCACCTGCAAGTCACCCAGTAGCTTCTCACCTCCCTGGGCTTCCTGCTAAATCTACAAAAGTCGGTTCTGGAACCAGTTCAGGTACTCACCTTCATAGGTGCAGAATTGGACACAAATCTGGCCAGAGCTTTTCTTCCCTTAGAGGGGTAAAGAATTTGGTGGCTCTGGCCTCTCCTTCAATCACAGGTCTCCCGACCAGCAAGACCTTTCTCTGCAGCTCCTGGGGCACATGGCGCCGTCCACAGCTGTAAGTGCAGGAGCAAGATTTCAGATGAGGGACATTCAGTTTCACTTGAGAGCCTATTGGTCTCAGAGAAGAGACCCCCTTTCCAAGTTGGTCCCAGTGACCCGAACCTTGATCCAGGCCCTCCAGTGGTGGCAGGATCAGAGCAATTTAAGACTGGGGGTCCCCTTCATTCCCCTTTCTCACACTTTGACCCTCACTACGGATGCTTCCCTCCTGGGGTGGGGAGCCCACATGGGCGACCTCTCCACTCAGGGAGTGTGGTCCCCCCAGGAATCTCTGCTCCACATCAATTTGCTGGAACTCAGAGCTGTCTTTTTAGCTCTTCAAGCGTTTTCTGCTTCTGTCCAGAACAAAGTGGTACAAGTCAGAACAGACAATACCACAACAATGTGGTACATCAACAAGCAGGGGGGCACTCGGTCTTCGGCCCTTTGCACCGAGGCAATGAAGTTGTGGTCTCTGGCCTATTCCCTGAACACTTCACTCATAGCAGTTCACCTTCCAGGAAAGGACAATGTCCTAGCAGATGCTCTCAGCAGGATTTCTCAGGGCCATCACGAATGGTCTGGATCCTCAAGTACTGGGGATAGTCTTTGCCAGATGGGGCACCCCTCAGATAGATCTTTTTGCAGCCCCAGACAATCACCAACTTCCAATGTTCTGTTGCAGGCCCCCAGTGTTGGGCTCAGTCCCCCTGGATGCCCTTCTCCTGGATTGGGAAGGGAAGTTTCTTTATCCTTTTCCCCCCTTCCCTCTCCTATTCAAGGTGTTAGTAAAAATCAGATCCCAGCCTTGCAGGGTGATTCTGATTGCCCCAGATTGGGCCAGGCAGCCCTGGTACCCACTCCTTCTGTCCCTGACAGTCCATCTCCCCCTGTGTCTCCCCAGGAATCACAACCTGTTAACCTGTGCCCAGGGGAGAGTTTGGTATCCGAACCTCAAATCCCTCAACCTCAAGGCCTAGCTCTTGAGGTTAGAATGCTGACCTACACCTCTCTCAGGGTGTTCTTGAAATCCTAAAGGCTTCTAGGAAGCCTTCCACTAAGAACTACTTATAATTCTAAGTGGAAAAGGTTCTCCATTTGGTGTTCTGAAACATATTTCCCAGAATCTGCTGATTTGCCCATTGTGTTAGACTACATGGTCCATATTAATTCTTTGGGCCTGAGACCAGCTACTCTGAGTTCATTTGGCAGCTGTCTCTGCTTTTGTTTCAACAGGAAAGCCATCCTCTCTTTCTGCTCACCCTGTATTTTCCAAGTTTTTTAAGGGATTACTTCATACTAATCCACCTTTTCAGGATCCGGCCCCTGCCTGGGACCTTAATGTTTGCATTGCCCAGTTAATGCAACCCCCTTTTGAACCTCTGTTTTCTGCAGAGCTTAAGTATCTAACTTGGAAAACTGTTTTCCTAGTGGCTATCACTTCTGCTAGACGCATAAGTGAGTTGCAAGCCTTGTCAGTAGAAACTGACTTTATTTCTTTCCACAGGGATAAGGTAGTCCTCAGGACTAACAGGAAGTTTTTGCCTAAGGTGGTTTCAGATTTCCATCTTAACCAATCTGTCTCCTTCCAGTGTTTTCACTGAACATTCCTCTTCTGGTGAGAGGAGATTGCACAGTTTGGACGTTAAGAGGGCCTAAGTTACTATATAGAGCGTACCAAGGGTCACAGGTTGAATCCCTCCAACTTTTCTCACTTATGGTGAGGTTGGGAAAGGAAACCTGCCACTAAGAGATCAGTTGCCAGGTGGATTGTCTCTTGTATCCAATTTTGTTATCAGAAACTGGGCAGAGATCCCCCTCTGGCGAGGGGCTCATTCTACCAGAGGTACAGCCGTGTCTCTAGCTGCTGCCAGAGACATCCCTATATTGGAGATATGTCAAGCTGCTACTTGGAAAACGGTACACACTTTCACCAAGCATTACTCCCTGGATGTCCAGGCTAGGAGAGATGCTCGGTTTGGCACAGCTGTGCTTCAGAGCCTATTCCCTAAGTAGGTTCTGTCCCTCCTCCATGGAGGTACTGCTGTGTAGTCTGCAATTGTCATAATATAGCAAGACTTCATGTTGTTTGAAGAAAAAATTACTCACCTTAGTAATGTTGTTTCTTCTAATGGAGTCTTGCTATATTATGACCTCCCCCCCAGCCTGCCCCTCTCAGAACTTCTACTTGGGTATGGGGTGGGCAGCCTAATGTGGGCACTATTTTATGCCCTTTTTATGTGTTTTCACCCCTTCTTGGGGTTTGGGGGTGTGGTGTTTTTCTTTTTTCCTTATATTTCTCTCATATTGTTAAATTATACTATTAGTTCTGGTCCCCTGACTTGAATCTTTGGTGTTGGGACCAGCAATGGTGTTAATATTTAGGTAGCCAGTTGGCTAGTGTGGTTACAGCTTCACACAGACCTTAGTGAGTTTTTGCTCGTAAAGATCTGACAGTTCAGATTTGAAACTACACAGACAGAGCTTCTCTTTAGAGCTCGTGCTCTAAGTTCCATTCATGGAATGGAGTTAACTCTTTCACCTCCGGAGCAGTTCTAATGGTGGGACAAACTGCAATTGTCGTAATATAGCAAGACTCCATTAGAAGAAACAACATTACTAAGGTGAGTAATTTTTTCTTATGGCCCCACCTCATGAACAACAACAGAGAAAATGTTCAAATCTTGCCTCAAAGGTGATTTCGAACAGTGACCACAAAAATCACCTTTCGGGATGAATTTGCATACTTTCATCGAAACTTGTTCATGAGATGGGATCCCAAAAAGGCCATGTTGGAAATTTGGGGAAAAATTATTAATAAATGGCCAAGTTATGAGGACAAGTTCAAAACCCATTGAAATACATAGAACCGCATACCTGATTTCTTCAGTTCCTGGTCCAGTGTTGAAGACTGAAGATATGTCTCTGATCCAGAAAGGATTACAATGTCAGACTCTCGGTAGGTAAGTAAGGGGGTGGGGTGGACTGGTAAGTGCTGAACGGGACAGTGGGGTGGGTCAAGGATAACAATAGCAGTGGGCCAGCGGCATACCTCGCAACCTCCTGCCTCATAAATCAGAGACAAGGCTTAAAAAAATCAGGGACAAAGAACCAAAATCAGGGACACATCTTCAAAATTAGAGATATATATACCAGAAAGCTGGTAGAATATGGGGCTTAGTGCAAAATGCATTTTCTAAGGAAGAACAAGTCTGTAACTTTAATGCTTGACATATTTTGTGCTTACAGTTTCCACTGTTTAGCCATTTAAACACAAATTTTAGGAGGGACAGAGTAACATTTTGAGGCAAAATCAAGGACATCCCTGAAAATAAGGGACAGTTAAGAGGTATGGCCGGCAGTAGCAACCACCATCAATGGATGGTTTTCTTTTTTACAGGATGCATAAAAGAAGACTACAAGGGACAGATCTTACTTCAAGGGGGCTCTTTCAGCAGGCGACACTGGTAGGACTGAAGCCACCAGGCACCAGGACCACACAGAAAACTTCTAGCTAGCAGTCTATCATGGGGGACCACCCCTGCTGACGTCAGCATACTGACATCCACCTATCCTATAAAGAGGGTGATCCCCCAGCCCCACCTCAGTTCTTTCCTGCCATTGACCCATGCACTTCATACCTCCACAGACACCTGCTTCAGTGAACCACAATTTTCTTGCGATTTTCAAGCGTGATTTATTTAATTTTTTATGTTTGCTTGCATGCATCTGCAAGAAACATAGTGCCATCATCTGAGTTTTCGGAGGTGTGTCACCTGTCTTCCAATTCAGTCAGTGTGTTTGCAGTCGCAGTTCTCCAATCAGCGCTGCAGCTGTCTATGACAGCAATTGAAAATGTAGTGCCGTTACAGTTGAAAGGGAAACTCCGCTTCGGTAATCAGGCTCCCCCTACACGCATGCATAATGCGTGCTCATGCATCCCCTTCCCCCACGCACACACTGTATGGCCAATGGGGTGGCCAATCCCCACGTTGTCCAGGCCCTCCCAAACAGCCTTCCAGCTACCACGGCACAGAGCCCACCCCAGCGTGGCAAACATCCTGCATTGTCAGCTTTCCAGGTGCCATGCACAGGGAGCCCCAGCCAACGCCAGCAAAATGGTATTATAGCAGAGGTGCCCAGTCCCCGTCTGCTCCAGACCACCCCCAAACAGCCTTCCAGCTGCCACACTGGGAGCCCACCCCAGCATGGCAGTACCAAAACCTGTAAAGAAATAGATGCTCCCTCGACGGTCGCTGTGCCCATCCGCGCCCACCCTCTGCGCACCCTACCTCCTCACACCCCCGCCTCACCCCATACTTACCTTCAGAGCTTGGCGCGACGATCTTCGGTGGACCAGGAACACGTCTGCACTCTTCAAAGTTGACCTGAGGAAATGCCGGTAAATTGTATAATGCGATAAATAGGGTTTTTCCAACTTTATTGCATATCTCGGGCATTTGTTGGAATTTTTGCACCAAATTTTCAACATGGGGGTTTTGGGACCCCTCCTCATGAATTCTCTCACTGTCATGGCGTTAGTCGGGCCTAAAGGGTGATTTCGCAGTCACTGTGCGAAATCACCTTATGGGACGGATTAACGAAATGACAGTGCCAGCGTTCATAAGGTGGCCTCTCAAAAAACCTATGTTGCAAATTTGGTGAAAAAATTTTTAAAAATGACTGTTTTACGAGTCTGCGTTGCACAGTTCATACGCACGATCGTAAGTTTGCAAATTTTTAATATTTGCACTCCGAATTTTCAACATTGCCATTTTACCACACCTCCTTATGAGCAGTACAACTGTCATTTTTCACGTCGTCCAAAATGTGTTTCTACGCATGTAGCGCACAATGGTGCAGTCGGTGTGCGAAATCAATGTATGGGACACATTAAGAAAATCACAGTGACACTGTTCATGAGCAGAGGTCTTAGAATGGCTATGTTGAAAATTTGGTGAAAAATTCCAAAAGTGACTGTTTAGGGCCAGCATTGCATGATTCCTACATACGATGTAAGTTGCAAATTTTAATATTTGCATAGATTTCAACATTGCCACTTTATTACACTTCTTTATGAGCAGTAGAGCTACCATTTTTCACATCTCGCGCAAAATGTGTTTCCGCACATGTAGCGCACAAATGTGCAGTAGGTGTGCAAAAGCAATGTTTGGGACAGATTAAGAAAATCACTGTGACACTGTTCATGAGCAGCGGTCTTAAAATGGCTATGTTGAAAATTTGGTGACAAAAGTCCATAAAATGACTGTGTTATGAGTGAGCATTGTGCAGTTTCCACGCACCCTCGTAAGCTCATGAATTTGTGATATTTTCAGTCCAGATTTTCACCAGTGGCATTTTTCCGCACTTCCCTATGACCAGTACAGCTGTCATTTTTCACAGCATGGCCGCAATGTGTTTTCACACTTTCAGCTCAAAAGTGCATGGTTGCTGTGGGAAATAATTGTTCAGGACAGATAAAGAAATCCACAGTGACACTGTTCATGATCGGAGGTCCCAAAATGCCTGTGTTAACAATCTGCTGTAAAAAATCCCCAAACTAATTACATTACGGGTGTGCGTTGCACAATTTCTACGAATGCTCGTGACTTCACCAGTTTTTTTTTTTTATATTTTCACTGCAGATTTTCAACATTGCCATTTTGTACACCTCCCCATGAACAGTAAAGCTGTCATTTTTCACATCCTCTTCGGAATGTGTTTTTGCACCTGTGGTGCTAAATGCTGTAGTCGCTGTGCAAAAGCAGCTTTCAGTTAACAAACTGATATTGCCACTGTTCATGAGGTAGGGGTCACAAAAAAACCTGTTGAAGATTTGGAGTGAAAATACCAACAAATGCCTGAGGCGTTAGGGTTTCCGACCGTAACACCCTGTAGAGAATGACAGGCATCAGGTGTGTGACTTGGGATTCTCGCCTGTAATGCTCATACCATTCCACACCCTGCACCAGTGAGAGGCATCGAGGTGTGCCTTTGACACTTTGGCCCCAAAATTCACCCCATTCTCCTATACCGCACCCATCTCATCATATTTCCTGATAGAATGGGGTGCGCATAAGGGCCAAAGACCTCAAGGCACACCGTGACACTTGTCGGTGTCAGCAGGGTAGGGTGTGGTGAAATGGCATGGCCGTTATGCCTGACAACCCAAAGGCACACCCCAATGCCTGTCAGTCTCTGCAGGGTGTTGGTGGAGTTGACTTCAGTTCAGTACTTCACTGCCATTCCTATTATGCAGCTCTGCAACTCCTACACTACCAATGCCAGTGCCAGCAAGCAAACATTTGGCATTGACAAATGCTTGTGTTTGTTGGAGAAACATAACATTTTAGGTGTTCTTTTCTTTTGTTAGTGTTTATGTCTTCTTCTCCAGCCTCATCTTCTGACCGGCCGATGAAGTGCGCGTGCAACAAGCAGCTCCAAGCTAAGGATGGGCATTCCTCCTGTTTGCTCTGCCTAGGCCTGACAACACGAGGCCTGCCGGCACTGCCAGGACTTCAGCCAGGACACACGGAGACACCACTTGAAGACCCTCTAGAGCCACCTGCTAAAGCAGAAACTTGCCACCATAGAGAAGAAGCTACAGGGGAAGAGCTTTTTCAACTTCCCCAGCTCAATCTTCCAGGGCCTCTTCTTCCTCTTTCCAAAAGGGGAAGAAGTCCAGTGGGAAGCATAAGCACCAGAGCAAAAATCAGGGCTGCCTTCGGTCAGCCTCCAGCTTGTTGTCACCACACAGGCCAGCTACCGCCTCCGGGTCTTCCTCCCATGGGGGGGTCAGCCCCTCCTTCCTCAGTAGCCATCACTCCTGGGCTACCTGTGGTACAGCCGGCCGCCCTCATCTCTGTCTTGGGTGGTGGTTCTTCTGGGCAGTGGATGTCCCCCAGCCCCTCAGGCCCATGGGTCCTCAGCCAGGCAGCACTGTCAGGGATTGTTCAAGTGGTGGGTCTCTCGGCCCACCCCTCAGCGCGGGAATTGCCGTCGTCAGTCCCTGACTCTGGGGCCGACGCTAGCCCATCTAGGCATCACCCGGAGCAAGCACTTGCCTCCTCCTCCTCCTTGCAGGCAATGCCTCTGCCCCAGACTACTGGGGTCTTGTCCCCACAGATGCCACCTTTGTAGGTGGGGTCGACATCAGCTGCTTCATCCAGCCAACACCAGCCATCGCCTGCTAGGCCGACACCAGCCCTGCTGACGCCTCCACCAAGGACTCCCCGGCTGTCGGCACCCCTGCAGCAGCCATGCTATAGTAGGCACCGGCTGGCCCTTCCAGGGACCCTCAGCCAATGACAGGTAGGCCATCACCAGGGTACTCTACGCCGGACTTGCCACCAACATATCAATACCCTCCTCCTCAATTCCCTTACCCGCATTATACTCCACCCCCACCAATGGATTATAATGCCTTGTTCAATGCCTGGTAGTCATTTGTCCAGGTTAAGGACATCCCCAGTAAGCCTTCTCCCTCTGGTCTTTCTCAGGATTTGCCACCTCAGGACTCAGATAGAGCTGGTCCCAGTGATCCTCTCTCTTGGAGACTAGTACGGCAACGCTGGGGCGGGTGCCAGTTTGCAAGAGGACAATCAGTGCCCCCAGATACTGGTCCCTGACTTTGACCCTTCTGGGGATGACTCTTCGTCCTCCTCCTTGGAGTCTTCAGAGGGCTCCGGGGGCTCTCTGGGTGGCAAGACCAACCCAGGAAGGCCCCTATATCTCCTCCTGATGATCCCTCCTTTCTGGATGTGATGTGTCACACCCAGTCTCTGATGGAATGGGAGATTGAGGAGTTTTAGCCAGAGCGACGCCAGCTGGCTTTGTACCTTTGGAAGAAAGAGACCCTCCTTTTGGTGGTCCCTCCTTAGGTAGAAGTGTATGTTGATGTCACAAAGGTGGCATGGAACCATCCTTCATCCTTACCGGTTCTCCCCAAGAAGGCTGATTGCCTTTATCTTGCACCGGTGGGCAACCCCTTCTTCGGTGAGCACCCCACGGTGGACTCCATTGTTATGACTGTGGCCCATGACTGCACAAAAAGGCCTAAGCACCTTAGCACTCACCCCCTTACTAAGGAGTCTAGGCAGCTGGACCAGTGGGGATGGCGAGTATATGCCCCCACCAGCTTGACCCTCAGAGCTGTAAATTATCTAGCTCACATGGTGCAGTACCAGAATGCCCTCTGGGATCAGGTGAGAGATCTGGTTCAGACTCCGTTTGAGGATTCCACTGAAACCCAGTTGACACAACTCCTTAAGTGAGCGTCCGATGTGGGCAACCATGTCCTGTGGGCAGCGTATGATGTAGCGGATGCTTTCAGATGGTGGGCGGCTACTGGGGTCTGCATTCACCATCACTCATGGCTCCAGGTGTCCGGCTTCACCCCTGATGTTCAGACTAGTATTTTGGATGCCCCCTTTCGGGGTTCTGTCTTCTTTGTCGGGGATGCCCAGGACATCATCACCCATCTTCAGGAATCTGGCAAGGTCCTGAGGTCAGTGCATTTCTTGTACCAGTTTCAACCCAGATCCACCCATCAGCCCTTTCTTCGGTCCTCTCACCTGTCCCCTATGGGCCAACAGGTGAACGGCCCCTTCAAATGCAACACAAGGGTCATACCCCCAGCAGCCACCCCTAGGGTCCCCAGAGCCCCAGAGGCCACTCTCCCCATGCCGGGGTCTACCACCTCACTCCTTATCTGACCCCTCTCTAGTGCAAACCTTAGGGGAGGAAGTAGGGGGTCAGTTCTCCCTCTACCTCAATGGGTGGTGAGCTGTGACCTCAGACCAATGGGTGATCCAGCTCATCGAGAATGGTCACACCCCAGAATTTTTGGAACCCCCAGCAGGCAACCCTCCCTTGCTCTTCCACTACCCCCTGTCACATTTTGACCTCATCAGAGAAGAGATCCAGGCCCTCCTGCACAAAAGGACAGTAGAGTCCATCCCTCCGGCTCAAACGGGAAAGGGGTTCTACTCCCACTTCTTCTTCATCCCCAAGAAAACAGGGGATCTGAGGCCCATCATAGATCTCGGTCACTTGAATTTGTACGTAGAGTACAAATGCTTTAGGATGCTCACCCTTCAGGGTTGCTGTCCCTCCTTCACCAGGGGGACTGGCTGTGTTCCTTGGACATGTAGGATGCCTATCTCCATATCCAGGTTTTTGCATGCCGCCGCCATTTCCTCTGCTTCTGTTTCCAGGGGGACCACTTTCAGTTCTGGGCCCTCCCCTTTGGGCTTTCCTCAGCACATCGGATCTTTACCAAGTGCCTAGCGGTGGTGGCTACAGTTCTGAGGAGACAGGGGTTCTACACATGCCCTTATTTGGATGACTGGCTGTTTGTTAGCAGCCACTTCCAAGGACTGTCTGCTTGAGACCCTGGAGTGCACCTTTCAGCTCTTCCAGACCTTAAGGATCACAATCAGCCTCCCAAAGTCCTGTCTGTCTCTGTGGCAGCATCTCCAGTATATTGAGGTGATTCTGGACTCCTCCCAGGGCAGAGCCTTCCTGCCAGCAAGTCAGGTGGAACGCTTGATGGAGCAGGCCCACCTAGTCTCCTCCAGCCCGCAGATCTTGGCCAGGGTGTTCCTCCGCCTCCTAGGATACATGGCAACGGCCATAACTACGGTCCCTCTGGCCCATCTGCATATGAGGGTCCTTCAGTGGTGCCTTGGGGTCCAATGGGACCAGCTCACAGATGACTTGGATCAGTCGGTGATGGTTTCCAGTCCGGTAAAGAGGACCTTAGCGTGGTGGCAGAACCCTGCCAATCTCATGCGAGGGGTTCCTTTTCGGACACCTTCCCCTCCATAAGTTCTCACCACGGATGCTTCCACCGAAGGCTGGGGAGCTCACCTGGTCAATCATCAGACCCAGGACACCTGGTCTGAAGGAGAGCAGCATCTTACATCAGTGTGTTTGAGATGCGGGTGTTTCTTTATGCCCTGCAGGCCTTCTACACCTGCATCCCTTCTGGCCCTCTGCTGATACAGAGGGGCCAACATGTCCATGGTGTACTACATCAGCAAGTGGGGGGGGGGGACTCATTCCTACTTCCTGTGCTGGGAGACGATGCAGGTCTGGTATTGGGCCACCGAACACTGCCTGGAGCTGCCAGCAGTTCATGTGTCAGGTGTCTAAAACTTTCTGGCACAGCCTAAGCTGGTCCAGGTCGAGAGCTCATGAGTGGGAACTTCTACTTTCAGTAGTAGAAGGAATATTCAGCAGGTGGGGCCGTCCAGAGTTGGACCTCTTTGCATCTCCTCTCAACGCAAAACTGCGGCTTCAAACCAAAGGAAATCTTACTGTATTCCGACAGTATGCAGTATGGTCTCATCATAGGAATGACCCAGAGCTGAAACAGTTAATAGAACCTATGCAAATAGTGGAATGCTAGGCTCGAGCTCAGTTTTCAAATCACTGTCCCAGGTTGCACTTCCTGCAACTGTCAGATTCTTTACTCTGCTTGCCTCAGTAAGACGTCTCCAGAGAGCAGTCCTTTACTTACTTTAAGAATTTTATTTTCATCAGTTTTCAAAAGTACGGTTTATTGCTTTTGATTTTTGAAGCACTGTCCTTGGTACACAGGTAGACTTGGTCTAGATTTAGTGTTTATCGGTTAAGTTTTCGGTTCCTCGCAACTGTGAGGGAACTAATATCTATTAATTTTTCTGAAGTGAACTTCAGAAGATTTAAGTCTATTTTGACTTATCTGGTAGGTTGTGTGAATTTGAATATTGATTAACCAGGGTGACTCTTGTTTTTTACGGTTTTAAACTACCCGGAAAAAAAACAAAACAAAAGAAAGGTTTTTCTTGGTAGTTTAGATGTCACAGAAAACCAAGAAAAGAACAGGCCCCACAGATTTTCAGCATTGCACCGAGTGTGGGAAACCATTTGCTAAGGCTGATCCTCTTTTAATTTGTGTATTCTGCCTAGGGGTTGACCACCTGAAGGCAGATTGCGAAAACTGTAAAAACTTTTCACAGTCTGCGCTTGAGAGGCATCTTAAAAGACTGCAGGAAAAAATGTCCGAAAAGGTTGCTGACCAGGCCTTGGATAAACCAACTCCTTCTCAGAAGGAACCGGAGGAACAGCCCTCTGAGAGGGGTGATAGTTCCTCGGGAAAGAAATACATCGTGGATGCAGCCGCTGAACTGGCTACTGCGGATAAAAGAAAAAGAAAAGAAAAACATACAGCACTGGAACCACAACCGAGAAAGACCTCGGTTCCAACCACGGAAAAGATTGTGAACACTATCAGGATCATTCAGTCACTGCAACCTGGAACTCTGGTTCCGGTTGAAAAGTGGATACAGGCAAACACACCGATTTAAACCGCTGGTTCAACCTCAGTTCCTGGTTCACTGGAACAGAGTGGTAAATTTTATGATGAGGATGCAGAGGAAGAAGAGGAGTAGGAGGAGGATTATGGGGAGCTCTTTGAGCTTGACATTTCTCCTGATCCTCACCATCCTGATTCCCCTGACAAGGGATCTGAGGACTACAAATCTCACTTTGCTTTTATGAAGCAAGTTGCTCAAACCCTGGACCTCCCCACTCAGGAGTCCACTGAGGAGGAGGAGGAGGAAAAGGACTATATGGAGATGATGGATGTCCCAGTGTCGAAGAAACTACTGTTGCCCCATCCATACTGCAAACCCGTGAAGAAACAGGTCAACAAAATATTGCAGATACCCACTTCTGTGCCACCAGTGGACAAAAAGCATTGGGTGGCCAAGGGAGGGACAGAATTCCTTTTTGGGCACCCTAGCCATGAGGGGGTGGTACAGGCTGCAGCTTGTGACAAAGCTAGCATCCCACTGGCATCACATTCCCCTGATAAGGACTCCAGAAAAATAGACTCCATGGCTAAGAAACTTACCTGGGGTCCTCTCTGGCATTAGACAGGCCTCTTATATGGCCTTCAAACAACATGAAGTCTTGCTGTATTCTGACTATTGCAGTTAGGTCCTGCCTTTCAACTGCCCCCGAGAACAAAGAGTTATCTTTCCATGGCCAGCATGGAACGTTCAGTGTGAGCTCGGTTGAAGCCCCTGTCTGCTGTTGTTTAAATTCCAACTGTCAGATTCTTTACTCTGCCTCACTGAACAGTCGCTCCGGAGATTTCTCCTTTGCTCGGTTCAAAAAAGTCGGTTAAAGTGTAGTTTTTCGCTCGGTTTCTACCGTATTTCTGCTACCGAATCTGTCGGCTTAAGTCTCTGTCTATGGTACCGTGAGTACTAGATAGGTTTTACATTTAGTTTCTGTGTGGAACTTGTAAATTTCGGATCAGTTTAGTCTTTAAAAGTTTGTGAATTTACTTAGAGTGCGGTAACCGGTCCATATCGGTTCTAAAAAAAAACAAATTTAATTACGTTTTTTTCCAAGACCCGTAACACGGTCAGAAACCGATAGGGGAGTCTTGCCTGGCGGATTGCCAAAAAAATGGTAAGTTTTGGATAGGACTGGCCATATCTGAGAAACCCAAGAAAAAAACGGGCCTACTGGGTTTCAACACTGTAGTGTGTGTGGGGAAGCCTTTGCTAAGGCTGATCCCCACACCACCTGTATTTATTGTCTGGGGTTTGACCACCTCGATTCAGACTGCCAAATTTGTAAGAGTTTTCCCAAAGCTACCCTGCATAAGAGAATAGGTAGACTGAGGGAAAGGGAGGCCGAGAAGTCCGCTGACCCGGATGGCCAGCCTGGTTCGGTTCCGACCGAACCAGTAGGAATGCCCTCTGACCAGGGCTAAACTTCTTCGGGCCAAAGGAGAGCCGATTCTGAGGAGTCGGTTCCAGTTAAAAGGAAGAGAAGAGAAAAATCATCCGGTTCAGATCCACAAATTCATTCTCTGATCGCTGATGAGATAGCCAAAGCGATAAGGATAGTGCAATCGCTAACTTCGGATCTTACTTCAAGATACAGCTCTTCAAACACCATGAAGTCTTGCTATATTATAACAATAGCAGTCAGCCATTGCAGCTGAACTGCCCCGGAGAGGAAGGAGTTAACTACAGAGGATCTGGAGTTCTACAGCGCGAAGGCGCTGTGCCAAAGCTCTATCTGGCCAGTTTCAAATGAAACTGTCAGATTCTTCTCCTCACTAAACAGTCGCTCGGAGATCAGCTCCTTCAGCTCGGTTCATTCTCGGTTCAAGCAGTATTTTTGAGTTCATTTGAACCGGCAAAAAGTATGTTATTTTACGCATTTGATTTAAAAGCTGTATCTGGTAAACCGTAAGTACAAATTTAGAGTCTGTGTGGAAATTCAATTATCGGTTCGGTTTTGAACCGATCGGTTTGCTATTTTAACGTTTTGAAGTGTTTGGTTGGGCTTTTAGAGTGCGGTTCCCGGTTCTTATCGGTTCTAAAAAACTGGTTTTAAATAGGTTTTTCAAATACCGTGACGTGGTTAGGAACCGATAAGGTGTCTTGCCTGGCACTGCCATCAAAGAGCAGGATTTTTGGATAGGCTGGCATTATGTCTAGAAACCAAAAGAAAAACCCACTGGGTTTCAACACTGTGATGTCTGTGGGAAGCCTTTGACAAGGCTGACCCACACACCACTGTCTATTGTCTGAGGCTGACCACCTCCTGTCAGACTGCCAGGTGTGTAAAATTTCCTGCAGCCACCCTGGAAAAGAGATTGGGCGGCTCAGGGCGAGAGCCAAAAGTCCGCTGACCCAGATGGCCAGCCGGTCCAGCACCCACTGGACCAGAGGAGTGCCTCTGACCAGGGCGAGACTTCCTCGGCAAAGAAAGGCTGGTTCAGATGAACCAGTCCCAGTTAAACAGACAAAGAAATCAGTAGGTTTGGAGTCCAAAATTGTCTCTCCAACTGCTGCAGAGATAGCTAAAGCCATTCAGATTGTCCAGTCACTGTCTCAGGGACCTGTCGAACCACCAACAGTTGGTAAAAGGTTGGTTCATTCAGTTCCAGTGGTTCAGGAGTATGATGTTGAGAAATTTTATGAACCACAGGAGGGGGAGGAGGAATTTGATCAATATATGTGTGGCTGGGAGGGTCTGGACGTGCCCATTGAACCGGACATTTCTCCAGACAGACCTTTAGAATCTCCTCCTATTCTGTCTGAGTCTCCTTCTCATTTTATGTTTTACAAAAAGGTTGCAGAAACCCTCCAGCTTCCTTTAGAGGAGGCTGTGGATGAGCAAGAGGAGCCTGATTATGTAGAAATGATGGATATACCAGAGTCTAGGAGGTTGTCTATTCCTTTGCATAAGTCATTTAGGAAGCAAACAACAAAGATTTTAAAAATCCTCATTCTGTCCCTCCTGTAGATAAAAAATGGACAGAAGGTATACTTGTCAGGCTCTGATACAGACTTCCTCACTGAACAGTGTAGTCATGTAGGTGTGGTACAAGCTGCAGCCTGTGACAAGGCTAATATTCCCCTGGCCTCACATCCTCCTGATAAGGATTCCAGGAAGATTGATGCCATGGCGAAAAAACAGTATATGGCAGCTTCTTTGGGACTCAGGCAGGCAAATTATATGAGCATGTAGCTAGATATCAGAAATCTAGATAGGACACAATATTGCAGTTAGCCAAGCAGGCCCATGGCCAGCTGGCTAGTGAGTTGGAACAGGTGGCTGCTGATGGCATTGAAGCCTCTAAAGTTCAATTTTGTACTGCTGTTGATGTTAATGATGTCTCCTCTAGGGTCATGGCCACTTCTGTAGCTTTCCGTAGGTTGGCATGGCTCAGATGCACTAATCTGTCCCAGGATACTCAGTCAAAGGCTATGGATTTTCCTGTAGTGGGAAATTCTCTGTTTGGGAACAAACAGAAAACTATATGAAAAAGATGGAAGAATACAGAACTACCTACAGAAGTGCCCAGGCTAAGGAGAGGCATGCCACTCCACAAAGGCACACTCCCAGAGGTAGGGGCAGGCCTTTCCACAGGCCTTTTTACCAATTCAAGCCTCCTCTGCTTTTGCGCAGAGGGGTTTCTTCAGAGGCAGGGGTAGACGAGGCACAAGTAAACCGTCCCCCTCCCCTCAGCCTAAGGCTGCTGCCAAGCAGGCACCCTGATGGGGTGCCAGGGCGATTCTCCTGTACCAGTGGGGGCAGGTTGGCTTATTTCAGCCAGAACTGGCTGTCTTAACCTGGACAGATGGGTTCTGGGGTAATAAGCCAGAGTCTAATTCTCAACTTCAAACAGTTTCCAAAGATGAGAGCCAGACATTTTCCTACAAATCCTTCAGAAGCCCTTGCTTTGGAAGCAGAGGTTTCTTCTCTTCTGGACTGCAAAGCAGTGGAAGGTCCCTCCTTGCCATCAGGGCAAGGGCTATATTCAAGATACTTTCTTACCCCAAAAGACAGGAGAATGGCGGCCCATTCTAGATTTAAGGTACCTGAACAAGCATCTTTTGAAACCAAAGTTCAAAATGTTGACTCTGGCAATGATATTGCCTTCTCTAAGGCCAGGGACTGGCTAGCTTCCTGGACCTCAAGGATGCCTATTTTCATGTTCTGATCAGGCCTTCTCACGAAAGTACCTCAGGTTCGAACTGCCCTCAGGTCACTACCAGTTCAGGGCAATGCCTTTCGGCCTTACCTCTGCGCCAAGGGTATTCACAAAATGTCTAGCTGTGGTAGTGGCTCACTTAAGAGGCAAGGGTTGCTGTGTTTCCCTACCTGGATGACTGCATTGTGGGTCAGTCTCAGATCAGGTAACCCACTTGCAAGTCACCCAGCAGCTTCTCACTTCCTGGGATTCTCACTAAATTACCAAAGTCAGTTCTGGAACCAGTTCAGGTCCTAACTTTCATAGGTGCAGAATTGAACACAAAGTTAGCCAGGGCATTTCTTCCCTTGGAAAGGGTAGACAGACTCATTGCCCTGGCATCCTCCTTTACTCTAAGTCTCTCGACCAGCAAGGCATTTTCTGCAACTCCTGGGGCACATGGCTGCTTCCACAGCTGTAGTGCAAGGAGCAAGATTCCAGATGAGGGACATTCAGTTCCATTTGAGGGCCTATTGGTCTCAAAGGAAGGACCCCCTTTCCAAATTGGTCCCAGTGACTCAAACTCTGATCCTGGCCCTCCACTGGTGGCAGGACCGAAGCAATCTAAAACAAGGGTTCCCTTCATTCCCATTTCCCACTCCTCACCCTCACCACGGATGCCTCCATGTTGGGTGGGAGCTCACTTAGGCGACCTGTCCACTCCAGGGTGTGGTCTCCTCAGGAATCTCTGCTCCACATCAATCTTTTGGAACTCAGAGCTGTCTTTTAGCTCTTCAGGTATTTCAGTTTCTGTCCAGAACAAAGTGGTTCAAGCCAGGACAGACAACACCACCACAATGTGGTACATCAACAAGCAAGGGGCACTCGGTCATCAGCCTTGTGCAACGAAGCAATGAAGTTGTGGTCTCTGGCCTACTCCTGAACACCTCCTGATAGCAGTTCACCTCCCAGGAAGGATAATGTCCTGGCGGATGCCCTCAGCAGAATTTCTCAGGGCCATCACAGATGGGCTCTGAATCCACAGGTGCTGGAGTCTGTCTTTGCCAGATGGGGCACCCTCAGATAGATCTTTTCGCAGCCCCAGACAACCACCAACTTCCTCTATTTTGTTGCAGGCCTCCAGTGCTGGGCTCAGTCCCCTGGATGCCTTTCTGTTGGACTGGAAAGGAAGTTCCTGTATGCCTTTCCCCTTTCTCTTCTTTTCAGGGTACTAGTGAAAATCAGATCTCAACCCTGAAAGTGATTCTGATTGCCCCAGATTGGGCCAGACAGCCCTGGTACCCTCTGCTTCTGTCCTGACAGTCCACTCTGCCCTGAGCCTGCCCAGAGTCCACTTGCTGGCCTGTGCACAGGGGAGAGTGTGGTATCGGACCTCAAATCCCTCCATCTCAAGGCCTGGCTCTTGAGGAGTTAGAATTTCTGATTTACACCTTTCTCAAGGTGTCCTGGATATTTAAAGGCTTCAGGAAGCCTTCCACTAGGCCACCTTACAATTCTAAGTGGAAGAGGTTTTCCATCTGGTGCTCTGAGAGGCAGATTATTCCAGAATCCGCTGATCTTCCCATTTTATTGGACTATGTGGTCCATTTAAATTCCCTAGGCCTTAGGCCAGCTACCTTGAAGGTTCATCTGGCAGCTGTCTCTGCTTTTGTGTCAGCAGGGAAGCCTGCCTCCCTTTCTTCTCACCCTGTGTTTTCCAAGTTTTTTAAAGGGTTACTTCATACTAACCCCCCTTTTCGAGAACCAGCTCCTGCCTGGGACCTGAATGTTTGCATTGCTCAGTTAATGCAACCTCCCTTGAGCCTCTGTCCTCAGCAGAGCTCAAGTATCTAACTAGGAAACTGTTTTCCTAGTGGCTATCACTTCTGCCAGACGCATAAGTGAATTACAGGCCCTGTCAGTGGAAGAAGATTTTATTTCTTTCCACAGAGATAAGGTAGTCCTCAGGACTAATAGAAAGTTTTTGCCTAAGGTGGTTTCAGATTTCCACCTGAACCAATCCATCTCTCTCCCAGTATTTTTCACTGAGCATTCTTCCTCAGGTGAGAGGAGACTGCACAGCTTGGACGTCAAAAGAGCCTTAGCTACTATTTGGAGCAGCACCAAGGGTCACAGGTTGAATCCTCAACTCTTCCTTACTTATGGCGAGGTTGGCAGGGAAACTTGCCACTAAGAGGACAATTGCAAGGTGGATTGTCTCTTGTATCCAATTTTGTTACCAAAAACTAGGTAGAGAACCCCCCTCAGGACTGAGGGCCCACTCCACCAGGGGTACAGCTGCGTCTCTAGCGGCTGCTAGAGACATTCCCATTCTGGAAATTTGTCAAGCTGCTACCTGGAAGACAGTTCACACTTTTACCAAGCATTATTCCCTGGATGTCCAGTCAGGAGAGATGCTCAGTTTGGTACAGCTGTGCTTCAGAGCCTATTTCCTAAGTAGGTCCTGACCCTCCTCCATGGAGGTACTGCTGTGTAATCTGCTATTGTTATAATATAGCAAGACTTCATGGTGTTTGAAGAAAAAATTACTCACCTTAGTAATTGCTTTTCTTCTCATGGAGTCTTGCTATATTATAACCACCCTCCCTCCTGCCCCTCTCAGAACTTCTACTTGGGTAGGGGTGGCAAATTAGTGCAAGCACTGTGTCATGCCATTGTAGTTTTTTCCCTTTACCCTCTTTCTTTTAGGGTTAGGGAACTAGGTTGTTCGTTTAGGTAATATATTGGCCCCCTTCCTGGACTTGAGTCTTTGGGGGAAGGGGGGGTCCTAATGGTGCTTGTCAAGGGGGGAAAACTAATAATAAAAATACCATTATTCATTGTTATTATGGTTATTGGTGTTTCTATTGTTGTTTATATTGTTGTTATTACTACTAGTAGGTAGCCATTTGGCTAGTGTAGAGCTTTCCACACAGACTTGTTGCTTAGTGTTGTTAACGTAAAGATCTGACAGTTTCATTTGAAACTGGCCAGATAGACTTTTGGCACAGCCCTCGGCTGTAGAACTCAGATCCTCTGGAGTTAACTCCTTCCTCTCCGGGGCAGTTCAGCTGCAGTGGCTGACTGCTACTGTTATAATATAGCAAGACTCCATGAGAAGAAAAGCAATTACTAAGGTGAGTAATTTTTTCTTGTAGCAGGTAACACCATTAGGACTGAGGCGGCAGGCGTCAGGACCCCAATTCTTCTAGCTAGCTGTCTTCAGCGGGGACACGCGCCGGACGTCGGTCCTGCCTCCGTCAGGCGTGAGTACATAAGGGGCGGTCCCGATAGATTCCCCAGTTCTTTCCCGCCGTTGACTTGCATGTCTCGACTCTTCAGATCGTTTCTAACCGCGTGACGCACGGTTAAGTTCTTCCTTTGGGAAAACATTATTTTCTTCGGCTCAGTTGCTGTCTGATGTCCTCTCCAACCTCCGCTGAAGGCCATCCCTTGAAGTGTGCCTGTGGGAAGCAAATCCCGTTTAAGGATCCGCATTCGGCCTGCGTCCGGTGCCTAGGCCCAGACCACGACACCCGGTCCTGCAATTTCTGCCAGGGGTTCAACAGCCGGACCCGGATCAGTCGCCAGGAGGCTCTGCAGGCGTTCCTGCTCGAGGAGAAGAATAAGGCCATGGACACCTCCAAGGGGGATTCAGCAGAAAAGGCCCAGAAACACTCTGAGAAGCACAGGGAGAGGGTTCCTTCCAAGTCCCCGTCTAGGGCCTCTGACTCCCATAGTTCCAGCTCCTGGTCCGACCGTTTGCCCTCCCGGGCCCGTTCTCAGCCTCCCCCCGCTGCGGTGAAGAAACCTTCGGGCTCCTCTTCCTCTTCACAGGCCAAGACCTCCAGGCCCTCTTCGTCGTCTTCCTCCAAAGCCCTGGTTAGGTCTGGGGACCATCATCATCATCACTAGTCGGGTTCCCGCCATTCCGAACCCGACGTCAGGTCTGTCTCCTTGCCTCCTCCTCCCCAGAGAAAGACCAAGGAGCTCACCTCTCTGAAGAAGCCACGGACCCGGCGTCAGCCCGTCCGGCGTCGGCCACCATCACAGGTCAGGAGCCGTCGACGCGAGATGCCCGTCGCGGTGCGGCCTCACCCGTCTCGGTCGTCGGCAGGAGGGCCGACATCCGTACCCATACGTTTAGAGAAGAGGACCCCGACGCCTCCTACCGACGTTGGTCGGGAGACTATCACAGAGGAGGAGTTGATGCAGCCCGAGGACCAGACGAGCGAACCCGGTCCTGTCACACCTCCCAGGGAGCCCTCTCCACAACCTGAGGCCCCTGAGGAGCTGACGCCGGAACCCGACGACCGGCCACCGGTGCCCGGTCCGTCGTCAGGCCTTTCCCTTTCAGAGGTTAAGGAGCTCTTTTCTCACTGGTGGGATACCATCAAAAGGGATATGGTTCCAACACCGCCTCCTCTTCCTCCTCCTCCTCCACCACCTGCGACCCCTCCAGCTCCTGCGCCCCCTTCCCCATCCGGGGCTGCAGGCCAAGTACCTCTCCCCCAGGAGCCTACGGACCTTCCAAGGGGGAGACCTGCTAAAAGGAGACCTCCGTCTAGATCTTCTTCAGGGTCACCCAGTCCTAAGAGACCCAGAAGATGCCGTTGTTCGCCTTCGATGGAGGTTACAAGATCGGAGTTCTCAACAGGATCCAGATCCCCCTCTCCTCTTCACATCCCCTCTCCGGACCCACGTGAGCTTCCTAGATCTCCTCCGGATGACCCATCGTTCTCCGAAATCATGAGACATATCTAAGAGAACATGGGATGGGATGCGGAAGATTAGACCCCGAAAGACTACGCCTTGCGAGGTATCTTCGGCAGAAGGATCCCAAGCCTGTGGTGGTACCACACTTGGTGGACACTTTTGTGGACGTCACCAAATCAGTGTGGAAGTGTCCACACTCTCTCTCAGCGATGCCGAAGAAAGCTGACCACCTGTACAAGGCTCCTAAGGAGTACCAGTACTTGGCTCAACATCCTCTGGCCGACTCTCTGGTCATAACAGCCTCTCATGACCAGTTCCAGAGACAGCAACATTTGAGCACCCTGCCACCGGACCCGGAGTCCAAACAGCTGGATGCTATGGGCAGGCGCACGTATGCTTCTGCTACTTGCTCCATCAGGTCCCTGAACTACTTGACCCACATGGTACAGTTCCAAAATGCCTTGTGGGAACAGGGACTGGATCTGGCGGAGAAATTGCCAGAAGGTGAGCAGAAGGAGGAGATGTTACAGCTCCTCCTTACGGGTTCAGACGTGGGAACCCAGGTGCTGCGAGCCGCGTACGATTCCGCGGACTCCTCAGCCAGAGCGGCAGCTTCAGGCGTATGCTACCAGAGACACTCATGGCTCCATGTCTCCGGATTTACCCCGGATGTCCAGCAAAACATCATGGACACCTCTTTCGAAGGAGAAATTCTCTTTGGTGCACCCTCTGAGAAGGTTCTCACCAAGCTCCAAGAGGCCGGGAAGGCGGTGAGGTCGGTCCAGGCAAGGTACAGACCGAGGCTTAGTTCCTTTCGTAGGAACCAAAGCCGTTTTCATGGACGGACACAGAGACAACAGTCCTGCACCGGTCCACAGCAGAGGGGCTCCGGTTCCCGCACAGCCCAAGGAAGACAGCCCGCGGGCCGAGGTCAGCGTCCAGCTAAACTGGCTCAGCCCGCAGGCCCCTCCGCCGCCACAGCCTGACTCCTTCCGGCCCCGCCCCTCAGGATCAACGGGATATCAAGGTCGGGGGTCGTATTGCGAATTTCCTGCCAGGATGGCAGTCCATAACCACCGACAGGTGGGTTCTTCAGTTGGTCGAAAAAGGCCACTTTATAGAATTCGCAGACAAGCCACCCTTGAGGCCTCCTCTGCTCTCCCGTTACTCGGGTCAGCACAAATTGATTATCAGGCAAGAAATACTTGCGCTCCTGCCAAAGGAAGCGGTAGAGTATGTTCCAGAGAACCAGAGAGGGTACGGATACTATTCCCACTTCTTTCTGGTTCCAAAGAAAACAGGGGACCTCCGTCCAATCCTGGACCTCAGCGACCTCAATATGTGGGTCGCATACAAATGATTCGCATGGTGACCCTGCAGGGTCTTATTCTCATGCTAAAGAAGGATGCCTTCTTAGCGTCCCTGGACATGCAGGACGCATACCTGCATATACCCGTAGCTCAAGCGCACAGGAGGTTCCTGCGCTTCGAGTTCCTCGGCCACCACTTCCAGTTCCGAGTTCTCCCGTTCAGACTGTCATTGGCCCCCAGGGTCTTTACCAAATGCATGGCAGTCGTGGCAGCGTCTCTAAGGAGACAGGGCCACTATGTGTTTCCGTACTTGGACGATTGGCTTCTCATGGCCGCCTCCAGAGGCGTTTTGATGGCTATCAGAGCACCCAGACTCTGTTTCGGTCTCTGGGCATCATAATCAATTACGAGAAGTCTCTCCTTGTACCGTCGCAGAAGCTGCAGTTCATAGGCACAGTTCTGGACACCGTTCAGGGGAGAGGATTTCTTCCAGACGACAGAGCGGAATGCATCAGATCCCTCATCAGGGATCTCTTGGCGAAGAAGACTGTCCCGGCCAGGCTGGTTCTTCGTCTGCTTGGACACATGGCTGCGGCCATTCCAACCATCCCTTTGGCAAGGCTCCACATGCGGGTAACTCAGTGGATGCTCAGGGTGCAGTGGGACCAAAGGCAAGACCACATGCAGCATCTGGTCAGGATCACGAACGCCGTGATTCGAGATTGGCAATGGTGGCTAGACCCAGGGACACTTTCTGCGGGTGTCCCGTTTACAGCACCGTCCCCAGAGGTAATCCTCTCCACAGACGCCTCAGAGCTGGGGTGGGGAGCACACCTGAACGGGTGAGGTCCCAGGGAACGTGGACCCCCTCAAGAAGCTCATCTCCAAATCAACATTCTGGAGATGAGGGCGGTCCTTTATGCCCTGCAGGCCTTTCAGTCAGAGATCCCGCCAAATACTCTCTTGCTCCAAACAGACAATACAGCGGTGATGTATTACCTCAACAAACAAGGAGGTGCACACTCTTACCCCCTTTGCAGGGAAGCGATGAGAGTGTGGGATTGGGTAATTCGACACGGCGCGAGCCTGATTGCAGTTCACGTTCCCGGAGTGGACAATACAATCGCTGACGGCCTGAGTCGTTCCCAGGCCAGAGTCCACGAGTGGGAACTTCTTCAAGGGGTAGCAGAGGATCTGTTTCTTCGATGGGGCACTCCAGAACTGGACCTGTTCGCTTCCCCATCCAACGCAAAACTGCCCAATTTTTGCTCGCTAGATCCAGGGCCTGGTGTTTTCTGGTGAGACGCGTTGTCCCTCTCCTGGGCAGACAGATTCCTCTACACGTTCCCTCCCTTCCCATTGATCCAGAGAGTTCTTCTCAAACTGCGCAGGGAGCATGCAACAATGATCCTGGTAGCCTCATTCTGGCCCAGACAGATCTGGCTCCCCTTGCTAATGCAGCTGTCCCGGGAACCTCCAATTCCGTTGCCTTTCAGCTCCCATCTCTTGTCTCAGGAGGAAGGTTCTCTAGTCCACCCAGACTTACGCTCACTGAACCTGCATGCTTGGCTCCTAGAGACATAGCCATTTTGCGACAGCGGGTTTATGAAGAGTGGGCGAAGTCCTTCGCGAGGCCAGAAAGTCAGCAACGCATGCGACGTACGCCATGAAATGGCGCCGTTTTTGCCTGTGGTCGCAAGCATGCGGCCTTTCCCCTTTAGGTTGCCCGGTGAAAGCGGTGTTAGAATACCTGCTCTCCCTTTTCCATTCGGGTCTCGCCTACTCCTCTATTAAGGTGCACCTCTGCGCTATTTCTGCTTACCACTTCCCGGTGGGACAGCGCACAGTGGCGCAACTTGACGCCTCTCGAGATTTTCTGAGAGGGGTGTTACACCTTAGGCCACCCATTAAGGACCCTGTTCCTCTATGGGATTTACTCTTTGTCCTGGAACAACTCACGCTCCCTCCTTTTGAACCTGCCGCGGATTGCGAGCTGCGTTTCCTGTCATGGAAAACATTATTTTTAGTTGCTGTTACGTCAGCAAGGAGAATTTCCGAGCTTCACGCTCTCGTGTGTAAGGAGCCTTATTTGATTTTCCACCAGGACAGAGTGTCCCTGAGGACGAGTCCTAAGTTCTTGCCTAAGGTGGTCTCTGCACTCACTCTCAATCAGGACATTGACCTGCCTGTATATTTCCCTAAATATGCTAATAGAGGAGAAGCACTGCTCCACACCCTGGATGTTCACCGCTGTCTTAGGTATTACCTGAACAGGACTAAACAGTTTCGCAAGTTGGAGCAACTCTTCGTTTCCTTCGCTGACAGGATGATGGGCCAACCAGTATCGAAGCAGTCCCTTTCTCGCTGGCTTGTCCAGTGTATATCATACTGCTATGATACAAAGCAGAAACCCCTCCCGTGTACAGTCCGGGGCCATTCCACTAGAGGGGTGGCTACCTCCTTTGCAGCACTTCGTAACGTCTCCTTCTCTGCCATCTGTGCTGCAGCCACTTGGAGCTCTGTGCATACTTTTATCAGGCATTATAGCCTTGACATTGCTTCACGGCGAAGATCCAGTTTCGGCCTGGCCGTGCTACAGGGTCTCCTGTCCTAGAGTCAGGACTTGGTATGGACTTTACTAGTTTCCTCCTCCCAGAATGCTGCTAGCTATCAATGCTTGGAAATCAGTCTAATGGTTGGCTTCTGCTGCAAGAGCTGTATCTCGAAGTAAGATAGTACAGTTACATAAGAACTTACTGTAACAGTAGGTCTTCGAGAACAGCTCTTGCAGCGTACCTTCCCGCCCGCCTTCCCCTTGGGAGGCATGGCTTTCTGAGCCTTGCGGGGTTTCACGCCTTTACCTTCTGATGGTGGATCCTTGGTCTCCCCTTCTGATATCGTCCTGTGGCGGAAGTCTCTGGTGGGAGAACTGGGAATCTGGCGGGACTGCCCCCTATGTACTACAGCCGTCCGAGATGGACCGGACGTGAGGCGGTCCGCTGAAGTTAGCTAGCTAGAAGAATTCCGTGGGGTCCTGGCGCCTGCCGGCCTCAGTCCTAATGGTGTTACCTGCTGCAAGAGCTGTTCTCAAAGATCTACTGTTATGGTAAGTTCTTACGTAACTGTACTTTCCAGCGAACCGGCACCATCTGGCAGGGGCTCAGTTCAGTCGGTTCCCCCGGTTCCGGATTACACTTCAGAAGAATTTTATGAACCGGAGGAGGAGGAGGAGGGGGGAGAGTATGAGGATGATGATGGTGATTATGAAAGTCTGGATGTGCCTATTGACCCGGACATCTCCCCAGACAGACCTTCAGGTGTTTCTCCTCCTAGGTTTTCTGAGTCCCCTTCCCATTTTATGTTTTACAAAAAAGTGGCTGAAACCCTCTAGCTTCCAATGGAAGAAGCAGTAGAGGATCAGAAGGAACCTGATTTTGTTGCAATGATGGACATCCCAGAGTCCAGGAGACTCTGTGTTCCCCTCCATAAATCTTTTGGGAAACAGACAATTAAAATTCTAAAGACTCCTAACTCCATACCTCCTGTGGACAGACGAATGGACAAGAGGTACACCCTTTCAGGCTCGGACACGGAGTTCCTTTCTCAGCAAAGCAGCCATGTTGGGGTTGTACAGGCTGCTGCCTGTGATAAGGCAAATATTTCCTTGCATGACACCCCCCAGATAAGGACTCCAGGAGGATTGATGCCATGGCAAAGAAGCAGTACATGGCAGCATCTTTGGGACTCAGGCAGGCTAACTATATGGCCTACACAGCTAGATACCAGAAGTCCAGATGGGACACTGTTCTGGATCTGGCTCAACAGGCCCCTGACCAGCTTGCCAAGGAGCTGGAGCAGGTGGCTGCGGATGGGATTGAGGCATCCAAGGTGCAATTTCATGCTGTTGTGGACTCCAGTGATGTTTCATGTAGAGTCATGGCTACATCTGTGGCCCTTCGGCGGATGGCTTGGCTCAGACGTACTAGCCTATCACAGGATACCCAGGCTAAGGCCATGGATTTCCCTGCCATTGGTAATTCTCTGTTTGGGAAGCAAACAGAGAACTACATGAAAAAGATGGACGAGTACAGGACCACCAACAGGAGTGCTCAGGCCAAAGAGAGGCAAGCCACTCCTCAAAGGCAGCAGTCCAGGGGCAGGGGCAGGCCTTTCCAAAGGTCTTTTTACTAAGCCCAGGCCTCCTCTTCTTCCTATGCTCAGAGGGGGTTCTTCAGAGGGAGAGGCAGACGAGGAATGAGCAGGCCTGCTTCCACCCCTCAGCCTAAAGCCCCTGCCAAGCAGACACCCTGATGGGTCTACATGGGCCGATTCTCCAATACCTGTAGGGAGCAGGCTGGGTTACTTTGTCCGTGACTGGATGTCTGTGACATCAGACAAGTGGGTCCTGGAAGTAGTAAGCCAGGGACTGGTTCTCAGCTTCAAAAAATTTCCCAAGATGAGAACCAGATCCTTTCCACCTGCAAATCCATCAGAGACCCCTGCCCTAGAGGCAGAGGTTTCTTCCCTGCTGGCTCTCAGAGTCATAGAAAGGGTTCCTACCCTACACAAGGGCAAAGGATTGTACTCCAGGTACTTTCTAACCCCACAAAAAACAGGAGAATGGTGGCCCATCCTGGATCTAAGATATCTGAACAAGCACCTTTTAAAACCAAAGTTCAAAATGGTGACTCTGGTAATAATTCTGCTCTCTCTAAGGCCAGGGGACTGGCTAGCCTCCCTGGACCTCAGAGATGCCTACTTTCACATTCCCATCAGGTGCTCCCACAGAAAGTACTTCAGGTTCGAGTTGCCCTCAGGCCACTATCAATTCAGAGCAATGCCCTTTGGTCTAACGTCATCCCCAAGGGTGTTCACAAAGTGCCTGGCAGTAGTGGTTGCTTTCCTAAGGAGAAAAAAGATCTCCATCTTTCTATATTTGGACGACTGGCTCATAGTGGGTCAGTCTCCAGACCAAGTCAAGTCACATCTGCAAATAACTTAGCAAGTGCTTACTTCCTTAGGAATCCTCCACAACCTTCCAAAGTCAGTTCTCAAGCCACTACAGCTCCTCACCTTCATGGGGCGGAGCTGGATACAGTAAGGGCAAGAGCCTTCCTTCCCCTGGACAGGGCAAGGACCCTTATGGAACTGGCCTCTTCATTCACCCTACAGGTGTCTCGACCAGCAAGGCATTTCCTTCAGCTTCTGGGCCACATGGCAGCTTCCACAGCAGTGGTCCAGGGAGCAAGATTCCAGATGAGGGACATTCAGTTCCACTTAAAAGCCTTCTGGTCCCAAAGAAAGGATTCCCTTACCAAACTAGTCCCTGTGACTCGAACCCTGATCCAGGCTTTGCAATGGTGGCAGGATCAGGACAATTTGAGACAAGGAGTTCCTTTTGTCACTCAGTCTTATTCAGTGATACTCACCAAAGATGCCTCCCTGCTGGGCTAGGGAGCCCACCTGGGGGATCTTACCACCTAGGGACTGTGGTCACCTCAAGAATCTCTGCTTCACATCAGTCTCTTGGAACTCAGAGCAGTGTTTCTGGCACTGCAAGCCTTTTCCAAATCTGTACAGAACAAGGTGGTCCAGATCAGAACAGACACCACCACCACCATGTGGTACATCAACAAGCAAGGAGGCACTCGGTCTACGGCCTTGTGCACAGAGGCAATGAAGTTGTGGTCCCTGGCCTATTCCCTGCAGACTTCTCTGATAGCAGTTCACCTCCCAGGGAAGGACAATGTCCTAGCAGATGCTCTCAGCAGGATATCCCAGGGCCATCACAAATGGACCCTAGATCCCCTAGTTTTGAAAGTGATTTTCTCGAGATGGGGCACTCCACAGATAGATCTTTTTGCAGCCCCAGACACTCACCAACTTTCTCTCTTTTGTTGCAGACCCTCAGTCTTGGGCTCAGTCCCCCTGGATGCCCTGATCTTGAATTGGGAAGGGAAATTTCGGTATGCTCCCCCTCCCTCTCCTGTTCAAGGTGTTAGTCAAGATGAGGTCACAACCATGCAAAGTGATTCTGATTGCTTCAGACTGGGCCAGACAGCCCTCATACCCGCTGTTGCTGTCCTTAGCAGTCCAACTTCCCCTGTCTCTTCCCAGGAGTTACAACCTATTGACATCCTCTCAGGGGAGGATTTGGTACCCGAACCTCAGGTCTCTCAATCTCAAGGCATGGCTCTTGAAGAGTTAGAGTTTGCTGATCTGCATCTTTCCCAAGGGATTCTGGATATCCTTAAGGCTTCTCGAAAGCCTTCCACTAGAAAGACTTACAATTCCAAATGGAAAAGGTTCACTATTAGGTGTTCTAATAATATTTCTCCAGAATCTGCTGGGTTGCATACAGTTCTGTACTATATGGCCCATCTCAATGGCCTAGGCCTTAGGCTAGCTACACTTAAAGTGCATTTGGCAGCTGTTTCTGCCTTTCTCTCAGTAGGCAAACCCTCTCTCCTCTGTCAGCCCATCCTGTGTTTTGTAAGTTCTTCAAGGGATTGCTGCACACCAATCCCCCCTTTAGGGACCCTGCTCCTGCTTGGGACCTTAATGTTTGCATTGCTCAGCTTATGCAACCTCCCTTTGAGCCTTTGGCCTCTGCAGAGCTTAAGTACTTGACTTGGAAAACTGTGTTTTTGGTAGCCATTACCTCTGCCAGGCATATCGATGAATTGCAAGGCCTGCCAGTGGAGCCTGATTTCATCTCTTTCCACAGAGATAAAGTGGTCCTAAGAACTAACAGGAAGTTTTTGCCTAAGGTGGTTTCAGATTTCCACCTTAATCAGTCTATGTCTCTCCCTGTTTTCTTCACTGACCATTTCTCCTCTGGAGAGAGGAGGCTGCACAGCTTGGATGTTAAAAGGGCCCTCAGCTACTACATAGAGCGCACCAAGGATCACAAGTTTGAGTCCCTCCAGTTGTTCCTCACATATGGAGAGGTCGGTAAGGGCAAACCTGCCACTGAGAGATCTATTGCCAGGTGGATTGTCTCTTGTATACAATTGTGCTATGAAATACTGGGTAGAACTCCACCCTCAGGCCTGAGAGCTCACTCTACTAGAGGTACAGCTGCTTCCCAGGCTGCTTCCAGGGATATTCCTATCCTAGAAATTTGTCAAGCAGCCACCTGGAAAACAATCCATACATTCACCAAGCATTACTCTCTGGATATCAAGGCTAGGAGTGATGCTCGGTTTGGCACAGCAGTACTTCAGAGCCTATTCCCAAAGTAGGTTCTGTCCCTCCTCCATGGAGGTACTGCTTAGTAGTCTGCAATAGTCAGAATACAGCAAGACTTCATGTTGTTTGAAGAAAAATTACTCACCTTAGTAATGTTGTTTCTTCTAATGGAGTCTTGCGGTATTCTGACCTCCTCCCCTGCCTTCCCTCTCAGAACCTGGTTTTTGGGATTTGGGTGGGCAGGAGCAGTGTTGGCACCCTAGAGGTGCCCCTGTTTTTCACCGTCCTTTACTTTGGGTGTGTGTTGTGTTTTGTTTTTTGGGTTTCCTGACTTGAGTCTTTGCTTTGAAACCAAAAAAAACCCTTTTTAATAAATTTAGTTGCCAGTTGGCTAGTGTGAGTTTTACAGTTTCCACACACAATTTCTAGTGAGTATTGCTCATAAAGATCTGACGGTTGGAGTTTAAACAGCAGCAGACAGGGGCTTCAACCGAGCTCACGCTGAACGTTCCATGCTGGCCATGGAAAGTTAACTCTTTGTTCTCCGGGGCAGTTGAAAGGCAGGACCTAACTGCAATAGTCGGAATACAGCAAGACTCCATTAGAAGAAACATTACTAAGGTGAGTAATTTTTTCTTTGTCTCCAGGTATCAAAAACACTTTAGAATACTGTCCTGGAAATAGCAAAGGCTGTCCCAGCTCCCATGGCAGCTGACCTGGAAGAGGCTTCAAAAAGAGGCATAGAAGCTTCTAAGGCCCAGTTTAGGGTGGCAGTAGATGCCAACGACATTGCAGCCAGGCAGATGGTCACATCAGTGTCTCTCAGAAGGTTTGCTTGACTCAGGACTACTGACCTGACCCAGGATACCCAAACAAAGACTTTGGATTTTCCATGTGAGCCCACATCTCTGTTTGGAGAGCAAACAGAGTCTTATATGATCAAAATGGATGATTACAAGACTACTTACAAAAGTGCAGTGGCCAAAGAAAGGGCAGTCACACCCCAAAATCACCAAGCCAGAGGTGGCAGGGGCAGGGCCCATTATAGGCCATTCTTTCAACCTCAAGTTTTCCCCCAGTACCGGCAGCAGAGGGGATATTTTAGAGGCTGGGGCAGAAGAGGCAGTGGCCGCACTAGCCCCAGCAGACAGCCAGCAGCTCAAGCCAAGCAGGCACCCTGAGGTGTCTGTTCGGGTTGCCTCCCCAACCCCAGTTGGGGGCAGGCTGGCCCACTGTCTCCAGGAGTGGCAGACCATCACCACAGATGTGTGAGTCCTAGAGGTAGTGGGACATGGGCTTGCTCTCAGCTTCAGGATCATGCCAAAGCTGAGGGCAAGGGTTTTCAAACCTTTTACCCTATCAGAAACAGTTCTATTAGAGGAGGAAGTATCCAACCTTCTGTCACAGAGGGCAGTAGAGCCAGCCCCCTTGGCACAAAGGGGAAAAGGTCTGTACTCAAGATACTTATTCACAACAAAGAAAACTGGAGAGTGGCAACCCATAATAGATCTCAGACATCTAAACAGACATTTGTCAAAACCAAAGTTCAAGATGGTGACTCTGGAAACCATCCTCCTAACACTAAGGCAGGGAGATTGGTTAGCATCTCTAGACCTAAAGGACACTTACTTCCACATCCCCATCAGGCAGTCCCACAGACAGTATCTCAGATTCAGATTTCCATCAGGCCATTATCAGTTCAGTGCAATACTCTTCGGACTGACGTCTGCCCCAAGGGTCTTCACAAAGTGCTTGGCTGTGGTCATTGTGCACCTCAGGAGGCAGAGGGGGGCAATGTTTCCCTACCTGGATGACTGGCTAGTCATAGGTCAATCACATCATCAAGTCAGAGATGCTCTGGTAGTCACACGGGATACTCTGCAATCCTTGGGGTTCCTAGTGAACCTGAAAAAGTCAATGATAGAACCTGTTCAGCTCCTGGAGTTCATGGGAGCTGAGTTGGATACTGTACAGTGAAGGGCATTCCTTCCACATGGAAGCGTGGACAGCCTGGTGCAGCTAGCCAGCTCTTTCAAGCTGCACATTACAAGGCCAGCAAGGCATTTTCCTTTTTTTTAACTCTTTATTTTCCATTTTTTAATACAACAAGTAAGAACAGTCAAGTCAACAGATAGATTACTAAGCTACAACAGTAATAAGAGGACAAAATGAATAAATAAAATACATTCTGACATTTCAGCACTTCTTTCTAATTATTATGCACAATTCATGGGTTCTACTTCATTCCTTTGTGGGCCATGCCGTTTCATTATATAATCCTTTCTATGGAATGAAATCTGGTTTAATCAATGAGATATATACCACCCATCTCCTCCAAATTATCTTGAATTGATCTCTTCTTTTATTTATTATGGCAGTTAAGTGTTTCATCTTATACATTCTGATCATTAAATCATGCCACTGGCTTAGAGATAAAGGGGCG
Organism: Neoceratodus forsteri; assembly: GCA_016271365.2. Lineage (NCBI taxonomy): Eukaryota > Metazoa > Chordata > Ceratodontiformes > Ceratodontidae > Neoceratodus > Neoceratodus forsteri. The sequence continues at coordinate 639,479,874 of CM028130.1, read as the reverse complement.
GAGGAAAGACAGTTTTTTGTTATGACTTTTTTCACTAGCAGAATACATTTGAACAATAGTTTTTCTTGTATTTGGGTCTCGAAACCCATGCGTGAAGGAGTAAAATAGAAAAGCTTGAGGTGTAAAATGCAGGAATAATGGGAATATCTCCCCCAGGGCTGCTGACAATTCATTCAAGAAGGGCTGCATACCTGGACAATGCCAAACGATGTGGCCATGCGTAGCCCGTGGGTTACCACATTGCTTCCAACATGTGGCAACTCCGTGCTCAGTATACTTTGCCTGGATGACAGACGTTCTCAAGTATCTATCTGCTATCTTCCAAGACAATTCTTTACAATTTGGGGAAGCCACTTCTGATTGTAGAAACCTTAGGAGTGTGCCCCAGGTGCCCTCCTCAATGGCAACACCCAGATCTTTCTCTCATGTCGCCCTAAGCCTTTAAAGCATGTCCTCTCCCAGCTCCTGCAATGACTGGTATAGGTATGAAATTATATGTGAAAGGGTTGCTTTACCATCTAAGGTCAACTGTAGCAACTCCACTATCTTGGGGAGTGAGTGCTCCTCTTCAAACAACATGAAGTCTTGCTATATTATGACAATTGCAGTGAGTCCCCATCTTCAAACTGCCCCGGAGGTGAAATAGTTAACTTTCCTTGCAAGCATGGAACTCTGAGTGCGAGCTCAGTTAGAAGGCTCTGTCTGCTGATCTTCAAACATAAACTGTCAGATTCTTTACTCCGCCTCACTGAACAGTTGCTCCGGAGATTTCTCCTGCTTCTTGGTTCATTTGTCAGTTTAAAGTATTATTTTATCGGTTTTCAACGAAATTATACCATAACCGGTCAGTTCAAGCTCTGTCTGTGGTAATGTAAGTAATAGATAGGTTTTACATTCGTTTCTCTGTGTGGAACTTGTAAACATTTATCAGTTCGGTTGAACCGATCAGATTGTGCTTTAAAATTGCTAGTCCTTTTTTAGAGTGCGGTTCCCGGTTCTTATCGGTTCTAAAAAAAACGGATTTCATTATGGTTTTTTCCACGACCCGTGACACGGTTGGGAACCGATAAAAGAGTCTTGCTTGGCGGATTGCCATAAACGGGCATGTTTGGTTAGGCTGGCATTATGTCTGAGAAACCCAAAAGAAAAACCGAGCCCACTGGGTTTCAACACTGTAGGGTCTGTGGGGAAGCCTTTGCTAAGGCTGACCCTCACACCACCTGTGTCTATTGTCTGGGGTTTGACCACCTCAATGAAGACTGCCAGATTTGTAAGAATTTCCCTGCTGCCACCATAGAGAAGAGAGTTGGTAGGCTCAGGGAAAGGGAGGCCAAAAAGTCCGCTGACCCGGATGGCCGGCCTGGTTCGGTTCCAACCGAACCAGAGGGAGTGCCCTCTGACCAGGGCAATACTTCCTCGGGCCAACGAAGAGCTGGCTCTGAGGAGCCAGTTCCTGTAAAAAGGACTAGAAAGTCAGCTGGTGTGGAGCCAAAAGTTCTCTCTCCAACCGCTAAAGCAATCCAAATTGTCCAGTCTCTTTCCCCAGTTCCGACTGAACCGGCACCATCAGGGAGGCGCTCGGTTCGGCCGGTTCCACTGGTTCAAGATTATGATTTTGAGGAATTTTATGAACCGTGGGAGGGGGAAGAGGAGTATGAAGAGAGTGAATATGGTTTTGAAGACCTGGATGTGCCCATTGAACCGTACACCTCTCCAGACAGACCCTTAGGGGTTTCTCCTCCAAGGCTCTCTGAGTCCCCTTCTCTTTTTATGTTTTATAAGAAGGTTGCTGAAACTCTCCAGCTCCCTGTTGAGGAAGCTGTTGATGAACAAGAGGAGCCTGATTATGTAGAAATGATGGATATTCCAGAATCTAAGAGACTGTCTAATCCTCTGCATAAATCTTTTCGGAAGCAGACAGTAAAAGTTTTAAAAACTCCTCACACTATACCTCCTGTAGATAAAAGGATGGACAAGAGGTATACTTTATCAGGCTCTGATATGGAGTTCCTCACACAGCAATGCAGCCATGTGGGAGTAGTGCAGGCTGCAGCCTGTGACAAGGCAAATATTCCCCTAGCTTCACACCCTCCTGAGAAGGACTCCAGGAAAATTGATGCTATGGCAAAGAAACAGTACATGGCAGTATCCTTAGGACTCAGACAGGCAAATTATATGGCTTATGCTGCTAGGTACCAGAAATCCAGATGGGATACTGTGCTGGCTCTAACAAAACAAGTCCCTGACCAGCTGGCCAGAGAGCTGGAACAGGTGGCTAGAGATGGTATTGAGGCATCTAAGTGCAATTTCATGCTGCACTCTAATGATGTGTCATCAAGAGTCATGGCCACATCTGTGGCACTTTGCAGAATGGCTTGGCTCAGATGTACTACCCTGTCACAGGATACCCAGTCTAAGGCCATAGATTTTCCTGTTGTGGGCAACTCTCGTTTGGGGAGCAAACAGAGAATTACATGAAGAAAATGGATGACTACAGGACCACCTATAGGAGTGCACAGGCCAAAGAAAGGCAAGCCACTTCTCAAAGGCAGCATGTCAGGGGCAGGGGCAGGCCTTTTCATAGGCCTTTTTACCAATCCCAAGCCTCCTCTTCTGCTTATGCCCAGAGGGGGTTCTTTAGAGGGAGAGGCAGGCGGGGTTCAAGCAGGCCTGCTTCCACCCCTCAACCTAAAGCCCCTGCCAAGCAGGCACCCTGATGGGGTAGCCAGGACCAAGTCTTCTCTATCTGTAGGGGGCAGGCTTGCTTACTTTGTCCAGGACTGGAAGTCTCTAACGTCAGACAAGTGGGTCTTGGAAGTAGTAAGCCAGGGACTGGTTCTCAGCTTCCAAAAATTTCCAAAGATGAGAACCAGATCTTTTCCACCTCCATCTCCATCAGAGGCACTTGCCCTAGAGGCAGAGATCTCTACCCTCCTGGCTCTCAGCACCGTGGAAAGGGTTCCACCCCTACACCAGGGCAAAGGTTTGTACTCCAGGTACTTCCTTACCCCAAGACAGGAGAATAGCGGCCCATCCTGGATCTCAGATACTTAAACAAGCACCTTTTAAAACCAAAGTTCAAAATGGTGACCCTGGGAATTATTTTACCCTCTCTAAGGCCAGGGGACTGGCTAGCGTTCCTGGACCTCAAGGATGCCTACTTCCATATTCTCATCAGAAGCTCCCATTGAAAGTACCTCAGGTTCGAGCTGCTCTCCAGCCATTACCAGTTCAGAGCAATGCCCTTTGGCCTCACCTCTGCTCCAAGGGTATTCACCAAATGCCTGGCAGTAGCAGTTGCATGCCTAAGAAGGCAAAAAATTGCCATCTTTCCTTACCTGGACGATTGACTCATAATAGGCCAGTCCCCAGAACAGGTCAGCTTACACCTTCAGGTAACTCAGCAACTGCTTACCTCCCTAGGTTTCCTTTTGAATCTCTCAAAGTCAGTTCTAGAGCCTGTCCAGCTCCTAACCTTCATAGGCGCAGAACTGAACACACGGGAAGCCAGGGCCTTCCTCCCCTGGTTCCTCTGGGACCTCTACTACTTCCTGTCTCCCACCCAAACTCACTCCCCCCCTTTTTTCCTGTCCCCTCTCACTTACTCTCCCGCTCACCACCTTTCCCTCCTCTCTAGCCTCCTTTTGGGGCCTAATGATCACCCTCTCCCTGGAAGTTTCCTTAACCTCGAAATTGTCTACTCTCTTGAACCTGTTATAGCTTGTTTTTTCTATGAAACTTAAAAACGTTACTGCCTTAAACTGTTAATAGCAAATTTATAATGTAACTTTCCTGTCTGGTTTTACCTGTAATGTGTATCGTGCTTTGTTAAATGTTCTTTGAGACGTGGAACCTTTGTAAAAGAGCCCTGGCACAAAGGTATTAATTCCTAGACTAATAAACTAAACTAAAAAATCCCCCTTGACAGGGCAAAGACCCTGGCCTCCTCATTCACCCTGCAGGTCTCTCAACCAGCAAGGCATTTTCTGCAGCTCCTAGAACACATGGCTGCTTCCACAGCAGTAGTGCAAGGAGCAAGATTTCAGATGAGGGACATTCAGTTCCATTTGAGAGCTTTTTGGTCTCAAAGAAAGGATCCTCTTACCGAGTTGATCCCAGTAACTCGAACCCTGATCCAAGCCCTACAGTGGTGGCAGGATCAGAGCAACCCAAGACAAGGAGTTCCTTTTGTCACTCAGTCTCACTCCTTAATCCTTACTACGGATGCATCCCTCTTGGGGTTGGGGGCTCACATGGGCGACCTCACTGCCCAGGGACTGTGGTCCCCCCAAGAAACTCTGCTCCACATCAACCTGTTGGAGCTCAGAGCAGTTTTTCTAGCACTTCAAACTTTCTCCAAATCTGTTCAGAACAAAATTGTACAGGTCAGAACAGACAACACCACTACAATGTGGTACATCAACAAGCAAGGGGCACTCGGTCTCGGTCTTGTGCAACAGCCATGAAGTTGTGGTCTCTTGCTTACTCCCTGAACACCTCTCTTACGGCAGTTCACCTCCCAGGCAAGGACAATGTCCTGGCAGATGCTCAGCAGAATTTCTAGGCCATCACGAGTGGTCCCTGATCCCCTGGTTCTGGGAGTGGTATTTGCCAGATGGGGCACCCCGCAGATAGATCTTTCTGCAGCCCCAGACAATCACCAACTTCCCCTCTTTTGCTGCAGGCTCCCAGTCTTGGGCTCAGTCCCTCTGGATGCCTTAGTCCTCAGTTGGGAAGGGAAGTTTCTCTATGCCTTCCCTCCCTTTCCTCTCCTGTTCAAAGTGCTGGTCAAAATCAGATCCCAATCCTGCACGGTTATTCTGATTGCCCCGGATTGGGCCAGACAACCCTGGTATCCACTCCTACTGTCCTTAGCAGTCCATCCTCCCCTGTGCCTTCCCAGGAATCACAATCTGTTAACCTGTGCCCAGGGAAGGGTTTGGTACCCGAATCTCAAATCTCTCAATCTCAAGGCCTGGTTCTTGAAGAGTTAGAGTTTGCTGACTTACACCTCTCACACATGCATTGATATATTGAAGGCTTCAGGAAGCCTTCCACCAGGGCTACTTACAACTCCAAATGGAAAAGGTTTTCCATATGGTGCTCAGAAAAGCATATTTCCTAGACTCTGCTGATTTACCCACAGTCCTGGATTATTTGGTCCATCTGAACACTTTGGGGCTGAGACCAGCTACCCTGAAAGTGCATTTGGCAGATGTGTCTGCTTTTATTTCGGCTGGTAAATCCTTTTCTTTTTCAACTCACCCTGTATTTTCCAAGTTTTTTAAGGGATTGCTTCACACCAACCCTCCATTCAGGGATCCTGCCCCTGCCTGGGATCTTAATGTTTGTATTGCTCAGCTTATGCAACCCCCCTTTGGGCCTTTGTCTTCAGCTGAGCTTAAGTACTTGACTTGGAAAACTATGTTTCTAGTAGCCATCACCTCTGCCAGACACATAAGTGAATTATAAGCTTTGTCTGTGGAGCCAGATTTTATCTCCTTTCACAGAGATAAGGTAGTCCTCCGGACTAATAGAAAGTTTCTGCCTAAGGTGGTTTCAGATTTCCACCTTAATCAATCTATATCTCATCCAGTGTACTTCACTGACCATTCTTCCTCTGGTGAGAGGAAGCTGCACAGCCTAGATGTGAAGAGAGCCCTTAGTTACTACATAGAGCGTACCAAGGGTCACAGGTTTGACTCCCTCCAACTGTTCCTCACTTATGGTGAGGTTGGTAAAGGGAAACCTGCCACTAAAAGATCCATTGCCAGGTGGATTGTCTCTTGTATCCAATTCTGTTACGAAAAACTGGGTGAGTTCCTCCCTCAGGCCTGAGGGCTCACTCTACCAGAGGTACAGCTGCTTCTCTGGCTGCTGCCAGAGACATCCCTATTCTAGAGATATGTCAAGCAGCTACTTGGAAAACAGTTCACACTTTTACAAGCATTACTCCTGGACATCCAGGCTCAAGTGATGCTCGGTTTGGCACAGCTGTCCTTCAGAGCCTATTCCTAAATAGGTTCTGTCCTTCCTCCATGGGGGTACTGCTGTGTAGTCTGCAATTGTCATAATATAGCAAGACTTCATGTTGTTTGAAGAAAAAATTACTCACCTTAGTAATGTTGTTTCTCCTAATGGAGTCTTGCTATATTATGACCTCCCTCCCTTCCTGCCTGCCCCTCTCAGAACCTCTGTTTTGGGATGTGGGTGGGCATTACAGTGTTGGCGCTTTCTTTATGCACTTTGTTGTTTCATCCTTCCTTTGGGGTGAATTGGTGTTGTATTTTTCATTTCTTTTGGGTCTCATGACTTGAGTCTTTGTTGGAGACCAAGAAGGGTGTGTTTATGTTAGTAGCCAGTCGGCTGGTGTAGGTTTACAGCTTCCACACAGAGCCTTAGTGAGTTTTTGCTCGTAAAGATCTGACAGATTATGTTTGAAGATCAGCAGACAGAGCCTTCTAACCAAGCTCACGCTCAAAGTTCCATGCTTGCATGGAAAGTTAACTATTTCACCTCCGGGGCAGTTCGAAGATGGGGACTCATTGCAATTGTCATAATATAGCAAGACTCCATTAGAAGAAACAACATTACTAAGGTGAGTAATTTTTTCTTGTGAAAGTAATTATTGTATATTGTTTAGGCCACTAGAAGGGAAAGGGGGGGGGGTTACAGTGTCCCAGAGGGCTGTGCCCAGGTTAGCTTGACCACTAACAACCCTGACCTCTGGGTGGAGGCCCACGTTTCATTACCCATGCCCCTTAACCTGCTACTAGCAAGCAGGTAGGGGTAGTAACCCTTGGGATAGCGCCACTTAGGGGTTACATCTTGGGAGATTCACCGCTGGGATTTTGTGCCTTCTAGTGGCCAAAAATGATTAATTATTGTTAAAGATTAATAGCTACCCCAGTAGAAATGGCTGTACACCAGTTGGTGGGGTGGTGTACTGGGCAGGAGATCGACCCCCAAAATACTCTGCTTATACTGGATATTCCCCTGGGTACCAGTAAGGACACTGTAGCGGGAGCACTCTCCAAAGTTGAATGTTTAAAAAACCCTGTGGTGGTAGGTCGACAGGTTGATTTGATCGCCCCAAACTTTCATAGCCTTGGTAGAGTGTAGTGACCTCATGGACAGCTCTAAAGTGCCACAGACTGTTGCTTCAGAAGGGGTCTTAGCTGCCTGGAGAGTGATAACAAAAGACAGTAAAGACCCTGGGGAGGATGAGTTCCCACCATTACTTGAGACTTTTGAGGAGAAATTTGCTAAGTTGTTGCTGGAGGAAGGGAAAACCGTAGAGGACTTTAAAAAAACTATTCCTGCCACCTCGGGATGTTCCTTCCCCAACAGCCCCTCCCACTCCAGCGCCATGTAAAGGCCTGCAGTCGTTGCCTGCAAAGGAAAGCCCTGCCTCAGAGGGCTGCATCCCTTGCCAATATTACTACCAGCACCCCCATGGAACTGGTCTGCATAGACGTTTTGTGTTTAGAACCTGATCAGCGGAATATTGGCAATGTGTTAGTGGTTATGGATCATTTCACACAGTATGCACAAGCTTTTCCAATTAAAGATCAAAAGGCCTCTACCGTGGCCAAGGTGCTAGTGGAAAATTTCTTTGTCCACTATTGTGCCCTCCCCAGCGGATCCACTCTGACCAAGGCAGAGACTTTGAAAGTCGGCTAATCAAAGAAATGCTCTCTTTGTTGTGGGGGGGTGCGGAAGCCAAGTCACCCCCTATCACCCGCAGGGGGACCCTCAACCAGAACGTTTTAACCACACCCTTCTAGACATGCTGAGCACCCTCCACCAAAAAGACAAGCATAAGTGGAGCCAGCAGATTAGCACCTTGGTACATGCGTACAATTGCACCAAAAATAAAGCTACTGGGTTCTCCCCCTACTGCCTCATGTTTGGAAGGCAGGCCTGCCTGCCAGTTGATGTCTGTTTTGGGGTCTCTCCAGATGGGGTCCGAGCTAAAAACTACCTGCATTATGTACAGAAACTGAAAGCTCAATTGAACCATGCATGTCAACTGGCCCAGACAATGACTGCTAAAAGAAATCTCACCAACAAAGAGAGGCACGACAAGAAAGTAAAGGCTCAAGAGCTACGGCCCGGAGACTGTATGTTATTGCGCAATTTGGGACTACGTGGCAAGCACAAAATTGCTGATAGGTGGCACCATCTTCCTCATGTAGTAGTTGGAAAGTTGGATGATCTACCAGTATACAAGGTACGCCCAGAGAATAGCTCCAAAGATGTCAAGACCATGCACCATAACCACTTGCTGCCTATCGGCCAAGTTATTATTGAAGCTGAGCCAACAGACATTGCCTCCCCTGGCTGGTGACTCATGCTGCTGCAAAAAGAGACAGAGTCAACCTACCCCAGTAGTTACAGAGTTAAAGTTTCCCTTGAAGCAGGCCCAGAATGATAGCGACTGTCAGTCCACATCTAATGATAGTGAGTGTGACAGTGCCTATTACCCCTCCTATGAATTGAGTCAGCTGTTTCGAGGTAACCCTGTGACTAATTGTGGGGATGAAGCTGGGCCTTCTGGACTGCCTAACCCTCCAGCTTCATCCTTGGAGCCAGTGCTCCCTGAAAGTGAGGTGCAAAGCATCACATCTGAGGTTGCGGACTCTCTGTGTTTTGTGGAACTGTGTGAATTGCCCAAAGAAGGGTCTGATGGTCTGAGTCTCCTTGGTGACACATCAGAACTTGAACAACAGTATGAGAGTCCTGACAGCCCCCCTTCAGTGCCACAAAGCCTAACTGTACCAGAACCTTCTCTAAATGTGCTAAATGTTGTGGAGACACAGCCTACAGAGGGATAGTGTCAATTTAGCACTATCTTCTTCACGCTTGCCTAAATAGCATAGCATCATTTTAGCGTGATCCACAATAGCGTTTTTTACATCTGTACTCTACAAGAATGGTTTCAAATCCCAGTTAACATTTAATCCATTTGATTTGAGTGATTGCAAAGTAAAAATTAAAAACTCCCCCTTGGAGACCCTACTGTAACATATATCATCACCTCCTGGGTTCTGTCAAACTAATTCAATGCCTCAATTGGCTGTAGGATCAGAAGGAAGCAATCTGTAGTTTTTCTGGTTATTTAACAAATCCAACCCTTTAGTTTTATAAAACTGAACTTAAGGCTCCTGTCATTATCATTTAAATGGATTTTATAAAACCTTTTCTTCCTCATGGTCAGATTACCCCCTTTTGTAATTTGGATTGAAGCAAGATGAACAGAACTGAGAACGCAGTCTAAACAGATTTTCTAACCAAATGTAAGTTCACGGTAGTGACGACATAAATTACTCTGAATGTATTGCTATATCTGGACAGTTTCCTAAATATAAGGACTCTAATGCTTTATAATTCAGTACATTCTGCTCTAACAATGAATCATCAGTTTCCACAGTGTTAGAGTTCTGTTGGTAGCAAATTATAATGTATTTCATGAATGCCATCAGGCACATCTGTAAATTCATTGTCCACTTGTGCAATGTTGCTGAGTCATAAGGTATTACCACCCATATTAACAAGCGGTCTGCCTCATTTAGAGTGGAAGTCTCTGAGGTGAATTTTATGAAATAATTTAAGTAAATTCATCTGTCGGGATTAGGATGCTAGGTGGCGGTGACACACTATTTTAGCCGTTCACTTAAATGACAGGCGCTATTAAATACCCGTGCTGTTAAGTCAGCACTATATTGACTCACGCTATAACAGTTGCACGATTTTGACCATATACCACCTACAGAGCAAGGAGCTGGCAGAGCTCCCAGTTTGGACATTCCCATCCATGCAGAGGCACCCCCTCACGACTGATGAAAGCTCCACAGTTAGTGCTGAAAGGACAGAGACTGTGGCTGCCCCCCCCCCCAAGAAAGACTGGTCGAGCTATCAAGCCAGTATTGCGCTTCAGTTTTGATTGTCCTGGGAGGCCAGTGGATGTGCCTCTCAATGTAGTTCACAAAAGTTGTTTATATTTCTCAGAGCTCACTACCCAAACTGAGCTTAATGGCCTATTACAGGTTGATTGTTCTTCCTTCTCGGTATGGTGCCCCTGCCCCATCCAGCCCCAAGTTAGCTGATAGGGAAGGGCCCCCCCTCCTACATTGCTTAATGTACAGGAAGTTATAACATGAATCAGTATTGTGATGTTACAAGTATGTTAATCATAGTGGAATCAGTATCACATATATGAAACGTGCATAAGCATTGTCATTATGGCTATAGTAATGTGAAGTGTAGTGAATATGTATAGTAAAGTAATAAGTTTATGTTAACTGATAGATGATGGTACAGACTTGATGCGGACGCCAGGTTTTCTCCAGGCAGGGAAGGGTGGACCCCCCCCCCCACAAATGGGGATTCCCGAAAGTCTTCCTTGAGCTTGCCTAAATGCTCACTGCCAGGCTGGTGTTCTGTGTTTTAGCAGTTTAAATGTATTGCCAGAGAGTGCCTGTATAGCCTCTGTGTACTGTCTCTTTAAGAGCTGCCTGGATTGCTGTCATAATTAATCTGAGAGGGAGCTCTGTTAGAAGATGTACTTGTTTGCTGATCATTTGTTAACTGTGAATCAGAGCTCAGTGCTTATGTTACATACTGTAGCTGGATGATGTGGGTTGTGCTTGGATACAGAGGCCAGACCAGTACGTAGGACAGTGTTTGCAAGGTACTAGTAGTAGGAAATGATTCATGCTTAGGTACTTCTGCATAGACATGAGCAAGTCAGTGATTATAGTACATATGAACTGGATAGTATATGCAAGGTGCTTAGATGCTTGAACTGATGAGTCACTTGTTATGATTTGATAGTTTTGACCTTTCTCTGTATCCCACCGTAGGAAGGATGCTTTGTCTAGTATTATGAGACCCCCCAAAAAATAATGATATCATACGATTGTTCTGTATCGACTGTTAGAAGGAGTCGAGTAGGATGACCCCCCCAAGAGAAATGAGTAGCAGTATGATCACCTCCTCCAACTCCGGAGAGTGTGACCAGTAGCACGCAGGAGAGGAAAACACCCTTAGGGGGAAATCTCTGAGGACCCATGGCTACTGACCTGCCCGTCCTTCTGGGCATACTAAAGGAGAGTAATCCTAAATAAAATTTAATTTAATTGGCTAATCCGAACCCCAAAATTGTGGAACCTGAACCAGCGAAACGGAGAATTGAAGAAGTAATGAATCGTGACATGTCAGGTGAACAGAGCAAGCATCCTCTTAGTAAACTCCAAGTTCGAGAATCCATGTGCAGGCTGGGATGATAGTAGAGTGGAATCCATGGCTGATATGAATTTGAAGGCGATGAGTTGCAGTAGTGAAGCACACCAGCAGGTGAGGACTTCTCAGAGGAGAACCAGGAATCGAAGGCTAAGCGTCCATGTCCAGAGAAGGAGGACAGTTGGTTCGTGTTCCACTAGGCAAGCTTTGCAAATGAAGGACGTGGCGATGAAGCACAGGAACTGGCATATGCTGCGTGATTGGGAAGGACAGAGCAGTAGGAACCTCCAATCTGGAGAGGGGAAGCAAGTAAGTGAAGCAGGTAGATATCTTAGTGCGTATTGGTAGACAAAAGTCAGATGTACTTCCTGCTAGAGGAGCGAAGTAGGTTGTAAAATCTGTGAGTTAGTCATGATGACCTCTAGGCCGTGTAAGGGCGAAGCAGGTAACAAGAGCAGTAGTGTAAGAAGTGGACCTGCACATAGGTCAGTAGTAGTAGTAGTAGTAGTAGTAGTAGTAGTAGTAATGAATCTGCAAGAGTAGACGTGGTAGCAGAGGAGTAGTATATCATAATATACTCACAATATACAGCATGGAGCATGAGGAATGGGAAACTTCACAAAACTGAAGTATTGTCTGTGATCTGTATAGTTGCACAGTGATGAATGCATCCAAGTTTGAAGCCAGTGGTAAGTAAGTAGCTAGAATTGACTTGGTGAGAATAGTCTGACGAGTCCTGAATAGTCGAACATATGAGTCATAAACGGTGATAGCTAAAGAGGCTGAGTCAAATGAAGTAGCGTTGTCACGGTCCAAGAAGCCTTGGTGCACAAATCAAGAAACATAGACTTTGACGGCAGATAAGGACCGCTTGGCCCACCCAGTCTGCCCATTTTCCTACCTACTGGATAAGCTGCAGATCCTAGTTAACCAGCAGCCTATTTCTTCCTACCCCCACCCCCTAGAATGGCCTTATGACTGTCCCCTGCATGCTTGAATTCCACCACTGTTTTTGACTCCACAACCTCCTCCAGAAGGCTGTTCCATGCATCCACAACCCTCTGTGAAAAAATACTTCCTTAAATTACCTCTGAGCTGCCCCCATCTTCAAATTGTGCCCCTTGTTCTTGCACACCCTTTTTGAAAGATGCTACCTCTTGGATTTTGTTGATTCCCTTGAGGTACTTAAAAGTTTCTATCATGTCCCCCCTCTCCCTCCTTTCCTCGAGGCTATACATATTAAGCTTCTTTAGTCTCTCTGCATATGTCTTCCGGTGCAGACCCTGCACCATTTTAGTTACCCTCTTCTGGACAGCTTCCATTCTGTCTATGGAAGTTTATGTCTATGAGTAAGAGATTTAAAGTCTTCTGGATAAGCTCAATGACGTCTTAGTAGGAGTGTAGCAGTAGTAATTCATGTGACTGACGTGGCAAGACAGAGGCATCCAAGAATAGATGATGAATGGCTAAACAAATTCAGATGCGAGTCCATTGTAAACAGGAGCTCCTAAGGCTGGCAGATAGGGCTTGCAGATAGGTATATAGTGGAATATGCGAACCTCCAGGCCCCGAGCTGGCATGGCAAGTGTAGAGCAGAAATAGGTAAAACCCCCAGCCCGAGTGGACGAAGCAGGTCATAGAAGCAGGCGAATATAGTGTAGCAGTATAAGATCAAGGGACCTCTAGCCCGTAGGGGCACAGGTCTTTAGAAGTGTGATGCACTGAACCTCTGGCTGAGGCAGAACCGCAGGATGAGGCAAGTTGTAGAGCTGTGATAGATAGCATAATAGTAATGTCGAACTGCATGCAATGCAGAATTAGTATCGCGTAGTATGGAATAGAGTGTAAATAATGTTATAAATGGTAGCATTCTCCTAAGCCAATTCTGTGCAGCGTAGAAGTATTCTGAGGCATATACTGTATATGAGCAGTAGAGGGAAGTTGAAAACTGTCATTTCCTGATGATCGAAGATGGTAAGACATGATAAGAGACCTGGGTGAATGAGTTGGCACCTCGACCTGAAGTAAAGCATCCAAACTGTAGTAGTTTTATGTCTTAAGCTTAAGCTGTGAATGGGAAGGCATTATGACACAGTAGTACATCCAAAGGAGGTGAAGCAGTATGGCAAGAAGCATCCTAGGGAACTGAGTGAATATTCGATGTAATCCAAAATTAGAACCAATGTAAGGAAGAAGCGTATCGTGAAAATGGAAGTAAGTAAGGGTAACAGGTGAGGTTGCAAGGTCCAAGATTCGAGTAGTACGACTGGAGGTGAGGAATAACTGATGATGCAACCAGTCCTGAGAAGTAAGTGAATGAAGAGCGGCAGCTAAGCCACGAAGGCTGGCATGGTGCCTGGACCACATGTTGGTCAGCCGATAAAAACAAGTAGTATGTGGCAGCTAAACCTCACGTAGGTTATCATGCACAGCTGGACCATGCATAGGTCAGCTGGTAAAGTGATTAAAAGTGGCAGCTAGCCCCACGTAAGCTAGCATGCTCAGCTGGAGCCCACGCAGGTTAGCTGGTAGAAAAGTAGTAAAATTTCAAATGCAGTGGAGCAACTAGATAAGCACCCAGGGACACTGATGTAAGTTCTACAATGTAATCTAATAGTAAATACACATAAAAGCATATATGGATATCCTAGACGGATGGAGTGGTAGAACAAGCAAGAAAAAAGCTGCAGCATCCAGAACTCGATTAGCATAACTGAAGGTGATATCCTGGGATATATCCAATCTTGACGGGGAGACTCAAGTAAAAAACTGCAGGAAGGATCCGAAGCAGGGGTGCATGGCTGGAGTCCAGATTCTGAAGGCAAGGAAGCAGCAAGGCATATATGTGGGTGTTAAGCAGCTGGACCACGTAGGTCGGCCAAAGGAAGGAGTGGAGAGGCAGCTAGGCCCCACAAAGGGTAGCAGAAACGCAAACCACCCCCACACACACACACACATACAGGGAGTAAAGGGAATGTGTGCTGGCTAGGCTAGGTCTCATGTGGCAGGCAGAAACGACTGAACCCCGCAGAGGCTAGTCGAAAGGGAATGAGTCATGTTAGGCCCCACGTAGGCTAGCAGGACTAGAGGTATAGCCAATGAGGCAGCCTGATGGCGGATGTATCGCAAGAATCATACCTAGGCCACATCCTGGAAGTCTCGACAGCAGGAATGGTGGATTGAATGGACTGACTCTTGCGAATGTGGGATCGGGCCTTTGCAGGTCTTGTTGACTTGATTAATGAGAGCAGTACATTAACTATGGTTAGGATGACGTAAGCATCAGCAGTGCTCAGATGTCTTATCCAGCTATGGTTTTGCCACATTTATGGCACTACCAAATGTGGAAATTAGGTGCCAGATATTGCAGTTAGACCATAATAGTGACCATTCAAACACCATGAAGTCTTGCTATATTATAACAATAGCAGTCAGCCACTGCAGCTGAACTGCCCCGGAGAGGAAGGAGTTAACTCCAGAAGATCTGGAGTTCTACAGCGCGAGGGCGCTGTGCCCAAAGCTCTATCTGGCAGTTTCAAATGAAACTGTCAGATTCTTTACTCCGCTTCACTGAACAGTCGCTCCGGAGATCAGCTCCTTCAGCTTGGTTCATTCTCGGTTCAAGCGAGTATTTTTCCGTTCATTTGAACCGGCAAAAGTTATTATTTTTACTGCATTTCGGTTTTAAAGCTCTATCTGGTAACCGTAAGTACTAAAATTTAAGTCTGTGTGGAAAATTAATTATCGGTTCGGTTTTGAACCGATCGGTTGGTTTTTTTCTGCATTTTAAAAGTGTACAGTGGGTTTTAGAGTGCAGTTCCCGGTTCTTATCGGTTCTAAAAAAACCAGAATTATAACGGTTTTTCTCAAATACCCGTGACATGGTTAGGAACCGATAAGGGTGTCTTGCCTGGCACTGCCATCAGAAGGGCAAGTTTTGGTTAGGCTGGCATTATGTCTGAGAAACCCAAAAGAAAACTGGCCCACTGGTTTCAACATCAGATGTCCAGGGGACGCTTTTGCCAAGGCTGACCCACACACCACTTGTGTTTATTGTCTGGGCTGACCACCCTGTCAGACTGCCAGTGTGTAAAATTACCCTGCAGCCACCCTGGAGAAGAGATTGGGCGGCTCAGGGAACGAGAGGCAAAAAGTCCGCTGACCGGATGGCCAGCCCGGTCCAGTACCCACTGGACCAGAGGGCGTGCCTCTGACCAGGGCTGAGACTTCCTCGGGCCAAAGGAAGGCTGGTTCAGAGGAACCAGTCCCAAGTAAAAAGGCAAGGAAATCAGTAGGTCTGGAGTCCAAAATTGTGTCTCCAACTGCTGCAGAGATAGCTAA
Source organism: Neoceratodus forsteri (assembly GCA_016271365.2). Lineage (NCBI taxonomy): Eukaryota > Metazoa > Chordata > Ceratodontiformes > Ceratodontidae > Neoceratodus > Neoceratodus forsteri. The sequence continues at coordinate 639,464,289 of CM028130.1, read as the reverse complement.
AGCCATTCAGATTGTTCAGTCACTGTCTCAGGGATCTGTAGAACCACCAACAGCTGGTAAAAGGTTGGTTCGTTCAGTCCCAGTGGTTCAGGATTTTGAAGTTGAGAATTTTTATGAACCACAGGAGGGGGAGGAGGAATTTGATCAATATATGTGTGGCTGGGGGGTCTGGACGTGCCATTGAACGGACATCTCTCAGACAGACCTTTAGAATCTCCTCCTATTCTGTCTGAGTCCCTTCTTTCTTTATTTTTACAAAAGGTTGAGAAACCCTCCAGCTTCCTTTAGAAGAGGCTGTGGATGAGCAGGAGGAGCCTGATTATGTGGAAATGATGGATATTCCAGAGTCTAGGAGGTTGTCTATTCCTTTGCATAAGTCATTTAGGAAGCAAACAACAAAGATTTTAAAAATCCTCATTCTGTCCCTCCTGTAGATAAAAAATGGACAGAAGGTATACTTTGTCAGGCTCGGATACAGACTTCCTTACTGAGCAGTGTAGTCATGTAGGTGTGGTACAAGCTGCAGCCTGTGACAAGGCTAATATTCCTCTGGCCTCACATCCTCCTGATAAGGATTCCAGGAAGATTGATGCCATGGTGAAGAAACAGTATATGGCAGCTTCTTTGGGACTCAGGCAGGCAAATTATATGGCTTATGTAGCTAGATATCAGAAATCTAGGTGGGACACAGTAGCAGTTAGCCAAGCAGGCCCATGGCCAGCTGGCTAGTGAGTTGGAACAGGTGGCTGCTGATGGCATTGAAGCTCTAAAGTTCAATTTCATACTGCTGTTGATGTTAATGATGTTTCTTCTAGGGTCATGGCCACTTCTGTAGCTTCCCGTGGGTTGGCATGGCTCAGATGCACTAATCTGTCCCAAGATACCCAGTCAAAGGCTATGGATTTTCCTGTAGGGAAATTCTCTTTTGAGGGAGCAAACAGAAAACTATATGAAAAGATGGATGAATACAGAACTACCTACAAAAGTGCCCAGGCTAAGGAGAAGCATGCCATGCCACAAAGGCATGCTCCGAGAGGAGGGGCAGGCCCTTTTCCAGGCCTTTTTACCAATTTCAAGCCTCCTCTGCTGTCTCGCAGAGGGGTTTCTTCAGAGGCAGGGGTAGACGTGGCACAAGTAGACCGTCCCCCTCCCCTCAGCCTAAGGCTGCTGCTAAGCAGGCACCCTGATGGGGTGTCCAGGGCCGATTCTCCTGTACCAGTGGGGGGCAGGTTGGCCTATTTCAGCCGGAACTGGCTGTCCCTAACTACGGACAGATGGGTTCTGGAGGCATAGGCAGGGTCTGGTTCTCAGCTTCAAACACTTTCCAAAGATGCGAGCCAGGCATTTTCCACCTGCAAATCCTTCAGAAGCCCTTGCTTTGGAAGCAGAGGTTTCTGCTCTGCTGGACTGCAAAGCAGTGGAAAGGGTTCCTCCTTGCCATCAGGGCAAGGGGCTTTATTCAAGATACTTTCTTACCCCAAAAAAGACAGGAGAATGGCGGCCCATTCTAGATTTAAGATACTTGAACAAGCATCTGTTGAAACCAAAGTTCAAAATGTTGACTCTGGCAATGATATTGCCTTCCCTAAGGCCAGGGGACTGGCTAGCTTCCCTGGACCTCAAGGATGCCTATTTTTCATGTTCTGATCAGGCCTTCTCACCGAAAGTACCTCAGGTTCGAACTGCCCTCAGGCCACTACCAGTTCAGGGCAATGCCCTTGGCCTTACCTCTGCGCCAAGGGTATTCACAAAATGTCTCGCTGTAGTAGTGGCTCACTTAAGAAGGCAAGGGGTTGCTGTGTTTCCCTACCTGGACGACTGGCTCATTGTGGGTCAGTCTCCAGGTCAGGTGAAACCCACTTGCAAGTCACCCAGCAACTTCTCACTTCCTGGGATTCCTGCTAAACTTACCAAAGTCAGTTCTGGAACCAGTTCAGGTCCTAACTTTCATAGGCGCAGAATTGAACACAAGGTTAGCCAGGGCTTTTTCTTCCCTCGGAAAGGGTGGACAGACTCATCGCCCTGGCATCCTCCTTTACCCTCGTGGTCTCTCGACCAGCAAGGCATTTTCTGCAACTCCTCGGGCACATGGCTGCTTCCACAGCTGTCGTGCAGGGAGCAAGATTCCAGATGAGGGACATTCAGTTCCATTTGAGGGCCTATTGGTCTCAAGGAAGGACCCCTCCAAGTTGGTCCCAGTTACTCAAACTCTGATCCTAGCCCTCCACTGGTGGCAGGTCCAGAGCAATTTAAGACAGGGGTTCCCTCATTCCCATTCTCCTCCCTCACCCTCACCACGGATGCCTCCCTGTTAGGGTGGGGGGCTCACCTGGGCGACCTTGCCACTCAGGGGGTATGGTCTCCTCAGGAGTCTCTGCTCCACATCAATCTTTTGGAACTCAGAGCTGTCTTTTTAGCTCTTCGGGTGTTTTCAGATTCTGTCCAGAACAAAGTGGTTCAAGTCAGGACAGACAATACCACCACAATGTGGTACATCAACAAGCAAGGGGTCACTCGGTCTTCAGCCTTGTGCACCGAAGCAATGAAGTTGTGGTCTCTGGCTTACTCCCTGAACACCTCCCTGATAGCGGTTCATCTCCCAGGGAAGGACAATGTCCTGGCGGACGCCCTCAGCAGAATTTCTCAGGGCCATCACGAATGGGCTCTGAATCCATAAGTGCTGGGGTCTGTCTTTTCCAGATGGGGCACTCCTCAGATAGATCTTTTCGCAGCCCCAGACAACCACCAACTTCCTCTTTTCTGTTGCAGGCCTCCAGTTCTGGGCTCAGTCCCTCTGGACGCCTTTCTGTTGGACTGGAAAGGGAAGTTCCTGTATGCCTTTCCCCCCTTTCCTCTCCTTTTCAGGGTACTAGTAAAAATCAGATCTCAACCTTGCAGAGTGATTCTGATTGCCCCAGATTGAGCCAGACAGCCTGGTACCCTCTGCTCCTGTCCTTGGCAGTCCACCCTGCCCTGAGCCTGCCCAGAGTCCACGACTTACTGGCCTGTGCACAGGGAGAGTGTGATATCCGGACCTCAAATCCCTCCACTTCAAGGCTTGGCTCTTGAGGAGCTAGAATTTGCTGACTTACACCTTTCTCAAGGTGTCATGGATATTTAAAGGCTTCAAGGAAGCCTTCCACTAGGAGCCACTTATAATTCTAAGTGGAAGAGGTTTTCCATCTGGTGCTCGAGAGGCAGATTATCCCAGAATCTGCTGATCTTCCCATTCTACTGGACTATTTGGTCCATCTGAATTCCCTAGGCCTTAGACCAGCTACCCTGAAGGTTCATCTGGCAGCTGTCTCTGCTTTTGTGTCAGCAGGAAGCCTGCCTCCCTTTCTTCTCACCGGTGTTCTCCAAGTTTTTAAAGGGTTACTTCATACTAACCCTCCTTTTGGGAACCAGCTCCCGCCTGGGACCTGAATATTTGCATTGCTCAGTTAATGCAACCCCTTTGAACCTCTGTCTTCCTGCAGAGCTCAAGTATTTAACTTGGAAAACCGTTTTCCTAGTAGCTATCACTCTGCCAGGCGCGCAAGTGAGCTACGGCCCTGTTAGTGGAAGAAGATTTTATCTCTTTCCACAGAGATAAGGTAGTCCTTAGGACTAATAGAAAGTTTTGCCTAAGGTGGTTTCTGATTTCCACCTGAATCAATCTATCTCTCTCCCAGTATTTTCACTGAGCATTCTTCCTCAGGTGAGAGGAGACTGCACAGCTTGGATGTCAAAAGAGCCTTAAGCTACTATTTAGGCGCACCAGAGGTCATAGGTTGAATCCCTCCAACTCTTTCTTACCTATGGCGAGGGTTGGCAAAGACCTGCCACTAAGAGAACAGTTGCAAGGTGGATTGTTTCTTGTATCCAATTCTGTTATCAGAAACTGGGTAGAGTACCCCCTCAGGATTGAGGCCCTCCACCAGGGGTACAGCTGCGTCTCTAGCGGCTGCTGAGACATCCCATCTGAAATTTGTCAAGCTGCTACCGGAGAGACAGTTCACACCTTTACCAAGCATTATTCCTGGATGTCCAGTCCAGGAGAGATGCTCAGTTTGGCACAACTGTGCTTCAGAGCCTATTTCCTAAGTAGGTTCTTGACCCTCCATGGAGTAAGGTACTGCTGTGTATTCGTTATTAGTTATATAGCAAGACTTCATGGTGTTTGAAGAAAAATTACTCACCTTAGTAATTGCTTTTCTTCTCATGGAGTCTTATACTATATCCACCTCCTCCTACCCCCTCTCAGAACTTCTACTTGGGTAGGGTGGCGAATTGGTGCAAGCACTGTGTCATGCCATTGTAGTTTTTCCTTACCCTCTTTTCCTTTGGGTTAGGGATCTAGATTGTTTCATTTAGGTTATTTATATTGCCCCCTCCTGGACTTGAGTCTTTGGGGAAGGGGGTTCATATGTCTTCTTGTCAAGGGTGGTAAAACGAACCATAATACCATCAATTTTGTTATTATGGCTCTGAGTGTTTCTTTTGTTCGTTATATTGTTGTTATTACTACTAGTAGGTAGCCAGGGGCTAGTGTAGTTTTTCCACAAGACTTTCCGTCCTTTGATGTTAGCTCGTAAGATCTGACAGTTTCATTTGAAACTGCCAGATAGAGAACTTAAGCACAGCGCCTCGCTGTAGAACTCCAGATCTTCTAGAGTTAACTCCTTCCTCTCCGGGGCAGTTCAGCTGCAGTGGCTGACTGCTATTGTTATAATATAGCAAGACTCCATGAGAAGAAAAGCAATTACTAAGGTGAGTAATTTTTTCTTATCACCTAAGGCCCCATCACTGGTTTCTGCCATGCAGAAATTGGAATAAAAACAATTTCAGTAAAGCACAAGAAATAGCCAGAGAGATTTTATACTTGCATATTATGTTATAAGCAATCCTAGCAAGTAGTATGGGTGTCCTGCATTCCTCATTGCAAGTGGAAAGGGGCTGAAATTATAGCTTGCATGCTGCATAGGCAGGGCAAAGTGAGGAATAGTCAGTTAAAAATAGCAGCCTCAGTAAAGTGGAATGATACCAATCATAAATTCGGAGAGAAGGGTTACCTGCAAGGAAACGCCCGAGTCAGGCGTGACTTGTTGTACTGAGAAGCTCGGCTGAACTATGTCCGTCCCGGAACTGCAGGATGAACCCAAACAGAGCTGGTTAGGGATGCCGGAAGGAAGAGTAGTTGTGGAGGTACAGTATTTTGAAAAGGACTGGATGCTCTGATGGAAAGGAACCCAAGGTAGTGGGAAAGATCATGGAAGCACTACTGAAGGAGAGATTGGTGGAACAACTGGTTCTCAATGGACTACAGGACCCAAGGCAGCATGGTTTCACCAGGGGGAGGTCATGTCAGACCAATCTCATTGAATTTTTTGACTGGGTGACTAGGGAGGTGGATCAGGGGAGGGCAGTGGACATGGCCTATCTGGACTTCAGCAAAGCCTTTGACACTGTGCCACATAGAAGACTATTACACAAACTGGGAATATGGGTGTGGGCAGGACAGTAGTGTGGTGGGTAGGTAACTGGCTGGGTGGCAGGACACAGAGGGTGGTGGTAAATGGCTGTCTCCCACAGAGGAACAGTGACCAGTGGGGTACCACAGGGATCAGTGCTGGGACCGGTCCTATTCAACATCTTCATCAGTGACATTGCACAGGATATAGAAGGCAGAATTTCACTGTTAGCTGATGACACAAAGCTCTGTAACAGAGTAGACACACCAGAGGGTGTAGATAGAATGAGAAGGGACCTGCAGAAACTTGAAGAATGGTCAAGGGTTTGGCAGTTGAAATTCAATGCAAAAGTGCAAGATAATGCATATAGGGCACAAAAACCCTGGCACAATATATTCAGTTGGGGGTGAGGATATAGCATGCACCAAGCAGGAAAGGGATCTTGGGGTTGTCATCTCTGATGACCTCAAGGTAGGAAACAGTGTGACAAGGCATCAGGTAAAGCAAATAGGATGCTGGGATGTATAGGCAGGGGCATCACCAGCAGGAAAAGGGAGGTCATAATTCCGCTATACAAGACACTAGTGAGGCCCCACCTGGAGTACAGTGTACAGTTCTGGAGACCATACCTACGTAAGGACATAGACAGGGTAGAGAAGGTTCAGAGGAGGGCAACAAAGATGGTGCATGAGTTGCATCACAAGTCCTATGAAGACAGGTTGAAGGAACTGAACATGTACTCCCTGGAGGAGAGGAGGGAGAGAGGGGATATGATAGAGACATACAAGTATCTTACAGGGAGGAACAGGGTGCAGGAAAACACTATTTTTAAGCGAAAAAGATGTTTCAGGACTAGAGGGCATGGGATGAAGTTGGAGGGAGGACGATTCAGAGGAAACATGAGAAAGAATTTCTTCACAGAACGGGTGGTGGACAAGTGGAACACCCTGCCAGAGGAAGTGGTGGGGGCTGAAACAATCACGGGATTTAAGAATGCATGGGATAGACATAAAGGAATTCTAGAGGTGAGGGGTAAGGGGAAATAGACTTCTAGGAAAACAAACTGAACTTACAAGCTCAAATGGGCAGACTAGGTGGGCCATAGGCCCTTATCTGCAGACACTGTCTATGTATCTATGTAAGGTGCAGATAAGGAGCAGACGGACTAGGAGGGAATCTGAGTGCAGCTGGAGCGACATATGGCAATACAGGCTTCAGAAAGAGTGTAGATGGTGGTCCAAGGAGATCCACTGTGGAGCTGATGAACGAAGGATGGCACAAACTACAGTGCTGCAGCTGCAGGCAATGTAGAACCCTCCCTCCCCAGAAAAAATAAAATGGAGCAAGACGAGAACACATGGGAGGGTGGGCAGGGAGGGAGAAACAAAAGGGCAGAAGGAGCAAGGGAAGGCACAGAGCAAGGCAGGGAGGACAGGGCGGGTGGGAGGAAACAAGCCTCAGCCCCATCACACAGCACAGAGCGAGCGCAGCAAATGCGACTCGCTGTAAGCAGGGCGGTGGTCAGCCTGCTGTCTGAAATAGGATATGGGGGAGGAGCTCTTTCCCACTTAACCACGGGTATGTGCCCTTCAATTAGAGTAGTAATACTGTAGTCTGTTCTAACCTGCCTTCTTTGCAACATGGATAGTTTTGTTTGTTTCTATCATCTTCGTCCTGGACTGCAGAATTGGCCAATCAGTATATTTGAAACTTTAAAATGGAGCCTGCCTTCAGGGGCTTGGTGGGGCCAAAACTTGTAGGAATTGTAGTTTTGGGCTTTTGGCGCCTAAAGTAACCTGGAGCAGGAGCTCTTCTTGTGACTGACAGATAGATCAGCCAACTGAACCTTTTGGATCTTGGGGAAAGTCCCACAATGCTTGCAGGTTCAGTTATATCTGAGTTGGGAAGTGTAGAAGTAACAGCTTGAGGTAGTTCGAGCAGCAATCCATAGTGGATTCAAGCAGGAGAACTGTGAAAAGGCCTGACTTTGGCCTGCATGCCTGCCTGCTGTTCCTGAGAAGGAACTTGTGTGTTGTTTTTTTTTTGGACTGAATCCGAATTTCGATAGCGAATCAAGCCACTGAATTATGACCAGGCTTTAACCTGAAGAAGACTGAAGATTTGCTGAATGCGATCGGCCTGTCCGGACTTCCACCTACCTCTGAACTCCCGGATTGTGCAGAGACTCTGTAATTGCGACCAGAGAGCCATTTGCCTGGTACAATGGAATTTCCTTACATGTGAATGTGCTGTGTGCTTATAGTGGGTCGTGATTTGGTTCCCCACTGTGAGTCTGAACTGTGTTTTGCTTGCTGGAGGCTGTATCCAGCTCCATGGACTGAATCCGTATCCATTTCCATTTGCCTGGGCCCTGCTACACTGGCCCAGCCAGAATACCTGCTACACAGAGAAAGTCATCAACGAGAGACTGGCCTGGGAATCAGCCCCCTGCTCAACGCCTTGAACAGGAACGACACCTCGGTGATTCATGTGGGCCCTGCTTCTCCGGGCACTCCAGCTCAACAGCCTGTAGTCTTGATTTTTTCCTGCCTGTGTCCAGTTTTGGGTATCGTGAGTAAACATCAGGGTTGCTCCGTGCAACAACAGCTAAATCTAAAAGTGTTGTCATCTGATTGTCTTGTTGCCTTTTCTTTCACAAACTGATCCCTCCGGCTCCGGATTACAAATAGTGTGCATTGTGCATGTTGCTTTCTTCCATCACAGGGCCCCAACCAGCTGCAACATTCCTGGCTAGCCCACTGTTTTCCTACTTGGGTACCTAGAGTGTGTGACTGTGTAGGGACTCTGAACTGCATGCATAACTGTCTGATTAATATAGATTTTAAGCAAATCAATCTGATTATACCCCTCCCTTGTTCAAGTCCCCTGAATAAATCAGATTTAACTTTGTTTGCATTTAATCTGACTACGGTTCCAGTTTGTGCCAAAAGTATTGTACTGTTGCTGTTTGCTGTGCTTAACCTTATTTTACAGGGGGTCCCCAGGGTCAAGCTAGAGGAACCAGCCCTGGTGGTAAGTGCAAACAGTGTGGGTAATTTCCTGGTGAATAAGGGTCATTGTGAAAGTAATTATTGTATATTGTTCAGGCCACTAGAAGGGAAAGAGGTGGGTTACAGTGTCCTGGAGGGCTGTGCCCTAGTTAGCTTGACCACTAACAACCCTGACCTCTGGGTGGAGGCACCTGTTTTTATTACCCAGGCCACTTAACCTGCTACTAGCCAAGGAGGCAGGGGTAGTAGCCCTTGGGATAGTGCTACCTAGGGGTTACACTAGCATACTCCCTGGAGATCTCTTTCTCTCTCATCATTCCACCTTCCAGGAAAGGACAGTGTCCTGGGCAGATGCCCTGAGCAAAATCAACCAGAACCACCACAAGTGGTCACTCAACAAGTAGGTCTTGCAGGTTGTTTTCAGGTGATGGGGCACCCCAGAAGTGGACATCTTCGTAGCCTCAGTCAAACATCAGCTAATTCAGTTCTGCTTCAGACCTCCCGTGAGGGGCACAATCCCACTGGATGCACTACTGCTGGATTGGACAGGGAAGTTCCTGTATGCATTACCTCCCTTTCCATTGTTGCTAAGGATAATGAACAGGGTCAGATCTCAGCCAGCAACAGTGATCCTCATTGCTCCAGACTGGGCCAGGCAGTGCTGGTATTCCATAATTCTCTCCTTGTCAGTAGCCAAACCAGTCAGGCTCCCCAGGAGGCACAACCTGCTGACATCCTCTCAGCACAGGATCCTATACCCTAACCTCCAGTCCCTCAGACTCAAAGCCTGGCTCTTGAGGACCTAGAGTATGCCAACTTGCACCTCTCAGAAGGAGTCATGGAGGTCCTCAGGTTCTCTAGAAAGCCTTCCACCAGGAAGACCTGGCATCTAAGTGGAAAAGGTTTTCTATCTGGTGTCAGACAAGAGACATAGATCACAGTCAGGCTGGTTTGTCAGCTGTTCTGGATTATTTGACCCACCTTCACTCTCTTGGCCAAAGACTGTCTACTGTTAAAGTGCACCTGGCAGCTGTCTCTGCTTACTTATCAGCAGGCAGGGGCTCATCCCTGGCTTTGAATCCAGTATTCAGAAAAGTTTTCAAAGGGTTGTTGCATCTGCATCCCCTACATTGGGACCCTACACCAGTATGAGATCTTAATATATGTATTGCCCAGCTCATGCAGCCTCCTTTCAAGCCTATGTTCTCAGCAGATCTCAAGTATGTAACCTGTAAAATGGTGTTCCTGGTGGCAGTCACCTCTGCCAGGAGAATTAGAGAGCTCCAGGCCCTGTCCACAGAGCCTGACTGTATTGCATTCCATAGGGACAAGGTTGTCCTCAGCACTAATAAGTTTCTTCCCAAGGTGGTATCTGACTTCCACCTCAATCAGTCCATTACACTGCTAGTCTTTTTCACTGACCATTCCACTTCAGGGGAATGCAGACTGAAAAGCCTAGATGTTAAAAGAGCTATCAGCTACTACCTGGACCACACAAAGGGCCACAGGCAGGGCACTACTCAGCTTTTCCTGACTGTCGTTAAGTCACAGGTCAGGAAGCATAGGAAAAAACAGGAGCAGTTGTAAAATTCACAACAGAGTATTTATTTCTACTTGCAGTAACATAAAAAATAAAATTGTTCGGTATAACTATTACGAAGGCAAAATAAAAAAGAGAAGATCCATCAGAGTTTTCCTTCAATCTCTGTGTCAACCTGCAAGCAGTCGCAGCTCTGTCTTATAAGTCCTTCCAACTCCCCCATTCTTAATAAGCATCTTCCAAAGTGTTCTTATATGTTTCAGGCAGGTGCTGGCAGGAATACAGTGTGCCTGATCTGAGGCCCCTTTTCCACAGCTCTTCTGCCAAAGGCTTAAAAATTGCACTGGGGTAACCTCTTGAGTTTTCAGTAGCTTTCTGCAATCATCTCAAACTATAGTTATATACATTTCAATAGTAACACTATATAATTTCTAAACAAAAGGATCCCAATATCGGGTACATTTCCACACAGTGATTTGCATACATTTTTATATCAGCAGATATGCAAGGGAGAAAAAGACAGACAAGCAAGGGAAAACTGAGAGACAGTAGGCGGCAAAGAATTGCGAGACTGTCGGGTGATCAAATTCTAGGTCTCACAGGAAAATTTGGTTGCGCAACCAGACAGACAAGAGACAGGAAAGGAAAGAATAGAACAGATCTCTTCATTCAAACTCTTTCCATAACAACTGGGACAGGGTCCTATTCCACCCTGTCATACTGACTTGTGGAGAAGTGGGAAAAGGTAAACCAGCTGCAAAAAGGTTAATTGCATGCTGGATTGTTGCCTGCATTAAGTTTTGCTACCGCAAGGTGGGCAGACAGCCCCCTGGGAGTCTCAGGGCACACTCTACCATGGGAACAGCTGCTTCCATAGCAGCTGCTAGGGACATTCCTTTGTTGGAAATCTGCAAAGCAGCTACCTGGAAAACTGTCCACACATTTGCCAAGCATTATTGCTTGGATACCCAGACCAGAAGTGATGCCAGGTTTGGCACAACAATACTGCAGACCCTGTTCCCTAAATAGGTTCTCTGCCTGCCTCCAAAGGTACTGCTTGGGTAGTCTGCATATTGTCAGAATACAGTAAGACTTCCTGGGGTTTGAAGAAAAAATTACTTACCATAGTAATCTTGTTTCTTCCAAAGGAATCTTACTGTATTCTCAGTTCCCACCCTACCTCCCCTACTAGAACCCAGTGGGCACTGCATTCCAGTTGTCCATACCCTACTGCAAACCTGTTGGTATGCTTGTTTGTTTTCCTGGGCATCTGTGACTTGAGTCTTAAGGATGCCCCTGTTGTTTAAAAGAGGGGCTGGTCTTTAGGGGTGAACTAGTTTTATATTAGGATAATTTAGTTTAGTTTAGTTATTCATGCATGCTTCGTAAGAATCTGACGGTTGCAGGAAATGCAGCCAGGGACAGTGGTTTGAAAACCGATATCAAGCCTAGCATTCCACTATTTGCATAGGTTCTTTTAACCATTTTAGCTCCGGGGCAGTCCAAGGTGAGATCATACTGCATATTGTCAGAATACTGTAAGATTCCCTTGGAAGAAACAATATTACTATGGTAAGTAACTTTTTCTGTTCTGCTTGCTTGATCTAGGGCCTAGAGTTTTCTGGCATGACGCATTGTCCCTCTCTTGGAAACAGGGGTTTCTGTACACCTTCCCTCCCTCCCTTCCTGCTGCTGGAGAGAGTCCTTCTCAAATTCTAGTCAGATGGGGTGGAGATGATCCATAGCCCCCTACTAGTCGCTCCAAATCTGGTTTCCCCTGTTGCAGCAGTTGGTGGTGGAGTCTCCAGTGCCATTGCCTCTGTGCACTGGCTTGCTCTGCCAGGAGCAGGGAACTCTGGTCCATCCAGATCCCAAGTCCCTGCACCTTCATGCGTGGCTCATGCAGACTTAGCAAGAGCTGGTTATTTGGGTTCATCTAGGGTTGCTGATGTCCTGGTGGTCACCAGGAAACCTTCCACAAGGGCTACCTATGCCTAGAAGTGGAAATGCTTCTCTCTATGAACCACTGCTCACCACCTGGATCCCTTCACCTGCCTGGTGAACATGATTTTGGAGTACTTTCTCTTCTTTTCAGATTCCAGCCTAGGGTACTCCTCTCTTAAGGTGCATCTTTCTGCCATCTCTGCGTACCATGCACCGGTTGAGGGCAAATTTGTTGCCCAGTTAGATGTGCTCCATATGTTTTAGGGGGATCCTTCATTTGAAGCCCCCCATTAGGGACCAGGTTGGCCCATGGGACCTTCTTGTTATGTTAGAAAATCTTACTCTGCTTCCCTTTGAGCCAGCCATGAAGTGCGAGCTGTGCTTTCTGTCATTGAAAGAGCTCTTTTTGGTTGCTATTACTTCTGCTTGGAGGATGTTTGAGCTTCAGGATCTGATGTGTAAAGAGCCTTATTTGATTTTTCACAAGGACAGGGTGTCTTTGCGAACTAATTCTAAGTTTCTTACCGAGGTGGTGTCTGAGTTTATGTTAAATTCATCCATCCACCTACCAGTCCATTTTCAAACAACATGAAGTCTTGCTATATTATGACATCTGCAGTATAACCCCAGGTTAGAACTGCTCCGGAGGTGAAAGAGTTAACTTTCCATGCAGGGCATGGAACCTTGAGCACGAGCTCGGTTGAACACTCTGTCTGTTGTAGCTCAAACTTAAACTGTCAGATTCTTTACTCCGCCTCACTGAACAGTCGCTCCTGAGATTTCTCCTGCTGCTCGGTTCGTTTGTCGGTTAAAAAGTGTAATTCTCGGTTTATTTTACCGAAATTAACCGTAATCGGTTGGTTCAAGCTCTGTCTGTGGTATTGTAAGTAATAGATAGGCTTATTTTATATTCTTCTGTGTGGAACTTGTAAACGTCTTTTCGGTTCGGTTTGAACCGATCAGATGGGTTTTAAATTTACTTTCTAGTCCTTTAGAGTGTGGTTCCCGGTTCTTATCGGTTCTAAAAAAACTGATTTTATTACGTTTTTTCCACGACCCGTGACACGGTTGGGAACCGATAAGAGAGTCTTGCTTGGCGGATTGCCACTAACGGGCAAGTTTTGGTTAGGCTGGCACTATGTCTGAGAAACCCAAAAGAAAAACCGGACCCACTGGGTTTCAGCATTGTGGCCTCTGTGGGGAAGCATTTGCTAAGGCTGACCTACACACCACTTGTGTATATTGTCTGGGGTTTGACCACCTCAATGCAGACTGCCAGATTTGTAAGAATTTTCCTGCTGCCACTGTGGAAAAGAGGGTGGGTAGGCTCAGGGAAAGGGAGGCCAAAAAGTCCACTGACCCGGATGGCCAGCCCGGTTCGGTTCCAACCGAACCTGAGGGAGTGCCCTCTGACCAGGGTGATACTTCCTCGGGCAAACGAAGAGCCAGCTGTGAGGAGCCGGTTCCAACTAAAAGGGCTAGAAAGTCAGCTAGTGTGGAGCCAAAAGTTTTTTCTCCAACCGCTGAGGAAATAGCTAAAGCTATTCAGATTGTCCAGTCTCTTTCCCCGGTTCCGTCCGAACCGACACCATCAGGGAAGCGCTCGGTTCGGACGGTTCCACCGGTTCAAGATTATGATTTTGAGGAATTTTATGAACCGGAGGAAGGGGAAGAGGGGTATGAGGAGAGTGAATGCGATTTTGAAAGTCTGGATGTGCCCATTGAACTGGACATCTCTCCAGACAGACCTTCAGGGGTCCCCAGGCTATCTGAGTCCCCTTCTCATTTTATGTTCTATAAGAAAGTTGCTGAAACTCTCCAACTCCCTGTTGAGGAAGCTGTTGATGACCAAGAAGAGCCTGATTATGTAGAAATGATGGATATTCCAGAGTCTAGGAGACTGTCTATTCCCTTGCACAAATCCTTTAGGAAACAGACAGTAAAAATTCTAAAAACTCCTCACTCTTCCTTCCTGTTGATAAAAGGATGGACAAAGGTATACATTATCAGGCTCTGATACGGAGTTCTCTCTCAGCAATGCAGCCATATGGGGTAGTGCAGGCTGCAGCCTGTGACAAGGCTAATATTCCTCTAGCCTCTCACCCTCCTGAAAAGGATTCCAGGAGGATGGATGCCATGGCAAAGAAACAGTACATGGCAGCATCTTTAGGACTCAGACAGGTGAATTATATGGCTTATGCAGCTAGGTACCAGAAATCCAGATGGGATACTGTGCTGGCACTAGCAAAACAGGTCCCTGACCAGCTTGCCAGAGAGCTGGAGCAGGTGGCTGCGGATGGTATTGAGGCATCCAAGGTGCAATTTCATGCTGCAGTAGACTCTAATGATGTTTCATCAAGAGTCATGGCTACATCTGTTTCTCTTCGCAGAATGGCCTGGCTCAGATGTACTGCCCTGTCACAGGATACCCAGTCTAAGGCTATGGATTTTCCTGTTGTGGGCAATTCTGTTTGGGGAGCAGACAGAGAATTATATGAAGAAAATGGATGAGTATAGGACCACCTATAGGAGTGCACAGGCCAAAGAAAGGCAAGCCACTCCTCAAAGGCAGCATGTCAGGGGCAGGGGCAGGCCTTTTCATAGGCCTTTTTACCAAGCCCAGGCCTCCTCTTCTGCTTATGCCCAGAGGGGGTTCTTTAGAGGAAGAGGCAGAAGGGGGTCTAGTAAGCCTGCTTCTACCCCTCAACCCAAAGCCCCTGCAAAACAGGCTCCCTGATGGGGTGGCCAGGACCGATTCTCCACTACCGGTAGGGGGCAGGCTGGCTTACTTTGTCCAGGACTGGAAGTCTGTAACATCAGACAAGTGGGTCCTGGAAGTAGTAAGCCAGGGACTGGTTCTCAGCTTCAAAAAATTTCCGAAGATGAGAACCAGGTCTTTTCCACTTGCAAATCCATCAGAGGCACTTGCCCTAGAAACAGAAGTTTCTTCCCTCCTGGCTCTCAGAGCTGTGGAAAGGGTTCCACCCCTACACCAGGGCAAAGGGTTGTACTCCAGGTACTTCCTTACCCCAAAAAAGACAGGAGAATGGCGGCCCATCCTGGATCTCAGGTATCTAAACAAGCACCTTTTAAAACCAAAGTTCAAAATGGTGACTCTGGGAATTATTTTACCCTCTCTAAGGCCAGGGGACTGGTTAGCCTCCCTGGACCTCAAGGATGCCTACTTCCATGTTCTCATCAGAAGCTCCCATCGAAAGTACCTCAGATTCGAACTGCCCTCAGGCCATTACCAGTTCAGAGCAATGCCCTTCGGCCTCACCTCGGCCCCGAGGGTGTTCATAAAATGCCTGGCAGTAGTAGTTGCTCACTTAAGAAGGCAAAAGATTGCCATCTTTCCTTATCTGGATGACTGGCTCATTGTAGGCCAGTCTCCAGACCAGGTCAAACTACACCTACAAGTAACTCAGCAACTTCTTACATCTTTAGGTTTCCTTCTCACTCTTCCAAATTCAGTTCTGGAGCCTGTCCAGCTTCTCACCTTCATAGGCGCAGAACTGAACACAAAAGAAGCCAGAGCCTTCCTCCCTCTGGAAAGAGCAAGGACTCTGGTCTCTCTGGCCTCTTCTTTCACCCTGCAGGTCTCTCGACCAGCAAGGCATTTTCTACAGCTCCTGGGGCACATGGCTGCTTCTACAGCAGTAGTGCAGGGAGCAAGGTTTCAGATGAGGGACATTCAGTTCCATTTGAGAGCCTTTTGGTCTCAAAGGACAGATCCTCTAACCAAATTGATCCCAGTGACTCGAACCCTGATCCAGGCCCTCCAGTGGTGGCAGAACCAGAGCAATTTGAGACAGGGGTCCCTTCATTCCCCAGTCTCATTCCTTGACCCTTACTACAGATGCATCCCTCTTGGGGTGGGGAGCTCACATGGGCGACCTTACCACCCTGGGTTGTGGTCTCCTCAGGAATCTCTGCTCCACATCAATTTGTTGGAACTCAGAGCAGTTTTTCTAGCACTCCAGGCTTTCTCCACATCTGTTCAGAACAAGGTTGTTCAGGTCAGAACAAACAATACCACTACAATGTGGTACATCAACAAGCAAGGGGGCACTCGGTCTACGGCCTTGTGCACCGAAGCAATGAAGTTGTGGTCTCTGGCTTATTCTCTGAACGCCTTCCTTACAGCAGTTCACCTCCCAGGCAAGGACAATGTCCTAGCGGATGCTCTCATCAGAATTTCCCAGGGCCATCACGAATGGGCACTGGATCCCCTAGTATTGGAGGTAGTATTTGCCAGATGGGGCACCCCTCAGATAGATCTCTTTGCAGCCCCAGACAATCACCAACTTCCCCTTTTTTGCTGCAGGCCCCCAGTGTTGGGCTCAATCCTTCTGGATGCCTTCCTACTCAGTTGGGAAGGGAAGTTTCTCTATGCTTTTCCCCCCTTCCCTCTTCTTTTCAAGGTGCTAGTAAAAAATCAGATCTCAACCCTGCAGGATGATCCTGATTGCTCCAGATTGGGCCAGGCAGCCCTGGTACCCACTCCTCATGTCCTTAGCAGTCCACCTTCCCCTGTGTCTTCCCAGGAATCACAACCTGTTAACCTGTGCCCACGGGGAGAGTTTGGTATCCGAACCTCAAATCTCTCAATCTCAAGGCATGGCTCTTGAAGAGTTAGAGTTTGCTGACCTACACCTTTCCCAAGGCGTATTGGAAATCTTGAAGGCCTCTAGGAAGCCTTCCACCAGGGCTACTTATAATTCAAAATGGAAAAGATTTTCCATATGGTGTGCTGGTAAGCATATTTCCCCAGAATCTGCTGACGTGCCCACAATTCTGGATTATTTAGTGCATTTGAATTCTTTGGGGCTGAGACCAGCTACCCTAAAAGTGCACTTGGCAGCTGTGTCTGTCTTTTTATCAGCAGGTAAGCCCTCTTCTTTTTCAGCTCACCCTGTGTTCTCCAAGTTTTTTAAAGGGTTGCTTGACACCAACCCTCTGTTCAGGGACCCTGCCCCTGCTTGGGATCTTAATATTTGCATTGCCCAGCTTATGCAACCCCCTTTTGAGCCATTGTCTTCAGCAGAGCTTAAGTACTTGACTTGGAAAACTGTGTTTCTGGTAGTCATCACCTCTGCCAGGCACATAAGTGAGCTACAAGCATTGTCAGTGGAGCCTGATTTTATCTCCTTTCACAGAGATAAGGTGGTCCTCAGGACTAACAGAAAGTTTTTGCCTAAGGTGGTTTCAGACTTCCACCTTAATCAATCCATGTCTCTTCCTGTGTACTTCACTGACCATTCCTCCTCTGGTGAGAGGAGATTACACAGTTTAGATGTCAAAAGAGCCCTTAGTTACTATATAGAACGTACCAAGGGTCATAGGTTTGAATCCCTCCCAATTGTTCCTCACTTATGGTGAGGTTGGTAAAGGTAAACCTGCCACTAAAAGATCCATTGCCAGGTGGATTGTCTCTTGTATCCAATTTTGCTATGAAAAACTGGGTAAGATTCCTCCCTTAGGCCTGAGGGCTCACTCTACCAGAGGTACAGCTGCGTCCCTGGCTGCTGCCAGGGACATCCCTATCCCTAGAGATATGTCAAGCAGCTACCTGGAAAACAGTTCACACTTTTACTAAGCATTACTCTCTGGATATCCAGGCTAGGAGTGATGCTCGATTTGGCACAGCTGTGCTTCAGAGCCTATTTCCTAAGTAGGTTCTGTCCCTCCTCCATGGAGGTACTGCTGTGTAATCTGCATATGTCATAATATAGCAAGACTTCATGTTGTTTGAAGAAAAATTACTCACCTTAGTAATGTTGTTTCTTCTAATGGAGTCTTGCTATATTATACCCCTCCCAGCCTGCCCTTCTCAGAACCTCTACTTTTGGGATGTGGGTGGGCAGTGAAATGTTGGCACTTCATAGATGCCCACTTTATTTTCACCCTTTCTTAGGGTGCTTAGGTGTTATGTTTTATTTTTCTTTCTTGAATCCCCTGACTTGAGTCTTTATTTTGGGATCAAGAACAAAAATGTGTTTTTGTAGTTAGTAGCCAGTGGGCTAGTGTAGGTTTATGGCTTCCACACAGAACCTTAGTGAGTTTTGCTCGTAAAGATCTGACAGTTTAAGTTTGAGCTACAACAGACAGAGTGTTCAACCGAGCTCGCGCTCAAGGTTCCATGCCCTGCATGGAAAGTTAACTCTCTCACCTCCTGAGCAGATCTAACCTGGGGTTATACTGCATATGTCATAATATAGCAAGATTCCATTAGAAGAAACAACATTACTAAGGTGAGTAATTTTTTCTTCTTGTGTATTCTAATTAGGGGGAGGCCTTGCTCCACACTTTGAATGTCAACCAGGTGCTTCGGTATTATTTGGACCACATCCACTCTGTTAGGAAAACTGACCAGTTGTTTGTTTCGATTGTCCCCAGGTGAGAAGGGGCTCTTGTTTCCAAACAGTATTTGTCTAACTGGTTAGCCAGTCGCATTATGTACTGCTACCATAAGTACGACAAGCCCTTGCCTGGAGCGGTTAAGAGCCACTCTACCACTGGCCCAGTGGCACTGAGGGTTGAGGTGCTGAATGCCACACCTCACGCCATGCTGGCAACCCAGGTTCGGTAATGGACTCAGGAGGCTGGGAGTCAACAAGGGAGGACTCGGGGTTTCGCGACGCTCTCTAGCAGCTCCTGAGAGAACTTGGGGGCAATGCAGGGATGCAGTGCCATCAGTGCAGGGAGGAGCAGTGGCGGACATGGGCACATAGTGCCATGATGTCATTGCACATCTGCGCTTCTGTGGGGAAAACATACGGAAATCCCCAGAGGATGGGGGAGGTGAAGAGGGTCTCAGGGATCTGGCCTCACATCCCCAATACTGGACCACTACTCTGATGGTCCCCAGGCACCAGCCACACAGGACGGACCCTCTAATTTCAGAAAGTGCGGCCAAGGTAGATGAGGTGGGCCCTCCCCTGTGGGGGGTGATCTGGGGGGCCTGGGAAGTCCTGTTGGGGAGGGACCATTGGAGGAAGGGTCTTGGTGGGCAGTAGAAGGACCAGATCGAGCAGGCAGCTCCAAGAGATGTCACTGTCTGAAAGTCAATAAACAGAGTCTACAAAAAAAAAAAAGAGAGCCACTCTACTAGAGGCGTTGCTGCCTCTACCGGCTCCTTCAGGAATATGTCTGCCGCAGACATTTGTACAGCTGCCACTTAGGGTTCTGTCCACACCTTCATTGAGCACTACAGTCTGGACATTGCTTCCCGACGCTGAGCCAATTTTGGACTCACAGTTCTTCAGGGCCTTCATTCTTGAGCCTTCAGCTCCCTTTTCTTTCCTCCTCCTCCCTGGTGACCTTGGTCAGTTCTGGTAGTGCTTGGGACTCCGTCCTACCGGTGTTGCCTGCTGCAAGAGCCCCCTTGAAGTAAGATAGTACAGTTACGTAAGAATTTACTGTAACAGTAGATCTTCGAGAGGAGCTCTTGCTGCAGGCTCTGCTTTCCCCTCCCTCCTTCCCCCTGTAAGCTGCTTCTCCTATGTGCTTTTTTTATGTCCCCTTGACTCTGAGGGCCCGCCTCAGTTCTCCATTCCCTTTGCCTCCTGTTTTGGGGTCTCTGATGGGAGAACTGAGGTGGGGCTGGGGGACTGCCCCTTTTATAGGATAGGTGGACATCAGTATTCTGATGTCAGCATGGGCAGTCCCCCATGATAAACTACTAGCTACTGTAGTAGTCTTCCGTGTGGTCCTGGAGCCTGGCAGCTTCAAACTTAGAAACATAGAGGTTAACGGCAGATAAGGACCATAAGGCCCATCCAGTCTGCCCATTTTTTCTACCTTATGAATGTTCCATAGGCCTTTACTCTGTCAATGGTCTGTTTATTCATACTCATCTGTATTGCTCCCTTATGCCTATCCCATGCCTGTTTGAAGCCCTGCACTGTGTTCATATCCACCACTGTCCTACCACTGTTGTCTGCTGCAAGAGCCCCTCTCCAAGATCTACTGTTATGGTAAGTTCTTACATAACTGTACTTTTTCTTTATTTCTGGTACTGACACAAGGGCACCCCAAAGTAATTTTAACCTCTAGAAGCATGGGAAGTGATGGGGAGAAGGGAGGGATACTTGGCAAAGGATGGGATTACAGGAAGTAAAAAAAAATAATGAAAAAGACTACAAGGTATGTTTTTTTTCCTTTAGGTACCGACACTGTGGATTTGGCACCTGTGTCAGTGTTATATTTGGCAGCAGTGGAGGTATGCTCCTCAGTACCGCACAGTGAAAACAGACAGGGTGGGGGTACTAGCCAGCGTCAGGGACTGGGCACCACAATGTCGGAAAATTAAGAAGAAAGGGAGGAGTGATGGGAAGTGGGAGGGATACTTGGCAGAGGGTGGGAGGGATTGATCTTCCTGGACTAAGTCTCCACCACTCATTCATACTAATGGGACTACACCGGAGGTGCTAGGACCCCGTGGGAGCCAAAAATCTTCAGGAGGGCTGTCATCGGGATAGGACTGCGCATGCACAGTGCCATGAGACTAGCTCACGCCATATAGGCTATCTTGGTGTAGACCCTCCAACCGCCTCAGTTTCTTTTCTCCCACCGTTGAGTGCGCTTCGACGTCAATGTTGTTCACCTGTCAGGAGTCGAGTCTTAATCTATATGACAGCAGCTATAGCTGTTCAGAATTTGATTAATTTACTACTTAGTGTTCTTCTCTTATTTAAAAAAAAAAAAAAGACAATGAAGAAGAGGAAGAAATTTTCAGCCTGCTATCAACGGAGTCAGCCTTAGACGGTAGCAGTGACAGTAGGGAGACTTCATTTGAAAGCTGTGATAGCAGTGGCACTGTGTCTGGTCCACCATCCTTTGTGGAGGGGGGGGTTCCGACCATGGGCAGTTCGGTGCTTGGGAGGGAGGACAGTCCACTCATAGCACAAAAGCGGTGGGCCCATTCCTGACCTTGATTGGGGACCTGGCTCTGCTTGACCTCAAGCTCTTCTTCCTCCTGCTGGTGGAAGAAGAAACGGTACTGCTTGAGGTCACCCTCTGGTACGTCTGCATGGAGATCGTCAGTGGTGGTGGTGAGCGGTAGGCCTGACCCAACTTAGTTGGGGTCCTCTGTGGCTCTGTTCTTAACGGCCGATGTATGGGTCTTCAGGATTGTTTGAGAGGAATATTCTCCCACTTTCACAGAGATTTTCTCCAGACTCAGGTGGCAGCCCAGTCTTTTTGCCTCTCTGTCAGACCCTCTTCCTCTGAGAGATAGGGCCTCAGAACAGTAGAAGTTGTTCCACAGCGAATCAGAACACAGGTTCCTACTCCTTTGCTTGGTTCCAAGATAACAGGCAGCATGTGCCCATTTCTCGACCTTGAAGGGTAAACAAGTACCTGTTCAGGGAGGGGTTCGCTACAACCTCGGGATTCAAGCCTTCACTTCCTGGATGTTTGGCTCTGAGCCAGCCCATCCAGGCTACAGTCTCAGGACGCAGTTGCCACAGCTTCTCATCTGCTTTCTTCCAGAAAGGGTTTCCTGATTCAAGGAAGATGCCAGATTCACTTTTCCAGCAGCTCCTCTAAATATGAGCCCTCCTGGATACCTCCAGAGCGAGGGTTCTTCCTTCAGGAGAACAGAAGAAACGACATCTTCAGATGTCTTGTTACTTTCGGAAGGTGACTCTGTCCAGGTCTTTTTCAATACAGAGGATGCTGGGACTTATGCCTTCATCCACAGCAAATAGTGGCATCTGACCATGCAGCCGCAATTCACCACATAAATGACAAAATTACTTACATGGTAGATGCAGTTGGTCTAGCTTCTGCTAGGTCTACTCTTACCCTCTAAATCCCAAATCACCAGCACCATGGTTGCACTCCTGATTGGTTGGGGAGCAAACTGTCAAAACCGCCACACTCAGGTGTGGAGCCAGGAGTAGGAGCATCATCTTCTCATAGATTTCTTAGAGATGAGAGCTGTCTTTTACACTTTCCAAGTCCTAAAGGAGGCCCTCTTCCATGAAGTGATTCCACTTCGGACATATGGCAAAATTGTGACGTTTCATCAATAGGCAGGGTGGAGCGCTCTCCTCTCCTCTGTGCAGGAAGGCCGTGGGGAGGTGAGTGATGCCTTGAGCATGTTTCATCAGTTCAGTCATTGTGCAGTCACTTTCGACGTGTGAGGCAGACTGGACCTGGCCCTTTTTGCATCCCTTTTCAACGCAAATCTGCTTCTACCCTGCTTTAGAAATTCAGACCATGGTGTTTTCTGTCAGGATGTATTCAGTGCAGTAGACAAGATGCTCCCTTACGCTTTCCTCCTTTTCCCATAGTTCAGAGGATGCTGCTCAAGTTGTAGGCAAAGGGGGCAAGATGATTCTCATCATCCCAGACTGACCTCGGCAGATATTTGGTTAGATCAACAGTTGGTCAGAAGTTCCCCCGAGGCAACTCCCTCAGCTCTCTCTCAGAAGGGGTTTCCTTCGAGCAGATCCTCTAACACAGTGACTTCGGTCCTTCCTTCATGTGCTCCCTTCATCTCCATGCCAGGCTCTTGAAGAGATGAAGTGAGCAAGTTTTAGGTTTCCAGACAATCGCAGAGATCTTCTTGCCACGTATAGACCTTCTACCAGGAAGACTTACATGGTTAAATGGTTACTCTTCACCATCTGGCGTGCAGAATTCTGTCTGGACTTTTTTGATTGCCCACCAAGTAAAATGTTGGGGTGCTTCATGGACCTGTCGAATGCAGGTTTGCATTAGTCGGCAGAGAATGTTCACCCCTGCGCATTTTCAAACTATTTTGAGCCAGTAGACAACATGTCTCAAGCTCAGTTTCCATTAATCAAATTTTGCTTCTTCGTACTTACTTCGTTAACTCCAGAATGAAAGGGAGCACACCCTTTATCTCTCTGAATGTTAAGAGGGTTCTGCGACTCTACATCGACAGAACGAAGTGATACGCATCCAAGTAGCTATTGTATCTTTCCGCATGCCATAGCTGAGTCAGTCTTTTGCCATGAGATGTGTTCTGCTTAGTTAGTAACATGTCTTTGGCACTACTAATCCATGGCACAGGTCAAGTTGGAAGACCGGGTATAC
Source organism: Neoceratodus forsteri (assembly GCA_016271365.2). Taxonomy (NCBI): domain Eukaryota; kingdom Metazoa; phylum Chordata; order Ceratodontiformes; family Ceratodontidae; genus Neoceratodus; species Neoceratodus forsteri. Next base: position 639,441,271 of record CM028130.1, on the reverse strand, counting down.
ACCACTCTGCCAGAGCGGTTGCGGCTTTCCTCTTGGAGATTTGTAATGTACCTGTTGCAGACATCTGCAGGGCAGTGAGTTGGAGCTCAGTGCATACCTTTGTAAAGCACTATGTTCTGAATGTCCATGCCTGACAGTTAACTTTCTTCAGCAGGACAGTCCTTATGGACTTCTTCCTGAGTGAGCTCTATCTCCTACCGCCCTACCCGGGGAGGGGGGTTGATTTTCAGCTCAGTACTCTCTCGTTAGCGTGAATGAGTGGTGGAGACTTTTAGTCCAGGAAGATATGGAAATTATGTACTTACCGTAAATCTTGATCTTCTTGGATGAAGTCCCCACCACTCATTCACATGCCTACCCACCATCCCCAGGGCTCACTCCTTCTGTTTTGGTCTTCACTTCCTTGTTGTTCAAGCTGTGAAGACATTGTTGAACTGACCCTTCATACATGGGTCATCCGGGCCTTCACATGCCTGGAAGTTAGTGTTAGATTTTCTTAGTTTACGCTGCATCTCCTCAGTTGAAAAAGTACTGAGGTGGTTGGAGGGTTGACGCCGAGATAGCCAATACGGCGCAAGCTAGTCTTGCGCTGCTGCGCATGTGCGGTCCTATCCTGGCGCCCTCCTGAAGATTTTTGGCTCCCATGAGGTCCTAGCACCAACAGCATAATCCCATTAGTGTGAGTGAGTGGTGGAGACTTCATCCAAGAAGATCAAGAATTACAGTAAGTACGTAATTTCCATTTTTTTCATTGAAGGGGAGGACAACAGCAGGCAGATCAAGACGCTGATCTGCTCGGCTTGCTGGGCAGTGTTATGGAGCTCAAAGGAAAGAGCCAGCCTATAATTTGAGAGTCTGTTTTCTTTGAACTATATGAAGTTTCTGCCCAGCAAGACCAGGAGAGTGTCATAGCCTGGCTAATGAGTGGTCTGACACTGTCAAGCCCCTTGCAATCTGCGCTTCATTAAGCTGATTGTGGCACACCTCTCAAAATCCACTGTCATACCAATATGTTTGCTTTGCGCAAATGCAAGGGTGCACATAAAAATGTATCTTTTTTTTTTAATTCAATATGCTTTATTAGTTTTTTAAAGCAGCATAAATACAAAAAGAAGATAACACAGTACAGTGACCAAGAAGCTGCTCATAAAGAGAGAGAAAAATACATGAACACTCGTACACCACATATAACAACATCACAGAAACACAAACAATGACATAACAAAGTCCCCCCCACCACCACCCCAAAACCCCGCCTGCCTCCCCATCTCTGCACAGGGAATATAGGCAAAGGAAGAATGGAAAAGACGCAAACACAATAAAATTGAGCCAGTAAGTCATGGTCACCAAAGAGAAAGCAATGTCAGCAAAGGTTCCCAAGTATGCTGAAATGTCTGAGTTCTATGATGCATAGAGGCTATATGTTTCTCTAACTGAATGGCCAGTAGCATCTCTCTGTACCATTCCAGAAACGAGGGTAATATATCATCTTTCCAGTGTCGAAGCATTGTTAACTTTGCTACTGATGCCACAAGTGCAAGACGGACTTTTCTTATTCGAGGTGTGCCACGTGGGGGGAAAAAAAGAGAGCAGGCAGCATTCTGGGGTGAACAAAGATTCTAGTCCTAGAAGGGGATCTAGGACGCCTTTGATTGAAGTCCAGAGACCTTGGGTATGGGGACAAGTCCAGAGTAGGTGGAAAAGGGTACCCGGATTCTGTGTTCATCGGGGGCAGAGGGGCGAGGCAAGATAGCCAATTTTATGTAGTCTGACAGGAGTGTAATATAAGTTATGCATGATGTTAAATTGAATCAGATGTAGTCTATCTTGTTTAATAAATTTGTAAATCCCTCTCCAAATCTTCCCCCAAAACTCAGCCTCTGTAGGAAGGGACAGTACGTGCACCCAATAAAAACAAAGCCCTGTTGGGAGATGTGGGTCTAGGGTTTGTATCTGCTTATACACACCAGAGACCACGTGTCGTTGATCTGCTGCAGCCAGAACTGCATCTAGATCTACCGAAGGATGTAATACCCGTGGCCTGGGCCCCAGGAAGGTAAGTATTACATTCTTGATCTGGAGAAATTAAACAATGTCCCCTTGATGAAGGTGAAATCTATCCCAGAGGGCCGGAAACTGGGCTACGTCATCCCCCTGAAGGAAGTCCTTCAGTGTGGCACATCTCAGTTGAGAGAGCAAGGAAAGGGGAATGGGATGTTTACCTATTAGAAAATGGGGGTTATTAAGAAGGGGTTGAGTTGGGGATCAATCCCAGGCCACCGAGAGATAGGACTGCAACTGGTGAAAGGCCTTAAGGGACCAGGCGAGAGGGGACCTTCTAAGTGCCTGGGGAGCTGAGCAGGGCATATATAAACTAGGGCCAATAAAGAACAAAATGATTTACCAACCAGATCTCTATGTCCAGCCGAATGGGACTGTATGCACTAGTCTGGAAAAGAGAGTCCAGCTTAAACCAGAGGGCAATTTTACTGACATGTTGGGCGACATAGTAAGTAAAAAAGGGATGGGAGGGCCAAGCCTCCATGAGCTTTGGGGGCTGTGAGATTTAGGTACGCCCTATACACCATCTTATTCTTCCATAAGAAAGTATTAAAGGTCCTCTGCAGTCACATAAACCAGCATTTGGGGAGAAAAAACCCAGCATCCCTAAGTGGTATAGTAACTGTGGTAGTATATTCATTTTAAGAATATTAATTCGTCCCCAGGTGAAGAGAGGTAGTGACCCCCATCTCTCTAAATCTGATTTTAGAACGTGTAGGAGGTCAGTAATTTTTTTTTTAACCTTAGTGGGGATGTCTCTAGCAATCTCTATACCCAGGTATGTGAGGGTTTTTTGTTCCCAGGCCAAGCCAAAAGCCTCACAGTCCTCCCTGGTCGTACGGTTGTTGAGAGAAAGTATCTTTGATTTGGAGAGGTTCTGTTTATAAAACGATACTGCAGCAGAATCAGTCAATTCTGTCAGTAAGCTGGGGATAGAAACTCCCAGGTCTTCAATATGCAGACGATCATCCGCATATGCTAATATGGAATATCTCCTCTCTCCCATTTGAATGCCACTTATGGAGGGGGACTTAAAAAGTCTGCATATTAAGGGCTCCAAATAAAATTTAAAAAGAAGAGGGGGGGAGGACAGCCCTGACGGGTGCCTCTTTGGAGAGGGAAGGGCTGTGAAAGACAGCCATTGCACCATATTCGTGATGAGGGGGAGCTATATAGGAGTTTAACCCACTTAATAAAATCTTCAAGGATACCAAAGTGTTTAAGGGAAGTGAAAAGAAAGTGCCAGGAAACTCTGTCAGAAGCTTTTTCAGCGTCGAGGGAGACCAGGACTGACGGGACCTCTGACTCCCTAGACACCGAAATCAAGTGAAGTAACATTCTCGAATGGCAGTTCACCATGAAACCCACTTGTTCACGGCCTATAAACTCTTGCATTACACTAGTCAGACGGTTAGTCAAAATTTTGGCTAGCACTTTTACATCTATATTCAGCAGGGAAATTAGATGATAATTTCCAGGTTGTAGGGGATTTCTCCCAAGCTTGGGGATTAGAGTAATCAGGGCTTCTAGAAAAGTAGGGTCACTAATTCCTTCTCTAAACCAGAAGTTAAGAACCTCAGCCAAAAGAGGTGACAGCAAGGGAGAATAAGCCTTATATAGATTGCGCGGGAGGCCATCCGGCCCAGGGGCCTTGTCTAAGGCTAGTTGTTTTATAACCTGCTCCACTTCATTTAAGGAGATCAGAGCCCCTAAGTGTTCTACCAAGGAGATATGTAGGGTAGGAAGGGCAGCAGATGTCAGGTAGGCTGTTATCCCCTGCGGTGTGGGAGTATGAGTCCCCTCAAGGTAGTAAAGTCCCTGGTAAAAATCTCTGAAAATGGAGACAATACCTCTGGGATCGGTGATAGCATCCGCTTCAGGAGATGGCTACAACCTCGGGATCTGCCTTCCTTAACTGAAGGGCCAAGAAATTTCCTGGCTTTCTCCCCTGTCTTTAAGTAGGTACGTTTAGTTAATTGGAGTGCAAGCTCTGCCTTTTGGGCCATGATATCGGCAAATTGTGACTGCAAGCAGTGTAGGTGTGCCCAATCTGAATCCGGGGAGATGCGGTTGATGGAGCTTTCTATCTGGTGTATTTCGTCCAGAAATGCTTCCAGGGTATCGTTGCTCTTACGAGACCGAGTAGTGGCAAGGCAAATACATTCGCCTCTAGGAGCACATTTAAGTACAGCCCACACCGTGTCGATCCTATCCACTGAGCCCCTGTTATTCAGGAGGAATTCTGAAATGAACTGTTGGATGTGAGCTAGAGTGGATGGGATACGTAGAAGTTGGGTATTACAATGCCAGAGGAAGTCCTTACGGATTCCAGGCCTTAACAAATAGGTAAGAGTCACCGGGGAATGATCTGGCAGCACTCTAGGATGAATAGTGGCATCAATGATGCCAGGGAGGGCAACAGAGGTAACCAGGAAGTAGTCTATGCGGGACGAAGTTCTTTGTGGCGGGGAAAAATATGTATATTGCCATTCTGAGGGGTTAAAAATACACCAGGCATCCACTGCCCCCAATCCTGACATGAGGTCCTTTAATGGTCTTTGGGCTGGGATAAGACCTATTTGTTTGCTGTCTGACTGATCTATATCCGACTGGGGGACTAAGTTCCAGTCACCCCCGAGAACAGTCAGGATAGGTGGGTCAGAAACTAGAAGTGAGAGTAGGTGTATAAAAAAATTGGGTGAGTCTGTGTTTGGTCCATAAATGGAACCTATGATAATCGGGAGTGATTCAAGGGTACCTCAGAGAATAATAAACCACCTTGATGGGCCCACCATTCACAGGTCAGTACAAATGGGACTGATTTAGCAAATAAGATAATTGTGCCTCCCCTTGTAGGGGAGACTCCAGAACCGGAAACCTGTTCTACCCAAAGCTGTTAAAAAGGGAGATGTCTTCTCTCTTTAAGTGGGTCTCCTGCAGGCATACAATGTTGGCCTGTAAGTGCTGGAGATGGTGCTGGACCATTAAACATTTTTTCCTTCCTTGGGCCTCTTTAATATTCCAGCTAACAAATTTATAACCCCCCCCCCATCTTTAAGGTGGTCTACAGGTACTACCTGTGAGTCTGAAAAACCATACCTTGCCCCATTTATTAGGCGAGTTAAACAAAAATATCCCTAATATGCAGAGCTGCCCCCCACTAGCAGCCCCACTCCATGAATACATAGATACATAGACAGTGTCGGCAGATAAGGGTCTATGGCCCACCCAGTCTGCCCATTTGAGCTTGTAAGTTCAGTTTGTTTTCCTAGAAGTCTGTTGCCCCTTACCCCTGACCTCCAGAATTCCTTTATGTCTATCCATGTATTCTTAAATCCGTGATTGTTTCAGCCCCACCACTTCCTCTGGCAGGGTGTTCCACTTGTCCACCACCTGTTCTGTGAAGAAATTCTTTCTCATGTTTCCTCTGAATCGTCCTCCTTCCAACTCCATCCCATGCCCTCTGGTCCTGGAACATCTTTTCGCTTAAAAATAGTGTTTTCCTGCACCCTGTTCCTCCCTGTAAGATACTTGTATGTCTCTATCATATCCTCTCTCCCTCCTCTCTCCAGGGAGTACATGTTCAGTTCCTTCAGCCTGTCTTCATGGGACTGTGATGCAATCCATGCACCATCTTTGTTGCCCTCCTCTGAACCTTCTCTACCCTGTCTATGTCCTACGTAGGTATGGTCTCCAGAACTGTACACTGTACTCCAGGTGGGGCCTCACTAGTGTCTTGTATAGCCGGAATTATGACCTCCCTTTTCCTGCTGGTGATGCCCCTGCCTATACATCCCAGCATCCTATTTGCTTTACCTGCTGCCTTGTCACACAGGTTTCCCTACCTTGAGGTCATCAGAGATGACAACCCCAAGATCCCTTCTGCTTGGTGCATGCTATATCCTCACCCCCCAACTGATATATTGTGCCAGGGTTTTTGTGCCCCATGTACATTATCTTGCACTTCTTTGCATTGAATTTCAACTGCCAAACCCCTGACCATTCTTCAAATTTCTGCAGGTCGCTTCTCATTCTGTCTGCACCCTCTGGTGTGTCTACTGTGTTACAGAGCTTTGTGTCATCAGCGAACAGTGAAATTCTGCCTTCTAGGTCCTGCGCAATGTCACTGATGAAGATGTTGAATAGGACGGACCCAGCACTGATCCCTGTGGTACCCCACTGGTCACTCTTCCCTCTGTGGAGTGACGGCCATTTACCACCACCCTCTGTGTCCTGCCACCCAGCCAGTTACCTACCCACCACACTACTGTCCTGCCCACACCCATATTCCCCAGTTTGTGTAATAGTCTTCTATGTGGCACAGTGTCAAAGGCCTTGCTGAAGTCTAGATAGGCCATGTCCACTGCCCTCCCCTGATCCACCTCCCTAGTCACCCAGTCAAAAAATTCAACGAGGTGGGTCTGACATGACCTCCCCCTGGTGAAACCATGCTGCCTTGGGTCCTGTAGTCCATTGACAACCAGATGTTCCACCAATCTCTCCTTCAGTAGTGCTTCCATGATCTTCCCCGCTACCGAGGTGAGGCTGACTGGTCTGTAGTTCCCTGCTTCCTCTTTGTTCCCACTTTTGTATAAGGGGACTACATCTGCTGTCCTCCAGTCTTTGGGTACCTCCCTGTTTCCAATGATTGGCTAAACAGGATGAGCCAGAGTTCAGCCACCACCTCTCTTAGTTCTTTAAGGACCCTAGGTTCATCCCATCTGGCCCCATTGCTTTATCAACTCTTATTACTTCCAGTTCCTTCAGGACCCTTTCTTGTGTAAGGGACTTGTGTCCATTTCTGCAACCATTCTCACCCTTGTACTCCCTTCGGACCCATTACCCTCCTCCTCTTCAGTAAAGACTGAGCAAAGTACCTGTTCAATATGTCAGCTTTACTGTTGTCATCCTCATGCAGCCCCATCCTCCCCTTCAGTCTCACTATCCCTCCTTTGTCTTTCTTTTTTCACTTATGTACCTGTAAAAGGTTTTGTCCCCTCTACCCACTGATTTTGCAATGTGTTCTGTCTGAGCTTTGGCTTCCCTTACTGACCTCCCTGCCTCCTTTTGCTTCTCCTGGTACTTCTCCCTATCCCCTTCTGCCTGTGTCTTTTTGTATTGCCTGAATGCAATCTTTTTGGTTTTCACTTTCTTTGCTACCTCTTTGGAAATCCATAATAGTCTCCTCTTCCTTTTCCTCTTGCTAACCTGCTTAATGCATAATTCTGCTGTTCTTGTAATCCCCATTTTAAATACTGCCCACTGTTCCTCAACCCCTGATTCCTGTCCCATTCCTCTTAATGCCTCTTTCAAGTATCTCCCATTTTCCCAAAGTCTGCCCCCTAAAACCAGGATCGTGTTTTGTGTGGTTTGGTTCTGCTCTTTCTGTGATTTCAAACCACAATGACTGGTGGTCACTGTTTCCCAGGTGCTCCCCACTGTTACCCCATCACACTGTCCCTGTTTGTGAGCACAAGGTCCAGTATTGCCTTCTGCCGAGTTGGTTCCATGACCAGTTGCTTGAGGAAGGCACCCTGAAGGGAGTCCAGGATAAATCTGCTCCTAGTTGATGCTGCTGCTGGGATGCTCCAGTCCACGTATGGAATATTGAAGTCTCCAACCAGTACTACCTCACCCTTGTCTGCCATCCTTTGGATGGCTAGCATCAGCTCCCTATCTGTTTCTTCCTCCTGGGCTGGTGGTCTATAGACCACACCTGTGCTGATGGCTGTCCCCATTTTCCTTTCCAGCTTAACCCACAGTATCTCTCCCCCATTTTGTTCCTCCTGGATCTCTGTGGCCCTTATGTAATTTTCACATACAGTGCCACCTCCTCCTCCTACTGCCTGCTCTGTCTCTTCTGAATATGTTGTAGCCAGGCATGGCCATCTCCCAGTCGTGGTTATCATTACACCAGGTTTCAGTGATGGCCACAATGTCCAGGTCTGACTGTACAATGACAGCCTCCAGATCTTCCATCTTGTTGCTAAGGCTCCGGCATTTGCACATGGCTTTCTCATGATTTGACCTCCCTAGATTGTTCAACTGTTCTACTCAGCCCTTCCTTGGTTGTCATTTATCCCTGGTTCTCCTTGCTGTCTGCCCTTCTGCTGAAGTTTGCCCTTTGCTTATCCACCTCTTGGGCACTAATCTCCATCTTCTGCACACTGCTTTGCAGAGATAGCCACTCCTCTGGTTCACTGGTTCCACTGCTAGCTGTGGGGGTGAGCAAGTAAATGTACCCTCCTTGCTGGCCTGCCACCCCCTTTGCTAGTTTAAATACTTATCAATGAGCATTTAAACTTATCATTAGTGTTTGGATTCCTCCAGGATGGATGCAGGCCGTCAGGCTTGAACAAACCTCCATCCCTCCAGGTGGGTCCCCAGTCACCAATGAATCCAAACCCTTCCTCACAGCACCAGTTCTTCAACCATGAGTTAAAGTTCCTGGTGCATGCACTCTATGCTCTCCCTTGCCTCTCACAGGTAGTACTTCTGAAAGTGACAGAAGTAGCTACTTGCTTGAGACCCTCCCAGTTTCCTAAACTCTTCCTGAACTTCCTTTGGCTCCCCATTTGCCAGGTCATTAGTACCTAGGTGGATAATGACATCCAGCTCACCCTCCGCCTTGCCTTCCCAGTGAGCCCCAGGATCTTCCTTCCATCTCTCCATGCCGTGACACCTGGTAGGACACCTCACCTCCCTGTCCTCCCCTCCTGTGTTCCTAGCTGGATCCTCTTATGATGGAGTCCCACCAAGATTCTTTCCTCCTCCTCTGGGGTCCACTGCTTTTCAGCTGAGGTCACCTCCTTGGCTAACCTCCCATCCTACTCCTTCACTTCTTTGGGTACCTCTATTTGGTTGTCCTCATCTGCCAGTGTGGCATATGAGTTCTTGAGTGGAATAGGATCTGGGATGTGCTTCTGCCTGACTGCTCTAACCTTCCCTGAGCCCACTGTCATCCAAGTGCTCCTCGTTCTCGGCATCCTTTAAGGCAGTTGCATTGGACTGGGTGGTCCCTGGATAGGGGTGATGGTACTCCTGACCCAGTTTACTTCCGCTCTGAGTCTGGCTACCTCATCCCACAGTCCAGAGAGATGCATGCAGATAGGGCAGCACCTCAGTGTCCTGAAGGTCTGCCTGAATATGGCTGCCCACAGCCACTGCATTGCACCACTCCCACATTATACTGCAGATTCCACTACTTGTCTGCTACTGAAGCTCTCCTAGTTCCTTTTATTAATTTACTGTACTAAAAATCCTGCCACACTGATCCTCAGATAATTTTTTTTTTGAAAAAGAAACCAATAAATAAATAAATGAGTCAAAACACGTTATCGTGCTGAGGTGGGCTTCTTCCTCCTTATGCCCCTCCTACTTCACACCCTTACTATACCCTGTGTTTAGCTCCTGTCAATCAGATTTAACAGGCATATAATTAAGAGTTGGGGGAAGGGGGGGGCGAGAATATTCAGCAATTTAGACAGCACAGAATTACATCACCACTATGTTTTAAATTCTCAACAGCCCAAAAACAATTATAAGTAAAGACAACAAAGAAAGTATAGTGTCAATAAAAGCCCACAATATAAGTTTAAAAGAAAAATAGCAATTACCAGTTACTCTAAAGCACTGAATTGAATATGTTTCCTTTCTTCCCCTTCTGGCTTCTTCTGAGAAAATAAAAATCTGCTTGCTACTTTAACTCTGACTAAGCTCCACCTCCAGTTATCACGTAGCTGAGGTCAGAGGCCAGACACTAACACCCCTTCACCCAACTACAGGGCAGTCAGACAAGCCAAGATAAAATCTGCAGCAATTAAAGACAGCACAGAATTACACCACCACTATGTTTTAAATTCTCAGCAGCCCAAAAACAATTATAAGTAAAGACAACAAAAAAAGTATAGTGTCACTAAAAGCCCACAATCTAAGTTTAAAAGGAAAATAGCAATTACCAGTTACTCTAAAGCTCTGAATTGAATATGTTTCCTTCATTCCCCTTCTGGCATCTTGAGTCTTGAATGAGTCAAGTCAGAAGTGTAGAGAACTATCCTTTTTTTATAAGTATATTTTTATTCTCCCACAACCATCAGCTCAGGGATATGTGTAAAAACAAAACTAAGTGCACCTCCCAAAAAAAAAAAATATTTGGCTTACTGTAACAATAAATATATTTTTCAGCCTGGATTGGCTACTTAGTAATTTGGTTTCAAAAGAAATGGGGGTCTCGTAGCATTCACCTCAGAGTCCTGCTGTGAAGTTGCTCAGCTACCATCGTCGAGGTAGATCACCCATGAGCTGGTTCCCTATTCCAAGCTGCATCTGCTTCAAGTAGCTTCCTTTATATAGAGTACATCAGCCTGAAATGGGCTTAATTAAGGTGTAGTCCACAGCCAAATGTGCAAGTAACTGATGGGGAGCTAGCTAATGAGAGAGCCATACTTCTTACCTTTACCATTGTTAGCTGCTCACCCTTGCTCATTCACATACTTAAATGGGCTTCTAGAGGGGTGCTACTGCATATGGCATACGACATCAGTAAAAACAAAAGTCAGTGCACCCCCCCACCAAAATGTGGGTAAATGTTAGCAATAAACATATTTTTCAGCCTGGATTGGCTACTTAATATTTGGTTTCAAAAGGAGTGGGGGTCTCTAAGTAGTCACCTCAAGGCCCTGCTATTTTGGGTGGCTCTTTTCTTTGAACTACATTAAATTTCTTCCTAGCAAGACCAGAACAGTGTCATGATCAGTCGCCTGGCTGATGATTAGTCTGACACTGTTGAGCCTCTTGCAGACTGCACTGCACTGGACTAATTGTGTCACACCTCTCAAAATCCACTATCTTACCAATACGTTCACTTTGCGCAAATGCAAGGGTGCACATAAAATGTCTCTTTTTCCTTTTTTTTTTAAGCATATTTTTATTCTCTCAACCATCTCACCATTCTCACAACCATCACCTCGGGGATATACCCTGATATCAGGCCTTTACCTTGTTCAGGTGGTCTGCTGCAAACAGACGGCTATATTTTTAGTTTTTTACTTCCCCAGTTTTCACCACACATCCCTCCCTCCACCCCAATATGGGGACCATGCCTTACTGAGCCTCAGAGCACACAGGATCCTTCTAGGAAGAGTAAGCTCCCTGGCCCAGCACATGGATAACTGCGTCGCCGGACCCTATCAATAACTCTCTCTGACTGAGGCATTCTGCCATGCGGCAGCTATCTCAGTCCAGTCTGCCTCCCGATGCAGCAACCCAAGCTTACTCTTGCAGTCAGGTCGCCTGCACAACAGTGCAATGTGCTGCTGCTGGGCCACTGGGGAGGCCCATCAAAATACATTTTGAAATTGTTTATTTGTATAGTGGTTGTACTTCTTTTGGGCCCTATGCTCGAAGAACTAAAATGCCTATGCACTGCATATCCTAAGACCAAAAGCCACACATTGGGGTCCTGCAGACCCCTGTGGCATGCATGAAAGGGGAATGCACCCCTTCTGCACCTGGTTCTCCTGGCTATTTCCATACCTACGCATGCCAGATGTCCAGGGGAGTGGCTAGGAGGCATACCCACACTCTGTGCCATTCACTAATGAGAGCTGTATAAGGGAGCACAGGCTGCCCAGGCAGGGACTCTGCCATCACCAGCATGGGACTGGACCCCACCCTTGTTACACTGTCCCAGCCATCTGGTCTAGCAGAGAGGGCTGGGGACAGCCATTTGGGCACTCACCTTGTTTTTTCAGTGTGCTGGAGCACATGGTGTCCCACAATCCCCTGCTGCATGCAGGGCAGGGGATCCACTATCAGACCAGGATGGGCATCCAATTGGATGCTGACCTGTGTCTTCCAGTCCCCCTCCAGCACAGCAGCATGCCAGGTGGCTGAGCCATGGACAGGCACCCTGCAGAAGCCAGAGAACATGAATGCTGTGTTGTGCTTCTGTTGGTGTGTGCAGAGCATCATGTGCTGGGGATGCCCTCTCACGCATACTCAGCCCCCGGTATTTTGTAGGCAACAATTTGAGCACAGTAGCTTATGGTTATTTTGAAGCCTTTTTTAGTCACGTTGGCATCACTGAAAGGCCTAAAAACTGGACATGCCCTCCAGAATTTAAAAAGGGAAATCTTGCACACAGCTTCAGATATAGGGAGATCGCCATGACCTGTGTTTTGATTGTCTAGGTCTGGGCAATGATTTGAAAAATTCGAACTCTGCAAAGTTTTCTGCCCAAAAATGAAGGAAAGATGGGTTGCTAAACAGCAGTCACTGTCTGTCCCAAGTTCAACTTCTTGTCCCTGATGCTAATGATAAAAAAATAAAAATGGTCTTGCGACCAGCCTTTACCTCAATATCTGGAAAGAAGAAGCATAAGAAAAAACACCCCATGGTTCCTTTGCCTGAAAGGGAGTTAGACCAGCCAGTGTCAGAAAAGAACAATCCTCTCTCTGGAGGACGTAAAACCGATGTTGCAGTTTTTCCAAGCTTTACACGTTATGGGGACACCTGCCCCCCCCAAACACACACATGGTACCCTGTACAGAATCTGGTCAAGGAAGAGGAGGAACTGACCTTGAGTCTGAGGTATCCCATGAACAGGACTTCAGTTCCCCTTCCAGAATAAATTAGGTTGAGGATGTGGATACAGTTCACTCTCCATATTCTGTCTGTCTTCCCAAAAACAGCTAAGTCATTGGAATGTCTTCAAGCTAACCTTCTCTCACCACCTGGGTGTTATATCCTTTAGTGTCCCCCCCCCCCCGTGATGTCAGATTGATCTTCCCTTGTCAGTCTTCACCACTCATTACTGCTTGGGTTAGTGTCGGAGGCGCGCACCGCTAAGGGAGGTTTTTTTTTTTGAGTCGGCTCCAACGGCACCACCCTCGAGCGCCGACGCACTGCGCTGCGCGCGCAAGGGGCGGTTACAGCCGCAGACCTCCTCTATCTCAGTTCTATTTTCGCCATTGAGGCTGCACCTGCGTAGTGGTTGAAGTTTTCTGTGTCCTCAAGACTCCTCATATTCTCGGTATATTCGCTCGACGGCGTCTCCCGGTAAGACCGTTTCTTTTATTTATGTCGACAGCGCCGAGTGCTTTGTTGCTGTTTTTGTTCTTATTTAGTTCGCATCATGTCAGGTTCAGGGGCAAAACGTAAATCGAAGGCGGGCCGTGCCCCTATGCATCGGTGCTCCTGTGGCCGGCATTTTTCTGTCACGGATTGGCATGATGTCTGTCTCTGTTGCCTGGGACCCAACCACGATATGGACGTGTGCGATGCCTGTTTTTCCATGGACTGTCGTGTCCTTGAAGTCCGCACGTTCAAGATCGGCAAGGCCCCACCGACCTTCAGGGGACGGCGTCGCTCCAGGGATTCCCAGGTAAGGTCTCTAGGCCCTTCCTCCGGGTCCCTTCTTGGGCCTATACAGTCCGTAGAGGAGAAGACTTCCTCCTCTTCTCTTGCCGAAGAGGAAGCTTCTTTTGCGGTGTTGGAGGAACGTCGCAGTCCCTCCAGGGGCAGCGAGGCGGAGACCTTCGCGCCGGCAGTCACCTCCACCGGAGGTGCAGGCTCCCACAGTGTCGAGGCCCACGCCTGCTAGGCCCAGCACCGGTGGACCCTCAACGCCACCTTCTGGTGCCATTTCGGATCCTGGCGCTGCCAGCGGTGCCGGTGATTGAGATGGCGCCTTTGGCGGTGCTGCTCACAACACTGCAGGCCTGATTTGTTCTCCTGGTGGCGCCGGGTTGAGTTCCGGCGCCGAGGGTGGCGCCATGGGCCTAGCTGGTGCCAGTGGGGAGCCGGGACCGGGCTTAGCGGGTGGGCCAAGGTCGCTTGGCGCCGCCCGCACTGGTGCTATTCGCAGTATCAGCCACCGGAACCCCCGTTGCTAGTATTGTGGTCCAGCTGATTCTTCCTCTTCGGAGGCTGATGACTCCAGACGTGGACCCGTCCTGGCAACCTGATTCTTCGGAGTCGGGGTCCCCGGTGGCACGTGATGCTAGGCGGCCCAGCGGGCCTCTTCCGCTGTCCCTGCTACTGTCCTCCCCTGAGGGCCCTTGGGCTAGGGGTGGTCTTGGGTCCCGGGGGGGGTGATGGAGCAGGGGTGGAGGGAGGGGCTGTCCCTCCTGGGGGGCTCGTGGCAGCTACCAACCCTGGTGCTGCTGCAGCCCCTTGGGATGGGAGATCACTGGGGTCGAGGAGGAGGGTGCTCTCGGAGTCCGAGGGGTCGAGGGGCAGGGTGCAGGCGTCTCGGTCTCTGTCGGCCACCCCTCTAGGGGTGGCTAGGAGCTGTAGCGCTGGGCCCTGCCTTTCCCTCTTGGACCCCGGGGTCCTCTCCGGTGGCATTGCTGCGGGCTGCCCTTCTGGATTCATGCAGTCCCAGGTTCGTCACAGGAGAGGATCCCCTTCTGGGCTCTTCCAGGCTTCGCATCCCCAGGGTTCCGTTTTGTGACCTGGTATGTTGTCCAGGATCCCGCCAGCTCGGGCTCCGTTCCCCGGATTTCAGAGCCCTAGCAGAGGACAGTTGCCTCTTCGTAGGTGCCCATCTCCCATTCCTCTGCAGCCACCCCCCGCTCTTCCAGGCCATGTCGGTCCTACAGGCCCATTATCCTGGGAGCAGTTTAGAGGTTCTGTGGCGGCCTTCCCCTCATATGTCAGGTGTATGAATGAGCGGGTCTTTCGCCTATCCCCACCGCTGCAAGAATCCTCTGGACACTCGAGCTCTCCATCATCCTCATCTCCCTCCTCTGTGGGAGAGGAACCTCTGCTCATATCTCCCGATGCTGATTTCACTGAATATCAGCGATTCCTTTCGAGGATGGTGAGGGATCTTCGAATTTCCTACGTTAGGCGAGACAATACCGAACGGGAGACGCGTGAATTCCTTGGCGAAGTCAGTGCCCAGCACCTGGTGGTACCTTCTTGGCCTATTCCCTTCCAGGAGGCGTCTATCCGTTTCTGGCAGTCGTCAGCCACCCTTTCTCCAGCCCCGGCGGACTGCCGATGTAGGTATTGTGCCCCTTCGGAATCCCTGAGTACTCTCCCCAACCCGCCCTCGGGTTTGGTATACCTAGAGACTCCCTCCGGGCGCCGCCGCCTGGCGCACAACCATCCACTGGACTCGGATTCCCTACAATTTGACCGGTGGGGGCAAAGAGTGTTCTCTTCCTCTCGTGTGATGTCTTGCATTGCATCTCATCAGGCTCATCACGCTGCCTACAGTAGGCATTTGTGGTCGATGCTCTCTCAGATCTTAGCATCAATGCCTGATATGGAGCAAACTAGACAAGCTATTTCCCTCTCTGCTATAGGCCTGGAGCTGGCAAGACACCAAGCAAGGGCATCTTATGACGCCAGTGAGGTGGCTTCCAGGCTTGCGGGGACAGCGATCTGCATTAGACGGACGGCATGGCTTTGTCTATCAAGGTTGTCAGCCCTGGCCTGGCGTAGGGTGATTTCCTCCACTTTCCGGGGGACCCGTCTCTTTTCCTCCAGAGCTAGGAGATTACTGCAGGGGCTTCCTCTGTCTCCCCATCCTTGGGGGGACACCTCCTAGCTCTTCTCCCCCATAGGCTTCTCTCTAGATTAGCCTGGGGTCTTCCCCTTCTGTTTCTCACCAGCAGGAGGCTGGGGGTCTTGTTCCCTCAGGGTTCTACCCCCCCTTTTTTAAGGGGGGTGGGCTTTGTACTCACCCAAGCAGTAATGAATGGCGAAGATTGACAAGGGAAGATATGAAAATTACGTACCTACCTTAATTCTTGATCTTCTCTTGTATCTTCACCATTCATTACTGATACCCATCCACCTTCCCCTCAGTGGCCTCCTACTGTGGCGTCTCCCCCTTCCTTCTCGTTCCTCTCCTTCCTTTGGCCTTTATGCCAAAAAAAAAAAAAAAAACTTTCTGTTTTCCATTCTTAATGAATGGTTCCTTTTTTCCTCAAGGTAAAGAGGAACGAGCACGGTCTGTACTTTTCTCTTATTTTGAGGGAACTCTTTCTGACCGCCCTTAGGGTGCAACTTCTAAATACCTTGATCAGGTTATGCAGTTTCACAGCTTAAGAGACCGTGCTCTGACTCGGCCTCATCAAAATTTAGAATCCCCCTGGCAGGTATTATCTTTGAGCTCATTCTAGCTGCTGCTTGCACTTGTCAGCCTTGAGCGTCTGCTTTGCCTTGCCTTAGGGAGTCTGATTGAGTTCCCACTCTATCCTTCATACAAAGCTGCCTTCAGAAAGGCATAATCTTTTCCATACATTGCTGTGTTAGCACTTAACAGGGTGCTAAGGGACTTAGTCCCCTTCCTGGGTGGGCGCTTTTCCCGGAACAGGTTCTGCCCGGGCAGTCCATGAGCCTTCAGCTAGGATGTAGGGACTTGGCATGTTGAGAGTTCAGAGATTCTGCCCTCATTCGGATCTGTTCAGGTGGTTCGGTTGAACCTCCCCTCAGTCCTAGCAACTGGGATTCTTGCTCCCTTGTTAGTCTCGAGCCTATAAGCCTCTCAACCAATGCTCGATGGACACTGTTCTCCCTCTCAACATGCCTCCTTTTCTTCTTCTTCTTCTTTCTCTTTCCCTCTCTCTGTTCCTCCCCTAGAGCCACCCTGGAAAGGAGGCCCTGCGGTCCCTTAGGGTAGGAATTCTCTCTCCTCTGTCTATCCTCTACCGGCTTATACCTTTTTCAGTTTATATCCTTTCCTTTTCTGTCCTCGCTCTCTTGCCTTTCCTTTTTCTTACCCTTTATTTTCACCTCTCCGGCTACCAGAACTGAGATAGAGGAGTCTGCGGCACCTAACGGCCGCCCCTCTGCATGGCGCAATATATCGCGCGGGGCGGCGCCGTTGAAACCTACTAAAAAAAAACTCCCGTAGTGGTGCGCGCCTCCAGCACTAACCCAAGCAGTAATGAATGGTCAAGATACAAGAGAAGATCAAGAATTACGGTAGGTACGTAATTTTCATTTCTTTCCACTGAAAGGGTCAGATCTCCTCCTTCACAACTCTGCAGCATTGAAGTGTTTTGATTTGTTCAAGCTCTTTTCAGGCTAATCTTTTACTTTTCAAGTCAGTTTTCTAACTTTGACTTGCTTCTGTGTCTTTCGGATCCGCTTCACAGTTGCTTATAGAGGGCAAGAAACTTTACTTCTCAAGTTGGTTATCTAATTTTACTTGCTCCTACGTCTGCTGGCTCCATTTCACAGTTGATGATAGAGGGCAAGAAACTGGGTTTTAAATTCTGCACCTGGTGCAGACAGAAAATGTTGGACATGTACGCAGAACATGTCGGTCATTAGCCCACATGACACCTGATTTAACTGTTTGGGTGATCAGCATGATGTCTCCAGCTGCAGTAGGTTTTGGGATATGCTGCCAGTGTCCACTGAAGAACAGAAGGCCAGGCTGGCCTTAGGATGGCCGAAAGACTGTAAATTGTCCTTGGCAGGTGTCAGGTAAGCTGCATAACTTGCGATCATGGAAGAGGAGGCAGTGGCTGCAGTGAGTTTCTTATCTGTCACTTCACTGTTACTGATGGGGCCAGCATCAGAGGATCATTCTCTGATGACTTCATAGAGATGTGAATGGACCTTTAGATCTTCAAGGAGAGCCCTTCTCAACACAGCAAGAAGCACAAGAATCCGTGTCACCACAGGTCATGGGAGCAGGAAACATCACACTCTTCATTCTCCTTCAATCGCTGCACCTTGGTTAAGCTTCCTTTGGTCGAAGGGTTGGTTGAGGGTTCCACAGTAACCTTGTTGGGCCTGTTGGTCTTGACTCCATCCAAGCAAGTGTCCAGGATTCTTCTTGAGTTGGTCAATCTGTTGTTGGAGGACACTAAGGATGAGTCCATCTCTCAGACCCTAGTTTTCCCTGTCTGCACCCAGGAGAATGAGTAGAGATCAGAACCCCTGACTGAGTTGCCTTGGGAGCTGCCTCAACTGGCAGTCATAACTTCTGACACTCATCGCTGTCACTCTGCTGAAGCAGGTGATCTATACTGACCCACCAGAGGACACCTGTTTGCCTTCAGGTGAGGTCCAGGCACCACTCGATCCCACCTCAACTGGGAGGCAGCACTGTCAACATTCCTCAACCTCCTCATTCTTGGGTGAGGAGAGATGTCAACGCAAGTTACAGTGATGTTGTGAGGAGCTCATGTAGCAGCACTGAACCATTGCTGGGAGGGGTAGAGCTGCCCCTGGACTTTCTGTCCCTTGGCCTTTTCCAACCATTCCCATTTAGGACCATTCACAACAGCAGTCATCTATGTCTGCATTGCTTCTACTTTAGGTGGAGCCTCCTCCACCTCAGCCACTGTTCAGGTTTCCATCTAAGGCATTCTGCCCCACTGCCAGCTTACCAGGCCAGTTATTAGTGGAGATCATCCAGGATGAGGATACCAGGGTGATCCATTGTGGAAACAGATGAGTACCATCTTAGAAGAATCTTCAAACTTGGAAACCGAGTCGTCGATGGCCTGGACCCAGACTCACACTTTTAACCAAGATTTGCACAAAGAGCTCACTGTGGCTCATCATCCGACATCCTTCGGTGCCTTAATCCAGTTAATGCTGGAGTCCATGAAACGTCCCTTGGAGCCATTCCGGAAATGGGCTAAATACCCATTCATTGACATACTAGATAAGGACGATTCCCCAGGGCTTGCCTTGCCCTTGGCTAAAGCCATACTGGGACCAGACTTGGAACTCTGGAAGCATCCACCATCCACCATCCTGCCCAGTACCTTCTTCCCATATGGTTGGCAAGTATGACGTCCCCATGGGCTCCCTTTCAGGATTTTCTGATCACCCCCCTGTGAATGGTCTGGTACAGACTGGCCTTCCTCAAGTTGAAAGGCCAAGGGGACTTGGACAAAACCTTCAGATAAAGAGTCCAACAAGATTGACATGCAGCAAAATAGGTTTCGCAGCTGCTTCTCTGAGTCTGTGTCAGGCCATTTATTCTATCGTTATGGCAAATTTTGACTATTTCCTTTTTGGGGTTGTTTGGGAACAACTTCCGTTCTTCACAGCTAACAAACAACTTGCAGTAAAGTGCATCAGAGACCAGGGTCAATGGCTGGCTAAACACTAGCTTCAGACAGCATTGGACATGAGCAACTCTTGCACCTGTGCCATGTGTCTATGGCACTCACCATGCATTGTAGGGCCAGTCTGAGAGTGTGCACCTTCACGGCAGATACCCAACATAATTTGCATGGTGTTCCCTTTTTGGGGACTGACTTCTTTAGCCCTGGTGTGGAAGGACATTTCACACATATTGAGAAGTCCAGTGCCACTCTAGATTCTGGGGCTTCATCCTAAAAGGACTCAAAGACCACAAAACTTATGAAAAAGGCCTTTCGGTTTTGGTCCACAACCTCAGTAGTAGCCCAAGCAGGGACAACTTCACTGCCGGCATCCAAAGCCCAAGTTTGGCAGCCAGGGCCAAAAAAAGAGGGAGTAGAGGTGGTAGTACCTCTGGGTCCCTTGTGGCCAGAGCCCCCTCTGAGGCTGCACAGTGACAGGTTGTGGGGTATCATCCCACCTCCTGTTCAGTCCATGTGCCAGCTCACAGTTGGTGGTCCGTTGTACCACTTCTTGCCACATTGGTCTGCTATTACCTTTGACAGGTAGGTGCTAGAAGTGATGAGTAAGGGTCTGCCTCTGGATATTTCTAGGCTCTTCTACTGTGCCACCTCTGAGCTCCTCAGAAGTCCAAAATGTCAAAGGACACATTGTCTGCACTCAGAGCCAACATAGCTCAGCTACCAGAGCATGAGGCGATAGTCCATGTTCCAAACACCATGGCCACCCAGGGATATGTGTCCGTTTACTTCAGTGGTTCAGAAACAGATGGTGGTTGGAACCGCATACTGGACTTGCACAATCTGAACCAGTTTATGTGGAAGCACAAGTTCCAGATGGTTACTCTGAATCAGATAATACAATCACTGGAGCAGGGCATGTGGTTTTGCTCTGTGGACCTCCAGGATGTGTTCTCCCACATCCCAGTTGGTTTGTCCAGTCTTCGGTATCCCAGTTCCAAGCAGAGGTGATGTACAAGTTCAGGTCATGGCTTCCAGGCTCTTGTCTCTACCCAGAGTCTTCACCAAGTGCGTGACAGTGGTGGCGGCCTTCCTGTGGCACAGGGATGTCAGGGTATAGCCCTACCTGGATGACTGGCTTCTAGCCAGGCTGTCCAAGGATGCTGTGCAGTGATCCAAGGGTCTGGCTCTCCAGACCTATCAGCACTTGGGCCTTCCAGTCAACCCAGCTAAGTCAGAGTTGGTCCCCTTGTAGGTGATGAAGTTCATCAGGGCAGAACTAGATTCTGAGCAGGTCAGGGTCTGCCTTCAGGGGGAACAGACATTGGACCTTACCCCCTTTGCCCATTCATTTCAGGTTAGGCGCTTGTGCCCAGCCTGGGACTTCCTGTAGCTGATGAGGCTAATGGCCATATCTACCATCATGGTCCTATGGACACACTGGAGAGTGCAGCCCTTGCAGTGAGGACGGGTCGGTAGTGGTCCTAATGAATAGGGCACCTAGACCACCTGGTCTTGGTGACACAGCTGATGTGGGATGCCATCCAGTGGTGGCTGTCCTCACAGAATCTGGAGAGGGGAATCCCATTTGTCTGCCCAGAACCATCCATCACTTTCACGATGGATGCATCTCCAGTAAGATGCGGAGCACCCTTGGGAGACCACAGAGCCCATGGATCTGTCATCCTGGGAGTACCGACATCACATCAGCTTGCAGAAGCTCTGTGCAGTGCCTCTAGCTCTGACGGAATTGGATCCATTGATTTGGGGGTCAGATCATTCAGGTCCAGACAGACAATACAACTATCATGTTCTACCTGACCAGGCAGGGTGGGACGCACTTCTTTCCCTTGTGTCAGGAGACTCTTCACACTTGGACACTTATGCACAGCCTACAAGCAGATCTTCTGTTGATTCTTGTTGCTGGAGAAAAAAAAAACAGCTAATGGACACTCTCAGCTGGGCCAGAGAGACATTACACCAGGGGTCCCTGAATCTGGAGGTGGTAGACTATCCATTGTTTCAGTGGGGGCAGTCCTCTGGTGGATCAGTTTGCCTCATGGGAGAACAGAAAATGATGGCTGTTCTGTGCCTACCCCTCTCAGTCTGGGACACTGCAGGGGATGCCTACTCAAGGTCCTGGATCCCAGGCCTTCTGTACTTCTTTTATTCATTCCCCTTCATTCACAAGGTTGTAGTTAAGGCCCAGAAGGACAAGGCGTGGATGATCCTGATAGCTCCAGACTACCCAGGGATTTCTGGTACCTGGATCTCTTCAGCATCAGCAGCAAGCCTCCTTGGAGTTTACCTCTCCACCTCAATATGCTGACCAGACAACAGGGGAAGATCCTGCACCTGGACCGTCACCTCCTGCACCTCTCAGCCTGAGTCCTGAGCGGTTGGAGTTCCAGGCTATAGGCCTTTCGGAAGACGTCCTCCATGTTGTGGAGGCATCCTGTGGGAGTTGTCTCGTACATGCTACACATTTAAATGGAAGAGGTTCTTGATCTGGTGCCAGGGTAAGGAGCTTGATTCCCTTACCCACCCAATAGCGAGCATTCTCAACTACTTAATGTCTTTGTCTCAGTCAGAACTGCGAACAACGCACCAAAAGGTGCACCAAGCAGCCAGATCATACTGCCTCCATAGGCCCTACTGCTGGTGTTGGTAAAACTCATTGACAAGTTGTTTGAGCCTGTGCACAAATGTGAGATGTCACATTTGTTGTGGAAGACCACTATCCTGGTGGCCATAATGTCACTCAGAAGGTTCAGTGAGCTCCAGGTGCTCTTGGTGGAGTCTCCCTAATTGGTCTTCCACAAGGACAAGGTCACCCTTTGCCCCCACCTGAAGGTCCTCCCAAAGGTCATACTAGAGTTTCACCTTAACAAGGTGATTAACCTTCCAGTATATTTCAGTTACCTGACCTTAGAGGATAATAACAGACTACACACCTTGGACGTGCAGAGGGTGCTTTCTTACAG
Source organism: Neoceratodus forsteri (assembly GCA_016271365.2). Classification (NCBI taxonomy): domain Eukaryota; kingdom Metazoa; phylum Chordata; order Ceratodontiformes; family Ceratodontidae; genus Neoceratodus; species Neoceratodus forsteri. The sequence continues at coordinate 639,419,181 of CM028130.1, read as the reverse complement.
TAAGGAGTACATGACTGGAGTTCAGGGTAAAGCTCAACAGCTGTTTGTAATATACACTGAAACAGCGCCTGGCAGACCAGCAGCAAAGCAGATGATTGACAGGTGGATAACATCCTGCATTGACCTGTGCTACAGGTTGACTGGTGGGGAGTCATTCAAAGGACTTAGGGCTCCTACTGTCAGACATACGGCTGCCTCAGTGGCTGTTTCCAAGGATATCCTCATTGCAGAAATATTCAGGACTGCAACCTGAAATAAAGGGCACACCTTCATCTCCCATTACAGCATTGACATAATGAGTCTCTGGGATGCTACTTTTGGGTCCTCAGTGCTCCAGTTTGTGTTCACCAAATAGGGGTGTGTGCCATGCCCCTTCCTCCTAGAGTACTGCTAGGAGTCTGCCAATGTGTGGTTAGTGAACTATATCCACACCCTTAGAAATATAAGTTACTCACCTGTAACCTCAGTTCTAGGACTGTTACACAGTTCACATCCACACCACCCAACCAAACTTCCCTGGCAATGTGGCACCCAAATCTCTGCTTCCAGGGTGCAAAGATCTGATGTTATGGGGCAGATCCAGATGATATACCACCCAGTTGGTAGGAGGAGTTTAGCTTGAAGGCATTCTGATGACTCAGCTGTCTCCAAGAAGACTGCCATTGTGTGGATACTGGATACCACTCCTAGAACTATGGTTACAGGTGAATAACCTATAGTTTTTCCTTGTGTAGCCCAGGTGCCGTGTGCCTATGGGCTACTACCCTTGTCTGTTGTCCCTGGTACAGGTTAAGGGGCCAAGGGGCCTGGGTCCTGCTACAATAGCAATTGGGGGTTCTTTCCCAGAGTTATAAATAATAGTGTAGTATCTCCACCCAGAGTAAGTTATAAGTGGGTCAGGTGACTGGTTGGTATGGCCCCCTGGGATACTGCACCAACCCACCTCCCTGACCAACCACTCTGCACACTGGATCCCCAACAACCTTTTCCCACTAGATATCAATATCATAGAGCTTTCTGAAAGCAAGTGCAATATACCTCTCTGGACACAGCAATGCCAACAACTAACTCACAGCTTTATTAAGGGGAAGGGCTAGGAAAGGGGTACCTGGAACAGGGATAGCTGTGGGAAGCAAAGAGGTTAGTGATGAAATTGGTTAACGGTGACATAAGGGCCCGTAGGCCAGCCCACCTCCTGGCAGCCCACCCCCACTGGTACCAGTGTAACTCAAAGAGGTCCCTGGGCTATCCTCTTGGTGCAGGCCTGGATGTTGTCACAAGTTGCCCAGCTGTTGGGGGCCCCAGAAGTTTGGAAATAATTTTAGGATCATACACCCTGTCTCAGAATCCAGGAACCAGGTTCTGGGTACTCACAGTTTGCAGATCTCAGCAACGGTTGGTGTAACAATTTCAAGCTGTCCTGGAGTGTGGAGCGCCGCTCGATTAATACAGCAATGGGCAGAAGGGAGGATGGTCTTGGTTCCACTGGCAGATTGGATCTTGTTTGCAGGTCTTGCAGCTTGTCCCCTTGATTGTAGGCCTGGCCACTTGTCACCTTGAGTCGCTTCTGGCCCATTGCAAAGCTCAATAGCAGGTCCACACCAGCCCCAGAAGGCCCAGACCTGGGACTGGCTCCACAACCCAGCTCCCCACAAGGGTTGTAGGTGCCCTAGCACCCCAGAAAGCACTGGTGACCTCCTGTGACAGTGGGTCCCTCTTGGAAGGGGTTAACTAGCTCCCTCCCTGCCTCCGGGTGAGGACTCCCAAAAAGTCCTCTGTAGTCCCTGCATGGAGGTGGTAACTAGGCAGTGCTTCCAATTAAACAGCAGTACCGGTGTGCCAGTTGGGTGCTAGCCTTCCGATTTTCACTCCAGCTAAAGAATTCGGCAGGTGGAAGTCCAAGATTAGTCAAACCCCTGCTCACTTCAGAGTTTGCAGCGCTAACTGTCCACAAAAGTTTCCTTTCAGCTTCAGCTGGGACACGGCTGTTAACCACTCAGTTCGGTCCACACAATAAAATCACAGAACCTGGCTAGCACCCTGACTGGAGACGATTTGCCTCTTCAAAATTACTTCCTTAGTCCCAATCTGCCAGTCAAGTCCTTTGCAGCAAACTGATCAACTTCCAAAGTGACACAATGCAGAGCTAGCAGCACAGTCATTTTCTTAGTGCAGGGTCTCTGCAACCAGATATTTTCTCCACTTAAAGCAGCAGAATTCACAGTACCTGAAGAGTACCATAATCCAATCCAGTCTCTCGTTCTCCTTCCTCTTTAACTCACTTTCCGTGGCACAATTCACAGCTGAGACCTGAGCAAGGCCTTGGACAGTCCAGTTCCTCTCGCACAGAATCCTCCTAGCTCGAGAAGAGCCCGGGATGAGACTGAAGAAATCCCAGAAAGTCCTTAGGTTAGCATAATGGTTAAGAACACTGATCTGCAAACCTGGAGACCTGGGTTTGAATCCCACAGCCCAGCTTGCAAACTGTGTGACACTGAGCAAGTCACTTAACTTCCTTGTGATCCCAGTTTGCACCTGGAAACAAGCTTCAGTTCAGTGTGCCTTTCCCAGTTAAACAATTTCCCCTTTCCCTTTTCTTTCAGGGATTCAGCCTCCTGATTGGCTGGTCAAGCCAATCAATCATCAATAACCATAGTGATCAATATTCCCTAAATATTCATTTAAGCATGATCTAGGCACCTGAATGAGTCCCCTCCTTCTCCCAGGAGTCCCTTTTCACAGATTTTGGGTGCCCAGACACTGGATTGGCTGTTAGGAAGGGTCAGAGGATCAAAAGCATGGCTGCTTCCACACAGTTTTATAGCAGTCCTTATGGTGTCTCATGAACAAAGCCCTGTGCAGCCGACATCAATACTTTAATTTGATCATTTCCCCACAGCCTGGTAGCCCCAACTATGCCCTTTTAATTAAGCCTGCTCACTATCATTTAGGCCCAGTAGTTTAGCTGTCACTGCCGCCTAAGTACATAACCTCCAGGCGACAGGCAGCATCTCATGAGTATTAATGAGGGATTCATTACTTATTCATTAGCCCTACATTATGCCCGTAATTAAACTCTATTTTTTAAACACCAAAGGGACTTCTTGCCAACCCCCTCAAGGTCACTGATCCTCATTTAACTCAGGAGGGGCACTGGGACCGCTAAGGAACCACCTCGATTGACAGCTAGAACGGCGGTCAGTATGCCAAAGGTGTTACTGTGTGCATGCGTGATCCCTGCTTGTTCCAAGGAGCTAAGCAAAGAGTGGGGACTCGCAAACAAGGATCTAAGCCCGAACTGGGCTAAAATTCAGTACAGGGATTGGGAGCACACTGGAGAACCAGGTCTCTGGCGGGTGAACATCGGGGGAAAATGGAATGCCAGGCAGAATGGAGAATGAGAAAATACATGGAGCAATAAGGTAAGCTCCAGAGTGGGGGTTACACTTGTACTTGGCTTTTATTAGTCATATGGTAAATGTACTGAATCTACCATCCCATGAATCTGAAGTGGAAATTGAGGAGGCATAATTTATGAAGATTCCAGGGCTGACTTTCTCCAAAAGGTTGTCAGTTTCTGTTTATAAGACCCTTTGAAAAGGCACTGCTAAGGTGCTAACAACACGATATTCAGCACTGATCACTGGCAAAAACAAGCATTTGTCAATGACGAATGTTGTCGCGCTGGCATTGGCTTTGGTAGTGCAGTGCGGAAACACATTTCAGTCAGGATGTGAAAAATGACAGCTGTACTGTTCACAAGGAGGTGTAGAAAAATGACAAAGTTGAAAATTTGGCATGAAAATATTGCAAATTTACAAAGTTATGAGCGTGCGTAGCAACTGCGCAACGCACACTCGTAACACAGTCATTTTATAGAGTATCGTCACCAAATTTTCAACATAGGCATTTTAGGACCTCTGCTCATGAACAGTATCACTGTAATTTTCGTAATCTGCCCCGAACACTGATTTCCCAAAGCGACCACGCTATTGTGTGCCGAAAGTGTGGAAACACATTTCGGCCAGGATATGAAAAATGACAGCTGTACTGTTCACAAGGAGGTGTAGAAAAATGACAGTGTTGAAAATCTGGCATGAAAATATTGCGAATTTGCGAAGTTACAAGCGTGCGTAGCAACTCGCAATGCATGCTAATAAAAACAGTCATTTTTGATTTCTTCCACCAGATTTGCAACATAGGCTTTTGAGAGCCCACCTCATGAACACTGCCACTGTCCTTGCATTAATCAGTCCGAAAGGTGATTCCGGCGCGGTGACTGCGGGAAATCACCTTCGGGATAATCTCGATCATAATAGTTCATGGGGTGGGGTCCCAAAACCCATGTTGAAAGTTTAGTGCAAAAATTCCAAAAAATGCCCAAGATATGCATCAAAGTTGAAAAAACCCTAATTATTCTATTATACAGCTACCCGGCATTTCCTCAGTTCGCGGTTGGCTTTAAAGAGTGCAGACGTGTTCCCCGTCCACCGAAGATCATCGCACCAGGCTCCGGAGGTAAGTATGGGGTGAGGGGGCATGGGGAGGCAGGGTGCACAGTGGGTGGGTGCGGATGGTGGGTAGGGAGATACGAGGGACCTTTTCTGTTTACAGGTGAAAAAAATATATATATCCCGGATGGTTTTCTTTTTACAGGTGTTTTTTTTTAGAAGTACAGTAGCCGATGGGGATTGGGCACCCCATTGCTTTATAGGGGAGTGGGGGACAGATGCCGACGAGGATTGGGCGCCCCATCTGCAAACAGTGAAAGCGAGGGGCATGAGCCGAGGGGATTGGGCACCCTCGGCAACCACAAAAGGAGAGGGAGGACACATTTGCTGATGGGGGTGGGCTTCCCTGTCAGCACATACAAGAGGGGCAGGGTAAGCCAACCGGGGGATTGGGCACCCCAGAAGTCGGCAGTTTAGTGGCCACTGTGCTGCCATGTTTGATGCTGGGGAAACATGTAGGAAGGTCCGCTGTGTGTGACGAGCTTTGCTCGCATTGCAGCGGACCTTTCCTTAGATGTGCTCGCCTGGGTTGTGTGGTGCCAGCATGCAGGCTGATTGGGGAATGAGGGACGTACCTACTGGTGCATGCCCTGCATTCGCCCAACAGCGACCATGCCTCCAAATCTCCACTACCACAAGATGTTGGCTGTGCAAGTGCACCAACATAAAAAATAAAATGAGGCTAGGGTGGGTTCTGAATTCATCTCTGCCCACCTTGAGCATGAGGGAGTAGTTCAACCAGCTGCCTTTGAAGAGGCAGAGGTTTCCCTGAACAAAGATTCCAGGAAACTGGACCACTTGGCAAGGAAGGTTTACTTCAACACTAATGCTGAGGCAGACTGTCTAAGTTGTACTACACATTATCAGCAGGATCTGTGAAATACTGTCCTGCTTGTATGTGCCAGTTTGCCACTGCAGGACCTGACACACCCAGCAAACACCATGAAAGTCTGGAAGCTGCAAAATATAACTTTCATTCGAAAGGCATAGACATGAATGACACTGCTTCTAGGGCCACAGCAAATGTTAGAAGTTTTGTGTGGCACAGATCAACCTCCCCGACACAGTACACTACACTCAGATTAAGGCTATTGATTTATCATTTGAGGGCTCCTCTGTATTTGAGGACAGAGCAGAGGCTGCCATGAAAACAACTGATGAACAGAAATCAACTTTTAGAAATTTGACAGAAAAAAACTCCACCTCCTATGGATCCTACAGCAGGGAGCATATGGGAAGGCCACTTAACAAAAGATCCTATGTGTACCAAGAGTATCGTATTCAGAGGGGCGCAGGGTGTGGCAGAGGTAGGAGAGGAACAAGGCAGAAGTCTACCTGAGCTTTTCCAGATGAGGCAAAGCATTGCCCAAGTCAAATAATTCTGCCTCATTGATTCACTGCTGGTAGGAAGGTGCCTGTCTTACCTCCAGGAAAGAGAAAACAGTTACCACATACAAGAGCATCCCGGAGGGAGCAGGACAGGACTTAACTCTTAAATTTGTAACATTTTTAAAGCCAAGTCCAACTAGAATATCTGCAGTACATCTAGCAGCCAAGGGCAATGTACATGAAGGGTCACTGAGCAGGATGGGTTAGGTGACCCACGAATCGTCTCTGAACCATCAAGTGCTTGATTTTAGTGTTTCAGAGATGGGGAGTCCAGATGTTGACCTGTTTGTGTCTTGATAGAACAGAAAACCCACCCAGTTTTGCTGCTGACCTACCTCAGTAGGGGCAATCCCGGGAATGCTCTCTCCCATAACTGGAGGGGAAAATTAGCATTTCCTCCATTCCCACTGTTCCTAAGGGTCATGTTGAAATTGAAACGAGAGCCCACACTTATGATTCTGATAGTACCAGACTGGCTCAGGCAGGCTGGTACTTTGCGCGATTCACAATTTCATATAAAAGGACTGTAACTTTCCTCTGAGGCAGGATCTTTTCACTCTGTACAGGGGATAATCACCCAGATCTCAAAATGCTTCTTTTGAGAGCATGGTTCTTGAGAAGTTAGAGTATATGGCCTAAATATGTTTAATCAGGTGCTGGAGGTTTTCAAGGTTGCCGGAAAGCCAGCAACCAGGAAAACATGTTTATCAAAATGGAAAGGATTCAACTTCTGGTGTGCCTCTCAACACACCACAGCTATGACTGCAGATTTGTTAGTGCTTTTGGATAACCTGGTGCATTTACAATCCCAAGGCCAGAAACTTTCTACTAAAAGTGCACTTGGTAGTGGTTTCAACTTTCAAGACAGCAGTGAAAAAAAAGCTGGGGGTACTCATATCAGACAACCTAAAGGTAGGCAAGAAATGTGAGAAGTCAGTAAGGAGGTCTGGGAGATACTAGGATGCATAGGGAGAGGCATCACCAGTAGAGAACAGGAAGTTGTTATCCCTCTGTACAGACCATTGGTGAGACCCCAGCTGGAGTACTGCATGCAGTTCTGGAGACCCCATTTCTGCAAGGACATAGACAGGATGGAGGCAGTCCAGAAGAGGGCAACTAAAATGCTACAGGGTCTGCACCAGAAGCCATACGAAGAGAGACTAAAGGAGCTTAATATATATACCCTCAATGAAAGGAGGGAGAGGGGGGACATGATAAGAAACTTTTAAGTATCTCAAAGGAATCAACAAAGTCCAAGAGGGTAGCATCTTTCAGAAAAACAGATGTGCAAGAACAAGGGGATACAATTTGAAGATGGGGGGGGACGGCTCAGGGGCAATGTGAGGAAGTATTTTTTTTCATGGAGAGGGTGGTAGATGCATGGAATGACCTTTCTGAGGAGGTTGTGAGGTCAAAAACAGTGGGGGAATTCAAGAATGCATGGGACAGACATAAGGTAATTCTAGTGGGGGATAGGAGGAGGCAGGGTGTGGGTTAACTAGGATCTGCAGTTAATCCAATAGGTAGAGAAATGGGCAGACTGGGTGGGCCAAGAGGTCCTTATCTGTTGTCAAAGTCTATGACCATGTTTCTATATTTCTTTTCTTCACAACCAGTGTTTACAAAGTTGTTCAAGGACTTGCCTCCTCCTGTGAGAGAACCAGATCTCCTATAGGATTTGTACCTTGTTCTGCCAAAGCTGTTGAACTGCCATTATAGCCGATGTTTTCAAGTACCTGACATGGAAGACAATGTTTCTAATAAGTACTGTACTACTTCTGTCAGAAGGGTCAGTGTACTGCAGGCGTGCTGTACAGATCACAATGTTGTGGACGTTGATAAGAATAAAGTGGTGTTTAGGCCATATGTAAATTTTTCCAAAAGTGGTTTCTGAAATTTACATGAACGTCTTGTGACTTTGCCTAACTCTTTTCCAAAAATTCACTCAGATGCAGGTGAGGGAAACTGCACAGCCTAGACATAAAGAGGGGTTTAAGTTTCTCCTTGGATAGAACCAAAGTACCCCGATCTGACAGCAGTTAGTTGTTTATCACTTACGATGAGGTAGGAAAAGGCAAGCCATCAACTAAAAAGAGTATATAATTAGATAGTCACATGCATACAGTTTTTCTATGAAAAGGTTAGCAAGCAGACTCCCAGAGGCCTACAGTTACACTCCGTTTGATGTGCATCTGCCTCTTGCAGCATTAAGAGGCATATCTCTTCAAAAAGTCTTCAAAGCAGCTACCTGGCCCACAATATACATTGTTAGTGCCTGGACATCAGAGTAGAAGGGATGCAGGTTTGGTACTTCAGAACCTTTTCCCTAAATAGGTTATAGACCCTGCTTCCCAAGGTACTGCTTGGAATCTCCATATTGTGACATCATTAATACAATCTCACTGGTAGAAGAAAAAAATACTCGCTAGAATAATGATGTTTCTTCTAGAGAATGTATTAGTGATTTATACAAACACTTCCCTACCTCCCCTTCTAGGACCATGGTATAAAAGAGTTCTTCAGAATTAATCAAACATTTGTTTTTTTTTTCCGCTTGAGCATTTAATTATTGCAAACTTTGCAGTTTTGTCAATTTTCACGTGTGGTTTTGCATTAATTTCATTACATTAAGTAAGAATACTTAGCATAGATTAGTATGGTAGTCACAGATCTTTTCTGGTATTCAGCCATAAATCTCATTAGAACACTGGGGGACAGTGACCACAGGGCAGTTTGAACTTTAGCGTTCTAAAGTTATGTCTTGGGGCAACAACTTAAGGCTGAGATGATGCTGATTGATATTTCCTCTGGAAGAAACATTTTTCCATGACAAGTCATTTTTTACTTCTCATTGGATCATTAGACATCGGAGGAAAGGTGTTTGAAGATTGGTTTACAGGTGCTCATGTTCAGTGGCAGGCACCTGATCAGAAAGCTAGAAGGTTTGTCTCTGGACCATTACCCCAGGTTCCCTTGCCACATATAGAAACATAGAATTTAATGGCAGAAAAGAACCACTTGGCCCACCTTGGAAGGCGTGGGATAAAACAGATGCAAAAACCAGAAGTCAGGTGCATAAAAATGCAATGTGCGTTATTTTATTCAAATCAGAAAATAAAAAAATAAAAATAATAAAAATATAGAAAGCAAAAGGCTATTCAAACAACATGAAGTCTTGCTATATTATGACATATGCAGTGAGTCCCAACCTTCGAACTGCTCTGGAGGTGAAAGAGTTAACTTTCCATGCCAGGCATGGAACGCTGAGCTCGAGCTCGGTTGAAAACTCTGTCTGTTGTTCTTCAAACTCAAACTGTCAGATTCTTTGCTCCGCCTCACTGAACAGTCACCCCGGAGATTTTCTCCTTCTGTTCAGTTCATTTTGTCGGTTAAAGTATTATTTTCTCATTTTTTTGACCGAATTTAAACCGCAACCAGTCGGTTCAAGCTCTGTCTGTGGTATTGTAAGTACTAGATAGCTTTTACATTTATTTCTTCTGTGTGGAACTTGTAAACAGTTATCGGTTCGGTTTGAACCGATCAGGTTGTTTGAAATATATTAATCTGTCTTTTAGAGTGTAGTTACGGTTCTTATCGGTTCTAAAAAAGCAGTTTTATTACGGTTTTCGACCCGTGACACGGTTGGGAACCGATAAGAGGGTCTTGCTTGACGGATTGCCATAAACGGGCAAGTTTGGTTAGGACTGGCACTATGTCTGGAAAACCAAAAGAAAAACTGCCCACTGGCTTCAACACTGCAGTGTCTGTGGGGAAGACTTGCTAAGGCTGACCCCCACACCACCTGTGTTTATTGTCTGGGGTTTGACCACCTCAATGCAGACTGCCAGATTTGCAAAAATTTTCCTGCAGCTACCCTGGAAAAGAGAGTTGGTAGGCTTAGGGAAAGAGAGGCCAAGAAGTCCGCTGACCCGGATGGGCAGCCCAGTTCGGTTCCAACCGAACTGGATTGAGTGCCCTCTGACCAGGGCGAGACTTCCTCTGACAAAAGGAGAGTCGACTCTGAGGAGTCGGTTCTAGCAAAAAGGACAAGGAAATCAGCTGGTGTGGAGCCAAAACGTTCCTCTCCAACCGCTGAAGAAATAGACAAAGCGATTAAAATTGTCCAGTCGCATTCCCCGGTTCCGACCGAACCGGCACTATCAGGTAAGTGTACGGTTCGGCCGGTTCCACCGGTTCAAGAGTATGATTTAGAGGAATTTTATGAACCGGAGGAGGGGGAAGAGGAGTATGAGGAGAGTGAATGTGGATCTGAAAGTCTGGATGTGCCCATTGAACCGGACATCTCCCCAGACAGACCTTCAGGAGTGTCTCCTCCTAGGCTTTCTGAGTCCCCTTCTCATTTTATGTTTTATAAAAAAGTGGCTGAAACCTTCCAGCTCCCTATGGAGGAAGCTGTGGATGATCAAGAGGAACCTGACTATGTGCAAATGATGGATATCCCAGAGTCCAGGAGACTGTCTATTCCTTTGCATAAATCTTTTGGGAAACAGACAGTAAAAATTCTAAAAACTCCTCACACTATACCTCCTGTTGATAAGAGAATGGACAAGAGGTACACATTGTCAGGCTCTGATACGGAATTCCTTACACAACAGTGCAACCATGTTGGGGTAGTGCAGGCTGCAGCCTGTGACAAGGCAAATATTCCCTTGGCCTCACCCCCCCCGACAAGGACTCCAGGAGGATTGATGCCATGGCAAAGAAACAGTACATGGCAGCATCCTTGGGACTCAGACAGGCAAATGATATGGCTTATGTTGCTAGATACCAGAAATCCAGATGGGATACTGTTATGGCTCTAGCAAAACAGGTCCCTGGCCCGCTTGCCAAGGAGCTGGAGCAGGTAGCTGCTGATGGTATTGAGGCATCTAAGGTGCAGTTCCATGCTGCAGTGGACTCTAATGATGTGTCATCAAGAGTCATGGCTATATCTGTGGCACTTTGCAGAATGGCTTGGCTCAGATGTACTAGCCTGTCACAGGATACCCAGACTAAGGCCATGGATTTTCCTGTTGTGGGTAATTCTCTGTTTGGAGAGCAGACAGAGAATTACATGAAGAAAATGGATGAGTATAGGACCACCTATAGGAGTGCACAGGCCAAGGAAAGGCAGGCCACTCCTCAAGGCAGCTTTCCAGGGGCAGGGCAGGCCTTTTCATGAGACCTTTTACCAAGCCCAGGCCTCCTCTTCAGCTTCACGCCTAGAGGGGTTCTTTAGAGGAGAGCAGGCGGAGTGCAAGCAGGCCTGCTTCCCCCCCCCTCAGCCTAAAGCCCCTGCCAAGCAGGCACCCTGATGGGGTGGCCAGGGCCGATTCTCAACTACCTGTAGGGGGCAGGCTGGCTTACTTTGTCCAGGACTGGAAGTCTCTGACATCAGACAAGTGGGTCCTGGAAGTAGTAAGCCAGGGACTGGTTCTCAGCTTCAAAAAGTTTCCAAAGATCCTTTCCACCTGCAAATCCACCAGAGGCACTTGCCTTAGAGGTAGAGGTCTCTTTCCTCCTTGCTCTCAGAGCTGTGGAAAGGGTTCCACCCCTACACCAGGGCAAAGGGTTGTACTCCAGGTACTTCCTTACCCCAAAAAAGACAGGAGAATGGCGGCCCATCCTGGATCTCAGATATTTAAACAAGCACCTTTTAAAACCAAAATTCAAAATGGTGACTCTGGGAATTATTCTACCCTCTCTAAGGCCAGGGGACTGGCTAGCGTCCCTGGACCTCAAGGATGCCTACTTCCATATTCTCATCAGAAGCTCCCATCGAAAGTACCTCAGGTTCGAGCTGCCCTCAGGCCATTACCAGTTCAGAGCAATGCCCTTTGGCCTCACCTCTGCTCCAAGGGTATTCACAAAATGCCTGGCAGTAGCAGTTGCCCACCTAAGAAGGCAAAAAATTCCCATCTTCCCTTACCTGGACGATTGGCTCATAGTAGGCCAGTCTCCAGACCAAGTCAAGTTACGTCTTCAGATAACTCAGCAACTGCTTACCTCTGTAGGTTTCCTTCTGAATCTTCCAAAGTCAGTTCTAGAGTCTGTCCAGCTCCTCACCTTCATAGGCGCAGAACTGAACACAGAGGAAGTCAGAGCCTTCCTTCCTTTGGACAGGGCAAGGACCCTGGTCTCTCTGGCCTCCTCATTCACCCTGCAGGTCTCTCGACCAGCAAGGCATTTTCTACAGCTCCTAGGGCACATGGCTGCTTCTACAGCAGTAGTGCAAGGAGACAGATTTCAGATGAGGGACATCCAGTTCCATTTGAGAGCCTTTTGGTCTCAAAGAAAGGACCCTCTAAACCAAATTGATCCCAGTGACTCGAACCCTGATCCAAGCCCTACAGTGGTGGCAGGATCAGAGCAATCTGAGACAGGGGGTTCCCTTTGTCACTCAGTCTCACTCTTTAATCCTTACTACAGATGCATCCCTCTTGGGGTGGGGAGCTGACATGGGCGACCTCACTACCCAGGGACTGTGGTCCCCTCAGGAATCCCTGCTCCACATCAACCTGTTGGAGATCAGAGCAGTTTTTTCTAGCACTTCAAACTTTTTCCAAATCTGTTCAGAACAAAGTTGTACAGGTCAGAACAGACAACACCACTACAATGTGGTACATCAACAAGCAAGGAGGCACTCGGTCTATGGCCTTGTGCACTGAAGCAATGAAGTTGTGGTCTCTGGCTTATTCCCTGAACACCTCCCTTACGGCAGTTCACCTCCCAGGCAAGGACAATGTCCTGGCAGATGCTCTCAGCAGGATTTCCTAGGGCCATCACGAATGGTCACTGGATCCCCTGGTCCTGGAGGTAATATTTGCCAGGTGGGGCACCCCGCAGATAGATCTTTTTGCAGCCCCAGACAATCACCAACTTCCCCTTTTTTGCTGCAGGCCTCCAGTGTTGGGCTCAGTCCCTCTGGATGCCTTAGTTCTCAATTGGGAAGGGAAGTTTCTCTATGCTTTCCCCTTCCCTCTCCTGTTCAAAGTGTTAGTCAAAATCAGATCTCAGTCCTACAAAGTGATTCTGATTGCTCCAGATTGGGCCAGACAACCCTGGTATCCACTCCTACTGTCCTTAGCAGTCCATCTTCCCCTGTGTCTTCCCAGGAATCACAATCTGTTAACCTGTGCTCAGGGAAGGGTTTGGTACCCGAACCTCAAATCTCTCAATCTCAAGGCCTGGCTCTTGAAGAGTTAGAATTTGCTGATCTACACCTCTCCCAAGGTGTATTGGATATATTGAAGGCTTCTAGGAAGCCTTCCACCAGGGCTACTTACAATTCCAAATGGAAGAGGTTTTCCATATGGTGCTCTGGGAAGCATATTTCCCCAGAATCTGCTGATTTACCCACAGTCCTGGATTATATGGTCCATTTGAACACTTTGGGGCTCAAACCAACTACCCTAAAGGTGCATTTGGCAGCTGTGTCTGCTTTCATTTCAGCAGGTAAACCCTCTTCTCTTTCAGCTCATCCTGTATTCTCTAAGTTTTTTTAAGGGATTGCTTCACACCAACCCTCCATTCCAGCCTTGCTAAAGTCCCACCCCATTCATAATAGTGTCCCAATTATCTACCCCCCCCTCCGTCATTATCATAATAAAGAAGTACACGACAGCCATCGTCACTTTCTGTGGTTCATACAACATGAAGTCTTGCTATATTATGACAGTAGCAGTTTGTCCCACCACTAGAACTGCTCCGGAGGTGAAATGGTTAATACCATTCCAAAATAGAACTTTGAGCACGAGCTCTAAGAAGCAACTCTATCTGTGTAATTTCAAACCTGAACTGTCAGATTCTTTACTCCGCCTCAGTGAACAGTCGCTCCGGAGATTTCTCCTACTGCTCGGTTCATTTCTCGGTTTAAACAGTGTTTTCTCGGTTAGATTCAACCGAGAATAGTTTTATTTTAACCACAAATCCGTTCGGTTCAAGCTCTGTCTGTGGTAATCGTAAGTAAATTAAAGGTTTTGTCTGTGTGGAACTTGTAAGTTTATCGGTTCGGTTTTGAACCGATCAGCTGGGTTTAAAACTTATTAACTTTAAAGTTTAACATTTTAGAGTGCGGTTCCCGGTTCTTATCGGTTTTAAAAAAAACGGATTTTATTACGTTTTTTTCCAATACCCGTGACACGGTTAGGAATCGATAAGGGTGTCTTGCCTGGCACTGCCGTTTAAAGGGCAAGTTTTTCTGGTTAGGCTGGCATTATGTCTGAGAAACCCAAAAGAAAAACCGGGCCCACTGGGTTTCAACACTGTGATGTCTGTGGGGAAGTCTTTGCCAAGGCTGACCCACACACCACATGTGTCTATTGTCTGGGGTTTGACCACCTCCAGTCAGACTGCCAGATATGTAAGAATTTCCCTGCAGCTACCCTGGAAAGAGATTGGGCAGGCTCAGGGCAGAGAGGCCAAAAGTCCGCTGACCGGATGGCCAGCCGGTTGGTGCCAACCGACCGGAGAGGAGATCCCTCTGACCAGGCGAGACTTCCTCGGGCAAAAGAAAGCTGGTTCTGAGGAACCAATTCCAGTAAAGAAAACAAGAAAGTCAGCAGGTTTGGGTCCAAAACCCTTCTCCAACTGCTGCAGAGATAGCAAAAGCCACAAATTGTGCAGTCATTGATCTAGTTCCGTCCGAACCGCCACTATCTGGCAAAAGGTCGATCCGTCCGTTCCAGTGGTTCAGGAATATGATGTTGAGGAATTTTATGAACCAGAGGAGGGGAGGATGATTATGAACAGTATGAATGTGGCTGGGAAGGTCTGGGTGTGCCCATTGAACGGACATTTCCCAGACAGACCTCTAGAATCTCCCCTATGCTATCTGAGTCCCCATCTCATTTTATGTTTTACAAAAAGTTGCTGAAACCCTCAGCTTCCCTTGGAAGAAGCTGTGGATGAGCAAGAGGAGCCTGATTTTGTAGAAATGATGGATATTCCAGAGTCTAGGAGATTGTCTATTCCTTTGCATAAGTCTTTTAGGAAGCAAACAATAAAAATTTTAAAAGCTCCTAATTCTGTGCCTCCTGTAGATAAAAAGATGGACAGAAGGTACACATTGTCAGGTCCTGATACAGAATTCATTTCTCAGCAATGCAGTCATGTTGGGGTAGTTCAAGCTGCAGCCTGTGATAAAGCTAATATCCCCCTGGCTTCACATCCTCCTGACAAGGATTCCAGGAAGATTGATGCCATGGCGAAAAAACAGTATATGGCAGCCTCTCTTGGACTCAGGCAAGCAAATTATATGGCTTATGTAGCTAGGTATCAGAAATCTAGATGGGATACTGTTATGGAATTAGCCAAGCAAGCCCATGGCCAGCTGGCTAGCGAACTAGAACAGGTGGCTGCTGATGGCATTGAGGCTTCTAAGGTACAGTTTCATGCTGCTGTGGATGTTAATGATGTTTCCTCTAGGGTCATGGCCACATCTGTAGCTTTAGTAGGTTGGCCTGGCTCAGGTGTACTAGTCTGTCACAGGATACCCAGACTAAGGCTATGGATTTTCCTGTGGTGGGAAATTCTCTGTTTGGGGAGCAGACAGAGAATTACATGAAAAAGATGGAGGAATATAGGACTACTTACAAAAGTGCCCAAGCTAAGGAGCGGCAAGCCACTCCTCAGAGGCATACCCCCAGGGGTAGGGGTAGGCCTTTTCACAGGCCTTTTTACCAGACTCAGGCCTCCTCTGCCTATGCTCAGAGGGGCTTCTTCAGAGGCAGAGGCAGACGAGGGGTGGGCAGGCCTGCTCCCACCCCTCAGCCTAAAGCTCCTGCTAAGCAGGCACCCTGATGGGGTGCCCAGGGCCGATTCTCCTTTACCGGTAGGGGGCAGGCTGGCTTACTTCAGTCAGAACTGGGCTTCTTTAACCTCAGACCAGTGGGTTCTGGAAGTAGTAAGCCAGGGTCTGGTTCTCAGCTTCAAAAGATTTCCCAAGTTGAGAACCAGACTTTTTCTACCTGCAAGTGCTTCAGAGACCTTTGCTCTGGAAGCAGAGGTCTCAACCCAGTTGGCTCTCAGAGCAGTGGAAAGGGTTCCTCCCCTGCACCAGGGCAGGGGTCTGTATTCCAGATACTTCCTTACCCCAAAAAAGACAGGAGAATGGCGGCCCATATTAGACCTCAGATATCTGAACATGCATCTTTTGAAACCAAAGTTCAAAATGGTAACTCTGGCAATGATTTTACCCTCCCTAAGGCCAGGGGACTGGTTAGCCTCCCTGGACCTCAAGGATGCCTATTTCCACGTCCTAATCAGAAGCTCCCATCGAAAGTACCTCAGATTCGAACTACCCTCAGGTCATTACCAGTTCAGAGCAATGCCCTTCGGCCTTACCTCTGCCCCAAGGGTATTCACAAAGTGTCTAGCAGTGGCAGTGGCTCACTTAAGGAGGCAAAGGATTGCTGTTTTCCCTATCTAGACGATTGGCTCATTGTAGGCCAGTCCCAGAACAGGTAAAATCTCACCTGCAAGTTACCCAGCAGCTTCTCACCTCCTGGGCTTTCTGCTAAATCTACCAAAGTCGGTTCTGGAACCAGTCCAGGTACTCACCTTTTAGGGGCAGAGTTGGACACAAAGCTAGCCAGAGCTTTTCTTCCCTTAGAAAGGGTGACGAATTTAGTGACTCTGGCCTCCTCCTTCACCCTGCAGGTCTCGACCAGCAAGACACTTTCTGCAGCTCCTGGGACACATGGCTGCATCCACAGCTGTTGTGCAGGGAGCAAGATTTCAGATGAGAGACATTCAGTTTCACTTGAGAACCTATTGGTCTCAGAGAAGAGACCCCTTTCCAAGTTGGTCCCAGTGACTCGAACCTTGATCCAGGCCCTCCAGTGGTGGCAGGATCAGAGCAATTTAAGATTGGGTTCCCTTCATTCCCCTGCTCACAATTTGACTCTCACTACAGATGCTTCCCTTCTGGGTTGGGAGCCCACATGGCGACCTTTCCACTCAGGAGTGTGGTCCCCCAGGAATCTCTGCTCCACATCAATTTGCTGGAACTCAGAGCTGTCTTTTTAGCTCTTCAAGCATTTTCTGCATCTGTCCACAACAAGGTGATACAAGTCAGAACAGACAACACCACAACAATGTGGTACATCAACAACAGGGGGCACTCGGTCTTCGGCCTTGTGCACCGAGGCAATGAAGTTGTGGTCTCTGGCCTATTCCCTGAACACTTCCCTCATAGCAGTTCATCATCCAGGGAAGGACAGTGTCCTAGCGGATGCTCTCAGCAGGATTTCCCAGGGCCATCACGAATGGTCCCTGGATCCTCAAGTGCTGGGGATAGTCTTTGCCAGATGGGGCACCCCTCAGATAGATCTTTTTGCAGCCCCAGACAATCACAAACTTCCTCTGTTCTGTTGCAGGCCTCCAGTGTTGGGCTCAGTCCCCTGGATGCCCTTCTCCTGGATTGGGAGGGATTTCTTTATGCTTTCCCTCCTTCCCTCTCCTATTCAAAGTATTAGTCAAAATCAGATCTCAGCCTTGCAGGGTGATTCTGATTGCCCGGATTAGCCAGGCAGCCCTGGTACCCACTCCTTCTGTCACTGACAGTCCATCTTCCCCTTGCCTCCCAGGATTCACAACCTGTTAACTTGTGCCCAGGGAAGGGTTTGGTATCGGACCTCAAATCCCTCAACCTCAAGGCCTGGCTCTTGAGGAGTTAGAGTTGCTGAATTACACCTCTCTCAAGGTGTTCTTGAAATCCTAAAGGCTTCCAGAAAGCCTTCCACTAGAGCTACTTATAGTTCTAAATGGAAAAGGTTTTCCATTTGGTGTGCTAGGAAAAATATTTCCCAGAATCTACTGATTTGCCCATTGTATTAGATTACATGGTCCATCTTAATTCCTTGGGTCTCAGACCAGCTACCCTGAGAGTCCATTTGGCAGCTGTATCTGCTTTTGTGTCAGCAGGAAAGTCATCCCTCTTTCCACTTCGCCCTATGTTTTCCAAGTTTTTAAGGGATTACTCATACTAATCCACCCTTTCGGAACCGGCCCTGCCTGGGACCTTAATGTTTGTATTGCCCAGTTAATGCAACCCCTTTTGAACCTCTGTTTTCTGCAGAGCTTAAGTATCTAACTTGGAAAACTGTTTTCTGGTGGCTATCACTTCTGCTAGGCCAGGTAAAGTGAGTTGCAAGCCTTGTCAGTGGAAACTGACTTTATTTCTTTCCACAGGGATAAGGTAGTCCTTAGGACTAATAGGAAGTTTTACCTAAGGTGGTTTCAGATTTCCATCTTAACCAATCTATCTCCCTTCCAGTATTTTTCACTGATCACTCCTCTTCTGGTGAGAGGAGGTTGCACAGCCTGGATGTTAAGAGAGCTCTTAGTTACTATATAGAGCGTACCAAAGGTCACAGGTTCGAATCCCTCCAACTTTTCCTTACCTATGGTGAAGTTGGGAAAGGCAAACCTGCCACTAAGAGATCAATTGCCAGGTGGATTGTCTCTTGTATCCAATTTTGTTATCAGAAACTGGGCAGAGACCCCCTGGCCGAGGGCTCATTCTACCAGGGGTACAGCTCGTCTCTAGCTGCTGCCAGAGACATCCTATATTAGAGATATGCCAGGCTGCTATTTGGAAAGCGGTACACTTTTACCAAGCATTACTCCCTGGATGTCCAGGCCAGGAGAGATGCTTCGGTTTTGGCACAGCTGTTCTTCAGAGCCTATTCCCTAAGTAGGTTCTGCCCCTCCTCCATGGAGGTACTGCTGTGTAGTCTGCTACAGTCATAATATAGCAAGACTTCATGTTGTTTGAAGAAAAAATTACTCACCTTAGTAATGTTGTTTCTTCTAATGGAGTCTTGCTATATTATGACCTCCCCCCCAGCCTGCCCCTCTCAGAACTTCTACTTGGGTGGGGTGCGGGCAACTTAGTGTGGGCACTATTTTATGCCCTTTTAGCGTTTCTCCCCTTTTGCGAGTTTGGGGTGTGTGTGTTTTATTATACTGTTGTGTTATTCTCATGTTGTTAGAATTGTGTTAGTAGTTCTGGTCCCCTGACTTGAGTCTTGGGTGTTGGGACCAGCAATGGTTGTTAATATTTAGGTAGCCATTTGGCTGAGTGTAGGTTACAACTTCCACACAGACCTTAGTGAGTTTTGCTCGTAAAGATCTGACAGTTCAGGTTTGAAATTACACAGATAGAGCTGCTTCTTAGAGCTCGTGCTCAAAGCTCTATTTTGGAATGGTATTAACCATTTCACCTCCGGAGCAGTTCTAGTGGTGGGACAAACTGCTACTGTCGTAATATAACAAGACTCCATTAGAAGAAACAACATTACTAAGGTGAGTAATTTTTTCTTTTGACTCAATTTTTCACCCAGTCGGTAATATATCCCTCCTCTTCTTTACCTCTTTAACCTACCACCCCATACATGGCCTCTTTCCCCTATATGTGTAGTTGCCGGCTGCGTCACTCAAAAATTCTCTGCTTATAACCCCTTGGTTGATTGTACATCTGCTGACTTCTTCAATTGTAAAATAATGCTTTTTTTTATTTATTTCAACCTTGTACTCGTACTGTATACACTGTATATACTTTTTCTTCCTTGTATATTATTGCTTTTTGTATACCTGCTTCTGTACTGTCCTTTGATGTATTCATGACCAGGTGCACCTTGCAAATGAGCCTTGCTCAATGGTGCCCGCCTGGATAAATAAAGATTTTGATCGATTGATTGATTGATTGATAATATAGCAAGACTTCATGTTTTTTGAAGAAAAAATTACTCACCTTAGTAATGTTGTTTCTTCTAATGGAGTCTTATATTATATGACTCACCTGCCTCTCAGAACCTCTGTTTTTGGGATGTGGGTGGGCAGTGCAGAGTTGGCACTTAGTAGATGCCCACCTTGTTTTTTCACCCCTCCTTTTTTGGGGTGACTGGGTGTTGTGTTTTTCATTTTTTGGGTCTCCTGACTTGAGTCTTTGTTTTGGGACCAAAACATGTGTTGTTATATTTAGTAGCCATTTGGCTAGTGTAGGTTTACAGCTTCCACACAGGACCTTAGTGAGTTTAGCTCGTAAAGATCTGACAGTTTGAGTTTGAAGAACAACAGACAGAGTTTTCAACCGAGCTCGAGCTCAGCGTTCCATGCCTGGCATGGAAAGTTAACTGTTTCACCTCCAGAGCAGTTCGAAGGTTGGGACTCACTGCATATGTCATAATATAGCAAGACTCCATTAGAAGAAACAACATTACTAAGGTGAGTAATTTTTTCTTCAATGTCCAGTATCCAGCAAGCTTTCTAATTTCGAAAATTCCTGAAGCTTAGCTTCAGCCTTTGCAAATAGAACAGTGTGGAAACACTCACACACTTCTGAGGTCCTCCTCACTTGGTAGTCAGTATTCAGCTGATTCCCCTTTCTATCTTTGTTACACCAAGTGGTGGGTTTTTATACATTTCATGGATGATATCACCATCAGTTATCCACCCCTTTTTGCTACAACCAGTGTAAACCTCTTATTCTCAGGAGTTCCCCATCAAACAGTAAAGACATACATGCTCATACATGTTGGGGCGGATTCACAAAGGGTTGCTGCAAGATGCGACAATGGCAGCTTGCGGCAGTGGCCCCTGCGTCCTTGACCCTGCACGCGATGCAGAAATAAACATGGTCCAGGAGCCTGTGTCCTGTGGCTTGTGGCATCTGTGCAAGATAGGACGCAGACCTCATGTATGCTGCAAGCCGTGGAATGGAGCGGGCGGCAGATGCGCCTGCAGAACAGAGCTGTGGTGCCCCCATGCCCTCCTCTGATCCCTGTCAGGTGTGGACCCCAGCCCCAATCCCCCTTAATATGAATAGCCCCCCCATCCACTCCCGTAAGTCCCTGGTAGTCTAGTGGCCCCCCACCTGATAGTGCAAGCTCCCCCAGTCCCCCCAATACCCCTCCGGTGACTGGCACAGCCCTCTGCTCACCACCACGGCCCGCTGCCTACTGAGCTGCACCGGTAGTGTATATTGTACATGTATGCATTTGGTGAATGGCAGCAGCTGTCATTCTCCGAGCGTGCATATGTACAATGTGCGCTCCGGGTACAGCTCAGTCGGCGGCTGGCCGTGGTAATAGCGAAGAGCTGTGCCAGTGCTACACGGGTATTGAGGGAGTGCGTTTCATGCACGGTGGGGGATGGCCACTGATCACCAGGGTTGTATAAGGCATGTATGGTGCTCAGTGTGTATGGTACCTGTGGAGCTGGGATGTGGTGCGGGAAGTGGGCATTGGGGCTGGGGAGGGGGGTATTCAGGCAGCCCAAAGGGCTGCACACCTGGCAGTATCGGGATGGGGGGTGGGCGATAGCCCACACTGGGCATTTTGCTAGACACTGTGGTGACTGTGAACATGGGGGGCAGCGCTGTACACTAGAGGTACAGGGCTGGGGGAGCCGTGGTGGCCTCGCAGTTGTGCAGCACTGACTGCACATTGGCAACCTCCAGTGGATGGCAAAGACCACTTATGCCCCCTCAAAGTGAGCGTAAGTGTTCTTTGATGGATGTCCACCGGGGGTTCTTTCTGAATCCCGATTTGTGGACTTGTTAACACCACCCTTCCTGAATAGGGTGCAATTGCTGCCATAAACCCCCTTACGCCATGTCACAAGTGGGTTTATGGTGCATTGGTGCAGTTGGGAACAGGCAACCTGCAGCATGTCGCAGGCTTCCTTTGTGAATCCCAACATGATGTAACTCAGGACCCAAGTGCTATTTGCACCATATTTTTGGATGCAAGTTGCCTTGCATCCTGAGTTGCCTTTTGTGAATCCGGGCTATCTTTTTTAGCCTAGACTCAACTTCTCTTTCCTTGGTTAAGGGGGTTTTGTGTTATGGAGATTTTATCACAGTTTGAATATAAAATTAGTCTTAATGAGGCTAAGCCCCTCCCTCAGTCTGTGACATCACCACTTGAAAATACCATAAATAGACTCATTCTGTGGGCTGCCAGCCCTATAACAGGTCATGGAATACTATTCAGCAGGTACAGTTTAATTTTTCTTTATTTTATATTTCCATTTTGTTTACCGTCAGAAGATAGTTTTAATAAGTTAGTAAGTCCATAAGGGTTCCACTGGGTTTGCAAGGGGAACAGGAGGACGAAGGCGCACTCCTCTTCTCCCTTTTCCTGCCAACCCTTGGAACTCATCATATCTTTTTATTTTTATTTCCATTAAATTGTTAAATGTGACACCCTAAAATAGACAAGCATACAGTAGAAGTGAAGATCGTGATCGGTGTGGGTCTGCCTTAAGTTTGCTGCAGCAGTAGCAGTTTTATTTTCCATATTATTTATGTTAAAGTTCGCTCATTTTAAGTTCATCTTTTGGTTTTTGTTGTTTTGTTCGATTTGTTTTTTGGATTCGTATATTTTTACTACTGTTATTGTGGGCCGTTTGCATGAGCCCTGCTTTTTCCCTGGAACTGGTTGTCTGAAGGCGCAGAACATATGCTACATTCCTGACTCTGGTGATTGTGGACCTGCTGAGACTCTGTGGACTCACTGGGATATCCAAAGATTGCTCTTGGAGTTTCTCTGGGTTCGTGTGGAGGAGGATTCCCCGGGACTGGCTGGGTGCTCTGGAGTCCCGTGTGTTTGTTGCTTTTTCCCCTTGGCGTTGCCCGACTCGGAAGGAGGTGGTGAATTGGCCTGAGACTACCTTTTGTCCCTATTGTCTGCAGACTGAACTTGTCAGGAAATAAGGAGATGAGACCCGTTGCCGCAGTGGAGAGGAGCTCCCTATTTTTGCTCCCAGTGGGTGAAGGGATTGGTCGGAAGCTCACCGGAGAATGAAGTTATGGGGTGGTCATTGGGCTCTCTAGGTCTGGGGCCCTGACCCTGGGAAGTGACTTTGGGGTGACTACAAACCGGTGTGGACTCCAGGGGGTTCTTTCGGCTTTGGTGGCTGCTGTTTGGAGAAACTGTACATCTTTCTGGATTTTCGGTACAGCAGGATAAGAAGCGAATTGCTGGCTCTTAGAGGGGACTGGTGTGCAACCTGAATGCTCCTTTGGCGGGTTTGGATTGTCGCTAGGGCCGGTCCCATTTTGTGGTATAGCTGAATTCACTATTTGCCTGGACTGTGTGGCATGATTTTTCCGAACTCTGGATTCCTTTTAATTATCTGAACCGGGGAAAAGGAGATAAGTATTGGTGACTTATTGGACTTAATCTCAAGTGGCCCCTTGGGGAGGTCGTGAGAGGGCCTCTGATTTGTACATTTTGCTTATACCCTTTATGTGCTGTTGTGAAAGAACTGTACTCGGACTTTTAAAGGGTGACAGTCGGGGTGAGAGACCCATCGTTAACAACCCTTTATACTGATTTATTTGCTGGTATTCACTTGTAATTGTATGTGTATTATATTTGTTTGCATTTATTTGTAATTGTATGTGTATTATATTGTGTTTTAATTTGTTTGGTTTGTTTATAATTTTGGCAGGGGCCTCTCCCCGTCAGGCGCTACTCTTCTGTGGAGCTCCGTAGCCTCCGCCCCTTGATTTTCCTCAATTGCCAACTGAAGTTTGTACTCGATGCCATGCATTGGGGATTGTTAGAAGAAGGTATAAGGGCGGGGTCTGCAGACCTCTCAGGAGAGTGGAACCAAGTGACTGGATTGGAGTAGTGGGGACTAGGAGACGTCCTGTGGCGAAATGGGTTCCCGATAGGGGTTTGCCCTGTCTGGTCACCATACCCAAGGGCTCCACTGTATGTGGGCAGATGACTCAGTTGACCTCAGGGTCTCATCCAGCTCAGGTGGTGTTATGCAATGCTAGGTCTATTAAAAACAAGACAGCAGTGATGGCTGATCTTGTCAGATCATCAGACCTGGCTTGCATCACCGAGGCCTTGCTGGATGAAAATTCTGGCCCTATTTTGGAGTCAGCAATTCCATCCGGGTTCTCGGTGATACACCACCTGAGGTTGGATCATAGGGGTGGGGGGAGTAGCTATTGGTTTTAGATGGGAATTTTGCCTTGTGGAGGTGCCGGTGGGGGAGACCCGCCCTTTGAATGTATCGTTGGCGCAGGTGTGGGGTGTAGGATTCTTCTCGTCTACCATCCACCCGGGGGTGAGAAGCAATTCCTGCAGGAAGTCGCGGACTTCATCGACGACATGGTATTGGAGTCCCCCAGATGGATGGTGCTGGGGGACTTCAGTGCCTGGGTCGACAATGAACTTCTCGTAGTTTTGACAAGACTTCCTCCAGTTGATGAATTCATTGGGCTTCTTACAGGTGATTACCTCTGCGATCCATAGGCACGGTCACTCCTTGGACTTGGTCTTCCTTCTGCATATGGAGACCTCTGGTGGTGGAGCCAGTCAGTTGGTTGGACCATCACACCATAAGGTTCAATTTTCTGGGCCCCCCCCCCCATAGGCCTACCCCTGCGGAGATGGTCCGGTACCGCCTTTTAAGAGGTTTATCCCCCGATGGCCTGTTGGCGGTGCTGGACCTATTGGGGCTGCCAAGGGATAGTGGTGACCCAGATGCCCTAGTCCAGGGTTATAATGATGCTGTGACTGGGGCTTTGGATTCTCTCGCTCCCGTCCGTGTTCATCCCCTTACCGAGTGCCCTTGGTCCCTTTGCTTTGATGGGATCTTGAGGGAGCTGAGGAAAGTGGGGCGAAGGCTGGAACGTTGCTGGCGAAAATCGGGCCTGGATGCTGACAGACTTAGATTGTTAGCCCATTATAAGGACTACTAATTTGCTATCTCCCGTAGAAGGCAGAGTTCCTGTCCAGGGAGATTACTGTGGCACAAAACTGACCATCTCAGCTTTTCCAAACTGTAGGCAGACTGTGCAGTCCAGTCTGTCTGCAGTCTCAGAGAGCATTGTCGCAAGGGAAATGTGACGAATTTGCTCCCTTTTTTGCCTATAAGGTTGCCGACATCAGGTCTGAGATTCACTCGAGATGCCCCAGTGGGGCAGACAGTGATCGGTGGGAGGTGGCAGCTCCTCACTCTATCTGGTTTGACTTCAGCCGGCTGGCAATCAGGGATGTTGTGAAGATTATCGAGTCTTTGCGGTCGACCTGCTGTGGTTTGGACCCTGGCCCAACGCGTCTCCTTGTGGGGTGTGTTGAGACTATTGGCCTGGTCCTTGCTGAGATAGTCTGGTGTTTGTTAGATTCCAGGGTGTTTCCAGACATCCTGAAGGAGGCGGTAGTGGTACCCCTTCTTAAGAAACCATCTCTCGACCCAGACTGTCTTGCCAACTACAGACCCATCTCTAACCTCCCCTTTGTGGGTAAGGTTATCAAGAAAGTCATTGCGTTGTAGCTGGAGGATCATCTGACCATCCACGACATTTACGATCCTCTCCAGTCCGGTTTCTGGAAACTGCATAGTACTGAGATGGCCCCTGTTCGGGTTCTTGATCTTCTAACAGCAAGAGATCAGAGGAGCCATTCCATCTTGGTTCTTCTTGATCTCTCGGTGGCATTTGACACTGTGGACCATGGGGTGTTGGTTGGGTGCCTGCAGTCAATCTGTGGACTGTCTGGCACAGTCCTCAGATGGTTTCATTCTTTCCTCACTGGCAGGTTTCGGAGAGTTGTATGTGGGGTTTTATTCCTCTGACAAGGTCTCCCTGCCATGTGGGGTTCCGCAGCATTCTCTACTGTCCCCCATGTTGTTCGCAGTGTATATGCTGCCATTGGGAAACATTGTAAAGTGGTATGGGCTGAGTTTTCACTGCAATACAGATGACACTCAGCTCTACCTGTCTTTTGTGCCCGATCAGGAGGGAGCCATCTCAAGTTTTAACGACTGCCTTTCTGAGACTGAGAATTGGATGAATGCTAGTTGGCTGAGGTTTAATCCGGACAAGACTGAGGTTTTGGTGGTGGACCTGGGCTGTCTGGTAGAAGGGTCGTCGGCGGGGCGAGCCTCAGGGCTTTGGCTCGGTGGTCGCCAGCTGACGACCTCTGAACGGGTTCAGGATCTGGGTGTGATTCTGGATGACAGATTGACGCTTAAACATCAGGTGTCATGTGTTGTCAAGACTGCCTTTTACCATCTAAGGAATGTAGCCCGGATCAAGCACCTTGTTCCGCCTGATGACCTACCAATTCTGGTTCATGCCTTTGTAACCTCACGCCTTAATTACTGTAATGCCCTGTACCTAGGGCTACCAGGCATTGATATCCACCACTTGCAGCTGGTGCAGAATGCAGCAGCTAGCTGTTGACTGGACTACATCATAGCTGTCATGTCATGCTGGTGCTGCACGATCTGCACTGGCTGCCTATTCAGTGGCGGATCACTTTTAAGGTCAGTTTACTGACCAATAAGGCCCTATATGTACAGGGTCTGAGTTATCTGCAAGATCGTCGTCATCCCTATTGCCCCTCCCGGCCACTTCGCTCCACCAACGAGGGATTGCTAGAGATTCCCAGGGTTCGTTTAAAGTCATCTGGGGCCCGTGTGTTTGAATTTGCGGCCCTGTCCCTGTGAAATTCTCTACCTCGCCGGATTTGACAGTGCTTGATGGTGGAGAGCTTTAAATCTGCATTAAAAATGCATTTATTTATTTTGGCATTCCCTGATTTCATTTGATCTGCTGCAGCTGTTTTTTTATAAAGGTAGTTGTTTTATGGATTTTATGGTTATGTACTAGTGCTATGGTTCTGGAATAGTGCTATTTTATAAATAAACAATGATTGATTGATTGATAAATGTATTTATTTTCATTCCCAGTGTGAGTGGCAGTCCCACAGAAACAAAGAGCAAAATGAATGGTGGTGGTGGGGGGGCAGACACCTATATTGTCTTTGTTAAATTGTGATACTATTTGTAAGCTTTTAGCTTTTTGAAATTTTGTAATAACAGGACCATCTTGTAAATAGGACGTAAAGTCCTAATGATGTGTTTTTTCCATCTACTATCCTGTATAAAAATAAAGGTTTTACTACTATTACTACTACTTTATTTACTACACACATGGACATCCACCACAGACAAGGCTCACCCTGTCACACTACCTAGTCTACCCACTTTTCCCTACCTACAGTGCCACCGCAGACCCTACTTGATTTATGGCTCTTTCTTTCCCCCGTTCCTTTCCACTAAGATTCCCTTATGTTTGTCCCATGCATTCTTGAACCTCGCCATTGTTTTCACCTCCACCACCTATGCTGGAAGACTGTTCCAGACATCCACAATTCTTTCTGTGAAGAAATGCTTCCTTGTATCTCTCCTGAATCTATGCCCCTCCAGCCTCATTGCATGTCCCCTTGTTCTTGAGCATTTTTTCAGAGTTGGTTGAGGCATGGAGTTCTTCCTACAACCATGCCAGGCTTGTGACATTGTCAGGTGGACCCTTGGTTCCTTGTAGGAGGCCCAGAGAGCAACCACCACGGCCCGGTAGCCTTGTGCTCTTGGCCACCCCAAGGTTAGCATGGGCACCTTTAGTGTCCTCGACATTGGTCATCAACTCAATCCCCAGTGCTGGTGGTGCTTGTGGTGCTGGCTTCAGTGTCAGTATCAGTGCATTTTTGACACCGCTCATAGTGTCTGCATTGGTGTTGATGTTGTTGTTGGCATTAGCGCTGTCAGTGTTGCTACTGTGGGGATTCTGGCATCAGTATCACTGTTGGCAAATGTATTGACACCATCTGCAGTGTCGGTGACTATGTCATTTCCTTCCTCAGTGCCATCTCAAGCATCACTGCAAGATGTGTCTTAGACACCACAGTGGGGCTACCATTGCTAGTACAATCATTGTCCAGCTGGGGGCCACCAAGTGGGACACCCAGTCTGAAGCCTCTGTCATGGTTAGAGGTTCATACTCAGGAGATTTGACCCATTCCTCTCCTAGGCGAGTAGGCTGTGTGGGTCCATCCTGAGGCATGGGTCCTGTGGCATCACAGGCCAGTGATACTGCCCAAACTGCTGTCTTAAGTTGGTTGAACTTCATTCGATAGGGTAGCTGTATGACCATTAGGCCTCTTTGGCCACTTTCTCAGCTGCGTTACTGCCAATGGATGAAGAATGCACAGACCTGGTTCAGGGAAGCTGACAGTACAGTTTATTTTTATTTATTTAGGAAATTGGAATTACAGCCCTTTGAGTCATAGACTCATTTCCAAAGGCTCCACGTCAGAATAAAACATAGACATTCATACAGTACATACATAGAATAAATGTGGATGAGCAGTCATACAGAGTATAAATACAATGAGAACAGGTTAATGCCTATACATTTGGTAGCTAAAACAGGGCAGAGCTATCAACATATTTACCTAATGAGCAGTTAAGACCTATACAACTGGTCGCTAAAGCAATGCATGGTATGAGTTGGTAGTAAGCCGTCTCAGGGAGGCCTTGTCTTATACATAATACAATGCATTCATAGTCCAGTGCAACTATATGGTAGCCAAGGGAGGTGAGGAGCCTGTAGGCTAGACATAGAGGGCTGTCCACTGCCCGGCCAAGGGCAGGTGCATGGCACAGGATCCACAGTTTACCGGTTACACTGGCATTGATGTGAGGAGAGGATATGGGCCCTTAAGGCAGCTTTAAAAGGACCTAGATTGGTGATTGATGTGACAGTCAGTGGGAGGGCATTGTACCAAGATGGAGCTCTAAGGGGGAAGGATCGCTGGGCCAGGGTGGTCCTGACCCTAGGCACCTTCTAGATAGTTTTTGGGGCAGCCTGTGTGGACGCTGAGATGGTGGCTGTCTGAAGAGAAGCCAAGACACCTATTGGGGTTAAACCGGTGGATTTTTTTTGGTGAAGAGACAGGTCTGGTATAATAGTCTTTCCTCAAGGGAGAGGATATTGGTGAGCGTGTATAGGGTGCAGGTATGTGTATTTCTGTCAGCACCAGAGAGGAGCCGGCAAGCCTTATTGATGACTACTTGTATTTGTTGACACGCCGTAGGGTTGGCGGCAGCATAGATTGTGAGGCTGTAGTCCACCAACGATAAGACTGAGGAGGTTATGGCTAGGCGAAGTGCTTCAGGTGGCAGGCAGTCTTTATGTCTGTAAAGGAGACCAATGCGGGTGTTGGTGGTGGAGGTGAGGATTTTTATATGTTTGTGGAATGAGAGGGAAGAGTCAAATGTAATACCTAGATACTTATACTTTTGGACCTGTTCCAGTGGGATGAGAGAGTCGGAGAGTATTTCCAGGGGGAAATCCTTTGATCTGTTTTGGCAGTGGGCATAGTGCATCATCTTATTTTTTTTAATGTTGACCACCAATCTGTGTTCAGCAAATCAGTGTTCAATCTGAGAGATGGAGTTTTGTAAGGTACGCTGGAGAGAGAGGATCAGGATGTGCGGCATAAAGAACAACGTCGTCCACACAGAGGAGAAGGTTGCCGTGGCTGAATTTAGGCAGGGCATTGAGGTAGATGCTGAATAGCAGGGGACTCAGGATAGATCCCTGGGGATCTCCTGAGTGCACAGGCAGCATAGTAGATATAGTATTATTAATTTTAGCATATTGGGTTCTAGATGAAAAATAGCTGGAGAACCATGAGAGTGGACAATGAGAGACCCTAATTTGTTGTAATGTGTTAAGGAGGGGATGAGAAACCGTGTCAAAGGCCTTTGAGAGGTCTATAAACACAGCCCCTGTGAAGTGCCCCTTGTCAAGCATTGAGTGCAGGGAGTTAGCAAATTCTGTGAGGCCGGTAGTAGTGCTATGACCAGATCTGAAACCATGCTGCTCGAAGCCCCATGGGTGACCGCAGTTGGGGGGGCACTGCTGGACCAGGATTGGGGTGAGCATTGCCAGACAGTAGAAGAAGCAAGTAGAAGATCCTGACAAGGACCATGAATTGGTGGCGTTTTGCCAGGTAGTGGCGGCTGGCAAGCTTAGAAAGTGATGTGCAGGGAATGGGCAGTTGTGTGAGGGCTGTGACGGCCAGGTGGAGGAACAGACAAGGAGGGCTCAAGGCACAGAGAGATGAGCAGAGGGGTATAAGGGAGGGGTGCGGGGGGGCTATGGGGAGAGACAGGGTAACAGAGAGGCTATGAGGGGTGAGGTGCTCTCCCAGTAGCAATGGTGTGTACATACCAGAGGCAACTGGGGGTTTGTTGCTGAGCAGGGTAAATAAACAGTAGTATAGTTAGTTTGTGTGGGTGGGTGTTGTGAGGGAGTACAGTGGTGGTAGATGTGACCATGGGCAGGTATGAGTGGGTCTTGTTGACACCTAACATTGTGGCAGACACAGTGGTGCAATGGTAGGGTTGCTGCCTTTCGAGCTAATGGTACCTGGTTCAAACCCTGGTATGGATGCTACATTGTATGCCTAGAGATAGCCTTGGAGATGGTGCAAAGGACACTACAGAGAGGGGCAAAAGGGCGAGAATTTAGTTATGAATGATGCAGGACAGAAGTGTTAGGGGGGAGCAGTGGCAAGAGGACTGTAACCTACACTTCTTGTTGCCATCTATGGTTTTACAGTATAATCTGCAAATGGAAATGTAGGCTGGAGAAATTAACTGAAAGTGACTTTTCACAGAAATACCCAATGTGGTAACAGAGACTCAGCACAGAATTAGGAATACAGTCTAGCCCTCTAAGCTTCCACGTTCAAACACATACAAGTACAGTTAAAAAAAAAACTTTAAACTGAAGAAATTCAGCACTGAATATTAAAACAGACTTATTGTTCTGTACTTATCCCAGATGAAGGGCCATCCTAGTAATAAAGTCACATGCTATGCTGTGTGTATTCCTCGTGGTTATTAGAGAACATGACCACAAAAGTTTACTACTTCAGTGCCATGAACTGCAATCCACAGACACATCACAACAGTTCCAGCTGTTCTGTGCTGCTGTGGACAACAGTTTTCTGAAGCTCCCCGAGGCACCGGTTCATACGGAGCAATGGCCTGCTGTTTTACTATGGCATGCCTAGCCTGAGCCTGAGCCTGAGCCTTGGAAATGCCAGGCAAATGGCAAGACAATCAGATGGTAAAGTGGTGTTAGTTTCTTGCATGAAGAATGAAGTAATTTGCATGGTGACGTCCCAGTATAGGGATGCTGGCTCAGGAATACAAATCTTTCTGTCACCCAAACAGATACTTTGCTCCTGAGAACATGGAATATCAGTTGGTTGTCCCTATATCAGTCAGTTGTCCCTGGGCCAGCCTGTTGGCGCTAAGGGTTGAGGCGCTGGACGCCATACCTCATGCTACGCTGGTGACCCGAGTTCGGAAGCAAGCTTGGGTGCTGGGGTGGGAGAAGATCGAGCATCTTCAGGGCTGCTCTCCTCACCTTGAGGGAGAGCTGGGGATAGCCTGGCATGCCAGCGGCTCCTGGTGGAGACCGGGGGCGCTGCAGCATGTAGGGCAGCATGTCAAACAGCATGGCTGATGCAAGGCAGGGTTGCCATGTGCCATTGCATCAGGGGTGCTCCACGAGGGGTGGGGTGGACACAGAAAAGCCCAGCTCTGCAGCGTGGGCAATGGCACCTGACCCCTATGCCCACTGCTGGGTCCATCATGCCTGGCCTTCCAGTTCCTCCGCCTGGGCCCTCACCGAAAGCCAGAGTCTATGTCTGCAGGTGTGCCCAAAGAGGATGGTCAGCCCCACCCTGGAGGGTTTAAGCTGGGGGTGCCAGCTGTAGGAGGACGGGGGGGGAGGCTCAGGTTGGGAGGACTTCAGGCAGGGCAGGAACAAGCAGGATGTCTGACAGAGGCTGTATAGGGAAAAAATGTAAAAAAAAGTCTCTAGCTAGATCACCTTTATTTATTTATTTAGTTTTTGTTGACCGGGTAAGTACACTAGACAAATCCTGCCTATTTTCAGGCACAACCCAGGGGAAGGGAGGATACAGATGAATGCCAACTGACCTTGAACCAGATTAAGCTGTTGGTGGTATTTTTGGTGAATGAGGGAAATTTGGCCAGGACACCAAGGAAATTCCCCTACTCTGCTGGCACTCTGTGGCCAGTAGAGGGCTGTGATTGTTCTGCTGCATGGTAGAAGCATTGCAGTACTTCATGGAGTCAGTCGTTGTTGTGGAGGCTCCCGTCTTTAAAACTACGCTAGATGTACTGGAGGAAGCTGCTGTCGCCCCTGAAATCGGGGCATCGGAGCAAGAGATGTTGGATAGTGCTCCAGAGATAATCGGTGAGCTGCCGGTTCGGGAGATGTTTAGCGCACCTGAAATTTCAACTTCCTTAGCGGACCCTACCTGTTTGCCACAAGACATGGGATCTTCTGGGTCTGTAGCGGCTGTTGGTTCACCGGAGGATTTTCGAAGGGCCACGCTTCCAGATTTGGCGTCGGACGACTCTGCAGTTACGGAAGCAATGGAAGCCGAAATTCAACATCCTTCTACTTCTCAAGTTTTGAGACAGCAATTCGGTTTGCAGATGGCTAACCCTGCTGGATTCACGGACTGGTCGGCAGATAATTCTCTTTCCAAAGCCGGATGGATTCGGAACTCTACAGGGACTTGGATACCTGATCTTGACTGGGTGGACACACTAACAGTTCCTGCTAAGCATGCAAACTCCCTGAGCTCAGGTATTAAGACTGGTTCTTTTTTCACAAAAAATAATAACAGTGCGCACCTGTTGTTGGAGGATTCTGAGGCAATTTTAGCCCCAGTACTTCTTCGGGGTGCCAGAGAGACCTTTAGAATCAAACAAAGGTATTCCTAATGAAAACGGCCCTGAGCCTTCTAAGCGCATTCCTATGGCTGACTTGTTCAAAAACAAACTGGAACAAGCTCCCAGGAGGAATGCAGTCAGATTAACATATAGAGGTGGTCTGGGATCTCATCCTGACAGATATTATGTAGCTAACACCTTACTTAGAGGTTCTATGTCCTTTTTGCCTTCAGATTTATTTGATGTAGTACATGTCTCTGGGGAGGATTCTTTTGATGTTAGTTTTTGACTTAATCACAGCCTGGAGCAATTTTGGGAGAAGTATTCTACCCTGAAAAACACTCCTCTGTGGGTTCCTTTTTTAGCCATCCCTCTTACTAGGCCGCAAATCTGGTATGTTTCTATCATGTTCAGGAATGAGGGGGTCACTGTAAGTGACATCTGTCATTGGTTACAAAACCGGTGCGACATACTTGGACCCCCTGCTGCTTTATTAGATCTAGAAGGTATATGGACAGGAGGAAGGAAATTTAAAGTTAAGTTATTTCAAGTGAATTCGGACATCATTCATCTGCCCAACAGCTTTTTTCTAGGCAAAGATAGAGGAGTATGCTTTTATAGTGGACAACCTAGAGCATGTTATAAATGTGGCTCTCAAACTCACATTAGTAGTTCGTGTGATATGCTAAAATGTTCATTGTGTGGGGGATATGGGCATTCTATGGATTTATGTGAGAATATCTTTCAATGCAACTTATGTGATGATAAAGGGCATGCTTTTCATCAGTGCCTCTGGGCTAAGAGGAATAGGACTGAAGGGTGGGATCATGATGAGTTAGTGTTTCAGGCTCAAGAAAAACAGCAAAATCATTTACCCACTGAATCCTCATCTTTGTCTACTACGCCACTCTCTGTTGTACTAGAACCAGTCCCGTCTGTTGATGACACTGGGCCTACTAAAATCCCAGATCATATTCCTGAGTCCGTTCCTGATTTAAGCCCTTCTACCGATACTACTCTTCATAATGTTTCTAACAGATCCACTATGCCTCCCCCTATTTTTGAAACTGGTAAGGGGAGGAGATTTACTAGATCTTCACTGAAAATCCCCACTCCTTGTCCTGTTCCCACCACAAATATCTTCTCTCCCCTGCAGGATGATTTTGGGGACTCTGACTTGGAATCAGATGCCTCTCATAGATCAGAATTAGTTACTGAGGATGAAGAAAGCAGATCCACGGAACTATCTAAAGAAGGAGAGGGAAAGAAAGGAAAAAAAAGGAAGGCTAGTAATAGTTTGAAAGGAGGACTGTGGTAAATACTGTTTTTCAAACAACATGAAGTCTTGCTATATTATGACTATTGCAGTTTCTCCCACCATTAGAACTGCTCCGGAGGTGAAAGAGTTAACTTCCATGCCAGGCATGGAACTTGGAGCGCGAGCTCGGTTAGAGAAGCTCTGTCTGGAAGATTTCAAACTGAAACTGTCAGATTCTTTACTCCGCCTCATTGAACAGTCGCTCCGGAGATTCCTCCTACTGCTCGGTTCATTTCTCGGTTTAAATAGTATTTTTCTCAGTTAAATTCAACGCGATTATTATTATTTTAACATAAACCCGATCAGTTCAAGCTCTGTCTGTGGTATTGTAAGTAATAGGTTTATTTCTGTGTGGAACTTGTAAATGTTTATCGGTTCGGTTCGAACCGATCAGGTTGTTTTAAAACTTTATTCTAAAGCTTTTAGAGTGCGGTTCTCGGTTCTTATCGGTTCTAAAAAACGGATTACGCGTTTTTTCCACGCACCCGTGGCATGGTTGGGGAACCGATAAGGGTGTCTTACCTAGCACTGCCGTTAAAAGGGCAAGTTTTTGGTTAGGCTGGCATTATGTCTGAGAAACCCAAAAGGAAAACCGGGCCCACTGGGTTTAAGCACTGTAGTGTCTGTGGGGAAGCCTTTGCCAAGGCTGACCCACACACCACATGTGTATATTGTCTGGGGTTTGACCACCTCAATTCAGACTGCCAGATTGGTAAGAACTTCCCTGCAGCTACCCTAGATAAGAGAGTTGGTAGGCTCAGTGAACGAGAGGCCAAAAAGTCCACTGACCCGGATGGCCAGCCCGGTTCGGTGCCAACCGAACCGGAGGGAGTGCCCTCTGACCAGGGCGAGACTTCCTCGGGCAAACGTAAAGCTGACTCTGAGGAGCCAGTTCCAGCAAAGAAAACTAGAAAATCAGCAGGTGTGAGTCAAAAATTCCTTCTCCAACTGCTGCAGAGAGCTAAAGCAATACAAATTGTCCAGTCACTTTCTCCGGTTCCGTCCGAACCGCCACTATCTGGAAAAGGTCGGTTCGGCCGATTCCACCGGTTCAGGAATATGATATAGAAGAGTTTTATGAACCAGAGGAGGGGGAGGATGATTATGAACAGTGTGAATGTGACTTTGAGAGTCTGGATGTGCCCATTGAACCGGACATCTCCCCAGACAGACCTTTAGAATCTCCCCCTGCGCTTTCTGAGTCCCCTTCTCATTTTCTGTTTTATAAAAAGGTTGCTGAAACCCTCCAGCTCCCATTGGAGGAAGCTATGGATGAGCAAGAGGAACCTGACTTTGTGGAAATGATGGATATCCCAGAGTCCAGGAGATTGTCTATTCCTTTACATAAATCATTTAGGAAACAAACAATAAAAATTTTAAAAGCTCCTAATTCTGTGCCTCCTGTGGACAAAAGATGGACAGGAGGTACACTTTGTCAGGTCCTGATACAGAATTTCTTTCACAGCAATGCAGTCATGTTGGAGTAGTTCAGGCTGCAGCCTGTGATAAAGCTAATATTCCCTGGCTTCATCCTCCTGACAAGGACTCCAGGAAGATTGATGCCATGGCTAAAAAACAATACATGGCAGTGTCCTTGGGACTCAGACAAGCAAATTACATGGCTTATGTGGCAAGATACTAAAATCTAGATGGGACACTGTCATGGCTTTTAGCCAAACAGGCCCCTGGCCAGCTTGCCAGAGCTGGAGCAGGTGGCTGCTGATGGTATTGAGGCATCCAAGGTGCAATTCCATGCTGCTGTGGATTCTAATGATGTATCCTCTAGAGTCATGGCTACATGTGTGGCCTTTCGTAGATTGGCTTGGCTCAGGTGTACTAGTTTGTCACAGGATACCCAGACTAAGGCTATGGATTTTCCTGTGGTGGGAAATTCTCTGTTTGGGGAGCAGACAGAGAATTATATGAAGAAAATGGATGAATATAGAACCACTTATAGGCGTGCACAAACCAAGGAGCGGCAAGCCACTCCTCAGAGACAGACCCCCAGGGGTAGAGGCAGGCCTTTTCACAGGCCTTTTTACCAAACCCAGGCCTCCTCTTCGGCTTATGCTCAGAGGGGGTTCTTTAGAGGGAGAGGCAGATGGGGTGCAAGCAGGCCTGCTCCCCCACCTCAGCCTAAAGCCCTTGCCAAACAGGCACCCTGATGGGGTGCCCAGGGCCGGTTCTCCATTACCTGTAGGGGGCAGGCTGGCTTGCTTCGTTCAGGACTGGGAGTCTTTAACATCAGACAAGTGGGTCCTGGAAGTAGTAAGCCAGGGTCTGGTTCTCAGCTTCAAAAAATTTCCAAAGATGAGAATCAGATCTTTTCCACCTGCAAATCCTCTAGAGACTTTTGCCTTGGAAACAGAAGTCTCAGCCCTCCTGGCTCTCAGAGCTGTAGAAAGGGTTTCTCCCACCAGGGCAAGGGTCTGTACTCCAGGTACTTCCTTACCCCAAAAAAGACAGGAGAATGGCGACCCATTCTGGACCTAAGATATCTGAACAAGCACCTTTTAAATCCAAAATTCAAAATGGTGACTCTGGCAATGATTTTACCTTCTCTAAGGCCAGGGGACTGGCTAGCTTCCCTGGACCTCAAGGATGCCTACTTCCATGTTCTTATCAGAAGCTCCCACCGAAAGTACCTCAGATTCGAACTGCCCTCAGGCCATTACCAGTTCAGAGCAATGCCCTTCGGCCTTACCTCTGCCCCAAGGGTATTCACAAAATGCCTGGCAGTAGCAGTTGCTCATTTAAGAAGGCAAAAGATTGCCATCTTTCCCTACCTAGACGACTGGCTCATTGTAGGTTAGTCTCCAGACCAGGTCAAATCACACCTGCAAGTTACCCAGCAGCTGCTCACCTCTCTGGGCTTTCTTCTCAATCTTCCAAAGTCAGTTCTGGAATCTGTCCAGGTACTCATCTTTATAGGTGCAGAACTGGACACAAAGCAGGCCAGAGCCTTCCTTCCCCTAGAAAGGGTAAGGAACCTAGTGGCCCTGGCCTCCTCCTTCACTCTGCAGGTCTCTCGACCAGCAAGGCATTTCCTACAGCTCCTAGGACACATGGCTGCTTCCACAGCCATAGTGCAAGGAGCAAGATTTCAGATGAGGGACATTCAGTTCCACTTTAGAGCCTTTTGGTCTCAAAGAAAAGATCCCCTATCCAAGTTGATCCCAGTGACTCGAACCCTGATCCAGGCCCTTCACTGGTGGCAGGATCAGAGCAATCTGAGACAAGGGGTCCCCTTCATCCCTCTATCTCACTCCTTGACCCTTACTACAGATGCGTCCCTTCTGGGATGGGGAGCTCACATGGGCGACCTCTCCACCCAGGGAGTGTGGTCCCCTCAGGAATCTCTGCTCCACATCAATCTGTTGCAACTCAGAGCTGTTTTTCTAGCACTTCAGTTTTTCTGCATCTGTTCAGAACAAAGTGGTACAGGTCAGAACAGACACACCACTACAATGTGGTACATCAACAAACAAGGGGGCACTCGGTCTTCGGCGTTGTGCACCGAGGCAATGAAGTTGTGGTCTCTGGCTTATTCCCTGAACACTTCCCTCATAGCAGTTCACCTCCCAGGCAAGGACAATGTCCTGGCAGATGCTCTCAGCAGGATTTCCCAGGGCCATCACGAATGGTCACTGGATCCCCGAGTACTGGGGATAGTTTTTGTCAGATGGGGCACCCCTCAGATAGATCTTTTTGCAGCCCCAGACAATCATCAACTTCCACTGTTTTGTTGCAGGCCCCCAGTGTTGGGCTCAGTCCCCCTGGATGCCTTTCTCCTCGATTGGGAAGGGAAGTTTCTATATGCCTTTCCCCCCTTCCCTCTCCTGTTCAAGGTGCTAGTCAAAATCAGATCTCAGCCCTGCAAGATGATTCTGATTGCTCCAGATTGGGCCAGGCAGCCCTGGTACCCACTCCTTCTGTCCTTAGTAGTCCATCTTCCCCTGTGTCTACCCAGGAACCACAACCTGTTAACTTGTGCCCAGGGGAGAGTTTGGTATCCGAATCTCAAATCCCTCAACCTCAAGGCCTGGCTCTTGAGGAGTTAGAATTTGCTGACCTATACCTTTCTCAAGGTGTTCGAAATCCTGAAAGCTTCTAGGAAGCCTTCCACTAGGGCTACTTATAACTCTAAATGGAAAAGGTTTTCCATATGGTGTTCTGGAAGCATATTTCCCCGGAATCTGCTGATTTGCCCATTGTTTTGGACTATATGGTCCATCTTAATTCTTTGGGACTGAGACCAGCTACCCTCAAAGTGCATTTGGCAGCTGTCTCTGCTTTTATTTCAGCAGGAAAGCCTTCTTCTCTTTCCACTCACCCTGTATTTTCTAAGTTTTTCAAAGGATTACTTCATACTAATCCACCTTTCAGGGACCCTGCTCCTGCCTGGGATCTTAATGTTTGCATTGCTTAGCTGATGCAACCCCCCTTTGAACCTCTGTCTTCGGCAGAGCTTAAGTACTTGACTTGGAAAACTGTTTTTCTAGTAGCCATCACTTCTGCCAGGCGCATAAGTGAGTTACAAGCTTTGTCAGTGGAGACTGACTTTATTTCCTTTCACAGGGATAAGGTAGTCCTCAGGACTAACAGGAAGTTTTTGCCTAAGGTGGTTTCAGATTTCCTCCTTAATCAATCTATCTCCCTTCCAGTGTTCTTCACTGATCATTCCTCCTCCTCTGGTGAGAGGAGGTTGCACAGCTTAGATGTTAAGAGGGCCCTAAGTTACTACATAGAGCGTACCAAGGGTCACAGGTTCAAATCCCTCCAACTGTTTCTCACTTATGGTGAGGTTGGAATAGGAAACCTGCCACTAAGAGATCCATTGCCAGGTGGATTGTCTCTTGTATCCAGTTTTGCTACCAAAACTGGGAAAGGTTCCCCTTCAGGCCTGAGGGCTCACTCTACCAGGGGTACAGCTGTGTCTCTAGCTGCTGCCAGAGACATCCCTATCTTAGAGATATGTCAAGCAGCTACTTGGAAAACGGTACACACTTTCACCAAGCATTACTCCCTGGATATCCAGGCCAGGAGGGATGCTCGGTTTGGCACAGCCGTGCTTCAGAGCCTATTCCCTAAGTAGGTTCTGTCCCTCCTCCATGGAGGTACTGCTGTGTATTCTGCAATAGTCATAATATAGCAAGACTTCATGTTGTTTGAAGAAAAAATTACTCACCTTAGTAATGTTGTTTCTTCTAATGGAGTCTTGCTATATTATGACCTCCCCGCCAGCCTGCCCTTCTCAGAACTTCTATTTGGGGTATAGGGCGGGCATTCCAGTGTTGGCACTTTTTTGATGCCCATTTTTTGTTTTCCACCCCTTCTTTTTGGGGTGTTTGGGTATTATGTTTTATATTATCTTATCTCATATTATTTTATTTTTCTGGTCCACTGACTTGAGTCTTAGTGTTGGGACCAGGAAAGGTGTAATATTATAAGCCAGTTGGCTAGTGTAGGTTACAGCTTCCACACAGAACCTTAGTGAGGTTTTGCTCGTAAAGATCTGACAGTTTCAGTTTGAAATCTTCCAGACAGAGCTTCTCTAACCGAGCTCGCGCTCCAAGTTCCATGCCTGGCATAGAAGTTAACTCTTTCACCTCCAGAGCAGTTCTAGTGGTGGGACAAACTGCAATAGTCATAATATAGCAAGACTCCATTAGAAGAAACAACATTACTAAGGTGAGTAATTTTTTCTTTCTTTTTATGGCCAGTTTAAAACTGTTGTCATTTAATGTCTGCAGTTTAAAGTCACAGAAACACACAGAAACACAGAATTTGATGGCAGATAAGGACTGCTTGGCCCACCTAGTCTGCCCATTTTCCTACCTAACAGATAAGCTGCAGATCCTAGTTAACCAACAGCTTACTTCCTCTTACCATCCACCTTTTTCATATAGGCCACTGTGGACTCCCCAAAAAGCGCATTTCCTTCTAATTGGAAATCCAGGGCCTTTGACTGGGTATCCTGAGTGAGGTGTGTGGCCCTAAGCCAAGCAAACCTCTGAGCCACTGTATTAGCCATCCATCTGGCTGCAGTGTCATTTAGATCAGCAGCCATTTGGAACTGGTACTTGG
Organism: Neoceratodus forsteri; assembly: GCA_016271365.2. Lineage (NCBI taxonomy): Eukaryota > Metazoa > Chordata > Ceratodontiformes > Ceratodontidae > Neoceratodus > Neoceratodus forsteri. The sequence continues at coordinate 639,379,278 of CM028130.1, read as the reverse complement.
CCGCCTCTAGCCCAAACCTGGCAGTTTCTGCCAGGTCATCTGACAAGGGTGAGGTGGCCTTCATGTACATTGCCAGTACTGACTGCCACAGGGATTTCTGATATTGGGCAGCATAAGCTTGAAAAGTAGCCTGTCTCATGGCCAACGAGGCTGACAAATAAAAATAAAAAAATAAAAATAAAAAAGTCATATAAAAAACAGATCTCTCTACTGTCCTTTTTTGAGTCTCTTCCAGTGGACATTATTTTTGTTCAGGAAACTCATCTCTCTTCACTTAATGAGGTGGAACTTATCAAAAGGCGATGGCATTGGGGGCCTTCGTTTTGGACTTTTGGTTTAGAACCTGCAGATGGTATTGGCATTCTTTTTAAATCCACTCACTTTCACATTTCGCGCCTTATTGATGTTAGTCCAGGTAGAGCCTTGATTCTTGATGGTTCCCTTAGAGATTTTTCTTTTCGTATTATTAATGTTTATGCCCCTCAAACCAAATCTGCTAGAATTGCATTATTTGGGGAAATTAGGCCATTTTTATTTTCTAAACTACATATTATTTGGGGAGGTGATTTTAACTGCACTTTGGATACCACCTTGACTGGAGTTACGTGAAAAAAAATGTGCTGTGATTCCAATGCTTTGTCACAAATTCTTTCTGGGGCCAGTATGAAGGATGCCTACCGTACACTGCACCCTATGGGTATGGGAGCTATCGATCACAGATTTATATATGCTACACGTATTGACATGTATTTTTGTTTCTCAACACCTGGTTCCCACTTCTTGTACGTCTCAACCCTTGGAATTTTCCGACCATAATATTCTTTTTTGCTCCTTTAGTTTACATTCTCTTCCTCCCAAGATTTTTCCCCTATATAAACGATGGAAACTGAATATGTCTCTTCTTGATAACCCTTCCTTTTTTTCACAAATTGAAGTGTTTTTTGCTAGTAGAGATTCTGTTTTATGTGCTTATGACTCCTCATTGAATTGGTGGCTAGATACTAAGAGGGAGCTTAAAAAACTTGTACTCTCCTTTGGTAAAACTCAGGCTAATTCTAACTATTTAAAATATCTTCTCTTACAGAATCAGTTATATAAATTAATGTATTTTCCTCTTTGTAATAGTAACAATTTTCATTCTCAAAATTTTGGCAATAAAAAAACAGATGAAAACCTTACAATATGACAGAGCCAAATCGTTAGAATTAGAATTTAAATTTGGTACTAGGAAATCACCAGCTTTGGATCCTTTCGAAGCCTGTAAACTGAGGTTAGATAGCCCCCTTATGATCCAGTTTGCCTTACCTACTGGTACTTTAGTAACCACAGATTTAGAGATGTTAGCAATAGTCCAGAAATATGTTAGTGATTCTTTTCATGACATGTCTGACCAGCCTTTCCCTGCTGTCTTTGGGTTCACTGCACCGTTACCTCAGGTTCCTATTTCTCGGTATCTACATTAATAAGGCCTGTTTCTTCCCAGGAAGTGGAGCTGGCCATATCTCAATTAAGTAGGGGTACTTCACCAGGATTGGATGGTATTCCCAATGATTTTTATAAACTTTTTCTATCCTATATGCTTTATGTTCTACCCAAAGTCTTTAATTTTTTATTATCTTCCTCTTCTTCCCATTTGGGATTTAATAACTCTTTACTTTATTTTTTTTAGAAATCAGGAGATATAACTTTTTATGTCAAATTGGAGACCATTGAGCTTATTAAATAGTGATTATAACATTTTTGCTAAAATTCTTAACAATAGGTTATTATTAGTAGCGGATTTTCTTATAAACCCGGCTCAGACTTGTGCCATACCCAATAGGCGTATTCAGCATAACTTATACCTTTTGCGAGACTTATTTGAACTCAGCCGAGTCAATAAGATTTCGGGTTATGTTGTCACCTTAGACCAGGCTAAAGCCTTCGATAAGGTTAGGCATGCTTATTTATTCTCTCTATTTATGCAGTATGGGTTTCCAAAACCTTTTGTATTTTGGATATCTATCCTATATAAGGGAGCGACTATTGTACCTATGGTTAATGGCCTTTTTGGTACAGATATTCCTCTTACTGTTGGGGTAAGACAGGGATGTCCCTTAAGTCCGCTACTTTACTCTTTTGTTTTAAACCCTGTGATTAGACAAATCCTATGGTATACTAATATTGTTGGCTTGGCCCCTTCTCCTGCATTACCTTATGAGAAAGTTACCGCTTATGCGGATGATGTTACTTTACTAATACAGGATATCCCTTCTCTAACCACTGCACTACAGATTTTTTCTCATTTTGGAACTTTACCTGGAGCCCAGCTTAATTTTGAGGAAAGTTTTATTTTTTCTTTAAACCCTTCACTTTCAGCTCCTTTAGATATTAGGGGTATTCCGGTTGTCTCTTCCCCTCATAAAATTTTAGGTATTTGGTTTGGGGCTGGGGATTTAGCATCGTATAACTGGGAGAAACAGTTATATATTGGAGAATTTAAGATTCATCGTTGGAAGGGTTGGAAATTTGGGAAGAAAAAAAGAGTAATGATTATTAAACAATTTTTGCTACCTGTTTTTTTTTATATCTAAGTTACATTTTTCCACCTCCACTGCATTTGAAAACAAGACTATTTAGTCTCTTTTTTCAGATGCTTTGGGGGCAATAGGCTGAACCCTGTACGTAGAGATACTACTTATTTACCAATTCATAAGGGAGGTTTGGCTATGGTTAACCCTATTGTTGTTTACCATTCCCTGTTTCTGTTTGGTTCCTTTTCTTATTTATGGTCTCCTGTCTCCATGTCTTGGCAGTTATGGTCACAATTTCTATGGTCCAGGTATCTTAATAAATGGTCCTTACTACCACCCAAGATTCTGTTGACTGACACTTTACCATCATATGGTATTTCCACTTTAAAAAAACTGCAACAGTGGAAAATCTCTTTTCCACATCTACTCACTCTCTCTAGAAAATCCTTTTACAACTTTATTGTTCAAAAAAAAGTGTTCTTCTTTTTCCAGAATGTGTCCCCTCTAAAATGCTGTTTTCTCTTTGGAAGTTAACAGATTTTAGGATTCCCCCTCATATCTGGGATATTGTCTGGCTCTCTATGCAAGGACGGTTAGGGGTTAGAAGTAATTTAAAATATAAGCCCATCACGGAGAAGTTCTGCGTAAGACCTACCTGTATAAACTGTGAGGAAACTATGGTTCATTTTTTCGTCACTTGTCCCTTCAGTCAAAATTCCGTACATTGGAATTTGCCCTTCTTATCCCATATTTCGTATCAAACCATAGTTCTTGGAGATTATGCAGGGATTTGGCGCCTGTATCATAAAAGTACTTTGAATGTTTTTTTTTCCTTTATACAATATTTTTTATGGCAGGCCTGGTGTCAATTTATATTACAGCAACAAACAGTGTTATTTAGTAGTATGTTCTTACAGATTGAGAATGGTTTAGCTTCTGTTAAAACTAGAGATATTGTTAAATTTTCTAAGGCTAAAGTAGATTCTTTTTGGCAAAATTTTATTTCTTTATGATTTTTGGTGATATCGTTTACTTCTTATATTTCTGTATCCTGTATAATATTGTAATCTGATTATTTATGTTTTCTTTCGTGATGTTGTGTTTCTTTTCAATAAAACTTCCTCTACTCGTTTTGATAAGTGCCATGGGACCTTTAACATCCACCTGAACTACCACCAATCTAGGCAGATGGGACCTCGGTTTAACGTCTCATCCGAAAGATGGCACCTCAGAAGTGCAGCACCCCTCTCATGCTGCACTGCAGTGTCAGTGCTGGGATATTAACCCAAGATCGGCCTGGAGGGAGCTTGCTCTGTGATTTGCTCTGTGAGTGCTTTCATAGTGCTGCTTTCGTAGGGGGTATATTCAAGTATCAGTTGCTCTAGCCAACTTTGCTTTGAGTACTTTCAATACACCACCCTTAGAACGATAGCCTACTCACAGGCAGTGGACTTTGTAGGACATTTTGCTTCATCTTTGAATATTTTGCTGCCCTGAGAGTTCTGTTTAAAAGGAAACGTCTTGTGTAAAAAACATCCTATTGTACATACTGTAGTGTATTACAGTTGTCATAGTCATGCTCATTAGTAAAAAAAAAAAAAAAATGCTCAATCAACATAAAAGAGCCTTACCTCCTAATAAGGTGGATCAGTGGAATGCCATAATTTTCAGTCTTACCACTAAAGAACAAGAAGGGATAAGATGTAAGCTGCATGGAACTGGCAGCCTTCCATCATCACAGACTAAGTGCACCCTGTGCTGTACACATAATGATGCATGTAAATATGTAAGGTAAACTATTCTTGGTCCCAACAGTGCATGATGAATCTCCTAAACTGAGCAACTTCTAGCTTGGAAACGTTCAATTGTTCTGTCTAAATCATTGCAGCTTGGATTCAATGCAAAGAAGTGCAAAATAATGCATCTGGGAAACAAGAACCCAGGGGAAGAATACACAATGGGGGGGATAGTAACAACAACAAAAAAGGAAAGGGACCTGGGGGTAATCATATCAGATGACCTTAAGGTTAGCAAGCAATGTGAGAAGGCAGTCGGGAGGGCTGGGGGTATACTGGGATGTATAGGGAGAGGCATCACCAGCAGAAAACAGGAAGTTGTTATACCTCTGTATAGACAATTGCTGAGACCCCATCTGGAGTACTGCGTCCAGTTCTGGAGACCCCATCTCTGCAAGGACATAGACAGGATAGAGGCAGTCCAGAGGAGGGCAACTAAAATGGTGCAGGGTCTGTAAGAGAAGCCGTACAAGGAGAGACTAAAGGAGCTTAATATGTATTCCCTTGAGGAAAGAAGGGAGGGGGGGACATGATAGAAACTTTTAAATACCTCAGTGGAATCAACAAAATCCAAGGGGCAATGTGATGACGTATTATTTCACAAAGAGGGTAGTGGATGCATGTAACAGCCTTCCTGAGGAGGTTGTGGGGTCTAAAACTGTGGGAGAATTCAAAATGCATGGGACAGACATAAGGCAATTCTTGTAGGGGGTAGGAAGAAATAGGCTGTTGGTTAACTAGGATCTGCAGCTTATCCTGTAGGTAGGAAAATGGGCAGACTAGATGGGCCAAGCGGTCCTTATCTGCCGTCAAAGTCTATGTTTCACACAAAAAAAGAGAAAGCCTGTTTTGTGTTGGATCTGTGCATGCTTGATTTAAAGAATTATTATTTTAATGTTTTGTTAACAAAATAAAACCTCTAAACTGGATTTTAGTTTTACACAGTTTCGCATCATTCTTGGAGATTTCAACTTTGAAGATCTTGAAAACGCGAACAGAATCCTTGGACCCATTTACTTTATAACTTACATATTCTTTGTGTTCTTCGTGCTTCTGGTAAGTCATGCAAAAGCTTTACTAGTAAAGAGTAATTGTATACAAAGAAGATATGTGCTGTAACACTCAGTGTGAAAAATGATGAAGGAAAATAAATGTATTCAGTTTTTGTTGACTGGGAAAAGGAGGGACAGGCAATTCTGTCTATTTTCTGCATACAGATGCAAACTAACATATTAGCTCAGATTTCCAAAGGGTGTTGCAGGGCTTGCATCTAACACCTGTGCCACAGCAGCCGCGGCTTTGCCAGATGCCAAAGCTGCATCCGATTTTATAATCTCGGGTGCAGTTACGACAGTCAATTCACTTTATGGCAGCTTGCAGAAAAGTTAAGCCACAGGCTGCGAGACAGAGATCCCCAAGAATGATGTAAGGTAGACCACTGGAAGTTGGTCTGGCGAGTGTTGATTACATGCAAGGGACTGAAAATCCCACAAGACTGTCGCAAGCCTGATGCGCCATTGAACTGACACAGCCTGGGCTTGCTGCACTTCTGCACGTTTGAAAATCTGGCCCATTGAATCGGGTTAAGTAGTTATACTGACTTTCTTTTATGTGGTATGTTTTATATGTTTTCTTTGAGGGGGAATTAGAGTACCGAACATAAGTAAGTCATTTGTCTTCTATGTGCTTCAGCTATCCTGCAGGACCTCAAGTAAAAGGGATTTCAAACAACATGAAGTCTTGCTATATTATGACATATGCAGTTTGTCCCAGCCTTAGAACTGCTCTGGAGGTGAAAGAGTTAAAGTCCATGCCAGGCATGGAACTTAGAGCTCGAGCTTGGTTGAAAATTCTGTCTGTTGTTCTTCAAACTTAAACTGTCAGATTCTTTACTCCGCCTCACTGAACAGTCGCTCCGGAGATTCCTCCTTCTGCACGGTTCATTTTGTCGGTTAAAGTATAAAAGTTTTCGTTTTTTTAACCAAAATTAAACCGCAACCGGTCGGTTCAAGCTCCGTCTGTGGTATTGTAAGTACTAGATAGGTTTTACATTTATTTTCTGTGTGGAACTTGTAAACATTTTTATCGGTTCAGTTTGAACCGATCGAGTTACTTCTATTACATTACAGTCTTTTAGAAGTGCGGTTCCCGGTTCTTATCGGTTCTAAAAAAAACCGATTTAATTAAGTTTTTTTCCACGACCCGTGACACGGTTGGGAACCGATAAGGGAGTCTTGCTTGGCAGATTGCCGTAAAAGGGCAAGTTTTTGGTTAGGCTGGCACTATGTCTGAGAAACCCAAAAGAAAAACCGGGCCCACTGGGTTTCAGCACTGTGTTGTATGTGGGGAAGCCTTTGCCAAGGCTCACCCCCACACCACATGTGTTTATTGTCTGGGGTTGACCACCTCAATTCAGACTGCCAGATTTGCATGGGTTTTCCTGCAGCTACCCGGGATAAGAGAGTTGGTAGACTCAGGGAACGGGAGGCCATAAAGTCTGTTGACCCGGATGGCCAGCCTGGTTCGGTTTCAACCGAACCGGAGGGAGTTCCCTCTGACCAGGGCGATACTTCCTCGGGCAAAAGGAGAGTCCAACAAAGAAATCTAGAAAATCAGCTGGTGTGGAGTCAAAACTTCCCTCTCCAACCGCTGAAGAAATAGCTAAAGCAATAAAAATTGTTCAGTCTCCCTGGTTCCGACCGAACCGGCATCATCAGGTAAGCGCTCGGTTCGGTCGGTTCCTCCGGTTCAGGAGTATTATTTAAGAGAATTTTATGAACCAGAGGAGGGGGAAGAGGAGTATGAGGAGAGTGAATGTGGTTTTTGAAGTCTGGACGTGCTCATTGAACCGGACATCTCTCCAGACAGACCTTCAGGAGTGTCTCCCCCTAAGCTTTCTGAGTCCCCTTCTCACTTCATGTTTTAAAAAAAAAAGTGGCTGAAACCCTCCAGCTCCCTATGGAGGAAGCTGTGGATGATCAGAAGGAGCCTGATTTTGTAGAAATGATAGATATCCCAGAGTCTAGGAGACTGTCTATTCCTCTGCATAAATCTTTTGAAACAGACAGTAAAGATTTTAAAAGCTCCTCACACCATACCTCCTGTTGATAAAAGAATGGACAAAAGGTATGCATTATCAGGCTCTGATATGGAGTTCCTTACACAACAATGCAGCCACGTGGGGGTGGTGCAGGCTGCAGCCTGTGACAAGGCAAATGTTCCCTTAGCCTCTCACCCCCCTGACAAGGACTCCAGAAGGATAGATGCCATGGAAAGAAACAGTACATGGCAGCTTCCTTAGGACTCAGACAGGCTAATTATATGGCTTATGTTGCTAGATATCAAAAATCCAGATGGGATACTGTTTTAGCTCTAGCAAAGCAGGTTCCTGGCCAGCTGCCAGAAGAGCTGGAGCAGGTGGCCCCTGATGGTATTGAGGCATCCAAGGTGCAATTCCATGCTGCAGTGGACTCTAATGATGTATCCTCCAGAGTCATGGCTACATCTGTGGCTCACCATAGAATGGCTTGGCTCAGATGTACTAGCCTGTCACAGGATACCCAGACTAAGGCCATGGCTTTCCCTGTTGTGGGCAACTCTCTGTTTGGGGAGCAAACAGAGAATTACTTGAAGAAAATGGATGAATATAGGACCACCTATAGGAGTGCACAGGCCTAGGAAAGGCAAGTCACTTTCCAAAGGCAGCCTCCCAGGGGCAGGAGTAGGCCTTTTTCATAGACCTTTTTACCAAGCCCAGGCTTCGTCTTCAGCTTTTGCACAGAAGGGGTTCTTTAGAGGGAGAGGCAGACGGGGTGCAGGCAGGCCTGCTTCCACCCCTCAGCCTAAACCCCTGCCAAACAGGCACCCTGATGGGGCGTCCAGGGCCGATTCTACACTACCTGAGGAGGCAGGCTGCTACTTTGTCCAGGACTGGGAGTCTCTAACGTCAGACAAGTGGGTCCTGGAAATAGTAAGCCAGGGACTGGTTCTCAGCTTCAAAAATTTCCAAAGAAGAGAATCAGATCCTCTCCACCTGCAAATCCTTCAGAGGCTCTTGCCCTGGAGGCAGAAGTCTCTACCCTCCTGGCTGTCAGAGCTGTTGAAAGGGTTCCACCCCTACACCAAGGCAAAGGGTTGTACTCCAGGTACTTCCTTACCCCAAAAAAGACAGAAGAATGGCAGCCCATCCTGGATCTCAGGTATCTAAACAAACACCTTTTAAAACCAAAATTCAAAATGGTGACTCTGGGAATTATTTTACCCTCTTTAAGGCCAGGGGACTGGCTAGTGTCCCTGGACCTCAAGGATGCCTATTTTCATGTTCTCATCAGAAGCTCCTATTGAAAGTACCTCAGATTCGAACTGCCCTCAGGTCATTACCAGTTCAGAGCAATGCCCTTTCGGCCTTACATCTGCCCCAAGGGTATTCACAAAATGCCTGGCAGTAGCAGTTGCCCACTTAAGAAGGCAAGAATTGCCATCTTTCCTTACTTGCACGACTGGCTCATAGTAGGCCAGTCCACAGGCCAAGTCAGGTTACACCTTCAAGTAACTCAGCAACTGCTAACTTCTCTAGGTTTCCTTTCTCAATCTTCCAAGGTCAGTCCTAGAGCCTGTCCAGCTTCTCACCTTCATAGGTGCAGAACTGACCACAAAAGAAGCCAGAGCCTTCCTTCCTCTGGAAAGGGCAAGTACCCTGATTTCTCTGGCTTCCTCCTTCACCCTGCGGGTCTCTCGACCAGCAAGGCACTTTCTATAGCTCCTGGGACACATGGCTGCTTCGACAGCAGTAGTGCAGGGAGCCAGATTTCAGATGAGGGACATCCAGTTCCATTTGAAAGCCTTTTGGTCTCAAAGAAAGGACCCTCTAACCAAATTAATTCCAGTGACTCGAACCCTGATCCAGGCCCTTCAGTGGGGGCAGGACCAGGGCAGTTTGAGACAGGGGGTTCCCCATACCCCTCAGTCTCACTCCTTAATCCTTATTACAGATGCATCCCTATTGGGGTGGGGAGCTCACATGGGCGACTTCACCACCCAGGGATTGGGGTCCCCTCAGGAATCTCTGCTCCACATCAATCTGTTGGAACTCAGAGCAGTTTTTTCTAGCACTTCAAGTTTTTTCCAAATCTGTTCAGAACAAGGTTATTCAAGTCAGAACAGACAATACCACCACAATGTGGTACATCAACAAGCAAGGGGGCACTCGGTCTACGGCCTTGTGCACGAGCAACAGTTGTGGTCTCTGGCTTACTCCCTGAACACCTCCTTGTAGTAGTTCACCTCCCAGGCAAGGGCAATGTCTTGGCAGATGCTCTGAGCAGGATTTCCCAAGGCCATCACGAATGGGCTCGGGATCCCCTAGTTCTGGAGGTGGTATTGCCAGATGGGGCACACCCCAGATAGATATTTTTGCAGTCCCAGACAATCACCAACTTCCTCTTTTTTGTTGCAGGCCCCCAGTGTTGGGCTCAGTCCCCATGGGTGCCTCCCTTCTCAGTTGGGAAGGGAAGTTTCTCTATGCCTTTCCACCCTTCCCTCTCCTGTTTAAAGTGCTAGTTAAAATCAGGTCTCAATCCTGCAAGATGTTTCTGATTGCTCCAGACTGGGCCAGACAGCCCTGGTACCCACTTCTTATGTCCTTAGCAGTCCACCATCCCCTGTGTCTCCCAGGAATCACGATCTGTTATCCTGTGCTCAGGAGAGGGTTTGGGTACCCGAACCTCAAATCTCTCAATCTCAAGGCCCGGCTCTTGAAGAGTTAGAGTTTGCTGACCTACACCTTTCCCAAGGTGTATTGGATATTCTGAAGGCTTCTAGAAAGCCTTCCACCAGGGCTACTTTTAATTCCAAATGGAAGAGATTTTTCCATATGGTGCTCTGGGAAGCATATTTCCCCAGAATCTGCTGACTTACCCGCAGTCCTGGATTATATGTTTCATTTAAATACTTTAGGGCTGAGACCAGCTACCCTGAAAGTGCACTTGGCAGCCGTGTCTGCTTTCTTGTCAGCAGATAAGCCCTCTTCTCTTTCAGCTCATCCTGTATTCTCCAAGTTTTTCAAAGGGTTGTTTCACACCAACCCTCCCCATTTAGGGATCCTTCCCCTGCTTGGGATCTTAATATTTGCATTGCCCAACTTATGCAACACCCTTTTGAGCCCTTGTCCTCAGCAGAGCTCAAGTACTTGACTTGGAAAACTGTGTTTTTGGTAGCCATCACTTCTGCCAGGCGCATAAGTGAGTTACAAGCTTTGTCAGTGGAGCCTGATTTTATCTCCTTTCACAGAGATAAGGTAGGCCTCAGGACTAACCGAAAGTTCTTGCCTAAGGTGGTCTCAGATTTCCACCTTAATCAATCTATATCTCTCCTGTGTACTTCACTGGCCATCTTCTTCTGGTGAGAGGAGGTTGCACAGTTTAGATGTCAAAAGATCACTTAGCTACTACATAGATCGTACCAAAGGTCACAGGTTTAACTCCTCCAACTATTCCTCACTTATGGTGAGGTTGGCAAAGGGAAACCTGCCACTAAAAGATCCATTGCCAGGTGGATCGTCTCTTGTGTCCAGTTCTGCTATGAAAAACTGGGTTAAGTTCCTCCCTCAGGCCTGAGGGCTCACTCCACCAGAGGTACAGCTGCGTCCCTGGCTGCTGCCAGGGACATCTCTATCCTAGAGATATGTCAAGCAGCTACCTGGAAAACGGTGCACACTTTTACTAAGCATTACTCCCTGGACATCCAGGCTAGGAGTGATGCTCGTTTTGGCACAGCTGTGCTTCAGAGCCTATTTCCTAAGTAGGTTCTGTCCCTCCTCCATGGAGGTACTGCTGTGTAGTCTGCATATGTCATAATATAGCAAGACTTCATGTTGTTTGAAGAAAAAATTACTCACCTTAGTAATGTTGTTTCTTCTAATGGAGTCTTGCTATATTATGACCCCCGCCTGCCCCTCTCAGAACCTTACTTTTGGGGATATGGGTGGGCAGGGCAGCGTTGGCACTTTTTAGATGCCCACCTTGTTTTTCACCCCTCCTTTTGGGGTGATCTTTGTTGTGTTGTCATTTTTTGGGTGTTCTGACTTGAGTCTTCTTTGTGGCACCAAAAAATGTGTTTATTTAATTAAGTAGCCAGTTGGCTAGTGTAGGTTTACAGCTTTCCACACAGAGTTCTTAGTGGGTTTTTGCTCGAAAAGATCTGACAGTTTAAGTTTGAAGAACAACAGATAGAATTTTCAACCGAACTCAAGCTCTAAGTTCCATGCCTAGCATGGACTTTAACTCTTTCACCTCCGGAGCAGTTCTAAGGCTGGGACAAACTGCATATGTCATAATATAGCAAGACTCCATTAGAAGAAACAACATTACTAAGGTGAGTAATTTTTTCTTCTCACCCCAGGAATCCCTCAGTATGCTTGACTAGTGCAGTTATGCCAGCTGGGTTCAGCTGCCACGGAGGTGGAGTTTATGCTAATGATGCCCAAGAATTAGCCTGTCAGGTTGCAGTAAGAGAGTGCTGTCTGTAGCTGGAGCTGTAAGCCAGTCAGATTCATTTCTCCGCTGACTGGACAAGTCTGCCCTTGGGCGCACTCTTCGCATCTTTGCTTGAAAAAGTTTATTTCTTATAAAGCTGGTATTTTCTTTGTATGCTACCTTTAATGTTTTTTCTTATTATGTTTGCTTGCATGCATGTGCAAGAAACATAGTGCCATCATCGGAGATTTCGGAGGTGTGTCACCTCCTCCTCCAATTCAGGCAGTGTGCTGGCAGGCGCGGCCCCTGTAGGCCAATGCATTTTGGAGCTGTCTATGACACGCTCCAAAATGCAGTGGCAAACAGTTGAAAGGGGGAGCTACGCTTGAGTGAGCAGCGATAGAGCTGTTCTGCGCAGCTCCCCCAGCCGCTGGCGTCGCGCGCCTCGCACGCAGTGTAGCCCGATGGGGTGCCCAATCCCTGTCGGCTGAGCTGCATCGCCTCCCCAGTGGTTAGAGCCACGCTGGGAGCACACCCCAGCGTGGCAATCAGTCATTTTGCTTGACGGGGTGCCCAACTCTATCGGCTGAACACCCTCTGTGTCCTTGTGCCACGCTGGGAGCCCACCCTAGCGTGGCAAACGGTCCCATCGAGGTTTTTTTTTATTTATTGGCGACGGGGCCTTCAATCCGCCGCGGCTGAACGTCCCCCAAAGTCCCTTGTGCCATGCTGGGGCCCACCCCAGCGCGGGCAAACGGTCCCACGATGTCTTTTATTTTTTTACCTGTAAGAAAAACGTCCAGCGGTGCATCTCCTGACCCCTCCCACAACCCACCACTGCGCACTCAGCCTCCCCACACCCCACCCCACTACTTACCTCCGACCTCCGGCGACGATCTTCAGTGGACCGGAACACGTCTGCACTCTTCAAAGCCGACCGCGAACTGAGGAAATGCCGGTAAGCTGTATAATGAGCTAGATGGGGGGTTTCAACTTTATTGCATATCTCAGCCATTTTTGGGAATTTTTGCACCAAATTTTCAACATGGGGTTTTTGGGACCCCTTCTCATGAATGATGTTACTGTCATGGCGTTATTCGAGCCTGAAGGATGATTTCACGCAGTGACTGCGAAATCACCCTTCGGGCCTGAATACCGCCATGACAGTGACATCATTCATGAGAAGGGGGCCCAAAACCCCCATGTTGAAAATTTGGTGCCAAAATTCCAAAAAATGACTGTTTAACGAGCGTGCGTTGCGCAGTTCCTATGCAGGCTTGTAAGTTCGCAAATTTCAATGTTTTACTCCAGATTTTCAACATTGCCATTTCACCACACCTTCTTATGAGTAGTACAGCTGTCATTTTTCACATCTCACCAAAATGTGTTTCCGCCCATGTAGCTAGAAATGGCTTAGTCAGTGTCTTGAAATCAATGTACGGACAAATTAAGAAAATCACAGTGACACTGTTCATGAGCAGAGGTCTTGAAATGGCTATGTTGAAAATTTGTAAAAAATTCCTAAAATGACTGTTTTACGAGCGCTGCTATGCAGTTCCTATGCATGCTCATAGGTTTGCAAATTTTCAATATTTCCACTCCAGATTTTCAACATTGCCATTTTTCCACACCTTCTTATGAGTAGTTACAGCTGTCATTTTCACATCCTGCCCAAAGCGTGTTTCCGCCCATGTACGCATAATGGCGCAGTCGGTGTGCAAACTCAATGAAGGGACACATTAACAAAACCACAGTGACACTGTTCATGAGCAGAGGTCTTAAAATGGCTATGTTGAAAATTTGTGAGGAAATTCTCAAAATGACTTTTTACGAGGCATGCTGCACAGTTCCTATGCATGCTCGTAAGTTTGCAAATTTAATATTCATTTAGATTTTCAACATGTCCATTTTATTAAACTTCCTTATGAACAGTACAGCTGCTATTTTTCATATGTCACCCAAAATGTGTTATCGCACATGTAACGCACAATGGTGCTGTTGGTGTGCGAAAGCAATGTTTAGGACAGATTAAGAAAATCACAGTTACACTGTTCATGAGCAGAGGTCTTAAAATGGCTATGTTGAAAATTTGGTGACAAAAGTCCATAAAATGACTGTGTTACGAGTGAGCATTGCGCAGTTTCCACGCACCTCGTTAGTTCATGACTTTGTAATATTTTCAGTCAGATTTTAACTAGTGGCATTTTCAACACTTCCTTATGAACAGTACAGCTGCCATTTTCACAACATGGCGAGTGTGTTTTCACACTTTCAGTGCAGAGATGCGTGGTCGCTGTGGGAAATCATTGTTCGGCACAGATAAAGAAAATCACACTGACACTGTTCATGATCGGAGGCACCAAAATGCCTGAGTTGACAATCTGCTATAAAAATCCCCAACCTAATTATATAACGGTGTGCTGACAGTTTCTATGTACGCCTGCGGACTTCACCATTTTTTTTAATAATTTTACTACACATTTGCAACATAGCCATTTTACACCTCCCCATGAAAGAGTACAGCTGTCATTTTTACATCCTGTTGAATATTTTGCACCTGTGGTGCTAAATGCCGTAGTCACTGTGCATAAGCAGCTTCGCTACTAAACTGATATTCCACCTGTTCATGAGGTGGGTCACAAAACAAACATGTTGAAAATTTGGAGTTAAAATACCAATGAATGCCTGAGGTATTAGGCTTTTCAACTAAATCGCCCAACCCTATAGAGAATGACAGGAATCAGGGTGTGACTTGGGATTCTTGCCTGTGATGCTCATACCATTCCACACCCTGCAGTCACTGAGAGGCATCAAGGTATGCCTTGGACTCTTCGGCCCCAAACTTCACCCCATTCTCTATATCGCACCCATCTCACGTATTTCCTAATGAAATGGGTGCAGTAAGGCCAAAGACCCCAAGGAACACGCGGACACTTGTCAGTCTCTGCAGAGTGGTGTGGTGAAATGGCGTGGACGTTATGCCTGACAACCCAAACGCACACCCCAATGCCTGTCACTCTCTGCAGGGTGGTGGTGGGGTTGGCTTCAGTTCAATACTTCACTGCCATTCCTATTACGCAGCTCTGTAACTTCTACACTACCACTGCCAATGCCAGCAAGCAAACATTCGGCATTGACAAATGCTTGTTTTTATTATATTTTAGTGTTTTTTTTGTGTGGTTCTGTTAGATTCCCTGGAACCGCTGAATTTCTCTCCACAGCGGTTCTTCCCGCGATTTCTGCACTTTATTTTGTGACTAGAAATACCACTTCTGAGGTAAAAATTCTGTGCTTTTTGTATTTTAACAGTACTTTGATTGTGGTTCCCTATTTTTGAAGAAATCGTGTTTTCTACTACGTTTTTCTTTATTTTGCCTCAGTTAGGAACTGTTTCTAATGGTTTCACAGTACTTAGGAACCGACTAAAATTTAAATGTTTTTTCCTTTTGGGGAACCATTTTTTCAAGGTCTTCTGACCAATTTTCATGTCAGATAGACCCAAAAAGAGGACTGGACCCACTGGTTCTAAAAATTGTGTTACATGTTTTAAAACTGTGGCCAAGGCAGATGGCCACAACCTTTGCCTAAGTTGTTTGGATTCAGCCCATATTTTTACTAACTGTGAACTTTGCACTAAACTTTGTTCAAAAACAGTTAAGAAAAGAGTCAAAAGGATAGAAATAATGGCTTCTCAGTCTGACTCCCGCTCTAATAAAAATTCAGAAGAGGGGTTCTCCTCTCATCAAAAAACTAAAGGTAGGTCCTCTAAGGACCCCCTAGAAAATGTGTCTGATAAAAATAATAATGACCAAGTCAAAAAAAAGTCATGCTGAGCAGGTTCCTGATTCAGAGCCTGCTAAAAAGAAAAGCAATATCACTGCCCCTCCTGCTGAAAGGCAGAGGGAGACACCAGTGTCTAAGAAAGATATACCCTCTGTGGAGGAAATGGCTAAGGCTTGGCAATTATATCAAACCTTTCAGGCTGTGGACAACCTCCTTAGTGCACCAGCTGGTCCTACCACACCTATCCCCTCTGACTCCCGGCTCGGACAGTGAATTTTCTTTGAGGGAGGAGATGATGAGGAAGAGGAGGGTGAACCCTTGGAACCAGATGTATCCTCTGACCAGGAGTTTGGCTCTCCTTCCAGTGGTCAGGAGGGCTTTCCTCCCATTGTACCTTTGGCCAGCATATTGTGGACACTCTGGATCTCTTTATTCAAGAGACCATGTAGGAGGACGAGGAGGCAGACTTTTTGAATATGACGGGTCTCTCTCCCCCTAAAATGCTACTCCATCCAATTCATAAGTCCCTTCGCAGGGCTACTTTCAAGTTAGTCCAGAATTTAAAAGTCAAGCTGACTCTGCTCACCTTGAAATAGCCTTGGAAATGAAGGATGAGGACACTTCTACCTCCAATACAAATGGTTCCTTATGGGAGAGAAATGTTAACTTGCAAACTAGAAGGCTCAGAGCTAAAAGAATATTAACTGGGAACGGGGCTCCTGAATGTGGCATTACTGACATTAAAGCCACCTTTATCAAAATTGGAAAGGCTCCTCCTGAAATAAATTGATCTAATGTTCAGTATTACTACACTTGAACAGTACATTGAAAGGGATCAGGCACCAAGGGGGTTAAGAATCCCGGTGACACCCTCAGGTATACTGGATCAGTTCAAATATTGCGAAGATTGCCTGAAAGTTGCAGTGGCTTGTTCAATGATCTTCCTCGAACTGTTAATTAAGAGTGATACAGAGAAATACGCAGAACTTGTGGATAAATTTAAATTGCTAAGACTGAAATCACTAAGTACAACAATGAAAAAGAGTTCACAGACTTGGAAAATCAGCTTAACAAGAAAATTGCCTCATATAAAGAAGAAGTTATTGCTAGAAAGCAGACCAAGCTAAAACAGGATGAAGAGAACTACGAACAAGGACACATTTTGGAATGGGGAAATAAACCTGCTCATGGCAGAAGCGACTCAAGAGTAGGATTTGGCAAGAGCACTAGCCGCAGTCGAAAAAGCAATGGAAGAAAGGATCAGAAGCCTTTTTTTAGAGCGACGTGGGATACCAGGAAGAACAGGAAGAAAAAAACAAGACAGGGAAAAAGAAGTGGTAGAAGACACAAGAAAACAAATGCAGCTGCAGAAGAGAACACTTCAGGAAAAGAAAGCGGCAACCTACAAATATTAAATTTATCGAAAATCACATTAACAAAGGAACAAGAGAAAGTCCTTAAAAAGGGACTCTTATTTGTGCCTTCACTACAAGCCAACACTTTCCAAATAATTGTGGATTTATTCAAATTCTACAGAAAGATTCATCTGAAATATTTTTTCTCGAGGTCAGTATTAACTGCCAATATGGGATTCACAGAAAGGAATGTGGAACTTAATGGAGACATCAAAGTCCTACTGGCTGACATTGGGATGTCAGCAGCCACTGACGAGGATGTTGTTCTGAGCAATATTAGTGATCATGAACTCATTTCTCTACTCCATGAAAGGGACTTTGAGATGGCAGCTTCGGGAACTCAGGATCTGGGACATTCTGTTAATAACACTAACAGCATTTTGGGGGTTAGAAAGAGGTTTTTAAGAGGAAATCTACCTTTATTTTATTTATTTATTTGATTTTAGTTTTTGATAACCGGGTAGGTGCGCTGATCCAGGGGACTGTTTTCAGGCATGACCCAGGCCACTGCAGGTGGCGATACAGAAGGAGCAAAAATATATGACAAAGAATATGAGTTGTGTATAAACATACATCAAATAAATTACAAAAGTAGGTACATAGTAGAAAAGTCAGTAGGGAGAGACTGTACAACTTAAAACTAAACAAGTCAGTTCATCAGAGTAGTCGAGAGTATTAACTGTACATTGTTTACAGCATTGGTATAATCAGAACTGGCTAATTATACATTATTTACAGCAGAATACGGTGACAAGTGAAGGTTAGTGCAAGGCACAGGAACCCACCTGACATTGTTGAGTGTACTGAGGGGAGAGTAAACAGGATGCAGTGGTAGGGAAGAGAGTACCAGGGAGGCAGAGGCTAGTCAGCCTGGAGGCAAAAGGGAGGGGAAAGTAAATGGGATGCAGTGGTGGGAAGTGAGTACCAGGGAGGCAGAGGCTAGTCAGCCTGGAGGCAATAGGCTGGAGTGGTGGTGGTGGTGTGGGGGGGTATCCCGGTGTGCAACGGCACTTGGCCACTTCCAACATCCAGGACTTGAGACAAACCTTGAAAGTTGCATGGGTGTCCAAGGAATGGATGGGTGCAGGGGGACTATTCCACAGAGTGGGAGCAACTACAGATACCTTCATGTCCAACATTTTGAATCCCACTGTCTCTGTGTTTGAAAAAGTTGATCTTACTTCGAGAGGGTTCCTGCAGTAGGTTATAAAATGTAGGATTGCACCCTCTGGCGTCAGGACTGCACGGCAGACTTTTTCTAGCAATGTCTGGTGGGGGACTGCTCACCCAACATCACTTGACGTCAGAATGATCCTATAAGTGGGTGGTCCCGACGCCCATCTTCCAGTTCTTTCCCCACCGTTGACCTGCACAGGGACCTCGTGGTGAACATTGCTCCAGTCGATCGCCATTTGGATAAGTATTTCTTTCTTTTCTACTGATAATAGTTTGTTCTTCTTTTGTTTTATGTCTTCTCCATCCGATCCTCCGAAGACCAAGAAGAAATGCAAGAAGTGTGGCTTGCAGATCCCTCACAAAGACAGCCATGAAGTCTGCCTCTTCTGCCTAGGCCCCGCCCACGACATTGATGCCTGCCCAGATTGCAAGCCTTTCAATCAGGCCACACGCAAACACAGGCAGCAGGCCCTAGAAGCCCATCTTTTGAAGTCCAGGATGGCCACCTTAGAGCAAGAGATGCAGAAGCTGAGGGACTCCACTTCTTCCCCTTCTTCGGAGCTTAAAAAGCAGAAGAAAAACAAAGAGAAGCATCGGGAGTGCCTGGAGGACCGAGAGTGGCCCTCTACCAGTAAGGCTGCAGGGCTCAAGTCTGCGGACAAGACCGCTCCTCGACTGCCTCCCCCAGTGATTGTCAAAGCCTCGACGTCTGGTTCTTCTGGTACCTCTGCTTCTCTTAAACCCATTAAGACAGGCTCCAAGACAGGATTCTCGACTGTTAAGTCGCTCTCCGGGACCTCCGGCAGATGCCCAGTCACCACCGGTAAGCCGGACTCTGGTTTTCCCAGAGCCCGCCCGGTTGTCGATGTCGAGTTCTTGCTCAGAGGGAACCTGGCTGACATCAGCAGATAAGCTGGTCGGGGGCTCCTCCCCTGCCTGCCCTGCTCCTTCTCCACCGACTGATAAGGGGGACGCAGGGGAAACTGGCGTCCGTCTGGTCAAAGTTCACCCGTCGGGGGTGGATGCTGACAGACCTGACATCTGGCTGAGCTCGCTGACCTCCCAAGGCCAGCCCTCTTGTCAGGTTTCCCCTGACAGGGAGCCTTCCCATCCACCTTTGCTGGTGGACCCTCCTGTGCCCGACCCTATACCCAGGGTGGAGCAGGAAGAGGGTCCTCTGGACATAGTATTTTCCTCACCCTTTCAGCCCAACATTTTGAGTCCCACTATCTTTGTGTTTGAAAAAGTTGATCTTACTTCGAGAGGGTTCCTGCAGTAGGTCATAGCATGTAGGATTGCACCCTGTGGTGTCAGGACCGCATGGGTAACCTTCCAGGAACCCGTGGATAACTTTCCTGGGACTCTTACTTTGGAGTCAGGTCCTCCACCGTCTCCCAGGGACTTCAAACAACATGAAGTCTTGCTATATTATGACAATTGCAGTTTGTTCCACCATTAGAACTGCTCCGGAGGTGAAAGGGTTAACTACCATTCTGAGAATGGAGTTTAGAGCGCGAGCTCGGTTAGAGAAGCTCTGTCTGGATAATTTCAAACTGAAACTGTCAGATTCTTTACTCCGCCTCACTGAACAGTCGCTCCGGAGAGTTCTCCTACTGCTCGGTTCATTTCTTGGTTTAACAGTATTTTCGGTTAATTTCAACCATGAGAGTATTATTATTTTAACGCAAAACCCGATCGGTTCAAGCTCTGTCTGTGTTATTGTAAGTAATAGACAGGTTTTTATTTCTGTGTGGAACTTGTAAATGTTTATCGGTTCGGTTCGAACCGATCAGGTTGGTTAAAACTTTAAAGTTTAAGCATTTTAAAGCTTTTAGAATGCGGTTCCCGGTTCTTATTGGTTCTAAAAAAAACAGATTTCATTATATTTTTTTCCACGACCCGTGACACGGTTGGGAACCGATAAGGGTGTCTTGCCTGGCACTGCCGTTAAAAGGGCAAGTTTGTTGGTTAGGCTGGCATCATGTCTGAGAAACCCAAAAGAAAAACCGGGCCCACTGGGTTTCAACACTGTAGTGTCTGTGGGGAAGCCTTTGCCAAGGCTGACCCACACACTACATGTGTTTATTGTCTGGGGTTTGACCACCTCAATTCAGACTGCCAGATTTGTAAGAATTTCCCTGCAGCCACCCTGGATAAGAGAGTGGGCAGGCTCAGGGAACGAGAGGCCAAAAAGTCCGCTGACCCGGATGGCCAGCCCGGTTCGGTGCCAACCGAACCGGGGGATGCCCTCTGACCAGGGCGAGACTTCCTTGGGCAAACGTAAAGCTGGCTCTGAGGAGCCAGTTCCAGCAAAGAAAACTAAAAAATCAGCAGGTATGGAGTCCAAAATTCCTTCTCCAACTGCTGCAGAAATAGCAAAAGCTATACAAATTGTACAGTCACTTTCTCCGGTTCCGTCCGAACCGCCACTGTCTGGTAGGAGGTCAGTTCGGTCGGTTCCACCAGTTCAACAATATGATATTGGAGATTTTTATGAACCAGAGGAGGGGGAGGAGGATTATGAACAGTGTGAATGTGACTTTGAGAGTCTGGATGTGCCCATTGAACCGGACATCTCCCCAGACAGACCTTTAGAATCTCCCCCTATGCTTTCTGAGTCCCTTTCTCATTTTTTGTTTTATAAAAAGGTTGCTGAAACCCTCCAGCTCCCATTAGAGGAAGCTGTGGATGAGCAAGAGGAACCTGATTTTGTGAAAATGATGGATATCCCAGAGTCTAGGAGATTATCTATCCCCTTACATAAGTCTTTTAGGAAGCAAACAATAAAAATTCTAAAAGCCCCTAATTCTGTGCCTCCTGTTGACAAAAAGATGGACAGGAGGTACACTTTTGTCAGGTCCTGATACAGACTTTCTTTCACAGCAATGCAGTCATGTTGGGGTAGTTCAGGCTGCAGCCTGTGATAAAGCTAACATTCCCTGGCTTCACATCCTCCTGACAAAGACTCCAGGAAGATTGATGCCATGGCTAAAACAATACATGGCAGCGTCCTTGGGACTCAGACAAGCAAATTACATGGCTTATGTGGCAAGATACAAAAATCTAGATGGGACACTGTCATGGCTTTGGCGAAACAGGCCCCTGGCCAGCTTGCCAAGGAGCTGGAGCAGATGGCTTCTGATGGTATTGAGGCTTCCAAGGTGCAATTCCATGCTGCTGTGGATTCTAATGATGTATCCTCTAGAGTCATGGCTACATCTGTGGCCTTTCGTAGGTTAGCTTGGCTCAGATGTACTAACTTGTCACAGGATACCCAGCCTAAGGCTATGGATTTTCCTGTGGTGGGGAATTCTCTGTTTGGGGAGCAAACAGAGAATTACATGAAGAAAATGGATGAATACAGAACAACTTATAGGAGTGCACAAGCCAAGGAGCGGCAAGCCACTCCTCAGAAGCAGACCCCCAGGGGTAGAGGTAGGCCCTTTCACAGGCCTTTTTACCAAACCCAGGCTTCTTCTGCTTATGCTCAGAGGGGGTTCTTCAGAGGCAGAGGCAGACGGGGTGCAAGTAGGTCTGCTCCCACCCCTCAGACTAAAGCCCCTGCCAAACAGGCACCCTGATGGGGTGCCCAGGGCCGGTTCTCCACTACCTGTAGGGGGCAGGCTGGCTTACTTCGCCCAGGACTGGGAGTCTCTAACATCAGACAAATGGGTCCTGGAAGTAGTAAGCCAGGGTCTGGTTCTCAGCTTCAAAACATTTCCAAAGATGAGAGCCAGATTTTTTCCACCTGCAAACCCTCTAGAGACTTTTACCTTAGAAACAGAAGTCTCAACCCTCCTAGCTCTCAGAGCTGTAGAAAGGGTTTCCCCCCTACACCAGGGCAAGGGTCTGTACTCCAGATATTTCCTTACCCCAAAAAAGACAGGAGAATGGCGGCCCATTTTAGACCTAAGATATCTGAACAAGCACCTTTGAAACCAAAGTTCAAAATGGTGACTCTGGCAATGATTTTACCTTCTCTAAGGCCAGGGGACTGGCTAGCTTCCCTGGACCTCAAGGATGCCTCATTTCATGTTCTAATCAGACGCCTCACACCGAAAGTACCTCAGATTCGAACTGCCCTCAGGTCACTACCAGTTCAGAGCAATGCCCTTCGGCCTCACCTCTTCCCCAAGGGTATTCACAAAATGTCTGGCAGTAGCAGTTGCTCATTTAAGAAGGCAAAGGATTGCTGTTTTTCCCTATCTAGATGACTGGCTCATTGTAGGCCAGTCTCCAGAACAGGTCAAATCACACCTGCAAGTTACCCAGCAGCTGCTCAACTGTCTGGGCTTCTTGCTCAATCTTCCAAAGTCAGTTCTGGAACCTGTTCAGGTACTCACCTTCATAGGTGCAGAATTGGACACAAAGCAGGCCAGAGCCTTCCTAACCTTAGAGAGGGTAAGGAACCTGGTGGCCCTGGCCTCCTCCTTCACTCTGCAGGTCTCTCGACCAGCAAGGCACTTCTTACAGCTCCTAGGGCACATGGCTGCTTCCACAGCTGTAGTGCAAGGAGCAAGATTTCAGATGAGGGACATTCAGTTTCACTTGAGAGCCTTTTGGTCTCAGAGAAAGATCCCTTTCAAGTTGGTCCCAGTGACTCGAACCCTGATCCAGGCCCTTCAGTGGTGGCAGGATCAGAGCAATTTAAGACTGGGGGTCCCCTTCATCCCTCTGTCACATTCCTTGACCCTCACTACGGATGCATCCCTTGTGGGATGGGGAGCTCACATGGGCGACCTCTCCACTCAGGGAGTGTGGTCCCCTCAGGAATCTCTGCTCCACATCAGTTTGCTGGAACTCAGAGCTGTCTTTCTAGCACTTCAAGTGTTTTCTGCATCTGTTCAGAACAAAGTGGTACAAGTCAGAACAGACAACACCACCACAATGTGGTACATCAACAAACAAGGGGGCACTCGGTCTTCAGCCTTGTGCACCGAAGCAATGAAGTTATGGTCTCTGGCTTATTCCCTGAACACTTCCCTCATAGCAGTTCACCTCCCAGGAAAGGACAATGTCCTGGCAGATGCTCTCAGCAGGATTTCCCAGGGCCATCACGAATGGTCACTGGATCCCCAAGTACTGGGATAGTTTTGCCAGATGGGGCACCCTCAGATAGATCTTTTCGCAGCCCCAGACAATCACCAACTTCCACTGTTTTGTTGCAGGCCCCAGTGATGGGCTCAGTCCCTCTGGATGCCTTTCTCCTAGATTGGGAAGGAAGTTTCTATATGCTTTTCCTCCCTTCCTCTCCTATTCAAGGTGCTAGTCAAAATCAGATCCCAGCCTTGCAGGATGATTCTGATTGCTCCAGATTGGGCCAGACAGCCCTGGTACCCTCCTTCTGTCCTTAACAGTCCATCTTCCCTGTGCCTCCCCAGGAGACACAATCTGTTATCTTGTGTCCAGGGGAGGGTTTGGTATCCGAATCTTAAATCCCTCAACCTCAAGGCCTGGCTCTTGAGGAGTTAGAGTTTGCTGACCTACACCTTTCTCAAGGTGTTCTCGACATCCTGAAGGCTTCCAGGAAGCCTTCCACTAAGGCTACTTATAATTCTAAATGGAAAAGGTTTTCCATCTGGTGCTCGGGGAAGCATATTTCCCCGGAATCTGCTGATTTGCCCATTGTTCTGGACTATATGGTCCATCTTAATTTTTGGGACTGAGACCAGCTACCCTCAAAGTTCATTTGGCAGCTGTCTCTGCTTTTATTTCAGCAGGAAAGCCTCTTTCTTTCCACTCACCCTGTTTTTCCAAATTTTTCAAGGGATTACTTCATACTAATCCACCTTTCAGGGACCCGGCCCTGCCTGGGATCTTAATGTTTGCATTGCTCAGTTGATGCAACCTCCTTTGAGCCTCTGTCTTCTGCAGAGCTCATGGGTATTTGACTTGGAAAACTGTTTTCTAGTAGCCATCACTTCTGCCAGGCATAAGTGAGTTACAAGCCTTGTCAGTGGAGACTGACTTTATTTCCTTTCACAGGGATAAAGTAGTCCTCAGGACTAACAAGAAGTTTTTGCCTAAGGTGGTTTCAGACTTCCATCTTAACCAATCTATCTCCCTTCCGGTGTTCTTTACTGACCATTCCTCCTCTGGTGAGAGGAGGCTGCATAGTTTAGATGTTAAGAGGGCCCTTAGTTACTATATAGAGCATACCAAGGGTCATAGGTTCGAATCCCTCCAACTTTTTTTCACTTTTGGTGAGGTTGGAAAAGGTAAACCTGCCACTAAGAGATCCATTGCCAGGTGGATTGTCTCTTGTATCCAATTTTGCTATCAAAAACTGGGAAAAGTTCCCCCTTCAGGCCTGAGGGCTCACTCTACCAGAGGTACAGCTGCGTCTATAGCTACTGCCAGAGACATCCCTATTTTAGAGATATGTCAAGCAGCTACCTGGAAAACGGTACACACTTTCACCAAGCATTACTCCTTGGATATCCAGGCCAGGAGGGATGCTAGATTTGGCACAGCCGTGCTTCAGAGCCTATTCCCTAAGTAGGTTCTGTCCCTCCTCCATGGAGGTACTGCTGTGTATTCTGCAATTGTCATAATATAGCAAGACTTCATGTTGTTTGAAGAAAAAATTACTCACCTTAGTAATGTTGTTTCTTCTAATGGAGTCTTGCTATATTATGACCTCCCCCCCAACCTGCCCCTCTCAGAACTTCTACTTGGGTATGGGGTGGGCAGTCCAGTGTGGTCACTGGTTATGCCCATTATATGTTTTTCACCCCTTTTGGGGTGTGGTGTTTTATTCTTCCTTATTTTATTATTTTCTGGTTCCCTGACTTGAGTCTTTGTGTTGGGACCAGGAATATGTGTTAATATTTAGGTAGCCAGTTGGCTAGTGTAGGTTACAGCTTCCACACAGAACCTAAGTGAGTTTTTGCTCGTAAAGATCTGACAGTTTCAGTTTGAAATTATCCAGACAGAGCTTCTCTAACTGAGCTTGCACTCTAAACTCCATTCTCAGAATGGTAGTTAACCCTTTCACCTCCGGAGCAGTTCTAATGGTGGGACAAACTGCAATTGTCATAATATAGCAAGACTCCATTAGAAGAAACAACATTACTAAGGTGAGTAATTTTTTCTTCCTATCCCGTTAGGCCCTCCCTCTGCCCCAATGCCAGGGGTTCCTCCGCCGGGCTCCAGGTCTCTGACTTCAGTGTCCCGTCTGACTCCTTGGGCCACCTTCCGTCAGAGACTCCATCAGGTCCCCCGCGCCTGATGCCAACCATCCCAACGTCTGAAAACCCGATGCCGGCCCCGATGCCAGATATCCTGACGATGGGAAAGCCGACCCCGGATATTTTGCCAGGTCCCTCCACTCTGCCTCCTTCGTGGCCCCTTGAGCCATCATGGTGTCCCCCTTTGGGCTACTCAAATTACCTGGGCCTGTCAATGCCAGGTTACCCACTGTCAGCCCTGACATTGGCTCCTTTCAGCCATGGTTTTTATCCTGGATATCAGATGCTGGGCTATGGGTCCCCTTTTCGGGTGCCAGGTTACCCTCCCCCTCATTATCCAGGGGCATGTTACCAGTATTTCCAGACTCAGCCTCCATCTCAGTGTCAGCCTCCGCCTCAGCAGGACCTCCAGGCCATGTTCCAGACCTGGTGGCAGGAGGCCAGATCCCAGTTGGTGGCGGATTTAGACAAGAGACTGCCAGCCCCAGTGATGACCCCCACCCCACGCTTTTTGTCTCCCATGGGTTTGCATAGATCAGGCTTTTCACCACGGTGCATATTTCTGGGGGTGCTACTCCAGAGATCATGCTGACTGAGCCTAAGACCTCTGACAGGGGAATCCTCGGACTCAGAGGCTGACTCCCCTGACTCGTCCTCCAGAAACCTTTCAGGAGTTATGGATTCCAAGGATAAGGAGTCTCCCAAGTCTCCTCCTGCAGACCCCTCCTTCACCGAACTTCTCCGCATTCTCCAACAAGCCGATGGTTGGAACGCGGAGGAGCAAGACCCAAAACACAAGCGTCTAGCAGAGCACTTGGATTTAGTGGAAGCATCACCCATTCTGATCCCTCTGTGGATGGAGCCCCAATAGGATATCACCTCCACTGTTTGGCAGATACCTCATTCCATCCCGGCTGTCCACAAGAAGGTGGACCGGACCTACCATTGTCCTGAGAACACTCCTTATCTATGCTCCCACCCCAAGGCAGATTCCATTGTGATTGCCGTGGCTCACTATCCGTACTGCCAGACCTAAACATATGAGTACCTCCCCTCCTGACAAGGAGTCGAGGCAGCTGAATCAGTTCAAACATTAGATCTACTCCTCCTCTACATGTGCCTTATGTTCCTTGAACTATGTAGCACATATGATTTCATACCAGAAAGCTACCATGGCTAAACTCAAAGCTTGACTGGAAATGGTGGAGGACTTGGACCTTAAGTCGGAGCTTACCAAGGCCCTGAGGGTCTCTAAGATTTCTTGTAGGCATGCATTGAGAGCTACCTACGACTCTGTTGATGCCGTGGCTCGCTCTTTGGCAACAGCAGTCAGCCTCAGGTGCCACACTTAGCTCCGAATTTCTGGGCTAGCCCAGGATGTTCAGGCAGCCATACAGGATACCCCCTTCCAAGGCTCCGTCCTCTTTGGAGGCAATACCAAGGATATCATCACGGGCCTTCAGGATAGCAGGCAGGCCCTGAAATCAGTTAAGTCCATGTACAAGGTAGGCTTCAAGCCTAAGCAGCCCTTTCAGTGCCAGCCAAAGTGCCAAGGCAAACAGCCCTTTAACAGGTGTCAAACCAAAAGGAGAGCATCATGACCTGATGTTACCTCTCCCCCTGCCTCCAAGACCCAGCGAGCCACAGGAAATGCCTTCCCTGCCCGTTCCTCCACCTCCTGACTCCATCAGCCCCCCACTGCCTCCATCTCCGAACAGTGTGGAGCCCGTGGGGGGGGGGGAATCGCCCCCCTACTAGCAGAGTGGCAGGGGATCACTTCAGATTCCTGGGTCATTCAACTCATAGCAAGAGGGCACACCATTGAGTTTCTGGAGAAACCTCCATACTGTCCTCCAAGACGATCTCATTGTTCCTCAGATCACTTAACACTGGTAAGGGGCGAGATCCAGGCTCTACTCCAAAAATCCATGATAAAGCCAGTTTCCTGGACACAAAGAGGAAAAGGGTATTACTCCCATTTCTTTCTTGTTCCCAAAATTACGGGCAACCTCAGGCCCATCTTGGACCTCAGCCAGCTGAACCTTTATGTAGAGTACAAAAGGTTCTGCATGCTGACTCTCCAGGGATGCCAGCCCTTGCTCCAGACAGACCATCGGCTCTGTGCACTGCATATGCAGGACGCATACTTGCATATTCCAGTTGTCCCGGGCCATCGCTGCTTCCTGTGGTTTTCCTTCCAGAGGGAACACCTCCAGTTCAAAGCCCTCCCCTTCGGCCTTTCTTCGGCACCCAGAGTCTTCACCAAGTGTCTAGCGGTGGTGGCAGCTGCACTTTGTCGCCAGGGAATTTATTTCCGTACCTGGATGATTGGCTCATAGTAGCCCCGTCCAGGAATGTCTGGAGGATTCTCTGTCCTCCACCCTGGACCTTACCGCATGACTGTATATTACTATCAATTACCCCAAGACATCTCTATTTCCATTCCAGCACCTCCAATTCATTGGGGCAGTACTGGACATGGTCCAGGACAAGTCCTTCCTCCCATTGGACAGAGCGGATACTTTGCAGTAGCAGGCCAAGCTGGTAGCTTCCTTCAGCTGTGCCCCAGTCAGGTTGTTTTTTTGCCTCCTCGGCTTGATGGCCATGGCCATTCTGACAGTACCTCTGGCCAGGCTGCAAATGAGGGTCACCCAATGGACCTTACGGGTCCAGTGGGATCAGGGTACAGATGACCTGGATCATCCCATTCTGGTGTCCAGTGCACTCAAGAAGGACCTCTCGTGGTGGAAGAACCCGCTGAACATGTTTTGAGGGACACCGTTCAGGCCCTCTTGGACCCTCACCACAGATGCATCGGGTCTGGGTTGGGGAGCTCACTTGGGGACCACCAAATCCAGTGGAAATGGTCCCAGTTGGAATCCTCGCTCCACATAAACATTCTGGAGATGAAGGCAGTCCTGTATGCCCTTCAGGCCTTCCAGTCCCTTCTGGCAGCAGGAACACAGTTGGTACAGACCAACAATATGTGCGTGGTCTAGTACATCAACAAGCAAGGAGGCACCCGATCGTATCCCCTATGCAGGGAGGCAATGTGGATCTGGTACTGGGCATACAGCATGGTCTTCTTCTCACGGCCATGCACATTCCAGACGTTCACAGTGTCCTGGTGGAAAACCTTAGCCGTACCTTAACCCTAGCTCACGAGTGGGAACTACACCAGGCAGTGGCAGAAGATCTCTTCTGCCACTGGGGGCATCCAGAGGTAGACCTATTCACCTCCCCATCCAGTGCAAAACTTCCCAAGCTTTGCTCAATCATTCAAGGGCCTGGTGTTATCTGGCTGGATGCGTTGTCTCTCTGCTGGACAGGGAGATACTTGTACGCCTTCTCTTCCTTTCCCATTCTGTAGAAGGTCCTGCTGAAACTTCAGGCAGAGGGGGCACAACTGTTGCCGATTACCCCCCTCTGGCCCAGGCAGATTTGGTTTCCACTCCTACAGCAGTTGGCAGTGGAACCCCCAGTATCTCTGCCTCTTTGGTATGATCTGTTGATGCAGGATCAGGGCAGACTGATGCATTCGGGCCTCAGGTCCCTACACCTCCATGCGTGATTCCTTCAGACATAATCGCGAACCGTTTTGGGGTCTCCAACAAGGTCGCCCAAGTTTTGGTGGAGGCCAGAAAGCCTTCCAGTAGAGCTACTTATGCTATGAAATGGAAAAAGTTTTCCATTTGGGCAACCGCAAAAGGGTGGGGCCCCTCTTTCTTGCCCAGTGCCCCAGGTGATGGAGTACCTCTTGCTCCTGTCTGACTCAGGACTCAGTTACTCATCGTTAAAGGTACACCTATCTGTTAACTCTGCCTGCCACTCCCTGGTGGACGGCAAGATGATTGCTCCGTTGGAGGTATCCAAAACATTTCTGAGAGGGATCTTCCATCCGAAACCCCCTATACGTAACCCCGCCCCCCCCCTTGGGATTTGAATTTTATTTTGGAAAAGCTTACTTTGCCTCCGTTTGAACCAGAAATAAGCTGTGATATATGCTGTCTATCTTAGAAGACACACTTTGATCAGTCAATCAAAATCTTTATTTATCCAGGCGGTCACCGTTGAGCAATGCTCATTTGCAAGATGAGCCTGAGTGGAGCATAGCCACATATTTATACAAGGCACACAAGTATTTACAGTCAGATAAAAATAGGTACAATTACAATACAGGGCATAAAATAAGATAACACATAAGTTCATACAAGCTCGGAATAGTACAGGCAAGACACGAGTTGTACACAGCATGTACATACACATAATAACTAAAAAAAAGAGAGAGCAGGATTAACTAATATAGTGGATTGGAAAACACTAGGGCAGTGGAGGGGGTCGAAGAGAGAGGAGGGAAGGGAAGGACTAGGAGGGTGTCAAGTAAAGAACAGGGTAGGGGAAGGTTGGTGTGCTGGGGTAGTGGAAGGGAATAAAGTGGAAACACTGGAGATGCAGGGTAGAAAGGGAAAGGGGCTGGGAGGTTGTCTCAACGAGAGGGTGTGGAGAGCTCCTACCCTACGATGGGAGACTAGGAAAGAAGTTGGGATGTAAAGTCAGTAAGGCAGAGGGATATAGGTGAAAACTGGGGAGGTAGGACATCTAAGGCTTGGAAGGGAGGCAGAACAAAGTTTCAGTGCCTTATGGATGGGTCTGCGCGGGGAAGAGTACCAGGGCAGACACTGATACAGATCCTGTATGCGGGAAGCAGTTACACGCTTCTTTGATTGTGCAGGAATATAATGTCTTGAATGCAGTCAGGCAGAGGAAAGTGCTCAGTTTGAGAGTTTTTTGCAGATTGTTCCATAAGGTAGGCAGCACAAAGCTTATGGCTGCTCTGCCAAAGCGAGATTTTGACACTCTTTTTAGTTGCCATTACTTCTGCTCGAAGGATTTCCAAGCTTCAGGCCCTAATGTGTAAGGAGCCTTATATGATTTTCCACAGAGACTGGGTGGCTCTGCGTACAAATCCTAAGTTTCTCCCCAAGGTGGTTTCTGAATTAATTCTGAATCAAACCGTTGAACTGCCAGTCTATTATCCTGCTTACACTAATAGGGGCGAGGCGCTCCTGAACACTTTAGATGTGCACAGGATTTTGCGCTACTACTTTAATAGGACCAAGGACGTCCATAAAGACGACCAACTTTTTGTTTCATTCACCCCCAAGACTCTGGGGTCGGCAGTCTGTAAGCAGTGCTTGTCCAAATGGTTGGCTAACAGCATTTATTTCTGTTGCCAGAAGTACAGCAAGCCTCTTCCAGGAGAGGTTGAAGGTCATTCCACCAGAGGTGTGGCTGCTTCTGCTGCCCTTTTCAAGAATGTGTCCACAGTGGAGTTTTGTGCTGCTGCAACTTGGAGTTAAGTCCAAACCTTCACTAAACATTACGGTCTGGATATTGCCTCTAGGTATAGGGCGAATTTTGGCCTAGCCATCCTGCAGGGCCTTCTGTCATAGACCTGCTGTGGTCTTTCTGCAGACCTTCTGTCCTCCCGTGCTTCAGTTTGTCCTGATCAGTTGACTGCTTGGGACTCAGTCCTATATGTTATGACCTACTGCAAGAACCCTCTCGAAGTAAGATAGTACAGTTACGTAAGAACTTACCATAACAGTAGATCTTCGAGAGAACTTCCTGCAGTGGGTCGTCTTTTTCCCTCCCTTCTTCCCCCAGTCTTCTGTTTGCTCTGGCAGGCCTGTCTGGATTGGGCTCCAGGGACTATATTCTTTTCTCCTGTTGCTCTCTCTTGAGTCTGCAGTGGGAGAACTGGAAGGCGGGCATGGGGACTGCCCACTGATAGGCTCATGCTGACGTCAGTCACATGACGTCGGGTGGGCAGTTCCCCGCCAGACATTGCTAGCAAAAGTTTGCCGTGTGGTCCTGACGCCAGAGGGTGTAGTCTTGCATGTTATGACCTACTGCAGGAACCTCTCTCGAAGATCTACTGTTATGGTAAGTTCTTACATAACTGTACTTTACTAAGCAAGCAGAGGAAATAAAAAATAGTAGTCATGTACCCACTGTTTTTAACATTTTAGCTGCAGAAAATAAGGCCTTAAAAGAGCTTCAGACAAATGATTACATTATTATAAAAGCAGCAGACGGGGGGGGGGGCAATATTGTTATTTTAGATAAATGTCACTATATCAGTATTGTCATGGCTTTACTTAATGACATAGAGAAGTATACCAGATTATGTGCAGACCCCAAATACATGTACAGAAAGGAGCTGCACCAGATATTATAGGCCAGAGTAACCAATGATGAAATTTCAGAGCAAGAATTTGGCTACATATGAACTGAACACCCCATAACACCTAGCCTTTACAGTCTTCATAAAATACATAAAAGTATTACTGAGCCACCTGGCAGGCATATAGTGTCTGGAGTAGGGTCCCTAATTGAAAATCTTGGAAAATGTATTGACTGTTTCTTATGTCATGTAGAAAATGTGGGGTTATATATAAGGGATACCACAGATGTACTGTGTAAACTGAAAACAATTTACTGGAAAGAGGATTATGTGTGGGTGGGAATTGACATTGAAAGCATATATACTTCTATAATCCACAGACAAGGGATCAGGGTATACAGACACTTTCTTGAGAAGGAAAATTATACCAATTTCGTAATGATTTTTTGCTTGCAGCCTTAGATTTTGTCCTTACCCTCAAAGCGTTTGAATTTAATGCCGAATACTACCTCCAGCAATGTGGTACTGCTATGGGTACATCTATAGCTCCCTCATACGCAAATTTATTTTTGGGTATGTGGGAGGACCTAAATATGCTAAACCCTGGGAAAAAACCTTCTTTGAAAAATACTACTATAGCAACGTTTATTGGCGATGTCATATAAATCTGCAAGGGAGATGTGACTGAAGTTAAAGATTTTGTTGATTGGCTACAAAATAACTTGAATCTTAAATTCACTTATGTAGCAGATCCCAATACATTAAACTTTCTGGACATCATATTTTCATGCACTGACACCAATGCTGAGATCAAAGATGTAAAAACAAAATGCTTCAGTAAACAAACTGTAAGCAACTCAGTATTTCATGCCAAAAGTGCTCACCCTAAAACATTAAACGACTGTACCTTACAGCCAGTTCCTTCACCTCAGAAGGAACTGCAGCCACGTAGAAGATCTTTTAAACCAGGTGAAAGAACTTGAAGACAGGTTCTTAGTGAGAGGGTACAGTAAAGATAGAATCCTTCAAGGTTAGAGCACTTAATTGTGAGAGACACTTTGCTGCAAGGGAAAAAGAAACAATATAGTAAAGGAAATAATCCTGTAACTCTCATTACAGACTTTAATAACATTACAGGGAAAATTGGCAACATCATTCATCAAAATTGGAAAATACTAGAGGGTGACAAAGATGTACATGAGGCTGTGGGACAAAAACCACACATTACTTTCAGTCGACCACTGAATCTTAGGGACAAACTGACACACAGTAGGATGAGAGAAAAGGAGCACACCAGACAATACACATGTTAGGGACATTGTAAATGGTAGGATTGAGAAACTTGTTCCAGCCCGCTTTCACAATTCACTCAACTCCAGTACTGAAGAGCTTAAATTGTACTAAACACGTCACCTTACCAAAACAAGGAGGTAACAGACAAAATTTACTTCTCATGAGAGAAAGTTACAGGATTTACACAGTACAAAGTGTTAAGCCAAAAGGACTTAACGAACAGTGGGACCTCAAACCCTACCTGCTAAAGAACAATAGATACTGATTATGTTTCCCTTCTCTTTACAGAAACCTTGATGCCTTGACAAGAGACCTCTGAACACCCTGGATGCTGCACAGTGGATCCCCAGCATGGAAATAGGCCAGTGAATATGGGTGATCACTCAGGATCTCTAGAATCTCTAGTTTCAAACAACATGAAGTCTTGCTATATTATGACAATTGCAGTTTGTCCCACCATTAGAACTGCTCCGGAGGTGAAAGAGTTAACTTCCATGCCAGGCATGGAACTTAGAGCACGAGCTCGGTTAGAAAAGCTCTGTCTGGAATATTTCAAACTGAAACTGTCAGATTCTTTACTCCGCCTCACTGAACAGTCGCTCCGGAGATTCCTCCTACTGCTCGGTTCATTTCTCGGTTTAAAGAGTTTTTCTCAGTTAAATTCAACCGCGATTATTATTATTTTAACTGCAAACCGATCGGTTCAAGCTCTGTCTGTGGTATTGTAAGTAATAGACAGGTTTATTTCTGTGTGGAACTTGTAAATGTTTATCGGTTCGGTTTGAACCGATCAGGTTGTTTTAAAACTTTATTCTGAAGCATTTAAAAGCTTTTTAGAGTGCGGTTCCTGGTTCTTATCGGTTCTAAAAAAACTGGATTTCATTACGTTTTTTTCCACGACCCGTGACACGGTTGGGAACCGATAAGGGTGTCTTGCCTGGCACTGCCGGAAAAAGGGCAAGTTTTTGGTTAGGCTGGCATTATGTCTGAGAAACCCAAAAGAAAAACTGGGCCCACTGGGTTTCAACACTGTAGTGTCTGTGGGGAAGCCTTTGCCAAGGCTGACCCACACACCACATGTGTTTATTGTCTGGGGTTTGACCACCTCAATTCAGACTGCCAGATTTGCAAGAATTTCCCTGCAGCTACCCTAGATAAGAGAGTTGGTAGGCTCAGGGAACGAGAAGCCAAAAAGTCTGCTGACCCGGATGGCCAGCCCGGTTCTGTGCCAACCGAACCGGAGGGAGTGCCCTCTGACCAGGGCGAGACTTCCTCGGGCAAACGTAAAGCTGACTCAGAGGAGCCAGTTCCAGCAAAGAGAACTAGAAAATCAGCAGGTGTGGAGTCAAAAATTCCTTCTCCAACTGCTGCAGAGATAGCCAAAGCAATCCAAATTGTCCAGTCACTTTCCCCGGTTCCGTCCGAACCGCCACTATCTGGCAGAAGGTCGGTTCAGCCGGTTCCACCGGTTCAAGAATATGATATAGAGGAGTTTTATGAACCAGAGGAGGGGGAGGATGATTATGAACAGTGTGAATGTGACTTTGAAAGTCTGGATGTGCCCATTGAACCGGACATCTCCCCAGACAGACCTTTAGGAGAATCTCCCCCTATGCTTTCTGAGTCCCTTCTCATTTTCTGTTTTATAAAAAAGTTGCTGAAACCCTCCAGCTTCCTTTGGAGGAAGCTGTGGATGAGCAAGAGGAGCCTGACTTTGTAGAGATGATGGATATCCCAGAGTCCAGGAGATTGTCTATTCCTTTACATAAATCCTTTAGGAAACAAACAATAAAAATTTTAAAAGCTCCTAATTCTGTGCCTCCTGTGGATAAAAAGATGGACAGGGAAGTACACTTTGTCAGGTCCTGATACAGAATTTCTTTCACAACAATGCAGCCATGTTGGGGTAGTTCAGGCTGCAGCCTGTGATAAGGCTAATATTCCCCTGGCTTCACATCCTCCTGACAAGGACTCCAGGAAGATTGATGCCATGGCTAAAAAACAATACATGGCAGCGTCTTTGGGACTCAGACAAGCAAATTATATGGCTTATGTTGCAAGATACCAGAAATCTAGATGGGATACTGTCATGGCCAGCTTGCCAAGGAGCTGGAGCAGGTGGCTGCTGATGGTATTGAGGCATCTAAGGTGCAATTCCATGCTGCAGTGGATTCTAATGATGTATCCTCTAGAGTCATGGCTACATCTGTGGCTTTTCGTAGATTGGCTTGGCTCAGGTGTATTAGCTTGTCACAGGATACCCAGGCTAAGGCTATGGATTTTCCTGTGGTTGGAAATTCTCTGGGGAGCAGACAGAGAATTATATGAAGAAAATGGATGAATACAGAACCACTTATAGGAGTGCACAAGCCAAGGAACGGCAAGCCACCCTTCAGAGGCAGCCCCCCAGGGGTAGAGGCAGGCCTTTTCACAGTCCTTTTTACCAAACCCAGGCCTCCTCTTCAGCTTACACTCAGAGGGGGTTCTTCAGAGGGAGAGGCAGACGGGGTACAAGCAGGCCTGCTCCCACCCCTCAGCCTAAAGCCCCTGCCAAACAGGCACCCTAATGGGATCCCCAGGGCCGGTTCTCCATTACCTGTAGGGGGTAGGCTGGCTTACTTCATCCAGGACTGGGAGTCTTTAACATCAGACAAGTGGGTCCTGGAAGTAGTAAGCCAGGGTCTGGTTCTCAGCTTCAAAAAATTTCCAAAGATGAGAATCAGATTTTTTCCACCTGCAAATCCTCTAGAGACTCTTGCTTTGGAAACAGAAGTCTCAACCCTCCTGGCTCTCAGAGCTGTAGAAAGGGTTTCTCCCCTACACCAGGGCAAGGGTCTGTACTCCAGGTACTTCCTTACCCCAAAAAAGACAGGAGAATGGCGGCCCATCCTGGACCTAAGATATCTGAACAAGCACCTTTTAAAACCAAAATTCAAAATGGTGACTCTGGGAATGATTTTACCTCCCTAAGGCCAGGGACTGGCTAGCTTCCTGGACCTCAAGGATGCCTACTTCCATGTTCTTATCAGAAGCTCCCACTGAAAGTACCTCAGATTCGAACTGCCCTCAGGCCATTATCAGTTCAGAGCAATGCCCTTCGGCCTTACCTCTGCCCCAAGGGTATTCACAAAATGCCTGGCAGTAGCAGTTGCTCATTTAAGAAGGCAAAAGATTGCTATCTTTCCTACCTAGACGACTGGCTCATTGTGGGTCAGTCTCAGACCAGGTCAGATCACACCTGCAAGTTACCCAGCAGCTGCTTACCTCTCTGGGCTTTCTTCTCAATCTTCCAAAGTCAGTTCTGGAACCTGTCCAGGTACTCACCTTTATAGGTGCAGAACTGGACACAAATCAGGCCAGAGCCTTCCTTCCCCTAGAAAGGGTAAGGGCCCTGGTGGTCCTGGCCTCCTCCTTCACTCTGCAGGTCTCTCGACCAGCAAGGCATTTCCTACAGCTCCTAGGACACATGGCTGCTTCCACAGCTGTGGTGCAAGGAGCAAGATTTCAGATGAGGGACATTCAGTTCCATTTGAGAGCCTTTTGGTCTCAAAGAAGAGATCCCCTATCCAGGTTGATCCCAGTGACTCGAACCCTGATCCACGCCCTTCAGTGGTGGCAGGATCAGAGCAATCTGAGACAAGGGGTTCCCTTCATCCCTCTATCTCACTCCTTGACCCTTACTACAGATGCGTCCCTTTTGGGATGGGGAGCTCACATGGGTGACCTCTCCACCCAGGGATTGTGGTCCCCTCAGGAATCTCTGCTCCACATCAATCTGTTGGAACGCAGAGCTGTTTTTCTAGCACTTCAGGTTTTTTCTGCATCTGTTCAGAACAAAGGGGCACAGGTCAGAACAGACAACACCACTACAATTGGTACATCAACAAACAAGGGGGCACTCGGTCTTCGGCCTTGTGCACCGAGGCAATGAAGTTGTGGTCTCTGGCTTATTCCCTGAACACTTCCCTCATAGCAGTTCACCTTCCAGGCAAGGACAATGTCCTGGCAGATGCTCTCAGCAGGATTTCCCAGGGCCATCACGAATGGTCACTGGATCCCTGAGTACTGGGGATAGTTTTTGCCAGATGGGGCACCCCTCAGATAGATCTTTTTGCAGCCCCAGACAATCAACTTCCACTTTTTTGTTGCAGGCCCCCAGTGTTGGGCTCAGTCCCCCTGGATGCCTTTCTCCTCAATTGGGAAGGGAAGTTTCTCTATGCCTTCCCCCGCTTCCCTATCCTGTTCAAGGTGCTAGTCAAAATCACATCTCAGCCCTGCAAGATGATTCTGATTGCTCCAGATTGGGCCAGGCAGCCCTGGTACCCACTCCTTCTGTCCTTAGCAGTCCATCTTCCCCTGTGTCTCCCCAGGAACCACAATTTGTTAACCTGTGCCCAGGGGAGAGTTTGGTATCCCAATCTCAAATTCCTCAACCTCAAGGCCTGGCTCTTGAGGAGTTAGAGTTTGCTGACCTACACCTTTCTCAAGGTGTTCTCGAAATCTTGCAAGCTTCTAGGAAGCCTTCCACTAGGTCTACTTATAACTCCAAATGGAAAAGGTTTTCCATATGGTGTTCTGGGAAGCATATTTCCCCGGAATCTGCAGATTTGCCCACTGTTTTGGACTAAATTGTCCATCTTAATTCTTTGGGACTGAGACCAGCTACCCTGAAAGTGCATTTGGCAGCCGTCTCTGCTTTTATTTCAGCAGGGAAGCCCTCTTCTCTTTCTGCTCACTCTGTATTTTCCAAGTTTTTCAGGGGATTGCTTCATACCAATCCACCGTTCAGGGACCCTGCCCCTGCCTGGGATCTTAATGTTTGCATTGCTCAGCTGATGCAACCCCCCTTTGAACCTCTGTCTTCGGCAGAGCTTAAGTACTTGACTTGGAAAACTGTGCTTCTAGTAGCCATCACTTCTGCCAGGCGCATAAGTGAGTTACAAGCTTTGTCAGTGGAGACTGACTTTATTTCCTTTCCCAGGGATAAGGTAGTCCTCAGGACTAACAGGAAGTTTTTGCCTAAGGTGGTTTCAGATTTCCACCTTAATCAATCTATTTCTCTTCCAGTGTTCTTCACTGACCATTCCTCCTCTGGTGAGAGGAGGCTGCACAGCTTATATGTTAAGAGGCCCTAAGTTACTACATAGAGCGTACCAAGGGTCACAGGTTTGACTCCCTCCAACTATTTCTCACTTATGGTGAGGTTGGGAAAGGGAAACCTGCCACTAAGAGATCCATTGCCAGGTGGATTGTCTCTTGTATCCAATTTTGCTATCAAAAACTGGGTAAGGTTCCCCCTTCAGGCCTGAGGGCTCACTCTACCAGAGGTACAACTGCGTCTCTCGCTGCTGCCAGAGACATCCCTATCTTAGAGATATGTCAAGCAGCTACTTGGAAAACAGTACACACTTTCACCAAGCATTACCCCTGGATATCTGGCCAGAGGGATGCTCGGTTGGCACAGCCGCGTTTCAGAGCCTATTCCCTAAGTAGGTTCTGTCCCCTCCATGGAGGTACTGCTGTGTAGTTCGTAATTGTCATAATATAGCAAGACTTCATGTTGTTTGAGAAAAAATTACTCACCTTAGTAATGTTGTTTCTTCTAATGGAGTCTTGCTATATTATGACCTCCCTCCCAGCCTGCCCCTCTCAGAACTTCTACTTTGGGTATGGGGTGGGCAGTCCAGTTTTGGCACTTATTGATGCCCATTTAATGTTTTCCACCCCTTCTTTCCTTTGGGGTGTTTGGGTGTTGTGTTTTATTTTATCTTATCTTGTCTTATCTTTTTCTGGTCCCCTGACTTGAATCTTGGTGTTGGGGCCAGGAAAATGTGTTAATATTTATAGCCAGTTGGCTAGTGTAGATTACAGCTTCACACAGAACCTTAGTGAGTTTTGCTCAGAAGATCTGACAGTTTCAGTTTGAAATATTCCAGACAGAGCTTTTCTAACCGAGCTCAGTGCTCTAAGTTCCGTGCCTGGCATAGAAGTTAACTCTTTCACCTCCGGAGCAGTTCTAATGGTGGGACAAACTGCAATTGTCATAATATAGCAAGACTCCATTAGAAGAAACAACATTACTAAGGTGAGTAATTTTTTCTTGTAGTTAACACAAATGTCCAAATAACTCTATCTGTTCCTGATTGAGAATACCTTGCTCATCAGGGCTAATCTGCCAAAAATATTCAGTGACATTAGTCACTCTTGTTGAAATGAAGTGTTCTGGGACTTTAATTTGAATTGAGCTTTAATTTTCTTTGTATAATTTTAGTAACTTCTTTATAATTTTTTTAAATGAGATAAAAAAGTAAGAATGCATTAAAACCTGACCTTGCACTTTTTAATTTTTTTGTTCTATCTAAGAAGGTCAAAGGATCATGTTATGCAGTATCCATAAGATACCCTATTTTATGTTGTGTGTGGTTCATAGCTCAGTGCTTGTGCTATGTGCTGTAATTGGATAATGAAGGTTTGTGCTTGGATACAGAGGCCAAATAGGTAAGTAGGACATGGCTCTTCAGATATGTAGCAGTTTGAGTTGATCTGTACTTAGGTACTTTGAGCATAGTTATACAGTCAGTGCTTATAGTACAAGTGAGCTGGATAGTCTTGTGCAAAGTGCTTAGATACTTGAGCTGATGAGTAACGTTGTTATAACTTAGTTTGGTTTGGCCTTACTCTGTATCCCACTGTAAAGAATGCTTAGTCCAGTATTATGAGACCCCTCCCCTGGTGGGTTAAGAGCGCCGGAGAAGGGGGAGGTGTCAGGGGAGGATGGAGGGTGAGTGCGACTTGCTCTATGCAGAGTGGCTGTAGCCTGCTAGCTTATGTAGGATGTGAGGGAGGAGCTCTTCCCCCACATAACTTCAGGCGATAGCCTATCATTTATGTGTGGTTCATAGTTCAGTGCTTGTGCTACGTACTGTAATTGGATAATGAAGGTCTGTGCTTGGATACAGAGGCCAGATAGGTAAGTAGGACATGGCTCTTCAGATATGTAGCAGTTTGAGTTGATCTGTGCTTAGGTACTTTGGACATAGTTATACAGTCATTGCTTATAGTACAAGTGAGCTGGATAGTCTTGTGCCAAGTGCTTAGATGCTTGAGCTGATGAGTAACGTTGTTATAACTTAGTTTGGATTGGCCTTACTCTGTATCCCACTGTAAAGAATGCTTAGTCCAGTATTATGAGACCCCCCCATAAAAGTAATGATATCCACGATTGTTCAGTGTCCTGCTGATGAAGGAGACAAGTAGGATGGCACCTCTAAGATTGAGTAGCAGTATGATCACCTCCTCCAACTCCGGAGTGTGTGACCAGTAGCACGCAGGAGAGGAAAACCCCCCCTTGGGAGACCCCTGAGGACCCATGGCTACTGACCTGCCCTTCCTTCTGGGCACACTAAAGGAGAGTAATCCTAAATAATCTGATCGCCTAATCCGAACCCCAATCCAGAGAAATGGAGAACTGAAGACGTATTGAATTGTGACATGTCAGGTGAATAGAGCAAGCATCCATCTAGTAAATCCCAAGTTCGAGAATCCATGAGCAGGCCGGAATGAAATAGAGTGGCATCCATGCTTGAAATGAATTTGAAGCAAAGAGTTGCAGGTGGTGAAACACTCCAGCAGGTGAGGATGACTTCGCAGAGGAGGTCCAGGAATCAAGGCGCAGCATCCATGTCAAGAAGGAGAACTGTTGAGTCAAGGTCTGCATGGCAAGGTTAGCAGATGGAGGCCATGGTGATGAAGCACAAGAACTGGCATATGCTACGTAGTAGGGAGGATGGAGCAGTAGGAATCTCCAATCCAGAGAGAGGAAGCAAGCATTAAGTAGGTAGGGAACGTAGTGAATATGTAGAAGTAGGTTAGATGTATTTCCAGCTCACGAGGAGTGCAGTAGGATGTAATTGTGAGTTAGTCTGGATGACCTCTAGTAAGGGTGAAGCAGGTAGTATGAGCAAGTAGTGTAAATAAGAAGACCTGTACATAGGTCAATTGATGTAGTAAGTAAAGCTGCATGAGCAGACGTAGTAGCAGGGAAGTAGTATTGCAAGATTAGGTACATTATAAAATGAGGGGCATGAAGAATGGTACAAGCAAGGGAATCAGAGAGCTTCATGTATCCAAATGGTTGCATAACAATGTTGACATCTACGTTTCAAGCCTGAATGATAACTTCGCTAGAATTGACTTGTGAAGAATATCCCGATGAGTCCTGAATAGTCGAGCTTAAGAGTCCTAGATGGCAATGGCTGAAGAGGCTAAG
Organism: Neoceratodus forsteri; assembly: GCA_016271365.2. Taxonomy (NCBI): domain Eukaryota; kingdom Metazoa; phylum Chordata; order Ceratodontiformes; family Ceratodontidae; genus Neoceratodus; species Neoceratodus forsteri. Next base: position 639,338,184 of record CM028130.1, on the reverse strand, counting down.
TCAATGAAGTAGCATTGTCACAGGGTCCGAGAAGTGGTAGAGCATAAATCAGGGTAGTGAAGGTCTTCTGGAGAAGCTCAACTATGTGTCCTGGAAAGAGTGAAGCAGTAGTAATTCCATACGGCTGAAGCAGCAGAGCAAAGCATCCAAGAGTAGATGATGAATGTAGCAACATCCAGATGCGATTCCATAGTAAAGGAGCTCCTGGGCTGGCTGACACGGCAGCAGGTAGGCGTATAGTAGAAAGTGTGAATCTCCAGGTCCCGAGCTGGGCGAGGCAGGTGTAGAGTAGAAGTAGTTAAACCCCCCAGCCCGATGGGAGAAGGCAGGTCATAGAAGCAGGAGAATATGGTGCAGTAATATATAGGAACAAAGGACCTCCGGGCCCGTAGGGGCACAGGTCTGACTAAATGCGATGGCTTACCTCCAGCCCCGCGGGTTGAGGCAGGTTGCAGAGCAGTGGTACATAATACAATGGAAATGTTGAACTGCATGCAATGCAGAGGGTCATGTCCTGGTAGGTAGAGATTGCAGTAAATATATAAACATAGGTTAGATGGATGCCAGCTCATGGGGAGCGCAGTAGATTGTAATGGCAGGTTGGTCGTGATGACCTCTAAGCACTGTAAGGGCGAAGCAGGTAATATGAGCAAGTAAGGTAAAGAAGTGAACCTGTACATAAGTTGTAGTAGTAAGCAAGTTGCATGATGTAGATTTAGTAACAGGGAAGCAGGGCAAAGCGTCCAAAGAATGGATGATGAATGTCAAAACATCAAAATGTGAATCCATAGTAAGGAGCTCCTGGGGTGACTGCCACGGCTGCAGGTAGGCGTATAGTACAATAAGCGAATCTTTGGGCCCTGAGCTGGTGGGCGGGTGGAGTAAGTAGTGTACCCTTGCCTTGAAGGGCGAAGCAGGTCATAGAAGTAGGCAAATATGGTGCAGCTGGACCCCACGAAGGTCACCTGGTAATGTGAGCAGGGTGGCAGCTAGCCCCACGTAAGCTAGCGTGCACAGCTGGATTCCACAGAGGTCAGCTGGTAAGGTAAGTAGGGAGGGCAGCTAAGCCCCATGAAGGCTAGCATGTGCAGCTGGACCACACGTAAGTCAGCCGGTAGGGTAAGCGGGCGTGGCCAAACCACTCGCAGGTCAGCTGGAAAGTGATAAGTCCAAATGAAGTGAAGCAATATGGAAAACATCCAGAGCCAGTGTGGTAAATCCTAAGACATAGTATGATAGAAAATCCAAGTAAAGCACAGATGGATCTTGGAAGGTTGGAGAGGTCAAACAGGCACAGTGAGAGCTGAAGCGTCCAGAACTCGATTGGCATAGCAGAAGATGAATGGTTAGACCACACCTAGGACAGGTGAAGGAGTAGAGGCAGCAGCTGGGCCCCACGAAGGCTAGCAGGAACGCAACCCCATATGTGGGTAGCAAAGGAGCAGTAAAGTTGCTGGGCTAGCCCTAGTGTGGCTGGCAGAAATGACTGTACCCCACCTTGGTCAGTCGGAGGGAGTGAGTGACTCACGCTTGACCCCATGTAGGCAAGCAGGACTGAAGGAGCCGCCACGGAGGGCCTCCCGGTGCAGCATGCATCTTGGGGGCAAAAGTGCATAGCAAGAGGGACTTGGATGTATGCAATAAAAGAACAACAATCATCAGACTCATACAGTGGTATACCTGGACCATAACTAGTTTGGCGTAGCTGTAAAAGAGATGCAATTGAATAAATCCAGTAGGGAAAAAATTGGTCAGGTATAGTAGAGAAAAACAGTCTGTTGTAGCATAGGATGGTGCATTGCTATTATGGGAAAACCAGGATGGGTAGGAAGCAGCCAAATACAGAATAGTGGATCCAATAAGTGCCTAGCCAGCCGTGATGTCAGCAGCCCATAGTAAAGGAATACCCAGCAAGTCCCAGAACGAAGGAAAATGGGTCTGGACTTTGGTAAATGAAATAAGGGGTTTATTTCCTTCTGTGTGAAGAAAACGTAGTTTAAATACCAAGCATGGCTTAGATGTTATCCAAAGTGAGGTTGCCGGCTTCCATACGAAGACTTCCAAAGCAGGGTGTCTAGTAGAGCATAAGTAAATGGCAGCAGCCAGGTTACAGCGAACGAGGTACAACATAAATATGTCCGGAATTATAAGGGAGCAAGCAGAAAGATAAAACTTAGAAAGGTCTCTGGTTTGCCTGTGGGAATGAAGCTAGTACTTGGTCGGAAGACATTGATTTAATGATTAATTTAAGCAAAACGCAGAGCCAGTGTGTAGGCTCCGCAGGTGGCGCTGCAAGCGCTGTTGATTGAGAATCATGAGCAGAGGCAGAGCAGCATGTAGCAGATATGGCACAAGCAGTGAAGCAGGAAGCTGTAGTGGAGGCGCTGAGTTTGCAGCACGAACGCGGCTGAATTAGTTCATACCCTTCAAGGAATAAATGGTGAGAAATCATATGGTAGATGCCAGAAAGATGCAGCAAGGAGAAATGGGGGTCCGTATGGATGAACAGTAGCACATGCGAGATTCCAGGGAGCACTTAAGTGCGTTAGTATGTGACGCTCCGAAGAAGAATGTAGGATGGGGAGTCAGAGGAGGTCCATGGAGGGAGCGAAAACGGACAGCGAAAGCAGCATGAACTGCGGTGCTGCAGCTAGAGGCAGGTAGGATCCCCCCTCCCAAAAGAATAAAGAAAACAAATGGAACACGAGAGGGGCAGCAGGGGAGAGGAACAAGAAAGAAAAACAGGGCAAGAAGGAGCGGAACAAGGGAGGAGGCAGGGGACAAGCCCCAGCATGCACACGGAGGCTGGCGCAGTGATCACAACTCACTCTAAGCAAGCGGATGTAGCCTGCTAGCTTATATAGGATGTGGGGAGGAGCTCTTCCCCCACATAACTTCAGGCGATAGCCTATCATTTATAGTAATTTGTGTAGGTAGCTTCCTATAGTAGTGTATACATGCACACTATATATATATGTGTGTGTGTGTGTATAAAATCTGTAATATATAAAAAAAATAACAAGGTCATCAAATGTAAATTGATTGTGTGCAGTCAAAAAGTCATGTTATTAGTATGTGAGTAATCACTAGATACCATGGTTTATGTTTTAGTATTTTATGTTCATTAACATTTAGCCTCCTGGCCGGCCCAGTGGTGCTGAGGGTTGAGGCCCTGGACGCCACACCTCACGCTACGCTGGCAACCCAAGTTCGAGAATGAGCTCAGGCACCGGGGATCGGCAGGGGAGGTAGAGGATCGAGCATCTGATGGACTGCTGTCCTCTCCCTGGGGAGGAATCCAGGGTTCTCTGGTGCAGTAGAGACCCCTGGTGGGCCATTTTTGTGAATGGGCATCACATAGGCCATCTTCCAGTCCTGTGGTATGCATCCTTGTACAGGGAGGTATTAAACAGGTCAGTCAGCGGCCCTGCCTGGATCTCCGCCAGCTCCCTTAATACATTAGGGTGGATGCCATCTGGTCCCGGTGCCACGTCCACCCTTACTGCCCTCAGTCCTTCCAGAACCCTGTCCTCCATAATCCCTACATCACTTACCCCCTCCCCTCACCTCCACTACCCACCCTACCATTCCCTTGGGGTATCTGCCCTCCTTTCTACTTCGAGAACACAGAGCAAAAGTATTCATTTAATGCCCCTGCCTGTCCCCCCCCCCCCACCTTCTCCACCCATGAAGAAGGTGGATAGCATTGAGGCACAAGTCAGGAAGCATAGGAAAACCAGGAGCAGTTATTAAGTTTGCAAAGAGCATTTTATTATTAGTAACAGCAAAATAAAAAATATTTTTTTCAAACAACATGAAGTCTTGCTATATTATGACATATGCAGTATAACCCCAGGTTAGAACTGCTCCGGAGGTGAAAGAGTTAACTTTCCATGCAGGGCATGGAACCTTGAGCGCGAGGTCGGTTGAACACTCTGTCTGTTGTAGCTCAAACTTAAACTGTCAGATTCTTTACTCCGCCTCACTGAACAGTCGCTCCAGAGATTTCTCCTGCTGCTCAGTTCGTTTGTCAGTTACAAAGTGTAATTCTCGGTTTATTTACCGAAATTAAACCGCAATCGGTCGGTTCAAGCTCTGTCTGTGGTTTTGTAAGTAATAGATAGGCTTATGTTTATTTTTTCCATGTGGAACTTGTAGAACGCTTTTTTCGGTTTGGTTTGAACCGATCAGATTGGTTTTAAATTAACTTTCTAGTCCTTTAGAGTGCGGTTCCCGGTTCTTATCGGTTCTAAAAAAAACAGATTTTATTACGTTTTTCCAACGACCCGTGACACGGTTGGGAACCGATAAGAGAGTCTTGCTTGGCGGATTGCCATTAACGGGCAAGTTTTGGTTAGGCTGGCACTATGTCTGAGAAACCCAAAAGAAAAACTGGACCCACTGGGTTTCAGCACTGTGGCCTCTGTGGGGAAGCCTTTGCAAAGGCTGACCCACACACCACCTGTGTATATTGTCTGGGGTTTGACCACCTCAATGCAGACTGCCAGATTTGTAAGAATTTTCCTGCTGCCACCGTGGAAAAGAGAGTTGGTAGGTGCAGGGAAAGGGAGGCCAAAAAGTTCGCTGACCCGGATGGCCAGCCCGGTTCGGTTCCAACTGAACCTGAGGGAGTGCCCTCTGACCAGGGCGATACTTTCGGGCAGACGAGGCCAGCTCTGAGGAGCCGGTTCCAACTAAAAGGGCTAGAAAGTCAGCTAGTGTGGAGCCAAAAGTTCTCCAACCGCTGAGGAAATAGCTAAAGCTATTCAAATTGTCCAGTCTCTTTCCTTGACCCGTCCGAACCAACACCATCAGGAAGCGCTTGAGTCTGACAGTTCCACCGGTTCAAGATTATGATTATGATTTTGAGGATTTTATGAACCGGAGGAAGGGGAGGAGGGGTACGAGGAGAGTGAATGTGATTTTGAAGATCTGGATGTGCCCATTGAACCGGACATCTCTCCAGACAGACCTTCAGGGCCCCCCCCAGGCTATCTGAGTCCTCTTCTCATTTTATGTTCTATAAGAAGTTGCTGAAACTCTCCAACTTCCTGTTGAGGAAGCTGTTGATGATCAAGAAGAGCCTGATTATGTAGAAATGATGGATATTCCAGAGTCTAGGAGACTGTCTATTCCCTTGCACAAATCCTTTAGGAAACAGACAGTAAAAATTCTAAAAACTCCTCATTCTATCCTTCCTGTTGATAAAAGGATGGACAAGAGGTATACACTATCAGGCTCTGATACGGAGTTCCTCTGTCAGCAATGCAGCCATGTGGGGGTAGTGCAGGCTGCAGCCTGTGACAAGGCTAATATTCCTTTAGCCTCTCACCCTCCTGAAAAGGATTTCAGGAGGATGGATGCCATGGCAAAGAAACAGTACATGGCAGCATCTTTAGGACTCAGACAGGCAAATTATATGGCTTATGCAGCTAGGTACCAGAAATCCAGATGGGATACTGTGCAGGCCCCTGACCAGCTTGCCAGGGAGCTGGAGCAGGTGGCTGCGGATGTTATTGAGGCATCCAAGGTGCAATTTCATGCTGCAGTAGACTCTAATGATGTTTCATCAAGAGTCATGGCTACATCTGTGTCCCTTCGCAGAATGGATGGCTCAGATGTACTGCCCTGTCACAGGATACTCAGTCTAAGGCTATGGATTTTCCTGTTGTGGGCAATTCTCTGTTTGGGGAGCAGACAGAGAATTATATGAAGAAAATGGATGAGTATAGGACCACCTATAGGAGTGCACAGGCCAAAGAAAGGCAAGCCACTCCTCAAAGGCAGCATGTCAGGGGCAGGGGCAGGCCTTTTCATAGGCCTTTTTACCAAGCCCAGGCCTCCTCTTCTGCTTATGCCCAGAGGGGATTCTTTAGAGGAAGAGGCAGAAGGGGTCTAGTAAGCCTGCTTCTACCCCTCAACCCAAAGCCCCTGCGAACAGGCTCCCTGATGGGGTGGCCAGGGCCGATTCTCCACTACCGGTAGGGGGCAGGCTGGCTTACTTTGTCCAGGACTGGGAGTCTTTAATATCAGACAAGTGGGTCCTGGAAGAAGTAAGCCAGGGACTGGTTCTCAGCTTCAGAAAATTTCCGAAGATGAGAGCCAGGTCCTTCCCACCTGCAAATCCATCAGAGGCACTTGCCCTGGAAACGGAAGTTTCTTCCCTCCTGGCTCTCAGAGCTGTGGAAAGGGTTCCACCCCTACACCAGGGCAAATGGTTGTACTCCAGGTACTTCCTTACCCCAAAAGACAGGAGAATGGCGGCCCATCCTGGATCTCAGGTATCTAAACAAGCACCTTTTAAAACCAAAGTTCAAAATGGTGACTCTGGGAATTATTTTACCTCTCTAAGGCCAGGGGACTGGCTAGCCTCCCTGGACCTCAAGGATGCCTACTTCCATGTTCTCATCAGAAGCTCCCATCAAAAGTACCTCAGATTCGAACTGCCCTCAGGCCATTACCAGTTCAGAGTAATGCCCTTACGGCCTCACCGCGGCCCCGAGGGTGTTCACAAAATGCCTGGCAGTAGCAGTTGCTCACTTAAGAAGGCAAAAGATTGCCATCTTTCCTTATCTGGACGACTGGCTCATTGTAGGCCAGTCTCCAGACCAGGTCAAACTACACCTACAAGTAACTCAGCAACTGCTCACATCTCTAGGTTTCCTTCTCAATCTTCCAAAGTCAGTTCTGGAGCCTGTCCAGCTTCTCACCTTCATAGGCGCAGAACTGAACACAAAAAGAAGCCAGAGCCTTCCTCCCTCCCTCTGGAAAGAGCAGGACTTTGGTCTCTCTGGCCTCTTCTTTCACCCTGCAGGTCTCTCGGCCAGCAAGGCATTTTCTACAGCTCCTGGGGCACATGGCTGCTTCTACAGCAGTAGTGCAGGAGCAAGATTTCAGATGAGGGACATCCAGTTCCATTTGAGAGCCTTTTGGTCTCAAAGGACAGATCCTCTAACCAAATTGATCCCAGTGACTCGAACCCTGATCCAGGCCCTTCAGTGGTGGCAGGACCAGAGCAATCTGAGACAGGGGTTCCTTCACTCTCCAGTCTCACTCCTTGACCCTTACTACAGATGCATCCCTCTTGGGGTGGGGAGCTCACATGGGCGACCTTACTACCCAGGGGTTGTGGTCCCCTCAGGAATCTCTGCTCCACATCAATTTGTTGGAACTCAGAGCAGTTTTTCTAGCACTCCAGGTTTTTTCCACATCTGTTCAGAACAAGGTTGTTCAGGTCAGAACAGACAATACCACTACAATGCGGTACATCAACAAGCAAGGGGCACTCGGTCTCACGCCTTGTGCACCAAGCAATGAAGTTGTGGTCTCTGGCTTATTCTGGAACGCCTTCCCACGGCAGTTCACCTCCCAGGCAAGGACAATGTCCTGCGGATGCCTCAGCAGGATTTCCCAGGGCCATCACGAATGGGCACTGGATCCCCTAGTACTGGAGGTAGTATTTGCCAGATGGGGCACCCCTCAGATAGATCTCTTTGCAGCCCCAGACAATCACCAACTTCCCCTTTTTTGCTGCAGGCCCCCAGTGTTGGGCTCAGTCCCTCTGGATGCCTTCCTACTCAATTGGGAAGGGAAGTTTCTTTATGCTTTTCCCCCTTCCTTCTTCTCTTCAAGGTGCTAGTCAAAATCAGATCTCATCCCTGCAAGATTAACCTGATTGCTTCAGATTGGGCCAGGCAGCCCTGGTACCCACTCCTCATGTCCTTAGCAGTCCACCTTCCCCTGTGTCTTCCCAGGAATCACAACCTGTTAACCTGTGCCCAGGGGAGAGTTTGATATCCAAACCTCAAATCTCTCAATCTCAAGGCATGGCTCTTGAAGAGTTAGAGTTCGCTGACCTACACCTTTCCCAAGGTGTATTGGATATCTTGAAGGCCTCTAGGAAGCCTTCCACCAGGGCTACTTATAATTCAAAATGGAAAAGATTTTCCATATGGTGTGCTGGTAAGCATATTTCCCCAGACTCTGCTGACGTGCCCACGATCCTGGATTATTTAGTGCATTTGAATTCTTTGGGGCTGAGACCAGCTACCCTAAAAGTGCACTTGGCAGCCGTGTCTGTCTTCTTATCAGCAGGTAAGCCTTTCTTCTTTTTCAGCTCACCCTGTGTTCTCCAGTTTTTAAAGGGTTGCTTCACACCAACCTCCTTTCAGGGACCCTGCCCCTGCTTGGGATCTTAATATTTGCATTGCCCAGCTTATGCAACCCCCTTTGAGCCATTGTCTTCAGCAGAGCTTAAGTACTTGACTTGGAAAACTGTGTTTCTGGTAGCCATCACCTCTGCCAGGCGCATAAGTGAGCTACAAGCATTGTCAGTGGAGTCTGATTTTATCTCCTTTCATAGAGATAAGGTAGTCCACAGGACTAACAGAAAGTTTTTGCCTAAGGTGGTTTCAGACTTCCACCTTAATCAATCCATGTCTCTTCCTGTGTACTTCACTGACCATTCCTCCTCTGGTGAGAGGAGATTACGCAGTTTAGATGTCAAAAGAGCCCTTAGTAACTATATAGAACGTACCAAGGGTCACAGGTTTGAATCCCTCCAATTGTTCCTTACTTATGGTGAGGTTGGTAAAGGGAAACCTGCCACTAGAAGATCCATTGCCAGGTGGATTGTCTCTTGTATCCAATTTTGCTATGAAAAACTGGGTAAGATTCCTCCCTCAGGCCTGAGGGCTCACTCTACCAGAGGTAAGCTGTCCTCTGGCTGCTGCCAGGGACATCCCTATCCTAGAGATATGTCAGCAGCTACCTGAAAGCAGTTCACACTTTACTAAGCATTACTCCCTGGATATCCAGGCTAGGAGTGATGCTCGATTTGGCACAGCTGTGCTTCAGAGCCTATTTCTTAAGTAGGTTCTGTCCTCCTCCATGGAGGTACTGCTGTGTATCTGTATATGTCATAATATAGCAAGACTTCATGTTGTTTGAAGAAAAATTACTCACCTTAGTAATGTTGTTTCTTCTAATGGAGTCTTGCTATGTTATGACCTCCCCCCCCCAGCCTGCCCCTCTCAGAACCTCTATTTTGGGATGTGCGTGGAGAGTGCAATGTTGGCACGTCATAGATGCCCACTTTATTTTCACCCTTTCTTAGGGTGCTTAGGTGTTATGCTTATCTTTTTTTTCTTTCTTGAATCCCCTGACTTGAGTCTTTGTTTTGGGATCAAGAACAAAAATGTGTTTTTGTAGTTAGTAGCCAGTGGGCTAGTGTAGGTTTACGGCTTCCACACAGAACCTTAGTGAGTTTTTGCTTGTAAAGATCTGACAGTTTAAGTTTGAGCTACAACAGACAGAGTGTTCAACCGAGCTCGTGCTCAAGGTTCCATGCCCTGCATGGAAAGTTAACTCTTTCACATCCGGAGCAGTTCTAACCTGGGGTTATACTTCATATGTCATAATATAGCAAGACTCCATTAGAAGAAACAACATTACTAAGGTGAGTAATTTTTTCTTTTTGAATATTTACAAAGGCAGTACAGAGAAAACAAAGTCCTTCATCTGAGTGTTTCTTCTCAATTTCAAATTTCAGTCTCTGTCTCTCACTCTCTTTCTAGCAAAAGCATTGCTGCTCTTTTTAGAACAAATCTTTGTCAGGTAATTAAGTGCTACTTCCTGAGCTCATTAGCAGACATCCTGTTTTTCTCAAAATTCATTAGAACTTCATCAGTTTCCTTCCTTACAGGTGCAACAAAATAGTACATGATGACCCAGACCTTACCTCTTGTTGACAGCTCTCCAAAGAATTTGCAAAATAGCATCTCAGGTTAACCCCCCTAATTCCAAATAGCTTTTTGCAATCCTTTCAACAGTATAACTATATACAGTTTCAAACAAAGAGAGCCCAGTATCACTTACAGTTTCCCACAAAGATTCACATATAGTTTTGTAACCGCAGATATGCAAGGGGGAAGAAAATACAGAAACAGCAAGTGAAGGAAGAGAGCTAGCAAGAGGCAGAGAATTGCGAGACCATCAGAGTATTCAGTTCCTAGGTCTCATGAGAACATCTGGTTGTGCAACCAGACAGACAAGAGGCAGAAAAGGAGAGAATAAAACAGATCCTTGCATTTAACTCTTTCTGCATAACATATGAAACGGCCTTATTCAACCCTGTCACATACCCCCCTCTTTAAGGTGAAATCTGTTTAAAAAAAGAAAAAAAAGGCAGGCTTTTTTTAGTTTAAAGTCGAGTTTTATTTTAGCGTAAATTGTTTAAATAAATCTATTTTGTGTAACCACTAATCCCAGTTACTAAACTAATAACCCGGTTCCTTTTTTTTATATCGGTTCTCAGTTCTGATCGGTTCCCAATCAGTTCCTGAACCGACTGCAACTGTAAACTATAGTTTAAATTTAAAATCCTTTTGAGGTTGGTGTTTTTTTGCTAATTGGCTAAATTGTCAGAAAAGCCTAAGAGAAAAACCGGTGAACCCGGTTTTAAAAATTGTACTGAGTGTGGAGAAGTATTTACCATTGCAGATAATCTTCTTGTGTGGCCTGCCTTGGCTTTGAACATTTAAAGTTTGATTGCAAAATTTGTAAGACCTTTCCTGATAAAAGTGCTTGAAAAATGTTTGGAAAGACTCAAAAATAAGTTGCCTCCACCTAAGGGTCCCTCAGGCTATGACCAGCTGACACCCTCTGTGCCTGTGGGTGAAACTACAGAGACCACTACTTCTACCCCTGATACAGGTACAAAGATCATTGTAAAAAGGCCTGCTGAACTGGCTAGCTCTCCGGTTCCTTTAAAGAAAATCAAAAAGACGAAACACACACAACCCCCCTTCTGATCAGCGTTTGGTGACTTTTAGTGTGATTGAAAATATGCCCTGATTGCATAGGCTTTTAAAGTCTTGCAGGATTTACAGAGAATGCTGCCCCCTTGACAGCAGCCACCAGTTAAGATCCCTGCTTAATTGACCAGTCTTCCTTCCATGATGATAGGGAAGAGTATGGGGAGTATGAGGAAGAAGATGAAGGGGAGCCCATAGAACCTGAAGTCTCACCTAAAGAGGAGTTTGGTTCACCGCCCAGGGCTTCAGAAGATTATTCCTCCCATTTTATATTTGTTAGAAAAATGGTAGATGCCCTTGACATAACTACCACTGAAGTGATAGAGGATGAAGAGGAAGCTGAATATTTGGAAATTATAGAGTTAACACCCACCAAGAAGTTACTGCTTCCTGTTAATAAGTTCTTTAAGAAGGACATATTTAAAATCCTCCAGACACCTGGGTATGTCCCTCCTTTGGACAAAAGGCTGAACAAAAAATATCAGCTGGACAGGGAGGGGGTTGAATTCTTATTCTCACACCCTGACCACCAGGGGGTAGTACAAGCTGTAGTCTGTGACAAGGCAAAAGTTCCTGTGGCCTCTCACCCTTCTGAAAAAGATTCCAGAAAAATTGATAGCATGGCCAAGAAGGGCTACCTGTCAGCTTCCTTGGCTGTCAGACAAGTGAATTTCCAGGCTTATGCAGCCCAGTATCAGAAATCTCTCTGGCAGTCTGTCATGGTTATGGCAGATAAAGTTTCATCTGGTCTCTCAGCTGACTTAACTGAGACTGCTAGATTTGGCCTAGAAGCAGCCAAATACCAGTTTCAAATGGCAGCAGACACTAATGACACTACTGCCAGGTGGATGGCTAATACTATTGCTCAGAGAAGGTTTGCTTGGTTAAGAGCCACATACCTCACTCAGGATACTTAAGCCAAGACCTTAGATTTCCCTGTAGAGGGTCATTCCTTCTTTGGGACTCCGACAGAGCCTTACATGAAAAAGGTGGATGGGTATAAAGCCACCTACAAAAGCAAGTCTGCCAAAGAGAGGGCCTCGTCCACTAGACCCTATGGAAGAGGAGGCCGGGCAGACATTTCCACACCAAGCCTATTTATCAGGCCATGGCTGTACCCCAGGTAAAACAGTACCCACAGCAGGGGTACTTCAGGGGCAGGGGAAGAAGGGGTTTCAGGCGTGGTTCCCAGTCTCAGTCTGAGGCAAAATAAGACCCCAACATGCTTTCCCAGTCCACCTTCCCACTACCAGTAGGGGGCAGGCTGACTGAGTATTTCTAGGCTTGGAAAAAGATCACCACGGACAAGTGGGTCCTGGAAGTAGTGAATCAGGATTTGTCCCTAAGTTTCAAAACCCTTCCCACTCTAAGTACCAGAGTGTTCATGCCAGCTTCCAGTGCAGAAAGGAAGCTGCTGGTAAAGGATGTACAAAATCTACTGTTGTCAAAAGCAGTGGAACCTGTGCCCCCACAACAAAGGAGACAGGGTTTTTACTCAAGATACTTTCTCACAACAATGAAAAATGGAGAGTGATGGCCTATCCTAGACCTAAGGGTGCTAAACAATGAATAAAGCCAAGGTTCAAAATGCTAACCTTGTCACTGATTCTGCCAGCCCTCCAAAAAGGAGATTGGCTGGCATCTCTGGGCCTGAAAGATGCTTACTTCCACATCCCCATAAGGGAGTCTCACAGAAAGTACCTCAGGTTCAGACTCCCTTCAGGTCATTACCAGTTCTTAGCCCTGCCATTCGGTCTCACTTCAGCTCCATAAGTGTTCACAAAATGCCTGGCACTGGTCGTGGCACACCTGCGAAGGCTAGGTGTCACAGTTTTCCCTTACCTGAATGACTGGTTGGTGATTGGAAAGTCACCACAACAGGTAAGGGAACATCTACAGCTCACCCAAAGACTTCTGGAGTCACTGGGTTTTCTGATAAATCTCAAAAAGTCAGTCCTTCTACCTGCACAAGTGCTGCAGTTCATAGGAGCAGAATTAAATACCCAGAAGGGCAGGGCATACCTACCTCTGGACAGGGTAAAAAGTATTCTAACCCCAGTAATACTCAGGTATTCATAACTATATGCAGCCTTCCTCCTAAGTAGAACTGCCCAGAGAGAATTTGGAACATATGCAAATGATGGAATATTTTGCATGAGCCACTTTTCAAATGCTGCCTTTTACTAACCGCCTTAGTTCTAAATCCTTCAGATTTCTCTCTCTGTCTGATAAGTCTAGATGCTCTGAGATTCTGTCCTCTTCATCATCTTGTTCTGGCGTGAGAAACATTACAGAATATAAGTATTATTTTCACATTTCTTTTGCTGCTTTTTACTTTTTGTAATTTTAGTAAACCCGTGGTTTTAGTGTTTAAATTGTAGGTTTCTCGGTTTCTTTTGGTTCAGGATAACCAGGAGTAAACTGAGGTTTATTTTACAGTTATCGGAGTTTTCTTACTAGAAACTTCACTAGTTATGCTTAATTTTTATTAAATTAGTTTGTTTTAAGAACTGCTAACACCGGTTCTTTAACCGATAGTCTCTGTTCATTTTTCCTCAGTTCCTGGTACCCGATTGGTACTTCATCGGTTCTGGAACTGACCGCAACTGCTAAATAAACTTCAAATTAAAATACTTTTTAGCAGTTGCAACTTTTATTGGTTTTACATTCAAAATGTCATAAAAAATGAAAAAAAAAAAACCTGGTGATCCCAGTTTCAAACTATGTATTCTGTGTGGTGAAATTCTGTTCATTTTGTTTACCTATCTGGACATGAACAATAAAAGCAGAGTGAAATCTACATTTCATGTCCTGTGAAAACTATTGAAAAATGCCTGGGTAAGGCTAAAAAAAAACAACAGGAAACTTTCACCATCTAAGGGTCCCTCCAGCTCTGACCAGCTGACACCCTAAATTGCTGTGGATGAAACCACAACAATTAATGTAAACTGCTACCCCTGAGATGGGTATACAAGCAGTTCTTGAGAGGCTTGCTGAACCGGCTGACTACCTGGTTCCCGCTAACAAATCAAATAAAACTAAGCACACAGACCCCCCTGCTAGACAACATATGGGGACTTCTGTATCTGCTAGAAAGCCTGCCAATTCCTGCAGATTGTTACCTATGGTGAAGCCCACCAGGATGAGGTACAGTGTCTCAGGTTTACTGTATCACTAAAGGGATTAATTCCCACTGAAATGGTATCCTTTACCGTAGCAACTTTACTGCAGAATTGTGTAGCACTGTGCTTCATTCTGGTGGTTTTTCACTGTGAATGAAGTTGTGAAAATTGTAAACGTTTCCTAAAAAAAAAAGAGAATAAAGATATGCCTGGAATGGCTAAAGGCTTTTAGGCTTACAAGTGCTGTCCACTTCTCAGCAGCAGACCTCTGCACAGCAGCTTGTCTCCTCTGATCAGTCTTCCCATTATCTGGAGGAAGACTATGTGATTTCATGGAATGTTTGAGTTTTCACCAAAAACAAATGTAACCCCTAGATGGCGCTATCCCAGGGGCTACTACCCCTGCCTGATTTGCCACTAACAGGTTGAGGGGCCTGGATCCAATGGCGGGTGCCTCCACCCAGAGGTCAGGGTTTGCAATAGTTAAACTAACTTGGTCACAGCCCTCTGGGACACTGCAACCCCCTTTCTTCCCACTAGTGGCCCACACAATATATCAGAATTACCTCACAGTATACACTTACCCCAGGTCTGGTTCCGGCACTGGGACCTCCTGTGAAATGAGATACAGTGCAACAATCACAGTACAGTACTTTAACATAGACAAATACCTCAGGCAGTATAACTTTGCTGAAACAAGCAGCCTGATTTATTTAGGGATATAACAAGGACGGGAAATCAGGTTAATTAGCTTATCACTCTAATAATTCATTTCATGGCTCTGTGCACAGGCCTATCCCTATCAGTTACTGTCCCTGGGTACCCAAGCCCTAGTGGCTAGTCCAAACCGTGGCAGCTGGTAGGGGCCCTTCACACAGAGAAAGGAGAATTAAACAGTCAGCAGTACAGTAATCTCATTTGGATTTAATGTGGCAATTCAACAGGAGCAACCCTGAATTAGTACTCACGACCTCCAAATAAGATAAGGGTCCTTCAATGTCAGCAGGGCTCACTTGAGGTACACAAACCTCTTCACACATCCATATAAAAGAAAGCACTATACCAGGCAGGCTGCATCTGTATCCCGATCGCAATTACTGCACAATACCCGGAGAACACAGCAGATTCTAGTTCCTGACAGACCGAGTGCAATTTTCAGCAATTCTTCCAGTCTCTACAGGGTGAGCCTGGTTTCTACTCTTCAGAGATCCTTGATTCTTTTCACAGGACGGATTCAGTCCTCACAAGCTGTTACACAAGCTGCAGACCTGAACTCTGGGCCTTAACACGCTTTTGGACTAAAACTGCACACTAAAAAGCACAGGCCTCTTCCTCTTCACTGCCAAAGCTCAACTGAACTCCAACCGACAAAACTGGCACTTCCTTTGAGTTCCTCCCAGTTCTTGACTGGATTGGCTGTCACCACAATAGACTGCTGCTGTTGGTCCAAAAAGCACTGAAGTCTAAACTACATCTCCCAGAGTCACTGCCCATACAATCCTCTTGTGGCTGGCTCAGATTATGAGTCCAAGTTCTGATTCGTCCAAGGCATCTATTTTAGAGCTAGCTTACCCCACACTGATTGGTCCAGTCTCAGCAGTTCAAACTCAGAATGGGGAACTAGCAGACACAGTTCTGACTGCAAAGAAAGCAGGTTAGACAAACTGTAATTTCATTATTACTCTAAATAATTTCTGGTAAACAGTTACATCTTTCAGATAGGTTCCTTGCACTCCTAGTGACTGCAAAATTAAGTGAATTGGCAGCAGCTCGAGTGGTACTCAGAGAAGCACACAGTCCCCCATACAATTAATTATGTCTGCAAAGCAGACAGCTCTAAAGAGACAGTACCAGAGGCTCTAAAACACTCACTGATAAATGGCTTAAATGCCAAACACTATTCAGGCTTGGAGCATTCAAGCAAGCTCCTGAAGTCTTTGGGAACCCCCATTTGCAGGGGGTTACACCTTCCTGGTTTGGGAAAGCTTGACGTCTCGGCCAAGGTACCTTTCATAAGTTTCCAACTGCAACCATATACATTTGCATTAGGGTTGCACATGTAATCATCAGTCAATATATCATTTTACCAAGAACACATTTCTGAAACATTGCAGTATCGTCACTCTTTACACAGTATTACATACACATTGTACCATAACTCAAGTATTACTTTGTACATGAAACCTGAAGAGAGGGGGCCTTCCCTATCAGTTACCTTGGGGCTGGATGGGGCAAGGGCACCATACTTAGAGGGCAACACAAGTAACTTTGAGTTAGCACTGATGCTCAGTTTGGGCAGTGAGCTCGGGACACATACACCTTTATGGACAACATTGAGAGGCAAACCACAGGCCTCCCAAGGGAATCATAACTGAGGTGCACCACAGGCTTTACAGCTCTGACCAGTCTTCTAGGGGAACTGTTACAGTCTCTGCACCTGAGCTCCTTTTCAGCATTGTCCACACTTGTCAGGAGTCTCCATGGGGGTAGAGAGGCTAGAACTTGGGGCACTTTCAGCTCCAGGAGTTACAGTTTCTGAGTCCACAACATTTGGCTAGCATGGAGAGCTCGACACTGGCAGTGGACTGTCAGGGCACTCAAAATACTCTTCTTGTTCGGGTGTATCACCAGTCTGCCTCAATCTATCATTTTCCTCCCTGAAAGCTCAAACAGTTCAACCATGCACAATGATTCCATTTCATCTGATCTGATGCTTTGCACTTCACTTTCTGGGAGCATTGGTTCAGGGATGAAGCTGGGGCTTAAACAGTCCAGAAGGCCCAGCTTTGTCTCCAGTATTGACTAGGGATTGCCCCAAACAATTGACTCAGTTCGAAGAAGGATAGTATTCAAAGTCACCTCCTTTCTTCCGATATGGACTGACAGTCATGCTCAACTGGGACTTGTGGAGGGGAACACTTTAACTTTGCTTCTGTAGGTGCAGACTCTTGATCTTTTCTTAGCAGCAGCTCTAGTCCACTGGTCCAGAGGGGCATCTTCTAGGGGCTCAGACTCAACTAAGATTTGTCCAATGGGCAGTAAATGATTTCTATGCATTGTTTTTATCTTTTGAATTATTCTCAGGCCTTACTTTGTACACTGGCAGATCATCTAGTTTGCCCACTACAATGTGAGGGAGATGGTGCCATCTGTCAGCAATCTTGTGCTTGCCATGCAATCCCAGATTTCTTAGCAATACCGATTCCTCCCGAGTTCCTGTGCTTTCACCTTTTATCATACCTTTCTTTGTTGGCCAGATTTCTTTTGGCAGCCATGGTTTGAGCCAGTTGGCACGCATGAGTTAGCTGGGCTTTAACTCTTGCACATACTGTAAATAGTTGTCAGCCTGAACCCCATCAGAGAGACCCCAAAACACACATCTACTGGTAGTCGAGCTTTCTTCCAAACATCAGGCGTAGGGGAGAAATCCAGGGCATCACTTTTGTGCAGTTATAAGCATGTACCAGGTGCTAATTTGTTGGCTCCATCTAGGCTTGTCCTTTGGGTGCAGGGTGCCCAGTATATCTAGCAAAGTGCGGTTGAAAAGTTCAGGCTGTGGGTCCCCCTGGGGTGGTGGTAAGGAGGTTCTGGACTTTCAGACCCTACAGAGAAAGCATCTCTTGATCAGACGACTCTCAAAGTCTCTCCCTTGATCAGAATGGATCTTTGTGGAGCCCCATAGTGAACAAAAAAGTTTTCACAAGTACTTTGGCCACAGTGGATGCTTTCTGGTCTGGTGGGGAAAGTTTGGCATATCTCGTGAATGGTCAGTGACCACCAGCACATATTGATATTTCTTTGATCTGACTCCAAACTTAGAAAATCAATACAGACCAGCTCCATGGGTGCACTGGTGGTGATGTTAACAAGGGGCAGCCTCTGGGGCAAAGCTTTCCTCTGTAAGCAGCGACTACAAGTTCGAATGTGTTGCTCCACATCAGCCCCATCTTAGGCACAATAGAATCTGGATCTCACCAAGTCAAGTGTTCTGTCTATACCAGGTGCCCCATGTGGTTGTGCAAGGACCCAGTACTGAGTCTCGAAAGGCAGTGGGCAGCACTAGTTGTTGTTTGTCTACTTGTCCCCTCTGTCTACTGTTTTCTGTATAACAGTTTATTGATCAGTTTCAACTTAGGACCTTCTTTGTATAACAGTGCAGTTCTCAAATCAGTGGAGCGTAATTTGGACACATCTTTTCCTGCATAGAGGGCTTCTAAGCTGCTTTGATCATGGGATCGTGGGATTGAGCCTCACCAATACCTGTCATTGTCCAGCTGAGGCAGTGCACCAAATGTTCTATTGCAGAAAAGTGGCACAAGCAGCAGGTATGCAATTCTCAGAGGCCCTAAGCAATCCACCATGCAGTCCACTGCGCCCGTGGACATTTGTTCCTCCCTGTCAAACTTCGGTAGAGTGCCCAATGTCAGGTTCTGCCAATCGGACCCAATCATTCTGGGGAACAGGCCTCCGGGAGAGAGCATCAGCATCTATGTGGTTCAGACCTGCCTCGTATTCGAGAGCATAGTCATATGTAGATAATGCAGAAAGCCACCTATGGCCAGTGGTATCCAACTTAGCTGAGGTCTGCACATAGGTCAAAGGATTATTGTCAGTTTTACTAGTATTTTAGCCCCATACAAGTACTCATGGAATTGGTCAACAATAGCCCACTTCAAAGCTAGGAACTCTAACTATGTACAGGATAGTTCTCTTCGGATGGGGTCAGGCTTCACTGGCAAAGGCCACTGTCCCAGGCCATTCTCGTGGCTCTGGTATAACACAGCCCCAACCCTTGCAAGCTAGCATCAGTGCAGGACGTATAGTTTTCTTGGATCGGCATAGGCCAGCACTGGAGCATGTGTGTTGATATATGATCTCATGAAAGCAGTCTCAATATCAGGAGTCCAGCGGCCCAAATACTTCACTCGGATGAAAATACACTCTTTCAGTCTTGAGGGACGCTGACTTTTGGTATTTTTGTGGGTTGGGGATACCCTTGAGTAAGGTTAAGTAAAGGGCGGATCACTCTGAATAGTCCTTGATAAAGCGTACCTATAATAACCACAGAATCCCAGGAATCTTTGCAGTTCTTTTTTAGATTTTTGGGCTGTGGCCAGGTGGTCAAGGTCTTCAACTTTACTTGGGTCGGTCTCTATTCCTCGGTGGATACTATGTGTCCCACATACTTTACTGATGTTTGAAAAATTGACACTTATCAATGGACAGTTTAAGGCCAAAGTCCTCCAGTCGGTCCAATACCTTAAATAATCTGCTCTCATGTTCCTCCAGTGAGCTGCCAAACACAATAACATCATCTAGGTATACCAGGCACTCTGGTAAGTTCATGTCCCCACTGCACGCCCATCAATCGCTGAAAAGTGGCTGGGCACCTGAAATCCCTTGAGGCATCCCTCATGAATTCATGAAGCTAAGCGGACAGATAAAGGCTGTCTTTCACGGTCCTCTGGGGCCATCGGGATCTGATAGTACCCACTGCGGAGATCCAGCACAGAGAACCACTTGCTCCCGCTTAGGCAGTCCAAAGTATCCTGAATGCGGGGCATTGTGTACTGATCAGGATAGTCCGCCGTTTAGGTGCGATAATCCACACAATCCTTACTGTTCCATTCTTTTCCCTCACTACCACAATGGGGAAGCATAAGGGCTTCTGGATTCTTGTATTACACCAGCAGCTAACATCTCTTGCAGATGCCGTCTCACATCATCTATGTCAGCAGGTGCCAGGCGCCGAGACCTCTCACGAAATGGTCTTCCCTCATGCAGCCGGATATTGTGCTCAGCTCCTTGCACGCATCCTACATCCCATTCCTTTAAAGAAAACACCTGGTCTCTCTGGGCAAGCTCTCACTGATCTTCACTTTCCATTCAGCTGGCAGCGGAGTCACAAATCAAACAAGTTGTATGTTACCTGTCATTCTTCCTTGAACTCTTGCTGCTGGGTAGCACTGCAGTGTCTGCACAATGCACATTAGCCAGGATGCAACCTCTGTTTACTCGAATGTCTCTTTCAGACACATTATGAACTTGGACCATTACCTTCTGGCATAAGCATGGGCTCTAGCGGCAAAATACTAGGCTTGACTAGCAGTCCCTCTGGCAATTTTCCATCGCCTGGTGCATCCAACATTAATATTTTATTCTTAACATCCTTTCTGATACGGACCTCTCCTGTAAGGTACACTGGGCATTTGGCGCCAGGATCAGAGACTCAGGATCCTTCTTCCATACAATTCCGACCGTTCCTCTGGTTCTGTTTTTTCAGCATCTCTGTGCCTCATAGGCCTTCTTAATTAAAGCCGAACTCTTAAAGCTCTACTAGTCTTTGACCCTGTTTTTCATAACACAACTGTGCCAGCCTTCCAACATATGAGCATTTGTTCCAATCAACAAAGGGACACCATCATACAGTCCAGTGGGGACACACTAAGGCTAGGTCTCTACTTGTTCGCCACTCCAGCCACGGAGGTGGGGAAAGACAGCCAAATTCGGATATACCCGAATAGGGTAGGCCTTCACTTAACCCCATACATGCAGTCCTTCTAATGGTTGTAAGGGTATGCCTGACAAATGCTTCTGATACCAATCTTGGAACATAATTGTCACTTGGGAGCCACTGTCTAATATAGTTTTGTAGACACTGCTCACCTTTACAGTGGTCTCCATGGAGGGACCCACTATTCTGGACCAGTCTGGAGAGGCGGTAGTGGGGGCCTGGGCAACTGACCTTGCCACAAAAGGACGTGAATTAGCATTTTTGGTGCCCTCACTGGGATCATGTCGCACCTCTTAACCACTGATTTCTTCTCCAAGCTCTCCTTGTAGCCTATATGCAACTTTGTCAGTGTCTTTTGGGACTGGCATTCCTTTTCATGTGCCCATCTTTCCCACAATTATAGCAAAACATACTTTCTGGAGTTTGAGCTGGCCGTGAGGCCACACTGGGAGCCAGGGCGGGGTATTACTAACTGGAAACCTTGGTGCCATCTCTGTTCAGGCGTGATAGCATTTGGAGACATCTCTGCCAGTTTCTCCACTTCCATGGTCAAGGAATCGAGTTCGAGCTGTTATCAGTAGGAGATACATGGGTGGTACCCCTACCCCATAGCAGATGCAGTCGGAATAGGTCAGGGCCTGCATTTGCAGGCGTGGCCTTCATAAGGGACTGTTTTTAATTCCGGATCTCTCAACAGTTCGCCTCCATTGTGACATATCTTTTCCTTGTCAGAGCACTCCATTGACTGCCAACCTCTGCCCTTGAACTTCACTTGATGGGTCACCCCAGTCACTGGTCGAGGCCGAGCTATTGGTGCAGGTCCCTCCCGAGGTCGTCTTTCTCAACTCCTCGAATTTCTCTCATTAACTCATCATAGGAGGGTGGGGATTCCAGTCGATCTGCCAGGTGTAACTGAAGCAACAGCAGTTCTGAGAAGGGGCAGACTTAGGATCCTGTCCAGCCTGGTTCGGTCCAGTTCAATCGCTGGCAAACTACCTTTCTGAGGCATTCTTGCAACAATTTTTCCAGCCAGATACATACACAGACAACAACCCCTTGGTACTGTTGTGCATCTCTTACTCTCCACCATAGGTCCTCATCAGAATCTGGCTCCCATACATTCTCCAAGGCCTCAAGATAGGCCTGTGTAGTCGCTTCAGGGTTACTGGCCTGTTTAGCACGGATGGTGCCAGGCAGGACCTCGAGGCTCCTACCAACCCTCTTTCGCCACCTTCCCGGCATTGCCATTCTAGCACTTGGGGGCAACATAGTCTATCCAGGTCTCCCAGTCATCCTCCCCTGGGGGTGGGGAGGGTGCCAGAGAAGATCCTCAACCCTTCTGCAAGAGTCGTGACTAAATGGCAGGCAGAAACAGGAGTCTGCATTGGTTCAGCCACCACATGGGCACTGGAGCAGGAGAGGGTGTTGGGGAGGAACACCCCAGGTGGCAAGAATAGTTTCTTCAAGTCCTCCACAGTTTTCCTCTCCAGACAACCATTCAGCAAATTTCTCCTCAAAAGTTTCAGATAGTGGTGGGGGCTGATTCCCCCGGGTCTTACTGTCCTTAGTTATCACTCTCCAAGCAGTGAGGGCTCCTCTGGGGTAATGGTCTGTGGCACTTTGGAGCTATCTATGGGATCCTTAAACTCTACTAGGCCAGGAAAGTGTGGGTGAGCAGATTAGCATGCCGACCCACCACCACAGGGTTTTGTAAACCTTCCACCTTGGAAAGTACTCCCTGCACAGTGTCCGTATTGATACCCAGGGGATGTCCAGGATAAGCATAGCATTTTGGGGTCGATCTCCTCCCCAGTACACCACCCACCAGCCGTGCACAGCCACTTCTGTCGGGTACCCATTTTTCTTAACAGTGGTTCGTGAATATGGCCACTGAGGACACACAATCCCAGCGGTGAGCCTCCAAGATGTAACCCTAGATGGCGCTATCCCAGGGGCTACTACCCCTGCCTGATTTGCCACTAACAGGTTGAGGGGCCTGGATCCAATGGCGGGTGCCTCCACCCAGAGGTCAGGGTTTGCAATAGTTAAACTAACTTGGTCACAGCCCTCTGGGACACTGCAACCCCCTTTCTTCCCACTAGTGGCCCACACAATATATCAGAATTACCTTCACAGTATACACTTACCCCAGGTCTGGTTCCGGCACTGGGACCTCCTGTGAAATGAGATACAGTGCAACAATCACAGTACAGTACTTTAACATAGACAAATACCTCAGGCAGTATAACTTTGCTGAAACAAGCAGCTCTGATTTATTTAGGGGATATAACAAGGACAGGGGAAATCAGGTTAATTAGCTTATCACTCTAATAATCTACCTATGGCTCTGTGCACAGGCCTATCCCTATCAGTTACTGTCCCTGGTACCCAAGCCCTAGTGGCTAGTCCAAACCGTGGCAGCTGGTAGGGGCCTTTCACAGAGAAAAGGAGAATTAAACAGTCAGCAGTACAGTAATTCCATTTGGATTTAATGTGGCAATTCAACAGGGAGCAACCCTGAATTAGTACTCACGACCTCCAAATAAGATAGGGTCCTTCAATGTCAGCAGGGCTCACTTGAGGTACACAAACCTCTTCACATCCATATAAAAGAAGCACTATACCAGGCAGGCTGCATCTGTATCCCGATCGCCAATTACTGCACAATACCCAGGAGAACACACAGCAGATTCAGTTCCTGACAGACCGAGTGCAATTTTCAGCAATTCTTCCAGTCTTCTACAGGGTGAGCCTGGTTTCTATCTTCAGAGATCCTTTGATTCTTTTTCACAGGACGGATTCAGTCCTAACAAGCTGTTAACAAGCTGCAGACCGAACTCTGGGCCTTCACACGCTTTTTGACTAAAACTGCACACTAAAAGCACAGGGCTCCTTCCTTCTTCACTGCCAAAGCTCAACTGAACTCCAACCGACAAAACCGGGCACTTCCTTTGAGTTCCTCCCAGTTCTTGACTGGATTGGCTGTCACTCACAATAGACT
Source organism: Neoceratodus forsteri (assembly GCA_016271365.2). NCBI lineage: Eukaryota > Metazoa > Chordata > Ceratodontiformes > Ceratodontidae > Neoceratodus > Neoceratodus forsteri. The sequence goes on along the minus strand of CM028130.1, from coordinate 639,314,733 downwards.
GCTGCTGTTGGTCCAAAAGGCACTGAAGTCTAAACTACATCTCCAGAGTCACTGCCCATACAATCCTCTTGTGGCTGGCTCAGATTATGAGTCCAAGTTCTGATTCGTCCAAGGCACCATTTTAGAGCTAGCTTACCCACACTGATTGGTCCAGTTCAGCAGTTCAAAACTAGAATGGGGAACTAGCAGACACAGTTCTGACTGCAAAGAAAGCAGGTTAGACAAACTGTAATTTCATTATTACTCTAAATAATTTCTGGTAAACAGTTACATCTTTCAGATAGGTTCCTTTGCACTCCTAGTGACTGCAAAAATTAAGTGAATTGGCAGCAGCTCGAGTGGTACTCAGAGAAGCACACAGTCCCCCATATAAACTAATTATGTCTGCAAGCAGACAGCTCTTAAAGAGACAGTACCAGAGGCTCTAAAAACACTCACTGATAAATGGCTTAAATGCCAAACACCATTCAGGCTTGGAGCATTCAAGCAAGCTCCTGGAAGTCTTTTGGGAACCCCCATTTGCAGGGGGGTTACACAAAGATTATCCCTCACTCTTTACATTTGTGAGAAATGATTGGGCTGACACCCACTAAAAGCTTCCCCTTCCTGTGAATAAATTCATTGGGGAAGACACTTTAAAGATTTTACAAACTCTAAGCTCTGATTTCCCTCTTGATAAGGGGATGTATAAGAAACATCAGCTAGACAGGGAGGGAACTCAAAGTTTGTTCCTTCATCCTATACATCAAGGAGTAGTTGAAGTAATTGCCTGTGACAAGGCAAAGAGATCCCTGGCATCCTACTCTCCTAACACGGATACTAGGAAAAGTGACATACTTTCAAGTCCATGTTACTCCCCTGCCAAATGATCTAGCTGAAACAACTAAATTTGGTTTGGAAGCAGCCAAATAACAGTTTTAATTGCTGCTGCTAGATGGATGGTAAATACAGTGGTTCAAAGGGGGTTTACCCGGTGGTGAGTCACCAGCCTAACTCAATATTCCCAAACCAAGGCTATGGATTCCAAGTCGAGGGTAATTCCTCTTTAGAGAAAAGATAAAAGTTAAAAAAATGGATGAATACACCGCAGTAAGTTTCTTTTGTTGTATCAGACTAGGGCTGTTCTTCAGTATCAGCAGTACCTACAGCAGGGGTATTTCAGACACCACAGACAAGTGGTCAGGGATGTAGTAATCAGGGATTGTCTCTGGGTTCAAATCTCTTCCCAAAAAAAAAAAATTAATCCATCTACAGATGTAGAGAAAGAAAATTTAGAGGAAAAAAGGTTCAAAACCTGCTACTGTCAAAGACAGAGGAGTCTGTCTTGGTATAGCAAAAGGTACTACAAAAAGGATGAGGAGTGGTAACCAGTCTTAGAGGGTACTGAGCAGGCATCTGACAAAGCCAAAGTTCAAAATGATGCTTTGGCACTGATTCTGCCAACACTCCAAAGAAAGGGGAATGTTTGGCATCACTGGACTTAAAAGTATTTCCACATCCCCATAGGTACAGACAGTACCTCAGATTCAGACACCCATTAGGTCATTCTCTAAGAGTGTGCACAGTGGTTGAAGCACCTTCAAAGACAAGGTGTCACAAGTTCTTCCTGTATCTAGAGGATTGGCTGTGGTTGCAAACTTGCCCCAGCAAATGGATCTGCAACTCACTTAGGGGCTCATGAAGAGTCTAGGTTTTTCTAATAAATCTACAGTAGCGGCTCTAGCCACAAATGGTTACCAGGGCACAGCTGGGGCACAACCGATGGCAGCCAGGGCACTGATATATTGTTACTATTGGGGAAGCTCTGCACCATATGGGGCACCAACTGGGGCACAGCATTTTTTTACCGGGGCACGTGCCCTGGCGGGCCCTGGTGTAGAGCCGCCACTGTAAATCTAGAGGCTGTTTTTCTTTCAGTCTGCTCAGGCACTACAGTTCATAGGAGCAGAGCTTAATACCCTGTGAGACAGGGGCTACTTGCCTACAAGCAGGGCAAGAAGTATTCCACTGATAGTGGTTTCACTCATCCTGGATGAAATGAATAAATTAAAAAACAAAAAAACAACAACTGCAGAACAGTTTCTTCAGCTACTGCACATGGCACCTGCCACTGGTGCAGTCTTGGAATCCAGGTTACAAATTACTATTCAGTTTCAACTCAAGATTCACTGGTGTCAGAGAGAGGACTTTGTCATAACCAATTTTAGTAATAGAAATATTGTTACAGGTCTCCAATGGAGAAAAAACGAAACCAATCTAATGGAAGGAGTTTATTTTTCAGCAAGAAGCTCCATCAGTCGTCTGATAACAGAGGCATCTTGACTGGAGTGTGGCCCCACCTGGGGGTTCACACCTCCCATGGCACATAAACCTGCTTGGGGTAAGAGTAGTGTTACTGGCACTAAAGGTTTTACATAACTACTACAAGGAGGGGGTTACAGGTCAGAATAGACAGTACCACCACAAGGTACTACTTAAACATTTCAGGAGGGACAAAGTTAAGCCCTCCCTGCACAGGATTCATGAAAATTTGGGATCTATCATGCTCAATGGGCCCTTTCAGGATACTCATCTGCCACTGCCAGGTAAGGACAGTACCTTGGCAGATACATCAACTCAAATCAGTCAGCTCCGTCATGAATGGGCCTTAAACAGTCAGGTGGTGCAAGTTATTTTCAGGAGGTGGGCCACCACAGAGGTTGACTTGTTTGCATCCCACCACAACCACCACCTGCCACAGTACTATGACAGACAGCCAGATCTAATTCCCCTGGATGCTCTGACTTTGGGTTGGCAAGGGAAGCAAGTACCTTTCTTCCTAATGTATACAGAGCAGTTTTCTCAAGCTCTGGTCCCAGTTAGCATCAGTAGTCTTGATAGCACTAGAATGGGCCATATAGACATGTCTCTCTCTCTCTCTCTCTCTCTCTCTCTCTGCTACCCTCCATGCCTGGGACTGAACCAATATACCTTCCCTTGGAGGCACAATCTGCCGACCTCCTATCAGGAGGCTCCTGTATCCACACCTCGGATCACACACATTCAAGGCATGGCTCTTGAGTACTTTTGGTATAATATGCAGGTTTGCATCTTTCTCAAAGTGTCTTAAGCATGTGCTGTGGATACATAAGCTTTCCACTAAGAAAATCTATGCTTCAGAATGGGAAAAAAGTTTTATGATTGGTGTTCAACCAGGAAATTGGTCCCAGAACATGCTGGGTCCCAGCTGTCTGACTATCTTATCTGTTTACAGTCATTGGACTGGCTATCCTGTACCTTTAAGGTCCACCTGGTTGCAGCATCTGCTGGAATATTAGTTGGACAAAATGTTTTTATTGCTTCAGATCTTAGCTGCAAAAGGCTCTTTATGGGCCTAGCGCATGTCAACACAGGCTGGTGTTCCTGTTGTGCTGGATTGGACTATCTTACCTATTTGCTCTTACTGGGCTTGCAGTCCAGTACCTTAAATGTCCACCTGGCCACAGCATCTACTTACACTTCAGTTAGAATGTTTTTCAGGCCTCAGACCTTATCTTCAAAGGGTTCTTTAAAGGCCTGTCCCATTTGCACCCCTCACAAGGGACCAGTGCCAGCATGTGGCCTAGATGTGTGTATAGTTTGGCTCATGGGTCCATCCCCTTTTTGACCCTGTGTCTTCAATTTATTTGAAATATGTCAAAAAAATCCCAAAAAACTGTGTTTTTCCTGTGGTAATCACTACTGAAAGAAGAATCGGTGAGCTCAAGTCTCTCTGAATTGAACAGGCCTATATTTCATTCCACAGAGACAAAGTTGTCCTGGGAACAAACAGGAAGTTTCCTTTTAACATGATCTCTAATTATCATTTGAACCAAACCATTACCTTACCGTCTTTTTCACTGAACACTTTAGTTCTGGCGAAAAAAAAAGTCTTCATAATCTGGATGTCAAAGGAGTTTTAGCTATTATTTGACAGCCACTAAAGCCCTTAGGCAGGATAGAAAACAGCTGTTCAAACAACATGAAGTCTTGCTATATTATAGACATTAGCAGTTTGATCCAGCTCTAGAACTGCCCTGGAGTGAAATGGTTAAAACCATTCCAAAACAGAATTTTGGCACGAGAGCAGCTCTATCTGTGTCATTTCAAACTTGAACTGTCAGATTCTTTATTCCGCCTCAGTGAACAGTCGCTCCGGAGATTTCTCCTTCTGCTCGGTTCATTTCTCGGTTTAAAAGTGTTTTCTCAGTTGGATTTAACCGAGAATAGTTTTATTTTAACCGCAAAACCGTGTGTTCAAGCTCTATCTGTGGTAAACCGTAAGTAAATGAAGGTTTTGTCTGTGTGGAACTTTAAGTTATCGGTTCGGTTTGAACCGATCAGTGGGTTTAAAACTCATTTAAAACTAAAAGTTACTATTTTAGAGGCGGTTCCCGGTTCTTATCGGTTCTAAAAAAACGGGTTTATTACGCTTTTTTTCCAATACCCGTGACACGGTTAGGAACTAATAAGGGTGTCTTGCCTGGCACTGCCGTTAAAAGGGCAAGTTTTTGGTTAGGCTGGCATTATGTCTGAGAAACCCAAAAGAAAAACCGGGCCCACTGGGTTTCAACACTGTGATGTTTGTGGGGAAGTCTTTGTCAAGGCTGACCCACACCACATGTGTTTATTGTCTGGGGTTTGACCACCTCAGTCAGACTGCCAGGTATGTAAGAATTTCCTGCAGCCACCCTGGAAAAAGATTGGGCAGGCTCGGAGCGAGGCCAGAAAGTCCGCTGACCCGGATGCAGCCCGGTTCGGTGCCAACCAGACCAGAGGGAGTGCCCTCTGACCAGGGCCAGACTTCCTCGGCAAAAGAAAAGCTGGTTCTGAGGAACCAATTCTTCTCCAACTGCTGCAGAGATAGCAAAAGCCATACAAATTGTCCAGTCACTGTCTCAGGGTCCGTCCGAACCACCACTATCTGGTAAAAGGTTGGTTCGTCCGTCCCAGTGGTTCAGGATTATGATATTGAGGAATTTATGAACCAGAGGAGGGGAGGAGGATTATGAACAGTATGAATGTGGCTGGGAAGGTCTGGGTGTGCCCATTGAACTGGACATCTCCTCAGACAGACCTTTAGAATCTCCCCTATGCTGTCTGAGTCCCCATCTCATTTTATGTTTTATAAAAAGTTGCTGAAACCTCCAGCTTCCTTTAGAAGAGGCTGTGGATGAGCAAGAGGAGCCTGATTTTGTAGAAATGATGGATATTCCAGAGTCTAGGAAATTGTCTATTCCTTTACATAAGTCTTTTAGGAAACAAACAATTAAAATGTTAAAGCTCTAATTCTGTGCCTCCTGTAGATAAAAAGATGGACAGAAGGTATACATTGTCAGGCCCTGATACAGAATTCCTTTCTCAGCAATGCAGTCATGTTAGGGTAGTTCAGGCTGCTGCCTGTGATAAAGCTAATATTCCCTTGGCTTCACATCCTCCTGACAAGGATTCCAGGAAGATTGATGCCATGGCAAAAAAACAGTATATGGCAGCCCCTCTGGGACTCAGGCAAGCAAATTATATGGCTTATGTAGCTAGGTATCAGAAATCTAGATGGGATACTGTTATGCAATTGGCCAAGCAGGCCCATGGCCAGCTGGCTAGTGAACTAGAACAGGTGGCTGCTGATGGCATTGAAGCCTCTAAGGTTCAGTTTCATGCTGCTGTGGATGTTAATGATGTTTCCTCTAGGGTCATGGCCACATCTGTAGCTTTTCGTAGGTTGGCCTGGCTCAGGTGTACTAGTTTGTCACAGGATACCAGACTAAGGCTATGGATTTTCCTGTGGTGGGAAATTCTCTGTTTGGAGAGCAGACAGAGAATTACATGAAGAAGATGGATGAATATAGGACTACTTACAAGAGTGCCCAGGCTAAGGAGCGGCAAGCCACTCCTCAAAGGCATGCCCCCAGGGGTAGGGGTAGGCCTTTTCACAGGCCTTTCTACCAGACTCAGGCCTCCTCTGCCTATGCTCAGAGGGGCTTCTTCAGAGGCAGGGGCAGACGAGGGGTGGGCAGACCTGCTCCCACCCCCAGCCTAAAGCTCTCGTGAAACAGGCACCTGATGGGGTGCCCAGGGCCGATTCTCCTGTACCAGTGGGGCAGGCTGGCTCTACTTCAGTCAGAATTGGGCTTCTTTAACCTCAGACAAGTGGGTTCTGAGTAGTAAGCCAGGGTCTGGTTGCAGCTTCAAAAAGTTTCTGCAAGTTGAGAAGCAGACTTTTCTACCTGCAAGTGCTTCAGAGACCCTCGCTCTGGAAACAGAGGTCTCATCCCTGTTAGCTCTCAGAGCAGTAGAAAGGGTTCCTCCCCTGCATCAGGGCAGGGGTCTGTATTCCAGATACTTCCTTACCACAAAAAAGACAGGAGAATGGCGGCCCATTTTAGATCTCAGATATCTGAACAAGCATCTTTTGAAACCAAAGTTCAAAATGGTAACTCTGGCAATGATTTTACCTTCCCTAAGGCCAGGGTACTGGCTAACCTCCCTGGACCTCAAGGATGCCTATTTCCATGTCCTAATCAGAAGATCCCATCGAAAGCACCTCAGATTCGAACTGCCGTCAGGTCATTACCAGTTCAGAGCAATGCCCTTCGGCCTTACCTCTGCTCCAAGGGTATTCACAAAGTGTCTAGCAGTGGCAGTGGCCCACTTAAGGAGGCAGAGGATTGCTGTTTTTCCCTATCTAGACGACTGGCTCATTGTAGGCCAGTCCCCAGAACAGGTAAAATCTCACCTGCAGGTCACCCAGCAGCTTCTCACCTCCCTGGGTTTTCTGCTAAACCTACCAAAGTCGGTTCTGGAACCAGTCCAGGTACTCACCTTTATAGGGGCAGAATTGGACACAAAGCTAGCCAGAGCCTTTCTTCCTCCAGAAAGGGTAAGGAATTTAGTGGCTCTGGCCTCCTTCTTCACTCTGCAGGTCTCTCGACCAGCAAGACACTTTCTGCAGCTCCTGGGGCACATGGCTGCATCCACAGCTGTTGTGCACGGAGCCAGATTTCAGATGAGAGACATTCAGTTTCACTTGAGATCCTTTTGGTCTCAGAGAAGAGACCCCCTTTCCAAGTTGGTCCCAGTGACTCGAACCTTGATCCTAGCTCTCCAGTGGTGGCAGGATCAGACAATTTAAGGCGGGGTCCCCTTCATTTCCCTTCTCCGACTTGACTCTCACTACAGATGCTTCCCTTCTGGGTTGGGGAGCCCACATGGGCGACCTTTCCACTCAGGGAGTTTGGTCCACCCAGGAATCTCTGCTCCACATCAATTTGCTGGAACTCAGAGCTGTCTTTTTAGCTCTTCAAGCTTTTTCTGCATCTGTCCACGACAAGGTGATACAAGTCAGAACAGACAACACCACAACAATGTGGTACATCAGCAAACAGGGGGGCACTCGGTCTTCGGCCTTGTGCACCGAGGCAATGAAGTTGTGGTCTCTGGCCTATTCCCTGAACACTTCCCTCATAGCAGTTCATCTTCCAGGGAAGGACAGTGTTCTAGCGGATGCCCTCAGCAGGATTTCCCAGGGCCATCACGAATGGTTCCTGGATCCTCAAGTGCTGGGGATAGTTTTTGCCAGGTGGGGCATCCCTCAGATAGATCTTTTTGCAGCCCCAGACAATCACAAACTTCCTCTGTTCTGTTGCAGGCCTCCAGTGCTGGGCTCAGTTCCCCTGGATGCCCTTCTTCTGGATTGGGAGGGGAAGTTCCTCTATGCTTTCCCCTTTCCTCTCTATTCGAGTACTAGTCAAAATCAGATCTCAGCCTTGCAGGGTGATTCTGATTGCCCTGGATTGGGCCAGGCAGCCCTGGTACCACTCCTTCTGTCTCTGACAGTCCATCTTCCCTGTGCCTCCCCAGGAATCACAGTCTGTTGACTTGTGCCCAGGGAAGGGTTTGGTATCCGGACCTCAAATCCCTCAACCTCAAGGCCTGGCTCTTGAGGAGTTAGAGTTTGCTGATTTACACTCTCTCAGGGTGTTCTTGAGATCCTAAAGGCTTCAGAAAGCCTTCCACTAGGGCTACTTATAGTTCTAAATGGAAAAGGTTTTCCATTTGGTGTGCTGGGAAAAATATTTCCCAGAATCTGCTGAATTGCCCATTTTGTTAGATTACATGGTACATCTTAATTCCTTGGGTCTCAGACCAGCTACCCTGAGAGTTCATTTGGCAGCTGTGTCTGCTTTTGTGTCAGCAGGAAAGTCATCCCTCTTTCCTCTCATCCTGTGTTTTCCAAGTTTTTTAAGGGATTACTCCATACTAATCCTCCTTTCGGGAACCGGCCCCTGCTTGGGACCTTAATGTTTGCATTGCCCAGTTAATGCAACCCCTTTTGAACCTCTGTCTTCTGCAGAGCTTAAGTACCTAACTTGGAAAACTGTTTTTCTAGTGGCTATCACTTCTGCCAGACATAAGTGAATTGCAAGCCTTGTCAGTGGAGACTGACTTTATTTCTTTCCACAGGGATAAGGTAGTCCTTAGGACTAATAGGAAGTTTTGCCTAAGGTGGTTTCAGATTTCCATCTTAATCAATCTATCTCCCTTCCAGTATTTTCACTGATCCTCCTCTTGGGTGAGAGGAGGTTGCACAACCTGGATGTTAAGAGAGCTCTTAGTTATTATATAGAGTGACCAAAGGTCACAGGTTCGAATCCTCCAACTTTTCCTTACCTATGGTGAAGCTGGGAAAGGCAAACCTGCCACTAAGAGATCAATAGCCAGGTGGATTGTCTCTTGTATCCAATTTTGTTATCAGAAAGTGGGCAGAGCCCCCGGTTTGAGGGCTCATTCTACCAGGGGTACAGCTGCGTCTCTAGCTGCTGCCAGAGATATCCCTTTATTAGAGATTTGCCAGGCTGCTACTTGGAAAACGGTACACACTTTTACCAAGCATTACTCCCTGGATGTCCAGGCCAGGAGAGATGCTCGGTTTGGCACAGCTGTTCTTCAGGGCCTATTCCCTAAGTAGGTTCTGCCCCTCCTCCATGGAGGTACTGCTGTGTATTCTGCTAATGTCTATAATATAGCAAGACTTCATGTTGTTTGAAGAAAAAATTACTCACCTTAGTAATGTTGTTTCTTCTAATGGAGTCTTGCTATATTATAGAACCCCAACCTGCCCCTCTCAGAACCTCTACTTGGTGGGGTTACGGCAACTTAGTGTTGCACTACTTATGTCCTGTTAGCATTTTGTCCCTTTGGGACTTTGGGGTGTGTATGTGTGTGTGTGTTTTATTATACTTATGTTCCATTTTCATATTATTAGAATGGTGTTAGTATTTCTGGTCCCCTGACTGGAGTCTTGAGGTGTTGGGACCATCAATGGTTGTTATTATTTAGGTAGCCATTTGGCTGAGTGTAGGTTACAGCTTCACACAGACCTTAGTGAGTTTGGCTCGTAAAGATCTGACAGTTCAAGTTTGAAATGACACAGATAGAGCTGCTCTCATGCCAAAATTCTATTTTGGAATGGTTTTAACCATTTCACTCCGGGGCAGTTCTAGAGCTGGAACAAACTGCTAATGTCTATAATATAGCAAGACTCCATTAGAAGAAACAACATTACTAAGGTGAGTAATTTTTTCTTCTGGCACATGTTGTGATTGGGTTCCCTATTGTTTTCCCCCTCCCCTTTTTTGGGTAATTTGGACATTCTAGGATGTTCTTTCATATGTTATGCCCTCCAGCTGGAGGTTCTTTTTTGAGGGTTAAGGGAGTTCTTTCTAATTATTATTATTATTATTATACCTAGTGTTGAGGGAGTGCTCTCTGTTATTATTGTTAATATTGTTATTATTATTACTATTATTATACTTAGTCCCTGTGGGCCTGTCTTTTCAGGCATCCAGGAAATTCGAAGGGTTTAGAACTAAGGCAGTTAGTATAAGGCAGCATTTGAAAAGTGGCTCATGCAAAAGATTCCATCATTTGCATATATTCCAAATTCTCTTTGGGCAGTTCTACTTAGGAGGAAAACTGCATATTTATTCATTTGTACATCGGTTTATAACCTTTGAGCCAGAGGCTCATTTCCAAAGGTACCATGTCACATTGAAGACAGACAGAAATAAATTTAGGTTTCAGCATACTTGTCACATACTCAGGGTTACACAGAATGGTTTCATACATTTATACAATTTAGTAGACATTACAATGATACAGCTGAAGAACATGCTGGTAATCACAGAGGCAATAGGCTATGGGGGAGAAATGGGGGGTGGGTGTGTTTGAGTGCCGCCCAGGGGGTGTTGTCATGTGTGGAGAGATCAAGGCCCCATTTAGAGACAGGAGCAGCTGCGAGTGCTAAACAGTTGGCTCCGAAGGGCGGTTTTGAAGTTGGAGATTGTGGGGGCATTGGTGATGGGAGCAGGGAGAGAGTTAAACCAGGATGGAGCTCTGTAGCAGAAGGACCTCTGACCATGGGTGGTCCTGGATCTGGGGACCAGTAGACTGGTCTTGCCGGAGGTTCAGGTTGCGATAGTGGGTTTGGTGTGGTGGATGGAGGTTGTCACCCGGGAGGGGATAGCCCGAGTAGAGTTTTCTTTGTGAGGAGGCAGGTTTGATAACAGAGCCTTTCATCCAGTTTTAGCAATTTTGCCTCGTCATAGAGTTGACAAGTATGTGTGAGCCTGGGGGCACTAGTAATCAGTCTGCAGGCCTTATTTAGGGTGAGCCAGATTTTGTTGAGGGCAGTAGTGTCAGCAGCACCATAGACTGGCAGGCCATCGTCAACAAGGAACAGTACTGAAGATGTAACTGCAAGGGCATCAATGTGGGTGTGATAGGTGAGGGCTGAGTCGAAAGTAATCCCAAGGTATTTGTAGGAGTGGACTTGTTCAAGCGGTTGTTTGGTACTAGGGAGAATATGGAGTGGGAAGTAGTGAGCTTTGTTTTGGGGGTGGGCAAAAAGCATTGTTTTTTTTTTTTTGAGATTAATGACGAGTCTGTGCTCCTTAAACCAGGCCTCAGCATCATTGTAGGATTGTTGTAGAGTGTCCTGGAGGGAGATGGGATTGCGGTGGGTGGCAAAAATGACAGAATCGTCTGTATACATAAGAATATTGCCAGAGCAGGCATTAGGCAGGGTGTTTAGAAAAGAGAAGAGTAGGGGGCCTAGGATGGAGCCCTGAAGTACTCCTGAGTGGATGGGACGAGTTTCGGAGAGTGTTCCATTGGTTTTTACACATTCGGAGTGAGCAGATAGATAGATTGTGCACCAGGCGAGAGGCCCAGCAGAGAAGCCAGTGTGGCATAGGGCATTCAGAAGAAGAGGGTGGGAGACAGTGTCGAAGGCCTTTGAGAGGTCAATGAACACTGCACCAGCTAGTGAGCTAGCATCCAGGGAGGAGTGTAGGAAATTGGAGAACTCAACTAGTGCAGTGCCGGTACTGTGACCAGCACGGAAGCCGTGCTGCTCTGGGCATGAGATGTTATGCTTACTAAGATATTCAGTGATTTGAATGGACACCATTTTTTCCAGGGCTTCTGAGGGGGGAGGAAGGATGGAGATGGGTTGGTAGTTTCTGGCGGAGGACCTGTTGCCCTCTTTATGAATGGGTGTGACCGTGGCTGTTTTCCATGCAGTGGGGAATTGCCCCAGGCAGAGGGATCAGTTGAGTAGGCTGGTGAGCAGGGCAAGGACTTCATCCAGCACCAGCCGGAGAATACTGGGGTCCAGGGAATTGCTACCGGGACTATTGCTTTTTAATGCTTTAATTAGGAGTGGTCTGGCTTCTTGGGCAGATACTTTATGTAGGTGGAAGCTGGGTCGTTGGACGTCAGGGGGAGGTAGGGTGGGGGGAAGGTCAAAGAAATTACTGGGGAGAACAGCGCTAAGGTCAGTAAAGAAGGTGTTAAGGTGGGTAGCTATGCAGGCAGGGTCGGTGGAGGTGGAGCCATCAGTGGTGAGCTGGGATGGGGGGAGCATGGTTTCCCATTTAGTTGTTTAACATTGTCCCAGAAAGTCCGGGCACACCCCCAGGAGGAGGCAAGGGCAGGCTGGTAATGGTCGGCTTTGGCTTTACAGATGGCCCATGTGCACCTGTTCCATGCAGCATTGTAGGCCTATCAGTCATCTGACCCGTTTCAGTGGCAAGGTGCCAGAGGTTATCTCTATTTCTGAGCATTTGTAGTAGGGCAGGGGTAACCCAGGGCGCATTACGTTTTTTGGATCGAAATCCTGTGAGGGGTGCAAAGAGGTCACAGGCCTTGTTAAAGGTTTGGGAGAAAAAGGTGAGGGCGGTGTCTATGTTGGGTGCATGATGAATGGGGGACCATTTGATCTGGGTGAGAAATTGTTTGAGTTTCTTCAGCCCACCAGGTTGGAGGTGCCTGTGGGGTGTGGTCAGGGCTGTGGGTTTGGGAGTGGGGGCAGCCCATAGGAATAGGATAGGGGAGTGGTCACTTAGTGAGTCTGGGAGGACCTGGATGTTATGTATTTTATTGGGGCGGTTGGTGATAATGACGTCCAGAAGGGTACTGGTTCCTCTCTTGGGTTTACTCTGGTGGGCTGGGAAATTAGTTGTGTCAGGTCTGGGGCAGCGAAAGAATCTCGGGTAGTGGAAGATGAGGTGCTGAGCCAGTTCACGTCTAGGTCCCCCACTAGGATTTGTTCCGCCTTGTGGTGGAGGGTGGCAAGATATTCTGTTACAGATATCAGCACCGGGTTCTGGTTCTTTGGGGGAACGTAGGCAGTGGTGAGATATAGAGGGCCCCTGGAGGGGTCAGGAGCAAGTTTGAGGGTAAGGGCTTGGGCCCCATTTACAAGAGCTGGGGCAGGGAGTGCTTGTCCGATGATTGTGTCCCTGGTATAGATTGCACAGCCACCCCCACATTTGCTTCCTTGGTCCTCCCGGTATAAGGTGTAGCCTGGGAGGGAGACAAAGGAGTCAGGTGGATTTGGACAGCCAGGTTTCAACCAGGGCTATGATGTCTGGTTGATGCAGCATGACCCAGCACTGGAGGGCATCACATTTTTTCAGTAGGCTGCATATGTTCATGGAGGCTATGCGGAGACCATTGTGCCCAGCTGGTGGGTTGGAGGGGGCAGGGCCCGGGTTCGGATGTAGATTACTTGATAGGAGTAGTCGGAAGACCAAGGGCCTGATCAGGGGATGGTAGTATGTAAGCTTCCCGGGGTACACAGAGATGGGGAGGAGGCCATGGGGGAGCAAGAAATGGGCAGGGTTCGAAGGGTTGGGAGGGCAAGGACAAGTAGCGGCCATGGGGAGGTAGGGTAGGCATCGGAAGGGCTTCTAGGAAGTAGGTGGGTGCCGCGGGTCAGGGTATATGGTCAGTGTAGGGTGGGATCGGCCTAAGTCAGGGAGAGTTGTGGGTGCTGGTACAGGTGGGCCTGGGGAGATGTTTGGCTGATGAGATGTGGGTACTAGCATATAAATGAGGGGGAGACATTTGAGGAGGAGGTGTACAAACATAATGCCTAGGTAGCAGCAGGGCAGAAAGGTTCAAGTATCTTGGCTGCCCCTCAGAAAGTGTAGATACCACTTTGGAGTAGTGGTAGTGTCACAGACTCTGGTGGACAGGGTACAAGGTTCAAGATCCTGGCAGGGCAGTTGAAATAGGACCTGGGTGAGAGCAGGGATCCAGGTTCTAGGTGACTTAAAGTGATCTGGGTTTGGGCCAGAAATTAGGGTTGAAATAGTGACTCCTAGTGGTCGTTGGGGTTAGTGGCAGGCTGGGTGTGGGTCCGGTGCAGGGCAGGGGGGCAGTATGTAGGGCTAGCTTGAAGGCTGGGTGTGAGAGTGAGGTGTGAGCAGAGACAGAGATGAGAGTAGGGAGAGAAGTAGCATAAGTAGGTAGAGAGGTTCCAGGAAGTAGGAGGAGGGGGAAATTCAGGTGGGGAGACTGAGGTGGAATAGTCAGAGGTTCCCTCTAGTGCCTAGCAGGTATAACCTGCAAATGGAAAAGTGGGGACTTAGTAAAACAACAAACAGGATGTGATGTCATAAGACAGCACCTATAAAGGAAATGCCGAGCCAGGGTGGGTGGCTGGGTCTAGCTGAGTTGCACCCCCTCACAGGGAACTGGTGCCAGCCTGGGACCTATGTGTGTATTGCCAAGCCCTTTGAATCCATGTGTTCAGCTCCTTTGCTAGTGGCAATCACTTCTGCTAGAGGGATCAGATAGCTCCAGGCTCTCTGCATTGAACAGGACTACATTTCATTCTGCAGGGACAAAGTGGTCCTGCGAACAAACAGAAAGTTTCTTCCAAAGGTGGTTTCGAACTTTCACTTGAACCAGTCCATTACCTTACCTGTGTCCTTCCCTGAGCATTCAAGCTCTGGGGAATGTAGACTGCACAATCTTGATGTCAAGAGAGCTCTTAGCTACTACATGGCTGTCACTAAGGCCCATAGACAGGACAGAAAACAGCTATTCATGACATATGAGGATGTGGGAAAAGGAAGTCCATAATCTAAGAGGTTAATTTCTCACTGCATAGTTCAGTGTATTCAGTTTTGCTACTCAAAAACTGGGAAGGAGCTCCCAGCAGGGCTGACAGCCCATTCCACAAGGGGACAGCTGCTACTATAGCAGCTTCCAGGGATGTTCCACTAGTGGACATCTGTAAAGCAGCTACCTGGAGAACAGTGCACACCTTCACTAAGCATTTTAGCCTGGAGACACAGGTTAGGGGTGATACCAGGTTTGGCACATCTGTCCTGCAGAGTCTATTCCCAAAGTAGGTTCTGTGCCCACCTCCGAAGGTACTGTTTCTTAGTCTGCATAAGAGTTAGGAAAATTGGAGTATTCCTGGGGTGAGAAGAAAAAATTATTTACCATAGTAATCTTGTTTCTTCCAGTAGATACTCCAGTATTCATAACACTTCCACCCTGCCTTCCCTGCTAGAACCAGTGGCCTCTGCACTCCATGCTGTGTAATCAGTGATAATGAGCAGCAAGGAGTGAGGACGTAGTTTCCCGCGGCTCCCACCACTACATCTAAAATCATATAACAATCTATAACATCCTACTAAAAAACTCACTACAGAGACAACAACCAGCAAGGGAAAGCTATAATGGATGATTTTGTGATCTCAGATTCTGGTAAAGGGCAGCGGGCAGCAGCCCAAACTGGGAAGAAACAGCCTGAAGCTTTAGGCCCAATCTCGTTGTCGGCTGCCAAGATGGCATCTCTGGGTAGGGAGGTCACTATGCAGGTGAGGGAGGCATTAGAGCACAGGCTGGGCAAGATGGAGCAAAAGCTAGATACCTGACTCCAGGCCCTTATAGACCAGACTGCAACCCAGGCGACCCAATTAACAGAGACCAGAGAGAGGATTTCAAGTCTTGAGGACATGGTGGATCCAATTCCGGGAAAGGTGGCAGCACTTGAAAAGGAGCTGGCCGAATTAAAATACTTCTTTGATTACCAGGAAAATTACCATCAACGTTTAAATCTATGGATCCAAGGGTTGTTGGAGGGTAAGGAAGGCCCGAATATCCTTAGTTTCTATTCAGAGTCTCTCCCTGCTTTACTTGAGCTCAGCCCAAAAGGTGGTCAGATAAAACTGGAAAGGGCCCAAAGAGCGGTCACCCCGAAGCCGCCAGTGGGACAACCTCCCAGACAGATTGTGCTCCGGTTCCATAATTATCAAGATCGGGAGGCAGTGTTGAAACATTACTGAGGAATGCAGGAACTCATCTATGAAGGGCTTAGATTGTACTTATTTCAAGATTACTCCAACAGGCTACTGAAAAAGAGACGGGTCTTTAATCCTCTTCTGGCCCAGTTGCGAGAGATGAAGGTTGAGGGCTTCCTGCTGTATCCTGCAATACTCAAGATAAAACACGAAGGTGCTATGTACACTTTCTGGGACTTGGACAGAGCTACTGGTTTTGTGGAAGACCTTAAAAAGAAGGTGGGCTGATTAGGAAAAACCTCATATATTTGAAAGAGTACAGGACTAATTAGCTCGGTTGCTGTGTTTCGGATAGAAAAGAAAATGTGAGTTTTCTGACTGAGAATATAATTAAAACTGAATCAGGGAATCCCCACCAAGAGTTCAAATTTTGTTAGCACAGTTGGCCCATTACCATAGAAAGAAGGTGGTGGTGGTGGTGGTGGTGGTGGAGGGTTACCCGATTGGGGGAGGATGAGAGTGCGCCTGAACAATAGGCTGAATAGGCCCACTCCTTCTCGATTCGGGCCTTGTGAGAGGTTTAAGACATGGTCACAGTATTACTCCTGCCCCACCAGGAAATAATTTGCTCTGCAGTTTAGGAGGCAGCATGAACAACTGATTAAAGTGGTGCAGGAAAGAAAGAACACCCAATACTCCTGAGCACCTGAGGTCCCTGCAGGTAAACAGGGAAGTGGTGCGGGTGATGGGCAGACACGTGTTTTTTCTTGTTCGCGCTGCGGTTCCCCATGCCATCCCTGCAGGTCTCCGTGCTTCGGCCTGGGTGCATGTATTTACATCAGCCTGGAGCTGGGGTTAGCGTCAGTCGCCTCTGTAGGAGGGGGATATGAGATGAGAGGGCGATAACAATGAGAGGCAGTGCTAGTGCATTTGTAATTAATAAGCCTGCAGTTTCAGTTCCACATGCGAGGTATGTTGGGGCCTGAGAACCAGCCTAGGAATGTTCAGTGGTGAGTGGTGGTAGAGCACCATGGTACTGGAGAATAACAAGGGGCAGAGGCAGACATAGGGGGATTGGAGCCGAGAGCTGAGGGAGTAATGGGAGACTTGCAAGTACAGTGAATGCACTAGAAAGACGTAGATAAGAAGGGGGCAGTACACATTTCCTTTTCCATAGTAAATAAGAAGTAAGATAGTGGGATCAAAGTGTGATGTAGGGGTTGGGGGGGAGAACGTCTACTATGAAGGGGAATCGGTTGTTCTGATTGAATGGCAACAATGAGGATTAATACTGTGGTGTTTAGAATTAAAGAAGGGGGAAGGGGAAGGGAGAAAGATGCTTGTATACAAGTTTTGAACTTTTTTCTACTGTTTTTCAAGTTCAAATGTTTGTATTATTATGTGGCTTATGGAAACTCATATTCATGAAGTTAGAGAACTGCTATACTACTAATCTGAATGGCAGAAGTTGCAGACCAAATAAAAACGTGCTGCTATGGGGTGCGATTCTGAGACAAACAGGGGAGGTAAAAGGGGAATGACTACAATGGCAATATGGCTGCTTCTAAAAATATAAAGATAATATCCTGGAATGTAAGAGGGGGTCTCCTCCCTGATTAAGAGGACTAGCCTGCTTACAGCCCTTCATAGGCAGGGAGTGCAGGTCGTTCTCCTTTAAGAAATGCATTTAACCCCGAAGGAGCATTAAAAGCTGGTGAGAGGATGCTTGGGGGCATGCTATGCTTCATCTTATAATGCGCATAAAAGAGGAGCAGCAGTGCTGGTAAATAAACATTTACCATTTGTTCCCTCACGGATAGTATCGGACCCAGTAAATGGTAGATATATTTTTGTGGAGGGTACCCTGTGTGATGAAGTGGTCACGCTAGCCAGCTAACTTCGACCCCACCTTCTACCAAAAATTACTAGATATTATGATTAAGGAATAGTTTAGGGGGCTGATAAAATGGGGGTGGTTGATTTTAGTGCCACAGTGAATCCAAACTTAGACCATTCAGAGTCTAAGGGCAGGAATGTAGGGGGGGCTAAGGCACTGGCTGGAAGGGCTAGTAGAGCTGGACCTCATTGATAGCTGGACATTGACTAGCCCTGGGGCAAAAGAATACCCATTTTTCTCTAACCCCCACAAAACATGGTCTAGATTGGATTATATTTATATGTCTAGGGCATGGATGGATAGAATACGAAATGTGCAGCACAGCCGCATTTTTATCTCAGATCATGCTTTGGTCATATTAATGTGCAGAATGGGAGAAACTAGGGCAGAACCACCTCCTTGGAATTTCCCAAGATACTTACTGGTGTAACCCCCTTGTTACCCGGGGTTACTAGAATCCCAGTAAGACCTAGTGGTAGGCAGGGAAGGCAGCTTGTGAAACTCCACTTAAATGGGTTTCATACTGTCTCACTCTGTTCTCAGTCTCAGCTGAGACTGAGGGATGACATCGCCATAGAACTATCGCAGCTGCATGAGTCACAATGGAATCTGCAGCAGGGAGCTGGAATAGAATGTTGGGAGGTATGAACAGTAGTCTGCAGGTCAGTAGGAGTTTGGAGCTTGCTGAGAGAGTAGCACAGCAGCTCTGTGTTAGGCTTTTGGAGCCTCAGCCCCGACATAGGGCTACATTCAGGAAAAAGATGTGTGTTTCCACCTAAAGAGAGACACAGAAGCAGTTTTAAAGTGGTGGAGACCGCTGAATTGGGTTTCAGTGCCTCCTCCCTCAGGGGATGGGGGCAGGAAGGTTTTCCTGCATATTCCAGGGGCAACCCCCTGGCTTCTGCTAGTGGAGAAGCTGCCTTATTTGGTCCAAGAGTTTTTGGGAAACAAGAAGATTTTGTGATTCGCCTGTGGGGCACCTGCAACCGGAAGGTAAGTTTCTGCCCTTTCTAAAGGGCCCATGTTTTCACCCTGGGACTTGTGTGATAGAGGGGATTGGACTACTGAAGCAGTGGGAGGCCTAGAGTAATAGGCTTAGCCAAAAGTAAAAGTGTGTTCAAGTCCAGCACATAGTGGAAGTCAAGATATGTGGAGGAGATGGGAACATATGTCTACCCAGTTATCTACATTGCCAAGCTTTCAGAAAAGAGTTCTTTAGTTTCCAGAGAAATGGCCGGGTATGGATTGTGGGAGCTGGATGTGGGAGACCCCCCATCTTTAGTGACCAGGTTCACCTCTACGGATTTGCTCTGTGGATTTTTGCTTTGCCTCATGCACTTGGCTAGTGATGAGGGAAGTACCCAGACGTGGAATTGGAAGGAAAATTCCCTCTAGGAGTCGAAGACTCTAAGGTGGTTTGGGGAGCCACCAACAGGAAAACTGGTTCATTCCCATAATGGACCGCGGATCAAGTGGCCGGCGGGGGAGCCGGGCCAGTGGGGAAAACCCAAGTAGTGTACAAGTCGGGCTGTGTACCCCAAAGCTGCGTGCAAGTCCAGGCTGTGTGCCTGGTGGGTTCAGAGCCTGAGGGCTGGAAATGTGAAGAAGTGCTCTGTTGTCTCTAATCTGCATTACCAGGAATGTAGCCCCGTGGGGGTCCATCTATGCTTTGTTTGTTCAGTTTTTTATGTGAATAAAAGCCACACTGTAGAATCCCATTACTGGTTCTGGACATTACAGTTATTGCTTCCTGTGTTCGGATTTACTTGGGTGCCCCTGTGCAGAGTAGCTAAACCTAGGCCCCCTGTGTCAAGTAACCTTAGCCTCCCTGAACCCAGTCCCCACCAGGTACTGCTGTCAGCTTCAACAGCGTGCCACCTGTTGTTTTGCAAAAAGGCAGGGGTGAGGGGTTACAAAAATGGAGGCACCGCTTTGGATTTAATTCTGGGAGGGAAGACGCTTGGGCAAGGGGGCTAGAGTTTTGGCTATCTGGCAGTGGGTAGCCCAAAAAGCTGAAGCAATTTACCTAGTGTGTCGCTGTGTGCTGTGGATCTTATGCTGCTGTTTAAATTGCCAACTGTTTACCAAGGAGCAGTAAAGCCAAAGAGTGTGCCCTTGTCCTGCATCAATTGTTTACAGCATTTTTGCCTGCTTTTAAAAAGAACTGTGGTAGAGAAAAGTGTGGAAGACTAGGGGTAGCAACAGGAAAATTGTGCTCTGGACGTTGGAAATGATTTAAAAAGAACTGTGGTAAAGAAAAGTGTGGAAGACTAGGGGTAGCAACAGGAAAATTGTGCCCTGGACGTTGGAAATGCTTTTAAAAAGAACTGTGGTAAAGAAAAGTGTGGAAGACTAGGGGTAGCAACAGGAAAATTGTGCCCTGGACGTTGGAAATGCTTTTAAAAGAACTGTGGTAAAGAAAAGTGTGGAAGACTTGGGGTAGCAACAGGAAAATTGTGCCCTGGACGTTGGAAATGCTTTTTGAATGAACTGAGAGACTTGCAATGTAAATGGCTACGTTAATTGACTGAAATGGGCTCCCGCCGTGGAGTCAGTTAAGAAAAAAAAATGCATTCTGCAGTTTAAATTTGCCTGCTCGATGATCGCTGTGAGGAGAAGAGCACTCGTGAGGAAGAAGAGGCTCATTTGCATGGTGTTGTGTGATTGGTGAGGCTTCAATTAGTCCCACCCCTCAGCCAGCTCTACAGTGACTGCCCCAGCATTCGAGAGGGAGTGTGAGCGGAGTGCGTGTACTGGCTTGTGGAGGAGCGTCGAGGAGTTGTAAAAGCGCTGAAAACGTTTAAAAATAAACTGTCTTGTTTAAAATCTGGCTCAACCTGCGATTCGATCGTCTAAATTGCGAGTGTGATGGTCGAGGAGACGATCGGCAGGACTGCCCACCCGTTTCTGTTCTGAGGCCTCCAAGACTGGCTGCAGGCTGTTTTTCCCCATCACAGCAAACAGCTACTGATAACAGTAAGTACTAACAGTGAAATTGCTCAAACAGTGATTTTCTGCCAAATGGTAGTAAATATGTGTGCAGCAGTGTAGTCGATTTGCAAGTAACGACTGTGTCAAGTCCTGCCAGCAAGTGCAAGTCTGTTAAGCCATTGACTGTGTGCATAGTAATGAGTTCATCATCAGTTTAAAGTTTAAAGCCAGAGAGAGACAGTGAGTTGTAGCCAAATTTGCAGCACTAGTTTTACAGGCAATCCTGTGCTTAAAAATCTGAAGCTTTAAGGGACTGTGAGTTAAAAAAAATGTTTCAAACAACATGAAGTCTTGCTATATTATGACAATTGCAGTTTGTCCCACCATTAGAACTGCTCCGGAGGTGAAAGAGTTAACTTCCATGCCAGGCATGGAACTTAGAGCACGAGCTCGGTTAGAAAAGCTCTGTCTGGAATATTTCAAACTAAAACTGTCAGATTCTTTACTCCGCCTCACTGAACAGTCGCTCCGGAGATTCCTCCTACTGCTCGGTTCATTTCTCGGTTTAAAAGAGTTTTTCCCAGTTAAATTCAACCGCGATTATTATTATTTTAACCGCAAACCGATCGGTTTAAGCTCTGTCTGTGGTACTGTAAGTAATAGACAAGTTTATTTCTGTGTGGAACTTGTAAATGTTTATCGGTTCGGTTTGAACAGATCAGGATGTTTTAAAACTTTATTCTGAAGCTTTTAAAAGCTATTTAGTGTGCGGTTCCCGGTTCTTATCGGTTCTAAAAAAAACGGATTTCATTACGTTATTTTCCACGACCCGTGACACGGTTGGAAACCGATAAGGGTGTCTTGCCTGGCACTGCCAGAAAAAGGGCAAGTTTTTAGTTAGGCTGGCATTATGTCTGAGAAACCCAAAAGAAAAACCGGGCCCACTGGGTTTCAACACTGTAGTGTCTGTGGGGAAGCCTTTGCCAAGGCTGACCCACACACCACATATGTTTATTGTCTGGGGTTTGACCACCTCAATGCAGACTGCCAGATTTGCAAGAATTTCCCTGCAGCTACCCTAGATAAGAGAGTTGGTAGGCTCAGGGAACGAGAGGCCAAAAAGTCCGCTGACCCGGATGGCCAGCCCGGTTCGGTGCCAACCGAACCGGAGGGAGTGCCCTCTGACCAGGGCGAGACTTCCTCGGGCCAACGTAAAGCTGGCTCAGAGGAGCCAGTTCCAGCAAAGAGAACTAGAAAATCAGCAGGTGTGAAGTCAAAAGTTCCTTCTCCAACTGCTGCAGAGATAGCCAAAGCAATCCAAATTGTCCAGTCACTTTCCCCGGTTTCGTCCAAACCGCCACTATCTGTCAAAAGGTCAGTTCGGCCGGTTCCACTGGTTCAAGAATATGATATAGAGAGAGTTTTATGAACCAGAGGAGGGGGAGGATGATTATGAACGGTGTGAATGTGACTTTGAAAGTCTGGATGTGCCCATTGAACCAGACATCTCCCCAGACAGACCTTTAGGAGAATCTCCCCCTAGGCTTTCTGAGTCCCCTTCTCATTTTCTGTTTTATAAAAAAGTTGCTGAAACCCTCCAGCTTCCTTTGGAGGAAGCCGTGGATGAGCAAGAGGAGCCTGATGTTGTAGAGATGATGGATATCCCAGAGTCCAGGAGATTGTCTATTCCTTTACATAAATCCTTTAGGAAACAAACAATAAAAATGTTAAAGGCTCCTAATTATGTGCCTCCTGTGGATAAAAAGATGGACAGGAGGTACACTTTGTCAGGTCCTGATACAGAATTTCTTTCACAGCAATGCAGCCATGTTGGGGTAGTTCAGGCTGCAGCCTGTGATAAGGCTAATATTCCCCTGGCTTCACATCCTCCTGACAAGGACTCCAGGAAGATTGATGCCATGGCTAAAAAACAATACATGGCAGTGTCCTTGGGACTCAGGCAAGCAAATTATATGGCTTATGTTGCAAGATACCAGAAATCTAGATGGGATACTGTCATGGCTTTAGCCAAACAGGCCCCTGGCCAGCTTGCCAAGGAGCTGGAACAGGTGGCTGCTGATGGTATTGAGGCATCTAAGGTGCAGTTCCATGCTGCAGTGGATTCTAATGTTGTATCCTCTAGAGTCATGGCTACATCTGTGGCTTTTCGTAGATTGGCTTGGCTCAGGTGTACTAGTCTGTCACAGGATACCCAGGCTAAGGCCATGGATTTTCCTGTGGTGGGAAATTCTCTGTTTGGGGAGCAGACAGAGAATTATATGAAGAAAATGGATGAATATAGAACCACTTATAGGAGTGCACAAGCCAAGGAACGGCAAGCCACTCCTCAGAGGCAGCCCCCCAGGTGTAGAGGCTGGCCTTTTCACAGACCTTTTTACCAAACCCAGGCCTCCTCTTCAGCTTACGTTCAGAGGGGGTTCTTCAGAGGGAGAGGCAGACGGGGTATGAGCAGGCCTGCTCCCACCCCTCAGCCTAAAGCCCCAGCCAAACAGGCACCCTGATGGGATGCCCAGGGCCGGTTCTCCATTACCTGTAGGGGGCAGGCTGGCTTACTTCGTCCAGGACTGGGAGTCTTTAACATCAGACAAGTGGGTCCTGGAAGTAGTAAGCCAGGGTCTGGTTCTCAGCTTCAAAAAATTTTCAAAGATGAGAATCAGATTTTTTCCACCTGCAAATCCTCTAGAGACTCTTGCTTTGGAAACAGAAGTCTCAACCCTCCTGGCTGTCAGAGCTGTAAAAAGGGTTTCTCCCCTACACCAGGGCAAGGGTCTGTACTCCAGGTACTTCCTTACCCCAAAAAAGACAAGAGAATGGCGGCCCATCCTGGACCTAAGATATCTGAACAAGCACCTTTTAAAACCAAAATTCAAAATGGTGACTCTGGGAATGATTTTACCCTCCCTAAGGCCAGGGGACTGGCTAGCTTCCCTGGTTCTCAAGGATGCCTACTTCCATGTTCTTATCAGAAGCTTCCACCGAAAGTACCTCAGATTCGAACTGCCCTCAGGCCATTATCAGTTCAGAGCAGTGCCCTTCAGCCTTACCTCTGCCCCAAGGGTATTCACAAAATGCCTGGCAGTAGCAGTTGCTCATTTAAGAAGGCAAAAGATTGCCATCTTTCCCTACCTAGACGACTGGCTCATTGTGGGTCAGTCTCCAGACCAGGTCAAATCACACCTGCAAGTTACCCAGCAGCTGCTTGCCTCTCTGGGCTTTCTTTCAATCTTCCACAGTCAGTTCTGGAACCTGTCCAGGTACTCACCTTTATAGGTGCAGAACTGGACACAAAGCAGGCCAGAGCCTTCCTTCCCCTAGAAAGGGTAAGGACCCTGGTGGCCCTGGCCTACTCCTTCAATCTGCAGGTCTCTCAACCAGCAAGGCATTTCCTACAGCTCCTAGGACACATGGCTGCTTCCACAGCTGTAGTGCAAGGAGCAAGATTTCAGATGAGGGACATTCAGTTCCATTTGAGAGCCTTTTGGTCTCAAGAAGAGATCCCCTATCCAAGTTGATCCCAGTGACTCGAACCCTGTCCAGGCCCTTCAGTGGTGGCAGAATCAGAGCAATCTGAGACAAGGGGTTCCTTCATCCCTCATCTCACTCCTTGACCCGTACTACAGATCGTCCCTTTTGGATGGGGAGCTCACATGGGCGACCTCTCCACCCAGGATTGTGGTCCCTCAGGAATCTCTGCTCCACATCAATCTGTTGGAACTCAGAGCTGTTTTTCTAGCACTTCAGTTTTTTCTGCATCTGTTCAGAACAAAGTGGTACAGGTCAGAACAGACAACACCACTAATATGATACATCAACAAACAAGGGGCACTTGGACTTGACCTTGTGCACCGAGGCAATAGTTGTGGTCTCTGGCTTATTCCTGAACACTTCCCTCATAGCAGTTCACCTCCCAGGCAAGGGACAATGTCCTGGCAGATGTTCTCAGCAGGATTTCCCAGGCCATCATGAATGGTCACTGGATCCCAGTACTGGGGATAGTTTTGCCAGATGGGGCACCCTCAGATAGATCTTTTGCAGCCCCAGACAATCATCAACTTCCACTTTTTGTTGCAGGCCCCAGTGTTGGGCCTAGTTCCCTGGATGCCTTTCTCCTCGATTGGGAAGGGAAGTTTCTCTATGCCTTCCCCCTTCCCTCTCCTGTTCAAGGTGCTAGTCAAAATCAGATCTCAGCCCTGCAGGATGATTCTGATTGCTCCAGACTGGGCCAGGCAGCCCTGGTACCCACTCCTTCTGTCCTTAGCAGTCCATCTTCCCCTGTGTCTCCCCAGGAACCACAATTTGTTAACCTGTGCCCAGGGGAGACTTTGGTATCCGAATCTCAAATCCCTCAACCTCAGGGCCTGGCTCTTGAGGAGTTAGAGTTTGCTGACCTACACCTTTCTCAAGGTGTTCTCGAAATCTTGAAAGCTTCTAGGAAGCCTTCCACTAGGGCTACTTATAACTCCAAATGGAAAAGGTTTTGCATATGGTGTTCTGGGAAGCATATTTCCCCGGAATCTGCTGATTTGCCCACTGTTTTAGACTATATGGTCCATCTTAATTCTTTGGGACTGAGACCAGCTACCCTGAAAGTGCATTTGGCAGCATGTCTCTGCTTTTATTTCAGCAGGAAGCCTCTTCTCTTTCTGCTCACCCTGTATTTTCCAAGTTTTCAAAGGATTGCTTCACACAATCCGCCATTCAGACCTGCCCTGCCTGGGATCTTAATGTTTGCATTGCTCAGCTGATGCACCCCCCCTTTGAACCTCTGTCTTCAGCAGAGCTTAAGTACTTGACTTGGAAAACTGTATTTCTAGTAGCCATCACTTCTGCCAGGCGCATAAGTGAGTTACAAGCTTTGTCAGTGGAGACTGACTTTATTTCCTTTCACAGGGATAA
Source organism: Neoceratodus forsteri (assembly GCA_016271365.2). Taxonomy (NCBI): domain Eukaryota; kingdom Metazoa; phylum Chordata; order Ceratodontiformes; family Ceratodontidae; genus Neoceratodus; species Neoceratodus forsteri. Next base: position 639,289,368 of record CM028130.1, on the reverse strand, counting down.
GGTAGTCCTCGGGACTAACAGGAAGTTTTTGCCTAAGGTGGTTTCAGATTTCCACCTTAATCAATCCATTTCTCTTCCAGTGTTCTTCACTGACCATTCCTCCTCTGGTGAGAGGAGGTTGCACAGCTTAGATGTTAAGAGGTCCCTAAGTTACTAAATAGAGCGTACCAAGGGTCACAGGTTTGACTCCCTACACCTATTTCTCACTTATGGTGAGGCTGGGAAAGGGAAACCTGCCACTAAGAGATCCATTGCCAGGTGGATTGTCTCTTGTATCCAATTTTGCTATGAAAAACTGGGTAAGGTTCCCCCCTTCAGGCCTGAGGGCTCACTCTACCAGAGGTACAGCTGTGTCTCTAGCTGCTGCCAGAGACATCCCTATCTTAGAGATATGTCAAGCAGCTACTTGGAAAACAGTACACACTTTCACCAAGCATTACTCCCTGGATATTCAGGCCAGGAGGGATGCTCGGTTTCGCACAGCCGTGCTTCAGAGCCTATTCCCTAAGTAGGTTGTGTCCCTCCTCCATGGAGGTACTGCTGTGTAGTCTGCAATTGTCATAATATAGCAGGACTTCATGTTGTTTGAAGAAAAAATTACTCACCTTAGTAATGTTGTTTCTTCTAATGGAGTCTTGTTATTATAAGCCTCCCCAGCCTGCCCCTCTCAGAACTTCTACTTTGGGTATGGGGTGGGCAGTCCAGTGTTGCACTTATTGATGCCCATTTTATGTTTCCACTCCTTTTTTGGGGGTGTTTGGGTGTTGTGTTTTATTTTATCTTATCTTGTCTTATCTTTTTCTGGTCCCCTGACTTGAGTCTTGGTGTTGGGGCCAGGAAAATGTGTTAATATTTAAGTAGCCAGTTGGCTAGTGTAGATTACAACTTCCACACAGAACCTTAGTGAGTTTTGCTCGTAAAGATCTGACAGTTTCAGTTTGAAATATTCCAGACAGAGCTTTTTCTAACCGAGCTCGTGCTCTAAGTTCCATGCCTGGCATGGAAGTTAACTCTTTCACCTCTGGAGCAGTTCTAATGGTGGGACAAACTGCAATTGTCATAATATAGCAAGACTCCATTAGAAGAAACAACATTACTAAGGTGAGTAATTTTTTTCTTCCAGCATGTGAAAAGTCAGTGGAAAATCATGTAAATGTGTTTAGAACAAGAACAGTGCAAGTTTGTGCAGTTTGAGCAAAAGTTATCAGTAATGTGTGTAAATCGGATGCGCAGTGGCTTGACCCAATTTCTGAATGTTGATGCACAGGAGTGCTGCCGCTGCCATTACAGGGTGGGGTAGCAAAGTTAACACAGCAGCAGAGGAGCCATTTTAAAAGTAAAGAAGGCGTTCAGTAAAGTGGGACTTTCAGTTACAGTGAACTTTTGTTTGTTTTTTCTGCAATTATGGCCTCAGGACCAGCTCGCTATCCGGATCATGCCCAGGTTGCAGTAACAGCAGCAGTGAATAGACTGAGGGACATTGAAGAGTGGTGCTATGGAGGACAACTGCCTGTTCATGTAGTGATTCCTGGTTATCCAGTGCATGTGTATCAAATATGCTTGAGAGCTGGAAGGGACGTCTTCATGATACCTCACTGTGCTGGATGCCTAGTAAAATATGTCTTGTATAAAGTGCCTCAGATTCGTTTGGCTCCCACATAGACAAAGGTTCAGGAATCTGCAGTTGGCAGCACACAGCACCAGGCAGAGCCTGTTGAAGAAGGCCCCTCGGGGGAGTGTGGCACAAAGCTAGAGGGTGCAGAGTTAGAGACTGAACCAGAAGTTGAAGTTTCGGATGCTGGATCCCAGAAGGAAAGTTCAGATAAAGCATCAGTAGACCCCTTTGGGGGGGGGCCTAGCCCAAGTCTCATAGGAGAAGATGAGATGCGGGAGGCCTTTGAATGGGAGGTGTCGACCTCCGTACCTAGTGATGAGTAGATAGTCTCAGGAGTGAGGACGACTGCTCACTCCTGGGCTCAGATCCTTGGTGAGGAAGAAGATGAGGGGAACCTGTGTGGCCTTGTAAAAAAGGAACTGGTACACAGCCTCAAGCTCTTGCCTCGGAGGAATGCATGGAAGAGAGTGGTGATGCCACTGCCCTGGCTATGCAAGAAGAAGAAGTCAGGGATCCGTTTCTAATCTTGTTAAGGATGTGTAGCTGGCAGAACCAGGACTGGCCGCCCGCAAGCCAGGCCCGCAGTCTCAGGTTGACCAAAGCTAGTAAAGAGGAGAGACTGGTTCGTAGGAAGGTGAATGGGATCTATGGGATGACCTTTCCTACCTTTCCTCGGAAAGTCTGGGAGGAGATTGAGAACAGCAGGAAATCCTGGATCTGGACCGAAGCAATGAAAGGTGTGCATCCTGGGGCAAACAAGCATGTAAAAAACAGACTGTTTCATGAGAAATATACCCAGTGGAAGAGAGGCAGGACACTGTTTATGGACAGAGTGCGAATAGTGGACAGAGAGGGATGTGAAATCTCCCACTGTGTGAATTATGTGCGCCCAGACGGGGTAATAATTCAAGCTTCTAACCTCCGGTACTATTGGCCTCAGTGCAAGGACCTCCCAGCAAATGTGCCCGTGCCTACTAAATGGAAAGCCAAGCAGTGGTAGTCAATACTGCCACACCAGCTTGTGAAGTGCCTTTATTGATCCGCCAGTATGGACATCCAGGACTCAGGTGCCCCACATTCATCAGTTCTACCGTGTACTGGCCTTTCCAGAATCCCTCGACTGGCCCACCAGATGACTTCAGATCCAGAGAGGACACCAGCCCAGCTGTATTCTGCTTCATTGCAAGGTAATCGGATGACGTCGGACCAGCTGTTTTCTTTTTGTTCCTGTTCTAAGGTTCCATCTCCAGAGATGACATCAACCCAGCAGTTCCCAGATGTTCCCAGAAGATGTCCGCCCAGCTGTATTGGAAGAAATGCTGCCAGGGAGAGTCTTCGGCTGAGGTGCAGGCCGGTTCAGATTTTTCGTACTACAAGGGGCTGGTAAGTCCGATCTTTTCTATCTTTATGACATTGCAGTACACACCCTACACTAGTAGACTCTAAAATGTGTGAACTGTCCTCAAAGACTCTCCCCTTCGGGACTTTGGCCTGTTAGAACTGTGCTTCACCGGGCTCCGGGCCCAGGAGAGACTCTTTAATGAACTAGCCTTTGGGCACTGTGGTCACTAATTGGAACTTTTAGGGCACTCCATCCCCCCTAAATGTGTATTGTAAATAATGTCATTGTTTTCTACTGTTTTCTAATGTATATATTGTTTTTTCTACCTTTTCTAAAAGAAAAAAAAAATCTTTCTGGGATTCTTCAGTGTTTTGAAGGTAGGGGTTTAGGTAGACTGTGTATGCAGATTAGGAGAGTGTGTTGTCTTTCTTTTTCTTGAAGGTGTTCCTGGAGAAGATAGAAGAGAAGACAAGAAGAGGAGGAGGGGCTCATCGGAGTTCCTCATTAGTACTTCAATGTGTAGTAATTTAAAGTACTGTGGTGGTGTTATTGTTGTTGTTATTGTATTAACCCTTTCCTTCCACAGGTGTGGTTGTGGGGGTAGGGAGGAGGCAGTAAAGTGATGTAATAATGTGGTATTATTTTTTTGGTGTGTGGTTGCAGGTTGCTCAAGGTCGGGGAGGTCCCTGGGTTGTTTTTCTTTTGGGGTGTTAAGTTAGAAGTAGATAGATTTTCCCTAGAGGGCTAGGGGGGATAGACAGTCTGTGGTCCTGAATGGCCATAGGGACTGCAGTGCTGATCTATTAGGGCTATGCTCTGGACAGTTCTAACAGAGCCACTAGGTGGCCATAGTAAGTGGGTAGTGTAGAGGCTGATATGTCAGCTAAAGGCCTCTAGGCCCTTAGTGTTGCCTGCCTGTGCTCGCACATGGTAGGAGGGGGCCTGATCACCCCCCTTCGCAGGTAGCACATAGGGTGGGATGGCCTAAAGCTGGGTAAATAATGACTGCGGACAGTCATTTTCCTGGTCAAGGGCGAGTGTAACTCCCTTGTTTCCCGGGGTTACTAGAATCCCAGTAAGACCTAGTGGTAGGCAGGGAAGGCAGCTTGTGAAACGCCACTTAAATGGGTATCACACTGTCTCACTCTGTTCTCAGTCTCAGCTGAGACTGAGGGATGACATCACCATAGAACTATCGCAGCTGCATGGGCCACAATGGAATCTGCAGCAGGGAGTTGGAGTAGAATGTTGGGAGGTTTGAACAGTGGTCTGCAGGTCAGTTGGAGTTTGGAGCTTGCTGAGAGAGCAGCACAGCAACTTTGTGTTAGGCTTTTGGAGCCTCAGCCCTGACATAGGGCTACATTCAGGAAAAAAGTGTGTGTTTCCACCTAAAGAGAGACACAGAAGCAGTTTTAAAGTGGTGGAGACCGCTGAATCGGGTCTCAGTGCCCCCTTCCTCAGGGGATGGGGGCAGGAAGGTTTTCCTGCATATTCCAGGGGCAACCCCCTGGCTTCTGCTAGTGGAGAAACTGCCTTATTTGGTCCAAGAGTTTTTGGGAAACAAGAAGATTTTGTGATTCGCCTGTGGGGCATCTGCAACCGGAAGGTGAGTTTCTGCTCTTTCTAAAGGGCCCATGTTTTCACCCTGGAACTTGTGTGATAGAGGGGATTGGACTACTGAAGTAGTGGGAGGCTTAGAGTAATAGGCGTAGCCAAAAGTAAAAGTTTATTCAAGTCCAGCACATAGTGGAAGTCAAGACATGTAGAGGAGATGTGACATACGTCTACCCAGTAATCTACATTGCCAAGCTTTCAGGAAAGAGTTGTTTAGTTTCCAGAGAAATGGCCGGGTATGGATTGTGGGAGCTGGAGGTGGGAGAACCCCATCTTTAGTGACCAGGTACACCTCTACGGATTTTCTGTGTGGATTTCTGCTTTGCCTCATGCACTTGGCCAGTGATGAGGGAAGTACCCAGACGTGGGATTGGAAGGAAAATTCCCTCTAGGAGTTGAAGGCTCTAAGGTGGTTTGGGGAGCCACCAACAGGAAAACTGGTTTATTCTCATAATGGACCGCGGATCAAGTGGCCGGCGGGGGAGCTAGGCCAGTGAGAGCCCAAGTAATGTACAAGTCGGGCTGTGTACCCAGAAACTGCGTGCAAGTCCAGGCTGTGTGCCTGGTGAGTTCGAAACCTGAGGGCTGGAAATGTGAAGAAGTAAACTATATTGTCTCTAATCTGCATTACCAGGTATGTAGCCCCCGTGAGGTCCGTCTATGCTTTGTTTGTTCAGTTTGGATGTGAATAAAAGCCACACTGTAGAATCCATTCCTGGTTCTGGACATTACAGTTATTGCTTCCTGTGTTCAGATTTACTTGGGTGCCCCTGTGCAGAGTAGCCAAACCTAGGCCCCCTGTGCCGAGTAACCTTATCCTCCCCGAACCCAGTCCCCACCAGGTACTGCTGTCAGCTTCAACAGCATGCCACCTGTCATTTTGCAAAAAGGCAGGGGTGAGGGGTTACACTGGGAAACAAAGATTTTTTAGAATACCTTAAAGGAAAGTGGGAACAGTATCGGGACTTGAATGAGGAGTCCGTGCGAGTCTTCAGGGGTATACTGGGATGCTGGTGGTTTTACCTTACATGGCGATACTGGCGATCACGAGACTTGTATCCCTGGCAAGCGACATCCGCAATGCTGAGTGTCGGCAGTGTGGTGTTGGGGATACCTCTGTGTTCAAACAACATGAAGTCTTGCTGTTTTCTGACTAATGCAGTTAGCCCCAGCCTTTGAAATGCCCAAGAGAACACAGGGTTAACTTTCAATGCAGAGCATAGAATGCTGAGCTCGAGCTCGGTTGATGTCTCTGTCTGTTTCCCTTTGAAATTTAACCGTCAGATTCTTTACTCCACCTCACTGAACAGTCGCTCTGGAGATTCCTCCTGCAGCTCGGTTCAAAAGTCGGTTGAAGTGTCGGTTTACTGTCGGTTTTTAACCAAATTTTTTTTTCCGCATAGTTGGTTTCAGTCTCTGTCTGTGGTACCGTGAGTACTAGATAGGTTTTGTACTGTTTTTCTGTGTGGAACTTGTAAAACTGTGGATCGGTTCGGCTAGACCGATCATTTATTGATTCTTGTATCTTACTTTGGTGTGTGAAGTTACCAGTCTTTATCGATTCTAAAAAAGCGAGGTTTAGTGCGTTTTCCAAGACCAGTGACACAGTTAGAAACCGATAAAGAGTCTTGCCTGGCAGTTGCCAAAAAGGGAGGAGGTTAGGTTAAGTTGGCCGTCTGAGAAACCCAAGAAAAAACTGAGCCCACTGGGTTTCAACATTGCAATGAGTGTGGGGAGGTCTTTGCTAAAGTCGATCCCCACACCACCTGTGTTTAGTGTCTGGGGTTTGAATAGGTTGAAGACTGCCAGATTTTTAAAAACATTCCCAAATCTACCCTTGAAAAGAGATTAGGTAGACTGAGGGAAAAGCAGGCAGAGAAGTCCGCTGACCTGGAAGGCCAGCCCGGTTTGGTTCCGACCAAACCAGAAGAAATGCCCTCTGACCAGGGTAATACTTCTTCGGGCAAGGAAAACAGATCCAAGGGTTCAGTTCAACAAAAAAAAAAATGCAAGAGAAATGGTCTGGTTTGGATCAGGGGTCACGTTCCGACCAGTGAAGTAAATAGCCAAGGCGATTCGGATTGTGGAATCGCAAACATCGAATCCGACCGATCCAGCACCTTTTAGCCAGGGGCTTGGTTCCATCGGTTCCCCAGTTCGCGATTTTACCCTGAAAGAATCTGGATGTGCATGTTGAACAGACATCTCCCCAGAACGAACAACCAGGTGTATCCCTCCTTAGCTTTCTGAGGTCCCTTCCCACTTTATGTTCCACGAAAGGTGGCTGAGACCCTCCAGCTTCCTATAAGAGGCAAATGGAGGACCAAGAGGAGCCTGATTTGTGGAAATGATGGACATCCAAGTCCAGGAGACTGTCTTTTCCTTCACAAATCTTTGGGAAGCAGACACAAAAATCGCAAAGTCTCCCAATTCTATACCTCCTGTTGATAGAAGAATGGACAAGAGGTATACACTTTTCGGGCTCAGATACAGAATTTTTATATCAGCAATGCAGTCATGTTGGGGTTATGCAGGCTCCTGCCTGTGATAAGGCAAACATTCCCTTGGCTTCACACCCCCAGACAAAGACTCCAGGAAGATTGATGCCATGGCAAAAAAACAGTACATGGCATTTTCCTTGGGCCTCAGGCAGGAGGAATTATATGGCCTATACAGACCAGGTACTGAAGTCAGGTGATGCACTGTACTGGCACTGGTTAAACAGGACCCCCAGCTAGCCAAGGAGCTGGGCAGTGGCTACAGATGGGATTGAGGCATCAAAGTTCAGTTTCATGCTGCTGTGGACTCAATGATGTGTCATTAAAGTCAATGCTTCATCTGTGGCTCTTGAATGGCTTGGCTCAGATGTACTAGCCTCTGTAGAATACCCAGGCTAAGGCCATGGAATTTACCTGTAGTGGGTAATTCTCTGTTTGAGGGCAGACAGAGAATTACATGAAAAAAATGGATTAGTACAGGACCACTTACAGGGTGCTCAGGCCAAAGAGAGGCAGGCAGCTCCTCTAAGGCAGCAGTCTAGGGGCAGGGGCAGGCATTTTCATATGCCTTTTTACCAAGCACAGGCCTCTTCTCCCTTTTCACAGAGGGGGTTCTTCAGAGGGAGAGGCAGAAGGGGGATGAGTAGGGCTGCATCGACTCCTCAGCCTAAGGCCCCTGCCAAGCAGTCACCCTGATGAGCCTGCCGGTCTACTCTCCAATTCAGATGGGGTGAACTGGCTTACTTTGTCCAGGACTGGATGTCTGTTACATCAGACAAGTGGGTCCTGGAAGAAGTAAACCAGGGACTATTCTCTGCTGAAATAATTTCACGAAAATGAGCCAGATCTTTTCCACCTGCAGGTCTCTCAGAAACCCTTGCTCTAGAGGCAGAGGTTTAATCTCTGCTGGCTTTAAGAGCCATAGAGAGAGTACCTACCCTACACTGGGGCAAAGGTCTGTACTCCATGTACTTCCTTACCCCAAAAAAGACAGGGGAGTGGTAACCCATCCTAGACTTCAGATATCTAAACAAAGATTTTTTTAAAGCCAAACTTCAAGATGGTAACTCTGAGAATAATCTTTCCCTCTCTAAGGCCAGGGGACTGGCTAGCCTCCCTGGACCTCAAAGATGCCTATTTTCACATTCCCATCAGGTACTCCCACAGAAAGTACCTCAGGTTCGAGTTGCCCTCAAACCACTATCAGTTCAGAGCAGTGCAATTTGGCCTAACTTCAGCCCCAAGGGTCTTCACAAAGTACCTGGCAGTAGTAGTTGCCTTTCTAAGGAGGCAGAAGATTTCCATTTTTCCATATCTGGACGACTGGCTAATAGTGGGCCAGTCTCCAGACCAAGTCAAGTCAGACCTGTAAGTGACCCAGCAAGTGCTCATTTCTCTAGGATTTCTTCTCAGCCTTCCCAAGTCAGTTCTCGAGCCAGTCCAGCTTCTTACCCTTATAGGGGCAGAGCTGGATACGGTCAAAGCAAGAGCCTTTCTTCCCCTGGAAAGGGTAAGGGTTCTTATAGAACTAGCTTCTTCCTTCAGCCTTCAGGTATCTCGACCAGCAAGGCATTTCCTTCAGCTCTTGGGCCACATGGCAGCTTCTACGGCAGTGGTCCAAGGCAAAAATTCCCAGATGAGGACACATTCAGTTCCATCTGAGGGCTTTTGGTCTCAGAGGAAGGATTCCCTTACCAAGCCTGATCCCAGTGACTCTGACCTTGATCCAAACCCTTCAGTGGTGGCAGGATCAGGACAATTTAAAACAAGGGTCCTATTGCCCTCAGTCTCATTCAGTGGTCCTTACCATGGATGCTTCCCTTCTGGGCTAGGGCATCTGGGAGCCCCTCACTGCCCTGGGATTGTGGTCCCCTCAGGAATCCCTTCTCCGTATCAATCCTAGAACTCAGGGCAGTTTTTCTGGCCCTGCAAACTTCTCAGTCAGTACAGAACAAAGGTGGTTCAGGTCAGAACAGACAACACCACCACCATGTAAGTACATGAACAAATAAGGGAGGCACTTTCGGTCCTACAGCCTTGTGCACAAGCCATGAAGTTGTGGTCCAGACATTTCCTGGGAAACCTCCCTGATAGCAGTTCACCTTCAGGAAGGACTATGTGCTAACAGCTACGCTCAAAGCACGATCTCACAGGGCCATCACGAGTGGTCCTTGGACCCTCTGGTGTTGAAGGTGATTTTTTCAAGGTGGGGCACTCCAGAGATAGATCTTTTTGCAGCCCCAGACATTCATCAACTTCCTCTCTTTTGTTGCAGACCCCCAATCTTGGGCTCAGTCCCCGTGGATACTCTGATTCTGAACTGGGAAGGGAAATTTCTGTATGCCTTCCCTCCCTTCTTTCTTCTGTTCAAAGTTTTACTCAAGATAATGTCACAACCTTGCAAAGTGATTCTGATTGCTCCAGACTGGGCCAGACAGCCCTGGTACCCCCTGTTGCTGTCCCTAGCAGTCCATCTTCTCCTGTCTTTTCCCAGGAATTACGACCTGTTAACCTCCTCTAAGGGGAGGATTTGATACCCCAGTCTTCAGTCTCTCAATCTCAAGGCATGGCTCTTGAAGAGTTAGAGTTTGCAGATTTGCATCTATCTCAGGAGGTTCTGGGTATTCTCAAAGCTTCTCAATATCCCTCCACCAGAAAGACTTATAACTCCAAATGGAAGAGATTCACCATTTGGTGTTCCAAGAAGCATATTTCTTCAGATACTGTTGAATTGCCCACAGTTCTGGATTATATGGTCCATCTTAATGGCCTAGGCTTCAGACCAGCTACTCTCAAGGTATACTTGTCAGCTGTTTCTGATTTTCTGTCAGTGCGGAAGTCTTTCTCACTATCATCTCATCCTGTATTCTGTTAATTTTTTAAAGGATTGCTTCATACCAATCCTCCCTTTAGAGACCCTGCCCCTGCCTGGATTTAAATGTTTGCATTCCTCAACTTATGCAACCTCCTTTCAGACAACTTGAAGTCTTGCTGTATTCTGACAAGTGCAGTTAGCCCCAACCTTTAAACTGCTCTGGAGAACAAAGGGTTAACCTTTCTATGCAGAGCATAGAATGCTGAGCTCGAGCTCGGTTGATGTCTCTGTCTGTTTCCCTTTGAACGCTAACCATCAGATTCTTTACTCTGCCTCACTGAACAGTCACTACGGAGATTTCTTCTGCAGTTTGGTTCGAAAGTTGGTTTAAGTGTCATTTTTTCGTTGGTTTCTAACCGAAAGTTTCCCGCATAGTCGGTTCAGTCTCTGTCTGTGGTACCGTGAGTACTAGATAGGTTTTGTACTGTCTTTCTCTGTGGAACTTGTAAAAAGTGTAGATCGGTTTCGGCAGAACCGATCATTTGTTTAATTCTTGTGTAACTTTAGTGTGTAGTACCGGTTCTTATCGGTTCTAAAAAAAAACGTGTTTTGAAACTTTTTTTTACAAGACCCGTGACACGGTTAGGAACCGATAAGGGAGTCTTGCGTGGCAGTTGCTGAAAAAAGGGTAAGTTTGGTTAGATTGGCCATGTCTGAGAAACCCAAGAAAAAAACTGGGCCCACAGGGTTTCAACACTGCAGTGAGTGTGGGGAGGTCTTTGCTAAGGACTATCCCCACACCACCTGTGTTTAGTGTCTGGGGCTTGACCACCTCGATTCAGACTGCCAAATTTGCAAAAATTTTCCCAAATCTTCCCTGGGAAAGAGATTAGGTAGACTGAGGGAAAAGGAGGCCGAGAAGGCCCGGATGGCCAGCCCGGTTCAGTTCTGACTGAACCAGAAGGAGTGTCCTCTGACCAGGGCGATACTTCTTCGGGCAAAAGGAGAGACGATCCTGAGGGTCAGTTCGACTAAAAGAAAGCGCAAGAAAAAATCGTCAGTTTGGATCCAGAATCCATGTTCCGACACGAAGAAATAGCCAGAGCGATTCGGATTGTGGAATCTCTTCATCCGGTTCTGATCGATCCGGCACCTTTTGGCAGGGACTCGGTTTGATTGGTTCCCCCGGTTCACAATTATACTTTGGAAGAATTTTATGAACCAGAGTTTGAGGAGGAAGGGAAGTTCGAAGATGATGATGGTGATGGTGAAAGTCTAGATGTGCTTGTGGAACCGGACATCTCCCCAGACAGACCTTCAGGTGTATCTCCTCCTAGGCTTTCTGAGTCCCTTCCCACTTTATGTTCTACAAAAGGTGGCTGAGACCCTCAGCTTCCTATGGAAGAGGCAATGGATGATCAGGAGGAGCCTGATTATATAGAAATGATGGACATCCCAGAGTCAAGAGACTGTCTATTCCTCCACAAATCTTTTGGGAAACGACACAAAAATCCAAGTCTCCAGTTCTATACCTCCTGTGGACAGAAGAATGGACAAAAGGTATACACTGTCAGGCTAGAATTGAGTATTATACCTACCAATGCGGCCATGTTGGGGTTGTGCAGGCTGCTGCCTGTGATAAAACAAGCATTCCATGAGCTACCTCCCCAGACATGGACTCCAGGAAGATTGATGCCATGGCAAAAACAGTACATGGCATCTTCCATGGGACTCAGGCATTGAATTACATGGCCCATACAGCTGGTACCAGGAAGTCCAGGTGGGACACTGTACTGGCACTGGCTAAACAAGCCTCCCCAGCTAGCAAGGAGCTGGAGGTGGTAGCTGCAGATGGGATTGAGGCATCTAAAGTTCAATTTCATGCTGCTGTGGACTCTAATGATGTGTCATCAAGAGTCATGACTACATCTGTGGCTCTTCAGAGAATGGCTTGGCTCAGATGTACAAGCCTCTCGCAGGATACCCAGGCTAAGGCCATGGATTTTCCTGTAGTGGGTAATTCTCTGTTCAAACAACATGAAGTCTTGCTGTATTCTGACAATTGCAGTGATTCCCAACCTTTGAACTGCCCCAGTGAACTAGGGGTTAACTTTCCATGCAGGGCATGGAACGATGAGCTCGAGCTCGGTTGAAGTCTCTGTCTGGAGTGTTTTTAGCTCAAACCGTCAGATTCTTTACTCCGCCTCATTGAACGGTCGCTCTGGAGATTTCTCCTTCAGCTCGGTTCGAAGTCAGTTAAAGTTTTCAGTTTTTTGTCGGTTTAAACCGAAAAAAGTTTCCGCATAGTCGGTTCAGTCTCTGTCTGTGGTGCTGTGAGTACTAGATAGGAATTGTTCTTTATTTTCTGTGTGGAAGTTGTAAAAGTGCGGTCAATTCGGCTGAACTGACCATTTGATTGTGAATTTTGCTATATTTAGTGTGTGGTTATCGGTTCTTATCGGTTCTAAAAAAATGTGTTTTAACCGTTTTTTTTCTCATGCCCGTGACATGGTTAGGAACTGATAAAGGAGTCTTACCTAGGTTGCGAAAAAGGGTAAATTTAGTTAGGTTAGCCATGTCTGAGAAACCCAAGAAAAAACGGGCCCAATGGGTTTCAACATTGCAGTGAGTGTGGGGAGGTCTTTGCTAAGTCCGATCCCCACACCACCTTTGTTTAGTGTCTGGGGTTTGACCACCTCGATTCAGACTGCCAAATATGTAAAAAGGTTCCCAAATCTACCCTTGAGAAGAGATTAGGTAGACTGAGGGAGAAAGGAGGCCGAGAAGTCCGCTCACCCGGATGGCCAGCCCAGTTTGGTTTCGACTGAACCAGAAGGAGTGCCCTCTGACCAGGGCGATACTTCTTCGGGCAAAAGTAGAGCTGATTCTGAGGGATCAGTTCCAACTAAAAGGAAATGCAAAGATAAATCGACTGGTTTGGATCCAGAGGTTCATGTTCCGACCGCTGAAGAGATAGCCAGGGTGATTCACATTGTGGAATCGCTCCGTCCGGTTCCGACCAATCCGTCTCCTTCTGGCAGGGGTTCGGTTTGGTTGGTTTCCCCGGTTCAAGAGTATACCCTTGAAGAATTTTATGAACCGGAGTTTGAAGAGGAAGGGGAATTTGAGGATTTTGATGCGAGTGAAGGTCTGGATGTACCTGTGGAACCGGACATCTCCCCGGACAGACCATCAGGTGTTTCCCCTCCTAGGCTTTCTGAGTCCCCTTCCTATTTTATGTTTTACAGGAAAGTGTCTGAAACCCTCCAGCTTCCTATGGAAGAGGCTGTGGAAGATCAAGAAGAGCCTGATTATGTAGAGATGATGGATATCCCAGAGTCCAGGAGAACTGTCTATTCCCCTCCATAAATCTTTTGGGAAACAAATACAAAAAAATCTTAAAGTCTTCTAACACTATACCTCCTGTGGATAAAAGAATGAACAAGAGGTATACACTTTCAGACTCAGACATGGAGTTCTTATATCAGCAATGCAGCCATGTTGGGGTAGTGCGGGCTGCTGCCTGTGACAAGGCAAATATTCCTTTGGCTTCACACCCCCCTGACAAGGACATCAGGAAAATTGATGCCATGGCAAAGAAGCAGTACATGGCATCTTCTTTGGGACTTAGGCAGGCGAATTACATGGCCTACACAGCCAGGTACCAGAAGTCCAGGTGGGACACTGTACTGGCACTGGCTAAACAGGCCTCCCCCCAGCTAGCCAAGGAGCCGGAGCCGGTGACTGCAGTTGGGACTGAGGCATCTAAAGTGCAATGTCATGCTGCTGTGGACTCTAATGATGTTTCATCAAGAGTTATGGCTACATCTGTGGCTCTTCGGAGGATGGCTTGGCTCAGATGTACTAGCCTCTCGCAGGACACCCAAGCTAAGGCTATGGATTTTCCTGTAGTGGGTAATGCTCTGTTTGGAGAGCAGACAGAGAATTACATGAAGAAGATGGACGAGTACAGGACCACTTACAGGAGTGCTCAGGCCAAGGAAAGGCAGGCAACTCTTCAAAGGCAGCAGTCTAGGGGCAGGCCTTTTCAAAGGCCTTTACCAAGCACAGGCCTCTTCTTCTTTTTCAGGCGAGTTCTTCAGAGGAGAGGCAGAAGGGGATGGTGAATGCATCCACCCCTCAGCCTAAAGCTCCTGCCAAGCAGACACCCTGATGGGTCTGCCGGATTAGACTCTCCTATTCCAGTAGGGGGCAGGCTGGCTTACTTTGTCCAGGACTGGATTTCTAGTACATCAGACAAGTGGGTCCTGGAAGTAGTAAGCCAGGGACTGGTTCACAGCTTCAGAAAATATCCAAAGATGAGAGCCAGATCTTTTCCACCTGCAAATCTTTTGGAGACCCTTGCCCTAGAGGCAGAGATTTCTTCTCTCCTAGCTTTAAGAGCTATAGAGAGAGTACCTACCCTACACTGGGGCAAAGGACTGTACTTCAGGTACTTTCTGACCCCCAAAAAGACGGGAGTGGCGACCCATACTAGACCTCAGATATCTGAACAAACATCTTTTAAAACCAAAGTTCAAGATGGTAACTCTGGGAATAATCCTTCCCTCTCTAAGGCCAGGGGATTGGTTAGCCTCTCTGGACCTCAAAGATGCCTACTTTCACATTTCCCATCAGGTGCTCCCACAGAAAGTACCTCAGATTCGAGTTGCCCTCAGGCAATTATCAGTTCAGAGCAATGCCCTTTGGCCTAACCTCAGCTCCATGGGTTTTCAGAAAGTGCCTGGCAGTAGTAGTTGCCTTTCTAAGAAGGCAAAAGATTTCCATTTTTCCTTATCTGGATGATTGGCTATTAGTGGGTCAGTCGCCAGACCAAGTCAAGTCTCACCTGGAAGTGACCCAGCAAGTGCTCACTTCCTTAGGATTTCTTCTCAACCTTCCCAAGTCAGTTCTCAAACCAGTCCAGCTCCTTACATTTTATAGGGCAGAACTGGACACACTCCAAACAAAGCCTTTTTCCTCTAGAAAGGGCAAGGGCTCTTATGGAACTAACTTCTTCCTTCAGCCTTCAGGTATCTTGACCAGCAAGGCATTTCCTCCAGCTCTTGGGCCACATGGCAGCTTCAACAGCAGTGGTCCAAGGGGCAAGGATTCAGATGAGGATATTCAGTTCCACCTGAGAGCTTACTGGTCTCAGAGAAAGGACTCCCTGCAAACTGATTCCAGTGACTCCGACCTTGATCCAGGCCCTCCAGTGGTGGCAGGATCAGGACAATTAAAGGCAAGAGTGTTCCTTTTGTTGCTTAGCCTTGTTCTATGGTCCTTACCACGGATGCTTCTCTTCTGGGCTGGGGGCCCACCTGGAGTCCCCTCACTGCCCAGGGCTGTAGTCCCCAAGATCCCTTCTCCACATCAATCTTCTAGAGCTCAGGGCAGTTTTTCTAGCTCTAAAAGCATTCTCACAGTCAGTACAGAACAAGGTGGTTCAAGTCGGAACAGACAACACTACCACCATGTGGTACATCTACAAGCAGGGAGGCACTCGGTCCATGGCCTTAGGCACAGAAGCCATGAAGTTGTGGTCCCTGGCTTATTCCCTGCAAGACTCTCTTGCAGCAGTTCACCTTCCAGGCAAGGACTATGTGCTAGCTGATGCACTGAGCAGGAATTATCAGGTCCATCACGAATGGTCCTTGGACCCTCAGGTGTTGAAAGTGATTTTTTCAAGGTGGGGCACTCCAGAGATAGATCTCTTTGCAGCCCCAGACAATCACCAACTCCCTCTCTTTTGTTGCAGACCTCCAGTCTTGGGCTCAGTCCCCCTGGATGTCCTGATTCTGAATTGGGAAGGGAAGTTTACGTATGCCTTTCTGCCCTTCCCACTCTTGTTCAAAGTTTTTGTCAAAATAAGGTCTCAGCCTTGCAAGGTGATTCTGGTTGCTCCAGATTGGGCCAGACAGCCCTGGTACCCCCTGTTGCTGTCCCTAGCAGTCCAGCTTCCCCTGTCTCTTCCCATGAATTACAACCTATTAACATCCTCTCAGGGTAGGATTTGGGACCCCAGTCTTCAGTCCCTCAATCTCAAGGCATGGCTCTTGAAGAGTTAGCGTTTGCAGTTCTGCATCTTTCCCAAGGGGTTCTGGACATCCTCAAGGCTTCTCAGAAGCCCTCCACCAGAGAGACTTACAACTCCAAATGCAAAAGATTCAGCATTTGGTGTTCTAAGAAGAATATTTCTCCAGACACTGCTGAATTGCCTATAGTTCTGGATTATATGGTCCATCTTAATGGCCTAGGCCTCAGACCAGCTACTCTCAAGGTGCACTTGTCAGCTGTTTCTGCATTTTTGTCTGTGGGGAAGCCTTCCTCACTATCTTCCCATCCTGTGTTCTGTAAATTCTTTCAAGGTTGTTTCACACCAATCCCCTTTTAGAGACCCTGCCCCTGCCTGGGATTTGAATGTTTGCATTGCTCAGCTTGTGCAACCCCCCTTTGAGCCTATGTCTTCAGCAGAGCTTAAGTACTTGACTTGGAAAACTGTGTTCTTGGTAGCCATTACCTCTGCCAGGTGTATCAGTGAATTGCAAGCCCTGTCAGTGGAACCTGATTTTATCTCCTTTCATAGGGATAAAGTGGTCCTTAGAACCAATAGAAGGTTTTTGCCCAAAGTGGTTTCAGACTTCCATTTAAACCAGTCTGTGTCTCTCCCTGTTTTCTTCACTGATCATTCTTCCTCAGGAGAGAGGAGGCTACACAGTTAGGTGTCAAAAGAGCCCTTAGTTACTGCATAGAGCGCACCAAGGGTCACAGGTTTGACTCTCTTCAGTTGTTCCTCACTTATGGAGAAGTGGGAAAGGGCAAACCTGCCACCAAAAGATCTGTTGCCAGGTGGATTGTGTCTTGTATACAATTCTGCTATGAAAAACTGGGAAAACTCCACCCTCAGGCCTGAGGGCTCATTCCATAAGCGGTACAGCTGCTTCCCTGGCTGTGGTCAGGGATATTCTTCTCCTAGAAATTTGTCAAGCAGCCACCTGGAAAACAGTCCATACCTTCACCAAGCATTAGTCCCTGGATATCCAGGCTAGGAGTGATGCTTGGTTTGGCACAGCAGTACTTCAGAGCCTATTCCCAAAGTTGGTTCTGTCCCTCCTCTTTGGAGGTACTGCTTGGTGGTCTGCAATTGTCAGAATACAGCAAGACTTCATGTTGTTTGAAGAAAAAGTTACTCACCTTAGTAATTATATTTCTTCTAATGGAGTCTTGCTGTATTCTAACCCTACTTCCCTCTCAGAACCTGTTTTTGGGAAGTGGGTGGGCAGGTGCAGTGTTCACCCAGGGTGTATTTGCAGCACCCTCCTCCTTTTTGTTTAGGTGCTTATTTATTATTGTTATTTTTGTAAGTACATTGGGTTTAGTTCTTGGGTTTCCTGACTTGAGTCTTCCTTGGGGATCCAAAACTTCAGCCAGTTGGCTAGTCGAATTTTTGCAATTTCCACATAGAATTTTTAGTTTAGTTGGGCTCATAAGAATCTGACGGTTTGAGTTTAAAATACTCCAGACAGAGACTTCAACCGAGCTGGAGCTCAGCGTTCCATGCCCTGCATGGAAAGTTAACCCTTAGTTTTCCGGGGCAGTTCAAAGGTTGGGAATCATTGCAATTGTCAGAATACAGGAAGACTCCATTAGAAGAAATATAATTACTAAGGTGAGTAATTTTTTCTTTGGGGCGCAGACAGAGAATTAGATGAAGAAAATGGATGAGTACAGGACCACCTACAGGAGTGCTCAGGCCAAGGAGAGGCAGGCAGCTCCTCAAAGGCAGCAGTCATGGGGCAGGCCTTTTCAAAGGCCTTTTTACCAAGCGCAGGCCTCTTCTTCCTTTTCACAGAGGGGGTTCTTCAGAGGGAGAGGCAGAAGAGGATGAACAGGGCTGCATCCAATCCTCAGCCTAAAGCCCCTGCCAAGCAGACACCCTGATGGACCTGCCCAGGTCAACTCTCCTATTCCAGGAGGGGGCAGGCTGGCTTACTTTGTCCAGGACTGGATGTCTATTATATTAGACAAGTGGGTCCTGGAAGCAGTAAGCCAGGGACTGGTTCTCAGCTTCAAAAAATTTCCAAAGATGAGAGCCAGATCTTTTCCACCTGTAAATCTATCGAAAACCCTTGCCCTAGAGGCAGAGGTTTCTGCTCTCCTAGCTTTAAGATCAATAGAGAGAGTACCTACCGTACATTGGGGCAAAGGACTGTACTCCAGGTACTTCCTGACCCCCAAAAAGACAGGGGAGTGGCGCCCCATCCTAGACCTAAGATATCTAAACAAACATATTTTAAAACCAAAGTTCAGGATGGTAACTCTGGGAGTAGTCCTTCCCTCTCTAAGGCCAGGGGACTGGTTCGCCTCCCTGGACCTCAAAGATGCCTACTTTCACATTCCCATCAGGTGCTCCCACAGAAAGTACCTCAGGTTCGATTTGCCGTCAGGCCACTATCAGTTCAGAGCAATGCCCTTTGGCCTAACCTCAGCCCCAAGGGTTTTCACACAGTGCCTGGCAGTAGTAGTTGCCTTTCTACGAAGGCAAAAGATTTCCATTTTTCCATATCTGGACGATTGGCTAATAGTAAGCCAGTTTCCAGACCAAGTCAAGTCTCACCTGCAAGTGACCCAGCAAGTGCTCACTTCTCTAGGATTTCTTCTCAACCTTCCCAAGTCAGTTCTCAAACCAGTCCAGCTTCTTACCTTTACAGGGGCAGAACTGGACACACTCAGAGCAAGAGCCTTTCTTCCTTTAGAAAGGGCAAGGGTTCATATGGAACTAGCCTCTTCCTTCAGCCTTCGAGTATCTTGACCAGCAAGGCATTTCCTCCAGCTCTTGGGCCACATGGCAGCTTCAAGAGCAGTGGTCCAAGAGGCAAGATTCCAGATGAGGGATATTCAGTTCCATCTGAGAGCTTTTTGGTCTCAGAGGAAGAATTTCCTTACCAAGCTGATCCCAGTGACTCTGACCTTGATACAAGCCCTCCAATGGTAGCAGGATCAGGACAATTTAAGACAAGGTGTTCCTTTTGCCACTCAGCCTTGTTCAGTGGTCCTTACCACAGACGCTTCTCTTCTGGGCTGGGGAGCCCATCTGGGGTCCCTCACTGCCATGGGGCTGTGGTTCCCCCAAGAATCCCTTCTCCATATCAATCTCCTAGAGCTCAGGACAGTTTTTCTGGTCCTGAAAGCTTTCTCTCAGTCAGTACAGTACAAGGTGGTTCAGGTCAGAATGGGCAACACCACCACCATGTGGTACATCAACAAGCAGGGAGGCACTCGGTCCACGGCCTTGTGTATGGAAGCCATGAAATTGTGGTCCCTGGCTTGTTCCCTGCAAACCTCTCTGGTAGCAGTTCACCTTCCAGGGAAGGACAATGTGCTAGCAGATGCACTGAGCAGAATCTCTCAGGGCTATCACGAATGGTCCCTGGACCCGCAGGTGTTGAAAGTGATTTTCTCAAGGTGAGGCACTCCAGAGGTAGGTCTCTTTGCAGCCCCAGACAATCACCAACTCCCTCTCTTTTGTTGCAGACCTCCAGTCTTGGGCTCAGTCCCCCTGGACGCCCTGATTCTGAATTGGGAAGGGAAGTTTCTGTATGCCTTCTCTCCCTTCCCACTCCTGTTCAAAGTTTTAGTCAAAATAAGGTCTCAACCTTGCAAAGTGATTATGATTGCTCTAGATTGGGCCAGACAGCCCTGGTACCCCTTGTTGCTGTCCCTAGCAGTCCATCTTCCCCTGTCTCTTCCCAAGAATTACAACCTGTTAACATCATCTCGAGGGAGGATTTGGTACTGCAGTCTTTAGTCTCTCAATCTCAAGGCATGGCTCTTGAAGAGTTAAAGTTTGCAGATCTGCATCTTTCCCAAGGGGTACTGGATATTCTCTAAGCTTCTTGAAAGCCCTCCACCAGAATGACTTATAACTCCAAATGGAAGAGATTCAGCATTTGGTGTTCTAAGAAGCATATTTTTCCAGATGCTGCTGGATAGCCTACGGTTCTGGATTATATGGTCCATCCTAATGGCCTAGGCCTCAGATCAGCTACTCTCAAGGTACACTTGTCAGCTGTTTCTGTGTTTTTGTCTATGGGGACGTCTTCCTCACTATCTTCTCATCCTGTGTTCTGTAAATTTTTTAAAGGATTGCTTCACACCAATCCTCCTTTTAGAGACCCTGCCCATGCCTGGGATTTGAATGTTTGCATTGCTCAACTTATGCAACCCCCTTTTGAGCCTATGTCTTCAGCCGAGCTTAAGTACTTGACTTGGAAAACTGTGTTTTTGGTAGCCATTACCTCTGCCAGGCGTATCAGTGAATTGCATGCCCTGTCAGTGGAACCTGATTTTATCTCCTTTCACGGGGATAAAGTGGTCCTTAGAACCAATAGAAGGTTCTTGCCCAAAGTGGTTTCAGACTTCCATTTAAACCAGTCTATGTCCCTTCCTGTGTTCTTCACTGATAATTCTTCCTCAGCAGAGAGGACGCTACACAGTTTAGATGTTAAAAGAGCCCTTAGTTACTACATAGAGCGTACCAAGGGTCACAGGTTTGACTCCCGGCAGTTGTTCCTCACTTATGGAGAAGTGGGAAAGGGCAAACCTGCCACCAAGAGATCTATTGCCAGGTGGATTGTGTCTTGTATACAATTCTGCTATGAAAATCTGGGAAAAACTCCACCCTCAGGCCTGAGGGCTCATTCCACAAGAGGTACAGCTGCTTCCCTGGCTGTGGCCAGGGATATTCCTCTCCTAGAAATTTGTCAAGCAGCCACCTGGAAAACAGTCAATACCTTTACCAAGCATTACTCTCTGGATATCCAGGCTAGGAGTGATGCTCGGTTTGACATAGCAGTACTCAGAGCCTATTCCCAAAATAGGTTCTGTCCCTCCTCCTTGGAGGTACTGCTTGGTAGTCTGCACTTGTCAGAATACAGCAAGACTTCAAGTTGTTTGAAGAAAAAATTACTCACCGTAGTAATAATGTTTCTTCTAATGGAGTCTAGCTGTATTCTGACCTCCCTCCCTGCCTCCCCTCTCAGAACCTGTTTTTGGGAAGTGGGTGGGCAGGTGCAGTGTTGCACCTTAGGGGTGCTCTTTTTACACTGTCTTCTTGTATGGGTGTTCATTTTGTTATATTCCTGTTTGGTTTGGTGCTTTGAGTTTTGGGTTTCCTGACTTGAGTCTTCTTTTGGTAGTCCAAAACTATTTGTTGCCAGTTGGCTATTAAAAATTTTGTTTTACAATTTCCACATAGAATACTATTAGAGTGTTGCTCGTAAGAATCTGACGGTTAGCTTTCAAAGGGAAACAGACAGAGACATCAGTTGGGCTCGAGCTCTGCATAGAAAAGTTAACCCTTTGTTCTCCAGGGCAGTTTAAAGGCTGGGGCTAACTGCACTTGTCCGAATACAGCAAGACTCTAATAGAAGAAACATAATTACTAAGGTGAGTAATTTTTCCTTTGAGCCTATGTCCTCAGCAGAGCTTAAGTACTTGACTTGGAAAGCTGTGTTTTTAGTAGCCATTACCTCTGCCAGACGTATCAGTGAATTGCAAGCCCTGTCAGTGCAACCTGATTTTTCTAACCCCAGTAATGCTCAGAATATTCATAACTTTGTACAGTCAGCCTGGTGGGTTGGACTGCCCAGAGAGATGGAACACATGCAAATGATGGAATTCTTTGCACGTGAGCATCTTTCAAATACTGCCTCTACCAACTGTAGTGTTCTAAGCCCTTCAGATTTTTCTCTCTGCCTGAAAGTCTGGTCGCTCAGAGTCTCTGTCGCCCTCTTTCACGTGAAGAAGATAGAAAAAAATCACCAAAACCACATGTATAGTTAGTTTCTTTTACTGCCTCTACTAATTGTTAGTTTATTGTTTAAATAGTTGTTTCTCTCAGTTCCTCGCGGTTCAGCATAACCGTGAGGGATCCAAATTAGTTTAACTTTATTTCGGTTCTCTGACTAAAAAACCTATTCATTATCGCAAAATTTTTGGTCCTTAAAAACTTTAGTTGTAACTGCTTTTTATCGGTTACAGAACTGCTGAACTGGTTCACATTTCATCTCCTCTCTCGGTTCCATCGGTTCCCTATCAGTTCCGGAACCGACCGCAAACAAAAAAAAAAAAGGAAAACCCTTTTTAAGCTGTTTAAATAACCACAACAGCATTTAGCATTTAGCGGTTGGGGTTTTTCATCTTGCTTTTCACCATGACTGAGAAACCTAAGAAGAGAACCGGGGAGCCCAGGTTTAAAAACTGTTTAAAGTGTGGAGATGTGTTTCCCAAGGCAGACAAGCACACTTTATGTGTAGCTTGTCTGGGTTTTGAACATTTGGACCAGGAATGTGAGATTTGTAAAACTTTCCCAGAAAAAACTGTTGAAAAGCGCCTTGAAAGGCTTAATAAAAAGTTTCCTAGGGATCCCTCAGGCTCTGACCAGCTGACACCCCAGTTTGTTGTGGTTGAAGCAACAAGTGCTACTACCCCTGCCCCTGATACGGGCGAAAAAGGGGCAAAAAGAGGGAAAGAACCGGCTGACTCTCCGGTTCCCTCAAAGAAATGAAGGAAACTCAAGCATGCAGAATCCTCCCCTGCTCAACCAGGGACTTCTGCGCAGCTGCCTGTAATGCCTTCAGCTCAGGAGATAGCTCAGGCATTTAAAATTATTCAGGCTCTGCAGGGCATCATCCCTCAGCCTCCTGCCCCTTGTCCGGGTCCCCAGGTTGCTGCTACTGTGTTGCCCCCTGCTCCGGAGCAACACTATTTCGAAGAGGATGAGGAGCCTTATAAGGAGGATGAGCCCATACCTCCAGAGGTGTCCCCTGAGCAGGAATTTGGCTCGCCTCCCAGGGTGTCTGAGGATTTTTCCTCACATTTTTCCTTTGTAAGGAAAATGGCAGATGCTTTAGATGTTGCCACAACAGAACAAGTGGAAGATATGGAGAAGATTGAGTACCTTAATATGATGGGTCTAACACCCACAAAGGCCCTCTTACTCCCAGTTTATAAATTTTTCAAGAAGAATGCTATGAAGCTCCTGCAGACCCCAAATTCTATTCCTCCAATTGATGAATAGATAAAAAATACCAGCTGGACAGGGAGGGAGCTGACTTCCTCTACTCCCATCCTGACCATCAAGGGGTAATACAGCAAGCTGCCTGTGATAAAGCTAAAGTCCTTCTGTCCTCACAGCCACTGGACAAGGAATCCAGAAAAGTGGACAGTATGGCCAAAAAGGGCTATTTGTCAGCCTCATTGGCCATGAGACAGGCTACTTTTCAAGCTTATGCTGCCCAGTATCAGAAATCCCTGTTGCATTCGGTACTGGCAATGTCCATAAAGGCCGCCTCACCTTTGTCAGATGACCTGGCTGAAACTGCCAGGTTTGGGCTAGAGGCGGCCAAGTACCAATTCCAAATGGCTGCTGATCTAAATGACACTGCAGCCAGATGGATGGCTAACACAGTGGCTCAGTGGAGGTTTGCTTGGCTTAGGGCTTCAAACTTCACTCAGGATACCCAGTCAAAGGCCCTGGATTTCCAGTTAGAAGGAAATGTGCTCTTTGGGGAATCCACAGTGGCCTATATGAAAAAGTGGATGAATATAAGGTTACTTATAGAAATAACTCTGCTAGAGACAGAGCTTCTTCATCCACCAGGCCCTATGGAAGGGGGAGCTAGGGGTCGTTCTTTCTTGTCAAGACCCTTTTTCCAGCCAGTAGCCATGCCCCAGTACCAGAAGTACCCCCACAGGGCTACTCAAGGGGTAGGGATAGAAGGAGCTCGAGGCAAGGGGCTCAGGCACAACCTCAACCCCAGCCTAAACAGAACCCCTGAGATGCAGGCCGCCTCCTCCCTACCTGTTGGAGGCAGACTGTCCCATTTCCTCCCCCTCTGGTCAACCATCACCACAGACAAGTGGGTGTTGGAGGTAGTGGGCAAAGGTCTGTCTCTGGTCTTCAAATTTCTTCCTCGAAAAAACCCCAGGGTTTCCACCTCCCCACCCCTAGCACAAACTTTGTTGTTAGAGGCAGAGGTTCAGAAGCTGCTTCAGCTCAAAGCAGTGGAACTAGTCCCTGCAACCCTGAGAGGAAGAGGTTTTTACTCCAGATACTTCCTAATAACAAAGAAAAATGGGGAGTGGTGGCCAATTTTGGATATCAGAGCTTTAAACAAGCACCTGAAAAAGCCAAAATTAAAAATGGTAACTTTGGCTCGGATTCTGTCAACAATCCAAAAAGAGGACTGGCTGGCATCTCTGGACTTACAGGACGCTTATTTCCACATCCTCATAAAAGAATATTTCAGGAAATTTCTCAGATTCAGACTCCCATCAGGTCATTATCGGTTTGCAACCCTGCCCTTCGGCCTTTCCTCGGCACCAAGGGTGTTTACAAAATGCCTAGCAGCTATGGTGGCATTTCTTCAAAGACAGGGAGTGACTGTCTTCCCATACCTGGACGACTGGCTGGTGATGGGCAAATCACCAGAACAAGT
This sequence comes from Neoceratodus forsteri, assembly GCA_016271365.2. Lineage (NCBI taxonomy): Eukaryota > Metazoa > Chordata > Ceratodontiformes > Ceratodontidae > Neoceratodus > Neoceratodus forsteri. Next base: position 639,264,983 of record CM028130.1, on the reverse strand, counting down.
CACAACCTCTCTAAAGCTCACACAGTATCTTTTGGAGTCCTTGGGTTTCATAGTAAACCAGAAAAAATCTGTCTTCACCCCTACACAGACTTTACAGTTCATAGGGGCAGAGATCAGTACTCTACAGGCTAGGGTCTTTTTACCACTAGACAGGGTGCAAAGCCTTCAGGCCATAGCAAATTCCTTCAAGTTGCATAGTCAAGAAACAGCCAGGCAATTCCTGCAGCTCTTGGGTCATATGGCTGCATCCACGGGCATAGTGCAGGGTTCCAGGTTTCACATGAGAGATGTCCAGTTTCACCTCAGGAATCATTGGAGTCAGAAAAAAGATCCCTTTTCAAAACTCATTCCAGTGACAAGGCCTCTGTTACAAGCCCTCTTGTGGAAAAAGGAATGCAACCTAAGGCAGGGAGTCCCCTTCCAGAAAGAGGATCCTTCACTAGTCCTCACAACAGATGCATCCCTTCTGGGCTGGGGTGCCCATCTAGGGGAGCACACAACTCAGGGTACCTGGTCAGGGGCAGAGTCCCTCCAGCATATAAATTTGCTGGAACTCAGAGCAGTGCGGCTGGCACTTAAGGTTTTCTCTACACTGGTAATGGGCAAGGTGGTACAAGTCAGAACAGACAATACCACCACTATGTATTACATAAACAAACAGGGTGGCACCAGATCAGGTCCCCTATGCACAGAAGCCATGAAAATTTGGACCCTGGCATATTCTCTAAAGGTATCCCTACAGGCCATCCATCTGCCAGGAAAGGACAGTATCTTGGCAGACACACTGAGTCGGATCAATCAGTCCCATCACGAATAGACACTGAACAAGCAGGTGGTGCGGGTAATTTTCAGCAGGTGGGGCGTTCCAGAGAGACTTGTTCGCATCCCACCAGAACCACCAGTTGCCTCAGTATTGTTGCAGGCCACCAGCCCAGAGCACAATCCCTCTGGACACCCTGGTACTGGATTGGTCAGGCAAGTTTCTCTATGCCTTCTCTATGCCTTTCCCCCTTTTCCTCTGGTCTTCAGGGTACTGCTGAAGCTCAACTCCCTCTCAGCTTCTCTGATCTTGATAGCTCCAGACTGGCCCAGGCAGCCATGGTACTCTCTTCTGCTCTCCATGTCAGTGAGCAAGCCAATAAGCTTGCCTCTCAGGCACAGTCTTCTGACCTCCAATCAGGGAACACTGCTATTCCCAACTCTCAAGTCCCTCCACCTCAAGGCATGGCTCTTGAGGAATTAGAGTATGCAGACTTGAACCTTTCTGAAGCTGTATTAAACATCTTGAAAGGTTATAGGAAGCCTTCCAGTAAGAAAACTTATTCTGCCAAGTGGAAAAGATTCTTCTTCTGGTGCTCTGGTAGAAACTTCACCCCAAATGATGCAGGGGTCTCAGTTGTGTTGGATTATCTGACTCACTTACATTCACAAGGTCTACAACCCAGTTCTTTAAGAGTTCACCTTGCAGCAGTATCTGCATACCTTTCTGCTAGGACAAAGGTGTCTGTAGCATCAGATCCCATTTTCAAAAGATTTTTTAAAGGCCTGATACATTTGCACCCTCCTCACAGGACACCAGTGCCTGCTTGGGATCTTAATATATGTATAGCCAGATTGATGCGGGCTCCTTTTGAGCCCTCGGCTACAGCACATTTAAAGTATGTTACCTGGAAAACAGTTTTCCTGGTAGCAGTTACCTCAGCAAGAAGAAACAGTGATCTTCAGGCTCTCTGTGTTGAGCAGGACTACATTTCCTTCCACAGGGATAAGGTAGTCCTCAGAACAAACAGACAATTCCTTCCCAAGGTTGTTTCAGATTTCCGTCTGAACCAGTCAATCACTCTGCCTGTTTTCTTCACAGACCATACAAGCTCTGGTGAAAGAAGGCTCCGCAGTCTGGATGTGAAAAGAGCTCTCAGCTACTACATGGCAGCTACTAAAGGCCATAGGCAAAACAAGAAACAACTTTTCCTTACATATGGGGATGTCGGAATGGGCAAACCAGCCTCAAAAAGATCTGTTTCTCGATGGATTGTCCAGTGTATTCAATTATGCTACATTAAAGTGGGTAGGGAGTCCCCAGCTGGGTTGAGGGCTCACTCAACAAGAGGAACAGCTGCCACTCTTGCAGCTGCTAGGGAGGTGCCATTATTGGACATTTGTAAAGCAGCTACTTGGAAATCAGTACACACCTTTACAAAACATTATAACTTGGATGTTTTGTCCAGAAGTGATGCCAGGTTTGGCACAGCAGTCCTGCAAAGTCTGTTTCCAAAATAGAGTTCTGTGCCCACCTCCAAGGGATACTGCTTGGTAGTCTGCACAAAGTTATGAATATTCTGAGCATTACTGGGGTTAGAAGAAAAAAATACTTACCATAGTAATGTTCTTTCTTCCCAGTGATACTCAGATATTCATAACTCCCTCCCATCCTCCCCTTCCAGAACTTCAGCCTCTGCATTCCGCATGCTGGTGCCACGTAGCTATACCCTTCTGGGTACACTTCTCTATGCTAGATAGATTTTAACAGAGTTTTCTGTCTCTCTTAATAGTTTTTCTCACTGTCTGGTGAACACCATTATTACAGATATAGTCCCTCCCTTGGAGGTTTTTTGAAGTAAATTATTTTATTAGGCTAATCCTAAAAAATGTTTTAATTAATTAGTTGTCAGATTTTTTCATATTACCTGACTTCCAGGCTTCTTACAAATCTGAAGGGCTTAGAACACTACAGTTGGTAGAGGCAGTATTTGAAAGATGCTCACGTGCAAATAATTCCTTCATTTGCATGTGTTCCATCTCTCCGGGCAGTCCATCCCACCAGGCTGACTGCACAAAGTTATGAATATCTGAGCATCACTGGGAAGAAAGAAGATTACTATGGTAAGTAATTTTTTCATCTCCTTTCACAGGGATAAAGTGGTCCTTAGAACCAATAGAAGGTTCTTGCCTGAAGTGGTTTCAGATTTCCACTTGATTCAGTCTGTGTCTCTTCCTGTTTTCTTCACTGATCATTCTTCCTCTGGAGAGAAGAGGCTACACAGTTTAGATGTTAAAAGAGCTCTTAGCTACTACATAAAGCGTACCAAGGGTCACAGGTTTGAGTTCCTCCAGTTGTTCCTCACTTATGGAGAAATGGGAAAGAGCAAACCTGCCACCAAGAGAACTATTGCCAGGTGGATTGTGTCTTGTGTACAATTCTGCTATGAGAAACTGGAAAAAATTCTACCCTCAGGCCTGAGGGCTCAGTCTACAAGAGGTACAGCTGCTTCCCTGGCTGCTGCCAGGGATATTCCTATCTTAGAAATGTGTCAAGCAGCCACTTGGAAAACAGTCCATACCTTTACCATTACTCTCTGGATATCCAGGCTAGGAGTGATGCTCGGTTTGGCACAGCAGTACTTCACAGCCTATTCCCAAAGTAGGTTCTGTCGCTCCTCCATGGAGGTACTGCTTGGTAGTCTGCATTAGTCAGAATACAACAAGACTTCATGTTGTTTGAAGAAAAAATTACTCATCTTAGTAATTATGTTTCTTCTATGGGAGTCTTGCTGTATTCTGACCTCCCTCCCTGCCTCCCCTCTCAGAACCTGGTTTTTGGTAAGTGGTGGGCAGGCATAGTGTTGCACCTCAGGGGTGCTCCTTTACACCCTCTGCTTTTTTGTTTGGGTATTTATTTGGTTGTTATTCTTATTTGAATTGGTTTTGTGTTTGGTGTTTCCTGACTTGAATCTTCCTTTGGGAATCCAAAACTTTTTGTTGCCAGTTGGCTAATAAAAATGTTACAATTTCCACATAGGATAGCTAGTGAGTTTTTGCTCGTAAGAATCTGACGGTTAGTTTTTAAAGGGAAACAGACAGAGACATCAACCCAGCTCGAGCTCAGCATTCGATGCTCTGCATAGAAAGTTAACCCTTTGTTCTCTGGGGCAGTTAAAAGGCTGGGGCTAACTGCATTAGTCAGAATACAGCAAGACTCCAATAGAAGAAACATAATTACTAAGGTGAGTAGTTTTTTCTTTCCATCAGGGGCTGTGTCCCCACTCCCTCCCCAGTCTCTAGGATTCTAACTCTGAGTCACAGTTGGATGGGGGACACTGTATGCAATTAATCCCGGCCGTGGAGACCATCTCAGCGACATGTGGATTTTGCCCAAATCCTGTCGCTGTGATGGTCTTCGACATTGGGGAGTCACTGTGGCGACGGTATACCAATGCTGGTAGGGACTTTATATGAGGAACTATTATCAGTTTTGTGGCAAAGTACAAGAAGGAGAAAAAACTTTGAAGAGAAGAATTAGAACAATGGATTAAAGTATTGGAAAGCAATCTATCCAGTAGATTTGTAGAGGATACGTTGAAGGAGTTAACGGCAGCCAGAGAAGCATTTAATTATTTTCTTCTAAGGGAAGCATACACAACTTGTTTCTTTGCCAGAAACAGATATTGTGAGTGGGGAAATAAACCTGGGTCACTGTTGGTCTGGCAAGTAAAAGGGAGAAGAACCTATACACACATCTGAGAAATTAAAGATAGCCGGGGGAACCTAACGCGAGATAAAAAGATTATTAGAGCACAGATTAAACAGTTCTATCAGCAGCTATATCAGGCAGAGTGTCATGGCACGCTGGATATAGCCAAGCGATTCTTGTACAGAATCAGTCTGCCATGAGTTATGACACAGCAGAGGAAGGAACTGGGAAAGGAAATCTCTAAGCTTGAATTTAAACAGGCTATTCAGAGTCTAAAAAAGAGTAAGGCTGCCAGTCCAGACGGGTAACCCATAGAGTACTATAAAGGTTCATACTAAGGTAAGAGGCAAGAGCAAGAAGGCAGAAGCCCATGAAGCTCTTATACTAATCCAATACATAATAGGAGAGGTCATACCCTTTAAATATAAGACCATCCAATCTATTTTAAAAAATACTTTTAGTTTCACTAATAACAACATTTAGTGGTAGCCTGTTCCAAGGGCCAACAACTCTGATAGTAAAAAAATATTTACGGCTTGACTTAACAAAAGGTTTTCTGACTAATAGTAAGGGATGGCCCCTGATATTATGACCACAGTTTATAAATTCTAGACCCAGTATAAAGTTATGATAAAGTTATGCAAGACCAGGTGGTTGATGCTCTTTGAAGGGTATTTGAAGTTGCATGGGGGGAGGGTGCACTTCCTGCCTCATTTAGTGAAGCGGTTATCTGCCTGGTGCCAAAACCGGGAAAAGACCATCAGGAATGTTCATCCTATAGACCAATTTCATTATCTTTTTGAACTGAAAACAACAACCTAGTGAGGGCCTAAAAAGACTAAAAAGAAAAGAGCAGCCATAACGTGGGGCTTACAAATGTACAGAAAACAAAATCGTTTCAAACAAAGATTAAGAAGGAAGTGTTTTGGAACCAGACAGTTTAACTAGAAGGAATATTTAACTGAAGCACTCAACATAAAGTTTTGAGAAGGCACCTCTGGGAAGCCAATATTTGTTGATGAAACGTAGGGGTAGTTGCCTGAAAATTAAAGGAGAAGATTTTGGATAAAAAAAGACCTGTCTACTTTTGTGAACTTTTGCACCCCCTTTGGAAAGAAAAGAGTTTGTTACTATAAAGTTATGCAAGACCAGGTGGTTGATGCTCTTTGGAGGGTATTTGAAGATGCATGGGGGGCCGGCGCACTTCCTGCCTCGTTTAGTGAGACGGTTATCTGCCTGGTGCCAAAACCGGGAAAAGACCATCAGGAATGTTCATCCTATAGACCAATTTCATTATCAAATTGTGATTCCAAGATCTTGGCAAAGGTGCTGGCAAGGAGGCTAGATCAACTCCTTCCAGAGCTAACCCACCCAGACCAAACCAGATCTGTTAGGGGAAGGTACTCCTATTATAATGTGCGTAAACTGCTGAATGTCATATGGTTAGCTTCTCAAAGGGTGGAAAGCACTGCAGTGATATCTGTGGATGCCGAGTAGGCCTTTGACCGCATTGAGTGGGAGTACCTCCGGGAGGTATTATCTCGGTACGGTTTGGGGAAGGTTTATGTGGTCTTAATCCAAAAGATCTATAGAGGCCCTACTGCACAGGTCTTAGTAAATGGCACACTCGTGGGCCAATTTTTATTATACAGGGGTACAAGGCAGGGGTGCCCCCTTCCCCCCCCTGCTATTTGCCTTGGCTGTTGAGCCACTGGTGGTGGGGATCCGAGAACAGCCGGAAATTAAGGGCGTAATAGGCAAATCAAGAACGCAGCATAAGGTAACATTGTATGTGGACCATATGCTTCTATACATTGTGAATTCAGCAGACTCTATCCTACCACCTCTTGGCCTGATCAGAACCTTTTCAGCCTTTTCAGGCTACAAAACACATTTTGATAAGTCAGAGTTCATGCTATTGGGGAGTGCAGAGGGGGAGGACAGGCATGAAACCTGGGGACTTAAGAGGGTTACAACCTCCTTTAAATGTTTAGGAATCCAAATAGGGAGAGATCTGGGTTCAATGTACTGACTGAATTATACTCCACGCATTAAAACAATGGAGGAGGAGTTAAGGGGATAGAGATAGATTCCCATTTTGTGGCTGAGCTGTTGGAACCTGAAAAAAAGGGATATGTTACCTAGGGCATTATATATAATGCACATGTTGCACGTAGGACTTATTAGGGTGGATGTAAAAAGGTTGGAAAGGGCATTCTCTTTTTTTTTTGTGGAAGGGTGGACGTCCAAGGGCGAGTATGTGGAGACTCCAGGTAGACAGTTCCAGGGGTGGGGTGAATTTTCCAGACCTCAGGAATTATCATCTGGCTATACAATTCAGGTACATGAGTGACTGGGTCATAAGGCCCAAGGTGGCAGGGTGGCTGGACCTGGAAGAGGGGGATGGGCCAGTTAGACTCTCAGCATATTTATCGAAAGGGGGGCTCAGGGCATACTACAGGGCGGGCACTGGGAACTCTCTGGTGACAGCTGTCCTAGCTGGATGGGCACAGATATTAAAATCAATGCAAGTAGGACAGGAGGAGACACTGCTGCTCCCTGTGGCTGATAACCCTGGCTTCCTAGTCAGGCTTGAAGACGGGGGATTCTGGATATGGGAGGCTGGAAGAGTTAAGTGTGTTAAAGATATATGGAAGAGGGGTCAACTGTGTACCTATGAGGATTAAAAAGGGGTTTGGGTTTATCAGAGATGCATATCTTTAGTTTTTTGCAAGTGAGAGCCTATGTGAACACCCTGGGTCAAGCGAGAGGGCTCGATTCCCCACTGGGGCAGGTAGAACACTTGGTGTTAGATTCAGTGCAAAGAAGTGCAAAGTAATGCACCTGGGAAACAAAAACCCAGGGGAAGAGTACACAACGGAGGGGTGAGATACTGACAACAACAAAAAGGAAAGTGACCTGGGGGTGATTATATCAGATGACCTAAAGGTGGGCAAGCAATGTGAGAAGGCAGTAGGGAGGGCTTGGGGGATACTGGGATGCATAGGAAGAAGCATCACCAGTAGAAAACAGGAAGTTGTTATCCCTCTGTACAGACAGTTGGTGAGACCCCATCTGGAGTACTGCATGCAGTTCTGGAGAACCCATCTCTGCAAAGACAGAGACAGGATGGAGGCTGTCCAGAGGAGGGCAACCAAAATGGTGCAGGGTCTGCACCAGAAGACATACAAAGAGAGACTAAAGGATCTTAATATGTATACCCTCGAGGAAAGGAGGGGGAAGGGGGACATGATAGAAACTTTCAAGTACCTCAAGGGAATCAACAAAGTCCAAGAGGGTAGCATCTTTCAGAAAAAGAGATGTGCAAGAACAAGGGGGCACAATTTGAAGATAGAGGGAGGACTGCTCAGAGGTAATGTGAGGAAGTATTTTTTCATGGAGAGGGTTGTGGATGTATGGAACAGCCTTCCTGAGGAGATTGTGGAGTCAAAAACGGTGGGGGAATTAAAGAATGCATGGGACAGACATAAGGCAATTCTAGTGGGGGGTTGGAGGAAGAAGGCTGTTGGTTAACTAGGATCTGCTGCTTATTCATAAGATAGGAAAATGTGCTGGCTAGGTGGGCCAAGCAGTCTTTATCTGCCAACAAATTCTATGTCTCTATGGTGTTGAGTACCAGAGAAGACTCAAGAGGGCTAATTGGGAAAGTGGCTCAGCTGGGCAGGCAGTTCTTTCAGAACTCTACACAAAAAACTAGAAGGCAGTGGTAGGAGGATCTGGGTAGGAGCATATCTGAGGAGAATTGGCTGGTTCTGTTGAAGCTTCGCAGAGGGATCCTGTTATGCAACAAATACCAGGAGTCATTTTATAAAGTCATACATAGATTATATTGCCCGCCAGCTATGGTGCGCAAGTTCAACCCTGCAAAATCTCCTATATGTCGACAGTGTGGAGTTGAGATGGGTTCATACTCCACTATTTCTGGGAATGCCAAGTTCTGCAGAGATTTTGGGCAGAGATAGCACATGAGTTAGGGTGGATATGGGGTAGAGAGCTGGGGAACAGCCCCTTAAGCATGCTATTTGGAATAGAGGAGGTGGGGCTCGATGAGTGGGACCCTTACCCCAGGTGGGTACTGGTACTGTTGGTCCTTGCGAGGCTCTGTATATCAAACACCTGGGTGTCAGCCATACCTCCTACGATCCAGCAATGGTGCACCATGAAGTACAGGTACTCGCCCTGGAACGCATTACATTTGCCATTAAGGATAGGGAGGAACACTTTCTAACTGTGTGGGAACCCCTGCTAGCATCCCTCACACCAGGGGAAGCTGCCATTCTAAGGGAGGATCTTTAGTGGGCCTCTAGGGAGGGAGGAAATGAAGAAGGTGAGATGTGGGTCTCCTGAAGTGAATACTTATTTCACCTGAATGACATTATTAAAATGCAATAAATTTGTATCCTTTTTTTTATATAGGCAAAATCAAATTTAAAAACAGAAATAACAGTGTATACTTACATACTGAACATCATTTGAATTCACTGTCAAAGTATCTGTAACTTAAAGGTTTTTAGTATGGTCATTTTATAAAAACATGGATTAGGTAGCTAAAAGATGACACAGATCTGTTGTATATTTCTGTTGTTATTGTTCTTGATCTATTTTAATTATGTATGCAATGTGAAGGTCATGGTTTATATGTATTAATGTTTTGTGATTGCAAAAATCTTAATAAAAAGATTATGTACAAAAAAACAAACTCCCAATTCAATTTCAGCAGACTTCACGCCTGGTTCACATCCAAAGGTCTCATGCTTAACTTCAAAAAAACTAAGTTTATGGTCTTCTTCAGCCCCTACAAACTCCTAGGCATGGACCTCTCCCTTTATGATAACCTTGATAACTACACTGAAAGAGTCAATGAATTCAGGTACCTTCGCTTACTCCTGGATAACAACCTAAATGTCAATAATCACACAAGGCTCACAATCAGAAAAGCCCACCAATGCCTTGGAATCCTCCACAGAACTAAGCAGTAACTGAACAGGGAATCCAAATCTCTCCTAGTATCCAGCTTCCTCCTTCCTCTCTTCGACTGTCGTTCACTTGTCTCCCTCCCCCACCTCTCCATCAAACATTTCTCCAGACTTAGAAGCTCCTAACACAACGTTATCCACTTTGCTTCTGGTCTACCTAAACTCACACACCACTGTGACCTTTATAAGCACACCGTCCGGCCCTCCCTTGAGGCCCGCCTCAACTGCAAGATGCCACCTTCTTCTTCAAACTCTCCCGAGGGCTGCTCACTGATTGCCTCACCTCCCTCTTCCAGATAGCCACCACCACCAGGACCACTAGACTGTCCTTCACTCTCTTCTTCACTGTTCTTTTCTGCCGGATCACACAAGGCCAGAAAACACTCTCTGATATGGTTCCCAAGCTCTTCAACTCTCTCCCTCTGGAACTAAAACACTTTTCCCTCCACAAATGCCTTCTAACACAGTATCAGGAGACATTTCTTCCTCACCTACTCCTGCATCTGTTTGCAGCCCTGAGCTGGCTCCCCTCACACTCTTTCCCCCTCACCCTCTGTTATCAACCCTGGCACCTACCCTCCCTCTTGTTCTAGCACTTGTAGATTTTATCCTATGCTAGTTTAGTCTGCACTTAAGCTTTTGTTCCCCACTGTTCTAGTATATCTTAGTTTAGCCTTCACTAAATGTTTATTGTCACCAGTTGTATTTGTTATTTCACCCAGGTTAGTTCATGGTCTGCTCTATAGTCTATATTGTCCTGAGTTTATTGTACCATTGTGTTGACCCTCGCTGAAAGTCGCATATTTTTTTTTGCATATGTTATGTATCATTATTGTTGTATGTAACTAGACGCTTGTGTAAACGGGCAGCAATGCTCACATGCCTTTCCAGTATAACCAATAAAAATGAAATGAAAAATGAATGACTGGCCAAGAAACCAAGTACCAAAAAGACTTATGCTTCCAAATGGAAGAGATTTTCTTTCTTTTTTGTAGAGACAGGCAGGTTACCCACTGCAAGCTAGCTTATCTTCTTTGTTGGACTATTAGGTATACTTACAAGCATCAGGCCTCAGAGCCTCATCTCTGAAGGTTCACTCAGCAGCCATTTCGGCTTACATCTCTGCTGGCAAGGAGAAATCTGTTATTTCTCATTTAATCTTCAAGAAATTCTTTAAAGGCCTGCTGCACCTTCAACCCCCACTTATGGAACCTGTCCCCCCCCCTTTGGGACTTGAACCTGTTTATAGCGAAGCTCATGGAGCCTCCATTTGAGCCCATGGCTACTGCAGATTTGGAGTATGTCACTTGGAAAACAGTTTACCTAGTGGCAATCATTTAAGCCAGAAGGATTTCAGATTTATACGCTCGCACTAAACCAAATTTCTTCCCAAGGTGGTGTCTGAATTTCACCTGAATCAATCCATAACACTTACTGCCTTTTTCACAGTCAAATCCACTCCTGGTGAACACAGGATCCACAGTCTGGATGTAAAAAGGGTACTGACCTACTACCTGGAGCACACCAAGCAGCTTAGAGCCTCCCATATACAGCTGTTCCCCACCTATGGTGAGGTAGGCAAGGGCAGACCAGCCTCTAAGAGAACCATCTCTTGCTGGATAGCCTTTTGCATCCAATTCTGTTACAGTAAGGCTGGAAAGCTGCCACCTCAAGCTCCACTAGGGGCTCAGTGGCAGCAGCAAGGGACATAACCTTCAAACAACATGAAGTCTTGCTATATTATGACTATTGCAGTTTGTCCCACCATTAGAACTGCTCCGGAGGTGAAAGAGTTAACTTCCATGCCAGGCATGGGACTTGGAGTGCGAGCTCGGTTTGAGAAGCTTTGTCTGGAAGATTTCAAACTGAAACTGTCAGATTCTTTACTCCGCCTCACTGAACAGTCGCTCCGGAGATTCCTCCTACTGCTCGGTTCATTTCTCGGTTTAAAAAGTATTTTCTTGGTTAAATTCAACCGCGATTATTATTATTTTAACCGCAAACCGATCGGTTCAAGCTCTGTCTGTGGTATTGTAAGTAATAGACAGGTTTATTCTGTGTGGAACTTGTAAATGTTTATCAGTTCGGTTCGAACCGATCAGGTTGTTTTAAAACTTTGTTCTCAAGCATTTTAAAGCTTTTAGAGTGCGGTTCCTGGTTCTTATCGGTTCTAAAAAAAACGGATTTCATTATGGTTTTTTCCACGACCCGTGACACGGTTGGGAACCGATAAGGGTGTCTTGCCTGGCACTGCCGTTAAAAGGGCAAGTTTTTGGTTAGGCTGGCATTATGTCTGAGAAACCCAAAAGAAAAACCGGGCCCACTGGATTTCAGCACTGTAGTGTCTGTGGGGAAGCTTTTGCCAAGGCTGACCCACACACCACATGTGTATATCGTCTGGGGTTTGACCACCTCAATTCAGACTGCCAGATTTGTAAGAACTTCCCTGCAGCTACCCTAGATAAGAGAGTTGGTAGGCTCAGGGAACGAGAGGCCAAAAAGTCTGCTGACCCGGATGGCCAGCCCAGTTCGGTGCCAACCGAATCGGAGGGAGTGCCCTCTGACCAGGGCAAGACTTCCTCGGGCAAACGTAAAGCTGACTCTGAGGAGCCAGTTCCAGCAAAGAAAACTAGAAAATCAGCAGGTGTGGAGTCAAAAATTCCTTCTCCAACTGCTGCAGAGATAGCTAAAGCAATCCAAATTGTCCAGTCACTTTCTCCAGTTCCGTCCGAACCGCCACTGTCTGGCAAAAGGTCGGTTCGGCCGGTTCCACCAGTTCAAGAATATGATATAGAAGAGTTTTATGAACCAGAGGAGGGGGAGGATGATTATGAACAGTGTGAATGTGACTTTGAGAGTCTGGATGTGCCCATTGAACCGGACATCTCTCCAGACAGACCTTTAGAATCTCCCCCTATGCTTTCTGAGTCCCCTTCTCATTTTCTGTTTTATAAAAAGGTTGCTGAAACCCTCCAGCTCTCATTGGAGGAAGCTGTGGATGAGCAAGAGGAACCTGACTTTGTGGAAATGATGGATATCCCAGAGTCCAGGAGATTGTCTATTCCTTTGCATAAATCATTTAGGAAACAAACAATAAAAATTTTAAAAGCTCCTAATTCTGTGCGTCCTGTGGACAAAAAGATGGACAGGAGGTACACTTTGTCAGGTCCTGATACAGAATTTCTTTCACAGCAATGCAGTCATTTTGGGGTAGTTCAGGCTGCAGCCTGTGATAAGCTAATATTCCCTGGCTTCACATCCTCCTGACAAGGACTCCAGGAAGATTGATGCCATGGCTAAAAAACAATACATGGCAGCGTCCTTGGGACTCAGACAAGCAAATTACATGGCTTATGTGGCAAGATACAAAAATCTAGATGGGACACTGTCATGGCTTTGGCCAAACAGGCCCCTGGCCAGCTTGCCAAGGAGCTGGAGCAGGTGGCTGCTGATGGTATTGAGGCATCCAAGGTGCAATTCCATGCTGCTGTGGATTCTAATGATGTATCCTCTAGAGTCATGGCTACATCTGTGGCTTTCGTAGATTGGCTTGGCTCAGGTGTACTAGGTTGTCACAGGATACCCAGACTAAGGCTATGGATTTTCCTGAGGTGGGAAATTCTCTGTTTGGGGAGCAGACAGAGAATTATATGAAGAAAATGGATGAATATAGAACCACTTATAGGAGTGCACAAGCCAAGGAGTAGCAAGCCACTCCTCAGAGGAAGACCCCCAGGGGTAGAGGCAGGCCTTTTCACAGGCCTTTTTACCAAACCCAGGCCTCCTCTTCGGCTTATGCTCAGAGGGGGTTCTTCAGAGGAGGAGGCAGACGGGGTGCAAGAAGGCCTGCTCCCACCCCTCAGCCTAAAGCTCCTGACAAACAGGCACCCTGATGGGGTGCCCAGGGCCGGTTCTCCATTACCTGTAGGGGGCAGGCTGGCTTACTTCATTCAGGACTGGGAGTCTTTAACATCAGACAAGTGGATCCTGGAAGTAGTAAGCCAGGGTCTGTTCTCAGCTTCAAAAATTTCCAAAGATGAGAATCAGATCTTTTCTACCTGCAAACCCCCTAGAGACTTTTGCTTTGGAAACAGAAGTCTCAACCCTCCTGGCTCTCAGAGCTGTAGAAAGGGTTTCTCCCCTACACCAGGGCAAGGGTCTGTACTACAGGTACTTCCTTACCCCAAAAAGACAGGAGAATGGCGGCCCATTCTGGACCTCAGATATCTGAACAAGCACCTTTTAAAACCAGAATTCAAAATGGTGACTCTGGCAATGATTTTACCTTCTCTAAGGCCAGGGGACTGGCTAGCTTCCCTGGACCTCAAGGATGCCTACTTCCATGTTCTTATCAGAAGCTCTCACCGAAAGTACCTCAGATTCGAACTGCCCTCAGGCCATTACCAATTCAGAGCAATGCCCTTCGGCCTTACCTCTTCCCCAAGGGAATTCACAAAATGCCTGGCAGTAGCAGTTGCTCATTTAAGAAGGCAAAGATTGCCATCTTTCCCTACCTAGACGACTGGCTCATTGTAGGTCAGTCTCCGACCAGGTCAAATCACACCTGCAAGTTACCCAGCAGCTGCTCACCTCTGGGCTTTCTTCTCAATCTTCCAAAGTCAGTTCTGGAACCTGTCCAGGTACTCACCTTTATAGGTGCAGAATTGGGCACAAAGCAGGCCAGAGCCTTCCTTCCCCTAGAAAGGGTAAGCAACCTAGTGGCCCTGGCCACCTCCTTCACTCTGCAGGTCTCTCGACCAGCAAGGCACTTCCTACAGCTCCTAGGACAGATGGCTGCTTCCACAGCTGTAGTGCAAGGAGCAAGATTTCAGATGAGGGACATTCAGTTCCACTTGAGAGCCTTTTGGTCTCAAAGAAAAGATCCCCTATCCAAGTTGATCCCAGTGACTCGAACCCTGATCCAGGCCCTTCACTGGTGGCAGGATCAGAGCAATCTGAGACAAGGGGTCCCCTTCATCCCTCTATCTCACTCCTTGACCCTTACTACAGATGCGTCCCTTCTGGGATGGGGAGCTCACATGGGCGACCTCTCCACCCAGGGAGTGTGGTCCCCTCAGGAATCTCTGCTCCACATCAATCTGTTGGAACTCAGAGCTGTTTTTCTAGCACTTCAGGTTTTTTCTGCATCTGTTCAGAACAAAGTGGTACAGGTCAGAACAGACAACACCACTACAATGTGGTACATCAACAAACAAGGGGGCACTCGGTCTTCGGCCTTGTGCACCGAGGCAGTGAAGTTGTGGTCTCTGGCTTATTCCCTGAACACTTCCCTCATAGCAGTTCACCTCCCAGGCAAGGACAATGTCCTGGCAGATGCTCTCAGCAGGATTTCCCAGGGCCATCACGAATGGTCACTGGATCCCCGAGTTCTGGGGATAGTTTTTGCCAGATGGGGCACCCCTCAGATAGATCTTTTTGCAGCCCCAGACAATCACCAACTTCCACTGTTTTGTTGCAGGCCCCCGGTGATTGGCTCAGTCCCCCTGGATGCCTTTCTCCTCGATTGGGAAGGGAAGTTTCTATATGCCTTTCCCCCCTTCCCTCTCCTGTTCAAGGTGCTAGTCAAAATCAGATCCCAGCCCTGCAAGATGATTCTGATTGCTCCAGATTGGGCCAGGCAGCCCTGGTACCCACTCCTTCTGTCCTTAGCAGTCTATCTTCCCCTGTGTCTCCCCAGGAACCACAACCTGTTAACTTGTGCCCAGGGGAGAGTTTGGTATCCGAATCTCAAATCCCTGAACCTCAAGGCCTGGCTCTTGAGGAGTTAGAATTTGTTGACCTACTCCTTTCTCAAGGTGTTCTCCAAATCCTGAAAGCTTCTAGGAAGCCTTCCACTAGGGCTACTTATAACTCTAAATGGAAAATGTTTTCCATATGGTGTTCTGGGAAGCATATTTCCCCGGAATCTGCTGATTTGCCCATTGTTTTGGACTATATGGTCCATCTTAATTCTTTGGTACTGAGACCAGCTACCCTGAAAGTGCATTTGGCAGTTGTCTCTGCTTTTATTTCAGCAGGAAAGCCCTCTTCTCTTTCCACTCACCCTGTATTTTCCAAGTTTTTCAAAGGATTACTTTATACTAATCCACCTTTCAGGAACCCTGCTCCTTCCTGGGATCTTAATGTTTGCATTGCTCAGCTGATGCAACCCCCCTTTGAACCTCTGTCTTCGGCAGAGCTTAAGTACTTGACTCGGAAAACTGTATTTCAAGTAGCCATCACTTCTGCCAGGCATATAAGTGAGTAACAAGCTTTGTCAGTGGAGACTGACTTTAATTCCTTTCACAGGGATACGGTAGTCCTCAGGACTAACAGGAAGTTTTTGCCTAAGGTGGTTTCAGATTTCCACCTTAATCAATCTATCTCCCTTCCAGTGTTCTTCACTGGTCATTCCTCCTCTGGTGAAAGGAGGTTGCACAGCTTAGATGTTAAGAGGGCCCTAAGTTACTACAGAGAGCGTACCAAGGGTCACAGGTTCAAATCCCTCCAACTATTTCTCACTTATGGTGAGGCTGGAAAAGGGAAACCTGCCACTAAGAGATCCATTGCCAGGTGGAATGTCTCTTGTATCCAATTTTGCTATCAAAAACTGGGAAAGGTTCCCCCTTTAGGCCTGAGGGCTCACTCTACCAGAGGTACAGCTGCGTCTCTAGCTGCTGCCAGAGACATCCCTATCTTAGAGATATGTCAAACAGCTACTTGGAAAATGGTACACATTTTCACCAAGCATTACTCCCTGGATATCCAGGCCAGGAGGATGCTCGAGTTTGACAGCCGTGCTTCAGAGCCTATTCCTAAGTAGGTTCTGTCCCTCCTCCATGGAGGTACTGCTGTGTATTCTGCAATAGTCATAATATAGCAAGACTTCATGTTGTTTGAAGAAAAAATTACTCACCTTAGTAATGTTGTTTCTTCTAATGGAGTCTTGCTATATTATGACCTCCCCCCAAGCCTGCCCCTCTCAGAACTTCTACTTGGGGTATGGGGTGGGTATTCCAGTGTTGGCACTTTTTTGATGCCCATTTTTTGTTTTCCACCCCTTCTTTTTGGGGTGTTTGGGTGTTGTGTTTTATATTATCTTATTTCATCTTATTTTATTTTTCTGGTCCACTGACTTGAGTCTTAGTGTTGGGACCAGGAAAATGTGTTAATATTTAAATAGCCAGTTGGCTAGTGTAGGTTACAGCTTCCACATAGAATCTTAGTGAGTTTTGCTTGTAAAGATCTGACAGTTTCAGTTTGAAATCTTCCAGACAGAGCTTCTCAAACCGAGCTCGTGTTCCAAGTTCCATGCCTGGCATGGAAGTTAACTCTTTCACCTCCGGAGCAGTTCTAATGGTGGGACAAACTGCAATAGTCATAATATAGCAAGACTCCATTAGAAGAAACAACATTACTAAGGTGAGTAATTTTTTCTTGAGTGACATCTGCAAATAAGTTACCTGGAAAACTGTACACACCTTCACACAGCACTAATACTTTGATGTACAGTCTAGAGCAGATGCCAGATTTGGCACTGCAATTCTGCAGAACCTGTTTCCAAAGTAGGTTCTGTTCCCTTTCATAACAGGGTAGAATAGGACCCTGTCCCATTTGTTATGGAGCAAGTGTTTAAATGCAAGGATCTTTATTTTTCTGTCTCTTCTCTGTCTGGTTGCGCCTCCCAGTTTTCATGTGAGACTTCGGATTTGATCACCCCGACACTCTCGCAGTTGTTTGCATCTTACTGTCTCAATTTTCTCTTGCTGTTTGTTTTTCCTTCTTTGCATATCTAGATCAGCTAATATAAAAATATGTGCAAATCATTGTATGAAAATGTAACTGATAATGGGATCACTTTTGTTTGGAAAATATATAGCGTTACCGTTGAAATATATATATATACAAAATTATATTTTGAGATGATTGTAGAAAGCTATTGTAAACTCTAAAGGTTACTTGAGTGCAAATCTTCCAGCCTTTTGCAAAAGCTGCAAAAGGGGGCCTCTCAGCTGACGCACACCATGTTCTAGCAGCCCTGCCTGATATTTACAAAAACAGGATGCTTGCTAAGAATGAGTGTTGAAAAGATTTATAAAAGAGCTAAGCTACAACTGCAAGAAAGATTTAGGAGAACAAGGGACACAGAAACTGATGGAAAACTTTATTTTATTTTGTCTTTGTAAATAGTTATATTGAACAAGTTTATTTTATGATACTGCTAGTGTAAATAAATAATTTTTGGTGAATTCTACAACTGCTCCTGGTGTTTCCTCTGCTTCCTGACCTATGCAACTACACTGCTTTGTAGTCTGTGTTAGTCAAGCATACTGAGGGATTCTTGGGGTGAGAAGAAAAAATTACCTACCATAGTAATGTTGTTTCTTCCAGGGGATCCTGCCATATGCATGACCTCCCACCTATCCTCTCCTCACATAACCTTGCTGAGATTAGTTCTGCAGTCCATGCCTTAGGCCAAATTTCTTACTGTAGAGATTTAACATGTGCAGTGTTCTACAGTGAAGCATGTTGTACATAATTTGCCTATAGGCGGTTCCTTTTTTTCCCTTGTTCTTTTTTTCATTCTTTCTCTAGTAGAAGGATAGGTTAGAGATTTGGGGCCTTTTGCCCCTCGGGCTGTGAAATGAATCTGACTGGCTTATAGCTGCAGCTATAGGCAGCACT
This sequence comes from Neoceratodus forsteri, assembly GCA_016271365.2. Taxonomy (NCBI): domain Eukaryota; kingdom Metazoa; phylum Chordata; order Ceratodontiformes; family Ceratodontidae; genus Neoceratodus; species Neoceratodus forsteri. Next base: position 639,246,830 of record CM028130.1, on the reverse strand, counting down.
CTTGTACTGAAACCTGATAAGCTAATTCTTGGGTATCATTAGCATAAACTCCACCTCCGGGGCAGCTGAATCCAGCTGGTATAACTGCATTAGTCAAGCATACTGAGGGATCCCCCTGGCAGAAACCATATTACTATGGTGGTAAGTAATCTTTTCTTTTGCACATCAGTTGGTCTGTTCCGAATAAGTAAATTATAAAAATAAAACAAATAGGTCTTTTCAATTTCATGTTAAGATTTAAAGAAGTTTACATGGTGATCACCCCCTCCAGCTTCATGGTTCTTTAGCTCCTTTTTTCCTGAAAAATACTTCCCTCCTGAACATCACTTGCCCCATGAGGTATCTACAGGTCTCTGTCATATCCCCCCTCTCTGTCCTTTCTTCCAAGGTGTACATATTGAGGCCCTTTAGTCTTTACTCATAGGGCTTGTGGTGCAGACCCTGCACCATTTTAGTTGCCCTCCTTTGGGCCATATCCACTCTGTCTATATCCTTCTGAAGATGTGGTCTCCAGAACTGGACACAGTACACAAGGTGGGGTCTTGCCAGCAATCTATACAGATGCAACACCACATCCCTCTTTCTGCTGGTGATATCTCTCCCAATGCACCCTAGTATCCCACTGGCCCTCCCAACTGCCTTGTCACATTGCCTGGCCACCTTTAGGTCATCAAAAATTATTATCCCCAGGTCTCTTTCCTGCTTGGTGGTCATCAGTAGCACTCCACCCATTTTGTACTCCACCCTGGTTTTTTGTGCTCTGAATGCATTACTTTGCACTTTTTTGCATTGAAACCCAGCTGCAATACCCTTGACGACTCCTCAAGTTTTCTCAGGTCTCTGCTTATCCTTTCCGCCCCCTTCCCAGAGTGTCCATCCTGTTACAGATGTTGGTGTCATCTGTAATGAGGCAGACCTTTCCTTCTGGCTGCTCTATAATGTCACTTATAAAAACATTAAAGAGGACTGGTCCTAGCACTGATCCCTGAGGTATCCTGCTGGTCACACTACCTTCCTCAGAGTGAACTCCATTTACCACCACCATCTGTTACCTATCCCTTAACCAGTTCCTTACCAAGTTCACTACCTTTGGACCTTCTTCTAAGCTGCCCAGTTTTCTTATTAGTCTCCACTGTAGAACAGTATTGAAAGCCTTACTGAAGTCTAAGAAGGTTACATCCTCCGCTGCACCCTGATCAAATTCCTTGGTCACCCAGTCAAAGAAATCTATCAGTTCATTTGACATGACCCCCACCCATGAATCCATGGTGCTTTGGATCTTATAACCTGTTGGATTCAAGATACTGCACTGTCATTTCCTTTAGTTTTTTGTTTTGCACCTTAGTTGGTCTGTTCTGGAAAAGTAAATAGTAAAAATAAAACAAATAGATCTTTTCCATTTCATGTCGAGATTAAAAAATGTTTACATGGTGATTACCCCCCTCCGGCTTCATGGCAAGTTCCTTTGTTCCTGAGCTCCATTTTTTCTGAAAAGTACTTCTTCTCCTGTACATTATTTACCCCCATAAGGTATCTAAAGATCTCTATCATATCCTCCCTCTCCCTCCTTTCATCTAAGGTGTACATATTGAGGTCCTACAGTCGCTCCATATAGGGCTTTTGGTGCAGACCCTCACCATTTTAGTTGCCCTCCTTTAGACTACCTTCACTCTATGTCTTTCCAGAGATGCAGTCTCCAGAACTCCAGAAATCTCCAGGACCCTTGGACAGGTCATGTGGGCACCGTCCGACCCCCCCCCCCCACGACCATCACTACTGAAGACCTTGATGCAGATAACTTGGAAATCTCCAGGACCTTCAGACAGGTCATTCAGGCACTGTCTCCAGCCCCTCCACACCCACAACCCCCACTATGACCATCGAACCTTGCTGCAGATAACTTGGAAATCTGTAGGACGTTTGGACAGGTTGTGAGGGCACCGCCTCCAGCCCCTCCCATGATCATTGCTACCGAGGACCTTGCTGCAGGTACAGAACCCACGTGGTTTTGACATTTGGCGCCATTGCTCTTTACCGCCTGATGCAATATTTGTAATCACACTTCAGCTGATGGTTTCTGTAGAATGCTGCTGTGCTGACAGAGTGAATTTCTTCAGTTTTGCATTTAATGTCTTGTAGCTAAGAATTCGTGAGAGTATATTTGTCTCATTTAGAGAGCTTTACCTCAGGTTTTATGTCGGTAATTTTGTTCTCATTTAGCGGGCATTATCTCAGATCCTGACTGGGCATAATCTGATTTATATGTTATACTATTTTACATCCTGATCAGTCTTAGTCTGTTGTTAGTGCCCTGTGAAATATCTGTGTTTCGCTGCATAAATTCCCTATTACAAGGTCACAGTGCAACACGTGATTCTCTGGCTGTTAATTATTAAAGCTCACTCTTTTCTGTGCCTTATAGCTAGTGATGGAAGAACTCAAAAGGTTCTGAGATTCTAAAATGTTCTGATAAGCCAAAAAAGGTTTGGATCCTTATCTGAACCTTTTATAACCTTTATTGTTTTATGGTAAATGTATGTTAAAATAACTTTAAACTGCCTTTAATCAACATATCTATATATATAAAAAAAAAATTAACCACTGTTTAGTAGTAATAAACAGCATGATTAGTGAAATGAGAAGAGGAGTGAATGATGTGACTGTGGATGAGCTTACTGGAAATGCCAGTGCTGTAATATGTGCAACTGGCACCGACCTCTAAGATGATGATGATGATGATTTTGTCCAAAGGCAGGCAAGTCCCAGAACTCTGATCAGCCCTTATAGCTAAGTAGTTAAAGCACCAGTGTGAACCATAAAACTCTTGACAGCCACCCACCACATACTGTCTGTGGGAGTTTTTTTGTTAAACGGCAGACATTGTCCTAGAACACTCTCTAATCACTCTTCTGTTTCTAATGTTTATTTATTTATTTATTACAGTTTCGGAATTTGACATACCTTTGAGTTAGAGATTTATTTACAAAGGTTCCACGCCCAAATTAAGAAAGCAATACTAATACTGTGCATAAGTTATTAACAGTAGTGATTTCTATTTCTCAGCAGATACAGGCACCACTGTGAATGTCTTTAAGTTAAGTAATGAAGAAGAAGCTATGAACACAAAAACAGCACCAGGCCAGAGCAGAGGGCAGCCAGTCAGAGAGAGCCAGTCAGCCAGTTACCACTTCAAGACTGCTATTATCCCCACCTACTACAATCTGGAAAACCAGTAGTAGTCTATCAGGGCTAAGATCAATATGTTTAAGGCACATTTACCAAAAATGACTGCTAAGAAAAGAATGAGAAAGTGACTGTGATGATGATCAAGTCCCAGACCAGATCTCTAGTTTGTAAATAGTCTCCTCCTGAGTCTGATTTTTACATTCACTTGCACTTGCGTAAGGAACGTCTTGTTACTAACAGCACTTTAGAGGTATGTCACTGCTGAGCCAATAACAGCTGAAACTGCAATGGGCTTGGCAGTGTACACCAGTGACCAGGCACTCATTTGTTATCTATACTGTGGACAGGTCTTCAGGATGAGAGCCATTCACGCAACTCCGTACTTCTTATTTATCCTGTTATGTCATCTTAAAGGTTACCTTGCACCATTGCAGTGTACTGGTAGCACACTCAAACCTGACATTTCTTTGGAGCGTTTGGGCATACCTGGCCTTTTTGAACACTGTAGTTAGCTTGTCGAGCTACCTTTTCTGGACCACTTTATGTGGCTAACTGGGCAGACTGGAACATCATCTGATGGTACAAGAGGCTTTAGGTCATCGGTAGCCTTCTCCCCAGTCTCACAGTCCTCCTTGTGTTACTTAGGGTACTACTATATGCTATGTTAGGCCCTTTTGGTAGATGTCCCCTCTAACTTATTCGAATATCAGTGCAAACATAAGTGGTCTAGACCTTTTAGGCTGCTTTTAGGTATGCTAAAGAATATTTTGCTATTACTACTAATATGTTTCGGCAGTGTTGAATTGAACCTGGGTCCCCTTGTGGCTATCCCATCACCAGCTGACCTAGCATATGCTAAAGGAATGAGCTTTATGCTTATTAATGCTTGTAGCCTGCTAAAGAAGATTACCTGTATACAAGCATGGATCAGTCACACAAAGCCCGATGTTCTTGTGATTTCTGAATTCTGGCTTACACCTGATACTACTGACCGCGAGGTGAATATCCCATCTTACACAATATTCAGATCTAACAGGAAGACAAGAGGAAGAGGAGGAGCCATATATGTTAAAAGACAAATTCTCAACCTCTGTTATTAACTCAGCCTCAATTCCTAAACAGTTTGAAAGCCTTGCTCTGAAAATCGAACTCTCCTCTTCAAACAACATGAAGTCTTGCTATATTCTGACATATGCAGTGAGTCCCAACCTTCGAACTGCCCCGGAGATGAAAGAGTTAACTTTCCATGCCAAGCACGGAACGCTGAGCTCGAGCTCGGTTGAGACTCTGTCTGTTGTTCTTTAAACTCAAACTGTCAGATTCTTTATTCCGCCTCACTGAACAGTCGCTCCGGAGATTTCTCCTTCTGCTCGGTTCATTTTGTCGGTTAAAGTGCTGCTTTCTCGGTTTTCACCAAATTAAAACCAGAATCTGTCGGTTCAGTCTCTGTCTGTGGTATTTGTGAGTACTAGATAGGTTATTTTTCTTTCTGTGTGGAACTTGTAAACGGTTCATCGGTTCGGTTTGAACCGATCAAGTTGTTTAAAAAATACTAAATTGTACTTTTAGAGTGTGGTTACCGGTTCTTATCGGTTCTAAAAAAAACTGATTTTATTACGTTTTTCCACGACCCGTGACACGGTTGGGAACCGATAAGAGGGTCTTACCTGGCGGATTGCCATAAACGGGTAAGTTTGGATAGGACTGGCACTATGTCTGAGAAACCCAAAAGAAAAACTGGGCCCACTGGGTTTCAACACTGTAGTGTGTGTGGGGAAGTCTTTGCCAAGGCTGATCCCCACACCACCTGTGTTTACTGTCTTGGGTTTGACCACCTCAGTGCAGACTGCCAGATTTGTAAAAATTTTCCTGCAGCTACCCTGGAGAAGAAAGTTGGTAGGCTCAGGGAAAGGGAGGCCAAAAAGTCCACTGAACCTGATGGCCAGCCCGGTTCGGTTCAGACCGAACCAGAAGGATTGCCCTCTGACCAGGGCGAGACTTCTTCGGGCAAAAGGAGATCCGACTCTGAGGAGCTGGTTCCAGCAAAAAGGACTAGAAAATCAGCTTGTGTGGAGCCAAAACCTTCCTCTCCAACCGCTGAAGAAGTAGTCAAAGCGATCAAAATTGTCCAGTCGCTTTCCCCGGTTCCGACCGAACCGGCATCATCAGGTAGGCGCTCGGTTCGGCTGGTTCCACCGGTTCAAGAGTATGATTTAGAGGAATATTATGAACCAGAGGAGAGGGGAAGAGGAGTATGAGGAGAGTGAATGTGGATTTGAAAGTCTGGATGTGCCCATTGACCCGGACATCTCCCCAGACAGACCTTCAGGAGTGTCTCCTCCTAGGCTTTCTGAGTCCCCCTTCTCATTTTATGTTTTATAAAAAAGTGGCTGAAACCCTCCAGCTCCCTATGGAGGAAGCTGTGGATGATCAAGAGGAACCTGACTATGTGGAAATGATGGATATCCCAGAGTCTAGGAGACTGTCTTTTCCCTTGCATAAATCTTTTGGGAAACAGACATTTAAAATTCTAAAAACTCCTCGCACTATACCTCCTGTGGATGAGAGAATGGACAAGAGGTACACATTGTCAGGCTCTGATACGGAGTTCCTTACACAACAATGCAGCCATGTTGGGGTAGTGCAGGCTGCAGCCTGTGACAAGGCAAATATTCCCTTGGCTTCACACCCCCCAGACAAGGACTCCAGGAGGATTGATGCCATGGCAAAGAAACAGTACATGGCAGCATCCTTGGGACTCAGACAGGCGAATTATATGGCTTATGTTGCTAGATATCAGAAATCCAGATGGGACACTGTCATGGCTTTAGCAAAACAGGTCCCTGGCCAGCTTGCCAAGGAGCTGGAGCAGGTGGCTGCTGATGGTATTGAGGCATCCAAGGTGCAATTCCGTGCTGCAGTGGACTCAAATGATGTGTCATCAAGAGTCATGGCTACGTGGCACTTCGAAGAATGGCTTGGCTTAGATGTACTAGCCTGTCACAGGATACCCAGACTAAGGCCATGGATTTTCCTGTTGTGGGTAATTCTTTGTTTGGGGAGCAGACAGAGAATTACATGAAGAAAATAGATGAGTATAGGACCATCTATAGGAGTGCACAGGCCAAAGAAAGGCATGCCACTCCTCAAAGGCAGCTTCCCAGGGGCAGGGGCAGGCCTTTTCACAGGCCTTTTTACCAAGCCCAGGCCTCTTCTTCTGCTTATGCCCAGAGGGGGTTCTGTAGAGGGAGAGGCAGACGGGGTACAAGCAGGCCTGCTTCCACCCCTCAGCCCAAAGCCCCTGCCAAGCAGGCACCCTGATGGGGTTGCCAGGGCCGATTCTCCACCACCTGTAGGGGGCAGGCTGGCTTACTTTGTCCAGGACTGGAAGTCTCTAACATCAGACAAGTGGGTCCTGGAAGTAGTAAGCCAGGGACTGGTTCTCAGCTTCAAAAAGTTTCCAAAGATGAGAACCAGATCCTTTCCACCTGCAAATCCGTCAGAGGCACTTGCCTTAGAGGCAGAGGTCTCTTCATTCCTAGCTCTCAGAGCTGTGGAAAGGGTTCCACCCCTACACCAGGGCAAAGGATTGTATTCCAGGTACTTCCTTACCCCAAAAAAGACAGGAGAATGGCGGCCCATTCTGGATCTCAGATACCTAAACAAGCACCTTTTAAAACCAAAATTCAAAATGGTGACTCTGGGAATTATTCTACCCTCTCTAAGGCCAGGGGACTGGCTAGTGTCCCTGGACCTCAAGGATGCCTACTTCCATATTCTCATCAGAAGCTTCCATCGAAAGTACCTCAGGTTCGAGCTGCCCTCAGGACATTACCAGTTCAGAGCAATGCCCTTTGGCCTCACCTCTGCTCCAAGGGTATTCACAAAATGCCTGGCAGTAGTAGTTGCTTCTCTAAGAAGGCAGAAAATTGCCATTTTCCCTTACCTGGATGACTGGCTCATAGTAGGCCAGTCCCCAGACCAAGTCAAGTTACACTTACAGATAACTCATCAACTGCTCACTTCTTTGGGTTTCCTCCTAAATCTTTCAAAGTCAGTTCTAGAGCCTGTCCAGCTCCTCACCTTCATAGGCGCAGAGCTAGACACAGAGAAGGCTAGAGCCTTCCTTCCCTGGACAGGGCAAGGACCCTGGTCTCTGGCCTCCTCATTCACCCTGCAGGTGTCTCACCAGCAAGGCATTTTCTACAGCTCCTGGGGCACATGGCTGCTTCTACAGCAGTAGTGCAGGGAGCAAGATTTCAGATGAGGGACATTCAGTTCCATTTGAGAGCCTTTTGGTCTCAAAGGAAGGACCCTCTGACCAAACTGATCCCAGTAACTCGAACCCTGATCCAGGCCTTACAGTGGTGGCAGGATCAGAACAATTTGAGACAAGGGGTTCCCTTTGTCACCCAGTCTCACTCTTTCAACTCAGAGCAGTATTTCTAGCACTTCAAGCTTTTTCCATATCTGTTCAGAACAAAGTTGTGCAGGTCAGAACAGACAACACCATTACAATGTGGTACATCAACAAGAAGGAGGCACTCGGTCTACAGCCTTGTGCCCCGAAGCAATGAAGTTGTGGTCTCTGGCTTACTCCCTGAACACCTCCCTCACGGCAGTTCACCTACTAGGAAAGGACAATGTCCTGGCAGATGCTGTCAGCAGGATTTCCCAGGGCCATCACGAATGGTCACTGGATCCCCCGGTCTTGGAAGTGATTTTTTCCCAATGGGGCACCCCGCAGATAGATCTTTTTGCAGCCCCAGACAATCACCAACTCCCCCTTTTTTGCTGCAGACCCCCAGTGTTGGGCTCAGTCCCCCCTGGATGCCTTAGTTCTCAATTGGGAAGGGAAGTTTCTCTATGCTTTTCCCCCCTTCCCTCTCCTGTTCAAAGTGCTAGTCAAAATCAGATCTCAACCCTGCAAGGTGATCCTGATTGCTCCAGACTGGGCCAGACAGCCCTGGTATCCACTCCTACTGTCCTTAGCAGTCCATCTTCCCCTGTGTCTTCCCAGGAATTACAACTTGTTAACCTGTGCTCAGGGGAGGGTTTGGTACCCAAACCCCAAATCTCTCAATCTCAAGGCCTGGTTCTTGAAGAGTTAGAGTTTGCTAACTTACACCTTTCCCAGGGTGTAATGGATATCCTGAAGGCTTCTAGAAAACCTTCCACCAGGGCTACTTATAATTCTAAATGGAAAAGATTTTCCATATGCTGCTCTGGGAAGCATATTCCCCCAGAATCTGCTGATCTGCCCACAGTCCTTGATTATGTGGTCCACTTAAATAGCTTGGAGCTGAGGCCAGCTACACTGAAAGTGCATCTGGCAGCTGTGTCTGCTTTTATTTCAGCAGGTAAGCCCTGTTCTCTCTCAGCTCACCCTGTTTTCTCCACGTTTTTCAAGGGATTGCTTCACACCAACCCTCCATTCAGGGACCCTGCCCTTGCCTGGGACCTCAATGTTTCCGTTGCTCAGCTTATGCAACCCCCTTTTGAGCCTTTATCTTCAGCAGAGCTTAAGTACTTGACTTGGAAGACTGTGTTTCTGGTAGCCATCACTTCTGCCAGACACATAAGTGAATTACAAGCTTTGTCAGTGGAGCCTGATTTTATCTCCTTTCACAGAGATAAGGTGGTCCTCAGGGCTAACAGGAAGCTCTTGCCTAAGGTGGTTTCAGATTTCCACCTTAATCAATCTATGTCTCTTCCTGTGTACTTCACTGGCCATTCCTCCTCTGGTGAGAGGAGACTGCACAGTTTAGATGTCAAAAGAGCCCTTAGCTACTACATAGAGCGTACTGAGGGTCACAGGTTTGACTCCCTCCAACTGTTCCTCACTTATGGTGAGGCTGGTAAAGGGAAACCTGCCACTAAAAGATCCATTTCCAGGTGGATTGTCTCCTGTATCCAATTTTGCTATGAAAAACTGGGTAAGGTTCCTCCCTCGGGCCTGAGGGCTCACTCTACCTGAGGTACAGCTGCTTCCCTGGCTCCTGCCAGGGATATCCCTATTCTAGAGATATGTCAAGCAGCTACCTGGAAAACAGTTCACACTTTTACCAAGCATTACTCCCTGGACATCCAGGCTAGGAGTGATGCTCGGTTTGGCACAGGTGGCCTATTTCCTAAGTAGGTTCTGTCCCTCCTCCATGGAAGTACTGCTTTGTAGTCTGCATATGTCAGAATATAGCAAGACTTCATGTTGTTTGAAGAAAAAATTACTCACCTTAGTAATGTTGTTCAAACACCATGAAGTCTTGCTATATTAGGACTTATTGCAGTTAGCCACTGCACTTGAACTGCCCCGGAGAGGAAAGAGTTAACTCCAGAGAATCTGGAGTTCTAAAGCACGAGGGCGCTATACCAAAGCTCTATCTGGGCAGTTTCAAATGAAACTGTCAGATTCTTTACTCCGCTTCACTGAACAGTCGCCCGAGATCAGCTCCTTCAGCTCGGTTCATTTCTCGGTCAAGCGAGTATTTTCGTTCATTTGAACCGCCAAAAGTAATTATTTTACCGCATTTCGTTAAAGCTTTATCTTGTAAACCGTAGGTACAAAATGAAAAGTCTGTGTGGAAATTTAGTTATCGGTTCGGTTTTGAACCGATCGGTTTGCTTATTTTAACGCTTTTAAAGTTTTGGGCTTTTAGAGTGCGGTACCTGTTCTTATCGGTTCTAAAAACCTTGATTTTAAATAGGGTTTTTCAAATACCCGTGAAACGGTTAGGATCCGATAAGGGTGTCTTGCCTGGCACTGACCATAAAAGGGCAAGTTTTTGGTTAGAGCTGGCATTATGTCTGGGAAACCCAAAAGAAAAACCGGGCCCACTGGGTTTCAACACTGTGATGCTGTGGGGAAGCCTTTGCCAAGGCTGTCCCACACACCACTTGTGTTTATTGTCTGGGGGCTGACCACCTCCTGTCAGACTGCCAGGTGTTTAAAATTTCTCTGCAGCCACCCTGAAAAGAGATAGGGCCGGCTCAGGGAACTATGCCAAAAAGTCCGCTGACCCGGATGGCCAGCCTGGTCGAGTGCCCTCTGACCAGGGCTAGACTTCCTCGGGCAAAAGGATGGTTCAGAGGAACCAGTTTAAAAAAAAAAAAAAAAAAAAAAGAAATAAGAATATGACAGAGAAATCAGTAGGTTTGGAGTCCAAGATTGTCTCTCCAACTGCTGCAGAAGTAGTTAAGCCATACAGATTGTCCAGTCACTGTTTCTAGGTCCTATCGAACCATCTACAGTTGGTAAAAAGTGGCTCGTTCAGTTCCAGTGGTTCAGGTTTATGATGTTGAGGAATTGTTATGAACCACAGGCGTGGGAGGAGGAAAATTGATCAATACATGTATGGCTGGTAGGGTCTGGACGTGCCCACTTAAGCGGACATTTCTCCAGACAGACTTTTAGAATCTCCTCCTATTCTGTCTGAGTCCCTTTCTCAGTTTATGTTTTACAAAAAGCTTGCAGAATCCCCCCAGCTTCCTTTAGAGGAGGCTATGGATGAGTAAAGGGGAGCCTGATTATGTAGGAATGATGGGCTAGGAGGTTGTCTTTCCTTTGCATAAGTCATTTAGGAAGTAAACAACTAAGATTTTATAAGATTCTTCTTTCTGTCCCTCCTGTAAGATAAAAAAATGGACAGAAGGTGTATTTCGTCAGGCTCTGTTACAGACTTCCTCACTGGAGCAGTGTAGTCATGTAGGTGTGGTACAAGCTGCAGCCTGTGTCAAGGTTCCTGGCTCACATCCTCCTGAATAGGATTCCAGGAGGATTGATGCCATGGCAAGAAAAACAGTATATGGCAGCTTCTGTGGGACTCAGACAGGCAAGTTGTATGGCTTATGTGGCTAGATTGAAATCTAGGTGGGACGAAAAGTTGCTTAAGCAGGCCCATGGCCAGCTGGCTAGCGGTTGGAACAGGTGGCTGCTAATGGCACTGAAGCCTCTAAGTTCAAGTTCATACTGCTGTTGGTGTTAATCTTGTTTTCTAGGGTCATGACCACTTCTGTAGCTTCGTGAGTTGGCATGGCTCAGATGCACTAATCTGTCCCAAGATACTCTGTCAAAGTCTATGGATTTGTTTCTTGTTGTGGGTAATTCTCTGTTTGAGGAACAAACAGAAAGCTGTATGAAAAACATGGATGATTACCTACAAAAGTGCCCAGGTAGAGCTCAGGCCCTCCTCTGCTTTCGCCAGAGGGGTCTCTTCAGAGGCAGAGATAGATCGGGCACAAGTAAACCGTCCCTCTCCCTTAGCCTAAGACTATTGCAAGCAGGCACCCTGATGGGGTGCCCAGGGCCGTTCTCCTATACCAGTGGGCAGGTTGGTTTTATTTCAGCCAGAATTGTGTGTCCCTACTCGGACAAGTGGGTTCTGGAAGTAATAGGTCTGGTTCTCAGCTTCAAACAGTTTCCAAAGATGAGAGCCAGACAGGTCCACCTGCAAATCCTTCGAATCCCTTGCTTTGGGAGCAGAGGTTTCTTCTCCTCTGAACTGCAAAGCAGTAGAAGGGTCCCTCCTTGCCACCGGGCAAGGATCTGTGCTCATGATACTTTCTTAACCTATAGAAGGCAGGAGATTGGCGCATCATCTCAGATTTAAGGTACCTGAACAAGCATCTTTGAAAACAAAGTTAAAATGTTAACTCTGGCTGAGGCCAGGGACTGGCTAGCTTTCCTGGACCTCAAGGATGCCTATTTTTCATGTCTTGATCAGGCCTTCTCACCGAAAGTACCTCAGGTTACCCTCAGGCCACTACCAGTTCAGGGCAATGCCCTTGGCCTTACCTCTGCACCAAGGGTATTCAAGAAATTCTAGCTGTGGTAGTGGCTTTTAAGAAGGCAAGGGATTGCTTTGTTTCCTTTCCTGGATGACTGGCTCTTAGTGGGTCAGTCTCCAGATCAAGTAAAATCCCACTTGCAAGTCACCCAGCAGCTTCTCACCTTTCTGGGATTCCTGCTGAATTTACCAAAGTCAGTTCTCGAACCAGTTCAGGTACTAACTTTCATAGGTGCAGAGTTGAACACAAAGTTAGCCAGGCATTTCTCCCCTAAAAGGGTAGGCAGTCTCTTGCCCTGGCATCTTCCATTACTCTGCGAGTCTCTTGACCAGCAAAGCATTTGCTACAACTACTAGGCACATGGCTGCTTCCACAGCTGTAGTGCAGGGAGCAAGATTCCAGATGAGGGACATTCAGTTCCATCTGAGGGCCTATTGGTCCCAAAGGAGGGATTCCATTTCCAAATTGGTTCTAGTGACCTAATCCCTGATCCTGGCCTTACACTGTGGCAGGATCAAAGTAATTCAAAACTAGGGGTCCTCTTCATTCCCTCACCACGGATGCTCCTGTGTTAGGGGTGAGGAGACCGCTTAGGCGACCTGTCCACTAGGGGAGTGTGGTCTCCCTAGGAATCTCTGCTCCACATCAATCTTTGGAACTCAGAGCTGTCTTCTAGCTCTTAGGAGTTTTCAGCTTCTGTCCAGAACAAGGTAGTTCAAGTCAGGACAGACAACACCACAATAATGTGGTACATCAACAGGCAGGGGGCACCTGGTCATCAGCCTTGTGCACCAGCAATGAAGTGGTGGTCTCTGGCTTACTCCTGAACACCCCCCTGATAGCAGTTCACCTCCCAGGGAAGGACAATGCCCTGGCAGATGCCCTCAACAGGATTCTCAGGGCCATCACGATTGGGCTCTGAATCCTCAGGTGCTGGGTTCAGTCCTTGCCAGATGGGGCTCATTTTCAGATAGATCTTTTCGCAGCCCCAGATAACCACTAACTTTCTCTGTTTTGTTGAGGCCTCCAGTGCTGGGATCAGCCCACCTGGACGCTTTTCACTTGGATTGGAAAGGGAAGTTTCTGTTCACCTTTCCTCCCTTTTCCCTTTCTTTCAGGGTACTAGTAAAAATCAGATCTCAGCCCTGCAAAGTGATTCTGATTGTTCCAAGCTGGGCCAGACAGCCCTGGTACCCATTGTCTCTGTCCTTGACAGTCCACCCTACCCTGAGCTTGCCCAGAGTCCACGACTTACTGGCCTTTGCACAAGGGAGAGTGTGGTACGAACCTCAAATTCCTCCTTCTCAAGGCAGCTCTTGAGGAGTTAGAATTTGCTGATTTACACCTTTTCAAGGTGTCGTGGATATTTTAAAGGCTTCAAGGAAGCTTTTTCACTGCGCGCCACTTATAATTCTAAGTGGAACAGGTTTTCAGTCTGGTCGCTGAGAAGCAGATTATACCACAGTCTGCTTATCTGCCCATTTTCTGGACTTTTTGGTCCATTTTAAATTCTTTAGGTCTTAGGCCAGCTACCTTAAGGGCTCCTTGGCAGCTGTGTCTGTTTTTTCTGCAAGCAGGAAGCCTGCTTCCTTTTCTTCTCAACCTGTGTTTTCCAAGTTTTTAAGGGGTTGCTCACACCAACCCTCCTTTTGGGAACCAGCTCCTGCATGGAGCCAATGTTTGCATTGCTCAGTTAATGCAAACCCCTTTGGACCTCTGTCCCCAGCAGAGCTCAAGCTTCTCACTTGGAAAATGTTTTTTCTGGTGGTTTCACTTCTGCCAGGCGCATAAGTGAACTACAGGCCCTGGCAGTGGAAGAAGATTTTTCTCTTCCCACAGGGATAAGACAGTCCCTAGGACTAACACAGGGTTTGTCCCTAAGTGGTTTCAGGTTTCCACCTGAACCAATCCATCTCTCTCCCAGGATTTTTCACTGAGCATTCTTCCTCCAGGTGAGAGGAGACTGCACAGCTTGACGTCAAAAGAGCCTTATGCTACTATTTGTAACGCACCAAGGGTCACAGGTTTGAACCTCCAACTCTTCCTTACCTAGGCGAGGTTGGCAAAGGGAACCTGCCACTAAGAGGACAATTGCAAGGTGGATTGTCTCTTGTATCCATTTTTGTTATCAAAGACTAGGTAGGAGAGCCCCTCAGGACTGAGGGCTCACTCCACCAGGTGTACAGCTGCATCTCTGGCTGCTGCAGAGATATTCCCATTCTGGAAATCTGTCGAGCTGTTACTTGGAAGACAGTTCACACTTTTACCAAGCATTATTCACTGGATTTCAGTCCAGGAGAGATGCTTTCGTTGGCACAGCTGTGCTTCAGAGCCTATTTCCTAGTAGGTTCCTAACCTCCTCCATGGAGGTACTGCTGTGTATCTGTAATAAGTTCTAATATAGCAAGACTTCATGGTGTTTGAAGAAAAATTACTCACCTTAGTAATTGCTTTTCTTTCTCATGGAGTCTTATATATTAGGACCACCCCCAACCTGCCCCTCTCAGAACTTCTACTGGGGTGGGGTGGCAAATTAGTGCAAGCACTGTGTCATGCCATTGTAGTTCTTCCTTCACCTCTTTTATTTAGGGTTAGGGAACTAGGTTTTCTGGTTGAGTGATTTGTTGGCCCCTTCCTGGACTTGAGTCTTTGGGGAAGGGGTTCCTAATAGTGCTTGTCAGGGGGAAACTAATAATACCATTATTCATTCTTATTATTGTTATTGTTGTTTCTATTGTTGTTATTACTACTAGTAGGTAGCCATTTGCCTAGTGTAGAGCTTTCCACACAGACTTGTTGCTTAGTGTTAGCTTCGTAAAGATCTGACAGTTTCATTTGAAACTGCCCAGATAGAGCTTTGGTATAGCGCCCTCGCGCTTTAGAACTCCAGATTCTCTGGAGTTAACTCTTTCCTCTCCGGGGCAGTTCAAGTGCAGTGGCTAACTGCAATAAGTCTAATATAGCAAGACTCCATGAGAAGAAAAGCAATTACTAAGGTGAGTAATTTTTTCTTTCTTCTAATGGAGTCTTGCTATATTCTGACCTCCCCCCCTGCCTGCCCCTCTCAGAACCTCTCTTTTTGGGATGTGGGTGGGCAGTGCAGTGTTGGCACTTAGTAGGTGCCCACCCTTTTTGTTTCACCCCTTCTTTTTGGGGTGACTGGGTGTTGTGTTTTCATTTTTGGGTCTCCTGACTTGAGTCTTGGTGTTGGGACCAAAAAATGTGTTTTATGTTTAGTAGCCAGTTGGTTGTAGGTTTACAGCTTCCACACAGGACCTTAGTGAGTTTAGCTTGTAAAGATCTGACGGTTTGAGTTTGAAGAACAACAGACAGAGTCTCAACCGAGCTCGAGCTCAGCATTCCATGCCTGGCATGGAAAGTTGACTCTTTCATCTCCTGGGCAGTTTGAAGGTTGGGACTCACTGCATATGTCAGAATATAGCAAGACTCCTTTAGAAGAAACATTACTAAGGTGAGTAATTTTTTCTTCTGTCTCATTATGTGTTACAGGTTGCTATAGGCCTCCGTCGGCTGGGTACCAGATACTAGACCATTTAAGTAGTATACTGGGTCCTATGACCACAGAACACATTATTTTGGGTGATCTTAACCTAGGTTGGTTTACTAGTACATCTAAAACTTTAAAAAACATTTGTGATTCCCTGTGTCTACCACAGCTCATTACTGAAGCAACACATCCCAATAAGAACAACCCAAACAACAGCACTCTGCTAGATATTAGTAAACCTCATTTGTTCTCTCATGCTAGTATGTTCTTTACGGACATTAGTGACCACTGTTTCATCGCCTGTGTGAGATCTGTCACAAAATCATCCTCTACCTCCAAATTCACTACCAATAGATGTCGCAATTTTGATCAGCACAGATTTCTCTTTGATTTGCAGAATTCATTGAGCTGTCAACATTTCTACTTACAAAAACAGTAAGCAGGGCATTTGATATCTTTCAGGAAATAGTATCTGGGGCGCTGGACGAACATGCACCCCTGGTTAGGACCTGCATTAAAAAGAAATCTTGCCTATGGTTCTCAGCTGACCTAAAGTCTGCCCTACTTAATTGTGACTTTCTCTGGAAGAAAGCTCGGAAAACTAAACTTCCCACAGACTTGGTTCTATTTAGGAAGGCTAGGAATTTATGCACTAAGATGGTCAAAGAAGCAAAGGCCAATTATTATAGGACAGAGCTAGACTCATCTGCCCATTCCTCTTCCAAATTCTGGAATACTCTAAAAGAAGTCGAAAGCTGTATGTCTTCAAACTCCCTACGTACAAAAATTACGTTTAACGGTGCCTCCGTTACAGATAAACCAGCAATGATGGAACTATTCAATAATCATTTTGCCACTGCAGGATTAGTCTTTGACATATCTCCAGCTAATATATTGTGCAGTCGACTTTGTGCTCAGGACACGGACATTCCAGTGAGTACTGGATCAAATATTGGGGCTGTATTCTCATTTCAGTCTGTCTCTTTGAACGAAGTCGAAAATCTACTGTTACATTTGGATATAAGAAAAAGTGCCGGAGCAGATTCCATAGACCCCTACTTTCTGGAACTTAGTTACTCTGTTCTGGCCATATCAATTATGCACCTTTTAAACCTATCTCTGTCTCAAAGTAATCTTCCATCTATATGGAAAATGGCCCATATTATATCACTATTTAAATCTGGAGATCCTGCTGATTTGAACTAATATAGACCAATCTCCCTACTCCCTATCCTATCTAAGGTATTGGAAAAAATAGTGAGTGCACAACTACGTGACCACCTAAACCCATTACAATCAGGCCTTAGGCCACGCCACAGCACAGTCTCGGCCCTTGCCAAGGTGACCAATGACTGGCAGAGTGCTCTAGAGACAAAAAATTTCATATGTGCAGTGTTTTTGGATCTAAGCAAGGCATTTGACACTGTTGATCATGACTTGTTATTAGAATCCCTCCGTGATTTAGGCCTTGACTCCTGTTCTAGGAAATGGTTCTCAAATTACCTTTCTGGTCACCAGTAGCAGGTAAAAGTGGAAGGGGAACTTCTGCTGCTTAAACCCTTATTGAGGGGCGTACTGCAAGGCTCCATATTGGGACTCTTGCTCTTTGCCATTTATTTTAATGGCATTGACGTAGGGATTAACTCTGCTAATATTTATTTATTTGCTGATGATACGGTACTCTATGTCGACAGACCAACCCTGGAAGCAGCATGTATGGACCTACAACAGGAATTCAATAACTACAACTATACCTACTGAAACAGAAACTTCTTTGAGTGCAAAAAAAAAAGGCAATGTTCTTCTCACCTTTGGCCTCTTTTATAGGATTAAACATCTTCTTACCCAGGATGCCAAAAAGAGACTCGTACAAACTACCTTCCTTCCTTATTGGACTACGCCAATTTTATTTACTGCCAAGGCCCTTTCTCCGTGTTAGCCAAATTTGATACGTTGTATCATAGAGCCATTAGATTAATCGTGGGTGCACCATATTCTACCCACCATTGCTCCCTATATGCTGCTGTAGGATGGCACTCACTTAATTACAGAAGACAAAGAAATGCTGTCCACTGGACTTAACAGAGCAATCATCAGTAAATTGCCACCATATATATCGGACTGCCTTTCCTTAACAGTGGCAGGCAAATATGCACTGTGAAATACTGCCTTTATCTTATTAAATATACTGAAGGTCAAATCTCACTTTGAAAGGTCAGCCATAGGCTATGTGCTGCCACAGCTTTGGAATAAGCTGAAACTTTAAATTTGGGCCATCCCATCAGCCTGTCTGCATTCAAAACATTATATGCGTGCCATGTCAAGGAACCCTGCAACTGCTTCTCCTAAATTGTTTTCCTTACAACCATATCCAGTGATTATTATATGGTGCGTACTGGCACCTCTCTGCGCCCTTATCCTACTCCTTCTCCTGTTAACCTAGTCACATGTATTAGAGTTTCTGCCAGGTTACCCACTAACGGTTCTCCCTACCAGTTTCTTCTGTACCTTGCAATAGCGGCCCTTTCTTGGGGTCCATATATAACCGATTTCACTATTGTTATCTAGAGTCCCTATCCTGTAAAGGCTCTTTACGCTGGTAATTCCCTGTAATTTCACATCTTCTGTAAATTCCCTATGTGCCGCTTTTTACTGTATCTCTAAACTTGAATTGTCTACTACCCCCCCAAATTTATGTTCTGATAAGTACTTCTTGTCATATATTTAATGTCATGTTATCAGTTTGACCTATGCACTTTGTACATAATAAATATAGGTAGTTGCCTACTGCACAGGAACTTTTTTCTTTTTCTTTCACTTTTCATTATTCTTTCCCTTTTAATGTTTATTGCCAACCACTTATTGAATATTGTTTTATTTTATACTGTAGCTGTCCAGTTGTATGTTTCAAATGTGTATATTCTGTTGCATGATGGGTTCTTGTATGTCGCCCAGGTCCACCTTGAAAATGAGTACTCCTCAATGGTTTTTGCCTGGATAAATAAAGATTTTGATTGATTGACTTTGTTCATGACAGTAGTTCTGCTTGCTGACATGGCACATTCTGTAGTTGAAAGAAATGGACCGCTACAATGAGAGAGCACTTAATTTCTTTCTGTAACTGTAATTCTGGTCATACACATTAGAGTTGACAGTAATGCGCATGCCCGGAGTTATGGCTACAGCTTTTACATACATGGCTCCTGCAACCCACTGCGGTCTCTCTCCCTGGTCCTCACTCCTTTGAACTCCCCCCCCAGCTTCAACATTAGCCGTGGTATGGCTTTACTTATTGGCAGCTCCTGCCGCCCGCCGGACTCTCTCTGCTAGGTCCTTGCTCCTCTGACCCCCCCCAGGCTTCTACATTAGCCATGGTGCAGCTTTACTTATTGGCAGCTCCTGCTGCCCATTGCACTCTCTCTCCCCAGTCCTTGCTCCTCTGACCCCCCCTCCCGGCTTCAACATTAGCCACAGTGCGACTTTACTTATTGGTAGCTCCTGCTGCCCACCGCACTCTCTCTCTCTCTCTCCCTGGTTCTCTGTCCTGTGACCTCCCCCCCGGCCAGGCTTCTACATTAGCTGTGGTGTGGCTTTTCTTATTGGCATCTCCTTCCACTTGCCGCATTCTTTCTCCCCAGTCCTCGCTTTTCTGAACTCTCCCCCAGGCTTCAACATTAGCTGTGGTGAAGCTTTACTGATTGGTGGCCCCTGCCACCCGCCGCACTCTCTCTCCCCCTGGTCCTCGCTCCTCTGCCCCCCCCTCCAGTTTCTACATTAACCACAGTGCGGCTTTACTTATTGGTGGCTCCTGCCGCTTGCTGCACGCTCTTTCCCTGCTGCTCTGAAATCCCCCCCAAGCTTCTACAATACCCGCAGTGTGACAAGTAAATGTTCGCCATTGACACACGCTTGTTTAGAAGGGGTTGTGTGTTTAATTGTACTTTTTACAGGTAGTTTACTAGTTTTATTTCTCAGTCACAGGTACCGTGTGTGTTTTTTTGTTTAGCAGCAAAGGCTCTCTCGGTATGGAGAAAGTAACCAGTTCACCACTCTTACTAGTTACTACCAGGGGAAAAAAACAGAGCTAGCAACATTTATCAATGTGGTTATTAAGCACATTTAGCGAAATGAACTCCTTAGAATGAGATAGCAGCTCTGTGTGTGTGTGTGTGTGTGTGTGTGTGTGTGTGTGTGAACAGGGACTTGACTGCAACATTTGCTACCAGCATAATGATGTGATGCACTGACTGCACCTCCATCCCACCCCCAGGATGACGATGATGTGGTCCAAAGGCAGGTAAGTCCCAGATCTCTATTTTTTTAAACCAGTCTCCTGAGTCTGACTTTTTACAGAAGGGGTCAGTGTGTTTGTATGTCACCAATTTTATTTAATAACATCTCTCTCTCTTAGTATGGAATGTAATGTGAAGCAATGTGAAAGAAGAGCACCAGGCAGTCCAAAGTGACCACATCACCACTGCTAATACCATTACTGTCAGGGGGAAAAAACAGAGCTAGCTAGCAGCATGTATCAGTATGGCTATATAATAATTATTCTTAGGTGCATTTAGCTAAATGAGCTCATCAGAATGAGAAAGCGACTGTGTGTGAGATCAGGGACTTGTCTGCCATAGTTGCAACTTGCTACCAGTACAATGATGTGATGTACTGACTGTACCTCCCACCCACCCCCAAGATAACTATGATGTGGTCCAAAGGCAGACAAGTCCCAGATCTCTTATTTTTTTTAAACCAGTCTCCTGAGTCTGACTTCTTGTAGAAGAGGTCAGTGTGTTTGTATATCACCAATTATGTTTTGCAGTGGCTCTTGGTATGGAACGCGAAGCAATGTGAAAGAAGAGCACCAGGCAGTCCAAAGTGACCACTTCCCTGCTACTATCACTACTATCAGGGAAAAAAACCAGCTAGCAGTATATATCAATACGGTTATATTTAATTATTCTTACTTAGGTGCATTTAGTTAAACAGTCACCTCAGAATGAGAAAGCGACTGTGTGTGAGATCAAGGACTTGTCTGCCACAGTTCCTACCAGTACAATGATAGGATGCACTGGCTGCACCTCCCACTGACCCCCAGGATAACAATGATGCGGTCCAAAGGCAGGCAAGTCCCAGATCTCTATTTTATCTTTTAACCAGTCCAGTCTGAAAATTGAAAGCTGATGTGTCACTTAATCCACAGATGCAGTGCAGGTACTGCTGTAAGTGTCATCTTCATCAAGATCAGCCTCATATATGTAGTCAAAGTTTGGCAAGTTAACCTTTAAGGACGTTAGTTTCTCCACATTGTCTTGTGTTAATCTTGTCTGTTTATCAGTCACAGCATCCCCAGCAGAGATAAGTAAATGTTCAGAACAGACACTGGAGGGTGGACATCCAATATACTCACAAGCCAGGGTAGCCAGCTTTAGCCAATATGATTTTTTCTGTTGCCAGTAAGCTGAAGGGTCATCTTTAATACTGATGTTGGGCTCAGACAGATATGCATCCATCATGCTTACTACTGAGCATACATTTTCTCCTTGTGGAATTTCAGTGTCCTATAGCTGGCCCCAAATGTCATCCTCCTCATTGTCTGCTTCTGTACTGGTTTTTGGAGCGGTCTTTTTGAATTTGAGGTGGTGTCATTGTAGTACTGCTTCCCAGTTCTCCTAATGAAACCTCATATACTGCATCAATCAAAGGTTGCCTATAATTCAGCTCCTCCATATCCTCAGAAACCACATCAGGAAGGTGTCTGCTCTGGAAACGTGGATCTAGCAATGTTGCTAAGAGATATTCCTTGCTCCGTGTGATGGCTGATACATTTCTTGTCATTGGTAAGTCTGGTAAGCATGTTATTGACTAGAGATTGGTTCATATCTATGTTGTTCCTCATTTTTTCCAACCTTTTTTTGAGAAGTAGAATGAGTGGAATAACTTGGCTAAGGGATGCCTTTTTCTGCACTGACCTCTTTTGTAGCCCTCATGAATGGTTTCACAATGTGACACAACTGTTCCAGCACAGACCATTGAGTAGAATGGAGTACAGTGTCCTCCCTGATATCATTGTATGTGGTATACTCAATGGTAGTTACCTTTTGTTCAAGAATGCATTCAATCATAAAGTACGTTGAATTCCACCTTGTTGCTATATCCCAAACAAGTTGGAGATGAGAAAGACCTTTGTTCTTCTGGATATCAGCAAGGATATCATGGGTTTTTACTGAATGGTTGAAGTGGCCACACACTTTGCACACTGTTCCCACAGTGGCTGATACTTGCTGGTCATTATCCAGGAAGCTTCAATCAGTTAGGTTAAGACAATGTGCAAAATAGTGTATATGTACATAGTGAAGTTACCCAAGCAGTAACTAGTCTTTCCAGTTCTTGCTGAATGATGTGCTATGCATTGTGTGTGTCTTGAAAGTGAGATATGTGGAGAACTGCCATTTTCTGAAATGTGATGAGGTTTTTTGAGCTCTGAGAGATAGTAGGGGTGGTAGTAGTAGTAGTAGTACTGGTTGAAGTGGTAGGGGTAGCAGACAAACTAGTATGTGAGGACGATGATGAGTTGCCCGCAAAAGTGACCCACTGTGCAGTAAGAGAAAGATAGGCAATAGTTTGGCTGCTGGTCCACATATCAGTAGTAAAGTGAACTACCTTGTCCTCAGCCTCTCGGAGAGCATGCCTTACTCGAAGTGTTAAGCTGTCATATATCCTGGGCACAGCAGTTACTGAGAAGTATTTTCTACTTGGCGTTCAATATCATGGTTCTAAGTATTTTATAAGCCTTCTGAAACCCACATCTTCCACAATAAAGTATGGCTGCAAATCAAGTACAATCATTTCTGCTATCTTACGATTTATTGCCAGTGCTATCGGATGGGTTCGTGAATATTTAGACTTTCTTTCAAAAACTTCTTTTAACGTCAGTTGCCTCTTATCAGGGGTAAAGTTACATTTGGCTGGGGGTCTTGCATGACTACATGCCATGCCTGGTAAAACAGAGGACCTTCCAGAATTATTTTGAGGTGAAAGTGGAGTTTTGGATCTTGCCTGGTGACCATCTCCCACTGTTTCAACAGAATGTTTCTGTTCACCGAGAGCCCTGCTAGATTTCCAGGCACCAATGTTAGACTGTTTATTTGAACCATATACAGTATAACAATGGGTTGAAGTTGCAAAAGGTGCCGCATCATTGTTGTGGTTCCAAGATGCCCTTTATTTTTCCCTCTATTAACACAAATATTGCAGTGCACACATATAGCTTGGCAAGCATCCTTGGGGTTTACGTAAAATGATTCCAAACAGTCGAGGTAGCCTGTCTATGTCTAGTAACAAGCTCAGTGGAAATCGGGTGGCTGAGTTTACATGGGGAAGACATATCTGTTGCCAGTGCCCTAAATGACAAATTCACTGACCTCTCAGCCCACCTTGGGAAGCTGCCCATGCCCAATCCTGCAAGCAGCTCACACCCGACCATGCAAACTACTATGGCTGACACTCTACAACCACCTTTTCATTTCAGAGCTGCATCCCCCCAGGACACCTATAAATTACTGAAAAGCCTTCCAAACTGGGACAGTCATGGAAGTGATGGCCTATATCCCCCACTTCCTTAAACTTGTAGCCCCCATGTCACTAAACCCCTGACTACAATTTTCAGTCTTGCTCTGTCCACCTTAGCTATGCTGGCTATATGGAAAATTTCCAAGGTGGTCCCCATTTTCAAAGCTGGTGATCCTCTGTCCATGTGTAATTACAGGCCTATCTCTTTACTGCCACACCTGAGTAAGCTCCTTGAAAAGGTCATCCATCACCAACTCTCTGAGTATGTCAATAAATATAATCTTCTCTGACTACACACGCACAGCTTTAGGAAGTATCATAGTACTTCATCTGCCCTGGCCCACTTTACGAACCATGTCTTCAGAAACATAGATGTAGGTAATCTCACAGGTGCCATCTTCATTGACCTGACCCTGGCCTTTAACCTGGTGGACCACATCTTGCTCCTTGATAGGTTAAGGAGCCTTGGTAATGCTGCAGGGACAGCTACTTGGTTCCAGAGCTATCTTTCTGGCCAGTCCCAAATGGTGTTAAAGGTGCTACCTTGGTGGCTAAGGCTGTAAACACTGGTGTCCCCTGCGTCTACTCCTTTTTTTGATTTTTATGAACCCCCTACTTGCTGACAGCTTTTCATGTGAGGCCATCCTGTATGTGGATGATCTAGTGTTGTTCCACAGCACCAAGTCGCTGACTAACCTCTCCTCCTCACTAACCCAAAACTACAGAGCTGCCCACAACTGGTTCCGGGAGCACGGATTTGTAGTAAACTCAAAGGTTTATTAGGAATGAAATACTAACAACAAAAATGGAAAAGGACCTGGGTGTAGTCATATCAGATGACCTAAAGGTGGGCAAGCAATGTGAGAATGCAGTAAGGAGAGCTGGTGGGATACTGGAATGCACAGGGAGAGGCATCACTAGTAGAAAAGTTGTTATCCCTCTGTACAGACAGTTGGTGAGACCCCATTTGGAGTACTGCATGCAGTTCTGGAGACCCCATCTCCGCAAAGACAGAGACAGAATGGAGGCTGTCCATAGGAGGGCAACTAAAATGTTGCAGGGTCTTCAACAGAAGACATATGAAGAGAGAGAGAGAGAGAGATTAAAGGAGCTTAATATGTATACCCGCAAGGAAAGGAGGGAGAGGGGGGACATGATAGAAACTTTCAAGTACCTCAAGGGAATCAACAAAGTCCAAGAGGGTAGCATCTTTCAGAAAAAGAGATGTACAAGAACAAGGGGGCACAATTTGAAGATAGAGGTGGGATGGCTCAGAGGCAATGTGAGGAATTATTTTTTTCACGGAGAAGGTTGTGGATACATGGAACAGCCTTCTTGAGGAGGTAGGGAAGTCAAAAACAGTGGGGGAATTCAAGAATGCATGGAACAGACATAAGGCAGTTCTAGAGGGGGGTAGGAGGAAATAGGCTGTTGGTTAACTAGGATCTGCAGCTTATCCATTAGGTAGGGAAATGGACAGACTACGTGGGCCAAGCGGTCTTTATCTGCTGTCAAATTCTATGTTTCTGTGTAAACAAAACAAAGGCCATGTTCCTGGGATCTAAACCTAAAATTACTAAACTCACAAATACTCAAGCTATCCTGACAGTCCTATCTCCAGATGGCCCCACCCTTGAAAACGTACCCTTTTTCAAATACTTGGGTGTCACCCTTGGCCCCTCCTTAACTTTCTCCGTACACATCAACACTTTGCAGTGGAGCAACCAAAAACTGGTGGTGGGCTTCCATCTAAAGCAATACTTGGCCCCTGAGGCCAGGATTGTTATGGCTCAGGGCAACCTCCTTCCTCTTATGGACTACTGTGCTCTGATCTACACTCATACCTCCTCCCAACTTCTCACAAGGCCAACCATTGCCTACAGTAACATCTGTAGGTTCGTGTTGCTGGCACACTGCTCCACTCACCATTGCTTCCTTTACCAGTCCCTAGGCTGGCTCCCCCCATCCTCCAGTCAGAAATAGTTACTTCCTCGGCTGCACTATGGATAATGCAATCTGAAACGGTGGCCTGTCCCCCTTTTCTTCCCTGATCAAACTAAAAAACTGCCCCCATAACCTTAGGGCCTCTAACATCCCTCCCTTAGGGATTCCACGGATATCTACGTGCCTGGGGAGTAAAGTGTTCTCCTTTGTAGCACCCAGATGTGGAACAGCCTACCTAGCCCCTTCCGCTCTCTAGACTCACACCTAACATTCAAAATGCACTATAAAACTGCCTTGATGGCCAGGTGCCACATCTACCTGCCCTCCCCGGGTGAAATATCATGCTTCACAATCCTGATGTGGACTCTTCAGTTTTAATCCTGATGTATATGCATCTGTTTTAATCCTGTTGTACTGCACTGAATATCTCTACTGTTAGTTTCCATGAGTCTGTATTTTACTTCTCTGTAACGCTGCTGTATTTGCACATGCACATTGTATCCCTTTTCTATACCATTTTTAAGTTCACCGTGCATGCATGTGTAGTGAACGTCTTGTGGTAGAGTGAGTTTTGAGGGGTGTGACACTGTCCAATGCAGAGTGGTCTGCAAGGGGCTCAACAGTATCACACAAACCATCAGCCAGGCTGATCATGATGCTATTTTGCCTGAAGTGGTCTGCACTTGAAAAGACAATGCTGCGCTAATCATACAGCGGCTTTTTCCTTTCATCTGTAGAACACCACCCAGCAAACAGCTGTTCACTATCCTTAATCTGATCAGCTTGGCTAATATGACTGCTGCCTCCAGGGTCACTTCCTGCATCTATGTAAACACACAGGCCAATAGCACTCAAGGGAAATTAAGAAAAATACACATTTTAACAAACAAACTGGCATCAGGACTCGCTAAATATAAATATAACTTATTTATTTGTGCAAAGGATTTCAAAGCAGCAGACAATACTCCCACCCAGTTTTGCCGTGCTTGGCTTTTTCAAGGGAACACTCATGAGGAGATCAAACGACACTTTTGAAATCACCATCCACCTATCAGCAGGCTGCCTAATTAAAGGCTCACCTGTAATTTAAAGTGACAAGTGCGGAAAAATCACAGATTTATAAATTACCTTATTAGGATACCATTCTACACATACATGGATTAATTAACCCCATACCAAATGTAAAAAAATGTTTAAAACATGTAATAACAAATACTGTTATGAACTACAATCAATTTCTACAACAATCTGTTGGAATCACTCAATATGATTTCTTCGTAATCCTTTTTTGTTGTCATTTTGTATTCAATACGTTTATATTTTTATTTATTCTACAGTATAACTATCTTACATATTTAGCTTTAGTGGAAAAACATGCAGTAAATTAATAGGTACCTCAGAAATGAAAGAAAAATGAAAAAGTGAGGAAAGGAGGGGAAGGGGAAGAAAAGGGGCAACTAAAGAAAAACGGAAAAAAGGGGGGTGAATTTAGGAGAAGGAGAAAGGAAGGGGAAGGAAAAGAAAAAAATGAGGACCATGGTGGAGAGGTGAAGAAAACTTATAGCATATGCTGCTGTATCTACTGGATCCTTACCAGGAGTTAGGTATCTATGGACGGTTTATATTTTGTAAGAGTCTACTTTAGAACCCCTATTCCCTATAACACATAAACTTCTGGTGACCCTATAAGCTCTGCCTACACTCATATGGTGTATATTACTACCTAGATAATCTCCCGAGGGCTTCTCCTTCCTTTATGAATCAACGTCTGTACTTATTCCTATTAAGAGTTGGCATTATGTCCAGTTTCTCATTTAAACCTGGATCATATTGTGCTCCCAACTGAAAAATCCACAATGCTTCTCTGTAGAGTAACATCTTCTAAATCGCCCCCCCTTTCCCTACATAGGCTCTCACTATGCCCTTAAAGCTGAATCTGTGGGCATTTTTATCATTATTCTCAAAAATATGGACTGCAAGTGCATTCCTAAGATCAGTATTTTCTATTGTCCTCATGTATTCTCCCACCTGCACTTTTACCTGTCTAGTGGTTTTACCCACATAGAACTTGTTGCAAGTGCATGTTGCCATATACACCACATGTGTACTATCACAGTTAATAAAGTTCCTGATGTTAAATACCTTGGTAGCATTTGGACTTGTAAATAGTGTGGTTTTCTCCATGCAGAGCAATATCTGCATCTACTGCATTTATGGTTGCCAGCAGGCAATTCTGTTAGCCACGTCTGTTTATCTTTATTTTCTATTGGCTGAAGACTATGTGTCAACATATCCACCAAATTCCTTCCTCTTTTATAACTAAACCTAGGTACTGATTGACAAGTCTTACCCAGTATGGAATCTGACCGTATGATGTTCCAATGTCTCATAATTATATTGAGCACTTCTTTTGACTTACTTCCATAGGTTGTCACAAAATTCAGGCTCTGAGACTCCCCTATTTTTGGTTGTTTTGATTGTTTAATCAAGTCTTCCCTGTTTCTTGTTGTCACTTATATTTCTGCTTGGTCTAATACTTCCTGACAGTATCCCCTGTGTAGAAACCTTTGTCTGCTATTCTTACATTCTATTTGAAAATCTTCCTCTTCACTGCAATTCCTTTTCACTCTTAGGAATTGGAACTTGGGACTTGTGGATGGCAGCTTGTTGCATAGAGGACAGTGTTCCTATCTGTCTCCTTAGTGTACATCTTTGTCTTTATTGCACCATCTGTTTTTTTGAGATATTGACAGGTCTAGGAAACACTCCTCTCCCTTACTTGCGTGAACTGTACATTTTAAGTTAGGATTGGTATATTAAATCCATTCCCTAAACTCATCCAGTTCATCCCTGCCCCCTTTCCACACCATAAAAATGTTGTCTATAAAGCGCCTCCAGAGATCTATCTTACGATGAAAAAAAATTAGTCTCGGGACAATAGACATTTTTTTCTCTCCCAATATCCTAAATATAGGTTGGCATAAATGGGGGCAAAAGTGGCACCCATAGCCATCCCTTTAACTTGCAGGTAATAGAGGCCTTGAAATAAAAATGCATTCAATTTCAACACCAGACGGGCACTTTCACATAGAAAGTCAATCAGACCAGGATCAAATTCTAGCCAGAATCTAAGAACCTGAATTCTGTCTCCATGTGGAATATTTGTATAAAGTGATTCTGTGTCAGATGTCACTAAATACCAATCTTGCTCCAATTGTATTTCATCTAACATTTTTAGAATCTGAGCTGTATCTTTTAAGTAGGCAGGTAACCGGGTCACCAGATCCTTTATGTGTGTCCACAAATTGGGAGGTTGATTCTAATAAGCTCCCTATCCCTGATACAAATGGTCATCCAGGAGGTTCACTTAAACCTTTATGAACTTTAGGGAGTGTATAGAAACAGGCTCTCACTGGATATGTTACCCTCAAAACTTCATATGTAGTTTGAGATATGATTCCTTTATCTAGTGCTTCATCAAGTAAACTGTCTACTTGATGTTTAAAAGAAAGTGTAGGGTCCCCTTTCATTAAATTTGTAGTGATCTCTGTTATTAAGTTGTCTAAGACACTCTTGGACGTATCTATCTGTGTCTTGTATAACCACCGCTCCATCCTTGTCCGCCCTTTTAATAGTTATAGTTTTACTTGCTTCTGTTTGATTATTTCCCTTTCCTTTCTTGTAGTATTCCCATATTGTTTGTTCTTCTGTTTTTCTTTAAAAACATTTCCTGAACTCTGCCTCACACACTCTCTCAAATACTGAAACACTAAAATTATAGGGTGGACAAAAATTGGAGTGTGGTTTAAACTTTTGTAAGTCTACATCCTGAATTAGAATGTTAGGGCTTATTCCTTCTTCTGATGTTAAACTGTCTCCCTCAACACTGTAAATAGACAAATTTTCAGTTAAATCACTCTCCATACTAGATATTTCTAATTGACAGTCAGAAATAGAAGAATTATCAGCTATTTCTATAGATTCATTTCTACTCCAATATGCTTTCAGGTTTAAATTTCTAGCAAACCATTTAAAGCCCATAAACAGTTAAAATGGCATAGTTTCACAAGTTGGAACGAAGGTCAATCCTTTCTGTAAAGTTCTTATTTCTAAAGCATTTAATGTTCTACTCGATAAGTTAAACACATTTATTTCTCCTTTATTGTCCTGCTGCCCCTCCCTATTCCAAGACTTCTGCGTGGTTGCTCTTTTATTTTTGCCCCTGTATTCCTGCTGCTTGTCTGGCACTCTGAAAGCTCACAGATCTTACTTCGAGATACAGCTCTTGCAGCAGGTAACACCATTAGGACTGAAGCCGGCAGGCGTCAAGACCCCACGGAATTCTTCTAGCTAGCTGACTTCAGCGGGGACCGCCCCCAACGTCGGTCCCACCTCCGACGTCAGGCGTACTACATAAGGGGGCAGTCCCGCCAGATTCCCCAGTTCTTTTCCCGCCGTCGACTTGCATGTCTCGACCCTTCGGATTGTTTCTAGCGCATGACGCATGGTTAAGTTCTTCCTTCGGGTAAAAAGTTCTCTTTTTCGGCTCAGTTGCTGTCTGATGTCCTCTCAACCTCCGCTGAAGGCCATCCCTCGAAGTGCGCCTGTGAGGAAGCAAATCGTTCAAGGATCCGCATTCGGCCTGCGTCAATTACTCAAGCCCAGACCACGACACCAGGTCCTGTATTTTCTGCCAAGGGTTCAACAGCGGACCCGGATCCGTCGCCAGAAGGCTCTGCAGGCGTTCCTGCTCGAGGAGAGAATTAAGGCCATGGACACCTCCAAGGGGAGTTCTGCTGAGAAAGCCTGGAAACATTCTGAGAAGCATAGGGAGAAGGCTCCATCCAAGTCCCCGTCTAGGGCCTCCGACTTCCGTAGTTCCGGCTCCCGGTCCGACCATTTGCCTTCCTGGGCCCATTCTCAGCCTCCCTCCACTGCGGTGAAGAAACCTTCGGGCTTCTTTTCTTCCTCACAGGCCAAGACCTCCAGGCCCTCTTCGTCCTCTTCTTCCAAAGCCCTGGTTAGGTCTGGGGACCATCATCATCACCACAAGTCGGGTTCCCGCCATTCCGAACCCAACGTCACGTCTGCCTCCTTGCCTCCTCCTCCTCCCCAGCGGAAGACCAAGGAGCATACCTCGCTTAAGAAGCCGTCGGACTCGACGTCGGCCCGTCCGATGTTGGCCACTCATCATAGGTCCCAGGAGCCGTCGACCACCAGATGCCTGTCGCCGGTCAGGCTTTCGCCCTCTCGGTCATCGGCAGGAGGGCCGATGTCTGCATGAGTCGAGAAGAGGGCCCCGATGCCTCCTACCGACGTCGGTCAGGAAGACTATCACGGAGGAGAATTGACGCAGCCCGAGGACCAGACCCAGTGAACCGGTCCTGTCGAGCCTCCCAGGGAACACTCCCCGCAACCTGAGGCCCCTGAGGAGCAGACACCGGAACCCGGCCACCGGCGCCCGGTCCGTCAGGCCTTTCCTTTTCTGAGGTGAAGGAGCTCTTTACCTACTGGTGGGATACCATTAAAAAGGATGTGGTTCCCACACCAACTCCTCCACCTCCTCCTCCTCCTCCGCCACCTGCGTCCCCTCTGGCCCCTGCGCCCCCTTCTCCATCCGGGGCAGCAGGCCGAGTACCTCTCCCCCAGGAGTCTATGGACCCTCCAAGGGGAAGACCAGATAAAAGGAGACCTCCATCCAGCTCCTCTTCAGGGTCACCCAGTCCTAAGAGACCCAGAAGACACCGCCGTTCGCCTTTGATGGAGGATACAGGATCGGAGTCCTCGGTAGGATCCAGATCCCTCTCTCCCCTTCCGCTCCCTTCTCCGGACCCACGTGAGCTTCCTAGATCTCCTCCGGATGACCCATCGTTCTTGGAAATCATGAGACCTATCCAAGAGAACATGGGCTGGGATGCAGAAGAGTTAGACCCCGAGAGACTACGCCTTGCTAGATATCTTCGGCAGAAGGATCCCAAGCCTGTGGTGGTACCACCCTTGGTGGACACTTTTGTGGACATCACCAAGGCAGCGTGGAAGCGTCCACACTCGCTCCCGTCCATGCCGAAGAAAGCTGACCGCCTGTACAAGGCTCCTAAGGAGGACCAGTACTTGGCTCAACATCCTCTGGCCGACTCTCTGGTCATAACAGCCTCTCATGACCGGTCCCAGAGACCGCAACATTTGATCACCCTGCTACCGGACCCAGAGTCCAAACAGCTGGACACCATGGGCAGGCGCACGTATGCTTCCGCTACCTGTGCCATCAGATCCCTGAACTACTTGACCCACATGGTGCAGTTCCAAAATGCTTTGTGGGAACAGGGACTGGATCTGGCGGAGAAATTGCCAGAAGGTGAGCAGAAGGAGGAGATGTTGCAGCTCCTCCATACGGGTTCGGACGTGGGAACCCAGGTGCTTCGAGCCGCGTATGATTCCGTGGACTTCTCGGCCAGAGCGGCCTCTGGAGACACTCATGGCTCCGTGTCTCCGGATTTAGCCCGGACGTCCAGAAGAACATCATGGACGCCTCTTTCGAAGGAGAAGTTCTCTTTGGTGCACCCTCTGAGAAGGTTCTCACCAAGCTCCAAGAGGCAGGGAAGGCAGTGAGGTCGGTCCAGGCAATGTACCGACCAAAGCTTAGTTCCATTCGTAGGAACCAAAGCTGTTTTCATGGATGGACACAGAGAAAACAGTCCTGCACTGGTCCACAACGGAGGGGCTCTGGTTCCCGCAGAGCCCAGGGAGGGAAGACAGCCTGCGGGCAGAAGTCAGCGCCCAGCTAAGCTGGCTCAGCCCGCGGCTCCCTCTGCCACCACAGCCTGACTCCTTCCTGGCCCCCGCTCCTCAGGATCAACGGGACATCAAGGTCGGGGGTCGTATTGCGAATTACCTGCCAGGATGGCAGTCCATAACCGCCGACTGGTGGGTTCTTCAGTTGATCAAAAAAGGCCACTTTATAGAATTCGCAGACAAGCCACCCTCGAGGCCTCCTCTGCTCTCCCATTACTCGGGTCAGCACAAATTGCTTATCAGGCAAGAAATACTCACGCTCCTGCAGAAGGGAGCAGTAGAGTATGTTCCAGAGAACCAGATAGATTCCGGATACTATTCCCACTTCTTTCTGGTTCCCAAGAAAACAGGGGACCTCCGTCCAATCTTGGACCTCAGCGACCTAAATATGTCGATGTCGCCCACAAACAATTACGCATGGTGACCCTTCCGGGCCTCATTCCATGCTGAAGCAGGACGCCTTTTAAGGCCCCTAGACATGCAGGACGCCACCTGTACATCCCTGTGGCTCAAGCGCACAGGAGGTTCCTGCACTTTGAGTTCTCGGCTACCATTTTTCAGTTCGGGCCCTTCCGCTCGGACTGTCATCTAAGCCCCAGGGTCTTTACCAAATGCATGGTAGTGTGTGGCGTCATGGAGACAGGGCCACTATGTGTTCCTGTACTTGGACCATTGGCTTTCATGTCCGCCTCCAGAGAGGCGTTGTTGCTGGCTATTCAGAGCACTCAGGACTTGTTTCAGTCTCTGGGCATTATAATCAACTACGAAGTCTCTCCTCAGACTGGCCACAGAAGCTGCAGTTCATAGGCGCAGTTCTGGACACCGTTCAGAGCTTTTCTCCCAGATGACGAGCGAAGCGTTCAGATCCCTCATCAGGGATCTCTTAGCGAAGAAGATTGTCCCTGCCAGGCTGGTCCTTCGTCTGCTCGGACACATGGCTGCGGCCATTCCGACCGTCCCTTTGGCAAGGCTCCACATGCGGGTAACTCAGTGGATGCTCTAGGTGCAGTGGGACCAAAGGCAAGACCACATGCAGCATCCGGTCAGAATCACAAATGCCATGATTCGAGACTGGCAATGGTGGCTAGACCCAGGGACACTTTCTGCAGGTGTCCCGTTTACAGCACCATCTCCGGAGATAATCCTCTCCACAGACGCCTCAGGGCTAGGGTGGGGAGCGCACTTGGACGGGGTGAGGTCCCAGGGAACATGGACCCCTCAGGAAGCCCACCTCCACATCAACGTCCTAGAGATGAGGGCGGTCCTGGACGCCCTGCAGGCCTTTCAGTCAGAAATCCCGTCGGGCACTCTTCTGCTTCAGACAGACAACACAGCGGTGATGTATTACCTCAACAAGCAAGGAGGCGCACACTCTTACCCCCTTTGCAGGGAAGCCATGAGAGTGTGGGATTGGGTAATTCGACACGGTGCGAACCTGATTGCAGTTCACGTTTCTGGAGTGGACAACACAATCGTAGATGGCCTGAGTCGCTCCCAGGCCAGAGTCCACGAGTGGGTACTTCTTCAAGGGGTCGCAGAGGATCTGTTTCTTCGATGGGGCACTCCAGAACTGGACTTATTCGCTTCCCCATCCAACGCAAAACTGCCCAATTTTTGCTCGCTAGATCCAGGGCCTGGTGTTTTCTGGCGAGACGCGTTGTCCCTCTCCTGGACGGACAGATTCCTCTACGCTTTCCTCCTTCCCTGCTGATCCAGAGAGTTCTTCTCAACCGCGCAGGAGCATGCAACAATGATCCTGGTAGCCCCATTCTGGCCCAGACAGATCTGGTTCCTTTGCATGCAGCTGTCCTGGGAACTCCAATTTGCTGCCTTTCAGCTCCCACTCTTGTCTCAGGAGGAAGGTTCTCTAGTCCACCCGGACTTACGCTCACTGAACCTGCATGCTTGGCTCCTAGAGACATAGCCATTTTGCGACACTGGGTCTCGCAAGAGGTGGCGGAAGTCCTTCCCGGCCAGAAAGCCGGCAACGCATGCGACGTACGCCATGAAATTGCGCCGTTTTTGTCTGTGGTCGCAAGCATGCGGCTTTTCCCCTCTAGGTTGCCCGGTGAAAGCGGTGCTAGAATACCTGCTCTCCCTTTTCCATTTGGGTCTCGCCTACACTTCTATTAAGGTGCACCTCTGCGCTATTTCTGCCTACCACTTCCGAGTGGGACAGCGCACAGTGGCGCAACTTGATGCCTCTCGAGACTTTCTGAGAGAGGTGTTACACCTTAGGCCACCCATTAAGGACCCTGTTCCTCCATGGGATTTACTTTTATCCTGGAACAACTCACTTCCCCTTTGAACCTGCTGCAGATTGTGAGCTGCGTTTCTGTCATGGAAAACGTTATTTTTAGTGCTGTTACGTCAGCAAGGAGAATTTCTGAGCTTCACGCTCTCATGTGTAAGGAACCTTATTTGATTTTCCACCAGGACAGAGTGTCCCTGAGGACGAATCCTAAGTTCTTGCCTAAGGTGGTCTCTGCACTCACTCTCAATCAGGACATTGACCTGCCTGTTTATTTCCCTAAATATGCTAATAGAGGAGAAGCGCTGCTCCACACCCTGGATGTTCACCGCTGTCTTAGGTACTACCTGAGCAGGACTAAACAGCTTCGCAAGTCGGAGCAACTCTGTTTCCTTCGCTGAGAGGATGATGGGCCAACCAGTATCGAAGCAGTCCCTTTCTCGCTGGCTTGTCCAGTGTATATCATACTGCTATGATGATGTAAGCTGAAGAAGCCCCTCCCTGGTACAGTCCGGGGTGCCATTCCACCAGGGGTGGATACCTCTTGCAGCACTTCGCAACGCCTACTCCTCTGCCATTTGTGCTGCAAACCACTTGAGCTCGCATACTTTTATCAGGCATTACAGCCTGGACATTGCTTCACGGTGAAGAGCTGGTTTTGGCCTGGCGTGTCTACAGGGTCTCCTGTCCTAGAATCAGGACTTGGATGGATTTTCTTAGTTTCCTCCTCCCAGAATGCTTCGAGCGTTATTGGCAGGAAATCAGTCCAATGGTGTTGCCTACTGAGAGCTGTATCTCGAGTAAGATGGTACAGTTACGTAAGGACTTACAGTAACAGTAGATCTTGAGGAAGAGCTCTTTGCAGCAGGCTCCTTCCCCCCCACCTTCCCCCTTGCAGGGCGTGGCTTACCGAGCCTTGAGCAGGGCTTCACGCTTTGTCTTCTGATGGTGGATCCCTCGGTCTCCCATTCTGATGTCAGTCCTGTGGCGGAAGTCTCCGGCCGGGAGAGCCTGGGGAATCTGGCGGGACCGCCCCCCACTTATCTGTACCTACGCCTGGCGGGCCGGGACCGACGTCGAGAGGTGATCCCGCTGAAGTTAGCTAGCTAGAAGAATTCCGTGAGGTCCTGACGCCTGCCGGCTTCAGTCCTAATGGTGTTACCTGCTGCAAGAGCTGTTCTCGAAGATCTACTGTTACGGTAAGTTCTTACGTAACTGTACTTCAAACAACATGAAGTCTTGCTATAATTTGACTATTGCAGTTTGTCCCACCATTAGAACTGCTCCGGAGGTGAAAAAGTTAACTTCCATGCCAGGCATGGAACTTGGAGCGCGAGCTCGGTTTGAGAAGCTCTGTCTGGAAGATTTCAAACTGAAACTGTCAGATTCTTTACTCCGCCTCACTGAACAGTCGCTCCGGAGATTCCTCCTACTGCTCAGTTCATTTCTCGGTTTAAACAGTATTTTCTCGGTTAAATTCAACCGCGATTATTATTATTTTAACCGCAAACCGATCGGTTCAAGCTCTGTCTGTGGTATTGTAGGTAATAGACAGGTTTATTTCTGTGTGGAACTTGTAAATGTTTATCGGTTCGGTTCGAACCGATCAGGTTGTTTTAAAACTTTGTTCTCAAGCATTTGAAAGCTTTTAGAGTGCGGTTCCCGGTTCTTATCGGTTCTAAAAAAAACGGATTTCATTACGGTTTTTTCCACGACCCGTGACACGGTTGGGAACCGATAAGGGTGTCTTGCCTGGCACTGCCATTAAAAAGGCAAGTTTTTGGTTAGGCTGGCATTATGTCTGAGAAACCCAAAAGAAAAACCGGGCCCACTGGGTTTCAGCACTGTAGTGTCTGTGGGGAAGCCTTTGCCAAGGCTGACCCAGACACCACATGTGTATATTGTCTGGGGTTTGACCACCTCAATTCAGACTGCCAGATTTGTAAGAACTTCCCTGCAGCTACCCTGGATAAGAGAGTTGGTAGGCTCAGGGAACGAGAGGCCATAAAGTCCGCTGACCCGATGACAGCCCGGTTCGGTGCCCAACCGGACCGAGAGGATGCCTCTGACCAGGCGAGACTTCCTCGGGCCAACGTAAAGCTGGCTCTGAGGAGCCAGTTCCAGCAAAGAAAACTAGAAAATCAGCAGCTGTGGAGTCACAAATTCCTTCTCCAACTGCTGCAGAGATAGCTAAAGCAATACAAATTGTCCAGTCACTTTCTCCGGTTCCGTCCGAACCGCCACTGTCTGGCAAAAGGTCGGTTCGGCCGGTTCCACCAGTTCAAGAATATGATATAGAAGAGTTTTATGAACCAGAGGAGGGGGAGGATGCTTATGAACAGTGTGAATGTGACTTTGAGAGTCTGGATGTGCCCATTGAACCGGACATCTCTCCAGACAGACCTTTAGAATCTCCCCACGCTTTTGAGTCCCTTCTCATTTTCTGTTTTATAAAAGGTTGTTGAAACCCTCCAGCTCCCATTGGAGGGAAGCTGTGGATGAGCAAGAGGAACCTGACTTTGTGGAAATGATGGATATCCCAGAGTCCAGGAGATTGTCTATTCTTTACATAAATCATTTAGGAAACAAACAATAAAAATTTTAAAAGCTCCTTATTCTGTGCCTCCTGTGGACAAAAAGATGGACAGGAGGTACACTTTGTCGAGTCCTGATACAGAATTTCTTTCACAGCAATGCAGTCATGTTGTTAGTAGTTCAGGCTGCAGCCTGTGATAAGTAATATTCCCTGGCTTCACATCCTCCTGACAAGGACTCCAGGAAAATTGATGCCATGGCTAAAACAATACATGGCAGCGTCCTTGGGACTCAGGCAAGCAAATTACATGGCTTATGTGACAAGATACCAAAAATCTAGATGGGACACTGTCATGGCTTTTGGCAAACAGGCCCCTGGCCAGCTTGCCATGAGCTGAGCAGGTGGCTGCTGATGGTATTAAGGCATCCAAGGTGCAGTTCCATGCTGCTGTGGATTCTAATGATGTATCCTCTAGAGTCATGGCTACATGTGTGGCCTTGGTAGATTGGCTTGGCTCAGGTGTATTTAGTTTGTCACAGGATACCCAGACTAAGGCTATGGATTTTCCCTAGGTAGGAAATTTCTGTTTGGGGAGCAGACAGAGAATTATATGAAGAAATGGATGAATATAGAACCACTTATAGGAGTGCACTAGCCAAGGAGCGGCAAGCCACTTCTCAGAGGCAGAACCTCAGGGTAGAGGCAGGCCTTTCACAGGCCTTTTACCAAACCCATGCCTCCTCTGGCTATGCTCAGAGGGGTTCTTCAGAGGGAGAGGCAGATGGGGTGCAAGCAGGCCTGCTCCCAGCCCAAAGCTCCTGCCAAACAGGCACCTGATGGGGTGCCTAGGGGCGATTCTGCATTACCTGTAGGGGGCAGGCTGGCTTGCTTCGTTCAGGACTGGGAGTCTTTAACATCAGACAAGTGGGTCCTGAAGTAGTAAGCCAGGGTCTGGTCTCAGCTTCAAAAATTTCCAAGATGAGAATCAGATCTTTTCCACCTGCAAACCCTCTAGAGACTTTGCTTTGGAAACAGAAGTCTCAACCCTCCTGGCTCTCAGAGCTGTAGAAAGGGTTTCTCCCCTACACCAGGGCAAGGGTCTGTACTCCAGGTACTTTCTTACCCCAAAAAAGACAGGAGAATGGCGGCCCATTCTGTACCTAACATATCTGAACAAGCACCTTTTAAAACCAAAATTCAAAATGGTGACTCTGGGAATGATTTTACCTTTTCTAAGGCCAGGGGACTGGCTAGCTTCCCTGGACCTCAAGGATGCCTACTTCCATGTTCTTATCAGAAGCTCCCACCGAAAGTACCTCAGATTCTAACTGCCCTCAGGCCATTACCAATTCAGAGCAATGCCCTTCGGCCTTACCTCTGCCCCAAGGGTATTCACAAAATGCCTGGCAGTGGCAGTTGCTCATTTAAGAAGGCAAAAGATTGCCATCTTTCCCTACCTAAACGACTGGCTCATTGTAGGCCAGTCTCCGGACCAGGTCAGATGACACCTGCAAGTTACCCAGCAGCTGCTCACCTCTCTGGGCTTTCTTCTCAATCTTCCAAAGTCAGTTCTGGAACCTGTCCAGGTACTCACCTTGTAGTGCAGACTGACACAAAGCAGGCCAGGCTTCCTTCCCTAGAAAGGGTAAGGAACCCAGGTGGCCCTGGCCTCCCTCCTTCACTTTGCAGGTGTCTCGACCAGCAAGGCACTTCCTACAGCTCAGTGGGACACATGGCTGCTTCCACAGCTGTAGTGCAAGGAGCAAGATTTCAGATGAGGGACATTCAGTTCCACTTGAGAGCCTTTTGGTCTCAAAGAAAAGATCCCCTATCCAAGTTGATCCCAGTGACTCGAACCCTGATCCAGGCCCTTCACTGGTGGTAGGATCAGAGCAATCTGAGACTAGGGGTCCCCTTCATCCCTCTGTCTCACTCCTTGACCCTTACTACAGATGCGTCCCTTCTGGGATGGGGAGCTCACATGGGCGACCTCTCCACCCAGGGAGTGTGGTCCCCTCAGGAATCTCTGCTCCACATCAATCTGCTGGAACTCAGAGCTGTTTTTCTAGCACTTCAGGTTTTTTCTGCATCTGTTCAGAACAAAGTGGTACAGGTCAGAACAGACAACACCACTACAATGTGGTACCTCAACAAACAAGGGGGCACTCGGTCTTCGGGCCTTGTGCACCGAGGCAATGAAGTTGTGGTCTCTGGCTTATTCCCTGAACACTTCCCTCATAGCAGTTCACCTCCCAGGCAAGGACAATGTCCTGGCAGATGCTGTCAGCAGGATTTCCCAGGGCCATCACGAATGGTTACTGGTTCCCCGAGTACTGGGGATAGTTTTTGCCAGATGGGGTACCCCTCAGATAGATCTTTTTGCAGCCCCAGACAATCACCAACTTCCACTGTTTTGTTGCAGGCCCCCAGTGATGGGCTCAGTCCTCCTGGATGCCTTTCTCCTCGATTGGGAAGGGAAGTTTCTATATGCCTTTCCCCCCCCTTCCCTCTCCTGTTCAAGGTGCTAGTCAAAATCAGATCCCAGCCCTGCAAGATGATCCTGATTGCTCCAGATTGGGCCAGGCAGCCATGGTACCCACTCCTTCTGTCCTTAGCAGTCCATCTTCCCCTGTTTCTCCCCAGGAACCACAACCTGTTAACTTGTGCCCAGGGGAGAGTTTGGTATCCGAATCTCAAATCCCTGAACCTCAAGGCCTGGCTCTTGAGGAGTAAGAATTTGCTGACCTACACCTATCTCAAGGTGTTCTTGAAATCCTGAAAGCTTCTAGATAGCCTTCCACTAGGGCTACTTATAACTCTAAATGGAAAAGGTTTTCCATATGGTGTTCTGGGAAGCATATTTCCCCGGAATCTGCTGATTTGCCCATTGTTTTGGACTATATGGTCCATCTTAATTCTTTGGTACTGAGACCAGCTACCCTGAAAGTGCATTTGGCAGCTGTCTCTGCTTTTATTTCAGCAGGAAAACCCTCTTCTTTCCACTCACCCTGTATTTTCCAAGTTTTCAAAGGATTACTTCATACTAATCCACCTTCAGGGCCCCTGCTCCTGCCTGGGATCTTAATGTTTGCATTGCTCAGCTGATGCAACCTCTTGAACCTCTGTCTTGGCAGAGCTGTACTTGACTTGAAAACTGTTTTCTTAGCCATCACTTCTGCTAGAAGTATAAGTGAGTTACAAGCTTTGTCAGTGGAGACTGACTTTATTTTTTCACAGGGATAAGGTAGTCCTCAGGACTAACAGAAGTTTTTGCCTAGGTGGTTTCAGATTTCCACCTTAATCAATCTATCTCCCTTCCAGTGTTCTTCACTGATCATTCCTCCTCTGGTGAGAGGAGGTTGCATCAGCTTAGATGTTAAGAGGGCCCTAAGTTACTACACAGACGTACCAAGGGTCACAGGTTCGATCCGTCCAACTATTTCTCACTTATATGGTGAGGTTGGGAAAGGAAACCTGCCACTAAGAGATCCATTGCCAGGTGGATTGTCTCTTGTATCCATTTTGCTATCAAAACTGGGAAAGGTTCCCCTTCAGGCCTGAGGCTCACTCTACCAGAGGTACAGCTGCGTCTCTAGCTGCTGCCAGAGGACATCCTATCTTAGAGATATGTCAAGCAGCTACTTGGAAAATCGTGCACATACTTTCACCAAGCATTACTCCCTGGATATCCAGGCCAGGAGGGATGCTCGGTCTGGCACAGCTGTGCTCAGAGCCTATTCCCTAAGTAGGTTCTGTCCTCCTCCATGGAGGTACTGCTGTGTAAGCCCAGATATTCATAATATAGCAAGACTTCATGTTGTTTGAAGAAAAATTACTCACCTTAGTAATGTTGTTTCTTCTAATGGAGTCTTGCTATATTATGACCTCCCCCAGCTCGCCCCTCTCAGAACTTCTACTTGGGGTATGGGGTGGGCATTCCAGTGTTGGCACTTTTTTGATGCCCATTTTTTGTTTCCACCCCTTCTTTTTGGGGTGTTTGGGTGTTGTGTTTTATATTATCTTATTTCATCTTATTTAATTTTCTGGTCCCCTGACTTGAGTCTTAGTGTTGGGACCAGGAAAATGTGTTAATATTTAAGTAGCCAGTTGGCTAGTGTAGTTACAGCTTCACACAGAACCTTAGTGAGTTTTGCTTCAAAGATCTGACAGTTTCAGTTTGAAATCTTCCAGACAGAGCTTCTCAAACCGAGTCATGCTCCAAGTTCCATGCCTGGCATGGAAGTTAACTCTTTCACCTCCGGAGCAGTTCTAATGGTGGGACAAACTGCAATAGTCATAATATAGCAAGACTCAATTAGAAGAAACAACATTACTAAGGTGAGTAATTTTTTCTTTCTCTGTGTTCTCAGGTTCATGTGAGGTAATGGATCTGGGTCCATTGGTGTCATGTCTTCCTCGTAAAAATTCTCCAGTACTTCACTTTCAAACAACATGAAGTCTTGCTATATTATAGACATTAGCAGTTTGTTCCAGCTCTAGAACTGCCCCGGAGTGAAATGGTTAAAACCATTCCAAAATAGAATTTTGGCACGAGAGCAGCTCTATCTGTGTCATTTCAAACTTGAACTGTCAGATTCTTTACTCCGCCTCAGTGAACAGTCGCTCCGGTGATTTCTCCTTCTGCTCGGTTCATTTCTCGGTTTAAAAAGTGTTTTCTCGGTTGGATTTAACCGAGAATAGTTTTATTTTAACCGCAAAACCGTTCGGTTCAAGCTCTATCTGTGGTAACCGTAGAATAAATGAAGGTTTTGTCTGTGTGGAACTTTAGAGTTATCGGTTCGGTTTTGAACCGATCAGTGGGTTTAAAACTCATTTAAAACTAAAAGTTACTATTTTAGAGTGCGGTTCGGTTCTTATCGGTTCTAAAAAACGGATTTATTATGGTTTTCCAATACCTGTGACAGGTTAGGAACCGATAAAGGGGTGTCTTACCTAACACTGCATTAAAGGGCAAGTTTTTGTTAGGCTGGCATTATGTCTGAGAAACCCAAAGAAAAACCGGGCCCACTGGGTTTCAACACTGTGATGTTTGTGAGGAAGTCTTTGCAAGGCTGACCCACACACACATGTGTTTATTGTCTGAAGTTTGACCACCTCCAGTCAGACTGCCAGGTATGTAAGAATTTCCTGCAGCCACCCTGGAAAAAGATTGGGCAGGCTCAGGGAACAAGAGGCTAAAAGTCCGCTGACCGGATGGCCAGCCCGGTTCGGTGCCAACCGAACCAGAGGAGTGCCCTCTGACCAGGCCAGACTTCCTCGGGCAAAGAAAAGCTGGTTCTGAGGAACCAATTCCAATAAAGAAAACAAGAAAATCAGCAGGTCTGGGTCCAAAATTCCTTCTACAACTGCTGAGATAGCAAAGCCATACAAATTGTCCAGTCACTGTCTCAGGGTCCGTCCAACCACCACTATCTGGTAAAGGTCGGTTCGTCCGGTCCCAGTGGTTCAGGATTATGATATTGAGGAATTTTATGAACCAGAGGAGGGGAGGAGGATTATGAACAGTATGAATGTGGCTGGGAGGTCTGGGTGTGCCCATTGAACCGACATCTCCCCAGACAGACCTTTAGAATCTCCCTATGCTGTCTGAGTCCCCATCTCATTTTATGTTTTATAAAAGTTGCTGAAACCCTCCAGCTTCCTTAGAAGAGGCTGTGGATGAGCAAGAGGAGCCTGATTTTGTAGAAATGATGGATATTCCAGAGTCTAGGAGATTGTCTATTCCTTTACATGAGTCTTTTAGGAAACAAACAATTAAAATGTTAAAAGCTCCTAATTCTGTGCCTCCTGTAGATAAAAAGATGGACAGAAGGTATACATTGTCAGGCCCTGATACAGAATTCCTTTCTCAGCAATGCAGTCATGTTGGGTAGTTCAGGCTGCTGCCTGTGATAAAGCTAATATTCCTTGGCTTCACATCCTCCTGACAAGGATTCCAGGAAGATTGATGCCATGGCAAAAACAGTATATGGCAGCCTCTGGGACTCAGGCAAGCAAATTATATGGCTTATGTAGCTAGGTATCAGAAATCTAGATGGGATACTGTTATGCAGTTGGCCAAGCAGGCCCATGGCCAGCTGGCTAGTGAACTAGAACAGGTGGCTGCTGATGGCATTGAAGCCTCTAAGGTTCAGTTTCATGCTGCTGTGGATGTTAATGATGTTTCCTCTAGGGTCATGGCCACATCTGTAGCTTTTGTAGGTTGGCCTGGCTCAGGTGTACTAGTTTGTCACAGGATACCCAGACTAAGGCTATGGATTTTCCTGTGGTGGGAAATTCTCTGTTTGGAGAGCAGACAGAGAATTACATGAAGAAGATGGATGAATATAGGACTACTTACAAGAGTGCCCAGGATAAGGAGCGGCAAGCCACTCTTCAAAGGCATGCCCCCAGGGGTAGGGGTAGGCCTTTTCACAGGCCTTTCTACCAGACTCAGGCCTCCTCTGCCTATGCTCAGAGGGGCTTCTTCAGAGGCAGGGGCAGACGAGGGGTGGGCAGACCTGCTCCCACCTCCCAGCCTAAAGCTCCTGCAAAACAGGCACCCTGATAGGGTGCCCAGGGCTGATTCTCCTGTACCAGTGGGGGGCAGGCTGGCTTACTTCAGTCAGAATTGGGCTTCTTTAACCTCAGACAAGTGGGTTCTGGAAGTAGTAAGCCAGGGTCTGGTTCTCAGCTTCAAAAGTTTCCCAGGTTGAGAAGCAGACTTTTTCTACCTGCAAGTGCTTCAGAGACCCTCGCTCTGGAAACAGAGGTCTCATCCCTGTTAGCTCTCAGAGCAGTAGAAAGGGTTCCTCCCCTGCATCAGGGCAGGGGTCTGTATTCCAGATACTTCCTTACCCCAAAAAAGACAGGAGAATGACGGCCCATTTTAGATCTCAGATATCTGAACAAGCATCTTCTGAAACCAAAGTTCAAAATGGTAACTCTGGCAATGAGTTTACCTTCCCTAAGGCCAGGGGACTGGCTAGCCTCCCTGGACCTCAAGGATGCCTATTTCCATGTCCTAATCAGAAGATCCCATCGAAAGTACCTCAGATTCGAACTGCCCTCAGGTCATTACCAGTTCAGAGCAATGCCCTTCGGCCTTACCTCTGCTCCAAGGGTATTCACAAAGTGTCTAGCTGTGGCAGTGGCCCACTTAAGGAGGCAGAGGATTGCTGTTTTTCCCTATCTAGACGACTGGCTCATTGTAGGCCAGTCCCCAGAACAGGTAAAATCTCACCTGCAGGTCACCCAGCAGCTTCTCACCTCCCTGGGTTTTCTGCTAAACCTACTAAAGTCGGTTCTGGAACCAGTCCAGGTACTCACCTTTATAGGGGCAGAATTGGACACAAAGCTAGCCAGAGCCTTTCTTCCCCAGAAAGGGTAAGGAATTTAGTGGCTCTGGCCTCTTCCTTCACTCTGCAGGTCTCTCGACCAGCAAGACACTTTCTGCAGCT
The DNA here is from genome assembly GCA_016271365.2 of Neoceratodus forsteri. Classification (NCBI taxonomy): domain Eukaryota; kingdom Metazoa; phylum Chordata; order Ceratodontiformes; family Ceratodontidae; genus Neoceratodus; species Neoceratodus forsteri. Next base: position 639,202,797 of record CM028130.1, on the reverse strand, counting down.
CCTGGGGCACATGGCTGCATCCACAGCTGTTGTGCAGGGAGCCAGATTTCAGATGAGAGACATTCAGTTTCACTTGAGAACCTTTTGGTCTCAGAGAAGAGACCCCTTTCCAAGTTGATCCCAGTGACTCGAACCTTGATCCTAGCTCTCCAGTGGTGGCAGGATCAGAGCAATTAAGAGCGGGGTCCCTTCATTTCCCCTTCTCACGACTTGACTCTCACTACAGATGCTTCCCTTCTGGGTTGGGAGCCCACATGGGCGACCTTTCCACTCAGGAGTTTGGTCCCCAGGAATCTCTGCTCCACATCAATTTGCTGGAACTCAGAGCTGTCTTTTTAGCTCTTCAAGCTTTTTCTGCATCTGTCCACGACAAGGTGATACAAGTCAGAACAGACAACAGCACAACAATGTGGTACATCAACAAACAGGGGGGCACTCGGTCTTCGGCCTTGTGCACCGAGGCAATGAAGTTGTGGTCTCTGGCCTATTCCCTGAACACTTCCCTCATAGCAGTTCATCTTCCAGGGAAGGACAATATCCTAGCGGATGCCCTCAGCAGGATTTCCCAGGGCCATCACGAATGGTCTCTGGATCCTCAAGTGCTGGGGATAGTTTTTGCCAGGTGGGGCATCCTCAGATCGATCTTTTGCAGCCCCAGACAATCACAAACTTCCTCTGTTCTGTTGCAGGCCTCCAGTGCTGGGCTCAGTTCCCCTGGATGCCCTTCTTCTGGATTGGGAGGGGAAGTTCCTCTATGCTTTCCCCCCCTTTCCTCTCCTATTCAAAGTACTAGTCAAAATCAGATCTCAGCCTTGCAGGGTGATTCTGATTGCCCTGGATTGGGCCAGGCAGCCCTGGTACCCACTCTTTCTGTCTCTGACAGTCCATCTTCCCCTGTGCCTCCCCAGGAATCACAATCTGTTGACTTGTGCCCAGGGAAGAGTTTGGTATCCGGACCTCAAATCCCTCAACCTCAAGGCCTGGCTCTTGAGGAGTTAGAGTTTGCTGATTTACACCTCTCTCAGGGTGTTCTTGAGATCCTAAAGGCTTCCAGAAAGCCTTCCACTAGGGCTACTTATAGTTCTAAATGGAAAAGGTTTTCCATTTGGTGTGCTGGAAAATATTTCCCAGAATCTGCTGAATTGCCCATTTTGTTAGATTACATGGTACATCTTAATTCCTTGGTCTCAGACCAGCTACCCTGAGAGTTCATTTGGCAGCTGTGTCTGCTTTTGTGTCAGCAGGAAAGTCATCCCCTCTTCCTCTCTTCCTGGGTTTTCCAAGTTTTTAAGGGATTACTCATACTAATCCTCCTTTCGGGAACCGGCCCTGCTTGGGACCTTAATGTTTGCATTGCCCAGTTAATGCAACCCCTTTTGAACCTCTGTCTTCTGCAGAGCTTAAGTACCTAACTTGGAAAAACTGGTTTTCTAGTGGCTATCACTTCTGCCAGACGCATAAGTGAATTGCAAGCCTTGTCAGTGGAGACTGACTTTATTTCTTTCCACAGGGATAAGGTAGTCCTTAGGACTAAGAGGAAGTTTTTGCCTAAGGTGGTTTCAGATTTCTATCTTAGTCAATCTATCTCCCTTCCAGTATTTTTCACTGATCACTCCTCTTCGGGTGAGAGAAGGTTGCACAGCCTGGATGTTAAGAGAGCTCTTAGTTATTATATAGCGTACAAAGGTCACAGGTCGAATCCTCCAACTTTTCCTTACCTATGGTGAAGTTGGAAAGGCAAACCTGCCACTAAGAGATCAATAGCCAGGTGGATTGTCTCTTGTATCCAATTTTATCAGAAAGTGGCAGAGCCCCCGGTTTGAGGGCTCATTCTACCAGGGTACAGCTGCTGCCTCTAGCTGCTGCCAGAGATATCCCTTTATTAGAGATTTGCCAGGCTGCTACTTGGAAAGCGGTACACACTTTTACCAAGCATTACTCCCTGGATGTCCACGCCAGAGATGTTGGCTTACAGCACAGCTGTTCTTCAGAGCCTATTCCCTAAGTAGGTTCTGCCCCTCCTCCATGGAGGTACTGCTGTGTATTCTGTAATGTCTATAATATAGCAAGACTTCATGTTGTTTGAAGAAAAATTACTCACCTTAGTAATGTTTCTTCTAATGGAGTCTTGCATATTATAGACCTCCCCAACCTGCCCCTCTCAGAACCTCTACTTGGTGGGTGCGGCAACTTAGTGTGGGCACTACTTATGTCCTGTTAGCATTTTGTCCCCTTTGGGACTTTGGGGGTGTGTATGTGTACGCTGGTGTGTGTGTTTTATTATACTTATGTTCCATTTTCATATTATTAGAATGGTGTTAGTATTTTTGGTCCCCTGACTTGAGTCTTGGGTGTTGGGACCATCAATGGTTGTTATTATTTAGGTAGCCATTTGGCTAGTGTAGGTTACAGCTTCCACACAGACCTTAGTGAGTTTGGCTCGTAAAGATCTGACAGTTCAAGTTTGAAATGACACAGATAGAGCTGCTCTCGTGCCAAAATTCTATTTTGGAATGGTTTTAACCATTTCACTCCGGGGCAGTTCTAGAGCTGGAACAAACTGCTAATGTCTATAATATAGCAAGACTCCATTAGAAGAAACAACATTACTAAGGTGAGTAATTTTTTCATCTGAGCCACTAGCACTTGTTGATGTATAATTTGAGGTGCTGGGGGAAGGACTTTGGGATTTTAAAATGGATTTTGGCTGTTTAGGTTGCTTTTTATTATTATTTTTATTACTGTTAGTTTTATTTTTATTCATTTTGTCATTGTAACTCGACTTTGGCCATGAAAGTATATTCCCTTGAGCATAATCATTTCTGTCTCTCTCATATTTTTCCTTCTTTTGCTCCTTGAGTTTTATATCTTGCTTATCTAACTTTTCTTTTAACTTTCTTTCCAACTCTTGAAACTAGGGATCTTCTTTAAATTTTGCAGCTTGTTCTTCTCTCTGTTTCAATTCCTCCTGCAATACTGGTTGTTGTCCTATATAATCTCTCACCACACATTTAGTTAATGCTGTAGAGCCTTCCTGTTGAGCTGTCTCCCAATCTGTTCGAAATTCCTCTCTCTCTTGTCCATATCCTGCTTTTTTGTAACTCATAAACCCCTTGGTATTCTCTCTACTTTTAAAGCAGCCTCTAAATAATTTTTGTGCCAAAAATGACACCTTGCTTTTAAAGCAGTTTGTTCAAGCTGTTGAAAAGCACTATAAATTATTTCACCTTCCCCCGCATTTCTGTTTACTGCATTTCCACTGTTGCCAACACCATCTGAAGGCTGAACGCCTTCACAAAAAATTCCTTCCTCACCTTGTGTTTGAAATGACAGGTTGTGCATGCCATTCCCTGCACTGATGTTTAATACTTCAGAAAACTGGTATGCCATTATTGAGATAGTTTAAATTTTTGCTTGTTTCACTTACCCTCTCGTGTATCTGTCCCATATTCTAATATTTCTTGCAGTGTCCATGTTCAAAATGCAGATATTTTCAGTTCTTTTCAATCACAAACTTGAGGGGAGGAAAAATAAACTTCCATCATGTAACCAGCATAAACTCGGTTAATAAAGCCTGGGGTGGGGGGAAGGAGATAGAAGATTTTTTTCAAAACCACAGTATCTCTCACAATGTCTCTCCTCATTTGGCTTTTTACCACAATCTGTCCACTCCAAAAATTACTTCCATTTCACTTGAGGTACATCGAGAAAATCCTCATTTACTTCTCCTTCTCTGCTGCTCAAAGTAAAGCAAATGCTTTAATTCTGCCATGGCGTGGAGTGAGCTGTTTTCCAAATAATCGCAACTTGCCACTTTTACCAAAAAGAAACGGCTCCACTCCAACGTACTGTGCCATGTAATTTTCCGAAAACTATTTTAACAAATAAACCGGCACCAGGAGTCACTAAATATAACTTATTTATTTGTGCAGAGGATTTCAAAGCAGCAGACAATACTCCTGACCGGTTTCACCGTGCTTGGCTTTTTCAGAGGAACACTTGTGAGATCAAGCAACACTTTTAAAATCATCATCTGTCAACAGGCTGCCTAATTAAAGGTTCACCTGTAATTTAAAGTGACAAATGCAGAAAAATCACAGATTTATAATTTACCTACTGGAACTGAAATAGACCAGAGGCTACATAAATATGCAAGAAGCCCATGACTCTAAACCCCAGCGCTTAAGTTCGAGTCCAAGGCATGACTCTTTATGCACTGGGGTTTACAATATTACATGCATATTTATATAGCCTCTGTTTTTTTTCATTTGGTGTATTTTGCTTAATTTCCCTCGCGTGATGCTGGCCTGTGTGTTTGTATCCAATGTAGAAATAGTTGCCAACAACGGGGTGCCCAATCCCCATGCTGGTAGTAACCCTCTCCCTCTGACCAGTGTGGGACACTGGGGAGCCCACTGCCAGTATCCCCAGTTGTCATAACCCCCCTCACTACTGTGGAACACTGGGGAGCCCACCCTCTGTATCACCAAACATTTCCATACATTGTCCCTGTAAAAAAGAAAATGGTCCCTCATCGTCTCCCTTGCCCCTCCCACTGAGCACCCCCCAACCCCACCCTATACTTACTACCGGAGGTCATGCGCTGTCAACTTCTCTGGATCAAGACACGTCTGCAGTCTTCAAAGCCAAACCGCAAACTGTAGAATCAAGGCAACTGCTGTATAATGGCAGTCAGTGCGATTTTGAACTTACTGTATGTTGATATCTCAGCCATTTTTGGGTATTTTTGTACCAAATTTTCAACATGGGCTTTTTGGGATGCTGCCTCATGAACACATGCACTGTCATTTCGTTACTCTGTCCTGCAAGGTGATTTTGCGGTTGTTCTGCGCGGAATCACCTTTTGGGACTCAGTAATTAAATAAGAGCACCACTGTTCATGAGGTGGGATCCCAGAAAGCCCATGTTGAAAATTTGGTGCAAAAATACGAAAAAGTGCCTGAGTTATGCGCACTCGTTGACATTTTCATATGCAAGTATGTAACTTTACAATTTTTTATATTCTCACTCTAAATTTTCAACATACACATTTTTTCACACCACCTCATAAACACTATGGCTGTCATTTCTCACATCCTCCCCGAAATGTGTTTTTGCACTGGTAGCACTGAATGGCACGGTTGTTGCCCAAAATCACCTTTTGGGACCAAGTAAGGAAATGACAGTACCAGTGTTCATGAGGTGGGATCCCAAACAGCCCATGTTGAAAATTTGGTACAAAAATATGAAAAACCACCTGAGTTAACACATGCTCATTGACATTCTCCTATGCACATGCGTAACTTTGCCAATTTTTTATATTTTCACTCCAAATTTTCAACATGCACATTTTTTTACACCACCTCATGAAAAGTACAGCTGTTATTTCTCGCATCCTGCCCAAATCGTGTTTCCGCAACTGTGGTGCAGGATGACGTGGTCATTGCACCTAATCGCCTTTCAAACAACATGAAGTCTTGCTATATTATGACATATGCAGTGAGTCCCAACCTTCGAACTGCTCCGGAGGTGAAAGAGTTAACTTTCCATGCCAGGCATGGAACTTTGAGCGTGAGTTTGGTTGAAAACTCTTGTCTGTTGTTAATCAAACTCAAACTGTCAGATTCTTTACTCCGCTTCACTGAACAGTCGCTCCGGAGATTTCTCCTTCTGCTCGGTTCATTTTGTTGGTTAAAGTATTATTTTATCGTTTTTTTGACCCAAATTAAACCCCAACCGATCTGTTCAAGCTCTGTCTGTGGTATTGTAAGTAATAGATAGGCTTACATTTATATTATTCTGTGTGGAACTTGTAAACGTCTTTCGGTTCGGTTTCAACCGATCAGGTTATTCTAAAACTTTACTAGTCCTTATTTAGAGTGCAGTTCCCGTTTCTTATTGGTTCTAAAAAAAACAGATTTCATTACGTTTTTTTCCACGACCCGTGACATGGTTGGGAACTGATAAGGGAGTCTTGCTTGGCGGATTGCCATAAACGGGCAAGTTGGTTAGGCTGGCACTATGTCTGAGAAACCCAAAAGGAAAAACTGGGCCCACTGGGTTTCAGCACTGTAGTGTTTGTGGGGAAGCCTTTGCTGAGGCTAACTCACACACCACCTGTGTGTATTGTCTGGGGTTTGACCACCTCAATGCAGACTGCCAGATATGTAGTAATTTTCCTACTGCCACCATAGAGAAGAGAGTTGGTAGGCTCAGGGAAAGGGAGGCGGCCAAAAAGTCCGCTGACCCGGATGGCCAGCCCGGTTCGGTTCCAACTGAACCGCAGGGAGTGCCCTCTGACCAGGGCGATACTTCCTCGGGCCAACAAAGAGCCAGCTCTGAGGAGCCGGTTCCAACTAAAGGACTAGAATGCCAGCTAGTGTGCCAAAGGTTTTTTCTCCAACCGCTGAGGAAATAGCTAAAGCAATTCAAATTGTCCAGTCACTTTCCCCGGTTCCGCCCGAACCGACACCATCAGGGAAGAGCTCGGTTCGGCTGGTTCCACCGGTTCAAGATTATGATTTTGAGGATTTTTATGAACCGGAGGAGGGGGAAGAGGAGTATGAGGAGAGTGAATGTGGGTTTGAATGTCTGGATGTGCCCATTGAACCGGACATCTCTCCAGACAGACCGTCGGGGGTTTCTCCTCCTAGGCTGTCTGAGTCCCCTTCTCATTTTATGTTCTACAAGAAAGTTGCTGAAACTCTCCAGCTCCCTGTTGAGGAAGCTGTTGATGACCAAGAGGAGCCTGATTATGTGGAAGTGATGGATATTCCAGAGTCTAGGAGTCTGTCTATTCCTCAGCATAAATCTTTTCGGAAACGGACAGTAAAAATTCTAAAAACTCCTCACACTATACCTCCTGTGGATAAAAGGATGGACAAGAAGTATACATTATCAGGCTCTGATATGGAGTTCCTCACACTGCAATGCAGCCATGTGGGGTAGTGCAGGCTGCAGCCTGTGACAAGGCAAATATCCCTCTAGCTTCGCACCCCCCCTGAAAAGGACTCCAGGAGGGTTGATGCCATGGCAAAGGAAACAATAAATGGCAGCATCTTTTGGACTCAGACAGGCAAATTATATGGCTTATGCTGCTGGGTACCAGAAATCTAGATGGGATGCTGTGCTGGCTCTAGCAAAACAGGTCCCTGACCAGCTTGCCAGGGAGCTGGAACAGGTGGCTGCGGATGGTATTGAGGCATCCAAGGTGCAATTTCATGCTGCAGTAGACTCTAATGATGTGTCATCAAGGGTCATGGCTACATCTGTGGCACTTCACAGGATGGCTTGGCTCAGATGTACTACCCTGTCACAGGATACCCAGTCTAAGGCCATAGATTTTCCTGTTGTGGGCAATTCTCTGTTTGGTGAGCAGACAGAGAATTGTATGAAGAAAATGGATGAATATAGGACCACCTATAGGAGTGCACAGGCCAAGGAAAGGCAGGCCACTCCTCAAAGACAACATCCCAGGGGCAGGGACAGGCCTTTTCATAGGCCTTTTTAACAAGTTCAGGCCTCCTCTTCTGCTTATGCCCAGAGGGGGTTCTTTAGAGGGAGAGACAGACGGGGTGCAAGCAAGCCTGCTTTCACCCTCAGCCCAAAGCCCTGCCAAGCAGGCACCCTGATGGGGTAGCCAGGGCCGATTCTCCTCTACCTGTAGGGGGCAGGCTGGCTTACTTTGTCTAGGACTGGAAGTCTCTAACATCAGACAAGTGGGTCCTGGAAGTAGTAAGCCAGGGACTGGTTCTCAGCTTCAAAAAATTTCCAAAGATGAGAGCCAGGTCCTTTCCACCTGCAAATCCATCAGAGGCACTTGCCCTAGAAACAGAAGTTTCTACCCTCCTGGCTTTCAGAGCTGTGGAGAGGGTTCCACCCCTACACCAGGGCAAAGGGTTGTACTCCAGGTACTTCCTTACCCCAAAAAAGACAGGAGAATGGCGGCCCATCCTGGATCTCAGATACCTAAACAAGCACCTTTTAAAACCAAAATTCAAAATGGTGACTCTGGGAGTTATTTTATCCTCTCTAAGGCCAGGGGACTGGCTAGCGTCCCTGGACCTCAGGGATGCCTACTTCCATGTTCTCATCAGAAGCTCCCATCGAAAGTACCTCAGATTCGAACTGCCATCAGGCCATTACCAGTTCAGAGCAATGCCCTTCGGCCTCACCTCTGCCCCAAGGGTATTCACAAAATGCCTGGCAGTAGCAGTTGCCCACTTAAGAAGGCAAAAGACTGCCATTTTTCCTTACCTGGACTAGTGGCTAATAGTAGGCCAGTCTCCAGAACAAGTCAAACTACACCTTCAGGTAACTCAGCAACTGCTCACATCTCTAGGTTTCCTTCTCAATCTTCCAAAGTCAGTTCTAGAGCCTGTCCAGCTTCTCACCTTCATAGGTGCAGAACTGAACACAAAAGAGGCCAGAGCCTTCCTTCCTCTGGAAAGAGCAAGGACCTTGGTCTCTCTGGCCTCCTCTTTCACCCTGCAGGTCTCTCGACCAGCAAGGCATTTTCTGCAGCTCCTGGGGCACATGGCTGCTTCTACAGCAGTTGTGCAGGGAGCAAGATTTCAGATGAGGGACATCCAGTTCCATTTGAGAGCCTTTTGGTCTCAAAGGACAGATCCTCTGACCAAATTGATCCCAGTGACTTGAACCCTGATCCAAGCCCTTCAGTGGTGGCAGGACCAGAGCAATTTGAGACAGGGGGTTCCCTTCATCCCCCAGTCTCATTCCTTGACCCTTACTACAGATGCATCCCTCTTGGGGTGGGGAGCTCACATGGGCAACCTTACCACCCAGGGGTTGTGGTCCCCTCAGGAATCTCTGCTCCACATCAATTTGTTGGAACTCAGAGCAGTTTTTCTAGCACTCCAGGTTTTTTCCACATCTGTTCAGAACAAGGCTGTTCAGGTCAGAACAGACAATACCACTACAATGTGGTACATCAACAAGCAAGGGGGGCACTCGGTCTACGGCCTTGTGCACTGAAGCAATGAAGTTGTGGTCTCTGGCTTATTCTCTGAACGCCTTCCTTATGGCAGTTCACCTCCCAGGCAAGGACAATGTCCTAGCGGATGCTCTCAGCAGGATTTCCCAGGGCCATTACGAATGTGCCCTGGATCCCCTAGTACTGGAGGTAGTATTTGCCAGATGACGCACCCCTCAGATAGATCTCTTTGCAGCCCCAGACAATCACCAACTTCCCCTTTTTTGCTGCAGGCCCCCAGTGTTGGGCTCAGTCCCTCTTGATGCCTTCCTACTCAGTTGGGAAGGGAAGTTTCTCTATGCTTTCCCCCCCTTCCCTCTTCTTTTCAAGGTGCTAGTAAAAATCAGATCTCAACCCTGCAGGATGATCCTGATTGTGCCAGATTGGGCTAGGCAGCCCTGGTACCCACTCCTCATGTCCTTAGCAGTCCACCTTCCCCTGTGTCTTCCCAGGAATCACAACCTGTTAACCTGTGCCCAGGGGAGAGTTTGGTATCCGAACCTCGGATCTCTCAATCTCAAGGCATGGCTCTTGAAGAGTTAGAGTTTGCTGACCTACACCTTTCCCAAGGCGTATTGGAAATCTTGAAGGCCTCTAGGAAGCCTTCCACCAGGGCTACTTATAATTCAAAATGGAAAAGATTTTCCATATGGTGTGCTGGTAAGCATATTTCCCCAGAATCTGCTGACATGCCCACGATTCTGGATTATTTAGTGCATTTGAATTCTTTGGGGCTGAGACCAGCTACCCTAAAAGTGCACTTGGCCGCTGTGTCTGTCTTTTTATCAGCAGGTAAGCCCTCTTCTTTTTCAGCTCGCCCTCTGTTCTCCCAAGTTTTTTAAAGGGTTGCTTCACACCAACCCTCCGTTCAGGGACCCTGCCCCTGCTTGGGATCTTAATATTTGCATTGCCCATCTTATGCAACCCCCTTTTGAGCCATTGTCTTCAGCAGAGCTTAAGTACTTGACTTGGAAAACTGTGTTTCTGGTAGCCATCACCTCTGCCAGGCGCATAAGTGAGCTACAAGCATTGTCAGTGGAGCCTGATTTTATTTCCTTTCACAGAGATAAGGTGGTCCTCAGGACTAACAGAAAGTTTTTCCCTACGGTGGTTTCAGACTTCCACCTTAATCAATCCATGTCTCTTCCTGTGTACTTCACTGACCATTCCTCCTCTGGCGAGAGGAGATTACACAGTTTAGATGCCATAAGAGCCCTTAGTTACTATATAGAACGTACCAAGGGTCATAGGTTTGAATCCCTCCAATTGTTCCTCACTATTGGTGAGGTTGGTAAAGGTAAACCTGCCACTAAAAGATCCATTGCCAGGTGGATTGTCTCTTGTATCCAATTTTGCTATGAAAAACTGGGTAAGATTCCTCCCTCAGGTCTGAGGGCTCACTCTACCAGAGGTACAACTGTGTCCCTGGCTGCTGCCAGGGACATCCCTATCCTAGAGATATGTCAAGCAGCTACCTGGAAAACAGTTCACACTTTTACTAAGCATTACTCTCTGGATATCCAGGCTAGGAGTGATGCTCGATTTGGCACAGCTGTGCTTCAGAGCCTATTTCCTAAGTAGGTTCTGTCCCTCCTCCATGGAGGTACTGCTGTGTAATCTGCATATGTCATAATATAGCAAGACTTCATGTTGTTTGAAGAAAAAAATTACTCACCTTAGTAATGTTGTTTCTTCTAATGGAGTCTTGCTATATTATGACCCCCCCCCAGCCTGCCCCTCTCAGAACCTCTACTTTTGGGATGTGGGTGGGCAGTGCAATGTTGGCACTTCATAGATGCCCACTTTATTTCCACCCTTTCTTAGGGTGCTTAGGTGTTATGTTTTATTTTTCTTACTTGAATCCCCTGACTTGTCTCTTTATTTTGGAATCAAGAACAAAAATGTGTTTTTGTAGTTAGTAGCCGGCGGGCTAATGTAGGTTTACGGCTTCCACACAGAACCTTAGTGAGTTTTGCTCTTAAAGATCTGACAGTTTAAGTCTGAGCTACAACAGACAGAGTGTTCAACCGAGCTCTCGCTCAAAGTTCCATGCCCTGCATGGAAAGTTAACTCTTTCACCTCCGGAGCAGTTCTAACCTGGGGTTATACTGCATATGTCATAAGATAGCAAGACTCCATTAGAAGAAACAACATTACTAAGGTGAGTAATTTTTTCTTCTCTTTCGTCTCATCCTGTATTCTCCAAGTTTTTCAAGGGGTTGCTTCACACCAACCTTCCATTCAGGGACCCTGCCCCTGCCTGGGATCTTAATATTTGCATTGCTCAGCTTATGCAACCCCCTTTTGAGCCTTTGTCTTCAGCAGAGCTTAAGTACTTGACTTGGAAAACTGTGTTTTTGGTAGCCATCACTTCTGCCAAGCACATAAGTGAATTACAAGCATTGTCAGTGGAACCTGATTTTATCTCCTTTCATAGAGATAAGGTGGTCCTCAGGACTAACAAAAAGTTTTTGCCTAAGGTGGTTTCACACTTCCACCATAATCAATCTATGTCTGTCCCTGTGTACTTCACTGACCATTCCTCCTCTGGCGAGAGGAGACTGCACAGTTTAGATGTCAAAGGAGCCCTTAGTTACTACATAGAATGTACCAAGGGTCACAGGTTTGACTCCCTCCAACTGTTCCTCACTTATGATGAGGTTGGTAAAGGAAAACCTGCCACTAAAAGATCCATTGCCAGGTGGATTGTCTCTTGTATCCAATTTTGCTATGAAAAATTGGGTAAGGTTCCTCCCTCAGGCCTGAGGGCTCACTCTACCAGAGGTACAGCTGCGTCTCTGGCTGCTGCCAGGGACATCCCTATCCTAGATATATGTCAAGCAGCTACCTGGAAAACAGTTCACTCTTTTACCAAGCATTACTCCCTGGACATCCAGGCTAGGAGTGATGCTCGGTTTGGCACAGCTGTGCTTCAGTGCCCGTTTCCAAAGTAGGTTCTGTCCCTCCTCCATGGAGGTACTGCTGTGTAGTCTTCATATGTCATAATATAGCAAGACTTCATGTTGTTTGAAGAAAAAATTACTCACCTTAGTAATGTTGTTTCTTCTAATGGAGTCTTGCTATTATTATGACCTCCCCCCCAGCCTGCCTCTCTCAGAACCTCTACTTTTGGGAGGTGGGTGGGCAGTGCACTGTTGGCACTTAGTAGATACCCACCTTATTTTTCACCCCTCCTTTTTGGGGGTTGGGTGTTATGTTTTATTTTTTGGATCCCCTGACTTGAGTCTTTGTTTTGGGACCAAGAAAAAATGTGTTCTTATATATTAGTAGCCAGTTGGCTAGTGTAGGTTTACGGCTTCCACACAGAACCTTAATGAGTTTTGCTCGTAAAGATCTGCCAGTTTGAGTTTGATTAACAACAGACAGAGTTTTCAACCGAGCTTGTGCTCAAAATTCCATGCCTGGCATGGAAAGTTAACTCTTTCACCTCCGGAGCAGTTCGAAGGTTGGGACTCACTGCATATGTCGCAGTATAGCAAGACTCCATTAGAAGAAACAGCATTACAAAGGTGAGTATTTTTTTCTTCTGGACCGGGTAAGGAAATGACAGTAGCAGTGTTCATGAGGTGTGGTCCTAAAAACCCATGTTGAAAATTTGGTGTAAAAATTAAAAAAAAAAAAAAGGCTTTGTTATGGGCATTATGGGACAAGCATAGGGGAGCCATAGAGGTTAAGCAGAGGGAGGGACAGAGGCCGTAATCAAGTACAGGCCTTATAGGCAGATTGGATGGGCTTAGCGGTCCTTATCAGCCAACAATTTCTATGTTTCGCTATGCATGCTCATGACTGGAGAGAGTCACAGGATGTGGGGGAGAGTTACTGGCAGTCACCAAGGAAGAAAGGGACCTGGGGGTTATTATTTCAGATGACCTGAAAATGTCAAAGCAGACTACAAGGGCAGCAGGGAAGAACAGTGGCATGCTGGGGTGCATAACCAGAGGTACCCCCAGCAGAACACAGGAGGTAGAGATGCTGTTATATAAAATCCTGGTCAGGCCTGACAAGGAGTACTGTGTGCAGTTCTAGAGGCTGCACCTTTGAAAGGGCATTGACAGGCTGGAAGTGGTCCAGAGAAGGCTGACTAAGATGGTACAGGTCTTGCACCACAAAACTTATGAGGAGAGATTAAGAAGACTCAGTATGTACTTGCTGGAGGAGAGGAGACAGGGGACATGATAGAAACATTCAAGTACCTCCAGGGCATAAACAAGGTGTAGGGGGAGACATCTTGCAGTACAGGAGGAGTACAAGAAAGATAGGGCATGCCATGACATTGGAAGGTGGCGCGGGGAATGTGATGAATATTTTCTTCACAGAGAGGGTGCTGGATGCACCACAAGAGGTGGGTGCAAGCACTGTGGCCAGATTTAAACATGTATGGCACAGGCAAAGGGGAACCATAGAGGTAAAGCTGAGGGAGTATCAGAAGCTGTAATTAATTATAGGGCTTATGGGCACACCGGATGTGCCTAGCGGTCCTTATCTGCCAACAATTTCTATGTTTCGCTACGCACACTCATGACTGGAGAGAGCTATAGGATGGGGGGTAGCTGCTGACAGTCAGTAAGGAAGAGAAAGGGACGTGGAGGTTATTATTTCAGATGACCTGAAATTCTCAAAGTAGAGTACAAGGGCAGCAGGGAAGTCCATTGGCATGCTGGGGTGCATAGGCAGGAATATCCCTTATTCTACCTGCTTCCTTGATTTGTCATGCCCTACTCAGTACAATACCAATATCAACGGTGAACTCTGGCATTGACAAATGCTTGTCGAACCTGTGAAATTGTATTTCCAAACTGTTTTACCTATGTGCCATCTCTATGGCCCAGGTCATACCTGAAAACAGTCCCTGGGATCAGTTCATTACCTGGTAAACAAATACATAAATAAAAATAACTAAAATCAGTGGAGGATTCAGGTTCATCATGTGAGACAATCATAGAATCCTCTGCAGCACCGTTGCCATCATCATCATCATCACTACTGTCAGACTTTGCTTCATTTTGCGTGGCTTTTGCCTTTGAATTTTTCTTTTTTCCTTTTGACAGTCTACTACTGTCTTTACCTTTTTCCACATTGTCACTGTTAGAACCAGAATGAGACATAGCTAAAAGTAAAGTCACACATTCATTATCAGTCTCACCATGACCATGGCCGTCACCATCATCAGGTTCAGTAGAGCTAACACTTGTAGTCTCAGATTGAATTATTTGATATGCATGTGTTGCAAGTCTAGCAGCTCCACTGTGAGTTGTACCTGTAAGGGCTTTAACTTAATGTGCACTTAGAATACTCTTTGTGCACTTTTCTCAGATGACTTGCTACTGTCTTTCAAATCTTTGTTTGCAGTATTACTGAGCCCTTCTGACATAGACAGTCCAACCCCCACATGCCAAATTTTCAGTATTTTGAGAGTTAGCATGCACATCAATAGTAGGAGCATTTAGCATAGCCCCTTCAACAGACTGAGGTGCTTTTACTTTACTTTTTGGGCTACGACTTTCTGGGCTTTTGAATAAAGTTTTACGTTTACTTCCCTTGCCCCCGACTTTTGCTTTACTATTTTTTGGTGTACTCATAATGCCAGTCTGTAGCTTGTTCAGGGTCAAAAGGAAATGGTGGTGGCTGTCAGATAATTTAATTCACACACACAGGTCTGTCATGCTCACACACACAGTACTGTAGTTCATACACACACTGGACCTAGGCCTTGGTGATGCAGCTGCCACCCACAGAGATTCGGGGACCTGGCTTAACCCTCTGTGACACAGTATTATTTTTTCTTCAAGGATTATTCCATGTGACAGAATGCCCACTGAGCCAAATCTTGTAGATTTACCCCACAGAGCACAGGGAGGAAGAGATGAGAGCTGACTGACTTGTTCAGGGGGGTCACACAGACAGTGTGCAAAAGTGACACTGGTGGCTGGCTGGCAGATTTTATTACACACACACATACACTGCATCTAGGCTATAAGGGTCGATGGTGCTGCTAGCCTACTACCCACAGAGATTCAGGGACCTGACCTAACCCTGTATGACACAGTATTTCTCAGAGACGAGAGCTAACTGACTTGTTCAGGGTGGGGGGGTCACACAGATAGTATGCAAGAAATGGCACTGGTGACCAGCTGTCAGATTTTATTATACACACACACACACACATTAGTTCACAGTTCACACATGACACCTAGGCTATATGGGCTGATGCTGCAGGTCCTGCTACCCACACAGATTTAGGGACCTGGCCTAATCCTCTATGATACAGTATTTATTTACTTTTTCCTTAAAGAATTATTCCATGTGATGGAATTCCCACTGAACCAAAGCTTGTAGACTAATAAATTCCCACTGAGCACAGGCAGGAGATTAGAGCTGACTGACTTGGGGGGCACACAGCAGACAGCAAGAAGGCTAACTTGATTGGGAGTGGTAGTGGGTGGCACAGTTCACCCCCTCTGCTACCTAAATAAAACAAACTCTGGTCAACAACGATATGGCTGTGGAGAGCTTTTGGGATGCTTTTACCCATTATTTCTAATGAATTTGCACAATGCAGATCTACTGAGGGGCAGTTTTAATGTGGTCTTCCTTTTACACATTTTTACAATGTACTTTCCTTGAATATGCCTGCTGATTGCTAAATATTTAGCCTGGATAGTTCACAAAAGAAATGGCATCTTATTTTCGGGTAGCAGGAAGATCACGTGATGTCTAGACTTGAACGGTAGCTCTGACTTCAGGCTCTCTTCTCTCTCTGCCAAATAAGTGCTCTCTATGCTGGTCTGAGTTTAATTTTAACAAAATTTTGGCTGCCTGCAACTGCACTCTACTAACAGCCTACAATCATCTCTGATTTTTTGGTATTTCATATCGGGATCCAAGGAGATGGAAGTAGATGTGCAGTAGGCCCAACCGAGACATACGCCTCCTGCTACTCCAGAAAAACCCTCTAAGAAAGCAAAAGCTCAAACGCAGCAATCAAGTCTCCAAACTGCCTCCTCCTCCCCAACTGCAATCCCTCTAACTGAGGATGATTCTTGCAGGAATTACAGCCTTTTAAAGAATCCTTGCAATCCATTACTACGGAGCTAAAGTCGCTACATATGGATCTCGGAGACTTAGGCCAATGGATTGGGGATACGGAGGCCCGCACTAACTCTCTGGAGAGATGGCAGAAGCAAACGGATCCAGAAATCATCCGCCTCCATCAATAATTTAAGCGACTGCAAGATAAAAGTGAGGACCTCGAAGAAAGAAGCTGTAAGAACAACTTGCTTATTTTCGGATTACCCGAAGCAGCTGAAGGCTCCTCACCTGTCCTGTTTGTGCAGAAATTGTTGACCAAAATTGTTGGACCCTCTCCCCACAATTCTACTTATCTTTAATTGAGTGGGCACATCGCTCTCTTCGTCCACGTCCTAAGGAGGGTTCCCCACCACAGCCTTTTATTTTTAAATTCCTCAGCTATTTAGAATGGCAATATGTCCTGCACAAGTGTTGAGAGCTGCAGAGTATCACTTGGGAGAGTAACTTATTAAGAATTTCCCAGGATTTACTCGCTGAATCCAGGAAAAAATGGGTGGCCATTCATGACACTGTCTCCAAGTTAATAGCAGCCAGCATTAAATTCAGAATGCAGTACCCCGCCACTCTACAAGTTCATCATGCGGGCCAGTGGCATTCTTATGATTCGGCGGATCAGGCATCCCAAGATCTAGCTACTCGCTTTCCAGACCTTTTCAAAACTCCCTGAGGGACTGTATCTAAAGATATGGGCAATGGTTTTAGGGTCCACATAATAAGATAAATCATATCTGGTTTGGAGTTGTGTGGACTCTTGAGGATGGACAACCTTTGGCCGAACTGGCTGCTTTACTTCTTTTTTCTCAGACCTGGGAGGACCTTTTTTACCTAAATGCTGGACATTCCTGGATCAGGAATCATATTCTTCAGCAGATGGGGTTATTTTCTGAAGGGACCATTTGGGTGCACTCTCTTTACCTTCCCCAGGGAAACACACTGCCAGATGTGGTAGTTTGTGATGCATACCCAGATGTGGTAGTTTGTGATGCATACCCCACTATCACATTCATTCCCTGGGGGGATGAGCTTTCTTTAATTCTGCTACAGTCTTGTCTCCCGTATTTAGTAGTTCACTACCATAATTCACTAGCAGTAGCCATAGAATAAGGTAGGGTGACATCTTAATGACAGCACTATACCAGACATCCCAGCTTCCTCATTACTGTTGTGGAGTGCTTCAAATCAAACTATAAGCCTGGAAAGTTTGTTTAGGAATAATTACTTGTTTGGTTATCTTTATTGGGCAGTTGATTACCTCACAGTTAGTCTGAGAGGGTAGGAGGAGGGGGGACCACCTGGGCTCTGGCTGCTGCTAAGCAGGAGCACATCGCAATTCGGTTATGGGGGGGGGGCACCTGGAATTTTACTTATGAGTTGGTTTATATGACCTGCTGTTCAGTATTTTTTTTTGATAGATCTTACCACTCCTGTAACTTTTATTTTAAGGAATATAACACTGGGTCCCAATATCGGACCTCTCCTCGTAGTGCATTTTTTGATAGATTTACCTGGTTATTGCCTTTTTTCCTTTACTTTAGCATATTGGTATGCATAGTAAGCCATACCACCAGGCGCATTGGAGTAAGGGAAGATTGGGGTTCTTACTTATGTTGCTGTGTTTTTTATTTAAGGCGGGGGTGGGGGTTTGGGGTATGGTTTCAGTTTTGGGGAGAGAGGGAGGAGGGGGGATCAGTTTAACTGGTTTTCAAATGTTATTGGTTTTGGGTACAGTATTGGGAGGGTGGTTTAATATGGTGAATAGCTATTTCTTATCTGTGGTACATAGTCCTTGTCATTCCTGGTTCTAAATTTCTGGTACATAGGGATGGGGATTTGGGAGGGAAGGGTAGTTACGGAGTGCACTTGAGGGAAATGTAATACTATTTGCTTTTTTTAATTACTGTGATTATGGCTAAAGGTCTAACTTGAGTTTTTAGCTTGGAGCATTAGAGGTGTCAGAGAGCAATCGAAAGTATATCAAGTCCTTAAACATAACTCGCAATTACATGCTCAAATTTCTTTCATTCAGAAAATCCATCTTCAAACAACATGAAGTCTTGCTGTATTCTGAAAATTGCAGTGATTCCCAACCTTTGAACTGCCCCAGAGAACTAAGGGTTAACTTTCCATGCAGGGCATGGAACACTGAGCTCAAGTTTGTTTGAAGTCTCTGTCTGGAGTGTTTTGAACTCCAACCGACAGAGTCTTTACTCCTTCTCACTGAACGGTCACTCCAGAGATTTCTCCTTCTGCTCGGTTCAAAGTTGGTTAAAGTTTTCAGTTTTTCTTTGGTTTAAACCGAAAAAAAGTACCTGCATAGTCGGTTCAGTCTCTGTCTGTGGTGCTGTGAGTACTAGATAGGAATTGTTCCATATTTCTGTGTGGAACTTGAAAAAGTGTGGTCAGTTCAGCTGAACCGACCATTTGATTGTGAGTTTTGCTATATTTAGTGTGTGGTTACCGGTTCTTATAGGTTCTAAAAAACACATGTTTTAACTGTTTTTTTCCAATACCGTGACATGGTTAGGAACCGATAAGGGAGTCTTGCCTGGTGGTTGCCGAAAAAAGGGTAAGTTTGGTTAGGTTGGCCATGTCTGAGAAACCCAAGAAAAAAATGGGCCCACTGGGTTTCAACACTGCATTGAGTGTGGGGAGGTCTTTGACGAGGCCGATCCTCACACCACCTGTGTTTATTGTCTGGGGTTTGACCACCTCAATTCAGACTGCTAAATATGTAAACATTTTCCCAAATCTATCCTTGAGAAGAGATTAGGTAGACTGAGAGAAAAGGAGGCCGAGAAGTCCGCTGACCCGGATGGCCAGCCTGGTTCAGTTTCAACCTAACCAGAAGAAGTGCCCTCTGACCAGGGTGATACTTCGGACAAAAGGAGAGCAGATTCTGAGGGATCGGTTCCGACAAAAAGAAAGCACAAAGATAAATCAACCGGTTCGGATCCAGAGGTTCATGTTCCGACTGCCGAAGAGATAGCCAGGGCGATTCAGATTGTGGAATCACTCCATTCGGTTCTGACCGATCTGGCTCCTTCTGGCAGGGGTTCGGTTCAGTTGGTTCCCCCGGTTCAAGAGTATACCCTTGAAGATTTTTATGAACCGGAGTTTGAAGAGGAAGGGGAATTTGAGGATTATGATGTAAGTGAAGGTCTGGATGTGCCTGTGGAACCGGACATCTCCACAGACAGACCATCAGGTGTTTCCCCTCTGAGGCTTTCTGAGTCCCCTTCCCATTTTATATTTTACAGGAAAGTGGCTGAAACCCTCCAGCTTCCTATGGAGGAGGCTGTAGACGATCAAGAAGAGCCTTAGTATGTAGAGATGATGGATATCCCAGAGTCCAGGAGACTGTCTATTCCCCTCCATAAATCTTTTGGGAAACACACACAAAAAATCTTAAAGTCTCCTAACACTATACCTCCTGTGGATAAAAGAATGGACAAGAGGTTTACACTTTCAGGCTCAGACACAGAGTTCTTATATCAGCAATGCAGCCATGTTGGAGTAGTGCAGGCTGCTGCCTGTGACAAGGCAAATATTCCCTTGGCTTCACACCCCCCTGACAAGGACTCCAGGAAGATTGATGCCATGGCAAAGAAGCAGTACATGGCATATTTAGGACTCAGGCAGGTGAATTACATGGCCTATACAGCCAGGTACCAGAAGTCCAGGTGGGACACTGTACTGGCACTGGCTAAACAGGCCTCCCCCCAGCTAGCCAAGGAGCTGGAGGCGGTGGCTGCAGATGGGATTGAGGCATCTAAGGTGCAATTTCATGCTGCCGTGGACTCTAATGATGTCTAATTAAGAGTCATGGCTACATCTGTGGCTCTTCGGTGGATGGCTTGGCTCAGATGTACTAGTCTCTCGCAGGACACCCAGGCTAAGGCTATGGATTTTCCTGTAGTGGGTAATTCTCTGGGGAGCAGACAGAGAATTACATGAAGAAAATAGATGAGTACAGAACCACTTACATGAGTGCTCAAGCCAAGAAAAGGCAGGCAACTCCTCAAAGGCAGCAGTCTAGGGGCAGGGGCAGACCTTTTCAAAGGCCTTTTTACCAAACACAGGCCTTTTCTTCCTTTTCTCAGAGGGGGTTCTTCGGAGGGAGAGGCAGAAGGGGAATGAGCAGGCCTTCATCCACCCCTCAGCCTAAAGCCTCTGCCAAGCAGACACCCTGATGGGTCTGCCCGGGTTGACTCTCCTATTCCAGTAGGGGGCAGGCTGGTTTACTTTTGTCCAGGACTGGATGTCTGTTATATCAGACAAGTGGGTCCTGGAAGTAGTAAGCCAGGGACTGGTTCTCAGCTTCAAAAAATGTACAAAAATGAGAGCCAGATCTTTTCTACCTGTAAATCTTTCGGAAACTCTTGCCCTAGAGGCAGATGTTTCTTCTCTCCTAGCTTTAAGAGCTATAGAGAGAGTACCTACCCTACACTGGGGCAAAGGACTGTACTCCAGGTACTTCCTGACCCCCAAAAAGACAGGGAAGTGGCGACCCATCCTAGGCCTAAGATATCTGAACAAACATCTGTTAAAACCAAAGTTCAAGATGATAACTCTGGGAACAATCCTTCCCTCTCTAAGGCCAGGGGACTGGCTAGCCTCCCTGGACCTCAAAGATGCCTTCTTTCACATTCCCATCAGGTGCTCCCACAGAAAGTACCTCAGGTTCGAGTTGTCCTCAGGCCACTATCAGTTCAGAGCAACGTCTTTGGCCCAACCTCAGCTCCAAGGGTTTTCAAAGTGCCTGGCAGTAGTAGTTGCCTTCTAAGAAGGCAAAGATTTCCATATTTCCTTATCTGGACGATTGGCTATTAGTGGGTCAGTCTCCAGACCAAGTCAGGTCTCACCTGCAAGTGCTCACTTACCTAGATCAGCTCCTTACTTTTATAGGGGCAGAACTGGACACACTCAAAGCAAGAGCCTTTCTTCCTCTAGAAAGGGCAAGGGCTCTTATGGAACTAGCTTCTTCCTTCAGCCTTCAGGTATCTCAACCAACAAGGCATTTCCTCCAGCTCTTGGGCCACATGGCAGCTTCAACAGCAGTGGTCCAAGGGGCAAGATTCCTGATGAAGGATATTCAGTTCCACCTGAGAGCTTACTGGTCTCAAAGAAAGGACTCCCTTACCAAACTGATTCTAGTGACTCCAACCTTGATCCAGGCCCTCCAGTGATGGCAGGATCAGGACAATTTAAGGCAAGGTGTTCCTTTTGTTGCCCAGCCTTGTTCAGTGGTCCTTACCACGGATGCTTCTCTTCTGTGCTGGGGAGCCCACCTGGGGTCCCTCACTGCCCAAGGCCTGTGGCCCCCCAAGAATCCCTTCTCCACATCAATCTTCTAGAGCTCAGGGCAGTTTTTCTAGCTCTAAAAGTGTTCTCACAGTCAGTTCAGAACAAGGTGGTTCAAGTCAGAACAGACAACACTACCACCATGTGGTACCTCAACATGCAAGGAGGCACTCGGACCACTGCCTTGTGCACAGAAGCCATGAAGTTGTGGTCTCTGGCTTATTTCCTGCAAGCCTCTCTTGTAGCAGTTCACCTTCCAGGCAAGGACAATGTGCTAGCAGATGCGCTGAGCAGGATTTCTCAGGGCCATCACGAATGGTCCCTGGACCCTCAGGTGTTGAAAGTGATTTTTTCAAGGTGAGGCACTCCAGAGATAGATCTCTTTGCAGCCCCAGACAATCACCAACTCCCTCTCTTTTGTTGCAGACCTCCAGTCTTGGGCTCAGTCCCCCTGAATGCCCTGATTCTGAATTGGGAAGGGAAGTTTCTGTATGCTTTTCCCCATTTCCCACTCCTGTTCAAAGTTTTAGTCAAAATAAGGTCTTAACCTTGCAAGGTGATTGTGGTTGCTCCAGATTGGGCCAGACAGCCCTGGTACCCCCTGCTGCTGTCCCTAGCAGTCCATCTTCCCCTGTCTCTTCCCAGGAATTACAACCTGTTAACATCCTCTCAGGGGAGGATTTGGTACTCCAATCTTCAGTCTCTTAATTTCAAGGCATGGCTGTTGAAGAGTTAGAGTTTGCAGATCTGCATCTTTCCCAAGAGGTTCTGGACATCCTCAAGGCTTTTCGAAAGCCCTCCACCAGAAAGACTTACAACTCCAAATGCAAAAGATTAAGCATCTGGTGTTCTAAGAAGAATATTTCTCCAGACACTACTGAATTGCCTACGGTTGTGGATTATATGGTCCATCTTAATGGCCTAGGCCTCAGACCAGCTGCTCTCAAGGTACACTTGTCAGCTGTTTTATGCATTTTTGTCTGTGGGGAAGCCTTCCTCGCTATCTTCCCATCCTGTGTTCTGTAAATTTTTTAAAGGATTGTTTCACACCAATCCCCCTTTAGAGACCCTGCCCCTGCCTGGGATTTGAATATTTGCATTGCTCAACTTATGCAACCCCCCTTTGAGCCTGTGTCTTCAGCAGAGCTTAAGTACTTGACTTGGAAAACTGTGTTCTTGGTATCCATTAATTCTGCCAGGCGTATCAGTGAATTGCAAGCCCTGTCAGTGGAATCTGATTTTATCTCCTTTCATAGGGATAAAGTGGTCCTTAGAACCATTGGAAGGTTCCTGCCCAAAGTGGTTTCAGACTTCCATTTAAAACCAGTCTATGTCTCTCCCTGTTTTCTTCACTGATCATTCTTCCTCAGGAGAGAGGAGGCTACACAGTTTAGATGTCAAAAGAGCCCTTAGTTACTACATAGAACGTACCAAGGGTCACAGGTTTGACTTCCTCCAGTTGTTCCTCACTTACGGAGAAGTGGGAAAGGGCAAACCTGCCACCAAAAGATCTGTTACCAGGTGTATTGTGTCTTGTATACAATTCTGCTATGAAAAACTGGGAAACTCCACCCTCAGGCCTGAGGGCTCATTCCACAAGAGGTATTAGCTGCTTCCTGGCTACGGCCAGGATATTCCTCTCTAGAAATTTGTCAAGCAGCCACCTGAAAACAGTCTAATACCTTTACCAAGCATTACTCTGGATATCCAGGCTAGGAGGATGCTCGGTTTGGCATAGCAGTACTTCAGAGCCTATTCCCAAAATAGGTTCTGTCCCTCCTCCTTGGAGGTACTGCTTGGTAGTCTGCAATTGTCAGAATACAGCAAAACTTCATGTTGTTTGAAGAAAAAATTACTCACCTTAGTAATTATATTTCTTCTAATGGAGTCTTGCTGTATACTGACCTCCCTCCCTGCCTCCCCTCTCAGAACTAGTTTTTCTGAAATGGGTGGGCAGGTGCAGTGTTGCACCCCAGGGGTGTATTTGCTGGTACCCTCCTCCCTTTTGTTTGGGTGCTTATTTATTAGTGTTCTTTTTTAGTACCTTGGGTTTAGTTTTTGGGTTTCCTGACTTGAGTTTTCCCTTGGGAATCCAAAACTTTCCAGCCAGTTGGCTAGTAGAATTTTTACAATTTCCACATAGAATTTTTAGTTTAGTTGGGCTCGTAGTAAGCTGACAGTTGGAGTTTAAAACACTCCAGACAGAGACTTCAACTGAGCTCGAGCTCAGCGTTACATGCCCTACATGGAAAGTTAACCCTTAGTTCTCTGTGGCAGTTCAAAGGTTGGGAATCACTGCAATTGTCAGAATACAGCAAGACTTCATTAGAAGAAATATAATTACTAAGGTGAGTAATTTTTTCTTCTTCCTCATGAGGCGCTTAGACTCTGTAGGCAGGTCATTGGCCAGGTCTTTGCCTCTTGGGCCTCCACCTCAAGAAAAGGGGTAGTTGTATTAGTTAACCACTCAGTCCCCTTGCAGGTGGTCCAAATTGTTTCTGACCCATAGGGAGGCCTTACAGGAATTTATGGATCTGCTGGGCCTCTGAGACCCCTGGAGAATTATGAACCCACTGGCCTGTGTCTACACATTCTACTCAATGGTTCATCATACCTCTTCTAGACTAGATTATGTTCTTATTAGTAGTTCTCTTATTCCTAGCCTCTGCAACTCTGGTCTAGAACCTGTTGTCCTCTCTGACCATGCAGCAACCTGGGTGACTTTGGCTCTAGATAATTTTCTACGTGATACAGCCTGGAGGTTAAATCTTCAGCTCTTAAAAGATGAGTATGTAATCTCCAGAATTTCCTCTCTCATCCAATTATTCATCTCGACTAATCAAAACTTGGTTCTCGGGGTAGATCACGAGTGGTGTGCTCTGAAATGTTTCTTAAGAGGGGAGTTCATTCATCTTGCCTCTACTAGGAAACGTCGTAGGGAGTCAGAAGCTCTTTCCCTGCTGACCCAAATCCAGACTTTAGAGCAGTTTCTCTCAGATAACGCAACCCCAGATTCTCTCAAAACTCTGCTTTCTCTTAGAGACAAATATGCTACTCTAATGCAAGAGAAAGCAGAATTTGCGATATTTAAAACTCAGACTAAACATATAGAACAAGGAGAGATGACGGGACACTTACTTGCTCTCTGTTTAAAGAAACTGGAAGCCTCGAGAAACATCCCCTCTATTAACGCCTCAGATCACCTAAAACTCATCCTCACGACATTGTATTAGTTTTTGAACAATTCTGCTCTTCTTTATATGGCCAATGTGCATCCCCTCCCATCTCAAGTAGAAATATCTGCATATCTAGATTCCTTAACACTGCCACAGCTCTCACAGTATCATCATACTCTTCTCTCCACTCCTGACTCCTTGGAAGAAATAGAAGCATCCATAAATAAGTTAGCATTAGACGAAGCACCGGGACCTGACGCCTTTCCTTCAAATTTTTATGAACTCTTTATTAAAGATCTTGCATCTGTATTGCTTCGACTATATGATTTCATTCTGTCCTCAGACACTTTCGATCCTTCATTACTGGAAGCTACCATTGTCTTACTTCTCAAACCAGATAAACCACCCACTTGCCCAACTAGCTAGCACCCTATTTCTCTATTAAACTGTGACATTAACATTCTTAGTAAGATCCGAGCCTTTGGAATAGAAAAAGTTTGGTCTTGTTTACTCAGTCCCGAACAAGTGGGATTCGTCTCTGTGAGGTTCTTTTCGGACCATCTTCGTAAACTCTCCCACATTTTTCAGGTGGTTGGATCTTCTCCCTCCTCTATGACCTTGGTTTCTCTCAATGCCAAGAAAGCCTTTGACAGGGTGGACTGTCTCTTTCTGTGATCCACCCTACGCAAAATGGGTTTTCCGCTCCTATTTCTGCAATGGCTTCAGGCGATCTGTTCTTCTCCAATGGCTAAAATATATTGTAACGGTGTATTTTCTTCCCCCTTCTGTTTATACACTGGTACGCATCAAGGATGCTCCTTTCTCCTTTTCTTTTTAACCTGTATCTTGAACCACTCATTAGACAACTGAAATCTTCCCCCAGTTTAACTGGCATCTTGGTTGTAGATCTAATGTCCTCGCTTTCAGTATATGTTAATGATATTCTTCTTCATCTTTCCAACCCTATCTCTTCCCTTACAGAGGCCCTAAAGATAATAGGTCACTATGGCAGATACTCGAATTATAAACTAAACCTCAGTAAAAATGAAATATACTCCCTCAACCACTTAACTTTTAAACAAGACTTTGCTTCATTTGGTATGAACTGATCCTTTCGTTACATTAAATATCTAGGCATTTACTTTACCACTGACTCTGCATTATCATGTAAATTAAATTTAGGGGACCTGTGGAATACTATCCGTCAAGACTTAGCCCGCTGGAAGTGTCTTCCTCTTTCTTTATGGGGTAGAGTTAATACTATCAAAATTAACATGCTTCCTAGGCTTTTCTACCCATTAAATATGCTCAATATCTGGCTTCCGCTCTCCTTTTTTAAACGTCTCCACTCCGACATTACGTCATTTCTTTGGTTAGACAAAACCCCTAGATGTTCCTATCTTAAGTTAGGACTACCAAAAGAATCTGGCGGTCTGCGTTTGCCTAACTTTATGTTATATTATTGGGCCAACCATCTTTATAAATGCAGAAAATGGCTTTCTGTACCTCAAACTACAGTAGATAAAGAATACATCCCTATCTGGTTGCAGGTAGAACTTCATCTCATGTCTGCTTACAGTTTGAATCCCACCTCTATCTTCTTTACACCTTGGAAACTCATGCTGAAGGCTCTAAGTTCTTCCCTGATGGGCACATCTCTCCATGTACTTCTACAGCTCAGAGCCTACTTGAAGTTGTCCCCCTCGCAAGACTTTTCCCAACCTATCTTCTCTAATTTAAATATTAAATAGGAGGTCAGTCGCTGCTTGCTACTTGGCTCCCGGTACCCCCTGAATTGAGGGCCTCAGACTTTTACTCTCAGATGTCAATACTCTCTTCACCCAAGCTCCTTACTAAGTTTCAACTAGCACCTACTTATATCTTTAAAATTTAGCAATTATGACATCTTCTGGTTAAACATGTTGGCGCCTCATTACAACACCCCCTATTTGGGGATTTCCTACAGCAGATTCAGGACTTGGCTTATAAACTACATGGTGTCTCCTCTTTGTACCTGTACTTGCTTGTCCATTCCCGACCCTCCTCCCAAGAGGGCTCCAGAGTCTGGGGATCTCTTCTTCCAGATCTTGAACTTAATTGGGTATGTATCTGGAAGGACTTGTACAGTTACTTATCTCAGAAATCGTCTGAGACTTACCCAGTATCGCAACTTAAATAATACGTACTGTTAAATTGGTTGAAATGGGTTGTCTCTCCTTTTCTGCTTGTCTCAGATGTGGCAAAGAAGAAGGCACTTTATTATATATATTTTGGTCCTGTAAAAAGTTATGTTCCCTGTGGGTACAAATTGAGGAATGATTGGATACCCTCTTAGGTCTACAAGGTCTCTTTTCCCCGGATATTTGTATAGTGGGTGATTATTCTCAGATACAGGTCAGAGAAAGGAGATATCATATGGCCATTATCTCCCTGGGAGTTAAAAAGGTTGTCCTTAGGCACTGGCTAGACCAATTACCCATAACATATAATGAATGGTTATGAGAACTTTCTTTCTCGCTAAGGACAGAACAATTCATTGCAACTATACGACACAATATGCCTTTATTTAACAAAAAATTGGGCAAATTATATGCTTTTTATCTTTCTTAATACCAACAGTTCTCTGTCTCCTCAATGATGAGTAATACGCCATTTACAACTCTTATTTTTGTATTCATGTTTGTTATGACCTGCACTCCGTGGGGAAGGGGGGTGGAGAGATGGGGAGGACTTGCTTACTTTAGTATTCATGTTTCTCTTGGATTGTAAGAACTATTGTTCAAACAACATGAAGTCTTGCTATATTATGACTATTGCAGTTTGCCCCAGCCTTAGAACTGCTCCGGAGGTGAAAGAGTTAACTTCCATGCAGAGCATGGAGTTTAGAGCGAGCTCGGTTCAGAAGCTCTGTTTGGCTGGTTTCAAACCGAAACCGCCAGATTTCTTTACTCAACCCACTGAACAGTCGCCCGGAGATTCCTCCTGTTGCTCGGTTCATTTCTTCGTTTAAAGCGCTTATTTCTCGGTTTATTTTAACCGCTGTATTTCATTATTTTTAACCGCGTGAAACCGAATGGTTCAGGCTCTGTCTATGGTAATCATAAGTAATAGATAGGGTTTTTTCTGTGGAACTTGTAAAGTATTATCGGTTCGTTGAACCGCTCGAGTTGTATTTAAATATAAGTTTAAAGCCTTTTAAGGCTTTTTAGAATGCAGTTCCCGGTTCTAAAAAAAACGGATTTCATTACGGTTTTTTCCACGACCCGTGACACGGTTTGGAACTGATAAGGGTGTCTTGCCTGGCACTGCCATCAAAAGGGCGAGTTGGTTGGTTAGGCTGGCATCATGTCTGAGAAACCCAAAAGAAAAACCGGGCCCACTGGGTTTCAACACTGTAGTGTCTGTGGGGAAGCCTTTCCAAGGCTGACCCACACACTACATGTGTCTATTGTCTGGGGTTTGACCACCTCAATTCAGACTGCCAGATTTGTAAAAATTTCTCTGCAGCCACCCTGGACAAGAGAGTGGGCAGGCTCAGGGAACGAGAGGCCAAAAAGTCCGCTGACCCGGATGGCCAGCCCGGTTCGGTGCCAACCGATCCGAGGAGTGCCTCTGACCAGGCGCAGACTTCGGCAACGAAAAGCTGGCTCTGAGGAGCCAGTTCCAGCAAAGAATCAAAAATCAGCAGGTTTGGAGTCCAAAATTCCTTCCAACTGCTGCTGAGATAGCCAGGGCAATACAGATTGTCCAGTCCTGTCCCAGTTCCCTCCGAACCGCCACTGTCTGGCAAAAGGTCGGTTCGGTCGGTTCCAGTGGTTCAGGATTATGATATAGAAGAGTTCTATGAACCAGAGGAGGGGGATGAGGATTATGATCAGTGTGAATGTGACTTTGAAAGTCTGGATGTGCCCATTGAACCGACATCTCTCCAGACAGACCTTCAGGTGAGTCTCCCCAGGCTTTCTGAGTCCCCTTCTCATTTTTTGTTTTATAAAAAGTTGCTGAGACCCCCAGCTTCCTTAGAGGAGGCTTTGGATGAGCAAGAGGAGCCTGACTATGTGGAGATGATGGATATCCCAGAGTCCAGGAGGTTGTCCATCCCTTTACATAAATCTTTTAGAAAACAAACAAAATTTTAAAAGCTCCTAATTCTGTGCCTCCTGTGGATAAAAAGATGGACAGGAGGTACACTTTGTCAGGTCCTGATACAGACTTTCTTTCACAGCAATGCAGTCATGTTGGGGTAGTTCAGGCTGCAGCGCTCTGATAAAGCTAATATTCCACTGGCTTCACATCCTCCTGACAAGGATCCCAGGAAGATTGATGCCATGGCCAAAAAACAATACATGGCAGCATCCTTGGGACTCAGACAAGCTAACTATATGGCTTATGTTGCAAGAATACCAGAAATCTAGATGGGATACTGTCATGGCCTTAGCTAAACAGGTCCCTGGCCAGCTCTAAAGGGAGCTGGAGCAGGTGGCTCTGATGGTATTGAGGCATCTACGGTGCAATTCCATGCTGCAGTGGATTCTAACGATGTATCGCTCTAGAGTCATGGCTACATCTGTGGCTTTTCGTAGATTGGCCTGGCTCAGGTGTACTACTTTGTCACAGGATACCCAGTCTAAGGCTATGGATTTTCCTGTAGGGAAATTCTCTGTTTGGGAGCAGACAGAGAATTATATGAAGAAAATGGATGAATATAGAATCACTTACAGGAGTGCACAAGCCAAGGAACGGCAAGCCACTCCTCAGAGGCAGCCCCAGGGGTAGGGGTAGGCCTTTCACAGGCCTTTTACAGACTCAGGCCCCTCCTCTTCAGCCTATGTACAGAGGGGTTCTCCAGAGGAGAGGCAGGCGGGTCGAGCAGGCTGCTCCCACCCCTCAGCCTAAAGCCCTGCCAAACAGGCACCCTGATGGGATGCCCAGGGTTGGCTCTCCACTACCTGTAGGGGGCAGGTTGGCTCACTTCGTCCAGGAATGGCAGTCTTTAACTTCAGACAGGTGGGTCCTGGAAGTAGTGAGCCAGGGTCTGGTTCTCAGCTTCAAGAAATTTCCAAAGATGAGAGCCAGATCTTTTCCACCTGCAAACCCTTTAGAGACTCTTGCTTTGGAAACAGAAGTCTCAACCCTCCTGGCTCTCAGAGCTGTAGAAAGGTTTCTCCTTCACCAGGGCAAGGTCTGTACTCCAGGTACTTCTTACCCGAAAAAGACGGGAGAGTGGCGGCTATCCTGGATCTAAGATATCTAAACAAGCACCTTTAAAGCCAAAGTTCAAAATGATGACACTGGGAATGATTTTACCTCTCCCTAAGGCCAGGGACTGGCTAGCCTCCTGGACCTCAAAGATGCCTACTTCCATGTTCTTATCAGAAGCTCCCATCGAAGTACCTCAGATCTCGAACTCACCTCAGGCCATTATCAGTTCAGAGCAATGCCCTTCGGCCTCACTTCTGCCCCAAGGGTGTTCACAAAGTGTCTGGCAGTAGCAGTCGCTCACCTAAGAAGGCAAAGGATTGCTATTTTTCCCTACCTGGACGACTGGCTCATTGTGGGTCAGTCTCCAGACCAGGTCAAATCACACCTGCTAGTTACCCAGCAGCTGCTTACCTCTCTGGGATTTCTTCTCAATCTTCCAAAGTCAGTTTTGGAACCTGTCCAGGTACTCACCTTTATTGGCGCAGAACTGGATACCAAGCCGGCCAGAGCCTTCCTTCCCTTGGAAAGGGTAAGGACCTTAGTGGCCCTGGCTGCCTCCTTCACTCTGCAGGTCTCTCGACCAGCAAGGCATTTCCTGCAGCTCCTAGGGCACATGGCTGCCTCCACAGCTGTGATGCAAGGAGCAAGATTTCAGATGAGGGACATTCAGTTCCATTTGAGAGCTTCTCTTCAAAGAAGAGATCCTCTATCCAAGTTAATCCCAGTGACTCGAACCCTGATCCAGGCCCTTCAGTGGTGGCAGGATCAGAGCAATCTGAGACAGGGGTGCCTTTCATCCCTCTGTCACATTCCTTGACCCTTACTACAGATGCATCCCTCTTGGGATGGGGAGCTCACATGGGCGACTCTTCACCCAGGGATTATGGTCCCTCATGAGGAATCTCTGCTCCACATCAGTCTGTTGGAACTCAGAGCTGTTTTTCTAGCACTTCAGGTTTTCTGCATCTGTTCAGAACAAGGTGGTACAGGTCAGAACAGACAACACCACTACAATGTGGTACATCAGCAAACAGGGGGCACTCGGTCTTCAGCCTTGTGCACCGAGGCGATGAGTTGTGGTCTCTGGCTTACTCCTGAACACTTCCCTCATAGCAGTTCACCTCCCAGGCAAGGACAATGTCCTGGCAGATGCCCTCAGCAGGATTTCCCAGGGCCATCACTTAATGGTCACTGGATCCCCTAGTACTGGGGATAGTGTTTGCCAGATGAGGCACTCCTCAGATAGATCTTTTCACAGCCCCAGACAATTATCAACTTCCACTGTTTTGTTGCAGGCCCCCAGTGTTGGGCTCAGTTCCCTTGGATGCCTTTCTCCTCGATTGGGAAGGGAAGTTTCTTTATGCCTTTCCCCCTTCCCTCTCCTGTTCAAAGTACTAGTCAAAATCAGGTCTCAGCCCTGCAAAATGATCCTGATTGCTCCAGACTGGGCCAGACAGCCCTGGTACCCACTCCTTCTGTCCTTAGCAGTCCATCTTCCCCTGTGTCTCCCCAGGAACCACAATCTGTTAACCTGTGCTCAGGGGAGAGTTTGGTATCCGAATCTCAAATCCCTCAACCTCAAGGCTTGGCTCTTGAGCGGTTAGAGTTGTGGATTTGCAACTTTCTCAAAGTGTTCTCGAATCCTTGAAGGCTGCTAGGAAGCCTTCCACCAGGCTACCTATAACTCCAAGTGGAAAAGGTTTTCCATATGGTGTTCTGGGAAGCATGTTTCCAGAATCTGCTGATCTACCCACTGTATTGGACTACATGGTCCATCTTAATCTTTTGGGACTGAGACCACCACCTTGAAAGTTCACTTGCTGCTGTCTCTGCCTTCATTTCAGCAGGAAGCCCTCTTCTCTTTCTGCTTATCCTGTATTTTCCAAGTTTTTAAAGGATTGCTTCACACCAATCCTCCGTTCAGGGACCCTGCCCGGCTTGGGATCTTAATGTATGCATTGCTCAGCTAATGCAACCCCTTTGAGCCTCTGTTCGGCAGAGCTTAAGTATTTGACTTGGAAAACTGTATTTCGGTAGCCATCACTTCTGCCAGGCGATAAGTGAGTTACAGGCTTTATCAGTAGAAACTGACTTTATTTCTTTCACAGGGATAAAGTGGTCCTCAAGACTAACAGGAAGTTTTTGCCTAAGGTGGTTTCAGATTTCCACCTTAACCAATCTATTTCACTTCCAGTGTACTTCACTGACCATTTCTCCTCTGGTGAGAGGAGGCTGCACAGCTTAGATGTTAAGAGGGCCCTAAGTTACTACATAGAGCGTACCAAGGGTCACAGGTTTGACTCCCTCCAACTGTTTCTCACTTATGGTGAGGTTCGGAAAGGGAGACCTGCCTCTAAAAGATCCATTGCCAGGTGGATCGTTTCTTGTATCCAATTTTGCTGTCAAAAGCTGGGTAAGGTTCCCCCCTCAGGCCTGAGGGCTCACTCTACCAGAGGTACAGCTGCATCTCTAGCTGCTAGAGACATCCCTATCTTGGAGATATGTCAGGCAGCTACTTGGAAGACAGTACACACTTTCACCAAGCATTACTCCTGGATATTCAATCCAGGAGGGATGCCTCAGTTTAGCCTAACCGTGCTTCAAACCTATTCCTAAGTAGGTTCTGTCCCTCTTCCATGGAGTTACTGCTGTGTAGTCTGTATTAGTTATAATATAGCAAGACTTCATGTTGTTTGAAGAAAAATTACTCACCTTAGTAATGTTGTTTCTTCTAATGGAGTCTTGCTATATTATGACCTCCCCCCCAGCCTGCCCCTCTCAGAACTCCTACTTTGGGGTATGGGGTGGGTAGTCCTCTGTTGGCATTTATTGATGCCCTTTCATGTTTGGGTGTTGTGTTTATTTAGTTATTTTATCTTAATTTTGTGGTCCACTGACTTGAGTCTTTGTGTTGGGACCAGCAAAAATGTGTTAATATATTAGTAGCCAGTTGGCTAGTGTAGGTTACAGCTTCCACACAGAACCTTAGTGAGTTTTTGATCGTAAAGATCTGACGGTTTCGGTTTGAAACCAGCCAAACAGAGCTTCTGAACCGAGCTCGCGCTCTAAACTCCATGCTCTGCATGGAAGTTAACTCTTTCACCTCCGGAGCAGTTCTAAGGCTGGGGCAAACTGCAATAGTCATAATATAGCAAGACTCCATTAGAAGAAACAACATTACTAAGGTGAGTAATTTTTTCCTTTGTTACATTTAAAATGAATAAAGTTCTTTCAATCAAATAAAATTATTTTTGAGTGGTGGAGCACTGGCAGTAGGATGCTGGAATGTGTCATATATAGGCACGAGCTGCGTGCAGGTGATAACGCCCAGTGGCCATACACCTCAGGTGCTCACATGCGGATCCATCGTCTCAATGTCTTTGCACTGCTCAGTGTAGGTGGCAGCCGATGCTGTACCCACTCACACAGGTCCTGGAACAGGCACATTACAGATGACCTCCCATTTGTTTGCACAATCGGCAAACCACAGATGCACTATCCATAGCCTGGAGCGTACACTGCAAATGGCATTGCAGGATACCACACCCCAGGCACCCAGTATACGTTAGCAGTCTGGAGGGTGGCACTTTACACAGAGGAACAGGGGAGAGTGTGGGCCTGCAGCAGTGTATGACAGTAGGAAGATACAGCATTGACAAATCATGCATTGGAGGTATGTCAATTCCCTTTTATGGTTTGCCAGGGACACACGCATGACTGCATACACTGGTGGGTCCGCAGCTTGTGTAGTGCCCCGATGCACGATACAGCCACTTGGGTCATTCCAGAGTGCAGGTCCCCAGCCCAGGTCCAGTGCGTTCGGTGGCTGGCCATGCCAGGGTGTGGAGAACAGTGCCAGTCTCTGCAACAGGTTGGGTGTGGGGGAAGCAGGGATGTCTACGTACCGAGGTGGTGGTGGGGGCTCCTCTATGCTATGGATATGGACCGTGGTTTCCTCTGGTGCGATTGGGTCCGGGGGGGGGTCCAACACTATGGAGTTGGATTAGTCGGGGATGGGAGAGGTACCTCTAGTCCACCTGGGCTGCGAGGCTGCTGTGCACCCGGATGCACATCAACACTGCATCCTCTAGAATGTTTCCTGGAAGACTAGTGCTCCACAGCCACTGCACTGCACCACTCCCATCATGTCTTGTTTGTGGCCCCTCAACTGTTGTTTTGTATGCTTACTCTTTCCTCTATTTATTTACAACAAAAAAAAGAAATTTCTCTCTACTTTTCTACTGCATCCATGCCCTTTAAGCTCCTGGTCTTCCTGTTCTGGGACAGGAAGTTCCTGTATTTCTCAGTAGTCTACTTCTTATTTGCTCGGAGTCATACCTCCAGCAGCTGGGGGGGGAGGTGGAGAGCTACTCTTTTCCTTCTAGGATGGTGAGTCTTTTATGCCTCTGTGAGCACTCTCTTCCTGCTCCCAAACAGAAAGTTCCTGTTGTCAATCAAATCCTGTGCCTATAAAAGGAGAGCTGGCTAAGGGTGGAGGGTGGAGGGGAGGGAGGACTATATAGTCCCAATAGAGTAGTAAAGTTCTTACTGCACCTCCTTCCTCTTGCTGTTCTCTGCCAAAAGCTATCTAGGGCAGATTT
This sequence comes from Neoceratodus forsteri, assembly GCA_016271365.2. Lineage (NCBI taxonomy): Eukaryota > Metazoa > Chordata > Ceratodontiformes > Ceratodontidae > Neoceratodus > Neoceratodus forsteri. Next base: position 639,168,415 of record CM028130.1, on the reverse strand, counting down.
AAATGCAAACACCTGGCTTCCTGCCACCTAAGCCACTCCTGCTAATTTACAGTTCCCTTCTTCACCTAGCTAACTGCACAGATAATTCACTTTACCCAACTCAGACAAACACACTGACTTTTGTTTTTGTCTGTTTGTTTTTACCCTAAATTGAAGGTCCTAGTAGTAGAGTTCTAGTTCTTAAGTTCCAGTAGAGTAGTAAAGTTCTGACAGCACCTTCTTCCTCTTGCTGTTCTCTGCCAAAAGCTATCTAGGGCAGATTTAAGTGCAAACACATGGTTTCCAGCTGCCTAAGCCACTCCCCCTAATTCACAGTTCCGTTCTTCATCTAGCTAACTGCACAGATAACAATTTATTTCACCCAACTCAGACAAACACTAACTCTTGTTTTTTTTTTGTTTGTTTTTACCCTAAATTGAAGGTCCTAGTAGAAGTATTCTAGTTCTTAAGTCCCAGTAGAGTAGTAAAGTTCTTACAGCACCTTCTTCCTCTTGCTGTACATTATCAAAATGGTAAAATCATGACCCCACTGAAAACAAGATATTGTATCTAATCTGGACAGCCTGAGTAAATGCAGTGCAAAAATGTGTAAATGATCCTTATGATAATGAGATGTAGCATCTCCCCAGCGCTATCCAGGATACAAAATATAGGATAAGAAATATTTAAAGGAAATCTACTCTAAACTGAACTTCACTGTGTTCACTGACATAAACAGTTTCTGTAAGCAATAATGCATGAGAGGATGTGGGTCGTGCTGGGATAACCTCACGCCTGGGTGGTTGGGTATGAGGCTGTAGGCTGAGTGCGTCCAATGTCCCAGAAGTGAGGTTATCCCGGCATGACCCACACCCTGGAGTGCATTATTGCTATTATGCAATGGCTCGTTGTTATACAAAATAAAAAAGAAAACATTTAAAAAAAAATTTTGGTAGATTATTAGAGTGGTAATATATCTTTGTTTCTTAAGAGAAAATGCAAACAACACAACAACAAATCAGTACAGTGAGGTTGTGCTCAGATAACATCACTGTTGCCAAGGGCCGACAGCCAATCAGGTTCTAAGATTTGTTATTGCCATTGTATAATTATTATTATGAACCGGCGATCGTAAATGGAGGAAGCCGATTGGCCGAGAGGTTTTCGATGCCGTGATGATATCGGGCTACATCATCATGGCTTCAGAAAACCTCCGGTCACCAGCCTTCTCACCGGCAGATGAATAAATCATTCCGACGACAACGGGCAGCCACGCTGAACTTACAGTCGGCAGCAGCAATAGTTCCTCACGTGTTCCCGCTGCATCATTCTTGACACAAAAATTCCCCGCAGTCAGCTGCTCCTGTTCGTCTCCGCAGTGGTCTTACAACCGGACATAAAAATAAAATACTGAATTCACCGCTGATGTAAAAAAATATTTCATTACTCAAAGTATCGTTTGCCTTCGAAAGCTAAACACGAGACTCGAAAGATGCGTATTGGCATCTGTGGCGGACACTGATGCGCTTCCTCAGAATCACGGCTTTAGTTTTCAAAAGCACTTCCCAACTAAAATAACACTGCTTTAAGCACTACACTAGTATTTTGACATCAGGGTGAACTTATAAATTAATTTCTATGTTCGAAAATACACCTCAAAAAAAGTGATTTCTCGTCATGGGTTGCCACCACCATTCCTGCTCAGGAATTCAAAACCTTGTCACCCGCTCAACAAGCAACTACAAATTTAAAAAAAAATTAATTCAATTCACAACCTAGTTCTTCCTCATTCTAACAAAGCATTGCAATAAGGCCACCTACCACCCACATCAAAAACTAAACGGACTATATTATTTCAATGTATTCCTACACATTACAAAATGCATTACTAAAATATTTTATTGATACATATATGCAATCCAGTTCATAATAGCAATAATGCAATTTATGTGAGTATCATGGATATCGCCACTGGTCGTTGACGACGCGCCTGCGCTCGTGCCCAACCACCCGAGGCGTGACTATATCCCATGATATACCACACCCTGTCGTGCATTATTGCTTAATTTTATGACATATTAGAATGCAGTATTTATTTTGAATGTTGTGGCCATGAGGATGGTGTGTACAGAGAGAGAGAGACTGTGTTTGTTTGTGTCCAGGATACAAAATATAGGATAAGAAATATTTAAAGGAAATCTACTCTAAACTGAACTTCACTGTGTTCATTGACATAAACAAACAGTTTATTTATTGAATGCAGTTTTTATTTTGAATGTTGTGGCCATGAGGATGGTGTGTACGTATGTGTGTGTGTATGTGTGTGTGTTTGCTGTAGCTGAAAATATATTTTTTCCCGAAAGGCACAGTAGAAAATGCCTCCTGATTGCTACATATTTAGTCTGGGCAGTTCACTGAAGACCTGGCATATGTCTGAGACAGTGCTTGTCGGATAGTGTCTTTTATAGGTTAAAAAAAAATAGTATAAATCATAGATTTGCTGGGAATGGGAGACATTTATGAGGTATAAATCTTTTTTGAAAGATAATACATTCCCAAGTGAAACTAGTAGCAAAAAGCTGTTTAAATGCCAAGTATTTAAATGTGCAAGTTGTTGCATTCTGAAGGGGGTAAACAGATCTCCAGTTTACTAGGCAACCAGTATTTACCAAATATTTAACAAGCTGTTTCAGTTTCCTAAAGGGATCAGATAAGCAGCTTGGAGTTATGTCTCCAACATTCTTAACAGAAAGAAGGGAGTATTTTATTTCAGTTGCCATGGAAGGATACATTGAAAAGTCCAAAACGTGTTCCATGATACTCTATTTTCCAGCTACAGATAGCAGGATGGCTGTAGGCTCTACCCACAGCCATAAAAAAAAAACTGGCACTTGGCTCACTCACTTACTTCCCCAAGTCTTCTTCCTCCTCCCCTTCCTGAGTCTCCTCCAACTCCCCACTTCCTGAATCCCAGACCCAGTCTCCCAATCCCCTCCCTACTCCAAGCTTTTTGGTTTGTTCTTGTTTTTTTTTTTAAATGAAATACAAAAAATAATTATATATATATATATATTTTTTTGAGAGTCTGATGAGTCAAACTAGCTAGACGAGTTGCCCATTGGGCAAAAAAAGTAAGCAAGTTTAACAGCACACATGATTGTCTATTTTCTCTGACAAATGCCGCTGGCTGCCTTGTTACAATGCTACCCTTGAATTGTATTAATCTATACTCTGTTTGCAATGCCCACATTGTTGTAATGTCTGTCTTGATGTTCCCCATAATCTGTATTTCAAACAACATGAAGTCTTGCTGTATTCTGACATATGCAGTGATCACCAACTTTGAACTGCCCCGGAGAACAAAGAGTTAACTTTCCATGCAGGGCATGGAACGCTGAGCTCGAGCTCAGTTGAAGCCTCTGTCTGCTGTTGTTTAAACTCCAACCGTCAGATTCTTTACTCCGCCTTACTAAACAGTCGCTCCGGAGATTTCTCCTTCGCTCAGTTCAAAAAAAGTTGTTAAAGTGTCGTTTTTTCACTCAGTTTCAACCGAATTTCTGCTTCTAACCTGTTGGTTTAAGTCTCTGTCTGTGGTACCGTGAGTACTAGATAGGTTTTTTCTATATTAGTTTCTGTGTGGAACTTGAAAACATTGGATCGGTTCGGTTTGAACCGATCAGGTTTGTGTAAAGAAACTTCTGTCTTTATTAGAGTGTGGTAACCGGTCCGTATCGGTTAAAAAAAAAACGTATTTCATTATGTTTTTTTCCAAGACCCGTCACACGGTCAGGAACTGATAGGGGTGTCTTGCCTGGCGGATTGCCGAAAAAAGGGTAAGTTTTGGTTAGGATTGGCCATGTCTGAGAAACCCAAGAAAAAAAACGGGCCCACTGGGTTTCAACACTGTAGTGTGTGTGGGGAAGCCTTTGCTAAGGCTGATCCCCACACCACCTGTGTTTATTGTCTGGGGTTTGACCACCTCAATTCAGACTGCCAAATTTGTAAAAGTTTTCCCAAAGCTACCCTGGATAAGAGAGTAGGTAGACTGAGGGAAAAGGAGGTTGAGAAGTCCGCAGCCGGATGGCCAGCCGGTTCGGTTCCGGCCAGACAGAAGGTGCCCTCCTGACCAGGCGAAACTTCTTCGGGCAAAAGAGAACCGATTCTGAAGATTCAGTTCTGGTTAAAAGAAAGAAAAGGGATAAATCATCCGGTTCGGATCCCCAAGTTCTTTCTCCGACCGCTGATGAGATAGCCAAAGCGATAAGGATAGTTCAGTCGCTAACTTTGGTTCCGGCCGAACCGGCACCATGTGACAGGGGCTCGGTTCGGTCGGTTCCCCCGGTTCCGGATTATACTTTAGAAGAATTTTATGAACCGGAGGAGGAGGAAGGAGAGTATGAAGATAATAATGATGATTGTGATTATGAAAGTCTGGATGTGCCTATTGACCCAGACATCTCCTCAGACAGACCTTCAGGTGTTTCTCCTCCTAGGCTTTCTGAGTCCCCTTCCCACTTTATGTTTTACAAGAAAGTGTCTGAAACCCTCCAACTTCCTATGGAAGAAGCAGTAGAGGATCAGGAGGAGCCTGATTTTGTTGACATGATGGACATCCCAGAGTCCAGGTGATTCTGTTCCCCTCCATAAATCTTTTGGAAAACAGACATTCAAAATTCTAAAAACTCCTAATTTCATACCTCCTGTGGACAGAAGAATGGACAAGAGGTATACTCTTTCAGGCTCAGACACGGAGTTCCTTTCCCAGCAATGCAGCCATGTTGAGGTAGTGCAGGCTGCTGCCTGTGATAAGGCAAATATTCCCATGTCTTCACACCCCCCAGATAAGGACTCCAGGAGGATTGATGCCATGGCAAAGAATCAGTACATGGCAGCATCTTTGGGACTCAGGCAGGCAAACTACAGTATATGGCCTACACAGCTAGATACCAGAAGTCCAGGTGGGACACTGTGTTGGCTCTAGCTAACAGGCCCCTGACCAGCTTGCCAAGGAGCTGGAGCAGGTGGCTGCGGATGGGATTGAGGCATCCAAGATGCAATTTCATGTTGCTGTGGACTCCAGTGATGTTTCATTTAGAGTCATGGCTACATCTGTGGCCCTTCGGAGGATGGCTTGGCTCAGATGTACTAGCCTATCACAGGATACCCAGGCTAAGGCCGTGGATTTTCCTGTCATTGGTAATTTTCTGTTTGGGGAGCAGACAGAGAACTACATGAAGAAGATGGACGAGTATAGGACCACCTACAGGAGTGCTCAGGCCAAAGAAAGGCAAGCCACTTCTCAGAGGCAGCATTCCAGGGGCAGGTCCTTTCAAAGGCCTTTTTCCAAATCCAGGCCTCCTCTTCTGCTTTTGCTCAGAGGGGGTTCTTTAGAGGGAGAGGCAGATGGAGAATGAGCAGGCCTGCATCCACCCCTCAGCCAAAAGCCCTTGCCAAGCAGACACCCTGATGGGTCTGCCCGGCCCGATTCTCCAATACCTGTAGGGGCAGGCTGGCTTACTTTGTCCAGGGCTGGAAGTCTTTAACATCAGACAGGTGAGTCCTGGAAGTAGTAAGCCAGGGACTGGTTCTCGGCTTCAAAAAATTTCCGAAGATGACAACCAGATCCTTTCCACCTGCAAATCTATCAGAGACCCTTGCCCTAGAGGCAGAGGTTTCTTCCCTCTTGGCTGTCAGAGCCATAGAAAGGGTTCCTACCCTACAGAGGGGCAAAGGATTGTATTCCAGGTACTTCCTAACCCCCAAAAAGACGGTTGAATGGCGGCCCATCCTGGATCTGAGACATCTAAACAAGCACCTTTTAAAGTCAGAATTCAAAATGGTGACTCTGGGAATAATCCTGCCCTCTCTAAGACCAGGGGACTGGCTAGCCTCCCTGGACCTCAAGGATTTCTGTTTTCACATTCCCATCAGGTGCTCCCACAGAAAGTACCTCAGGTTCGAGTTGCCCTCAGGCCACTGTCAATTCAGAGCAATGCCCTTTGGTCTAACATGAGCCCCAAGGGTGTTCACAAAGTGCCTGGCAGTAGTGGTTGCTTTCCTAAGGGGAAAAAAGATCTCCATCTTTCCATACCTGGACGACTGGCTCATAGTGGGTCAGTCTCCAGACCAAGTCAAGTCACATCTTCAGATAACTCAGTAACTGCTCACTTCCTTAGGATTCCTCCTAAACCTTCCAAAGTCAGTTCTGGAGCCTGTACAGCTCCTCACCTTTATAGGGGCGGAGCTGGATACAATAAGAGCAAAGGCCTTCCTTTCCCGGGACAGGGCAAGGACACTAATAGAACTGGCCTCTTCTTTCACCCTTCAGGTGTCTCGACCAGCAAGACACTTCTTGCAGCTCCTGGGCCACATGACAGCCTCTACAGCAGTGGTCCAGGGGGCAAGGTTTTAGATGAGGGACATTTAGTTCCATTTGAGAGCCTTCTGGTCCCAGAGAAAGGATTCCCTTACCAAACTAGTCCCAGTGACTCGAACCCTGATCCAGGCTTTGCAATGGTGGCAGGATCAGGACAATTTAAGGCAGGGAGTTCCTTTTGTCACTCAGTCTCATTCACTAATCCTCACCACAGATGCTTCCCTCTTGCTTGGGCTGGGGAGCCCACTTGGGGGATCTTACCACCCAAGGGCTGTGGTCACCTCAAGAATCTCTGCTTTACATCAGTCTCTTGGAACTCAGAGCAGTGTTTCTGGCACTGCACGCTTTTTCCAAGTCTGTTCAGAGCAAAGTAGTCCAGATCAGAACAGACAGTACCACCACAATGTGGTACATCAACAAGCAAGGGGGGGCACTCGGTCTACGGCCTTGTGCACAGAAGCAATGAAGTTGTGGTCTCTGGCCTATTCCCTGCAAACTTCTCTGACAGCAGTTCACCTCCCAGGGAAGGACAATGTCCTAGCAGATGCTCTCAGCAAGATATCTCAGGGCCACCACGAATGGTCCCTAGGTCCCCTAATTTTGAAAGTGATTTTCTCCAGATGGGGCACTCCACAGATAGATCTTTTTGCAGCCCCAGACAATCACCAACTTCCTCTCTTTTGTTGCAGACCCCCCAGTCTTGGGCTCAGTCCCCCTGGATGCTCTAGTTTTCAATTGGAAAGGGAAGTTCCTGTATGCTTCCCCCCCTTCCCTCTCCTGTTCAAGGTGCTAGTCAAGATCAGGTCTCAACCATTCAAAGTGATTCTGATTGCTCCAGACTGGGCCAGACAGCCTTGGTATCCACTGTTGCTGTCCTTAGCAGTCCAAATTCCCCTGTCTCTTCCCAGGAATTATAACCTGTTGACATCCTCTCAGGGAAGGATTTGGTATCCGAATCTCAGATCTCTCAATCTCAAGGCCTGGCTCTTGAAGAGTTAGAGTTTGCTGATCTGCACCTCTCTCAAGGTGTTCTGGATATTCTTAGGGCTTCTCGAAAGCCTTCCACCAGAAAGACTTACAACTCCAAATGTAAAAGATTCACTATTTGGTGCTCTGGTAAGCATATTTCTCCAGAATCTGCTGGGTTGCCTACAGTCCTGGACTATATGGTTCATCTCAATGGCTTGGGACTCAGACCAGCTACACTCAAAGTACATTTGGCAGCTGTTTCCACTTTTTTGTCAGTAGGCAAGCCCTCTTCTCTATCAGCCCATCCTGTATTTTGCAAATTCTTCAAGGGATTGTTGCACACCAACCATCCCTTCTGGGACACTGCTTCTGCTTGGGACCTTAATGTTTGCATTGCTCAGCTTATGCAACCACTCTTTGAGCCTTTGTCCTCTGCAGAGCTTAAGCACTTGACTTGGAAAACTGTGTTTCAAACAACATGAAGTCTTGCTGTATTCTGACAATAGCAGTGAGTCCCAACCTTCGAACTGCCCCAGAGATGAAGAGTTAACGCTCCATGCCAGGCATGGAACGCTGAGCTCGAGCTCGGTTGAGACTCTGTCTGTTGCTGTTTAAACTCAAACCGTCAGATTCTTTACTCCGCCTCACTGAACAGTCGCTCCGGAGATTTCTCCTTCTGCTCGGTTCAATTTGTCGGTTAAAGTACCGCTTTTCTCGGTTTTCGACCGAATTTAAACCGCAACCTGTCGGTTCAGTCTCCGTCTGTGGTATTTGTGAGTACTGGATAGGTTATATTAATTTCTATTCTGTATGGAACTTGTAAACCGTTCATCGGTTCTGTTTGAACCGATCAAGCTGTTAAAAAATCTTTATTTCTACTTTTAGTGTGTGGTTACCGGTTCTTATCGGTTCTAAAAAAAATGGATTTTATTATTTTTTTCCACGACCCGTAACACGGTCAGGAACCAATAAGAGGATCTTGCCTCATGGATTGCCATTAAAAGGGTAAGTTTGGTTAGGACTGGCACAATGTCTGAGAAACCCAAAAGAAAAACCGGGCCCACTGGGTTTCAACATCTAGTATGGGGAAGCCTTTGCAAGGCTGACCCCCACACCACCCATGTTTATTGTCTGGGGTTTGACCACCTCGATTCAGACTGCCAAATTTGTAAAAATTTTCCTAAATCTACCCTTGAAAAAAGACTAGGTAGACTGAGGGAAAAGGAGGCCGAGAAGTCCGCTGACCCGGATGGCCAGCCCGGTTTGGTTAAAACCGAACCAGAAGGAGTGCCCTCTGACCAGGGCGAGACTTCTTCTGCAAAAGGAGAACCGATTCTGAGGAGTCGGTTCTTGCTGAGAGAACAAGAAATGAAAAATCAGCTGGTGTGGATCCAAAACTTTTTTCTCCAACTGCTGAAGAAATAGCCAAAGCGATAAAAATTGTGCAGTCGCTTTCCCCGGTTCCGACCGAACCGGTACCATCAGGGAGGCGCTCGGTTTGGCTGGTTCCACCGGTTCAAGATTATGATTTAGAGGAATATTATGAACCGGAGGAGGAGGAAGAGGAGTATGAGGAAAGTGAATGTAGTTTTGAAAGTCTGGATGTGCCCATTGACCTGGACATCTCCCCAGACAGACCTTCAGGAGTGTCTCCTCCTAGGCTTTCTGAGTCCCCCTCCCATTTCATGTTTTATAAAAAAGTGGCTGAAACCCTTCAGCTTCCTATGGAAGAAGCTGTGGATGACCAGGAGAGCCTGACTATGTGGAAATGATGGATATCCCAGAGTCTAGGAGGCTGTCTATCCCCTTACACAAATCTTTTGGGAAACAGACATTTAAGATTTTAAAGACTCCTAATACTATACCTCCTGTGGATAAAAGAATGGATAAGAGGTATACATTGTCAGGCTCAGATACGGAGTTCCTTACACAACAATGCAGCCATGTTGGGGTAGTGCAGGCTGCAGCCTGTGATAAGGCAAATGTTCCCTTGACTTCACACCCCCCAGACAAGGACTCCAGGAAGATTGATGCCATGGCAAAGAAACAGTACATGGCAGCATCCTTGGGACTCAGACAGGCCAACTATATAGCCTATACTGCTAGGTATCAGAAATCCAGATGGGACACTGTCATGGCTTTAGCAAAACAGGTCCCTGGCCAGCTTGCCAAGGAGCTGGAGCAGGTGACTGCTGATGGTATTGAGGCATCCAAGGTGCAATTCCATGCTGCAGTGGACTCCAATGATGTGTCATCTAGAGTCATGGCTACATCTGTGGCACTTCGCAGAATGGCTTGGCTCAGATGTACTAGCCTGTCACAGGATACCCAGACTAAAGCCATGGATTTTCCTGTTGTGGGTAATTCTCTGTTTGGGGAGCAGACAGAGAATTACATGAAGAAAATGGACGAATATAGTACCACCTGTAGGAGTGCACAGGCCAAGGAAAGGCAGGCCACTCCTCAGAGGCAGCACCCCAGGGGCAGGGGCAGGCACTTTCATAGGCCTTTCTACCAAGCCCAGGCCTCCTCTTCTGCCTATGCTTAGAGGGGTTTCTTTAGAGGGAGAGGCAGAAGGGGTACAAGCAGACCTGCTTCCACCCCTCAGCCAAAACCCCCTGCCAAACAGGCACCCTGATAGGTTTTCCAGGGCCGATTCTCCACTACCTGCAGGGGGCAGGCTGGCTTACTTTGTCCAGGACTGGGAGTCTCTAACATCAGACAAGTGGGTCCTGGAAGTAGTAAGCCAGGGACTGGTTCTCAGCTTCAAAAAATTTCCAAAGCTGAGAGCCAGATCCTTTCCACCTGCAAATCCCTCAGAGGCACTTGCCCTAGAGGCAGAGGTCTCTTCCTCCTGCCTCAGAGCTGTGGAAAGGGTTCCACCCCACACCAGGGCAAAGGATTGTACTCCAGGTACTTCCTTACCCCAAAAAAGACAGGAGAATGGTGGCCCATCCTGGATCTCAGATACTTAAACAAGCACCTTTTAAAACCAAAATTCAAAATGGTGACTCTGGGAATTATTCTACCCTCTCTAAGGCCAGGGGTCTGGCTAGTGTCCCTGGACCTCAAGGATGCCTACTTCCATATTCTCATTAGAAGCTCCCATCAAAAGTACCTCAGGTTCGAGCTGCCCTCAGGCCATTACCAGTTCAGAGCAATGCCCTTCGTTCTAACCTCTGCTCCAAGGGTGTTTCACAAAATGCCTGGCAGTAGTAGTTGCTTCTCTAAGAAGGCAAAGGAATGCCATCTTCCCATACCTGGGCGACTGGCTCATAGTAGGCCAGTCCCCAAACCAAGTCAAGTTACACCTACAGATAACTCAGCAACTGCTTACCTCTTTGGGTTTCCTTCTGAATCTTTCAAAGCCAGTTCTAGAGCCTGTTCAGCTCCTCACCTTCATAGGTGCAGAGCTAGATACAGAAAAGGCCAGAGCTTTCCTTCCCCTAGACAGGGCAAGGACCCTTATCTCACTGGCCTCCTCATTCACCCTTCAGGTGTCTCGACCAGCAAGGCATTTTCTATAGCTCCTGGGGCACATGGCTTCTTCCACAGCAGTGGTGCAGGGAGCAAGATTCAGATGAGACATTCAGTTCCATTTGAGAGCCTTTTGGTCTCAAAAGAAGGACCCTCTGACCAAATTGATCCCAGTGACTCGAACCCTGACCCTGGCCTTACGGTGGTGGCAGGATCAGAGCAATCTAAGGCAGGGAGTTCCCTTTGTCACTCAGTCCCACTCTTTAATTCTTACTGCAGATGCCTCCCTCTTGGGGGGGGGACTCACTTGGGTGACCTGACTACCCAGGGGTTGTGGTCCCCTCAGGAATCTCTGCTTCACATCAATCTGTTGGAACTCAGAGCAGTATTTCTAGCACTTCAAGCTTTTTCCAAATCTGTTCAGAACAAAGTTATCCAGGTCAGAACAGACAATACCACCACAATGTGGTACATCAACAAGCAAGGAGGCACTCGGTCTACAGCCTTGTGCACAGAAGCAGTAAAGTTGTGGTCTCTGGCTTATTCCCTGAACACCTCCCTCACAGCAGTACACCTCCCAGGCAAGGACAATGTCCTGGCAGATGCTCTCAGCAGGATATCTCAGGGCCATCATGAATGGTCACTGGATCCGCTGGTCTTGGAGGTGATAATTCTCCAGATGGGGCACCCCACAGATAGATCTTTTTGCAGCCCCAGACAATCACCAACTTCCCCTTTTTTTGCTGCAGGCCCCCAGTGTTGGGCTCAGTCCCCCTGGATGCCTTAGTTCTCAGTTGGGAAGGGAAGTTTCTGTATGCTTTTCCCCCTTCCCTCTCCTGTTGAAAGTGCTGGTCAAAATCAGGTTTCAACCCTGCAAGGTGATCCTGATTGCTCCAGACTGGGCCAGACAGCCCTGGTATCCACTCCTGTTGTCCTTAGCAGTCCATCTTCCCCTGTCTCTTCCCAGGAATTACAACCTGTTAACCTATGCTCAGGGGAGGATTTGGTACCCGAATCTCAAATCTCTCAATCTCAAGGCCTGGCTCTTGAAGAGTTAGAGTTTGCTGATTTACACCTCTCCCAAGGTGTAATGGATATTCTGAAGGCTTCTTGGAACCTTCTACCAGGACTACTTATAATTCCAAGTGGAAAAGATTTTCAATATGGTGCTCTGGAAGGCATATTTCCCCAGAGTCTGCTGATCTACCCACAGTCCTTGATTATATGGTCCATTTGAATAGCTTAGGGCTTAGACCAGCTACACTAAAGGTGCATCTGGCAGCTGTTTCTGCTTTCATTTCAGCAGGTAAGCCCTCTTCTCTTCCAGCGCACCCTGTATTCTCCAAGTTTTTTAAGGGATTGCTTCATACCAACCCTCCATTCAGGGCCCCTGCCCCTGCTTGGGACCTTAATGTTTGCATTGCTCAGTTTATGCAACCCCCTTTTGAGCCTTTGTCTTCAGCAGAGCTTAAGTACTTCACTTGGAAAACTGTGTTCCTGGTTGCCATCACTTCTGCCAGACGCATAAGTGAGTTACAAGCCTTGTCAGTGGAGCCTGATTTTATCTCCTTCCATATAGATAAGGTGGTCCTCAGGAGTAACAGGAAGTTTTTGCCTAAGGTGGTTTCAGATTTCCACCTTAACCAATCTGTGTCTCTTCCTGTGTACTTCACTGACCATTCCTCCTCTGGTGAGAGGAGGTTGCATAGTTTAGATGTGAAAAGAGCCCTTAGCTACTACATAGAACGTTCCAAGGGTCACAGGTTTGACTCCCTCCAACTGTTCCTCACTTATGGTGAGGTTGGTAAAGGGAAACCTGCCACTAAAAGATCCATTGCCAGGTGGATTGTCTCTTGTATCCAATTTTGTTATGAAAAACTGGGTAAGGTTCCACCCTCAGACCTGAGGGCTCACTCTACCAGAGGTAGAGCTGCTTCCCTGGCTGCTGCCAGGGATATCCCTATTCTAGGGATATGTCAAGCAGCCACCTGGAAAACAGTTCACGCTTTTACCAAGCATTACTCTCTGGATATCCAGGCTAGGAGTGATGCTCGGTTTGGCACAGCTGTGCTTCAGAGCCTATTTCCTAAGTAGGTTCTGTCCCTCCTCCATGGAGGTACTGCTTGGTAGTCTGCTATTGTCAGAATACAGCAAGACTTCATGTTGTTTGAAGAAAAAATTACTCACCTTAGTAATGTTGTTTCTTCTAATGGAGTCTTGCTGTATTCTGACCTCCCCCCTTCCTCTCTCAGAACCTCTGTTTTTGGGATGTGGGTGGGCAGTGGCAGTGTTGGTACTCAGGAGGTGCCCCACCTTGTTGTTTTCACCCCTTTTTCTTGGGTGAGTTGGTGTTGTGTTTTTCATTTTTTGGGTCTCCTGACTTGAGTCTTTGTTTTGGGACCAAAAAATCTGTTTTTATGTTTAGTAGCCAGTTGACTAGTGTAGGTTTACAGCTGTCACACAGGACCTTAGTGAGTTTAGCTCATAAAGATCTGACAGTTTGAGTTAAACAGCAACAGACAGAGTCTCAACCGAGCTCGAGCTCAGCGTTCCATGCCTGGCATGGAAAGTTAACTCTTTCATCTCCGCGGCAGTTCGAAGGTTGAGACTTACTGCTATTGTCAGAATACAACAAGACTCCATTAGAAGAAACAACATTACTAAGGTGAGTAATTTTTTCTTTTGGTAGCCATTACCTTTGCCAGGCGTATCAGTGATTTGCAAGCCCCGTCAGTGGAGCCTGATTTCATCTCTTTCCATAGAGATAAAGTGGTCCTAAGAACTAACAGGAAGTTTTTGCCTAAGGTGGTTTCAGATTTCCACCTTAATCAGTCTATATCTCTCCCTGTTTTCTTCATTGACCATTCCTTCTCTGGAGAGAGGAGGTTGCACAGCTTGGATGTTAAAAGGGCCCTCAGCTACTACAGAGAGTGCACCAAGGGTCACAGGTTTGAGTCCCTCCAGTTCCTCACATATGGAGAGGTCGGTAAGGGCAAACCTGCCACTAAAAGATCTTTTGCCAGGTGGATTGTCTCTTGTATACAATTCTGCTATGAGAAATTGGGTAGAACCCCACCCTCAGGCCTGAGGGCTCACTCTACTAGAGGTACAGCTGCTTCCCTGGCTGCTGCCAGGGATATTCCTATCTTAGAAATCTGTCAAGCAGCCACCTGGAAAACAGTCCATACATTCCCAAGCATTACTCTCTGGATATCCAGGCTAGGAGTGATGCTCGGTTTGACACAGCAGTACTTCAGAGCCTATTCCCAAAGTACGTTCTGTCCCTCCTCCTTGGAGATACTGCTTGGTAGTCTGCATATGTCAGAATACAGCAAGACTTCATGTTGTTTGAAGAAAAAAATACTCACCTTAGTAATGTTGTTTCTTCTAGTGGAGTCTTGCTGTTTTCTGACCCCCCCGCCTTCCCTCTCAGAACCTGTTTTTTGGGATGTGGGTGGTTAGGAGCAGCGTTGGCACCTAGAGGTCTCCCCTTTTTTTGTCACCCTCCTTTATTTTGGGTGTGTGTTGTGTTTTGTTTTTTGGGTTTCCTGACTTGAGTCTTTGCTTTGAAACCAAAAAACCCTTTTTTATCAAATTTAGTTGCCAGTTGGCTAGTGTGAGTTTACAGTTTCTACACAGAATGCCCAGTGAGTATAGCTTGTAAAGATCTGACAGTTGGAGTTTAAACAACAGCAGACAGAGGCTTCTACCGAGCTCGAGCTCAGCGTTCCATGCCCTGCATGGAAAGTTAACTCTTTGTTCTCTGGGGCAGTTCAAAGGTTGGTGATCACTGCATATGTCAGAATACTGCAAGCCTCCTCTAGAAGAAACAACATTACTAAGGTGAGTAATTTTTTCTTCTCTGACGTGGAACCTTTGTAAAAGAGCCAAGGCTCAAAGGTATTTGTAATCCAAGGCTTGATAAATAAAAAAATTAAAAAAAACATGGAGCAGTCAGTAAATGCTGCTGCTCCTTCTCTGTTCTGTCCCTCTGCACCAACTCCTAAGGTGCAGCATGTGAGTTGCTACAGAGCAAACCGAATCCAGGTGCCACCTTAGGGAGACACCTTAGGACAGCTCGCCCAGCCAGTGAGGAACCAGAGTCTTGTCTCTCGTCCCTCCTGTGATCTCGCACCGAATTTGCATGATAGAGCCGGCCAAACCGATTCGAACAGCTGAAAGTGTTCAGAAGCGGTTCGTTTACAAACACTTCTGCTTGTTCAGGTCAGTTCATATTTTTGATGAACCAGTTCACCCACCCCTACTTATAGCCACTCCAAGGACCACAGTGCATAACGCTGTGTTCTACATGTATAGGCAATGAATTATTTTGCAACCACACACTGTATGGCATGTGCGGTAGCAATTCATGTGTTCTAGTCAGTATTGTTAATAATTTATTTTGCACATCTCACTGTATTGTGACTGCTGTACCAATTGTGTTATTTTAGTCACATGATATTGCAATTTATAGTCAGACTGCTGTACCAGTTGTGTTTTTGTTAGTCAGTTTGGTACATGTACTTACAGTTTCTAGCAAGTATTGTAGAACTTACTTTGTGCCTCTTTCTGTTCTGTGAGTGCTGTAAAGAAAATTTCTATTTTAATCAATCTAATATTGAACTCACAAACACGAGATAAGGTTTTTTCTCTTAATTATTCTGCCTCTGTGTGCCATTGTAATGATTACTGTTCTCCTAGCACTATGATCTCCTTAATCTGTCTGCTCCATTCTTTCTCTCTACTCTGAATCACTGATCTTATCTGTGTCAGTCTTCACTATTCATCATTGGTGGGTTCTGACCGGAGGACAAAGACCCCGTGGGAGCTTTTTTTTTTTTTTGCAAGAGGTGGAACCAGTGTCGGGATGGTGCTTCCCTCGAGGCCAACTTGTGTGGTGCTCATGAGTTGGCCAGTAACCGATGCAGACTCCTTCTCAGACCCAGTTCTGCTTCTCCCACCCTCGAGTTGACATGTACCTCATGCAGAGCAAATTGAAACTGCATCAGTGGCTTCAAACAACATGAAGTCTTGCTATATTATGACTATTGCAGTTTGTCCCACCATTAGAACTGCTCCGGAGGTGAAAGAGTTAACTTCCATGCAGGGCATGGAACTTAGAGCGTGAGCTCGGTTAGAGAAGCTCTGTCTGGGATATTTCAACACCGAAACTGTCAGATTCTTTACTCTGCCTCACTGAACAGTCGCTCCGGAGATTCCTCCTACTGCTCGGTTCATTTTCTCAGTTTAAAGAGTTTTTTCTCGGTTAAATTCAACTGCGATTATCATTATTTTAACTGCAAACCGATCGGTTCAAGCTCTGTCTATGGTATTGTAAGTAATAGATAGGTTTATTCTGTGTGGAACTTGTAAATGTTTATCGGTTCGGTTTGAACCGATCAGGTTGTGTGGAAACTTTATTCTGAAGCATTTAGAGTGCGGTTCCCGGTTCTTATCGGTTCTAAAAAAAACGGTTTCATTACCTTTTTTCCACGACCCATTGATACGGTTGGGAACCGATAAAGGGTGTCTTGCCTGGCACTGCCGAAAAAAGGGCAAGTTTTGGTTAGGCTGGCATTATGTCTGAGAAACCCAAAGAAAACCGGCCCACTGGGTTTCAGCACTGTAGTGTTCTGTGGGGAAGCCTTTGCCAAGGCTGACCCACACCACATGTGTTTATTGTCTGGGGTTTGACCACCTCAATGCAGACTGCCAGATTTGCAAGAATTTCCTGCAGCTACCCTAGATAAGAGAGTTGGTAGGCTCAGGGAACGAGAGGCCAAAAAGTCTGCTGACCCAGATGGCCAGCCCGGTTTGGTGCCAACCGAACCGGAGGGAGTGCCCTATGACCAGAGCCAGACTTCCTCGGGCCAACGTAAAGCTGACTCTGGGGAGCCAGTTCCAGCAAAGAGAACTAGAAAATCAGCAGGTGTGGAGTCAAAAATTCCTTCTCCAACTGCTGCAGAGATAGCCAGGGCAATTCAAATTGTCCTAATCACTTTCCCCGGTTCCGTCCGAACCGCCACTATCTGGTAAGAGGTCGGTTCCACCGGTTCAAGAATATGATATAGAGGAGTTTTATGATCCAGAGGAGGGGGAGGATGATTATGAACAGTGTGAATGTGACTTTGAAAGTCTGGATGTGCCCACTGAACCATACATCTCCCCAGACAGACCTTTAGGAGAATCTCCCCGTAGGCTTGCTGAGTCCCCTTCTCATTTTCTGTTTTATAAAAAAGTTGCTGAAACCCTCTAGCTTCCTTTGGAGGAAGCTGTGGATGAGCAAGAGGAGCCTGACTTTGTAGAGATGATGGATATCCCAGAGTCCAGGAGATTGTCTATTCCTTTACATAAATCCTTTAGGAAACAAACAATAACAATTTTAAAAGCTCCTAATTCTGTGCCTCTTGTAGATAAAAAGATGGACAGGAGGTACACTTTGTCAGGTCCTGATACAGAATTTCTTTCACAGCAATGCAGCCGTGTTGGAGTAGTTCAGGCTGCAGCCTGTGATAAAGCTAATATTCCCCTGGCTTCACATCCTCCTGACAAGGACTCCAGGAAGATTGATGCCATGGCTAAAAAACAATACATGGCAGCGTCCTTGGGACTCAGACAAGCAAATTATATGGCTTATTTTGCAAGATACCAAAAATCTAGATGGGATACTGTCATGGTTTTAGCCAAACAGGCCCCTGGCCAGCTTGCCAAGGAGCTGGAGCAGGTGGCTGCTGATGGTATTGATTAATCTAAGGTGCAATTCCATGCTGCAGTGGATTCTAATGATGTATCCTGTAGAGTCATGGCTACTTCTGTGGCTTTTCGTAGATTGGCTTGGCTCAGGTGTACTAGTTTGTCACAGGATACCCAGGCTAAGGCTATGAATTTTCCTGTGGAGGGAAATTCTCTGTTTGGGGAGCAGACAGAGAATTATATGAAGAAAATGGATGAATATAGAACCACTTATAGGAGTGCACAAGCCAAGGAACAGCAGGCCACTCCTCAGAGGCAGCCCCCCAAGGTTAGAGGCAGGCCTTTTCACAGGCCTTTTTACCAAACCCAGGCCTCCTCTTCACCTTATGTTCAGAGGGGGTTCTTCAGAGGGAGAGGCAGACTGGGTACAAGCAGGCCTGCTCCTACCCCTCAGCCTAAAGCCCCTGCCAGACAGACACCCTGATGGGATGCCCAGGGCCGGTTCTCCATTACCTGTAGGGGGCAGGCTGGCTTACTTCGTCCAGGACTGGGAGTCTTTAACTTCAGACAAGTGGGTCCTGGAAGTAGTAAGCCAGGGTCTGTCTCAGCTTCAAAAATTTCCAAAGATGAGAATCAGATCTTTTCCACCTGCAAACCCTCTAGAGACTCTTGCTTTGGAAACAGAAGTCTCAACCCTCCTGGCTCTCAGAGCTGTATAAAGGGTTTCTCCCCTACACCAGGGCAAGGGTCTGTACTCCAGGTACTTCCTTACCCCCAAAAAGACAGGAGAGTGGCAGCCCATCCTGGACCTAAGATATCTGAACAAGCACCTTTTAAAACCACAATTCAAAATGGTGACTCTGGGAATGATTTTACCCTCCCTAAGGCCAGGGGACTGGCTAGCTTCCCTGGACCTCAAGGATGCCTACTTCCATGTTCTTATCAGAAGCTCCCACTGAAAGTACCTCAGATTCGAACTGCCCTCAGGCCATTATCAGTTCAGAGCAATGCCCTTCGGCCTTACCTCTGCCCCAAGGGTATTCACAAAATGCCTGGCAGTAGCTGTAGTGGAGGGAAAAAAATTCCCATTTTTAAATTATCTATTATTGATACTTAGAAAGGAGATGAACGGAGATGGTACTGATAGCGGAAGAATTTTAATGATTATAACAATAATCACAGCGAGAGATTACAAGTGGTACATCCTTCATTCTTCATTCTTCAAACTAACAGTGTATAGTGGCTTGCTTACATAGTGGAAGACAGTACTATGGTTGTCTATGATTGGTCCAAGACAAATATAAACATTAACTTTAAAAGGCAATTTTCTTCTTTTACTTCATGCATGACAAGGCAATTCTCCTTTTAGCTAATCTTTTAGTCAGCACAAATGTACTGATACTACTATATAAGGATAGTAATAATGGTCATTACCAGTTATTAAGATCTAGAAGGAAGAAATAGATTTGCACTTAGGAATGTGCATACAAGCTTTTTAGCCTGTAGTCAGAAGGCTAACTTGAAGTCTATCCTTGTATTTCTGTCTTTGCAGACTCTTAAAACACCTGTTTTCTATCACTCACATGATCAGTACAGATATCAAAAGACACTTGAATATTACAAGTTGTGGCTCAGTTAATTAAACTTGTAACTTCACAAGTTTTGATATGATCTAGTTTCATAGATCAATATTTGTTACACAAACACCTTATGTTTTAGACCAAAATGAGGTTTACCTGCAATATTGGGCCACATTTCTTTATCCCTTATTACAGTAGCAGTTGCTCATTTAAGAAGGCAAAAGATTGCCATCTTTCCCTACCTAGACGACTGGCTCATTGTGGGTCAGTCTCCAGACCAGGTCAGATCACACCTGCAAGTTACCCAGCAGCTGCTTACCTCTCTGGGCTTTCTTCTCAATCTTCCAAAGTCAGTTCTGGAACCTGTCCAGGTACTCACCTTTATAGGTGCAGAACTGGACACAAAGCAGGCCAGAGCCTTCCTTCCCCTAGAAAGGGTAAGGACCTTGGTGGCCCTGGCCTCGTCCTTCACTCTGCAGGTCTCTCGACCAGCAAGGCATTTCCTACAGCTCCTAGGACACATGGCTGCTTCCACAGCTGTAGTGCAAGGAGCAAGATTTCAGATGTGGGACATTCAGTTCCATTTGAGAGCCTTTTGGTCTCAAAGAAGAGATTCCCTATCCAAGTTGATCCCAGTGACTCGAACCCTGATCCAGGCCCTTCAGTGGTGGCAGGATCAGAGCAATCTGAGACAAGGGGTGCCCTTCATCCCTCTATCTCACTCCATGACCCTTACTACGGATGCGTCCCTTCTGGGATGGGGAGCTCACATGGGTGACCTCTCCACCCAGGGAGTGTGGTCCCCTCAGGAATCTCTGCTCCACATCAATCTGCTGGAACTCAGAGCTGTTTTTCTAGCACTTCAGGTTTTTTCTGCATCTGTTCAGAACAAAGTGGTACAGGTCAGAACAGACAACACCACTACAATGTGGTACATCAACAAACAAGGGGGCACTCAGTCTTCAGCCTTGTGCACCGAGGTGATGAAGTTGTGGTCTCTGGCTTATTCCCTGAACACTTCCCTCATAGCATTTCACCTCCCAGGCAAGGACAATGTCCTGGCAGATGCTCTCAGCAGGATTTCCCAGGGCCATCACGAATGGTCACTGGATCCCCGAGTACTGGGGATAGTTTTTGCCAGATGGGGCACCCCTCAGATAGATCTTTTTGCAGCCCCAGACAATCAACTTCCACTGTTTTGTTGCAGGCCCCCAGTGTAGGGCTCAGTCCCCCTGGATACCTTTCTCCTCGATTGGGAAGGGAGGTTTCTCTATGCCTTCCCCCCCTTCCCTTTCCTGTTCAAGGTGCTAGTCAAAATCAGATCTCAGCCCTGCAAGATGATCCTGATTGCTCCAGACTGGGCCAGGCAGCCCTGGTACCCACTCCTTCTGTCCTTAGAGTCCATCTTCCCTGTGTCGCCTCAGGAACCACAATCTGTTAACCTGTGCCCAGGGGAGAGTCTGGTATCCGAATCTCAAATCTCTCAACCTCAAGGCCTGGCTCTTGAGGAGTTAGAGTTTGCTGATCTACAACTTTCTCAAGGTGTTCTCGAAATCTTGAAAGCTTCTAGAAAGCCTTCCACTAGGGCTACTTATAATTCCAAAGGAAAAGATTTTCCATATGGTGTTCTGGGAAGCATATTTCCCTGGAATCTGCTGATTTGCCCACTGTTTTGGACTATATGGTCGATCTTAATTCTTTGGGACTGAGACCAGCTAACCTGAAAGTGCATTTGGCAGCTGTCTCTGCTTTCATTTCAGCAGGGAAGCCCTCTTCTCTTTCTGCTCACCCTGTATTTTCCAAGTTTTTTAAGGGATTGCTTCATACCAATCCACCATTCAGGGACCCTGCCCTGCCTGGGATCTTAATGTTTGCATTGCTCAGCTAATGCAACCCCCCCCCTTTGAACCTCTGTCTTCGGCAGAGCTTAAGTACTTGACTTGGAAAACTGTATTTCTAATAGCCATCACTTCTGCCAGGTGTATAAGTGAGTTACAAGCTTTGTCAGTGGAGACTGACTTTATTTACTTTCACAGGGATAAGGTAGTCCTCAGGACTAAGAGGAAGTTTTTGCCTAAGGTGGTTTCAGATTTCCACCTTAATCAATCTATTTCACTTCCAGTGTTCTTCACTGACCATTCCTCCTCTGGTGAGGGGAGGTTGCACAGCTTAGATGTTAAGAAGGCCCTAAGTTACTACATAGAGCGTACTAAGGGTCACAGGTTTGACTCCCTCCAACTGTTTTTCACTTATGGTGAGGTTGGGAAAGGGAAACCTGCCACTAAGAGATCCATTGCCAGGTGGATTGTCTCTTGTATCCAATTTTGCTATCAAAAACTGGGTAAAGTTCCCCCTTCAGGCCTGAGGGCTCACTCTACCAGAGGTACAGCTGCGTCTCTAGCTGCTGAAGACATCCCTATCTTAGAGATATGTCAAGCAGCTACTTGGAAAACAGTCACACTTTCACCAAGCACTACTCCTGGATATCCAGGCCAGAAGGGATGCTCGGTTTGGCACAGCCATGCTTCAGAGCCTATTCCCTAAGTAGGTTCTGTCCCTCCTCCATGGAGGTACTGCTGTGTAGTCTGCAATAGTCATAATATAGCAAGACTTCATGTTGTTTGAAGAAAAAATTACTCACCTTAGTAATGTTGTTTCTTCTAATGGAGTCTTGCTATATTATGACCTCCCCCCCAGCCTGCCCCTCTCAGAACTTCTACTTGGGGTATGGGGTGGGCAGTTCACTGTTGGCACTTATTGATGCCCCTTTTTATGTTTTCCACCCCTTCTTTTTGGGGTGTTTGGGTGTTGTGTTTTTATTTTATTTTATCTTATCTTTTTCTGGTCCCCTGACTTGAGTCTTGGTGTTTGGGATCAGGAAAATGTGTTGATATTTTAGTAGCCAGTTGGCTAGTGTAGGTTACAGCTTGCACACAGAACCTTAGTGAGTTTTGCTCGAAAAGATCTGACAGTTTCGGTTTGAAATATCCCAGACAGAGCTTCTCTAACCGAGCTCGCGCTCTAAGTTCCATGCCCTGCATGGAAGTTAACTCTTTCACCTCCGGAGCAGTTCTAATGGTGGGACAAACTGCAATAGTCATAATATAGCAAGACTCCATTAGAAGAAACAACATTACTAAGGTGAGTAATTTTTTCCTAGTCATTATAGTTCTGTACCACTTCTCTCGGCGCCGTCGAGCTGGTAAGACCATTTTATTTTTGATGACGCTGAGTGCTGTTCTTGTTTCTTGTTTTTCAGGGTGGTCATGTCTCATTCAGGGGACAAGATGGAACCCTCCAAGGTGGGTCAGCCTCCTATGCGGCAGTGTCCCTGCATCTGACTTTTTTCCATCACGGACCAGCATGACCATTGCTTGATCTGCTTGGGCCCAAACCATGATATGGATCGTTGCGATGCCTATTTTTCCATGGACCATCGAGTGTTAGAACTGTGCATGTTTAAAGTCGGATATGCGCTGCCGACTTTCAGTGGACAGGCTCACACCCGAGACACCAAATGCAGGTCTCTAGACCCTTCTTCTGGGTCCTCTCCTGGTCCTATACAGCGTGTGGAGGAGGGGGTTTCTGCCCCTTCTTGCCTTGCCTCAGTGGAAACTCCATCCACGGTGCAGGGGGCCCTGCCTAATTCCTCCGGGAGTTGCACAGGAGGCACCGTTCTGGCAGTTGTCTCCTTGAAGGCAAAGACTCCCCCAGCATCATGGTCTAGGGCCTCCAGGCCAGGTCTGGCGTCTTCCTCGGCACTGTCTGTCAGTGCCACCTTGGATCCCAGTGCCACTTGCAGAGCTGGAGATTGGGGTGGCACCACGGGAGGCACAGAGTCAGCTCCTGACACCACATCGGATCCCAGAGCCACACGCAGTGCTGGTGATCGTCACAGCACCATGAGTAATGCAGGCCGGTTTATGGTGCCGCTCATGGCCCCAGAACCGGAGGTGATTGTGTAGTGGTCTGAGTCTGAGCCTCCTCTGTTGAGGATGATGACTCAGAGACTGACCTGGACTGACTTCCAGATTCCTCGGAGTCCTCCGACTCCTTCTTGCCCAGCACTTCAGCTCCCTCCCTCCCTTGGAGTCGGTGGCTACTGTTGGTTCCAGTGTTGGTGGTCCCGACCAGTCCTCTGGTGCTGAGGGTGGCACTTGAGGACATACCGGAGTTGGTGGTTCCCCTTCTCCCTTGGGAGGTGCACCCCTTTCTTTGACTGTTCAGGCTGTCCCCACTTTCAGACCGGCCAGAGTGTCTCAGGCAGGGGAGGGTACTCTATCCATGACCATCTCCCAGGAGTTGACCACGGTGATTGAGTTACCTAAGCTGATTCTGAGGCAGAGGTCCCTCTCTGAGTCTGAGGGGTTGAGTGGACAGAATTGGGAACAGCACCCTTTCCTGGGAGCTTGCGGGGTCCTGGGCAGGAGTCACAGCGCCGGTCTTGTTTTCTCCCCTGGGATTTCACCAGGAGGCATCTCATCTTTAGAGGCTATTGGCTACCCTTCTGGGCTCATGCAGCCCCGGTCAACTCATGGCGGGGGTTCTCTCATAGGACTCAGTCCTGGCCATTCCAGCTTGGTTGAACGGCCCCCGACTGCTCCGACCGACGGATCTTCTCCATCCTTGAGGTCTCCTTTTCAGTCCCCAGCCCTGGCAGAAGTTGTGCTCCTCCTTGGAGGTGTTTAGCCCCGTTACCTCTGACAACACCTCCCTCCCTCTCTCCCAGGCCAGTTGGTTCTATGGGACCTCTTACCTGAGAGCACTTTAGGTCCATGGCTGCACTCTTCCCTGCCTTATTTAGGTCCATGGACGAGGAGGTGTTCCACCATTCCCCTATGCAGCCAGTGCCTGACTCTCCAGACTCATTGGCTCCCTTGTCTTCCTCCTCTAAGGGAGAGGATTCCTTCATCCACCTGTCCACAGTGGTTGATTTGTCTAGCTATCAGCACTTCCTTGCGGGGTTGGTCGGCGAGCTCCACATATCTAATTTAGGAAGTCGCAATCCTGAGTAGACGACGTGTGCTTTTTCAGGAAAATTCAGTGCGGCCAACCTGGTGGTTCCCACCTGGCCCTCCCCCTTCAGGGAGGCATTGTATCATGCCTGGTGAAGTCTTTCAGTCCTCTCTGCAGCCCTGAGGAACTGCTGACACAGGTATTGCACACCCCTAGGGTCTCCAGGAGCCTTGGCTCACCCTCCTTTGAGTGTGATGCTTCTGGGCACACCTTCTGGGGCACCCAAGACTTGACCGACCACCGGAGTCACATTTTACTGAGTTTGAATTTTGGCGGAGGAGAATTTTCTCTTCGGCACGTCTCTCATTGTCTATTTGAGCACATCAGGCCCATCATGCTGCCTATAGCAGGCACTTATGGTCTCTACTAGGACAGATCCTATTATCTTTGCCTGATTCGGAGGTGACCGACAAGCCATTGCTCTCTCCATGTTGGGCCTGGAGCTTGCAAGGCATCAAGCAAGGGCATCGTATCATGTCAATGAGGTGGAATCCAGGCTGGCGGGGACAGCGATCTGCATTAGGTAGATGGCGTGGCTTCATCTTTTCAGACTATCACCCATAGCCCGGCGTTGAGTAACTGCCTCCTCATTCCGGGGAACCCACCTTTTCTCCTGCAGGGTGAGGTGAGAGCTTCAGGGGTGACTTTCCTCTCCGGATCATCGGAGAACACCACCTCACCCAGACCAGTCTCAGGCCTAGCTAGGCCTAGAAGGGTTCCCTTCTCTGGTGTCTTCCCCACAGGAGGCTGAGGTATTTCTGTCGCTCAGCGAGGTACCAGGTCCCCTTCGAGGGGCTTGGTAATCACCCGCCAGTGATGAATGGTAAAGATTGACACAGATAAGTTATGAAAATTACAGACCTACCATAATTCTTGATCTTCCTGTGTATCTTCACCATTCATCACTGCTTCCTGCCCACCTTCCCCTCTTAGGCCTCAGTCTCAGGGTGATACCTCCTCCCTGTTTGTCTCTCCAAACTGTGTTCTGCCTCTTAATACACATAAGACAGAAGCTCTGCCTTTCAAACAACATGAAGTCTTGCTGTATTTTGACATATGCAGTTAGATCCTGCCTTTCAACTGCCCCGGAGAACAAAGAGTTAAACTTTCTCTGGCCAGCATGGAATGTTCACCACGAGCTCGGTTGAAGCCCCTGTCTGCTGCTGTTTAAACTCCAACCGTCAGATTCAAACATGAAGTCTTGCTATATTATGACATATGCAGTTTGTCCCAGCCTTAGAACTGCTCCGGAGGTGAAAGAGTTAACTTCCATGCCAGGCATGGAATCTTGAGCGCGAGCTCGGTTGAAAAAACTCTGTCTGTTCATCTTCAAACTGAAACTGTCAGATTCCTTACGCCGCCTCACTGAACAGTCGCTCCGGAGATTCCTCCTACTGCTCGGTTCATTTGTCGGTTAAAAGTGTTATTTCTCGTTTTTTAAACCGCATTTGTATATTTTAACTGCAACCGGTCGGTTCAAGCTCTGTCTGTGGTATCGTAAGTAATAGATAGGTTTACATTTCTCTGTGTGGAACTTGCAACGTTGTTATCGGGTTCGGTTTGAACCGATCAGGTTGTTGTTAAAACTTATTAAATTACATTTAGAGGCGGTTCCCGTTCTTATCGGTTCTAAAAAATGGATTTCATTACGGTTTTTCCATGACCCATGACACGGTTGGGAACCGATAAGGGTGTCTTGTTGGCGATTTGCGGAAAAGGGCAAGTTTTGGTTAGGCTGGCATTATGTCGAGAAACCCAAGAGAAAAACCGGGCCACTGGTTTCAGCACTGTAGTGTCTGTGGGGAAGCTCTTTGCCAAGGCTGACCCCATTACACCACATGTGTTTATTGTCTAGGGTTTGACCACCCTCAATGCAGACTGCCAGATTTGTAAGAATTTCCTGCAGCTACCCTGGACAAGAGAGTTGGTAGGCTCAGGAACAAGAGGCCAAAAGTCCGCTTGACCCGATAACCAGCCCGGTTCGGTGGCAACCAACCGAGGGAGTGCCCTCTGACCAGGGCGATACTTCCTCCGGCAAACAAAGAGCTGACTCGGAGGAGCCAGTTCCAGCAAAGAGGACTAGAAAATCAGCAGGTGTGGAGCCAAAATTTCCTCCTCCAACTGCTGCAGAGATAGCCAAAGCGATCCAAATTGTCCAGTCGCTTTCCCCGGTTCCGTCCGAACTGGCACCATCAGGTAAACGGTTGGTTCCACCGGTTCAAGAATATGATATAGAAGAATTTTATGAACCGGAGGAGGGGGAGGAGGATTATGAAGAGAGTGAATGTGATTTTGAAAGTCTGGATGTGCCCTTTGAACCAGACATCTCCCCAGACAGACCTTCAGGAGTGTCTCCCCCTAGGCTTTCTGAGTCCCCTTCTCATTTTCTGTTTTATAAAAAAGTTGCTGAAATCCTCCAGCTCCCTTTGGAAGAAGCCGTAGATGAACAGGAGGAGCCTGACTATGTGGAAATGATGGATATCCCAGAGTCCAGGAGATTGTCTATTCCTTTACATAAATCTTTTAGGAAGCAGACAATAAAAATTTTAAAAGCTCCTAATTATTTACCTCCTGTGGATAAAAAGATGGACAGGAGGTACACATTGTCAGGCTCTGATATGAGTTCCTTTACAACAATGCAGCCATGTTGGAGTAGTGCAGGCTGCAGCCTGTGATAAGGCAAATATTCCTTGTCTTTCACACCCCCTGACAAGGACTCCAGGAGGATTGATGCCATCAAAGAAACAATACATGGCAGCATCCTTGGGACTCAGACAGGCAAATTATATGGCCTATGTTGCAAGATACCAGAAATCCAGATGGGATACTGTTATGGCTTTAGCTAAACAGGTCCCTGGCCAGCTTGCCAAGGAGTTGGAACAGGTGGCTGCTGATGGTATTGAGGCATCCAAGGTGCATTCCATGCTGCAGTGGACTCTAATGATGTATCTTAAAGAGTCATGGCTACATCTGTGGCTTTTCTAGTGAATGGCTTGGCTCAGGTGTACTAGCCTGTCACAGGATACCCAGGCTAAGGCCATGGATTTTCCTAGTTGTGTGTAATTCTCTGTTTGGGGAGCAGACAGAGAATTACATGAAGAAATGGATGAGTACAGGACCACTTATAGGAATGCACAGGCCAAGGAGAGGCAAGCCACTCCTCAGAGGCAGCTTTCCAGGGGCAGGGGCAGGCCTTTTTACCAAGCCCAGGCCTCCTCTTAAGCTTATGTCCAGAGAGGGTTCTTCAGAGGGAGAGGCAGATGGGGTACGAGCAGGCCTGCTCTCACCCCTCAGCCTAAAGCCCCTGCCAGACAGGCACCCTGATGGGATGCACAGGGCCGATTCTCCATTACCAGTAGGGGGCAGGCTGGCTTACTTCATCCAGGACTGGGAGTCTTTAACATCAGACAAGTGGGTCCTGGAAGTAGTAAGCAGGGACTGGTTCTCAGCTTCAAAAAATTTCCAAAGATGACAACCAGATCCTTTCCACCCGCAAATCCATCAGAGGCTCTTGCTTTGGAAACAGAAGTCTCAACCCTCCTGGCTCTCAGAGCTTTAGAAAGGGTTCCTCCCCTACACCAGGGCAAAGGACTGTACTCCAGGTACTTCCTTACCCCAAAAAAGACAGGAGAATGGTGGCCCATCCTTGATCTAAGATACCTAAACAAGCACCTTTTAAAACCAAAATTCAAAATGGTAACCCTGGGAATTATTTTACCCTCCCTAAGGCCAGGGGACTGACTAGCGTCCCTGGACCTCAAGGATGCCTACTTCAATGTTCTCATCAGAAGCTCCCACCAAAAGTACCTCAGATTCGAACTGCCCTCAGGCCATTACCAGTTCAGAGCAATGCCCTTCGGCCTCACCTCTGCACCAAGAGTATTCACCAAATGCCTCGCAGTAGCAGTTGCTCACTTAAGAAGGCAAAAGATTGCCATCTTTCCTTACCTGGACGACTGGCTCATAGTGGGTCAGTCTCCAGACCAAGTCAAATCACACCTTCAGGTTACCCAGCAGCTGCTTACATCTCTAGGTTTTCTTCTCAGTCTTCCAAAGTCAGTTCTAGAGCCTGTTCAGCTACTCACCTTCATAGGCGCAGAACTGGCACAAAGCAGGCCAGAGCTTTCCTTCCTCTAGAAGAGTAAAGACCCTGGTGGCTCTGGCCTCCTCCTTCACTCTGTAGGTCTCTCGACCAGCAAGGCACTTTCTACAGCTCCTTGGCCACATGGCTGCTTCCACAGCTGTAGTGCAAGGGGCAAGATTTCAGATGAGGGACATCCAGTTCCATTTGAGAGCCTTCTGGTCTTAAAGGAGAGATCCTCTAACCAAATTGATCCCAGTAACTCGAACCCTGATCCAGGCCCTGCAGTGGTGGCAGAATCAGAGCAATCTGAGACAGGGGTTCTTTTCATCCTCAATCTCACTCCTTGACCCTTACTACAGATGCGTCCTCTTTGGGATGGGGAGCTCACATGGGCACCTCACCACCCAGGGATTGTGGTCCCCCAGGAATCTCTGCTCCACATCAATCTGTTGGAACTCAGAGCTGTTTTCTAGCACTTCAGGTTTTTCTGCATCTGTTCAGAACAAGTGGTACAGGTCAGAACAGACAACACCACTACAATGTGGTACATCAACAAGCAGGGCACTCGTATTCGGCCTTGTGAACCGAGGCAATGAAATTGTGGTCTGTGGCTTATTCCCTGAACACCTCCCTCATGGCAGTTCACCTCCCAGGCAAGGACAATGTCCTGGCAGATGCTCTCAGCAGGATTTCCCAGGGCCATCACGAATGGTCACTGGATCCCCTAATGCAGGGGTTAGTATTTGCCAGGTGGGGCACCCCTCAGATAGATCTTTTTGCAGCCCCAGACAATCACCAACTTCCTATTTTTTGTTGCAGGCCCCCAGTGTAGGGCTCAGTCCCTCTGGATGCCTTCCTTCTCGATTGGGAAGGGAAGTTCCTCTATGCCTTCCCCCCCTTTCCTCTCTTCTTCAAGGTGCTAGTCAAAATCAGATCTCAACCTTGCAAGATGATTCTGATTGCTCCAGATTGGGCCAGACAGCCCTGGTATCCATTCCTTCTGTCCTTAGCAGTCCACCTTCCCCTGTGTCTCCCCAGGAATCACAATCTGTTATCCTGTGCCCTGGGAGAGTTTGATATCCAATCTCAATCCTCAACCTCAAGGCCTGGCTCTTGAGGAGTTAGAGTTTGCTGACCCGACACCTTTCTCAAGGTGTACTGATATCTTGAAAGCTTCTAGAAGCCTTCCACCAGGGCTACTTATAATTCTAATGGAAAAGGTTTTCCATATGGTGCTCTGGAAAGCATATTTCCAGAATCTGCTGGATTTGCCCACAGTCCTGGACTATGTGGTCCATCTAAATACTTTGGGGCTGGAGGCCAGCTACCCTGAAAGTGCATTTGGCAGCTGTCTCTGCTTTTATTTCAGCAGGAAAGCCCTCTTCTCTTCTGCTCACCCTGTATTCTCCAAGTTTTAAGGGATTGCTTTACACCAGCCCTCCATTCAGGGACCCTGCTCCTGCCTGGATCTTAATGTTTGCATTGCTCAGCTAATGCAACCCCCTTTGAGCCTTTGTCTTCAGCAGAGCTTAAGTACTTGACTTGGAAAACTGTGTTTCTAGTAGCCATCACTTCTGCCAGGCGCATAAGTGAATTACAAGCTTTGTCAGTGGAGCCTGATTTTATCTCCTTTCACAGAGATAAGGTAGTCCTCAGGGCTAACAGGAAGTTCTTGCCTAAGGTGGTTTCAGATTTCCACCTTAATCAATCTATATCTCTTCCAGTGTACTTCACTGACCATTCCTCCTCTGGCGAGAGGAGGCTGCACAGTTTAGATGTAAAGAGAGCCCTTAGTTACTACATAGAGCGTACCAAGGGTCACAGGTTTGACTCCCTCCAACTGTTCCTCACTTATGGTGAGGTTGGTAAAGGGAAACCTGCCACTAAAAGATCCATTGCCAGGTGGATTGTCTCTTGTATCCAATTTTGCTATCAAAAACTGGGTAAGGTCCCCCTTCAGGCCTGAGGGCTCACTCTACCAGAGAGTACAGCTCGTCCCTAGCTGCGGCCAGGACATCCCTATCTTGGAGATATGTCAAGCAGCTACCGGAAAACAGACACACTTTCACCAAGCATTACTCCTGGACATCCAAGCTAGGAGTGATGTTCGTTTGCCATAACTGTGCTTCAGAGCCTATTTCCTGTAGGTTCTGTCCCTCCTCCATGGAGGTACTGCTGTGAAGTTCAGATATAAACAATATAGCAAGACTTCATGTTGTTTGAAGAAAAATTACTCACCTTAGTACTGTTGTTTCTTCTAATGGAGTCTTGCTATATTATGACCGCCCCCCTTGCCTGCCCCTCTCAGAACCTCTGCTGTTGGGATCTTTGTGGGCAGTGCAGTGTTGGCACTTAATGATGCCCACCTTGTGTTTTTCACCCCTCCTTTTTTGGGGTGTTTGGGTGTTGTATTTATTTTATTTTATTTTTTGGATCCCCTGACTGGAGTCTTGGTTTTGGGACCAGAAAAATGTGTTAATATTTTAGTAGCCAGTTGGCTAGTGTAGGTTTACAGCTTCCACACAGAACCTTAGTGAGTTTTGCTCGTAAAGATCTGACAGTTTCAGTTTGAAGATCAACAGACAGAGTTTTTTCAACCGAGCTCTCGCTCAAGATTCCATGCCTTGCATGGAAGTTAACTCTATCACCTCCGGAGCAGTTCTAAGGCTGGGACAAACTGCATATGTCATAATATAACAAGACTCCATTAGAAGAAACAACATTACTAAGGTGAGTAACTTTTTCTTCTTTACTCCGCCACTCTGAACAGTCGCTCCGGAGATTTCTCCTTTGCTCTGTTCAAAAAAGTCGGTTAAAGTGTTGTTTTTCGCTCGGTTTCTACCGGATTGCTGCTACCGAATCTATCGGTTTAAGTCTCTGTCTGTGGTACCATGAGTACTAGATAGGTTTTCTATTACGTTTTTGTGTGGAACTTGTAAATTGTGGATCAGTTCAGCTGAACCGATCAGTTCAGGTAAAAAAGTTTGTGAATTTACTTAGAGTGTGGTAACCGGTCCGTATCGGTTCTAAAAAAAATGGATTTTTATTACAGTTTTTTCCAAGACCCATAACACGGTCAGGAACCAATAGGGGAGTCTTGCCTGCTGGATTGCCGAAAAAAGGGTAAGCTTTGGATAGGACTGGCCATGTCTGAGAAATCCAAGAAAAAATCCGTGCCCACTGGGTTTCAACACTGCAGTGTGTGTGGGGAAGTCTTGCTAAGGCTGATCCCCACACCACCTGTGTTTATTGTCTGGGGTTTGACCACCTCGATTCAGACTGCCAAATTTGTAAGAATTTACCCAAAGCTACCCTGGAAAAGAGATTAGGTAGACTGAGGGAAAAGGAGGCTGAGAAGTCCACTGACCTGGATGGCCAGCCCCGTTTGGTTCTGACCAAACCAAAAGGAGTGCACTCTGACCAGGGCTAAACTTCTTCGGGCCAAAGGAGAGTTGATTCTGAGGAGTCAGTTCCGTTTAAAAGAAAAAGAAAAAATAAATCGTCCGGTTTGGATCCAGAAATTCATACTCCGACCGCTGATGAGAGATAGCCAAGATGATAAGAATAGTGCAATCGCTTACTTCGGTTCCGGCCGAACTGGCATTATCTGGCAGGGGTTCGGTTCGGTTGGTTCCTCCGGTTCCGGATTACACCTTAGAAAAATTTTATGAACCGGATGAGGTGGAGGGAGAGTATGAGGATGAAGATGGTGATTATGAAAGTCTGGATGTGCCTATTGACCCGGACATCTCCCAGATAGACCTTCAGGTGTTTCTCCTCCTATGCTTTATGAGTCCCCTTCCCACTTTATGTTTTACAAAAAAAGTGGCTGAAACCCTCCAGCTTCCTATGGAAGAAGCAGTAGAGGATCAGGAAGAGCCTGATTTTGTTGAAATGATGGACATCCCAGAGTCCAGGAGACTGTTCCCCTCCATAAATCTTTTGGGAAACAAACAAATAAAATTCTTAAGACTCCTAACTCCATACCTCCTGTGGACAGATGAATGGACAAGAGGTATACGCTTTCAGGCTCAGACACGGAGTTCCTTTCTCAGCAATGCAGCCATGTTGGGGTAGCGCAGGCTGCTGCCTGTGATAAGATAAATATCCCCTTGGCATCACACCCCCCAGATAAGGACTCCAGGAGGACTGATGCCATGGCAAAGAAACAGTACATGGCAGCATCTTTGGGACTCAGGCAGGCTAACTATATGGCCTACACAGCTAGATACCAGAATTCCATATGGGACTCTGTGCTGACTCTGGCTAAACAGGCCCCTGACCAGCTTGCCATGGAGCTGAAGCCGGTAGCTGCAGATGAGATTGAGGCATCCAAAGTGCAATTTCATGCTGCTGTGGACTCCAATGATGTTTCATCAAGAGTCATGGCTACAACATCTGTGGCTCTTCAGAGGATGGCTTGGCTCAGATGTACTAGCTTATCACAGGATACCCAGATTAAGGCAATGGATTTCCCTGTTATTGGTAATTCTCTGTTTGGGGAGCAGACAGAGAACTACATGAAAACAATGGACGAGTACAGGACCACTTACAGGTGTGCTCAGTCCAAAGAAAGGCAAGCCACTCCTCAAAGGCGGCAGTGCAGGGGCAGGGGCAGGCCTTTCCAAAGGCCTTTTTACCAAGCTCAGGCCTCCTCTTTTTATTCTCAGAGGGGGTTCTTCAGAGGAAGAGGCAGACAAGGAATGAGCAGGCCTGCATCCACCCCTCAGCCTAAAGCCCTTGCCAAGCAGACACCCTGATGGGTCTGCCCGAGCCAGTTCTCCAGTACCAGTAGGGAGCAGGCTGGCTTACTTTGTCCAGGACTGGAAGTCTCTGACATCAGACAAGTGGGTCCTGGAAGTAGTAAGCCAGGGACTGGTTCTCAGCTTCAAAAAATTTTCCAAGATGAGAACCAGATCCTTTCCACCTGCAAATCCATCAGAGACCCTTGCCTTAGAGGCAGAGGTTTCTTCCCTCCTAGGTCTCAGAGCCATAGAGAGGGTTCCCACCCTACACAAGGGCAATGGATTGTACTCCAGGTACTTTCTAACCCCCAAAAAGACAGGAGAATGGCGGCCCATCCTGGACCTAAGATATCTGAACAAACACTTTTTAAAACCAAAGTTCAAAATGGTAACTCTGGGAATAATCCTTCCCTCTCTAAGGCCAGGGGACTGGCTAGCCTCCCTGGACCTCAAAGATGCCTATTTTCACATTCCCATCAGGTGCTCCCACAGAAAGTACCTCAGGTTCGAGTTGCCCTAAGGCCACTATCAATTCAGAGGAATGCTCTTTGGCCTAACATCAGCCCCAAGGGTGTTCACAAAGTGCCTGGAGTAGTGGTTGCTTTCCTCAGGAGAAAAAAGATCTCCATCTTCCCATACTTGGACGACTGACTCATAGTGGGTCAGTTTCCAGACCAAGTCAGGTCACATTTGCAAATAACTCAGCAAGTGCTCACTTCCTTAGGATTCCTCCTCAACCTTCCAGAGTCGGTTCTCGATCCAGTACAGCTCCTCACCTTCATAGGGGCAGAGCTGGATACAGTAAGGGCAAGAGTCTTCTTTCCTCTGGACAGGGCAAGGACCCTTATAGAACTGGCCTCTTCATTCACCCTACAGGTGTCTCGACCAGCAATTCATTTCCTTCAGCTTCTAGGCCAAATGGCAGCATCCACAGCAGTGGTCCAGGGAGCAAGATTCCAGATGAGGGTCATTCATTTCCACTTAAGAGCCTTCTGGTCCCAAAGAAAGGATTCCCTTACCAAACTAGTCCCAGTGACTCTAACCCTGATCCAGGCCTTGCAATGGTGGCCGGATCAGGACAATTTGAGACAAGAAGTTCCTTTTCTTTTGTCACTCAGTCTCATTCAGTGATACTCACCACAGGTACTTCCCTGTTGGGCTGAGGAGCCCACCTGGGGGATCTTACCATCCAAGGGCTGTGGTCACCTCAGGAATCTCTGCTTCACATCAATCTCTTGGAACTCAGAGTAGTGTTTCTGGCACTGCAAGCCTTTTCCAAATCTGTACAGAACAAGGTGGTCCAGGTCAGAACAGACACCACCACCACCATGTGATACATCAGTAAGCAAGGAGGCACTCAGTCTATGGCCTTGTGCACAGAAGCAATGAAGTTGTGGTCCCTGGTCTATTCCCTGCAAACCTCTCTGATAGCAGTTCACCTCCCAGGGAAGGACAATGTCCTAGCTGATGCTCTCAGCAGGATATCCCAGGGCCATCACGAATGGACCCTAGATCCCCTAGTTTTGAAAGTGATTTTCTTGAGATGGGCACTCCACAGATAGATCTTTTTGCAGCCCCAGACAATCACCAACTTCCTCTCTTTTGTTGCAGACCCCCAGTCTTGGGCTCAGTCTCCCTGGATGCTCTTATCCTGAATTGGAAAGGGAAAGTTCTGTATGCTTTTCCCCCCTTCCCGCTCCTGTTTAAGGTGTTAGTCAAGATAAGGTCACAACCATGCAAAGTGATTCTGATTGCTCCAGACTGAGCCAGACAGCCCTGGTACCCCCTGTTGCTGTCCTTAGCAGTCCACCTTCCCCTGTCTCCTCCCAGGAATTACAACTTGTTGACATCCTCTCAGGGGAGTATTTGGTACCCGAACCTCAGGTCTCTCAGTCTCAAGGCATGGCTCTTGTTGAGTTTGCTGATCTGCATCTTTCCCAAGGGGTTCTCGATATCCTTAAGGCTTCTTGAAAGCCTTCCACCAGAAAGGCTTACAATTCCAAATGGAAAAGGTTCACTATTTGCTGTTCTAAGAAAAATATTTCTCCAGAATATGCTGGGTTGCCTACAGTTCTGTACTGTATGGTCCATCTCAATGGCCTAGGCCTTAGGCCAGCTACACTTAAAGTGCATTTGGCAGCTGTTTCTGCCTTCTGTCAGTAGGCAAGCCGTCTCCTCTGTCAGCCCATCCTGTGTTTTGTAAGTTCTTCAAGGGATTGCTGCACACCAATCCCCCCTTTAGGGACCCTGCGCCTGCTTGGGACCTTAATGTCTGCATTGCTCATCTTATACAACCACCCTTTGAGCCTTTGTCCTCTGCAGAGCTTAAGTACTTGACTTGGAAAACTGTGTTTTTGGTAGCCATTACCTCTGCCAGGTGTATCAATGAATTGCAAGCCCTGTCAGTGGAGCCTGATTTCATCTCTTTCTATAGAGATAAAGTGGTCCTAAGAACTAACAGGAAGTTTTTACCTAAGGTGGTTTCAGATTTCCACCTTAACCAGTCTATGTCTCTCCCTGTTTTCTTCACTGACCGTTCCTCCTCTGGAGAGAGGAGGCTGCACAGCTTGGATGTTGAATGGGCCCTCAGCTACTACATAGAGCGCACCAAGGGTCACAGGTTTCAGTCCCTCCAATTGTTCCTAACATATGGAGAGGTTGGTAAGGACAAACCTGCCACTAAGATATCTATTGCCAGGTGGATTGTTTCTTGTATACAATTCTGCTATGAAAAACTGGGTAGAACTCCACCCTCAGACCTGAGGGCTCACTCTACTAGAGGTACAGTGGCTTCCCTGGCTGCTGCCAGTGATATTCCTATCTTAGAAATTTGTCAAGCAGCCACCTGGAAAACAGTCCATACGTTCACCAAGCATTACTCCCTGGATATCCAGGCTAGGAGTGATGCTTGGTTTGGCACAGCAGTACTTCAGAGCTTGTTTCCAAAGTAGGTTCTGTTCCTCCTACATGGAGGTACTGCTTGGTAGTCTGCATATGTCAGAATACAGCAAGACTCCATGTTGTTTGAAGAAAAAATTACTCACCTTAGTAATGTTGTTTCTTCTAACGTAGTCTTGCTGTATTCTGACCTCCCCCCGCCTCCCCCCTCAGAACCTGTTTTTTGGGATGTGGATGGGCAGGAGCAGTGTTGGCACCCTAGGGGTGCCCCTTTTTCACCCTCCTTTATTTGGTGAGTGTTGTGTTTTGGGATGTGTTTTGTTTTTTGGGTTTCCTGACTTGAGTCTTTGCTTTGAAACCAAAAAACCCTTTTATATAAATTTAATTGCCAGTTGGCTAGTTTGAGTTTTACAGTTTCCACACAGAACTTCTAGTGAGTATTGGTCGTAAAGATCTGATGGTTGGAATTTAAACAACAGCAGACAGGGGCTTCAACTGAGCTCGAGGTAAACATTCCATGCTGGCCATGGAAAGTTTAACTCTTTGTTCTCCGGGGCAGTTGAAAGGCAGGACCTAACTGCATATGTCAGAATACAGCAAGACTCCATTAAAAGAAACAACATTACTAAGGTGAGTCATTTTTTCTTTTATTACATAGCCTCTCCTAGTATTAAAACTATGTTTGATATGAAATGGGACCTCCTGTCTCTTAGATATCTCGGCATTAAGATCCCCGGGTTCTATCTCAACTTTTTTCTAACAATTATACTCCTTTCATCTCCACTTTGAAATAAGACATGAGACACTGGAACATCCTCCCCCCCCCTTTCATTCTACGCATGCAATCTAGCATTAAATGAATGTTCTTCCTCATCTCTTATATTTATTTCAATGTGTCCCCTGCACAGTAACTGTCAGGGAATTACTCAGTTGGCAGAAATTAATTTCCAATTTCCTATAGAACTACAAATAACCCTGTGTTAGGCAACAAATGTTACTTTTACCTAAAATTCAGGGGGGAATTGCTGTCTCATCCCTCTCCCTCTATTGGACCACTGCCCATATGAGACTGGCTCTCCTCTGGGCAACATCAGATATGATGCCCCCTGGAAGACAACTTCCTTCCCGCTTCCAGCAAGCCTATTTAATCCTCCCTATCTCAAACAAGCTCTATAGCTTTTACCTACTGTAAATGCGGTAATACTAGAGGGGTGGAGAAGAGGCACTCTTAACAAGTCCCTGCACCCACAATTTTGGAGGTATACCTGGCTGACTGTGAACCCACAATCCACACCTTCACAGCAAGACCCCTGGTACTCCATGCAGGCCTCCCGAGGATTTGTAGCACCATGGCAGATACTCTGTGGAAGCATGGTGCTTTCCTTTGAGGAAGTCCAGGCAGTTTTTGCATGGAATGAACCAGACAGACTTCACTATTATCAAGTGAGAGATTTCATAGGTAGACAACTTCAGGCTGAAGAGCTTTGAACCAGGCTTTATGAGCATGATACCCCCTATATTAAAGTATGGATATCAGCCACAGGGGAGAGGATCATTTTCTTGATCTACAAGTCCCTTATTCAGCTTTTGGCACATAATGCAGACCAAGCAGCAGGCTGGTAGGACAGAGATCTGGGGTTATATTCTGTTTTAACTGAAATATTTGAATAGTTTGTAAGTGAAATCAGCTCTATGTGTTAAAAATTATTACCTTGAATTAGAACTGTTACTTGGACTGTGATATTGTAACTTTGGAGGCTTGGGGACTGTTGTTTGTCAGGGTTAATTAGAGGGAAATTTAAATGTGTTGTTTGCCTGGTGTTCTTAAATACTGAAAAACCACTGGGGGTTGGGATTGAAGGGCTGAGTATTTCTGTTTTGGGACTGAAATTCGAAGCAACAGGAGCTGGTGGGCCTGTGACATCATACGGTACCTGATGTCTGCTTACACATACTGTTAGTGGGACCGAACACACACTGGACTGTATGTGTTTGTGAGACTTTGGAACTTTATTGGTGGGGTTGAAATTGGGTTTGTAAATAACTACAGTCAGTATAGAGAGATACTGTATTCCAGGGGAAA
Organism: Neoceratodus forsteri; assembly: GCA_016271365.2. NCBI lineage: Eukaryota > Metazoa > Chordata > Ceratodontiformes > Ceratodontidae > Neoceratodus > Neoceratodus forsteri. The sequence continues at coordinate 639,130,515 of CM028130.1, read as the reverse complement.
GGGACTGAGAAAAGGAGATGTGCCATTATAAACAGAGGGGGATAAACAGGGTGGCCATATTCCACCATGGCAGGAATCTTCGGAAGGGTTGTAGGCTGCACAGGCTGTGGGATGGCAATAATTCTAAATTGGGCCTGGAGAGAGGGAGGCTGCCCACTCTGTAGACAGCTATCTTGTATTAGGAGTGAGGTATATTGGTTAAGGAGTGAGCTGGGGGGTGTCCAAGGATAAGGGGTGTGGATATGGGCAGCAGAAGGGTGGGGCTGAGGGGAGGCTGGGGAAACGCTCTGAAATTACAGGTCGTTATGTTACAGCAAGCAGGAGGGGGGATATTAGGGACAGAGGACCCTTAGATAGGGAAGTTGATGCTAAGGGGAAAGCGTACGGGGTGAACATTCTGAATACAAAGAGAGTGGAGGGAAGAGTCAGGAGGGGCTGTTGTGCGGAGCCTAAAACAGCAGACTGTGGGAAGGGCCTAAGTGAACAGAGCAAGAGAGGGAAGAGGGCAGTTTAGAGGTGCAGTCAGGGATACTCGGGTTACTTGATGGAGGCTGACATAGAGTGTCACAATAAATTTGAGCTACTAAGCAACCTAGAGGGGGAGGAGGGGGGTGGTGGAAATGAGGAAACTTATACAGAGGCCGGGGGGACGGAGTCGGATACCCATAGGGCATCACAGACTGGATATGGAAAGGATAGAAATAGTCCCAGAGGGAGAAGGGGAAACATATATGTTAAGCAAATGGGGGAGATGCAACATTTCCAGACATGAGGGAGGAGAGCATGATTGGAGAGAAACTGGGAGACGAGGTGGGAGAGGAGCCCCCCTTCAGCAAGGGGGGCAGTACCAAGGATGGGGCCCTAGCTAAAGGGGACCCACAGAGAGCCTCTGAGGCAGGGTACTATTACAAGGGGAGGATGGGTGTGGGGAAGGGAAACCATCAGGGCCAGGATAAATGGTTCGGATAAGAGAGGTTAAAGGGACACCTATTCAGAGGGTTTGAGTTAAGTGGGCAAATAGCAAGAGAGGCAGAAAGGGAGGGTGACAAGGGGTCTCTAATAAGGCAGGAAGACTCCCACGAAATTGAGATCATGAATAGGGGGGAGGGGCTGAGAGGGCATGTGGAGGTAACCATAAGGATGATGGCGGTGTTAAGGTTCTGTTATTGGGAGACTCGATGATTAGGGGTATCCAGTGGAGGGACAGGGGTGGATGCCATAGCCAGGTGAAGGTAGTGAGTAACTCGGGGCTGACAGTGCACAGAGCAAAGTTCATGGTGTATGAAATGGTTAGGGATTGTGGAGGAAACCGATTTCTGGTGCATTTGAGAACTAATGATCTAGAGGGAAATAGCATTTTGGAAATCCAAGCAAGGTTCCAAGAACTTGCCAGAGTCTGTCGGGATAATGGATGCAACATTTCCTTTTCAGAGATATTGCCAGTACCAAAGGCCTCAGTGGAGAAAAAAATGAAGCTCACAGAGGTTAATGACTGGCTCAGGAAGTGGGGTGAAGAGAGGGGTTGGGGTGTTAGGGAACTGGAATGGAGTTTGGGAGGATAAGGACTATATGCCAAGGACAGGTTTCATCTTGCCCCATTAGGGAAGGAAGTCCTTAAACAGGGATGGCTGACTACATACAAGAAAGGTGGGGTTTAAACTTGTGAGGAGGGAAGGGATAAGGGAGGGGCTGACCAGAAGCCCTCTCCTCCAGATGAAGGGAGTAGCCTTCAAGCCCAAGGGGGAGGGGAAACAGATTGGGGTGGAGGTTTCAGGAGGAGCAGAGGGAGGATGGAAGTATAAGGAATCTGGGTGGGGTTGACCAAAGAGGATCAGGATAAGGGGTGGGTTGGTGTTAGTAAATGCCAGGAGCTTGGGAAACAAGTTGCCAGAGTTCCAGGCCATGCTGTTCGGGGGGTCACGGAAATGTGGGCCAACAAAACCATGACTGGGACCTAAACATATGGGGTACACTATGCTTAGGAAGGATAGAAAGGAGGGCAGAGGGTGGAGTGGCTATGTTCATTAGAGATGACATAGCACTTGCTAGAGTAGAAGAGGCAGGAAATGATGAGGCCTTATGGGTCACCTACGATCCCCAGCAGGAGATAAGGTCAAGCTGGGTGTAGCATATAGGCCCCCGGATGAGTGATGTTCTAGAGGATGGTTTGCTGGACAACATCATTACCCAGTGTGGACCAAAAGGGAAGGAATGGTGTTGATGGGGACCTTAATATGCCAGGTACAAACTGGGGAACCATGTCCTCTAAGGTGGCCAAGGAGCAGAGGCTGCTGGATGGCTTCCAGGATGTGTTCTTAACACAGCATGTGATGGAGCCCACAAGGGAGGGGCATGTCCTGGATGTGGTTCTGGCAGATGGGGATCTGGTAAGGGACATGGTTGTACAAGACCCCCTGACTGGGAGCGATCACAATACTGTCTGGTTTCAGATAAGGGTATCTTATCTTATGGGGGGAGTGGGGGTGAGATCTAGGACACTGGCAGTGGACTTCAGGGGGGCAGACTTTATGGGCATGGGAAATATTCTCAAGGATCACTTGATGGGGATTACCTCAATGACAAGTGTGGAAAGGAGATGGGAGATCATAAAATGGGGACTTCATGAGGCAGTCAGGATCTGTGCTAAGTTGAAACGTAAGGGAGCAAGGTCACATAAACCATGCTGGTGGTCCAGTGAGGTACAGGTAGCAGTAAGAGAAAAGAAGGCGGCCTACAAAAAATATAAAACAACAAGAGGGGATAGGGATAAGGAAATGTACCAGCTTGCATCTAGAAAAGTCACCCATATGGTGAGGGGAGCAAAGTCCAGTAAAAGAGCAGCGGCTGTACGGGATACATGGAGGGAAAGAGGTTCTTCTGGTACATTGGGGAGCGGAGAAAACTAAGGGCCATCTCAGCAGATTGAGATCAGAAGGAGGGTGGTGTAAGAGGTGAGGACCAGGCAGAGGTATTTAATGAGTACTTTGCCTCTGTGTTCACTAGGGAGGGGGATGGGATATCTACAAAGCAAGGCACGAAGGGGATAGAAACGTCAGTAAGGGGGATCAGGGAAGCAACAGAAATGGAGCAAGAGGGAGAGAGAGGTACCCCAGGGATGTCACATCTGGGTAAGGATAAAAAGGCCAGTAAGGTGGAGGGGACGGATGATGCTATCTCCGCCAAAAGGGTGTGGTTAGCCCTCAAGGCCCTAAAGAAAGACAGATCTCCTGGGCCGGATGGCATTCATCTGAGAGTACTATGGGAATTGGCGGACATACTGGCTGCACCCCTGGCAGAGCTTTTCAGCTGGTCACTTGAGACAGGGAGGGTACCTAAGGATTAGCAAGAGGCACATGTGGTACCAATCCATAAAGGGGGGGTCGAGGGAAGTACCAGGTAACTATAGACCCATCAGTTTGACCTCGGTGGTGGGAAAATTAATGGAGAGTATACTAAAGGAACGATTGGGGGTGTACTTGGAGGAGGTGGGAGGTCTGGATAGTCGGCAACATGGGTTTGTGCCAGGTAGATCATGTCAAACCAACCTTGTGGAGTTCTATGAATGGGTAACATCAGAACTGGACAGGGGAAAGCCTGTGGATGTATTATTCTTGGACTTCAGCAAGGCGTTTGACTCTGTCCCCCACAATGGTCTGGTGGAGAATCTGATGGGGTTAGGAGTAGGCCTATTGATGGTCAGATGAATTGAAAACTGGCTAGCTGGACGCACTCAGAGAGTAGTGGTCTGTGGGGAGCTCTCGAACCCTAGCGAGGTTGGTAGTGGGGTACCTCAGGGCTCGGTCCTGGGTCCGATCCTGTTTAATGCATACATATCGGACATCAGGGAGGGTATAGGTTGTGAAATGAGTCTCTTCGCAGATGACTCCAAGATGGGAGCAGTAGTTGAGGGAGAAGAGGGGAGGTTCGCCCTGCAAGGGGACTTGGACACCCTGGAAAGCTGGGCTCACACATGGGAATTAAATTTCAATATCACTAAGTGCAAGGTGTTGCATCTTGGTCGGGGAAACCCTAAACATAGGTACACCCTGGGAGGAGGCGCTGGAGGCCTCAATAGGGATAAAGACCTAGGGATCATGGTGGATGCATGTATGAATAACTCTGAGCAGTGCAGGAGGCGCTAGCAAGGCAAACAGGTTGTTGGGATGCATCGTGAGGGATCACCTCTAGGAGCAAGGAAGTGATTCTGCCGCCTACAATGGACTGGTTAGACCACACCTTGAGTACTGTGTACAGTACTGGAGACCACACTGAAGAGGATACAGCTCCTGGAGAGGGTACAGAGGAGGGCAACAAAGATGATACGAGGGCTAGGGATTTGACGATGAGGACAGACTTAAGGAGCTCTGCCTGTTTTCATTGGAGAGAGAGGAGACAGGGGACATGATTGAGGTCTTCAAGTACCTCAAGGAATAAATAGGGTAAACGTGGAGGGATATTTAGACTAAAGCAGGGAGGTATCACCAGAGGGCATGGTTTGAAGTTGGAAGGTGGAAGGGTGAGGGGAAAAGAGGAGGAGGTTTTTCACTGAGAGGGTGGTGGACCCTGGAATGCACTGCCTGGTGAGCTGGTTCAGAGATCCACAGTGGAGGGCTTCAAGAGAGGGTGGGACAGACACAGAAAGTGGATGTATCAGATGATGGCCTGTCCCAGGGGGGTGGGGATGGATGATACGGGTTTCTGGAGCACAAGGGATGGGAGGGTCTCGGCACCCAACTAAGGTTCGAGCAGACTCGTTAGACCGTAAGGCCTAATCTGCTGGCAAACAGTATGTTAGTATCTGAAAGCCAGATGGGAGAGGGACCTAAATATAGAGCTGGGGACTGATACCTGGTCCAGGATTTGGAAGGGAACTTGGTCGACCACCTCCTCCCCTATCTGGAGAGAATCTATGTGGAAGGTCCATGCCAGATTTTTCCTAGTCCCTACAGTAGTGGCCAGGAGATCCCCAGGCTCCACAACAAGATATTGGGTATGTGGGGCCCAGGTAGCATCCCAAGCCCTTATATTTTATAAATGCCCCATTTTATTTAACTTCTGGTCCATCATCTCACAACATACCTCAACCTTATTTGACCTCCACCAACCCCTAACCCCCCCTTCAGCTCCAGCTAGGTGATCCCTTAGAGGTGATTCGGGGTAGGGATGCCCTATATTTATGGGCAATCTGCTTAGCAGCTGCTTATAAGTCAATAACACAGAAATGGCTACAGACAGACCCTCCTACCATTCCAGAATGGAAAGTGACAATGTCTGTATTCACAGCTGGGGTGGTTCTCCCCTTGCTGTTAAATAGAGTACTCTGTAGGTTGCTTGATGTTTAAGTGTTTACATTTTGGTTCTATTTTTCCTCTTTCCAGCCATGTCACTAGAAAATAATTGCTCCCCTGTTTGAGGTCAGCTGATGGTCCTTTATACTTGGCCCCGAAGTATAGACTTAAGTCAAGTTCTAGAGCTTTTTCAATTGAAGCTCCTTAAAATTATTTATTTATTTTATTTATTATTAGATCATCGGTTTACAGACCTTTGAGTCATAGACTCGTTTACAAAGGCACTTCGTCAAGAGAGCAATACATCACAGCAAACAAACAGTACAGTACATAATGCTTAGATTAAACAAGCATTTGTCAATGCCGAATGTTTGCTTGCTGGCATTGGCAGTGGTAATGTAGAAGTTACAGAGCTGCGTAATAGAAATGGCAGTGAAGTACTGAACTGAAGCCAACCCCACCACCACCCTGCAGAGAGTGACAGGCATTGGGATGTGCATTTGGGTCATCAGGCATAATGGCCTCGCCATTTCACCACACCCCACCCTGCAGACACTGACAAGTGTCATGGTGTTCCTTGGGGTCTTTGGCCCTTATGCACACCCCATTTCATTAGGAAATGCGGTGAGATGGGTGCGATATAGGAGAATGGGGTGAACTTTGGGGCTGAAGAGTCCAAGGCATACCTCGATGCCTCTCACTGGCTGCAGGGTGTGGAATGGTATGAGCATTACAGGCAAGAATCCCAAGTCACACCCCTGATGCCTGTCATTTCTACAGGGTTGGGCGTTATGGTTGGAAACCCTAATACCTCAGGCATTCGTTAGTATTTTCACCCAAATTTTCAACATGTTTTTTGTGACCCCACCTCATGAACAGGGGGAATATCAGTTTGTTAGCGAAAGCTGCTTATGCACAGCGAGTACGGCATTTAGCACCACAGGTGCAAAAACATTCCGAACAGGATGTAAAAAATGACAGCTGTACTGTTCATGGGGAGGTGTAAAAAATGGCAATGTTGCAAATCTGCAGTAAAAATATTTAAAAAAATGGTGAAGTCATGAGCGTACATAGAAACTGTGCAACGCACACCCGTAATATAATTAGGTTGGGGATATTTTACAGCAGATTGTCAACTCAGGCATTTTGGTGCCTCCGATCATGAACAGTGTCACTGTGATTTTCTTTATCTGTGCCGAACAATGATTTCCCACAGCGACCATGCATCTCAGCGCTGAAAGTGTGAAAACACACTTCAGCCATGTTGTGAAAAATGACAGCTGTACTGCTCATAAGGAAGTGTGAAAAATGCCACTGGTGAAAATCTGGACTGAAAATATTACAAAGTCATGAACTTACGAGGTGCGTGGAAACTGCGCATTGCTCACTCGTAACACAGTCATTTTATGGACTTTTGTCACCAAATTTTCAACATAGCCATTTAAGACCTCTGCTCATGAACAGTGTAACTGTGATTTTCTTAATGTGTCCTAAACATTGCTTTCACACACCAACAGCACCATTGTGCTTTACATGTGTAACACATTTTGGGTGACATAGGAAAAATGGCAGCTGTACTGTTCATAAGGAAGTGTAAAAATGGCAATGTTGAAAATCTGGAGGAAAATATTAAATTTGCAAACTTACGGGCATGCATAGGAACCCGCGCAACGACGCTCAGAACAGTCATTTTTAGGAATTTTTCATCAAATTTTCAATATAGCCATTTTAAGACCTCTGCTCATGAACAGTGTCACTGTGATTTTCTTAATGTGTCCCATACATTGATTTTGCACATACTGCGCCATTGTGCACTACATGGGTGGAAACACATTTTGGGCAAGATGTGAAAAATGACAGCTATACTGCTCATAAGGAGGTGTGGTAAAATGGCAATGTTGAAAATCTGGAGTGAAAATATTGAAAATTTGCAAACTTACGAGTGTGCGTAGGAACTGCACTATGCACCTTCGTAAAACAGTCATTTTTAGGAATTTTTTCACCAAATTTTCAACATAGCCATTTTAAGATCTTTGCTCATGAACAGTGTCACTGTGACTTTCTTAATTTGTCCCGCACATTGATTTCGCATACCGATACAGCCATTGAAGCATGGCTGAAACAGCTTTTGGGTGAGATGTGAAAAATGACAGCTATACTGCTCATAAGAAGGTGTGGTAAAATGGCAATGTTGGAAATCTGGAGTGAAAATATTGAAAATTCGTGAACTTATGTACGCATAGGAGCTGTAACGACGCTTGTAAAAACAGTCATTTTAGAATTTTTCATTAATTTTCAACATAGCCATTTTAACACCTGAGCTCATGAACAATGTCACTGTGATTTTCTTAATTTGTCCCAGACATTGATCTCGCACAATCGACTGCGCCATTGTGTGCTATATGGGCAGAAACACGCTGGGTGACATGTGAAAATGACAGCTATACTGCTCATAAGAAGGTGTGATAAAATGGCAATGTTGGAAATCTGGAGTGAAAATATTGAAAATTCACGACCTTACGAGTGTGCGTAGGAACTGCGTAATGCACCCTCGTAAAACAGTCATTTTTAGGAATTTTTTCACCAAATTTTCAACATAGCCATTTTAAGACCTCTGCTCATGAACAGTGTCACTGTGATTTTCTTAATTTGTCCCATACATTGATTTCGCACACCGACTGCACCATTCTGCGCTACATGGGTGGAAACACATTTTGGGTGAGATGTGAAAAATGACAGCTGTACTGCTCATAAGAAGGTGTGGTAAAATGGCAATGTTGAAAATCTGGAGTGAAAATATTGAAATTTCGCGAACTTACGAGCCTCATGAGGAACTGCAGAACGCATCAGAAATAGAAACATTTTTGAGTTTTAGCACTTCATCATGGTTTTGGACCCCTTCATGAATGATGTCACTGTCATGGTGGATTTGGTCGGGCGATTTCGCAGTCACTGCATGAAATCACCCTTCGTCCGAATAACGCCATGATAGTGACATAATTCATGAGAAGGGTCCCAAAACCCCATATTGAAAATTTGGTGCAAAATTCCAAAATGCCCGAGATAAGCAATAAAGTTTAAACCCCCTTATGTAACCCATTATACAGCTTACCGGCATTTCCTCAGTTCATGGTCGGCTTTGAAGAGTGCAGACGTGTTCCCGTCCACCGAAGATCATCGCACCGGAGTCCAGAGGTAAGTATGGGGTGGGGGTGGGGTAGGCTGGGTGCGCAGTGGTGGGTGCGGTTGGGGAGGGGTTGGGAGACGCGCAAGGGAGAGTTTTTATTTTACAGATTTAAAACAAAAAAGACGTCAGACGCTTGCCACGCTGGGTGGGCTCCCAGTGTGGCACAAGGACTTGGCGTGCTCAGCCGACGGGGATTGGGCACCCCATCGCAAAATTTTAAAAAAATTGTGGGACTGGTTGCCACGCTGGGTGGGCTCCCAGCGTGGCACAAGGACTTGGGGGGTGCTCAGCCGACGGGGATTGGGCACCCCTACCGCCAAAGGACTGATAGTGCTTGCCATGCTGGGTGGGCTCCAGCATGGCACCTACAACTGGGGGTGGGGGACGAGCTCAGCCGACGGGATTGGGCACCCCATTGGCTATACAGTGCGAGGCGCGCGTCTGTCTGTGCGTGGGGGGAGCTGCGCGTGAGCAGCGATATCTTATCGGTTGCTCACTCAAGCGTAGCTCCCCCTTTCAACTGTATGCCACTGCATTTTGGAGCGTGTCATAGACAGCTCCAAAATGCATTGGCTTACAGGGGCCGCGCCTGCCAGCCCACTGACTGAACTGGAGGAGGAGGTGACACACCTCCGAAATCTCCGATGAAGGCACTATGTTTCTTGCAGATGCGTGCAAACAAACATAAAAAGCAACCAGTGTTAAAGGCATTCACTGGTGGTACACGCTCGGTAATGGGTAGATCACAGTAGTCATAATATAGGTACACAAGTACCATGTCAGGTAGAAGGCACTTCCAATAAATGTCAGGCTTGCACCTTGTGTTTTGACCTTTGAATCCAGGCTAAAACATTATTTGTTACAGAGACCTGTTTGTAATTGTAATTTATAAATTGTCTTTGCTGTTTATGTACTACTTTTGTATACTTGTTTGTTTTATGTCTGGGTTGGGCCTGAAAAGGGACCATTGGTCCAGTGTCCTTACCCGGTTAATGAAGAATAAATTAAATGAAATGAAATGTCACATATACAGTACTTTGAACAGTTAACCTTCTCAATGCAAAATAGAACTGAGACCTTTGTCCAGAGATGGGCTAGGTGGGAACTCTTATCAGCAGCAGGTGTAACTGCATCAGATAACCATATTTCCCTTCCTTTCTTACAGGAACTTCCATTTCCTGGAATCATTCTGTTTTCCGTACTTTCACACATGATAAGATTTTAATTTAATCAAAGGTTATGTAATACCTAATTGTTTGGCCCATGTTCTTGTTTATACTTGTTTTTTTTAACTTCAATGTTAATTTATAAAAATATCTTTATTAACTGTTTGTATTTAATCAGAGACATGATAATTCAGGTCACAACTTTCAACTGTTCATTTTAAATGCATTATAATGATGATATAATGACTATGGTTGTTTTGTTTATTACACTTCAGTAAAAAAAGTATTAAAAAAAAATGTGTTCCGCCATTAAGTCTGGTACAGTACCTACAGCTCCGTTACTTTTCAGAGTATCGAGAGCACTGGGGGAGATAAGCAGGGAGACAACCCCCTTGGTCATCAGGGCTCTCTTTTCTCCCTAAGGGACCCTCCTCTGGGTCAGCAACTTCGACTCTCCATGTTTATCTAAGCCCTAAGGGTTCTCTTAAAGTCAGAATGGTGAGGCCCTGGTGATCTTTTTCCGTCTCTATTTCAGCACATCCCTAACAGGTTTTCTCTCCGGGATTCCTGTGGCTCTGTATTTCTAATTAGGCTACCTTCTTCGTCCCTCCTTGGAGAGACATTGTTTAAAAAAAAAAAAAAAGGGAAGAGTTAGGGGGCTTAATGGTGTCTCTAATTCAGGATGAGTCCTGTCCCTTCTCTTTTATCCCTGGCTTGGGTGGGGGGGGGGACATCGCCTCCTATTTCCCCTGAGGACTCCTCAGAGTCGGTGTGCTGCCTTACATTTCAAACTTAGCCAGCCGTCCGCTGCTGTCTCATCCTGTGTTTACCCCTTTGGCGTAAATGTAAATGGTTCAGCAGCATTGCCCTTTTGTGGTCCTCAGGCTGTCCTTGAAGCCTGTGCTGTGGAGTGTGGTGTCTTCTTCCTCCCCCATTTCTCTCCTCTCTTTTCTTCTCTGGCCTATCTCTTCTCCCTCCTTGCCCTATACCTCCCTTGCTCCCCCAGAGGTTGGGGCCTCTTAGGTTCTTATCCTTTTGTCTTCTCCTCACTCTGCTTTATTTCTTCCTTAGTTCTATATCCTTTCCTTTTTCTATCCCTTGAGCTCCCATGCCCCACCCTCCCATTCTGTAGACTACTCTCCGGTGTGCAGAACTGGGTCTGAGGAGGAGTCGGCTCCGATTGCTGGTCAACCTGTGAGTGCCACGCACTTGTCTGGCCTTTGAGAAGGTGCCGTACTGACATTGGCCCTGCCTCTTGAAAAAGAAAAAAAACTCCCGCAGGGTCCTTGTCCTCTGGCCAAAACCCACCAGTGATGAATGGTGAAGATACACAGAAAGATCAAGAATTACAGTAGGTACGTAATTTTCATTTCAAACAACATGAAGTCTTGCTGTATTCTGACATATGCAGTTAGCCCCAGCGCTTGAACTGCTCCGGAGAGGAAAGAGTTAACTCTACGCCGCATGCATAGAATGTTGGGCTCGAGCTCAGTTTCAAACCTCTGTTTGCAGCACTTCACAGTGTAACCGTCAGATTCTTTACTCCGCCTAACTGAACAGTCGCTCTGGAGTTTGCTCCTTTGCTCAGTCGGTTTGGTCCAAAGAATTTGTTTTTTCAGCTGGTTCTGTCTTTTTAAGTTTCAGATCCCTGTCTGCGGTACAGTAAGTGTTGTAGGTACTGGACTATAAGTTTATGCTATTTGGTTTACTGTGTGGAAATTGTAAAAGCCTGTGGATCGGTCCAGTTTGGATCTGATCGGTTAGGGTTTTGTTCTATTTTTCTGTAGAGTGAGGTTCTGGTTCCCATCGGTTTAAAAAAAACAACCCATAACACGGTCAGTAACCAATAGGAAGGGCTTATCTGGTGTAATAAAAAGCTGTAAAGGGTAAGTTTTTGTAGTCTGGCCATGTCTGAGAAACCCAAGAAAAAAAACGGGCCCACTGGGTTTCAACACTGTGGTGAGTGTGGTGATGCCGCTGCCCTCACACCACTTGTGTTTATTGTCTGGGGTTTGACCACCTCAATTCAGACTGCCAAATCTGTAAGAATTTCCCTAAAGCCACCCTGGAAAAAAGGTTGGGTAGGCTCAGGGAAAGGGAGGTCAAAAAGTCTGCTAATCCGGATGGCCAGCCCAGTTCGGTTCCTAACGAACCTGAGGGGGTTCCCACTAACCTGGGCAATACACCCTCAGGCAAGAGGAGATCCGACTCCGAGGGGTCGGTTCCATCAAAACGGAAAAGAAAGTCGACCAGTTCAGATCCAGAACCGCATACTCCAACTGCCGATGAGATTGCCAGGGCAGTTGGTATAGTGGAATCGCTCCGTCCGGTTCCATCTGATCCGGCGCCTCTCGGGAGGCGCTTGGTTTGGTCGGATCCTCCGGTTCCGGAATACTTTCCAGATGAGTATTATGAACTGGAATGGAAAGGGGAAGAAAAAGATGATGAATTTGATGATGAAGGTCTGGATGAGCCCATTGAACTGGACATCTCCCCAGACAGGCCTTCTAATGTTTCCCCTCCCAGGCTTTCTGAGTACCCTTCCCACTACTTGTTCTACAAGAAGGTGGCTGATACTCTTCAGCTTACATTGGTGGAGGCTGTCGAGGAACAAGAAAAGCCTGACTTTGCGGTAATGATGGATATCCCAGAGTCCAAGAGGTTGTCTGTTCCCATCCATGAATCTTTAGGGAAACAGACACAAAAAATGCTACAAACTCCAAATTCATTACCGCCTGTTAATAAAAAGATGGATAGGAGGTATATGCTTTCAGGCTCTGGCACAGAGTTTTTGTACCACCAATGCAGCCATGTTGGGGTAGTGCAGGCTGCAGCCTGTGATAAGGCTAATATACCCTTGGCTTCACACACCCCAGATAAAGACTCTAGGAAGTCTGGTTTGATGCCATGGCCAAGAAACAGTACTTGGCATCATCATCATTGGGACTCAGGCAGGCTAATTATTTGGCCTACACAGCCAGACACCAGAAGTCTAAATGGGATACTGTTCTGGAGCTGGCTAAACAGGCCTTCCCCCAGCTAGCCAAGGAGGTGGAAGAGGTGGCTGCTGATGGGATTGAGGCATCCAAAATGCAATTCCATGCTGCTGTTGACTCAAATGATGTTGCATCAAGAGTCTTGGCTACATCTGTGTCTCTTCGGAGACTGGCTTGGCTCAGATGTACTAGCCTTTCACAGGACACCCAGGCTAAGGCTATGGATTTCCCTGTGGTGGATGATTCTCTGTTTTGGGAGCAGACAGAGAATTATATGAAAAAGGTGGATGAATACCAGACCACATACAGGAGTGCACAGGCTAAGGAAAAGCAGGCAACTCCTTAGAAGCAGCAGGCTAGGGGCAGGGGCAGGCCCTTTCACAGGCTTTTCTTCCAAGCACAGGCCTTCTCTTCCTTCTCTGAAAGGGGGTTCTTCAGAGGGAGAGGCAGGAGGGGGATGAGCAGGGCTGCATCCTCTTCCCAGCCTAAGGCTTCTGCCAAGCAGACACTCTGAGGTGTCAGCCCGGGTCGACTCCCCATTGCCAGTAGGAGGCAGGCTGGATTACTGCCTCCAGTCCTGGAAGTCTGTTACCTCAGACAAGTGGGTCCTGGAGGTGGTAAGCCAGGGGCTGGCCCTCAGCTTCACCAAATTCCCAAAGCTGAGGGCCAAATCCTTTCCACCTGCAAATCCTTCCAAGACCACTGCTTTGGAATCAGAGGCTTCTTCTCTAAAAGCCCTCAGGGCTGTAGAGAGAGTTCCTACTCAACACAGGGACAAAGGTCTGTACAGTCCCCCTCCCCCTTCCCTTTTTAGCTTTACAATCCCACACCTCGTCTTTCTGTTTTCACTTACATACCTAAAAAATGTCTTGTCACCGTTTGTTATTCCATGGGCTATTCTTTCTTCAGTTTGTACCTTTGCACTTCTTACTGCTTTCCCTGCTTCTCTCTGTTTCTACTGCTACATCTCCCTATCTTCCTCCTTCTGTATCTCCTTATAGCTTCTAAATGCAACCATTTGGCCTTCACTTTTTCCACCACTACTTTCGAGAACCATAGCAGTCTCTTGTTTTCTCCTGCTTTTGATCACTTGCTGGACACAGAGGTTTGTCACCTTACCTGTGCCCTCTTTTAGCTTCAACCCCTGTTTTCCACCCCTAGTCACCCCCCCAACCAGGTCATCCATGAGGCATTTACCCATCTTTATAAAATCTGCCCTCCAGATGTCCAGGACCCTCGCTGTTATGTATCCAAAAGCTGCCTTTACAGAAATAATAGATAAAGTACCAATAGAACAGTTAGGGAAGAGATTATTCTGCAGATACTTCCTGACAAAAGAAGAAATCAGGGTAATGATGACCTATTCAAGACCTGTGGTGTCTCAGTAGGCACATAAAAAATGTGAAGTTCAGAATGGCTACTTTATAGGTAGTAATTCAGTCACTACAGGAAAGGAACTGACTCTCCTCAGATGCATACGTTTATGTTCCGGTTAGGAAGTCGCACAGAAAGTTTCTGAAGTTCTGTGTAGGGACAAAACAATACAAGTACAGGGCAATGAACTTGGGTCTCACAGCAGCACCAAGAATTTCCACAGTGTGCATTGCTGTTGTAGCCGCAGCATTAAGAAAAACTGGTATCACAGTCTATCCATATTCAGCAAGCATTTGTCAGTGGTGAATGTTCGCCCTTTGTAGTGCTCTTGTTTCAGGTCTTGCTTGTGCACATTTTTACTATATATTTACTTAGGACAGAGCACATCAGATACAGTATCTCATTTTCAGTGGTGTCCTCCTTTTACACATTTTTGATTGCATTTACCCAGGATTGGCCACCTAAGAGGCAACATCTAATTTTTAGTGGGCTCCCACAATTTGATCCCAACTTTCCAACAGTTTTTCTTATGGCCTGCCATTATGCTCAAGACAGGTGGAATTTTTAAAAAAAAGGTGATTTCACAGTGTGACTGTAAAAACAAGTTTCAGAAGGGATTTAAAAAATTACACCTGTCATATTGAGGAGGTGGGGTAACACAAGGGTATGTTGAACATTAGGAGCCTGTCCTGTCTCCCCCTTTGTCACCAGCTGTTGCTTCTCCCCCTCTAGCGCTTGCTTCAGTCATGCGCCAAGAGGTCCTTAAACTACTGAAGACCATTCTTACTTATGGCAGTGCAGGGCCAGATGGTCTTGAACCTAGGATTCTCAGACTGTTCGCCTCTATTCTTGCTGCACCAGTAACTAGGCTCTTTAACTTGTCCATCTGACCCCAAAGTTCTATTGAACTACTGACCCATTTTGCTTTTGCCCACGCTCATGCTCAGTAACTTCCAACAGTGAGTACCTTACTGCAGCAGAACATCGCACTGAGGTGAAATTGAACTGCCAGCTGGGTTCCCCTGAAGCCGAGAACCAGACGCTGTGAGTGTTGTGTCCCCAAACTGCTCTACAACATCAGTCTGGACTGTTCCATATTTCTTCCCCTCTATTTTGCTAATTTACATCTTGCTCAGCTGGCGAGGGGGCTCGGAGGCAGACCAACAGCTGAGCGTCAGTGGTCAAGGAGGGGCAAGTGGTGATTTAAACACATGCCACTTGCAAGCGGCACTTCCAGCATTGAGTACCTTACTGCAGCAGAACTTCGCACTGAGGTGAAATTAAACTGCCAGCTGGGTTATCCTGAAGCTGCGAACCAGACGCTGTGAGTGTTGTGTCCCCAAACTGCTCTACAACATCAGTCTGGACTGCTCCATATTTCTTCCCCTATATTTTGCTAATTTACATCTTGCTCAGATGGTGAGGGGGCTCGGAGGTAGGCCAATAGCTGAGCACGAGTGGTCGAGGAGGGGCAAGTGGTGATCTAAACACGCACTGCTTGCAAGCGTGGTGCCACTCAGTAGGGAAAATATAGGAGAAAGATCTGTTCCTGCAGAGTCCTAGATAGAACAAAGATAAAGGTGTGTAAATTAATTGGATCATGCAGGAACAAACCTGGGGATAATCCTGAAAGGCTTATAGTGTATAGTATCCCCTTTTATTTCAAATTTGTTGATATTGGGAATATTTTACTTAGATTTTTTTTCTTTTTTAACGTTGTATTATCAAACACGCTCTGCTTTGTTATTTATGGGGGCCATGTTTGTCCTTTTTCTAAAATGTGGTAGTACTGTTAGTAAAATGCCTATTACAGGAAGAGATCAGGACAATTTATTTTTGCTTGATGTTTATATTAGCTTTTTATCTAATCTAGGGACTGGAGAATTGGGTGTAAATCCTAGGGAGCTGCATAACTATTTGGTAACATGGGGATACAATTTTAAAAGGCAATGAGAGAATCATTAGTATGTAAAGAGCAAAAACAGTTATCTCTGCCTTTCCTGAAATGTTTTATACTAATTATGCTGCTCTCCTCCGGTAATGTGTAATCTAACCCAGGCCCCACTATACCTGTACATTAACGTGAGGAGTTTGCCAGCAAAGATTGATTATGTTCGCACATAGATACACAATTCTAACCCTGATCCTTTCATTTTGTCAGATACATGGTTAAATGGTAAAATCAAAGATGATGATGATGTGTATATTGATGTGTATACTTTGTATAGGCAGGATCGATCAACTAAGGGGGGTGGTGTGGCAATTTATTTAAAAAGTGGTTTATCAGGTATAGTAAAATCAGTTAAATCTATTCCTAAAAAATTAGATCTGATTTTCTTAAAAGGTGGAGTGTCAACAAATTTTAGTCTTAATCTGGTGGCTTATTACAGACCTTCAGCTTCCCCAGAAGTTCTTCAGATGTTTGTAACTATGCTAGCCCCTTATATAGATCAAGAAGTTCTGATAGCTGGTGATTTGAACTGGGATTTGTTAAAAGCTTCAGGTCAATTGACAAACCAATTAGCAGCTCTTAACCTTACTCAAATTATTGACACACCAACACGACCTAATAAAACTTCTCCTGACAGACATAGCCTTCTAGATCTGATAATGACTACCACACAGGTATATCGCTTCTGTATTCAACACTGACATAAGCAACCATTGTTATGTGGCATGCATCCATCATCAAATTACACAAATTAAGGCAGCTCATGTTATAGTTACTAGGAATTTCAGTAAATTCTGTGAACAGACCTTTCGCCATGAGTTACATAAGGTTATTTGGACACTAATTTATTGTTGCCCTGATAGTCATACTGCATGGTCATACTTTAAAAACACCTTCTTAGAAGTAATTAGCAGGTGTGCTCCTTTGACTAAAAAGAGAATTATGTCTCAACCTGTGCCCTGGTTTAGTATCCATTTAAAAAAATTAAGGATAAGGAACAATTAAGGAAAAAAGCTAGAAATACAGTATCAAGGATATGAAGAATTACAGAACTGTAAGAAATAAATGTACAAGGGAGATAAGACAAGCAAAAAGTAATTATTATAGTCAATAGTTCAAAAATGCATCTGATAATAAGAAAGTTTGGGATGGCATAAAGCAACTGCAAGATAAAGCACAGACTCAAATGCTTCCAAAAAATATTGCAACACAAAGATGTCTTAATCTGTAAACCTAATGAACAAGTTAAGGCTTTCAATGAGTATTTTCTGGATGCAAGGTATACTTTAGATAACATATTCCCTAATCAGGCAAAAATTGAACTGGACAATAATTTTGTCAGCCTGGTTAAAGGACTTTTCTTTTCTTTTAGGGAGATTGGTGAACAAGATGTCTTAACTGAATTTGCTGGGTTGGATGTTAAAAAATGAGCTGGTCAAGATACTATTGATACTATATTTTACAAGGTTGGGGCTCCAATAATAGCAAAGTACATAGCTTATTTGTTTAACTTTTCATTAAGTACTTATGATATCCCTGATGATTAGAAAACAACCTGCGTAGTGTCAATTTTCAAAGGAGGTAATGATCTTGATCCAGGATGTTATCGGCCTATATCCATCCTGACCCCTATTACTATAATGTTAGAAAAATTAGTTTATGGGCAGCTAATAAAATATCTGGGTAAAAATAGAATACTGGCAAATGATCAAACTGGCTTTCGTAAAGGTCATAATATAATATATGCAGTACTAAGGTAGTTGACATTTTCACTGCCTTTGACTAGGGTTACTTGTTTCCGGCAATTTTTTTTTAGGTCTGTCAAAGGCATTTGACTCTGTCAATCATAATTTATTATTGAATAAATTAAAGACTTCATGTGTGCTTTGTCCCAGTTTTCTGCTTATCTATTCTCCCACTTACAATGCTTTAAAGTAGGAGAATATTGCTCTGACCTAGCTATGATGTGTAAAGGGGTGCCCCAGGAGTCAGTACTGGGACCACTTTTGTTTCTTATATAAATGACTTATCTGATAGTGTACTAGCAGACATTAACATTCTTTTGTATGCTGATGATACTATTTTGTATTGTCAGAACAAGGATCCTTTAGAAGCTATTAATACTTTGCAGAGAGATTTTGACAATATCCAGCATACCCTGAGTAATTCTCGCCTATTATTAAACGTAAATAAAACTCAATGGGTCGTATTTTCTGGTAGACCTAAAATAGATACTCAAATTGAGACAATTAAAAGTATTAAATCATTGGATGGGACTGATTTGGATAGACTTCTGTATATAAATACCTAGGTATCAGATGACTCCATGAAATTTGATTCACATATATAAATGTTGTCTAATAAACTTAAGACATTATTGTCATTTTTCTATAAAAAATAAAGTGTGTTTTAATCTTAATATCTGTAAACAGTTGGTAAACTCGCTATGTCACAAATTGATGATGGAGACTATCTATATGAGAACAACAGATACTGTATTGAAACTGTTGGACCCTCTTTATCATAGTGCACTGAGGTTTGCCACCAGGCTGCCCTGGTGAACCCACCATTGTAGTCTTTATCACAAGATGGGTTGGCAGTCGCTGTCAGTACGGAGACAAATTCACTGGTCAACTTATGTTTATAAATTTGTTTTGGATAAACTGCCTTCACACCTGCTTGGATTGGTCATTAGTAAAGGGCCAAATAGATACACTCTAAGATCTGCTGACCTACCGCAGAATATTCTGCCTAGACATAGAAATAGATATGGTAACTACAGATTAGCTGTTGCTGTTCCTACAACTTGGATTTCCATCCAAAAACCTGAAATTGAATATCAATGATTTCTTTATCATGTTTTAAACAATTAGGGCCAGATATTCAAAACTTTGCGCCGGGCAAAAACCGTTTGCGCAGGTTTAGCGCGGGATTAGTGGGTCTGCTATATTCAAAAGGCCAAATAGTGCGGGCAAACTGCATTAGCGCTGGGCAAAATTATAATGTATGCAAGGGGCAAACTGACATGAATACAGGCGCAATGCTATATTCAGCGACTAGCGCCGCGCTAAGTGGTTTTGCGCGACTTAGCGCGACACTCATGACGGTGTACATTACTGCCCAGAAAAAGCTTGTCTTAACCCTGGACAACAAGCTTTGCGTGACACTATGGCTTTGCACGGTGTTTGCGCGGGTTTAGCGTGGGTTTTGCGCGACCCAAACAAAGAAATATGACACATAGATAAAGCCAAACATAGAGGAAGCATGTTGCTAACTGATGGCATCACAATGATGCCATCATCTGCCACCAGTCCCAGCCATGCCAGGCAGTAAGTGGTGACCCTGCTGCCAATGGACAGCATGGCAGTGTGGCCATACAGCACACACCTGCGGACCACACTTCTGTGGACACCAACAGATGCCAGCATACACATGCAGTACTGTGGGCATGGAGGATGTTGAGGGGAGCATGTGTGGGTGGCGAGGCTTTGCCACAGACCAGATGTGGCCACAAGGCTGGGACAAATCATGCAGTGCACATGGGCCAGTATTGGGAATACCCCAACACCAGTGTGCCTTTCGGATAATATATGCCCCCCCCGCCACATACCGCACAGCTGTACAACCGCCACAGCACACAAAGCCAGAAATGTACATGTCACTGTGAGCATCCCATGCCACAGGTACAGCATCTGTGGGTCACACAACACGTAACAGTAATGTCCACTGTCAGTAAACACCTGCAGGTTGGGCCTCTCACTGTGTATAGTGCAGTCATCACTGCCCCACACACCAGAGGCAATACTGTGTCCACACACTACTGGCCCCTTGCTACTGTAGTTTCTGCTGTGCACTGTAGCATGACCTACAATGTGACAGTTGCATGCAGCACCACCACCATCTGTGCCTATGCTGTGTTGTCCCAGTACAGCTGCAGGCAGCAGTGCATGTGAAGTAGTGTTCAAAAACTGCATAATATTCCCCAAGCTGTTTGCTTAGTGCAACATCGCTTGCGCGGGTTTAGCGTAGGGCTAAACAGTTAGCCCGGTGCAAACTGCTTGCAAATCAGGTCATAATGAGATGCTAATCTGGATGTTTGCCCACAGACTACCTAAGTAGGCTCATTTGCATGTCACTTTTGAATATGGCAAAGTTTAGCTCCGGGCAAACGTGTTTGCTCCAGGCTAGCAGTTTAGCCTACGCTAAACCAGCAAGCGTGTTAGCGCTGCGCTAACAGTTCGGGGAATATTTTGCAGTTTTGCACACTGTACTTTCACATACTGCACCTGCAATATACTAATCACGACCTAACTGCCAGCACACACATTAGTACATAGTTCATCTCTACCTACCTTTACATCGCTGTGCACTGTGTTGCTGTTGTGGTTTGCACTTCCTGGTTGCCATATTCAGAGCTGTCTTATTCCAGGGCTAAGGTTGCCCTGCACTCCCAGCCCAGTTTGCCCGGCCTCATTCCCATGCTATATTCAGAAGCTGTTTGCCCTGGGCTATTCCTTTTGAATATAGCTTGCTCTGTGCTCTGGGCTAAGTTTGCCCGCCGGGCAGTGCTAATTTTACCCCGGGGCAAAGTTTTGAATATCTGGCCCTTAGTCTGCAAAGCAATGATACATGTTTGCAGCTGTTTTAAATGAGTTTTATAACTTTATTTTGTGTCTGTTTTGTAATATATGTGTACAATAATGCGAATGCATTTTATTTGGATGCAATTGCAGAAGAGATTTTCTCTAAATTTTGCTTTCCAATAAATTGAATTGAAGTTGCTGGAAAAACTAATTCATCGCCAGGTCTCTACGCATTTATTGAACTTCAGTCCCCAATCCAACATGGCTTTTGCTCTGGGCATAACACAGCTACTGCTCTTACCCAATTTACTAGTGATGTAAAGTGCAACATGGACAAAGGCTTGTGCTAGTCTGCTGATACACTCACTGGTGCTGTGTTCATCGACCTCTCCAAAGTGTTTGACTTTGTAAATCACACCCTCTACTACTGAGTAAACTTGAATCTCCCGGTGCCTCAAACACTAGCTTATCCTGGATTGGCAGCTGTCTTGACAATTGCTCTCAAGCTGTCTCGTTCTGTAAAGTTCTCTCATCCCCTACCCCTATCTCCTGCGGTGTCTCACAGGGTTCTATTCTTGGTCCCCTGCTCTTCTCCCTCTTTATTAATGATATTCCTAACCCTTCTCCCCCCTGTAGAACCATTATGTACGCTGACAACCTGGTGCTCTACATGCCTCCAAGTCCATAGATGACCTCAATCAGCACCTATCGTTTGCGTGTTTCAGAACCTTTAGTCCTGGTTCTCCACCAATTATCAAATCCTGAATTTATCTAAGACCCAGGCCATGCCCTTTGGGTCCTCTAGAAAGGTCCACACTGAGTTCACTAAGCTACGGGTCCTCTGCTGTGATGTGATCTGTCTCGAATATTGACTCCTTCAAATATCTTGGTGTCATGCTGGACCCTGTATTTTACTTATTTGCTCACATCAACGAGGTATGCCGTTCAGTTAACTCAAAGATAGGTGCTGCTTCTAGAGTGTGTCACTCTCTCACACTTACCACCAGTATCTCGGCAGCTAGAGGTGTCCTGCTCCCAAGACTGTTATACACCCTCCTGTACTCTTCATGCCAATAGTGGTGTACTTCATAAGTGGGATATTACATACAGTATAACAACATCTGTAGATTTGCCTTATCGGCTCCTCACCTAACCTATCACTGCCTGCTCTGCTCTGCCTTCTCTGGCTGTCTCCCAATGCCATTTGTTCTTACACTCTGGGATGTTTTATTGACTCTTTAACCAGCCCTCCCCATCCTGACACACTGGGAGCTTTGCTATCCCCTGTCCATCACTCCCGCTTCCTTAGGTCCTCCACCTCTCTCATACTCTCAGTCCCGTCCTGCTCCTCTAAAATGGGTGAGCAAGCTTTCTCCTATTTCACCCCCAAGTTCTGGAATTCCTCCCCACCCTTCATATTAAGAACCCCTCATCTCACCTTACCTTCAAGCATGCATTGTTCTCTCACCTAAATGCACTTGGTAATTGTGATTGTTCTTAACTTGATGCTCATCTTTCTTGCTTTCCTACCAGCCTGTTTTTTGTCTATTTCCGTATTCTTTAACTGAATGTGAACTACGTGTCAGTTTCTCCTCTGTTAGCCTGTTCCAACTTGTTTACCTGGCTATTCTGCACTGATCGTACCACTGTACTGATTGCATTTGCTACTTCTGCTTATCCATGCGTGGATAATTTTATGCTTTTTTGCTCTGGAGTGTCTGCTGATTATTATGTCCTGATTGTATGATTGCATTTTGTACCTAATTATTATCATTGTAGTTTATACACTGTAGTCTTCCAGGTAGTGCCTGAAAATAGGCAGGGTTATTGCCTAATGCACTTACCCGGTTACCAAAAGCTAATGAATAAATAAATGAAATCTGCAAAAATGAAGTTATGAGTAAATGTTGGAACAATTCGGCATTTCTTCATAACTTTGTTGTTTTTTTCACATCTTGACCCCACATTTTCAACATAATCTTTTTATGACCACTCCTTCTAAACAAGACAGTTATCATTTATAAAAATAGTGGTCAAACGTTATTTTGAGCCACAAGTGCAAAAACACATTTTGGCCAGGATTTGAAAAATTACAGCTGTCATGTTCATGAGGTGATGTGAAAAAAATGGCTATGTTACACTGGCCCGTTGGCTGAGTGATAGTATTACCTCTTCCAACACTGGCGACCTGGGTTAGGGAAGAACCTTGAGTTGTCGGGGGGGCCAGCCGGCGGAGGTGGTCAGAGCATCCAGAGGGACACTCGCCACCTCAAGGGGCAGAGGGCTTACTGGGCAAGCGTTGCATGCCACATTTGCCTCTCCACTGGTGGAAGCATGGGTGGAGAAGCATTTGCTCTGAAGTGAGCACCGGGAGGGGAGGGCATTGTTAGGCACTTGACAGTGGCTTGCTTCTGCTTGTTGTCTGACTGGACTTCCGTTCTCGTGCCTGTGCCCTCGTGGGGTGGCAGTTTCTGGGGGGGGGATAAAATACATGGGCCATCGGCAGCCGCATGAAGCTGGATGCTGGGAACGTAGTCTGCCCAGACTGGCTGGTGACCCACAGTACACCAGGGCACAGCTGAAGACCTCGGGGGGGGGGGATAAGTACCAGTCAGTCCCCCCCCGAAGGTGCCGTCTGAGGTCTCAGGAATAAAAAGAAAGTAAAAAAAAAAGGCAGTGTTGAAAATTTGGGGCCAGGTATGGAAACTTATTACATGGAAACATAGAAACTGTCAGCAGATAAGGACCGCTAGGCCCATCCAGTCTGCCCATAGGTCCTGTACATGTATGCATTTACTCACCCTAAGCGGTCAATGGCTTTTCATCACTCCCCTCCCACCCACGGTTTCCCTGTGTGTGTTCCAGGCATGTTTAAACCCCTCCACTGTGCTTGCCCCTGCCAACTCTTGTGGCAGGCTATTCCAAACATTTACCACTCGCTCCGTGTAGAAAACTTCCTCATGTTACCACTTAATCTCCCCCCTCCAATTTCATATTGTGCCCCCTTGTTCTGGTATCTTTTCTACAGTGGAAAATATCTCCCAACTGACCTTGTTTATGCCCTTGAGGTACTTAAAGGTTTCTGTCATGTCACCCCTTTCTCTCTTCTCCTCCAGTGAGTACATATTGAGGTCTCTTAGTCGCTCTTCATATATTTTGTGGTGCAAACCATGCACCATCTTTGTTGCCCTTCTCTGGAGAGCCTCCACCATGTTTATGTCCTTACACATGTGTGGTCTCCAGTACTGCAAACAGTACTCCAGGTGAAGCCTTACTAGTGTTTTATACAGTGTCATCACCACTTCCTGCCTCCTACTAGTAATACCTCTGCCTATGCACCCCAGTATGCCACTGGCCCTCCCTGCAGCCTTTGCACACTGCTTTGATACCTTCAGGTCATCAAATATGATAACCCCTAGGTCCCTCTCCTCTTTGGTGATGGTCAGCACCTCCCCCCATCCTGTAGGTCTCCCCAGTGTTCCCCCTACCCATGTGCATTATCTTGCACTTTTTTGCATTGAACCGCAATTACCACACCTTCGACCATCTTTCAAGCTTCTCCAGGTCCCTCTTCATTATCTGCATCCCTTCTGGAGTATCCACCCTGTTGCAGATCTTTGTGCCATCTGCAAATAGGCAGCCTTTTCCTTCAAGCCCCTCTTACAGTGTCACTAATGAAGACATTGAACAGGGCTGGTCACCCTTCTATTCCCAGATTGGATCCCATTTACCACCACCCTCTGCCTTCTGTCCATCAGCAATTTTCTAACCCACTGTATCACCTTATGCCCATGCCCAGACTACTCATCTTATTAACCAGCCTTCTGTGTGGGCCAGTATTGAAGGCTCTGCTGAAATCCAGGTAAGCGACTTCTACAGCCTCTCCCTGATTCACTTCCCTAGTCATCCAATCAAAAAAACTATCAGATTTGTTTTGACAAGACCTTCCTGATGTAAATCCATGCTGCCTCAGATCCTGGGCATCAATGGATTCGAGGTGTACCACTATACTTTATTTCAGCAGTGTCTCCATGATCTTTCCCACTAGTGAGGTGAGGCTGACTGGCCTGTAGTTTCACAGTTTCACTCTACTTTCACCTTTTGTCCAGTGGGACTACATGTGTCCTCCTCCAGTCCTCTGGAACCATGCCTGTGTTGAGTGACTCTGTGAACAGGGTGGCCAGAGGTACTGCTAGTTCCCTCCTCAGCTCCCTTAATATCCTTGAGTGTATGTCATCTGGCCCATTGGCTTTATCCACCTTCAGCTTTGTGAGGTCCTCCTGAATTCTCTCCACTGTGAAAGGACTGGTGTCCGTTTCTCCCCCTCCAATTGCCTCTGCTCCCCAACTGTGGCCCTTGACCTTCTCCCTCCTCAGTGATTACTGAACAGAAGTATTTGTTCAGTATTTCTGCCTTGTCTAGATCCCCCTCCTTACACTCTCCATCCTCCCACTTTGAGCCTCACAATCCCCCCCCCTGGTTTTTCTTCTGTCGCTGATGTATCTATAGAATGTCTTGTCCCCTTTCTTCACAGACCGTGCTAAACCCTCCTCTGTTTGTGCCTTGGCTTTCCTAACAGCCTTCCCTGCCTCTCTGAGACATTCAAGGTATACCTCTCTGTCCTCTTTCCTTTGGGTCCCCTTATACTTCCTGAAACTTTCCCTTTCAGCCCTTACTTTGTCTCCCACCTCTTTAGAAAACCATAGTGGTTTCTTTCTTCTTTTCCCTTTGGCCACTATCCTAATGCATTGGTTAGTTACCTCCAGAATGGCCCCTTTTAATCTCCCCCACTGTTCCTCCATCCATTAGTTACTAGCATGCATTAAAAAATGTCAGTGTACACTCATAACTTTATTTTTTTTAATATTTTTACTGTAAAATTTTGACATAGCCTTCTTATGATCCCACCTCATGAACAAGAGCAGAGAAAATTTTCAAATCTTCCCGAAAGGTGATTTTAAACCACAAGTGCAAAAACACATGTTGGCCAGGATTTGAAAAGTGACAGCTGCCACTTTCATGAGGTGGTGTGCAAAATAGCTTTGTTGAAAATTTGTGGTCAAAATATTGAAAATTACCAATGTTATGAGCATGTGTTGAAAAATGTCACTGTACGCTCAAAATTTTGTTTGTAAATATTTTTACCCCAAATTTTCAATATAGCCTTCTTATGACCCCACCTCATGAACAAGGGTGGAGAAATATTTCAAAAAGTCAAGCAAAACCTGCACTGCTCCACTGCGTTTAAAAGGGCGTCTATTATTGAAAAAGGTTTAAAACATACCACCACACAGAAACGCCACGTGTTACTGAGGTTTTAGCAGTAACCTGTGGCATTTCTGTGTGGTGATATGTGTTAAACCTTTTTCAATAAAAGGTGCTTTTTTGCTCCCAGGTCACCCCTGAAAACAGGCACTTGTGCTTAGTGGGCCTTGCCTGGTTACCAAAAGAATAAAAAATAAATAAATGCAGTGGAATGGTGCTGGTTTTGCTTGGCCTTTTGATCTGTATGTTACCTTTTACACTCCGGAGCAGTGGCGCTGTTTTGCTCTTGTGGAGAACATTTTCAAATCCTGCCCAAAAAGTGATTTCATGCACCGACCATGAAATCACCTGTTAGGACAGATTTGTATAATTTCACTACCCTTGTTCATGAGGTGGAGTCCCAAAAAGGCCATGTTGAAAATTCAGGGAAAAAATATTTAAAAATGACCAAGTTACGAGGAAAAGTTCAAAACCCATTGAAATACATAGAACCACATACCTGATTTTCTCAGTTCCTGGTCCGGCATCATAGAGTGAAAATGTATCTCTGGTCCAGAGAGGATGATGGTGTTGGACCCCCAGTAGGTAAGTAAGAGGTGGGGGTGCTGAGTGGGAGAGTCCTGTGGGGGGGGAAGGTAACAGCAGCAGCAGTGGGTATTTCAAGTATGAACACTGGGAATTGGACACCCCAGTGTCATTGTTATGTTTGGACTGGGGATTGGGCACCCTCATGTCAGAAAATTATGATGGAATGGGTGGGAGGGATAGAGGGACGGTTTTCTTTATTTCAGGTACGAATGCTAGGGATTGGTCACCCCAGTGTCGGTGTTATGTTTGGTGACATTGGGGGTAGATTCCCCAGTGTCGCACAGTGAAAACAGATAGAGTGTGGGGTACTAGTTGGCACCAGGGCTTGGGCACCCTGGTTTCAGAAAATTAAGAAGGAAAGGAGGGATTGTTTTTATATTTGTGGGGAAGGACCACAGCAGGCTGATCATGATGCTGATCAGCTCTACTTGCTGGGAGATGTTATGCAGTTGTAAGGAAAGAGCTTCCTATGATTCATCTGGTTCTTTTCTTTAAAATGCATGACATTTCAATCCAGCAAGACCAGAAGAGTGTCATGATCAGCCTGGCTGATGACTGGTCTGACACTGTTGATCCCCTTGCAGACTGTCCTGCATTGGACTGGCAGTGACACACCTCTCAAAATCCACCACTATACCAATATGTTTGCTGCTTGTAAGAGTGAACATAAAAAGAGAGGGCTCAGTTCTCGAAGGTTGATAAAGGGCTTTCACAAGTCCTGCATGAAACCTTGTGCTGCCCTGAACACTTTGCCGCATGGTGCACTCAGTTCTCATAGGTCACATGCCTTTGTGACACTTTACCCTTTTTATGGTGGATTGCACCACATACTTGACGCAAATCCCGTAAAAAGGTCCCTGAAGTTAGACCAGCAACAGCTGGTCTTACTCAGGGCATGTGGTGCAAGTGATCGAGAATCCCCATTGCCGGACAGGGAACGCTGCAAGCCCCTTGTGTCCTGTGTTCTGTGCACCTGGTGTTTGCGACATTCTAACACCGCTGAGAATCAAGCCCAGAGACCCTCAACACAAAAGCATTGATGGAAATGGTTGCCCAAAAAGGGAACTGGCAACAAAGCCGTGTTTTTAAGAAATATAAAATCACACATACCCACATAATTTTAAGCATCATGGGATATATATGGAAATCATGATGACATTTTAGGCTGATTCTGCTTTAAGCAGGAATGCATGATGCCAAAGGGCCTCTCATACAATCTGCAAAGGGTGAGAACAGAAGATACAGGCACGTGTTTTGTCCTACACAGGACTTGTCAGTGTGCCTTGTCTGTGTCTCACCCCAGTGGAAAACAAAACACTCCTAATGTAGTCTTGTGGTGGGCTCCCAGGTGTTCTGCAGGTAGTAGCAATCATGAATTGGTGAAGTTTACAGTGAAGGAGAAATACTCAAAAGTTAAAGGAATACTGTAACCAAAATAAAATGTTTTAGAGATGCAAACCTTACTAGCATGTGGAATGAGTTGGGGGAGTGGGAATGGTTTGAGGAGTTTGACAACAAATCTCATAATGAAATGTGGAACATATTGATGAGTAAACTAAAGTATCTGGTAGACAAGTATGTTCCTAAAAAGCTAAGTATAACAGAGCATGAAGGATATCACCATGGTTCAGCAAGAAGGTAAAGAGTCTAATAAATAAAAAAAGAGAAACCTACTGTATATAAGGGCAAGAACGAACAAGCATTTGTCAATGCCGAATGTTTGCTTGCTGGCATTGGTAGTGGTAGTGTAGGAGTTAGAGAGATGCATGATAGGAATGGCAGTGAAGTATTGAACTGAAGCCAACACCACCACCACCCTGCAGAGACTGACAGGTATTGGGGTGTGCCTTTGAGTCGTCAGGCATAACTGCCATACCGTTTCACCACACCCTACCCTGCAGACACCGACAAGTGTCATAGTCTGCCTTGGAGTATTTGAGCCTTATGCTCATCCCATTCCATAAGGAAATACAATGAGATGGGTGCAGTATAGGAGAATGGGGTGAACTTTGGGGCCGAACAGTCCAAGGCACACCTTGATGCCTCTCACTGGCTGCAGGGTGTGGGTGGGGGTGGAATGGCATGAACATTATAGGCGACAATCCCAAGTCACACCCCTGATGCCTGTCAGTCTCTACAGGGTGGGGCGTTATGATCAGAAACCCTAATGCCCCAGGCGTTCGTTGGTATTTTCACTCCAAATTTTCAACATGTTTTTTTTTTTGACCCCCACCTCATGAACAGTGGCAATATCAGTTTGTTAGCGGAGAGCTGATTTTGCACAGTGACTATGCCATTTGGCACCACAGATGCGAAAACACATTTCGAACAGGATGTGAAAAATGACATCTGTACAATGTTGAAAATCTGGAGTGAAAATATAAAAAAACTGGTGAAGTCATGACCGTGCGTAGAAACTGTGCCATGCACACCTGTAATGTAATTAGTTTGGGGATTTTTACAGCAGGTTGTCAACACAGGCATTTTGGGACCTCCACTCATGAACAGTGTCACTGTGATTTTCTTAATCTGTCCCGAACACTGATTTCCCACAGCGACTACACATTTCTGCGCCAGAAGTGCAAAAACACATTTTGGCTAGGGTGTGAAAAATGACAACTGTACTGTTCATAATGAGGTGTAGAAAAATGCCAGGGTTGAAGATCTGTACTGAAAATAATACTAACTTGTGAACTTATGAGGGTGCGTGGAAACTGTGCTATGCACGCTCATAACACAGTCATTTTATGGACTTTTGTCACCAAATTTTCAACATAGCCATTTTAAGACCTCTGCTCATGAACAGTGTCACTGTGATTTTCTTACTGTGTCCCGAACATTGATTTTGCACACCGACTGCGCCATTGTGCACTACATGCGTGAAAACACATTTTGGGCGAAATGTGAAAAATGACAGCTGTACTGCTCATAGGGAGGTGTGGTAAAATGGCAATGTTGAAAATCTGGAGCAAAAATAGTAAAAATTTGCGAAGTTACGATCGTGCGTAGGAACTGCGTAACGCACACTCGTAAAACAGTCCTTTTTGGGAATTTTTCACCAAATTTTCAAAATAGGGTTTTGGGGGGCCTACCTCATAAACTGTGACACTGTCATTTCATTAGATCAGACCTTCTGTCTACATTCATATACCACTCCTCCTTACAGTTACAGTGGCGCTCTATGCCCTGTCTCTCTGCCACTACCTCACCGCCCCTAGCAACCCTTCCCACAAAGCTTCAAGTACCAAACGTCAAAACAAAGCCGCCTTCAAAACAATTATAAACTGTCTGAGGAAGTTACTACTACTTCTCCTACTCTGCTCAGGGAATGTTGAACTTAACCCTGGCCCACCTCTCCTGCTTGAAGCCCCATTGGACATCTCGCAAGTTAAGGGCCTTAGTTTCCTGCACATGAATGTTTGCAGCTTACCATAAAAACTTGACTTAGTCCAGGCTTAGGTATTACACACACTACCTGACATAGTTATGATTTCGGAGTCATGGCTTTCAAGCCATATCCCTGACAAAACGGTCAATATACATGGATATAACTTGTTCAGATGTGACAGACCTGCTAGGGGAGGTGGAGTCTATGCCAAGATCAAATACTATGTCTCAGACATTGTTCGGACCTCCCTACCTAAGGAATTTGAATGCCTTGCCCTTAAGTTAACCATTTCACCTGAAGTAGCCCTCTTAATATCTGCCTGTTCAAATAACATGAAGTCTTGCTGTATTCTGACTATTCACAGATAGCCCCAGCACTTGAACTGCTCTGGAGAGGAAAGAGTTAACTCTGTGCCAAGGCATAGAACATTGAGCTTGATTTTCAAACCTCTGTCCCAGGTACTCTTCAGTGTAACTGTCAGATTCTTTACTCCGCCTTACTGTGAAGTCGCTCTGGAGATCCTCTCCTTCACTTCGGTTCGGTTGTGGTAAAATTGGTCGGTTTAATAAACTGCTTCTTTATTTTTTCGGTCTTTACATCTCTGTCCCGGTACAGTAAGTGTATTAGTAGGTAGTAGAGTGGTTTAGCAAGAAATTGTTTTGTTTTTTGGTTTCTTTCCGGTCGGTCCGGTTGGGAACTAAAGCGATTTGTTGTTTCTGTTTTTTACAGGTATGTTAGTGTGCTTTTCCGGTATCTATCGGTTCCTGAAAAAATAGTTGATTTCTCTGGTTCTTTCATCCGACCCGTGACATGGTTGGAACCAATAGGTTTTGTTAGTCGCCTGGCTTGAACACTGGTAAGGGTGACTGTGTATTTAAAGGCATGTCTCAGAAACCCAAAAAGAAAACCAGGCAAACTGGGTTTCAGCACTGCACTGAGTGTGGAGAGGCTTTTGCCAAGGCTGATCCCCACCTCATCTGTGTTTGTCTGGGGTTTGATCACCTCAAAGAAGACTGCCAAATCTGCAGGAACTTTCCTAAGGTCACTGTGGATAAATGTTTAAGTATGCTGAAGGAAAGGGAGGCCGAAAAATCCGCTGACCTGGATGGCCAGCCCGGTTCGGTTCTGACCAAACCAGAGGGGGTGCCCACTGACCTGGGTGATACCCCCTCGGGCCAGAGGAGAGCAGATTCTGCGGAATCGGTTCCTACAAAAAGAAAGCACAAGTCAGCCGGTTTGGATCCCGGTTCCCATGGTCCGACCACTGATGAGATAGCCAAAGCGATTGCTATTATGTAGTCACTTCGCCCGGTTCCGACTGAACCGACACAACACAAAGACGGTCAGTTCGGTCAGACTTGTCTGTTTCTGAATATGACCCCAAAGCATTTTATGAGGGCGAGTGGGAAGGAGACGAAGATAATGAAGATGAGGATTATGAAGCCCTAGATGAGCCTATCGAGCCTGACATCTCAGCAGACAGGCCTTCTAATATGTCTCCTCCCAGGCTTTCTGAATCCCCTTTCCACTTCTTGTTTTACAAGAAGGTGGGTGAGATTCTCCAGCTTCCAGTGGAAGAAGATGAACAGGATCAGAAGGAGCCTGACTATGTTGAGATGATGGATGTCCCAGAGTCAAAAAGGGTGTATATCCCTCTGCACAAGTCCCTGGGGAAACAGACCCCCAAAAATTACAGTTTCCAACATCCATACCTCCGGTGGATAAGAAAATGGACAGGAGGTATGCTCTGTCAGGCCCTGGTATGGATTTCCCTGTTAACCATTGCAGCCATGTTGGGTAGTGCAAGCTGCAGCCTGTGACAAGGCTAATATTCCCCTGGCATCTCACCCCCCAGATAAGGATTCCAGGGAAGGTGGATGCCATGGCAAAGAAGCAGTACTTGCCATCCTCTTCGGGACTCAGGCAATCCAATTATATGGCATATATAGCCAGATACCAGAAGTCCAGGTGGGATATGGTTCTGGAGCTGGCTAAGAATGCCCCTCCCCAGCTGGCCAAGGAGCTGGAGCAGGTGGCTGTGGATGGTATCGAAGCTTCAAAGGTCCAATTTCATGCTGCTGTGGACTCGAATGATGTTCATTCTAGGGTCATGGCTGCATCTTTTTCCATGAGGAGATTTGCCTGGCTCAGGTGTAAACAATTTATCTCAGGATACTCAGACCAAGGCCATGGATTTTCCTGTCACTGGTAACTCTCTGTTTGGGGAACAAACAGAGACGTACATGAAAAAGATGGACGAGTACAGGACCACATACAGGAGTGCTGCAGCCAAAGAAAAGCAGACCACTCCTCAGAGGCAGCAATCCAGAGCTGGCAGGGGCAGGCCTTTCTACCGGGCCCAGGCCTCCACTTCTTTTCAGCAGAGGGGGGTTCTTTAGGGGAAGAGGCAGAAGGGGGATGACAAGGGCTGCATCCTTCTCTCAGTCTAAGCCCCCTGCCAAGCAGACACCCTGGTGTGTCAGCCAGGGTTGCCTCCTGAATTCCTGTAGGGGGCAGACTGGCTCACTTTTTCCAGGCCTGGAAGTCTGTCACTTCAGACAAGTGGGTCCTGAAAGTAGTGAGCCAGGGTCTTTGCTGTCAGCTTCAGCAGGTTCCCAAAGTTGAGAGCAAAGGCTTTCTGTCCTTCCTCAGAAGAGGAAATACAGGTATTAGAAATAGAGGTTTCTTCTCCACTGCTTCTAGAGGATACCTCTCATTCACAGGGGTAAAGGATTGTACTCCTGGTACCTCCTTACCCTAAAAGAGACAGGGGAGTGGTGACCCATCCTGGATTTACGGTACCTAAATAAACATATACAAAAGCCAAAGTTTAAGATGGTGACTCTGTTAATTAGTCTTCACTCTCTGAGACCAGGAGACTGGCTAGCTTCCCTAGCCCTCCTGGCTAGGATCTCAAGGATGCCTACTTCCACATACCTATCAGACAGTCCCACAGAAAGTACCTCCGGTTCGAACTGCCCTCAGGCCATTACCAGTTCAGAGCAATGCCTTTCGGCCTAACATCTGCCCCAAGAGTATTCACCAAATGCCTAGCAGTAGTGGTGGCCTTCCTCAGAAGACAAGGCATCTTACTATTCCCTTATCTGGACGACTGGCTTATAGTAGGTCAGTCCCCAGACCAAGTCAGGTCAGCTCTAGGGGTCACTCAAAATCTTCTGCACTCCCTAGGATTCATCCTAAATCTGGAAAAGTCAGTTCTGGAGCCAGTTCAGCTTCTCACATTTATAGGAGTGGAGCTGGACACTGTTCAGGCCAGGGCCTTCCTTCCTCTCTCAAAGGTCCAATCCCTCATTTCTCTGGCTTCTTCTTTTCGTCCACTTGTGTCTTGGCCAGCCAGACACTTCTTGCAGTTGGTAGGCCACATGGCAGCCTGCACTGCAGTAGTGCAAGGGGCAAGGTTTCAGATAAGGGATATTCCATTTCACCTAAGAGCCTTTTGGTCTCAGAAAAAAAGATCCCCTCTCCAAGCTGGTTTCAGTGTCTCTAACTTTGGTTCAGGCACTCCAGTGATGGCTGAAAGAGGACATCTTGAGGCAAGGGGTTCCTTTCCTCAGTCAGTCTCCCACAGTGACTCTCACCACAGATGCTTCTCTGCTGAGATGGGGAGCCCACCTGGATCAGCATACTGCTCAGGGGACCTGGTCCCTTCAGGAGTCTCTTCTACACATAAATCTTCTCAAACTCAGGGCTGTCTTTCTGGCTTTTCAGACATTTTTGAGTCTAATTCAGGGGAAAGTGGTGCAGATCAGGACAGACAACACCACAACCATGTGGTACATCAACAAGCAGGGGGCACTCGGTCCTCGGTCTTATGCACTGAGGCCATGAAAATATGGTCACTAGCTTATTCCCTGCAGGCTTCCCTGATTGCTGTGCATCTCCCAGGGAAGGACAGTGTTCTTGCAGATACTCTCAGCAGGATTTCTCAAGGTCACCATGAATGGGCCCTGAATCCTCTCATTCTTTGGATCATTTTCAAGAGATGGGGCACTCCAGAGATAGATCTCTTTGCAGCCTCGGACAACCATCAGCTCCCTCTGTTCTGCTGCAGGCCCCCTCTGTGGGGGTCTCTTCCTCTAGATGCCCTCCTGTTGGATTGGACCAACAGGTTTCTCTATGCTTTTCCTCCCTTTCTTCTGATATTCAGAGTTCTAGTCAAGATCAGGTCCCAACCCTGCATTGTCATTCTGATAGCCCTGGATTGGGCCAGACAGCCTTGGTATCCTCTACTGTTGTCACTGTCAGTGACAATTCCCCTGTGCCTTCCCAGACAATTCAACCTCCTCACCTCATCTCAGGGGAGGATATTGTACCCCAGTCTTCACACACTCAGGCTGAAGGCCTGGTTCTTGAGGAGCTAGAATATGCAGACCTGCATCTCTCACAATCAGCTCTGGATATCCTTAAGGCCAGTAGGAAACTTTCCACTAGGAAAACCTATGATTCTAAATGGAAGAGGTTTTGGTTTTGGTGTTCCCAGAAGCACATCCAGCCAGATTCAGCTGATATTGCCACTGCCTTAGATTATTCTGTATATCTTAGCAGTTTAGGTCTTCGGCCTACCACTCTCAAGGTGCATTTCGCAGCTATTTCTTCTTTTCTTTCGGCTGGGAAGGGCTCTTCTCTAGCTTCCCACCCAGTTTTCAAGAAATTCTTTAAAGGTTTGGTCCACATCAATCCTCCCTTCAGGGATCCTACTCCTTTATGGGACCTGAATATCTGTACTGCACAGCTGATGCAGCCTTCCTTTGAACCCCTTTGCTCAGCTGAGCAGAAATACCTGACTTGGAAAACTGTATTCCTGGTTGCTATTCTGCCAGGAGAATCAGTGAGTTACTGGCTCTATGAATGGAACTTGATTTCATCTCATTCCATAGGGATAAGGCGGTCCTTTGTACAAATAGGAAATTCCTCCCTAAAGTGGTATCAGACTTCCATCTGAACCAGTCTATGACACTGCCTGTATTTTTCACTGATCACTCCTCTTCTGGAGAGAGGAGGCTACACAGTCTGATGTAAAGAGGGTTCTGAGTTACTACTTAGAATCCACTAAGCCCCACAGAAGCGACTGCTCCCAGCTGTTTCTCACTTATGAGGAGGTGGGTAAAGGTAAGCCTGCCACCAAGAGAACTATTGCTAGGTGGATTGTCTCTTGCATTCAATTCTGCTACTCAGAGTTGGGGAAAGAGCCACCCTCAGGCCTGAGGGCTCATTCTACCAGAGGTACAGCTGCTTCGGTTGCAGCAGCTGGAGACATTCCCTTAGTAGAGATCTGTAAAGCAATCACCTGGAAGACTGTTCACACATTTACCAAGCATTACTCCCTGGACATTCAGGCAAGAAGTGATGCTAGGTTTGGTACTGCAGAACCTGTTCCCAAAATAGGTTCTGTAGTTCCTTCCTCCTTGTGGGTACTGCTCAGTAGTCTGCATATAGTCAGAATACAGCAAGACTTGATGTTGTTTGAAGAAAAAATTACTCACCTTAGTAACTGTATTTCTTCTAATGGAATGTTGCTGTATTCTGACCTCACTCCCTGCCTCCCCTCCTGGAATGTAGTTGTTTTGGGATGTGGGTGGGCAGATGCAGTGTTGTGCCTCTTCTTAACTGAGTTTTTTTTCTTGTTCTTATGTTTTATTGTAGTTTGTTTATTACCTACTTGGATTCTTTTTGGGGTCTCGACTTGAGTCTTTGGACCCTAAATTTGTGTCTTTTGCCCTTTGGCACAAAAGTTTTAAAAACTATTTCTGGGTTGCTAGTTGGTTAGTATAGAGTTCGTAAGAATCTGACGGTTACACTGAAGAGTACCTGGGACAGAGGTTTGAAAACCGAGCTTGAGCTCAGTGTTCTGTGCCTTGGCATAGCGTTAACTCTTTTCTCTCTGAAGCAGTTCAAGTGCTGGGGCTAACTGCATGTAGTCAGAATACAGCAAGACTCCATTAGAAGAAATACAATTACTAAGGTGAGTATTTTTTTCTTATAGGCCACCCTCTGCAATGCTTGGCATTTTAGAACACCTACATTCCATACTGGATAAGGTGAATCTAGACAGCATGATAATGGGAGATTTAAATCTGAACTGAAACGATGCCTGCGCTAATAAGATTAAAGAGTTCTGCGATGTACACGGGTTAACACAGATGACTCCGGAGAACAGCCAACCAAACAAGAAAAAACCTCAGCCACAGTACCCTACTGGATCTTATGCTTGTCAGTAAGCCTCACAACATCACCCATACTGGAGTTTTTCACAGTGACTTCAGTGATCACTGTGCCACTGCCTGTATTCACCGGTCCCATAACAGGCTGTCTACTTCTACCTTCAAGCTAAAAAGAAGCCTAAAAAACTTCTGCCAGATCGCTTTCCTGACAGACCTTGGTAACATCAACTGGCAGAAGTTCTATCTGGCCCCATCTGTTACTGAGACTTTCAGTATTTTCTAAAACCTACAAGTGGGACTGATAAATAAACATGCTCCACTTAGGAGGATCAAAACAAGGAAAAGGTCCCTTCTACGCCTACCTTGAAGAAAGCCCTACGGGACAGGGATGTACTATGGAAAAGAGCCAGGAAAACAAAGTTAGAAGCTAACTGGCTTCCCTTTCGGGTGGCTAGGAATGCCTGCACCAAGTTAGCAAGGGCAGAAAAATCACGTTATTTCCTGACCGCCCTTGAAGAATTGCTCTGCCAATTTTTGGAACATTCTTAAAGAAGTTAAAGGTCACTCGCCAGCCTCCCCCCTGCCCGCTAGAATAGTGACAGGTAACATTTCTTACACGACCAGAGCTGACATTCAAACAACATGAAGTCTTGCTGTATTCTGACAATTGCAGTTAGTTCCAGCCTTTCAACTGCCCCGGAGAACATAGGGTTAACTTTTCTATGCATGGCATAGAATGTTCATCTCGAGCTCGGTTGAAGCCTCTGCCTGTTGTTATTTGAAGTGCAACCTTCAGATTCTTTACTCCGCCTCACTGAACAGTCGCTCCGGAGAGTTCTCCTGCTGCTCGGTTCAAGTCGGTTGAAGTGTCAGTTTTCGGTTGGTTTTTCTTCCGAAATTGTTGTTTCCACATAGTCGGTTCAAGTCTCTGTCTGTGGTACCGTGAGTACTAGATAGGTTTTGTTCTGTTTTCTGTGTGGAACTTGTAAAGCTGTGGATCAGTTTGGCTGAACTGAACATTTTGAGGTAAAATTTGTAGTTTACTTTCGTGTGTGGTTACCGGTCTGTATTGGTTCTAAAAAATTCAGGTTTTAGTATGTTTTTTTCCTAAGACCCGTGACACGGTCAGGAACCGATAGGGGAGTCTTGCCTGGTGGATTGCTGAAAAAAGGGTAAGTTTGGTTAGGTTGGACATGTCTGAGAAACCCAAGGAAAAATCGGGCCTACTGGGTTTCAACACTGCAGTGTGTGTGGGGAGGTCTTTGCTAAGGCTGATCCCCACACCACCTGTGTTTATTGTCTGGGGTTTGACCACCTCGATTCAGACTTCCAAATTTGCAAAACTTTTCCCAAATCTACCCTGGAAAAGAGATTAGGTAGACTGAGGAAAGGGAGGCCAAGAAGTCTGCTGACCCAGATGGCCAGCCCGGTTCGGTTCTGACCGAACCAGAAGTAGTGCCCTCTGACCAGGGCGATACTTCTTCGGGCAAAAGGAGAGCCGATTCTGAGGAATCGGTTCCAACAAAAAGGAAAAGAAGAGACAAGTCAACCAGTTCGGATCCAGAATCTCATACTTCGACCGCCAATGAAGTAGCCAAAGTGATTCGTATTGTGGAATCGCTTCAATCAGTTCTGACTGAATCGACACCTTTTGGCAGGGGCTCAGTTCGGTCGGTTCCCCTGGTTCTGGATTATACCCTGGAAGAATTTTATGAACCGGAGTTTGAGGAGGAAGGAGAGTTGGAAGATGATTATGGTGATGGTGAAAGTCTGGATGTGCCTATTGACCCGGACATCTCCCCAACCAGACCTTCAGGTGTTTCTTCTCCTAGGCTTTCTGAGTCCCCTTCCCACTACATGTTTTACAGAAAGGTGGCTGATACCCTCTAGCTTCCTGTGGAGGAGGCAGTGGAGGATCAGGAAGAGCCTGACTAAGTAGAGATGAACGACATCCCAGAGTCCAGGAGACTGTCTATTCCCCTCCACAAATCTTTTGGGAAACAGACACAAAAAATTCTTAAGTCTCCCAATTCCATACCTCCTGTGGACAGAAGAATGGACAAGAGGTATACTCTTTCAGGCTCAGATACGGAGTTCCTTTATCAGCAATGCAGCCATGTTGAGGTTGTATAGGCTGCTGCCTGTGATAAGGCAAGCATTCCCTTGGCATCACACCCCCCAGACAAGGACTCCAGGAATATTGATGCCAAGGCAAAGAAGCAGTACATGACATCATCCTTAGGACTCAGGCAGGCTAATTATATGGCCTATGCAGCCAGGTACCAGAAGTCCAGGTGGGACACTGTACTGGTACTGGCTAAACAGGCTTCCCCCAAGCTTGCCAAGGAGCTGGAGGAGGTGGCTGTGGATGGGACTGAGGCATCAAAGGTTCAGTTTCATGCTGCTGTAGACTCCAATGATGTATTATCACGAGTCATGGCTACATCTGTGGCTCTTCGGAGAATGGCTTGGCTCAGATGTACTAGCCTCTCACAGGATACCTAGGCTAAGGCCTGTACTTTCCTGTAGTAGGTAATTCTCTGTTTGGAGAGCAGACAGAGAATTACATGAAGAAAGTGGATGAATACAAGACCACTTACAGGAGTGCTCAGGCCAAGGAAGGGCAAGCAACTCCTCAGAGGCAGCAGTCCAGGGGCAGGGGCAGGCCTTTCCCAAGGCCTTTTTACCAAGCACAGGCCTTTTCTTCTTTTTCACAGAGGGGGTTCTTCAGAGGGAGAAGCAGAAGGGGGATGAGCAGGCCTGCATCCACCCCTCAGCCTAAAGTCCCTGCCAAGCAGACACCCTGATGGGTCTGCCTGGGTCGATTCTCCTATCCCAGTAGGGGGCAGGCAGGCTTACTTTGTCCAGGACTGGAGGTCTCTTACATCAGACAAGTGGGTCCTGGAAATAGTAAGCCAGGGTCTGGTTCTCAGCTTCAAAAAATTTCCCAAGCTCAGAGCCAGATCTTTTCCACCTGCAAATCTCTCTGAAACCCTTGCCCTAGAGGCAAAGGTTTCTTCTCTCCTAGCTCTCAGAGCTGTAGAGAGAGTACCTACCCTACACTGGGGCAAAGGATTGTACTCCAGGTACTTCCTAATCGCCAAAAAGACAGGAGAGTGGCGACTCATCCTGGACCTAAGATACCTGAACAAACATCTTTTAAAGCCAAAGTTCAAGATGATAACTCTGGAATTATCCTTCCTTTCTAAGGCCAGGGGACTGGCTAGCCTCCCTGTACCTCAAAGATGCCTACTTTCACATTCCCATCAGGTGCTCCCACAGAAAGTACCTCAGGTTCAAGTTGCCCTCAGGCCACTATCAGTTCAGAGCAATGCCCTTTGGCCTAACATCAGCCCCAGGGGTTTTCACAAAGTACCTGGCAGTAGTTGTTGCCTTCCTAAGAAGATAAAAGATTTCCATTTTTCCAGACTTGGACGACTGGCTCATAGTGGACCAGTCTGCAGACCAAGTCAAGTCACACCTGCAATTGACCCAGCAAGTGCTCAATTCTTTGGGATTTCTTCTCAATCTACCGAAGTCAGCTCTGGAACCAGTGTAGCTCCTTACCTTCATAGGGTCAGAGCTGGATACGGTTAAAGCAGGAGCCTTCTTTCCCCGGAAAGGGCAAGGACTCCCATGGAACTGGCTCTTCATTCAGCCTTCAGGTGTCTTGACCAGCAAGGCACTTACTTCAGCTACTGGGCCACATGGCAGCTTCTACAGCAGTGGTCCAAGGCGCAAGATTCCAAGTGAGGAACATTCAGTTCCACTTAAGAGCTTTTTGGTCCCAAAGAAAGGATTCCCTTACCAAACTAATTCCAGTGACTTGAACTCTGATCCAAGCCCTGCAATGGTGGCAGGATCAGGACAATCTGAGGCAAGGGGTTCCATTTGTTACTCAGTCTCATTCAGTGGTCCTCACCACAGATGCTTCCCTGCTGGGCTGGGGAGCCCATTTGGGGGAACTTACCACCCAGAGACTGTGGTCACCTCAGGAGTCTCTGCTTTACATCAATCTCTTGGAACTCAGAGCAGTGTTTCTGGCACTGCAAGCTTTTTCCAAATCTGTACAGAACAAGGTGGTTCAGGTCAGAACAGACAACACCATCACCATGTGGTACATCAACAAGCAAGGAGGCACTCGGTCTACGGCCTTGTGCACAGAAGCAATGAAGTTGTGGTCCCTGGCCTATTCCCTGCAAACCCCTCTAATAGCAGTTCACCTTCCAGGGAAGGACAGTGTCCTAGCAGATGCACTGAACAGAATATCCCAGGGCCATCATGAATGGGCCCTAGATCCTCTGGTGTTGAAAGTGATTTTCTCCAGATGGGGCACTCCAGAGATAGATCTTTTTGCAGCCCCAGACAATCACCAACTTCTTCTTTTTTGTTGCAGACCCCCAGTCTTGTGCTCAGTCCCCCTGGATGCTCTGATCCTGAACTGGGAAGGGGAATTTCTTTATGCTTCCCCCCCCCTTCCATTTTCTGTTCAAAGTGCTTGTCAGGATAAGGTCACAACCATGCAAAGTGATTCTGATTGCTCCAGACTGGGCCAGGCAGCAATGGTACCTCTTGTTGCTGTCCCTAGCAATCATCTTCCCCTGTCTCTTCCCAGGAATTACAACCTGTTAACATCCTCTCAGGGGAGGATTTGGTACCCCAATCTTCAGTCTCTCAATCTCAAGGCTTGGCTCTTGAAGAGTTAGAGTTTGCAGATCTGCATCTTTCCCAAGGGGCTCTGGATATCCTTAAGGCTTCTCGAAAGCCTTCCACCAGAAAGATATACAACTCCAAATGGAAAAGATTCAGCATGTGGTGTTCTAAGAATATTTCTACAGACTCTGCTGAATTGCCTATGGTTCTGGATTATATGGTCCATCTTAATGGCCTAGGTCTCAAGGTACACTTGGCAGCTGTTTTTGCTTTCAAACAACATGAAGTCTTGCTATATTATGACAATTGCAGTTTGTCCCACCATTAGAACTGCTCTGGAGGTGAAAGAGTTAACTTCCATGCCAGGCATGGAACTTGGAGCACGAGCTTGGTTAGAAAAGCTCTGTCTGGATGATTTCAAACTGAAACTGTCAGATTCTTTACTCCGCCTCACTGAACAGTCACTCCGAGATTCTCTGCCTCGGTTCATTTCTCGGTTTAAAACAGTTTTTTCGTTAAATTAACTCTTTATTATTATTATTTACACAAACCGATCGGTTCAAGCTCTGTCTGTGGTATTGTAGTATAGGTTTATTTCTGTGTGGAACTTGTAATGTTTATCGTTCGATTCAACCAATCAGGTTGTTTTAAAACTTTATTCTCAAGCATTTAAAAGCTTTTAGAGTGTGGTTCCCGGTTCTTATCGGTTCTAAAACGGATTTCATTACGCTTTTTTCCACGACCGTGACACGGTTGGGAACCGATAAGGGT
Source organism: Neoceratodus forsteri (assembly GCA_016271365.2). Lineage (NCBI taxonomy): Eukaryota > Metazoa > Chordata > Ceratodontiformes > Ceratodontidae > Neoceratodus > Neoceratodus forsteri. Next base: position 639,089,123 of record CM028130.1, on the reverse strand, counting down.
GTCTTGCCTGGCACCGCCGAAAAGTGCAAGTTTTGGTTAGGCTGGCATTATGTCTGAGAAACCCAAAAGAAAAACCGAGCCCACTGGGTTTCAGCACTGTAGTGTTCGGGAAGCCTTTTGCCAAGGCTGACCCACACCACATGTGTTTATTGTCTGGGGTTTGACCACCTCAATGCAGACTGCCAGATTTGCAAGAATTTCCCTGCAGCTACCCTAGATAAGAGAGTCGGTAGGCTCAGGGAACGAGAGGCCAAAAAGTCCGCTGACCCGGATGGCCAGCCCGGTTCTGTGCCAACCGAACTGGAGGGAGTGCCCTCTGACCAGGGCGAGACTTCCTCGGGCAAACGTAAAGCTGACTCAGAGGAGCCAGTTCCAGCAAAGAAAACTAGAAAATCAGCAGGTGTGGAGTCAAAATCCTTCTCCAACTGCTGCAGAGATAGCCAAGCAATCCAAATTGTCCAGTCACTTTCTCCGGTTCCATCCGAACCGCCACTATCTGGCAAAAGGTCAGTTCGGCCAGTTCCAACCGGTTCAAGAATATGATATAGGAGTTTTAGAACCAGAGGAGGGGGAGGATGATCATGAACAGTGTGAATGTGACTTTGAAAGTCTGGATGTGCCCATTGAACCGGACATCTCCTAGACAGACCTTTAGAATCTCCCCCTAGGCTTTCTGAGTCCTCTTCTTATTTTCTGTTTTATAAAAAGGTTGCTGAAACCCTCCAGCTTCCATTGGAGGAAGCTGTGGATGAGCAAGAGGAACCTGACTTTGTGGAGATGATGGATATCCCAGAGTCCAGGAGATTGTCTATTCCTTTACATAAATCATTTAGGAAACAAACAATAAAATTTTAAAGCTCCTAATTCTGTGCCTCCTGTGGACAAAAAGATGGACAGAAGGTACACTTTGTCAGGTCCTGATACAGAATTTCTTCACAGCAATGCAGCCATGTTAGTAGTTCAGGCTGCAGCCTGTGATAAAGCTAATATTCCTGGCTTCACATCCTCCTGACAAGGACTCCAGGAAGATTGATGCCATGGCTAAAACAATACATGGCAGCATCCTTGGGACTCAGACAAGCAAATTATATGGCTATGTGGCAAGATACCAGAAATCTAGATGGGATACTGTCATGGTTTAGCCAAACAGGCCCTGGCCAGCTTGCCAAGGAGCTGGAGCAGGTGGCTGCTGATGGTATTGAGGCATCCATGGTGCAATTCCATGCTGCAGTGGATTCTAATGATGTATTCTCTAGAGTCATGGCTACATCTGTGGCCTTTCGTAGATTGGCTTGGCTCAGGTGTACTAGTTTGTCACAGGATACCCAGGCTAAGGCTGCGGATTTTCCTGTAGGGAAATTCTCTGTTTGGGGAGCAGACAGAGAATTATATGAGGAAAATGGATGAATATAGAACAACTTATAGGAGTGCACAAGCCAAGGAGCGGCAAGCCAGTCCTCAGAGGCAGCCCCCCAAGGGTAGAGGCAGGCTTTTTCACAGGCCTTTTTACCAAACCCAGGCCTCCTTTTTGGCTTATGCTCAGAGGGGGTTCTTCAGAGGGAGAGGCAGACGGGGTGCAAGCAGGCCTGCTCCAACCCCTCAGCCTAAAGCCCCTGCCAAACAGGCACCCTGATGGGATGCCCAGGGCCGGTTCTCCATTACCTGTAAGGGGCAGGCTGGCTTGCTTCCTCCAGGACTGGGAGTCTTTAACATCAGACAAGTGGGTCCTGGAAGTAGTAAGCCAGGGTCTGGTTCTCAGCTTCAAAAAATTTCCAAAGATGAGAATCAGATATTTTCCACCTGCAAACCTCTAGAGACTTTTGCTTTGGAAACAGAAGTCTCAATCCTCCTGGCTCTCAGAGCTGTAGAAAGGTTTCTCCTACACCAGGGCAAGGGTCTGTACTCCAGGTACTTCCTACCCCAAAAAGACAGGAGAATGGCAGCTCATCCTGGACCTAAGATATCTGAACAAGCACCTTTAAACCAAAATTCAAAATGGTGACTCTGGAAATGATTTTACCCTCCCTAAGGCCAGGGACTGGCTAGCTTCCTGGACCTCAAGGATGCCTTCTTCCATGTTCTTACAGAAGCTCCCACCGAAAGTACCTCAGATTTGAACTGCCCTCAGGCCATTACCAGTTCAGAGCAATGCCCTTCGGCCTTACCTCTGCCCCAAGGGTATTCACAAAATGCCTGGCAGTAGCAGTTGCTCATTTAAGAAGGCAAAAGATTGCCATCTTTCCCTAGCTAGACGACTGGCTCATTGTGGGTCAGTCTCCAAACCAGGTCAAATCCCACCTGCAAGTTACCCAACAGCTGCTTACCTATCTGGGCTTTCTTCTCAGTCTTCCAAAGTCAGTTCTGGAACCTGTCCAGGTACTCACCTTTATAGGTGCAGAACTGGACACAAAGCAGGCCAGAGCCTTCCTTCCCCTAGAAAGGGTAAGGACCCTGGTGGCCCTGGCCTCCTCCTTCACTCTGCAGGTCCTCGACCAGCAAGGCATTTCCTACAGCTCCTAGGATACATGGCTGCTTCCACAGCTGTAGTGCAAGGAGCAAGATTTCAGATGAGGGACATTCAGTTCCATTTGAGAGCCTTTTGGTCTCAAAGAAAAGATCCCCTATCCAAGTTGATCCCAGTGACTCAAACGCTGATCCAGGCCCTTCAGTGGTGGCAGGATCAGAGCAATCTGAGACAAGGGGTTCCCTTCATCCCTCTATCTCACTCCTTGACCCTTACTACAGATGCGTCCCTTTTGGGATTGGGAGCTCACGTGGGCGACCTCTCCACCCAGGGATTGTGGTCCCCTCAGGAATCTCTGCTCCACATCAATCTGTTGGAACTCAGAGCTGTTTTTCTAGCACTTCAGGTTTTTTCTGCATCTGTTCAGAACAAAGTGGTACAGGTCAGAACAGACAACACCACTACAATGTGGTACATCAACAAACAAGGGGCACTCGGTCTCGGCCCTGTGCACCGAGGCAATGAAGTTGTGGTCTCTGGCTTATTCCCTGAACACTTCTCATAGCAGTTCACCTCCCAGGCAAGGACAATGTCCTGGCAGATGCTCTCAGCAGGATTTCCCAGGCCATCACGAAGGTCACTGGATCCACTAGTACTGGGATAGTTTTTGCCAGATGGAGCACCCCTCAGATCTTTTTGCAGCCCCAGACAATCATCAACTTCCACTGTTTTGTTGCAGGCCCCCAGTGTTGGGCTCAGTCCCCCTGGATGCCTTTCTCCTCGATTGGGAAGGGAAGTTTCTATATGCCTTTCCCCCCTTCTCTCTACTGTTCAAGGTGCTAGTCAAAATCAGATCTCAGCCCTGCAGGATGATTCTGTTTGCTCCAGACTGGGCCAGGCAGCCCTGGTACCCACTCCTTCTGTCCTTAGCAGTCCATCTTCCCTGTGTCTCCCTAGGAACCACAACCTGTTAACTTGTGCCCAGGGGAGAGTTTGGTATCCGAATCTCAATCCTCAACCTCAAGGCCTGGCTCTTGAGGAGTTAGAATTATGACTCACACCTTTCTCAGGGTGTTCTCGAACCTGAAAGCTCTTGTGAAGCCTTCCACTAGGGCTACTTATAACTCTAAATGGAAAAGGTTTCATATGGTGTTCTGGGAAGCATATTTCCCGGAATCTGCTGATTTGCCCACTGTTTTGGACTATATGGTCCATCTTAATTTTTTGGGACTGAGACCAGCTAGCCAGAAAGTGCATTTGGCAGCTGTCTCTGCTTTTATTTCAGCAGGGAAGCCCTCTTCTCTTTCCGCTCACCCTGTATTTTCCAAGTTTTTCAAGGGATTACTTCATACTAATCCACCATTCAGGGACCCGGACCCTACCTGGGATCTTAATGTTTGCATCGCTCAGCTGATGCAACCCCCCTTTGAACCTCTGTCCTCGGCAGAGCTTAAGTACTTGCGTTGGAAAACTGTATTTCTAGTAGCCATCACTTCTGCCAGGCGCATAAGTGAGTTACAAGCTTTGTCAGTGGAGACTGACTTTATTTCCTTTCACAGGGATAAGGTAGTCCTCAGGACTAAGAGGAAGTTTTTGCCTAAGGTGGTTTCAGATTTCCACCTTAATCAATCTATTTCCTTCCAGTGTTCTTCATCTGATCATTCCTCCTCTGGTGAGAGGAGGTTGCACAGCTTAGATGTTAAGAGGGCCCTAAGTTACTACATAGATGACTAAGGGTCACAGGTTTGACTCCTCCAACTATTTCTCACTTATGGTGAGGTTGGGAAAGGGAAACCTGCCACTAAGAGATCCATTGCCATGTGGATTGTCTTGTATCCAGTTTTGCTATCAAAACTGGCAAGGTTCCCTTCAGGCCTGAGGGCTCACTCTCAGAGGTACAGCTGCGTCTCTAGCTGCTGCCAGAGACATCCCTATCTTAGAGATATGTCAAGCAGCTACTTGGAAAATGGTACACACTTTCACCAAGCATTACTCCCTGGATATCCAAGCCAGGAGGGATGCTCGGTTTGGCACAGCCGTGCTTCAGAGCCTGTTCCTTAAGTAGGTTCTGTCCCTCCTCCATGGAGGTACTGCTGTGTAGTCTGCAATTGTCATAATATAGCAAGACTTCATGTTGTTTGAAGAAAAAATTACTCACCTTAGTAATGTTGTTTCTTCTAATGGAGTCTTGCTATATTATGACATCCCCCCCAGCCTGCCCCTCTCAGAACTTCTGCTTTGGGTATGGGGTTGGCAGTCCAGTGTTGGCACTTGTTGATGCCCATTTTTATGTTTTTCCACCCCTTCTTTTTGGGGTGTTTGGGTGTTGTGTTTTAGTTTATCTGATCTTATCTTATCTCATTTTCTGGCCCCCTGACTTGAGTCTTAGTGTTGGGACTAGGAAAATGTGTTAATATTTAAGTAGCCAGTTGGCTAGTGTAGGTTACAGCTTCCACACAGAACCTTTGTGAGTTTTGCTCGAAAAGATCTGACAGTTTCGGTTTGAAATCATCCAGACAGAACTTTTCTAACCGAGCTCGCGCTCCAAGTTCCATGCCTGGCATGGAAGTTAACTCTTTCACCTCCGGAGCAGTTCTAATGGTGGGACAAACTGCAATTGTCATAATATAGCAAGACTCCATTAGAAGAAACAACATTACTAAGGTGAGTATTTTTTTCTTCCTGTCTGTAGGCAAGTCTTCCTCTCTGTCATTCCATCCTGTATTCTGTAGGTTTTTGAAGGTGTTGCTTCACACCAGTCTTCCGTTTAGGGATCCTGCTCCTGTTTGGGATCTTAATGTTTTCATTGCTCAGCTCATGCAACCCTCTTTTGAGCCTTTGTCCTCAGCAGAGCTTAAGTACTTGACTTGGAAAACTGTGTTTTTGGTAGCCATTACTTCTGCCAGACATATTAGTGAATTGCAAGCCTTGTCAGTGGAATCTGATTTCATCTTTTTTCACAGAGATAAAGTGGCCCTTAGAACTAACAGAAAGTTCTTGCCTAAAGTGGTTTAAGATTCCACCTCAGTCAACCTATATCTTTCCCTGTTTTCATCACTGATCGTTTTTCCTCGGCAGAGAGGAGACTACACAGTTTAGATGTTAAAAGAGCCCTTAGCTACTACTTAGAGCGTACCAAGGGTCACAGGTTTGAATCCCTCCAGTTGTTCCTCACTTATGGTGAAGTTGGGAAGGGCAAACCTGCCACCAAGAGATCTATTGCCAGGTGGATTGTTTCTTGTATACAATTCTGCTATGAAAAACTGGGTATAACTCCACCATCAGGCCTGAGGGCTCATTCCACAAGAGGTACAGCTGCTTCCCTGGCTGCTGCCAGGGATATCCCTCTCTTAGAAATTTGTCAAGCAGCCACCTGGAAAACAGTTCATACTTTTACCAAGCATTACTCTCTTGATATCCAGGCTAGGAGTGCTGCTCGGTTTGGCACAGCAGTACTTCAGAGCCTGTTTCCCAAGTAGGTTCTGTCCCTCCTCCATGGAGGTACTGCTTGGTAGTCTGCAATTGTCAGAATACAGCAAGACTTCATGTTGTTTGAAGAAAAAATTACTCACCTTAGTAATTATGTGTCTTCTAGTGGAGTCTTGCTGTATTCTGACCTCCCCGCCTCGCCTCCAGAACCTAGATTTTAGGATGTGGGTGGGCAGGGAGTGTTGGCACCCTAGAGGTGCCCCTTTTACTCCTTTTCTTTTGGGTGGAATGTTGTTTCATTTGATTGGTTTTTGGTTTTGGGTTTCCTGACTTGAGTCTTCCTTTGAGAACCAAAAACATCATATTTCTGCCAGTTGGCTAGTTAAAAATTTTACAGTTTCCACACAGAACACCTAGTGAGTTTTTGCTCATAAAGATCTGATGGTTGCAGTTGAAATAACAACAGGCAGAGGTTTCAACCGAGCTCGGAATGAACATTCTGTGCCATGCAGAGAAAAGTTAACCCTATGTTCTCCGGGGCAGTTGAAAGGCTGGACCTAACTACAATTGTCAGAATACATCAAGACTCCACTAGAAGAAGCATAATTACTAAGATGAGTATTTTTTTCTTCTTGAACAACTCAACAATCATTTTGCCACAGCGGGCCTTGCTTTCGATGATTTGTCCCTCAGCAAGCTAAATGTCCTCTGCAAAGCCACTGATGACTTATCCTCTGACATTGCCACAAACCCGAGACACTCCTTCTGCTTTCAACCAGTTACATTCAAACAGGTGGAGGACATTCTAATATCGCTGGACACAAAAAAGTGTGGCGGAGCTGATCTTATAGAATCATTTTTCTTGAAAACGGGCTTTTACCATCTGACTGCCCAAATCACCCACCTATTTAATAGTTCCCTGATTCAGGGTGAATTACCTCCTCTTTGGAAAACAGCACACGTCATTCCCCTTTTCAAGTCTGGAGATCCAGCTGACCTGAACAACTACCGTCCTATTTCGCTGCTTCCTAACCTGTCAAAAATCCTGGAGAAAATTGTCAATTACCAATTTAGGGATTATCTAGAATCTGAGAAACTCCTGAACCCAGCCCAATCAGGTTTTAGGCCAAAGCACAGAACTATAACTGCCCTCGCCAAAGTCTCCAATGACTGGCAAAATGCTTTGGATACAAAAAAACACATCTATGCCCTCTTTCTGAACGTTGGTAAGGCCTTTGATACCATGGATCATAGCCTTCTGCTTAACGTCCTGAACAGCTTCAGCCTAGACAATATTGCCCTAAAGTGGTTTGAATGTTATCTCTCCAACAGACTGCTCAAGGGGAACTGTCTCTGCTTAAAACCCTTCCTCTGGGCATGCCACAAGGCTCCATCCTGTTCACTTTATATAGAAGCCATATCAACTCTCACATGTGCTTAGGCTACATACATCTATTAGCTGATGATATGGTTCTCTACACTATTAACTCATCCCTGGACATCACTTATGACGAGCTACAACACGACTTTGTCACCCTCCAACACAGTTTACTAAAGCACAAGCTACTGCTTAATGCAAAAAAAACAAAGGCAATGATCTTATCTCCACTTGCCACTCATACCAAGGGGCCACCATCGAGCCACCTGATTTACACCCTATTAGGTGAACCTCTGGAAATAGTGGATAAGTTTAAGTGCCCGGGTATCTGGTTGGATAACTGGCTTAATTTTGCAGTACATATGAATGAGCTATCAAAAAAGCTAAGACAACGTCTAGGTATCTTTTATCACATATGACACCTCCTCACATTAGAAGCCAGAAAGACACTGGTCCTTACAACTTTTCTTCCTCTGCTTAATTATGCAGACATTCTTTACAGCTACTGTTCAAATCAGGCATTATGTAAATTAGACACCCTCTATCACCGTACCTTGTTTTTTATTCTGGATATGCCCAATCGTACCCACCACTGTTTGCTCTACCAAAAGCTCGCCTGCCATCTCTTACATTGAGGAGGCAAAAAAATGCCCTCCTGTGGTTCTACAGGGCCTTAACCAATAAGCTACCAGGTTATATCTCTGCGCTCTTTGTCCGCATAACAGGGGCGTATGGCCTAAGAAGCACATCCCTTGTATGCTTCAAGGTGCCAAGAATAAGGTCCCAGTATGGTAAGGCTTCTATCATTTTTTTCCTTCCCTTCCCTTTAGAACAACATGCAAAAGACACTAAGATTATCATTCTTGCTGGGTCCCCATACCTTTAAGCTGTCCATCACATGCATCCTGAAGGTCATATGTACCTGCCACAGGTGATTCTCCTACTGGCCTCCCTGCCCTGCTCTCCATTTACTTAGTACTTAGTTACAATTCCAGCACTTCTCTGCACACCTCCCTCTGTATACTCTTCTTACCCCTGGCCTTACTGTGTTCGTGTCATCTCTCCCTCTAGTATTGACATCCTCCTTCTGAAACCCCCCTTCCCCCATCCTTCCCTGCAAAGGGTCGACCCTCCTGGTCGGTCCATTCATGCCTTCTTGTTCTATTATTAATATAATCTTCTTACCACACCCTGTTACTTCTATTGCCTTGTTTAGTATCCACCCCAGACGTTGGTGTATCCTTAATTTAATTTGTTAACAATCTGCACACTCTGTATTATCCGATGTTGTTGTTGCTATTTTTTTTACTGTATGTACCAGCCTGCACTAAGTGTCCAATTGTGTTATTCCTTGCTCTGTTCCCTTCTACCAGGACCATCTTGAAAATGAGCTTGCTCAAAGATGACTCTGCCTGGTTAAATAAAGTTTTGATTGATTGACTCGGTCCAGAAAGGTGGTTCCGCACAATGACCGTGAAATCACCTTTCCGGATCAAATAAAATTATAGTGACTGAGTTCATGAGATGGGGCCCCAAAAACCCCATGTTGAAAATTTGGTGAAAAAAATTCCCCAAAATGGCTGAGATATGCACCAAATTTGAAAAAAAAAAAAAACATTTATGCCATTATACAGCTTACCGGCATTTCTTCAGTTTGTAGCCAGCTTTGAAGAGTGCAGACGTGTTCCCAGTCCACCAAAGATTGTTGCGCCGGCCTTTGGAGGTAAGTATGGGTTCACGGCGGGGGTTTGGGGAGGTGGGTGCGCAGAGGGTGGGCACAGATTGGGGAGGGGCAGACAGTCAACAAGGGACCTTTTTTTTTTTTTTTACAGGTGTTTTTTAAACTACACAGGACTTTTGCCATGCTAGGGTGGGCTCCCAGCATGGCAGCTGGAAGTTTATTTTTTTGGGGGGAAGTGGAGTCGATGGGGGATTGGGCACCCCTTTTGGCCATACCAACCTGTGCCACGCTTGGGGTGGCCCAAGCATGGCACCCACAAGCCTGTTTTCTTGGGGTACAGGAGCCGATGGGGGATTGGGCACCTGCCAGCCATATCGACTTTTTGCCATGCTGGGGTGGGCTCCTAGCATGGCACCTACAAGTCTGTTTTCTTTGGGGGTACAGTGCAGCTGATGGGGATTAGGCACCCCTGTCAGCCATATGGACTTTTGCCATGCTGGGGTGGGCTCCTAGTGTGGCACCTGTAAGTCTGTTTGGAGAGGGGCCAGTGGAGCCGACGGGGGATTGGGCACCCCCATCGGTCATACAATGTGCAGGGTGGAGGGGAGTGCATGAGCACACTGGGGTGGGCTCCCAGCATGCTACATAGGTGTTCATGGGGGGGACGAACTGTCTATGACAGTTCAGATGTAGTGCTGACATGGCAATTTGCATACTGCCGATGGCAGCATGCAAATTGCCTACACGTTACCACTGCTGAGTGGGTGTTTTCCTTAGAACTGTATGTCACTGCATCTGAACGGCTGTCATAGATAGCTTGGACATTCATTGGCGCGGTGAAACCGCGCCTGCAATAGGGAGCAGGGCATTGGAAGCGGTGGAGGCACATATATGAAAACTCGTATGGTGGCACTATGTTTCTTGCACATGCTTGCAAGCAAACATAAAAAATACTACAAATGCACAAGTTTCCAACAGGTCAATAGTAAAGGAAAGTAAAAAAATTATTAAGAAAGCGAAGCAGGACTATGAAGTGAGCCTCATAAACAAGGTGAAGGATAACTATAAATCCTTTTATAATCACATTAAACATAAACAAGGGGAAGTGTACAAGTAGGCCCACTAGTGGACTCAGATGGGGACCTAGTAACTGATGATAGGCAAATTACTCAGATGCTAAATAAGTGTTTCAGTTTGATCTTTAATGAAAAAATAGTTACAAAACCATCTGATTTTTTTAGTTGGAGAGAAGCGCCCATCATTCTGAATGAAAATTATTTTAGAACTAGGCTAGGGCAATTAGATCTAAACAAGGCACATGGGCCAGACGGAGTACACCCCAGGGTGATTAAGAATCTTGCTGTGGGACTGGCAGGGCCAATAACTAGGTTATTCCAAGCATCCCTAGATAACATTGATGTGGTTGACAACTAGAGGGAAGCCACTATCGTACCAATATACAAGAAACAATGCACAAAGGCGAGTAAGAATTATTGATCTGTAAGTCTGACTTCAGTATTGGGGATGGTTTTAGAAAAGATACTGAAGGATGTAATCGAGGATTACAATAGGAGGACATACTTGGTTGACAGAACACAATATGGGTTCACCAGTGGAAGCTCCTTTCAAACTAATTTGATTGAGTTCTTTAACAAAGTCAGCAAGGCCTTGGATGATGGGTACCCTGTGGACATGGTCTTTTTGGACTATAGCAAGGCCTTCGATAAGGTACCACGTAAAGAACTGGTACAAATTCTGCAGAGCACATGGTTACATACTAATATAGTGGCCTGGATTAGTTCATGGATCACCAACAGGGACAGCAGGTGAATTTGTGAGGGAATAAATCAGAATAGGCAAATGTCACTAGTGGTATGCCGCAGGGTTCTGTACTGTGGCTATGTTTATTTAACGTTTATGTGACATCAGTGACTCATGAGAAGGGTGTCTGGCTATCCACGTTTAGAGGTGATATGAAAATAGGATCAGTGGTATGTAACATGATTGAGATTGATTAACGACAAGGAGAATTGACAAAACTGGAACAATGGCATATAAATATAAATCAGACTTCATTGCAGAGAAATGTTCGGTAATGCATCTGGGTGCAACAAATACTAAGGCTGCATATGCCTTTAAAGGACATACTTTAAGAGAAACTACCAAAGAAAGGGACTGGAAGGTAATGATAACAAATGACCTAAGGTTTAAAAGACACTGTCTGTCAGTCAGTGGCCACAAGGGTGAATGGCATACTTGGTTGTATCAGAAGACGTATTGAAAGTAGAGGTAGGAGGGTTTTGGTTCCACTATGTCTCCTTGGTTAGGCAGCATTTAGAGTACTGTGCACAGTTCTGGTCACCAAATACAAAGGCTGAAATAAAAATTCTGGAGAGGGCTCCAGCACAGAGTCACCAAAATGGTGACAGCGGTTACGAATATAAGCTATAAGGAAAGGTTGAACACATTGGGTTTATATTCACTTGAATATAAACGGCTGCAGGGTGATCTCTGTTTAGTATATGTTGCTTTTTCCGATCACGATTTATGGGATTGTCTGGGACGGTATGCCAACTGAACAGTGACATTTCGAGAGCAAACAACATTACAGTGGCAGTTCGCTGTTGCCACTGTAATGTACCCGCAGGACCCCAGCACTGCTTTCTGTGAGTCATGCATCCCTTCCCGAATCAACTCTGACTTGGAGTTGATGATAATTAAGTGCATGAGGTGCGGGGAGAGTTTATCTGATGGATTTATGTCGACCACAAGTTGCAGTCGACATAAATCTCGCGCTGTACTGTCGGGTCAGAACATTGCTGTCAGTGCGGTGTTGTGGACCCATCTGGGACTAGACAGTAAAGGCCATAGCCATAATACCAGAATTCATATATTGTAGCTGAAGGGAGAGATCTATCATACAACAAAAAGAAACAGGTCAGCGTGGTTTAACCAAAGAGTGGTAGCCATGTGGCATGACCTTCCTCTAGAAGTAGTAGGAAGCAGAAATATGATAGAATTTAAAAACAAACGAGATGACTACTGTAGGATGAATAGTATAAATAGTTATTCCCTTTGAGATAAGGGCAAGCTGTAAATGGGCATCTGCCTTACTTGGCTTGTAACGAACCTGTGAAACCTATGGGTTTGTGTCATGGTGGGCCCAAAATACAAAAGCAAGCCTACAAGGATAAAGAACCTCAGCACAAAAGCGCTGAGGCAAAAGTTATCTATAAAAGGCATTGGCTGGTTAGTGTGTGGGAAAACAAAAGCAAAAGCAGAAGCATCATTAAAAAAGTGATGGATATGATGAAGCATCTGTTGTTTTTTTTTTTTGTTTTTTTTTATTAAACATGACAAAATCCTCACTAAAACCAGTTCAGAATCTCAACTTCATAGGAACAAGATTAGCTACCAAGTAGGCCCCAGCATTCTTACTCATGGAAAGGGTAAATACTCTGATAAAATTTGCAGACAAATTCCAAACAGGAATAAAAAGGTATGCACAAAAGTTTATGAGGTTGATGGGTTACATGTCATTAACAGCTTCAGTAGACCCATGGGCCAGTTCATCACACGAGGAACATTCAGTGGTATCTAAAGAAATACTGATCTCACCTGAGATGACCACTGTCCACCCTAATCCCAGTGATAGCTACATTGGTACTTTCGCTACAGTGGTGGAAATCTGTAGATCACCTAAGGAGGGGAATCCCCTTCCAAGAGGAATCACACAATATGGTTCTGACACAGACACCTCCTAGCAGGGATGCGAGGGGCACAGAACAAATAATACATAGGACGTGAAGTAAATCAGAATCTTAGGAGCACAAAAATCTGATTGAAATCAGGGCAGTATTCCTGTTCATTAAACACTTCTCAGAAATCCTAAGGGGTCAGGTCCTGCAACTCAAGACAGTCACTACAGCAGATATTTACTACCTAAACAAACAAGGGGGAGTAAGAGCACCAAAACTGTGCCAGGAAGCACTAAAGATTTGAGATTTAGCATACTAGCTCCAGGTTCAGATATCAGAAAGTCACATGACAGGGATGGACAATAGTTTGGCAAATTCACTGAGCAGAATGGGAATAGTTTCCCACGAATGGTCACTAAAACAGTCAGTGATACAAACAGTGTTCAGGAATTGGGGTCTTCCAAAAGTGGATCTGTTGTGCTCATGGAAGAATACAAAACTACCACTGTTATGCTGCAGAGGTCCCATCTCTGTGCACATTGTCATTTGATGTCCTGTGCTTCTGCTGAGGGAGGGCAGGTTTCTGTTATGCTTTCGCACCTTTCCCACTTTTGCAGAAAGTACTCGTGAAAGCAAGGGCAGATGGGGAAACAATGATCCTAATTACCTCAGACTGCCCAAGCCAATCTTGGTACTCCCTTTTCCTGCAGATGTCCAAGAAGAATTACTCTTTCCATGTGCAGATACCTCCTGGCCCATTGCAAGGGACACGCAACTCACCCAAATCTGGATTCCCTTTATCTCAGGGCTTTTATCCTGAAACCCTGTAACTCTCAGGACCGAATCTTTCAACCCAGTGTAATGGATATGCTGAAAGTGGCCAGAAATCTTTCCACCAGGACAATATACACTGCAAAATTTAAAATATTTAACTTTTGGTGTAATAGCAGATCAATAAATGCTGGGAAGGCAGGCATTCCTATGAGGTTAGACTATTGTTGTATATAAAATCCCAAAGTTTAAGACCAGCATCACTAGTACACTTCTCAGTAATTGCTGCTGATAGGTCAAAAACAGAAGGAAAACTTTTGCTGTTACACCCAGGGCTATATATTCAAAGGGGTTGTGCCAGTACAACCCCAGAACTGTGCCCCTGGGCAATATTCAAAAGTTGGAATTCTGCAGCGCAATTCCCAGTGTGCCGGGACACAAAGATAATGTATGTGGCACCTCTTCAGGTGGCATGCCCTTGCATATGTGGCACAACCTGATATTCAGCCTGGGATGTGCTATGCATCTGCTGGCACAACCCTGAGGTGTGCCGCATACCTGGGCTCAAAGTTGAGCCCGTAAAAAAATGCTGAAGTGCAGTCCACCCACCGGCGGGCCACTGTATGGCAGTGCACAACACAACAGCCACCAGCTGTGGGTGGCACCCCCCCCAACACCATGCACAGGCACACACAATAGTCCCTGGTGATCCAGATCTCATCCCTGGTAGTCTAGTGGTACCCACTCCCCAGCACGACCCTCCAATCACAGTAATTAATAAACAGTCTCTTCCCTGGTAGTCTAGTGGCACCCCCCCCCCAGTAGCACCAATCGTTGCCAAATGAATAAACTAAATACCCCTGGTGGTCCAGTGGTTCCCTCCCCATCCCAACCGTCCAATCGCGCCATATTTATGAAAGAAATATCCCTGGTGGTCCAGTGTTTCCCCCCTCCCACCTGAATCCTCGATTGCCAGCGAATTAGTATAATACAGTTCCCTGGTGCTCCAGTGGTACCCCCCACTCGCCCTACCCACACAGGACTCCCAGCCCACCCAGCTCCCCTCCAGTCATTGGCAGGTAGCATACCTTCCCGCATGCCATCGCGGCTGCCCGCCGAGTGACAGCCAACAGTAGGAGCTGCAAGCTCATTGGTCCACACTGTGGACCAATGGGAATCCAGTGCATACTGTAATAATCCACAAGTTTGTGAATGAAATCAGGTGCATTTTGCCGGCCAGCCCTGCACAAATCATGCAAGTGGGGCCATAATGACGTGCAAATGGCCCCATTTGGGCCTTGCATGTCATTATGGCCCCATTTACATATTGGTGTCTGAATATCAGGAATTTGTGCATGGTGTTTCAAACAACATGAAGTCTTGCTATATTATGACAATTGCAGTTTGTCCCACCATTAGAACTGCTCCGGAGGTGAAAGAGTTAACTTCCATGCCAGGCATGAAGCTTAGAGCACGAGCTCGGTTAGAGAAGCTCTGTCTGGATAATTTCAAACTGAAACTGTCAGATTCTTTACTCCGCCTCACTGAACAGTCGCTCCGGAGATTTCTCCTACTGCTCGGTTCATTTCTCGTTTAACACAGTATTTTCTCGTTAAATTCAACCATGAGTATTATTATTTTAACCGCAAACTGATCGTTCAAGCTCTGTCTGTGGTATTGTAAGTAATAGACAGGTTTATTTCTGTGTGGAACTTGTAAATGTTTATCGGTTCGGTTCGAACCGATCAGGTTGTTTAAAACTTTAAAAAGTAAGCATTTAAAGCTTTTAGAGTCCGGTTCCCGGTTCTTATCGGTTCTAAAAAAAATTGATTTCATTACGTTTTTTTCCAAGACCCGTGACACGGTTAGGAACCGATAAGGGTGTCTTGCCTGGCACTGCCGTTTAAAAGGGCAAGTTTTTGGTTAGGCTGGCAGTATGTCTGAGAAACCCAAAAGAAAAACCGGGCCCACTGGGTTTCAACACTGTGATGTCTGTGGGGAAGTCTTTGCCAAGGCTGACCCACACACCACATGTGTATATTGTCTGGGGTTTGACCACCTCAATTCAGACTGCCAGATTTGTAAAAATTTCCCTGCAGCCATCCTGGATAAGAGAATTGGCAGGCTCAGGAGCGAGGCCAAAAGAGTCCGCTGACCGGATGGCCAGCCGGTTCTGTGCCAACCGAACCGGGGGAGTGCCCTCTGACCAGGCGACATTCCGGCAACGAAAGCTGGCTCGGAGGGGCCAGTTCCAGTAAAGAAAACAAGAAAATCAGCAGGGTGGAGCCCAAAATTCCTTCTCCAACTGCTGCAGAGATAGCAAGAGCTATTCAGATTGTCCAGTCACTTTCTCCGGTTCCGTCCGAACCGCCACTGTCTGGTAAAAGGTCGGTTCGGTCGGTTCCACCGGTTCAGGAATATGATGTTGAAGAGTTTTATGAACAGAGGAGAGGATGATTATGAACAGTATGAATGTGACTTGGAGGTCTGGGTGTGCCATTGAACCGGACATCTCCCCAGACAGACCTTTTGAATCTCCTCTTCGCTTTCTGAGTCCCTCTCACTTTATGTTTTACAAAAAGTTGCTGAAACCCTCCAGCTCCCATTGGAGGAAGCTGTGGATGAGCAAGAGGAACCTGATTTTGTAGAAATGTTGGATATTCCAGAGTCTAGGAGGTTGTCTATTCCCTCGCATAAATCATTTAGGAAACAAACATTAAAAATTTTAAAAACTCCTAATTCTGTGCCTCCTGTGGACAAAAAGATGGACAGGAGGTACACTCTGTCAGGTCCTGATACAGAATTCCTTTCACAGCAATGCAGTCACGTTGGTGTGGTTTAGGCTGCAGCCTGTGATAAAGCTAATATTCCCTTGGCTTCACATCCTCCTGACAAGGATTCCAGGAAGATTGATGCCATGGCTGAAAAAACAATACATGGCAGCGTCCTTGGGACTCAGGCAAGCAAATTACATGGCTTATGTAGCAAGGTATCAAAATCTAGATGGGACACTGTCATGGCTTTGGCCAAACAGGCCTCTGGCCAGCTTGCTAATGAGCTGGAACAGGTGGCTGCTGATGGCATTGAGGCATCTAAGGTGCAGTTTCATGCTGCTGTAGTTTTAATGATGTATCCTCTAGAGTCATGGCTACGCCTGTAGCTTTTCAGAGGTTGGCCTGGCTCAGGTGTATTAGCTTGTCACAGGATACCCAGACTAAGGCTATGGATTTTCCTAGGTTGGAAATTCTCTGTTTGGGGAGCAGACAGAGAATTATATGAAGAAAATGGATGAATATAGGGCTACTTATAAGAGTGCTCAGGCTAAGGAGCGGCAAGTCACTCCTCAGAGGCAGACCCCCAAGGGTAGAGGTAGGCCTTTTCACAGGCCTTTTTACCAAACCCAGGCCTCCTCTGCTTATGCTCAGAGGGGGTTCTTCAGAGGGAGAGGCAGACGGGGTGTGGGCAGGCCTGCTCCCACCCCTCAGCCTAAAGCACCTGCCAAGCAGACACCCTGATGGGGTGCCCAGGACCGATTCTCCTTTACCTGTAGGGGGCAGGTTGGCTTACTTCGTTCAGAACTGGGTGTCTCTAACTTCAGACAAGTGGGTCCTGAAGTAGTAAGCAGGGTCTGGTTCTCAACTTCAAAAAGTTCCCAAAGATGAGAATCAGATCTTTCCCACCTGCAAACTCTTTAGAGACCTTTACTTTAGAAACAGAAGTCTCAACCCTCCTGGCTCTCAGAGCTGTAGAAAGGGTTTCTCCCCTACACCAGGGCAAGGGTCTGTACTCCAGATATTTCCTTACCCCAAAAAAGACAGGAGAATCTCAGCACATTTTAGACCTGAGATATCTGAACAAACACCTTTTGAAACCAAAGTTCAGAATGGTAACTCTGGCAATGATTTTACCCTCTCTAAGGCCAGGGGACTGGCTAGCCTCCCTGGACCTCAAGGATGCCTATTTTAACGTCCTAATCAGAAGCTCCCACCGAAAGTACCTCAGATTCGAACAGCCCTCAGGTCACTACCAGTTCAGAGCAATGCGCTTCAGCCTCACCTCTGCCCCAAGGGTATTCACAAAATGTCTGGCAGTAGCAGTTGCTTATTTAAGAAGGCAGGATTGCTGTCTTTCCTATCTGGACGACTGGCTCATTGTAGGCCAGTCCCAGAACAGGTAAAATCTCACCTGCAAGTTACCCAGCAGCTGCTCACCTCCCTGGGCTTCTTGCTCAATCTTCCAAAGTCACTTCTGGAACCAGTTCAGGTGCTCACCTTCATAGGTGCAGAATTGGACACAAAGCAGGCCAGAGCCTTCCTACCCTTAGAGAGGGTAAGGAACTTTATGGCTCTGGCCTCCTCCTTCACTCTGCAGGTCTCTCGACCAGCAAGACACTTTTTGCAGCTCCTGGGGCACATGGCTGCGTCCACAGCTGTAGTGCAAGGAGCAAGATTTCAGATGAGGGACATTCAGTTTCACTTGAGAGCCTTTTGGTCTCAGAGAAGAGACCCCTTCAAGTTGGTCCCAGTGACCCGGACCCTGATCCAGGCCCTCCAGTGGTGGCAGGATCAGAGCAATTTAAGACTGGGGGTCCCCTTCATTCCTCTGTCTCACTCCTTGACCCTCACTATGGATGCTTCCCTCCTGGGGTGGGGAGCCCACATGGGCGACCTCTCCACTCAGGGAGTGTGGTCCCCTCAGGAATCTCTGCTCCACATCAATTTGCTGGAAATCAGAGCTGTCTTTTTAGCACTTCAAGTGTTTTCTGCGTCTGTTCAGAACAAAGTGGTACAAGTCAGAACAGACAACACCACAATAATGTGGTACATCAACAAGCAGGGGGGCACTCGGTCTTCGGCCTTGTGCACTGAGGCAATGAAGTTGTGGTCTCTGGCCTATTCCCTGAACACTTCCCTCATAGCAGTTCACCTTCCAGGAAAGGACAATGTCCTAGCAGATGCTCTCAGCAGGATTTCCCAGGGCCATCACGGATGGTCTCTGGATCCTCAAGTACTGGGGATAGTTTTTGCCAGATGGGGCACCCCTCAGATCTTTTTGCAGCCCCAGACAATCACCAACTTCCACTGTTCTGTTGCAGGCCCCCAGTGTTGGGCTCAGTCCCCCTGGATGCCTTTCTCCTAGATTGGGAAGGAAGTTTCTTTATGCCTTTCCCCTTCCTCTCCTATTCAAGGTGCTAGTCAAAATCAGATCCCAGCCTTGCAGGGTGATTCTGATTGCCCAGATTGGGGCCAGGCAGCCCTGGCACACACTCCTTCTGTCCCTAGCAGTCCATCTTCCCCTGTGTCTCCCCAGGAATCACAACCTGTTAACCTGTGCCCAGGGAAGAGTTTGGTATCCAAACCTCAAATCCCTCAACCTCAAGGCCTGGCTCTTGAGGAGTTAGAATTTGCTGACCTACACCTTTCTCAGGGTGTTCTTGAAATCCTAAAGGCTTCTAGGAAGCCTTCCACTAGGGCTACTTATAATTCTAAGTGGAAAACGTTTTCCATTTGGTGTTCTGGGAAACATATTTCCACGGAATCTGCTGATTTGCCCATTGTTTTGGACTATATGGTCCATCTTAATTCTTTGGGCCTGAGACCAGCTACCCTGAAAGTACATTTGGCAGCTGTCTCTGCTTTTGTGTCAGCAGGAAAGCCCTCCTCTCTTTCCACTCACCCTGTATTTTCCAAGTTTTTTAAAGGATTACTTCATACCAATCCACCTTTTAGGGAACCGGCTCCTGCCTGGGACCTTAATGTTTGCATTGCCCTGTTAATGCAACCCCCTTTTGAACCTCTGTCTTCTGCAGAGCTTAAGTACTTAACTTGGAAAACTGTTTTCCTAGTGGCTATCACTTCTGCCAGGCGCATAAGTGAGTTGCAAGCCTTGTCAGTAGAAACTGACTTTATTTCTTTCCACAGGGATAAGGTAGTCCTCAGGACTAACAGGAAGTTTTTGCCTAAGGTGGTTTCAGATTTCCATCTTAATCAATCTATCTCCCTTCCAGTGTTTTTCACTGAACATTCCTCCTCTGGCGAGAGGAGATTGCACAGTTTAGATGTTAAGAGGGCCTTAAGTTACTATATAGAACGTACCAAGGGTCACAGGTTCGAATCCCTCCAACTTTTTCTCACTTATGGTATGGTCGGAAAAGGGAGACCTGCCACTAAGAGATCAATTGCCAGGTGGATTGTCTCTTGTATCCAATTTTGTTATCAGAAACTGGGGAAAGTTCCCCCCTCTGGCCTGAGGGCTCATTCTACCAGAGGTACAGCCGCGTCTCTAGCTGCTGCCAGAAACATCCCTATCTTAGAGATATGTCAAGCAGCTACCTGGAAAACGGTACACACTTTCACCAAGCATTACTCCCTGGATGTCCAGGCCAGAGAGATGCTCGGTTTGGCACAGCTGTGCTTCAGAGCCTATTCCCTAGTAGGTTCTGTCCTCCTCCATTGAGGTACTGTGTAGTCTGCACTTGTTTATAATATAGCAAGATTCATGTTGTTTGAAGAAAAATTACTCACCTTAGTAATGTTGT
Source organism: Neoceratodus forsteri (assembly GCA_016271365.2). NCBI lineage: Eukaryota > Metazoa > Chordata > Ceratodontiformes > Ceratodontidae > Neoceratodus > Neoceratodus forsteri. The sequence goes on along the minus strand of CM028130.1, from coordinate 639,069,164 downwards.
TTCTTCTAATGGAGTCTTGCTATATTAAGTCCTCCAGCCTGCCCCTCTCAGAACTTCTACTTGAGTATGGGGTGGGCAGCCTAGTGTGGGCGCTAGTTATGCCCATTATATGTTTTCCATCCCTTCTTGGGGTTTTGGGGTGTGGTGTTTTTATTTTATCTTATATTATTGCTTATATTATATTATTACTTCTCGTCCCCTGACTTGAGTCTTTGTGTTGGGACCAGGAATATGTGTTAATAGTTGGGTAGCCAGTTGGCTAGTGTAGGTTATAGCTTCCACACAGACCTTAGTGAGTTTTGCTCGTAAAGATCTGACAATTTGGGTTTGAAATAACCCAGACAGAGTTTCTCTAACCGAGCTCGTGCTCCAAGTTCCATTCTTAGAATGGGAGTTAACTCTTTCACCTCCGGAGCAGTTCTATTGGTGGGACAAACTGCAATTGTCATGATATAGCAAGACTTCATTAGAAGAAGCAACATTACTAAGGTGAGTAATTTTTTCTTATGTATGTCTATATATATGTATATTATATATATATAATATGTGTGTGTATATATGTATATTTTTTTTATACTGGCACAGTCACGCTAGTATAGAGTTGAGTAAGCAGTTTAATGTTAAACCCCAAATTTTGTACCTTAATAACTTTGCAACCATTCAATGGATTTGCATGAAATGTGGAATGCATGGTCTCGTTTGGTAGATCTCTTGCTTTGCCCAGTTGTGTTTCAGTGGGACTTGAAGTTTACGTGCAGTGGAGCACTGAAAAACATGTTTTTCGCTTTTTTTTTTTGCCACTTTTTGCTCATTTTAACCCATCGCGCTGTGACCACACCATTTGATATTTTGGTCTGACACTTTCAGAGTAGAAAGAAGTTTGGTCAAAGAACAATCCAGCATTGGTTTGGTGAAAAAATATTAATCCGTTGCAAAGTTATTTAATTTTGAATTTTCACATTCTGGGCATGCTCAGTTTACTCCAAGATTTATATGTATGTTTTGCGAAAGGGGATTGGGCTCGTGATCAAGGATTTTGTCAGCTTGCTAATGGGGATTTCTAAAATCCTCATTCATAAGAAAAAATTCTTCGTTCACGAGCCACCATTTTGTTTTCATTTTTTCTCCCCAAACAAAATGTTGTGGCTTGCTCCACGGGTGACTTCTTGCTCAAATAAGGCATGGATTTTGTTCAGGGTGATGCCCTTTATAGACCCATACCTTTGGTTTCCTTCGTTTTGGCCAAAAACTTTTAAATTCTTTGTTCGCGACTCGTTTCCAGTCCTCGTTCGCATGGTGACAAAATCCCCATTCACAAGCCGATCCCCTTTCACTAGCTGGCAAAATCCTTGCTCGTGACTTAGGAACCAGATGGCCCTATCTCACAAACAAGGACAGGCTTGCAAATGAGGAGTCTGACAGTTCGTGAAAGGGGATTGGCTTGCGAGTGGGGATTTTATCAGCTTGCGAAAGGGGATTGGGTTTTTGAACCCCCTTTCTCAAGTTCACAAAAGGCCCATTCATGAGGTGTCAAAATCTCAGTTCGTGAGCTGATCCCTTTTCACTAGCTAACAAAATCCTTGATCGTCATTTCACGACCAGCTGACTATTCTTGAGAACGAGGATTGGCTTGCGAATGGGGATTTTGACACCTTGTGAAAGAGGATCGGCTCGAGAACAGGGATTTTGTCAGCTCACAAAAGGGGATTGGTTTTTTAATCCCTCATTCGCGAGCTGACAACATCCCCTTTTGCTACTTGGAGACCAGATGGCCAAAATCTGATGATCAAGGATTACTCGCAAATGGGGATTTTGACAGCTCGCAAACGGGGATTGACCTCACAAACTGGATTTTTATTAATGCATCAGTTAGGACTGAAGCAACAAAAGTAGGGAAATGAGGCAGTACTTTTTCAAACCCTAACACCCCCCCACCCCTATCACCACACTCCCATCCTCCACACATTAACAAGCATCAGGGTGTGCATTGGGGTCATCGGCCCTTACTCTTACCCCATTCCATATCTAAGTAAGCTGAGCTAATACAGTATAGAGAATGGGGTGCGAGTTAGACCTGATGACCCGAACGCACACCCCGACACGTGTTGGTGTGTGGAGGAGGGGTGTGGTGGTGGTGGTGGGGGAGTTAGGGTTCGAAACCCTATTGCCTCATTTCCCAACTTTTGTTGCTTTGTAGTCTTACCCTTATATGTTTGTGGGAGTGCTCCTATGTATCTATAAGTGTATAGACATGGTAATTAACCCTCATCTCCCTGTGGATGGCCCTGCACTCCCACTCCACTCCCATCACTCCATAATGGTATAAATTTTTGGGAGCATAGGACCCATAAGTGTAGAGGCATTGTAATAAACTTTCATCTCCCTGTGGCAGCGCAGGGCCCTCTTGGCCCTGCGCTCCCATTATTGCATAATGGAGGGCATTGCAGTCCCATTACTGCATAATGGTATCCATATGTGGAAGCACAAGGCCCAGAGGCCCTGCGCTCCCATCTACCTATAATTGTGGAGATATAGCATAGGCCTAGAGACAGTCCAAGTAATCCTTGTGCTACAAATGACGCAACATCTCAGTAACCATAGGAACATTTGAAAAAATTCCACCGCAGTTGTAATCATGGATTGGCAACCTGCATCACTGCTTAGTGCACCTAAGTTGGGAGCTGTGACTTTTCTTACCTGTGTTTAGCAAAAAATCTGTATCTCAAACCGTTTTTGAGATATAGGCGTCGAAAGGTCTTGTGTCCACCACAGTGTTATCCTATTGGACATTTCCAAATTTCTAAATTTTATAAGTATGGAAGTGATGTAAATTTTATCACCAAACCAGCACAAGTAATGTCATCTGGGGCAAGCCCTTTGTATCCTGAAAATTTCAGCCCAAAAGTCCTAACTGTTTCTTTGCAGTGACAAAGAAAGAGTAAACTTTAAAAATCCTTTTTCGCGAGGTGGCAAAATTCCTTTTCACAAGCCGATTCCCTTTTCATTAGGTGTCAGAATCCCTTTTCATGAAGCCTAAATCCCTATTCATACCATGCAGCTATCCAAAAGACAAAACTGAGCATGCTCAGAACCCTAAATTTCAAAACTGAATAACTTTGAAATGGATTAATATTTTTTCACCAAACTAATGCTCGCTCTGTTCTTTCAGGCAAGCTCTTTCTACCCTGAACATTTCAGACCAAAATTCCAAACGGTGGCCGCAGGGTGATAAGGAAAAAATGGCCCAAAATGCTAAAAAAAGTGATTTTTACAGTTTTTTTCACTATATGCAGCACGAAATCTGCAAATACTGTACAATCAAAACAAAACTGCAGGTCAAGAGATCTATCCCATGGGACAGCACACATCAAATTTTGTGCAAATCCATTGAATGGTTGCAAAGTTATTAAAATGCAACATATTAAGTTTAACATTAAAGTAAGTACAGTACTAACCCTAACTATATAAATAGTGTTTCTCCCTCCATCTCTGGTCCTGCCCCTTTTGCTCACCTATCCCAACCCCATCCTTATGGTCTCTGGCATTTCAAACAACATGAAGTCTTGCTGTATTCAGGCATAATGCAGTTAGCCCCAGCACAGGGCTAACTGTATTATGTCTGAATACAGCAAGACTCCATTAGAAGAAACAGCATTACTATGGTGAGTAATTTTTTCTTCAAACAACATGAAGTCTTGCTGTATTCAGACATAATGCAATTAGCCCCGTGCTGGGGCGAACTGCATTATGTCTGAATACAGCAAGACTCCATTAGAAGAAACAACATTACTATGGTGAGTAATTTTTTTCTTATGTCCTTCACCAGGGGGTACACAGCGTGCAGCTCCTGCAGCTGTGGTGAATTCCATAGGGAGGGGTGAAGGGGCCTCTCCCTCTGAGTTATCTAGTGTAAGGACTGGCCAGTAGGTTGAGCTGGGCCAAAGAGCAGCACAGTCATCTTGCTCACTCCAGGGTGTTTCCTTCCAGGTTTCTTTCCCTCCCCTTGGATGCTTGTAGTGTGGTCACCATTGTCTGGCTGTGCATGGCAGCAGCCAATGTCCTGACAAGCTGCTCTGCCAACTGTGATCACACAGGTGACAGTACCACAGCAGAGGCTGCTGCTTTCCCTCCACAGAAGAGGAGGAAGAGCACTTACTAATGATACATGTTCTGAAGAGCAATCTGACACCAACAATATTTTATAGTTCTTAACCGCTTTCATCACATTTATTTGCTTGAAAAATCTCTTAAAACTGTTTTTTAAATATGTAACAGAAATATTCTTTTTTATGATAGGCAAAAACCTTCCAATAACTTGATTTTTTTCTTACAGAACATGTTTTTGGCAATTATTAATGATACATATTCTGAAGTGAAATCTGATGCATCTGTGTGCACTGGTGACTTTAACATTCTTGACATGATAAAAAAGGTAAGTCAAATTTATGTTTTTATCAAGATTTGTTAATTATCATGGAACTTGAAAGTTTTCAGGCCCAATCCACTATAACATGATTAACATGTGGCAGAGAATTATATTTACGAACCCCAGGAATCCCTCATTGTGCTTATTAGTGCATTCAGCCTGCCCCAGAGCTTAGAATTTTATGCTATTTAGAGAATCTAGGAATTAAATCCAAAGTCCTCTATGTGTTGATCCTTACCGTAACATTCTAATGGCAGATTTATTTCTCCGAGTGAAGCAAGCAGTCACTCCAGAGTCTTCAGTTTAACTTCAGACCATTTTTTTTTGTAACAGTATATTATTTAATTATTTTTTTGATAAGTCTGTATAGCTACTGTAGCTCATTTTTGTATGTTTTTTTAGCTTTTCTCCAGTTCCCAGGAACTGGAGAAGGTTGGTTTTCTTTTGGCGTGGTTCAAACAACATGAAGTCTTGCTATATTATGACAATTGCAGTTTGTCCCACCATTAGAACTGCTCCGGAGGTGAAAGAGTTAACTACCATTCTAAGAATGGAGTTTAGAGCGCGAGCTCAGTTAGAGAAGCTCTGTCTGGATAATTTCAAACTGAAACTGTCAGATTCTTTACTCCGCCTCACTGAACAGTCGCTCCGGAGATTTCTCCTACTGCTCGGTTCATTTCTCGGTTTAAACAGTATTTTCTCGGTTAAATTCAACCGCGAGTATTATTATTTTAACCGCAAACTGATCGGTTCAAGCTCTGTCTGTGGTATTGTAAGTAATAGACAGGTTTTATTTCTGTGTGGAACTTGTAAATGTTTATCGGTTTGGTTCGAACCGATCAGGTTGGTTAAAACTTTAAAGTATAAGCATTTTAAAGCTTTTAGAGTGTGGTTCCCAGTTCTTATCGGTTCTAAAAAAACTGGATTTCATTACTGTTTTTTCCACGACCCGTGACACGGTTGGGAACCGATAAGGGTGTCTTGCCTGGCACTGCCGTTAAAAGGGCAAGGTTGTTGGTTAAGCTGGCATCATGGCTGAGAAACCCAAAAGAAAAACCGGGCCCACTGGGTTTCAACACTGTAGTGTCTGTGGAGAAGCCTTTGCCAAGGCTGACCCACACACTACATGTGTTTATTGTCTGGGGTTTGACCACCTCAATTCAGACTGCCAGATTTGTAAAAATTTTCCTGCAGCCACCCTGGATAAGAGAGTGGGCAGGCTCAGGGAACGAGAGGCCAAAAAGTCCGCTGACCTGGATGGCCAGCCCGGTTCGGTGCCAGCCGAACTGGAGGGAGTGCCCTCTGACCAGGGCGAGACTTCCTCGGGCAAACGTAAAGCTGGCTCTGAGGAGCTAGTTCCAGCAAAGAAAACTAAAAAATCAGCAGGTATGGAGTCCAAAATTCCTTCTCCAACTGCTGCAGAAATAGCAAAAGCTATTCAAATTGTACAGTCACTTTCTCCGGTTCCGTCTGAACCGCCACTGTCTGGTAAAAAGTCGGTTCGGCCGGTTCCACCGGTTCAAGAATATGATATTGGAGAATTTTATGAACCAGAGGAGGGGGAGGAGGATTATGAACAGTGTGAATGTGACTTTGAGAGTCTGGATGTGCCCATTGAACCGGACATCTCCCCAGACAGACCTTTAGAATCTCCCCCTATGCTTTCTGAGTCCCCTTCTCATTTTTTGTTTTATAAAAAGGTTGCTGAAACCCTCCAGCTCCCATTAGAGGAAGCTGTGGATGAGCGAGAGGAACCTGATTTTGTGGAAATGATGGATATCCCAGAGTCTAGGAGATTATCTATCCCTTACATAAGTCTTTTAGGAAGCAAACAATAAAAATTCTAAAAGCCCTAATTCTGTGCCTCCTGTTGACAAAAGATGGACAGGAGGTACACTTTGTCAGGTCCTGATACAGACTTTCTTTCACAGCAATGCAGTCATGTTGGTAGTTCAGGCTGCAGCCTGTGATAAAGTTAACATTCCTGGCTTCACATCCTCCTGACAAGGACTCCAGGAAGATTGATGCCATGGCTAAAAAACAATACATGGCAGCGTCCTTGGGACTCAGACAAGCAAATTACATGGCTTATGTGGCAAGATACCAAAAATCTAGATGGGACACTGTCATGGCTTTTGCCAAACAGGCCCCTGGCCAGCTTGCCAAGGAGCTGGAGCAGGTGGCTACTGATGGTATTGAGGCTTCCAAGGTGCAATTCCATGCTGCTGTGGATTCTAATGATGTATCCTCTAGAGTCATGGCTACATCTGTGGCCTTTCGTAGGTTAGCTTGGCTCAGGTGTACTAACTTGTCACAGGATACCCAGACTAAGGCTATGGATTTTCCTGTGGTGGGGAATTCTCTGTTTGGGGAGCAAACAGAGAATTACATGAAGAAAATGGATGAATACAGAACAACTTATAGGAGTGCACAAGCCAAGGAGCGGCAAGCCACTCCTCAGAAACAGACCCCCAGGGGTAGAGGTAGGCCCTTTCACAGGCCTTTTTACCAAACCCAGGCTTCTTCTGCTTATGCTCAGAGGGGGTTCTTCAGAGGCAGAGGCAGACGGGGTGCAAGTAGGTCTGCTCCCACCCCTCAGCCTAAAGCCCCTGCCAAACAGGGGCACCTTGATGGGGTGCCCAGGCCGTTCTCCCTCTACCTGTAGGGGGCAGGCTGGCTTACTTGTCCAGGACTGGGAGTCTCTAACATCAGACAAATGGGTCCTGGAAGTAGTAAGCCAGGGTTTAGTTCTCAGTTTCAAAACATTTCCAAAGATGAGAGCCAGATTTTTCCACCTGCAAACCCTCTAGAGACCTTTACCTTAGAAACAGAAGTCTCAACCCTCCTAGCTCTCAGAGCTGTAGAAAGGGTTTCCCTCACACCAGGGCAAGGGTCTGTACTCCAGGTACTTCCTTACCCCAAAAAGACAGGAGAATGGCAGCCCATTTTAGACCTAAGATATCTGAACAAGCACCTTTGAAACCAAAGTTCAAAATGGTGACTCTGGCAATGATTTTACTTCTCTAAGGCCAGGGACTGGCTAGCTTCCCTGGACCTCAAGGATGCCTATTTCCATGTTCTAATCAGAAGCTCCCACCGAAAGTACCTCAGATTCGAACTGCCCTCAGGTCATTACCAGTTCAGAGAAATGCCCTTCGGCCTCACCTCTGCCCCAAGGGTATTCACAAAATGTCTGGCAGTAGCAGTTGCTCATTTAAGAAGGCAAAAGATTGCTGTCTTTCCCTATCTAGACGACTGGCTCATTGTAGGCCAGTCTACAGAACAGGTCAAATCACACCTGCAAGTTACCCAGCAGCTGCTCACCTCTCTGGGCTCCTTGCTCAATCTTCCAAAGTCAGTTCTGGAACCTGTTCAGGTACTCACCTTCATAGGTGCAGAATTGGACACAAAGCAGGCCAGAGCCTTCCTACCCTTAGAGAGGGTAAGGAACCTGGTGGCCCTGGGCTCCTCCTTCACTCTGCAGGTCTCTCGACCAGCAAGGCACTTCTTACAGCTCCTAGGGCACATGGCTGCTTCCACAGCTGTAGTGCAAGGAGCAAGATTTCAGATGAGGGACATTCAGTTTACTTGAGAGCCTTTTGGTCTCAGAGAAAGATCCCTTTCCAAGTTGATCCCAGTGACTCAACCCTGATCCAGGCCCTTCAGTGGTGGCAGGATCAGAGCAATTTAAGACTGGGGGTCCCTTCATCCCTCTATCTCATTCCTTGACCCTCACTACGGATGCATCCCTTCTGGGATGGGAGCTCACATGGGCACCTCTCCACTCAGGGAGTGTGGTCCCCAGAATCTCTGCTCCACATCAATTTGCTGGAACTCAGAGCTGTCTTTCTAGCACTTCAAATGTTTTCTGCATCTGTTCAGAACAAAGTGGTACAAGTCAGAACAGACAACACCACCACAATGTGGTACATCAACAAACAAGGGGGCACTCGGTCTTCGGCCTTGTGCACCGAAGCAATGAAGTTGTGGTCTCTGGCTTATTCCCTGAACACTTTCCTCATAGCAGTTCACCTCCCAGGAAAGGACAATGTCCTGGCAGATGCTCTCAGCAGGATTTCCCAGGGCCATCACGAATGGTCACTGGATCCCCAAGTACTGGGGATAGTTTTTGCCAGATGGGGCACCCCTCAGATAGACCTTTTCGCAGCCCCAGACAATCACCAACATCCACTGTTTTGTTGCAGGCCCCCAGTGATGGGCTCAGTCCCTCTGGATGCCTTTCTCCTAGATTGGGAAGGGAAGTTTCTATATGCTTTTCCTCCCTTCCCTCTCCTATTCAAGGTGCTAGTCAAAATCAGATCCCAGCCTTGCAGGATGATTCTGATTGCTCCAGATTGGGCCAGGCAGCCCTGGTACCCACTCCTTCTGTCCTTAGCAGTCCATCTTCCCCTGTGCCTCCCCAGGAGGCACAATCTGTTATCTTGTGTCCAGGGGAGGGTTTGGTATCTGAATCTCAAATCCCTCAGCCTCAAGGCCTGGCTCTTGAGGAGTTAGAGTTTGTTGACCTACACCTTTCTCAAGGTGTTCTCGACATCCTGAAGGTCAGCTTTGGAAGCCTTCCACTAGGGCCACTTATAATTCTAAATGGAAAAGGTTTTCCATCTGGTGCTCGGGAAGCATATTTCCCCGAATCTGCTGATTTGCCCATTGTTTTGGACTATATGGTCCATCTTAATTCTTTGGCCTGAGACCAGCTACCGTGAAAGTTCATTTGGCAGCTGTCTCTGCTTTATTTCAGCAGGAAATCCTCTTCTTTCCACTCACCCTGTTTTTTCCAAGTTTTCAAGGATTACTTCATACTAATCCACCTTTCAGGGACCCGGCCCTGCCTGGGATCTTAATGTTTGCATTGCTCAGTTGATGCAGCCTCCTTTGAACCTTTGTCTTCTGCAGAGCTCAAGTATTTGACTTGTAAAACTGTTTTCTAGTAGCCATCACTTCTGCCAGGCGCATAAGTGAATTACAAGCTTTGTCAGTGGAGACTGACTTTATTTCCTTTCACAGGGATAAAGTAGTCCTTAGGACTAACAGGAAGTTTTTGCCTAAGGTGGTTTCAGATTTCCATCTTAATCAATCTATCTCCCTTCCAGTGTTCTTCACTGACCATTCCTCCTCTGGTGAGAGGAGGTTGCACAGTTTAGATGTCAAGAGGGCCCTTAGTTACTATATAGAGCAGGGGTTCTCAAATGGTGAGGCCAGCCTCCCTTGGGAGGCCCCAACCTGTTCCAGGGGAGGCTCAAGCAAGTCTGAAAAAGTACTGTATTTAAATTTTGAGTTTTATGTATTTTGTGTGAAGAGATGAAGGAAACTGAAAGAGGGTAATAGTAGGTGAATTTTATGTATTTATTTACTAATAGGTGACAAAGGAAGGTGAATGAGCCAAGGCTCATTTTAGGTGTACCCAGGAAAGGGTAGGGAGTGAATACATTTCAAAAGGTAACTGCAAAACAATCAAGAAATATACAATGAACAATAGTGCAAACAAATATGAACAATAAACTAATAATGAATGTTGGTAATTGACCTATTTGTAGATTGATGGCAGAACAGCCCAAATACAAGGGTTGAGCATAGAAGTGCAAAGAGATAGCAGGAAGGAGCAAAGTAATTTCAGAGAAGTTGCTTAGGAGGAGGGAGGAGAGGGAGGGAGGAGAGAGACAAATGTGAGGAAGGTTATTTCATATAGAGAAACAGAGAAAGTAGTCTGACCCATGAAGGTACTGCAACAAGGGGTAACAATGGTTCAAGAATGAAAACAGCAGGGCAAGTAGGCTGGCCTGTGAAAGGGGGTTACATTAAGTTGAATAATAATATTTGTTTATTTTATTTATTTGGTATTCAGATAACACCTTTGAGCACAGGAGCTCATTTTCAAATGTTCCACATCAGTATAAGACAAAGAACTGACTGTGAGCCAAGTACTCAAAGGGTTTCAATTTATTCATGGTGTACTGCGCAAAGTACAGTATGCTATTTTTCTTTGGGGAGGCCCAAGACTATTTCAGTTTTTGGGGGAAGCTCAAAATCTTTTCCATGGATTTGGGGAGGCTCACTGTGACAAAGTCTAAGAACTATTGATATAGAGCGTACCAAGGGTCATAGGTTCGAATCCCTCCAACTTTTTCTCACTTTTGGTGAGGTTGGTAAAGGTAAACCTGCCACTTAGAGATCCATTTCCAGGTGGATTGTCTCTTGTATCCAGTTTTGTTATCAAAAACTGGGAAAGGTTCCCCCTTTAGGCCTGAGGGCTCACTCTACCAGAGGTACAGCTGCGTCTATAGCTGCTGCCAGAGACATCCCTATTTTAGAGATATGTCAAGCAGCTACCTGGAAAACGGTACACACTTTCACCAAGCATTACTTCTGGATATCCAGGCCAGGAGGGATGCTAGATTTGGCACAGCCATGCTTCAGAGCCTATTCCTTGTTGTTCTGTCCCTCCATGGAGGTACTGCTGTGTATTCTGTAATTGTCATAATATAGCAAGACTTCATGTTGTTTGAAGAAAAATTACTCACCTTAGTAATGTTGTTTCTTCTAATGGAGTCTTGCTATATTATGACCTCCCCCCCAGCCTGCCCCTCTCAGAACTTCTACTTCAAACACCATGAAGTCTTGCTATATTATGACATATAGCAGTTAGCCACAGCACTTGAACTGCCCCGAGGAAGGAGTTAACTCCAGGCTGACTGAGTTCCAAGCGCTGACGCTTTGCTGAAAGCTCTATCTGGCTAGTTTCAAATTGAAACTGTCAGATTCTTTACTCCGCTTCACTGAACAGTCGCTCCGGAGATCTCTCCTTCAGCTCGGTTCATTTCTCGGTTCAAGCGAGTGTTTCTCGTTCATTTTAACCGCAAAAGTAATTATTTTACATTTCGGTTCAAAGCTCTATCTGGTAAACTGTAAGTACAGGATTTTAAAGTCTGTGTGGAAATTCATTATCGGTTCGGTTTTGAACCGATTGGTTTGCACAAATACTAATTTTAAACAATAATTTGGGCTTTTAGAGTGCGGTTCCCAGTTCTTATCGGTTCTAAAAAAGCCTAACTTTTAAATTGGGTTTTTTCAAATACCCGTGACACGTTAGGAACCGATAAGGGTGTCTTGCCTGGCACTGCTACAAAAGGGCAAGTTTTTGATAGGCTGGCATTATGTCTGAGAAACCCAAAGAAAAACTGGCCCATTGGTTTCAACACTGTGATGTTTGTGGGGAAGCCTTTGCCAAGGCTGACCCACACACCACATGTGTTTACTGTCTGGGCTGACCACCTCCTGTCAGACTGCCAGGTGTGTAGAATTTCCTGCAGCCACCCTGGAGAAAAGATTGGGCCAGCTCAGGAACGAGAGGCCAAAAAGTCCGCTGACCGCGATGGCCAGCCCGGTCCAGCACCCACTTGACCAGAGGGAGTGCCCTCTGACCAGGCGAGACTTCCTCGGCAAAGGAAGGCTGGTTCTGAGGAACCGGTCCCAGTAAAAATCTAAGAAATCAGCAGGTCTGAGTGCAAGATTGCTCTCCAACTGCTGCAGAGATAACTAAAGCCATACAGATTGTCCAGTCACTGTCTCAGGGACCGCCAACCACCAACAGCTGGCAAAAGTTGGTCTGTTCGGTTCCAGTGGTTCAAGAGTATGATGTTGAGGAATTTTATGAACCACAGGAGGGGAGGAAGATTTTGATCATTATGTATGTGGCTGGGAGGGTCTGGACGTGCCCATTGAACGGGACATTTCTCCAGACAGACCATTAGAATCTCCCTATGCTGTCTGAGTCCCCTTCTCATTTTATGTTTTACAAAAGGTTGCAGAAACCTCCAGCTTCCCTTGGAAGAGGCTGTGGATGAGCAAGAGGAGCCTGATTATGTTGAGATGATGGATATCCCAGAGTCTAGGAGGTTGTCTATTCCTTTGCATAAGTCATTTAGGAAGCAAACAACAAAAATTTTAAAAATCCTCATTCTGTCCTTCCTGTAGATAAAAAATGGACAGAAGGTATACTTATCAGGCCCTGATACAGACTTCCTCACTGAGCAGTGTAGTCATGTAGGTGTGGTACAAGCTGCAGCCTGTGACAGGCTAATATCCCCTGGCCTCACATCTCCTGATAAGGATTCCAGGAAGATTGATGCCATGGCGAAAAAACAGTATATGGCAGCTTCTTTGGGACTCAGGCAGGCAAATTATATGGCTTATGTGGCTAGATATCAGAAATCTAGATGGCATACAGTGTTGCAGTTAGCCAAGCAGGCCCATGGCCATCTGGCTAGTGAATTGGAACAGGTGGCTGCTGATGGCATTGAAGCTCTAAAGTTCAATTTCATACTGCTGTAGATGTTAATGATGTTTCCTCTAGGGTCATGGCCACTTCTGTAGCTTTCAGAGGTTGGCATGGCTCAGGTGCACTAATCTGTCACAGGATACTCAGTCAAAGGCTATGGATTTTCCTGTGGTGGAAATTCTCTGTTTGGAGAGCAAACGAAAATTATATGAAAAGATGGATGAATACAGAACTACCTACAAAAGTGCTCAGGCCAAGGAGCGCATGCCACTCCACAGAGGCACACCCCAGAGGTAGGGCAGGCCTTTCCACAGGCCTTTTATCAATCCCAAGCCTCTGCTTTTGCACAGAGGGTTTTTCAGAGGCAGAGGTAGTCGCGCAGGTAAACCATCCCCACCCTCAGCCTAAGGCTACTGCCTAGCAGGCACCCCTGATGGGATGCCCAGGGCCGATTCTCCTGTACCAGTTGGAGGCAGGTTGGCTTATTTAGCCAGAACTGGTGTTCCTAACTCGGACAAATGAGTTCTGGAGGTAGTAAGCCAGGGTCTGGTTCTCGCTCAAACAGTTTCCAAAGATGAGAACCAGACATTTTCCACCTGCAAGCCCTTTAGAGGCCCTTGCTTTGAAGCAGAGGTCTCTTCCTCCTAGACTGCAAAGCAGTGGAAAGGGTTCCTCCTTGTCACCAGGGCAAGGGCTGTACTCAGATACTTCCTCACCCCAAAAGACAGGAGAATGGCGGCCCATTCTAGACTTAAGGTACCTGAACAAGCATCTTTTGAAACCAAAGTTCAAAATGTTAACTCTAGCAATGATTTTGCTCTCCCTCAGGCCAGGGACTGGCTAGCCTCCTGGACCTCAAGGATGCCTATTTTCATGTCCTGATCAGGCCTTCTCACCGAAAATACCTCAGGTTTGAACTGCCCTCAGGTCACTACCAGTTCAGGCAGTGCCCTTCGGTCTCACCTCTGCTCCAAGGGTATTCACAAAATGTCTAGCTGTGGTAGTGGCTCACTTAAGAAGGCAAGGTTGCTGTGTTTCTCACCTGGACGACTGGCTCATTGTGGGTCAGTCCCCAGATCAGGTAAAATCCCACTTGCAAGTCACCCAGCGGCTTCTCACTCCTGGATTCCTGCTGAATTTACCAAAGTCAGTTCTAGAACCAGTTCAGGTACTAACTTTCATAGGTGCGGAATGTAACAAAGTTGGCAGGGCATTTCCCCTCGAAAGGGTAGAGAAGCTGATTGCCCTGGCATCCTCTTCACCCGCGGGTTCTCGACCAGCAAGGCACTTTCTGCAACTTCTAGGGCACATGGCTGCCTCCACAGCTGTAGTGCAAGGAGCAAGATTCCAGATGAGAGACATTCAGTTTCATTTGAGGGCCTATTGGTCCCAAAGGAGGGACCCCCTTACCAAATTGGTCCCAGTGACCCAAACTCTGATTCTAGCTCTTCAGTGGTGGCAGGATCAGAGCAATCTAAGACTAGGGGTCCCCTTCATTCCCATTTCTCATTCCCTCACCCTCACCACGGATGCCTCCTTGCTGGGGTGGGGAGCGCACTTGGGCGACCTTTCCACTAGGGAGTGTGGTCCCCCAGGAATCTCTGCTCCACATCAACCTGTTGGAACTCAGAGCTGTCTTTTTAGCTCGTCAGGTTTTCTCAACATCTGTCCAGAACAAAGTAGTTCAGGTCAGGACAGACAATACCACAACAATGTGGTACATCAACAAGCAGGGGCACTCGGTCATCAGCCTTGTGCACCGAAGCAATGAAGTTGTGGTCTCTGGCTTACTCCTGAACACCTCCCTAGTAGCAGTTCACCTTCCAGGAAGGACAATGATCCCAGCGGATGCACTCAGCAGGATTTCTCAGGGTCATCACGAATGGTCTTTGAATCCCTAGTGCTGGGGTCAGTTTTGCCAGATGGGGCACTCCTCAGATAGATCTTTTCGCAGCCCCAGACAACCACCAACTTCCTCTGTTCTGTTGCAGGCCTCCAGTAATGGGCTCAGTCCCCTGGACGCCTTTTGTTGGATTGGGAAGGAAGTTCCTGCTGTGCCTTTCCCCTTCCCCCTTCTCTTCAGGGTGTTAGTAAAAATCAGATCCCAGCCCTGCAAAGTGATTCCGATTGCACCAGACTGGACCAGGCAACCCTGGTACCCACTGCTTATGTCCCTGTCAGTCCACCCTCCCCTGGGCCTTCCCAGGGTCCACAACCTGCTGACTTGTGCCCAGGGGAGAGTTTGGTATCCGGACCTCAAATCCCTCCACCTCAAGGCTTGGCTCTTGAGGAGTTAGAATTTGCTGAATTACACCTTTCTCAAGGTGTCCTTGATATTTTAAAGGCCTCTAGGAAGCCTTCCACTAGGGCCACTTATAATTCCAAATGGAAGAGGTTCTCCATCTGGTGTTCTGGGAAGCAAATTGTCCCAGAATCTGCTGATTTGCCCATTTGCTGGACTACTTGTCCATCTTAATTCCTTAGGCCTCAGGCCAGCTACCTTAAAGTTCATCTGGCAGCTGTCTCTGCTTTTATATCAGCAGGAAAGCCTGCCTTCCTTTCTTCTCACCCTGTGTTTTCCAAGTTTTTTAAGGGGTTACTTCACACTAACCCTCCTTTCGGGACCCAGCCTGCTGGGACCTTAATGTTTGCATTGCTCAGTTAATGCAACCCCTTTGAACCTCTGTCTTCAGCAGACCTTAAGTTCCTAACTTGGAAAACTGTTTTCCTAGTGGCCATCACTTCTGCCAGACGAAAGTGAGAGTTACAAGCCCTGTCAGGGAAAAGGATTTTATTTCTTTTCACAGAGATAAGGTAGTCCCTCAGGACTAACAGAAAGTTTTACCTAAAGTGGTTTCAGATTTCCATCTTAACCAATCCATCTCCTTCCAGTATTTTTCACTGAGCATTCTTCCTCGGGTGAGAGGAGATTGCACAGTTTGGACGTTAAAAGAGCTTTAAGCTACTATTTGGAACACACCAAGGGTCACAGGTTCGAATCCCTCCAACTCTTCCTTACCTGTGACGAGGTTGGCAAAGGGAAACCTGCCACTAAGAGGACAATTGCCAGGTGGATTGTCTCTTGTATCCAATTTTGCTACCAAGAACTAGGTAGAGAACCCCCCTCAGGACTGAGGGCCCATTCCACCAGGGGTACAGCTGCATCTCTAGTGGCTGCTAGAGATATTCCCATTCTGGAAATCTGTCAAGCTGCTACCTGGAAAACAGTTCACACCTTTACTAAGCATTACTCCCTGGATGTCCAGTCCAGGAGAGATGCTCGGTTTGGTACAGCCATGCTTCCAGAGCCTATTTCCTAAGTAGGTTCTGGCCCTCCTCCATGGAGGTACTGCTGTGTAATCTGCTATATATATCATAATATAGCAAGACTTCATGGTGTTTGAAGAAAAATTACTCACCTTAGTAATTGTTTTCTTTTCTCATGGAGTCTTGCTATGTTATGACCACCTTCAACCTGCCCCTCTCTCAGAACTTCTACTTGGGTAAGGGGTTGGCAAATTGGTGCAAGCACTGTGTCATGCCATTATAGCTCTTTTTCCTTTTTTCCTTTTCTTTAGGATTAGGAAAACTAGGTATTTCTGTTTTACTAGGTTTGGCCCTCCTGGACTTGAGTCTTTTGGGGAGGGGGCCTAATAGTGCTTGTCAGGGTGATATTGTTGTTGTTGTTGTTTCTGTTATTGTTATTTCTACTAGTAGGTAGCCATTTGGCTAGTGTAGAGTTTTTCCACACAGACTTTTGCTTAGTGTTGGTTCAGAAGATCTGACAGTTTCAATTTGAAACTAGCCAGATAGAGCTTTCAGCAAGGCGCTGCTGCTTGGAACTCCAGTCAGCCTGGAGTTAACTCCTTCCTCTCTGGGGCAGTTCAAGTGCTGTGGCTAACTGCTATATGTCATAATATAGCAAGACTCCATGAGAAGAAAAACAATTACTAAGGTGAGTAATTTTTTCTATTGCGTGTAAATTAGGCAGTCCAGTGTGAGGCACTGGTTATGCCCATTATATTTTTTCACCCCTTTGGGGTTTTTGGAGTGGTGTTTTTATTCTACCTTATTTTATTATTTTCTGGTTCCTGACTTGAGTCTTTGTGTTGGGACCAGGAATATGTGTTAATATTTAGGTAGCCAGTTGGCTAGTGTAGGTTACTTCCACACAGAACCTTAGTGAGTTTTTGCTTGTAAAGATCTGACAGTTTCAGTTTGAAATTATCCAGACAGAGCTTCTCTAACCGAGCTCGAGCTCTAAACTCCATTCTTAGAATGGTAGTTAACTCTTTCACCTCCGGAGCAGTTCTAATGGTGGGACAAACTGCAATTGTCATAATATAGCAAGACTCCATTAGAAGAAACAACATTACTAAGGTGAGTAATTTTTTCTTCCTGCTTTAAGGACCCATTTTAGAACTACTCTACTTTCACTAATTTACTAAACAATGTCACCACTTTTGCAGTTTCTACTGTTTATTATTCTTGGTTCTTCTTTATTTGGAAATTGAGCTGATATTCTACAGTTTAGCCTAACTAAATCATCTTTTAGGCTGCTTTCATCTCCAATTTCATTTTTAAGGGAACCAAACTGCATTTCATACAGTATATTTCAGACCCCTTTTTCATATGCTGGGTTTTCCACCCATTCAGTTTTACTTTGATTTATGCTTCCCTGGTTCATCAGTGTTTGGCTTGACTGACAGATCCAAAAAAGAAGATGGGACCTACAGGCTTGAAATTTATAACGTTTCTTTCCAACTCCTGGCAAAGGCAAACTGTCATGAGTTGTACTTAAAGTGCCTGGATCCAGATTATGCTTTAGTTTGTCTGATGTTTGTCCCAAGAGGGCAAAAACATTTAAAATCATTTTGGCTTCTCAATCTGTCTCCATGTCACAAAATAACCTGAATTATAAGGCTGCTAAAGATGGTTCAGAAGTCAGGGTGTCTGAATGGGGGAACCCAGAATGGAGTAAAACTAAAATCGCCTTTGAGCAGGCAGTACCTGCTAAAAAAAAAGCATGTCACTGTCTCTCCTCCTGAAGAATGAAAAGAGCCACCAGTGGACAAAAAATAAAATGCCCTCAATAGAGGACACGACTAAGACCTCAGCCCAGGCACCAGAGATGGTGCATGCTAAAAAACATCTATCCCAGGACTCTCAGACAAAAGCTACAGATTTCCCTTCTGGGGGAAATTCCCTGTTTGATGGTAAGACAAAGGCTTTCATGAAAAAGGTGGATGAGTATAAATGCAGCTTCAAGAAGGTACCAGATACTGCACTCCTATTTATGCTACTATATATACCCATCACAAAGGGCCTGATATAGTTATTGGGGCAGAGGTAGAAGGGGAATTAGGTGTGCTGCTACATCACAAGTCCCCAAGGCAAACAGAGCCCTTGATAAGTCTGACCAGGTTGCCTACCCATTGCCAGTGGGGGAAACTGGTTCATTATTTCCATTCTAGAAGTAGTGAGTTAGGGTTTGACTTTGCAATTCAGAGGATTTCCAAAACTACAGAGCCCAAACATTTTTCAATCTCACAACCCAGCAAAAAAATTTCTGCTGGAGCTAGGGGTGAAGAAATTGCTGCAGTCACATGCAGTGGGACAAGTACCAGCCGTGACAGGGGAAGGGACGTTATTGCAGATTATTCCTAGCCCTAAAGAAAAATGCATAAATTACCTGAGAAAAGTACCTCAAGGTCCGATTAAGGGACTACCACTGACAGTTTACAGCCCTTCAATTCTGCCTCACCTCAGCTGAATGGGTATTCACAAAGTGCCTAGCTGTGGTTGCAGCACATTTGAGAAGAGAGGGGTTGTGTTTTTTTTCCCTACCTGATAGACAAGTTGATCTCAGGAAAAAAACACAGCAAGCTTCTCTGTATTGCTGACTCAGAATGCTTTGGAGGCTTTGGGCTTCCTCATAAACCTTCAAAGTCCCAAACAGAATCCAACTCTGCACCGATAAAAGTCAAGTACTGGACTTTATTGGTACAGAGTTGGATTCCCTGCAAGGAAAACTTTTCTCCCTCTAGCAAGGGTAGCAAATCTGATTTCAACTGCAAAATCCTTCATAGCAGGTCAGGCAAGGTCTGCAAAAATTTTTTTCTAATGTTACTTGGTCACATTGCCTCCTCTGCAGCAGTGGTACCAAGTGCCAGATTACAGATGACAGATATTCAGTATCACCTAGGGAACCATTGATCTCAGAGGTGGGACACCCTGTCCAAATTGGTGCCTCTGTCATTAGAGCCTTGTTAAAGACACTGGACTGGTGGAAGAGGGAATGCAACCTCACAGAGAGGATTCCCTTCCTCCAGCAATTCCCTACAGTCATTCCCACAGCAGATGCCTCCCTCCTAGGTTGGGGTGTCCACCTGCAGGATCCAACTGTGAGTGGCACATGGAGTGCTCAGGAGGCACCAAATTACATAAATCTCATGGAACTCGGTGATCTTCTTCGGGGGTATCTCAGTCATCTGGTCCTACAGATGGAACTTCCCCATCGGTGAAGCAGGAGCTACACAGAAGATTTTCAGCAGTACAGCTGGGGCCATCCAGATATAAAGGTGTGAGCAGCCCAGCTCCCTCCTCAGTTCCTTCCCTTCATCAACTCAGTTGCACAGGTCTAGGCAGAAGCTCCAATGTAGTTTTGCACCATTTTTTGCTTACAGCTTTCTATACTTAATTTTTTAGAATCTCTTTTTCCTTTTTTGTTCGTATTTCCCCCCGTGGTCTCAGCCAGCTCTCTCCTTCTTCTTTATTCTGCTGTCCCCCAGCGCTATCCCCTAAGGATCAGACCCTCTCCCTTCATGCCCCCATAACTTACCCTTAGTGGCAGGGTGGTGGGGAGTGACTCAACCCACCAGGAATGGATCCAGCACCAGGAAGGTGCCATCTACTACAGATACTAACAACAACAAAAATCAAAAGGGACCTGGGAATAATTATATCAGATGACCTAAAGGTAGGCAAGCAATGTGAGAAGGCAGTAAGGATGGCTGGGAGGATACTGGGATGCATAGAGAGAGGCATCAACAGTAGAAAACGGGAAGTTGTTATCTCTCTGTACAGACAGTTGGTGAGATCCCATCTGGAATACTGTGTGCAGTTTTGGAGACCCCATCTCCGCAAAGATATAGACAGAGTAGAGGCTGTTCAGAGGAGGACAACCAAACCGGTGCAGGGTCTATACCAGAAGTCATATGAAGAGAGACTAAAGCAGATTAATATGTATACCCTCGAGGAAAGAAGAGAGAGAAGGGGAACATGATAGAAACTTTCAAGTACCTCAAGAGAATTAACAAAGTCCAAGAGGGTAGCATCTTTCAGAAAAAGAGATGTGCAAAAATAAGGGGGCACAATTTGAAGATAGAAGGGGGACGGCTCAGAGGTAATGTTAGAAAGTATTTTTTCACAGAGAGGGTTGTGGATGCATGGAACAGCCTTCCTGAGGAAGTTGTAGAGTCAAGAACAGTGGGAGAATCCAAGAATGCATGGGACAGACATAAAGTAATTCTAGTGGGGGTAGGAGCAAGTAAGCTGTTGGTTAGCTAGAATCTGCAGCTTAGCCATCAGGTAGAGAAATGGGCAGACTAGGTGGGCCAAGCGGTCCTTATCTACCATCAAATTCTATGTTTCTCTCTCCGGAGCAGCACCTGCGAGGGACGTTTTATGCCACACGGTTGGGACCTTTTTTCCATTTTCCTTGCTGAGGGGGAGCATGCAATGCCGACAGTGGCATGCAGCACACGCGTCCACATGCTGCATGCCATTGGCTGCTTCTCCTGCTCTGTGTCTCAGCGTATGGGACTCGGCATGCCAACACTCAGCCTCTGCAAGGTGTCAGGCAAGTGCTGGTCCATGTTCCTCACCCTCCCCTTGAGAGGAGAGCTGTCCGCTGGATGCTCAGTCCTCTCCCTCCCTGGCTGACCCCTGACAACCTGCTCACACCACGAACACAGGTCGCCGGCATGGCAGGAGATAAGGCATGATGCCTCAGCCCTCCACGCCACTGGGCCAGCTAAAATCTCTTTTTCTAAAGAGATTCTTTTACCTCATTTATGTCAAATTCTTCGACTTCTCTCTTCTTTTGCTGACACTGCGGAAAGAAGATTGCCTCTTCAGATAAACACTCACTTTGTGTCTGCTGTCTTGGACCTGGCCACAACTCCTCAGACTGTGAGTTCTGCCAGAAGTTTAAACAAGCCACCCTCAGGTGATGCAAAAAGGCTGTCAAAAATTTCCTGATAGAATAACAGGTAGCCAGTTCAGGGCAGAGGTCCTCCGGGGTCCCTGTCTCCCAGTCGCCGGCACTAAGGCTCAAGAGAAGTCCTCAGGGAAAAGTAATAATAAAGACTGAGATTGGGACAAATTCCCGCTGTGGCAGTCCTGCTCCCCGACAGCCTCTTCCTCATCATCCAGGGGTACTCTGTCGGCTGCAGCTGCTCCAACAGCTAAGCCTGCTGTCCAGGTCTCTATTCCTACCAGACCCCTATTGACAACAGCTCCGCCTGATGTGCAAGACGGAAGGCCATCAACCTTTGGGTCAACGGCCCCCTTTTCATCAATGATGGGACTGCCATCAAAAGCCCTCCCATCGAGGTCTGATGCTTCCTCAGGTCCTCGGGCTGTGGGCGTCTTGGGCTCTCAGGGCCTATCTGATAGGTTGTTGCTTCCTGTGCCGTTGATCCCCCCCCCCGTTGATGCAGAAGTCCATTGTTGTCAACCTCAACAACATTTTTGACCAAATTTACAGCTGTTTTAGTCCACCAGCTGGTCGCATACAGGCTGGCTTCACCTGCATTATTAACGGCGCCATTCAAACAACATGAAGTCTTGCTGTATTCTGACTATATGCAGTTAGCCCCAGCACTTGAACTGCTCCGGAGAGTAAAGGGTTAACTCTATGCAAAGGCATAGAATGTTGAGCTCGAGCTCGGTTTTCAAACCTCTGTCTGTGGTATGCTGAAGTGTAACTGTCAGATTCTTCACTCCGCCTAACTATGAAGTCACTCTGGAGATCCCTCCTGCGCTTTGGTTCAGTTACGGTACGAATCAGTTGGTTTTTCAAGCTATTTCTTCAAGAATATCAGTATTCTTTCCTCTGTCTCTGTACTAGTAAGTGGTAGTTTAGTTTAGTTTATTGTTCTAGGAATTACTACCTTTGAGCCAGAGGCTCTTTTACAAAGGTTTCACGTCAATTAGGTACAGTACAAAAAAGGTTACATAGATAACACAACAATTTGTGCTGTGTCAAGAGCGAGAAAACATATACAAATACATATCAAATCATTTGTGCAAAAGGACATGAGATATCAATAATCACATTATTATTACAAGAAAGTGGTCATGCCAGATTAGGAGAAACAAATAGGGAAAAAGTCCAGAACAGAGAGGGTAAGTGAAAGGTGTGGAGAGCAGACAATAGCAGGAGAAAAGGTTTCCCAAACATGTCTTTGTCAAATAACGGAACAGGGTGGGTACTGAGAAAATAGGAGGTTTAATTAGGGCAGTCACAGGAGCTGGAGGTGGCAAGGTGATAGAACAGGTAGTTGTAGGTAGTGGTGTTTTTCCTCAAGAAATTGTTTGATTTTCATTTTTTCACCAGTTGGTCCGGTGTAGAACCGAAAACTATTCTGTTTACTGTATAATTTGTTGATTGTGTGTTTTTTTCCGGTACTTATCGGTTCCTAAAAAAATCAGACTTTTAGTATTTTTTTAACTGACCTGTGACACAGTTGGAACCGATAAGTTTGTAGTCGCCTGGCTTAACTGCTGTTTTGGGTGACTTTAAGTTGAAGGCATGTCTGAGGAAACCCCAAAAGAAAACTGGACCCACTGGGTTTCGGCACTGTACCGAGTATAAGGAGGCCTTTGCTAAGGCCGACCCTCACCTTGTATGTGTGTACTGTCTGGGGTTTGGCCACCTCAAAGAAGACTGCCAAATATGCAAAAACTTTCCCAAAGCCACTCTGGAAAAATGTTTGAGTAGGCTAAGGGAGAGGGAGGCCGAAAGTCGCTGGCCAGGTGGGCAGCCCGGTTGATTATGGCCGAACCTGAAGAGAATACCCACTGACCTGGGACGATACCTCTTCGGGCCAACAGAGAGCCGATTCTGCAGAATCGGTTCTGAGTAAAAGAAAAAGAAAGTCAGCTGGTTCGGATCCAGCTTCCCATGGTCCGACCACTGAGGAGATAGCAAAAGCAATTTCCATAGTTAATTCGCTATGCCCAGTTCCGACTGAACCAGTTTTGGTTCAAAGCAGACCGGTTAGGTCAGAAATGTCTGCTTCAGACATAGACCCTGAAACTTACTATGAGAGCAATTGGGAGGAGGAAGAAGATTATGATGAAAAGGATGAGGGCCTAGGTGGGCCGGAAGAGCCTGACATCTCCCCAGACAGGCCCTCTCAGGTTTCTCCTCCCATGCTTTCTGAGTCCCCTTCCCATTTCTTGTTTTACAAGAAAGTGACTGAGACTCTTCAGCTTCCTCTGGAAGAGGCTGAACAGGATCAGGAAGAACCTAATTATTTAGAAATGATGCATGTACCAGAGTCAAAAAGGGTGTCTATCCCCTTACACAAATCCTTGGGGAAGCAGACACAAAAGAATTTTACAGTTTCCTATATCCATACCCTCTGTGGAAAAGAGAATGGACAGGAGGTATACTTCGTCAGGTCTGGGGCAGAATTCCTTACCAATCATAGCAGTCATGTTGGGGTAGTACAAGCTGCAGCCTGTGACAAGGCTAATATTCCCCTGGCATCTCACCCCCCAAGATAAGGATTCCAGGAAAGTGGATGCCATGGCAAAAAAACAGTACTTGGCATCCTCTTTGGGACTCAGACAATCTAACTACATGGCATATACAGCTAGGTACCAGAAACCAATGTGGGATATGGTTCTGGAGCTAGCTAAGAATGACCCCCCAACTAGCCAAGGAGCTGGAGCAGGTGGCTGCAAATGGTATAGAGGCTTCTAAAGTGCAAGTCCACACTGCTGTTGATTCTAATGATGTTCATTCCAGGGTCATGGCTACATCTATCTCCATGAGGAGATTTGCTTGGCTTAGGTGCACCAACCTCTCACAGGATACCCAGGCTAAGGCTATGGACTTCCGTGTAACTGGTAATTCTCTCTTTGGGGATCAAACAGAGAATTACATGAAAAAATGGATGAGTACAGGACCACCTATAGGAGTGGTGCAGCCAAAGAAAAGCAGATTACTCCTCAGAGGCAGCAGTTTAGGGGCAAGGGCAGGCCTTTTCACAGGCCTTTTTACCAAGCTCAGGCCTCTTCCCCTTCTTTCCAGCAGAGGGGGTTCTTTAGGGGAAGAGGTAGAGGAGGGGTGACTAGGACCCCATCAGCTACTCAGTCTAAGCCCCCTGCCAAGCAGACACCCTGAGGTGTCAGTCAGGGTCTCCTCCCTAATCCCAGTAGGGGTCAGGATGGCTCACTACTCTCAGGCCTGGAAGTCTATTACTTCAGACAAATGGGTCCTGGAAGTAGTGAGCCAGGGACTGGCTCTCAGTTTCAAAAGGTTCCCAAGAATGAAAGCAAGATCCTTCAGTCCTCCCTCTCCCTTGGAGACAAATGCCTTAGAGGCAGAAGTCTCCTCTCTTCTGCTTTTGCAAGCAGTAGAGAAGGTACCTCTTTGTCACAGGGGAAAAGGACTGTATTCCAGATACTTCCTTACCCCAAAAAAGACAGGTGAGTGGCAACCCATCCTAGATTTAAGGTATCTCAACAAGTATTTGACAAAACCAAAGTTCAAAATGGTGACTCTGGGAGTAATTCTTCCTTCTCTGAGACCAGGAGACTGACTAGCCTCCCTGGACCTCAAGGATGCCTACTTCCACATACCTATCAGATATTCCCATAGAAAGTACCTCAGGTTCGAGTTGCCCTCAGGCCGTTATCAATTCAGGGCCATGCCCTTTGGCCTAACATCTGCTCCAAGGGTGTTCACCAAGTGTCTTGCAGTATTGGTGGCGTTCCTCAGGAGGAAGGGCATTCTTCTGTTCCTATATCTGGACGACTGACTCTTAGTGGGCCAGTCCTCAGACCAAGTCAAGTCAGCCTTAGAGGTCACCCAAAAACTTCTAGAATCCTTGGGTTTCAATCTAAATCTGGAGAAGTCTGTTCTGGAGCCAGCCCAACTTCTCACCTTCATAGGGGTGGAAATAGATACTATTCAAGCAAGGGTGTTTCTCCCTCTCTCAAGGGTTCAACCATTGGTCACTCTGACCTCCTCTTTTTGTCCTCTAGTTTCTCGTCCAGCCAGGAACTTTCTACAACTGCTGGACCACATAGCAGCTTCCAAAGCAGTAGTTCAGGGAGCAAGATTTCAGATGAGAGATATTCAGTTTCATCTTAGATCTTACTGGTCTCAGAAAAAGGACCCTCTCTCCAAACTGGTTCCAGTCTCTCAAACGCAAGTCCAGGCCCTCCAGTGGTGGCTGTAGGAAGACAGTCTTCGACAAGGGGTTCCCTTTGTCAGTCAAGTCCCTTCTGTGACTCTTACCACCGATGCCTTCCTGCTGGGCTGGGGAGCCCACCTAGATCATCTTACAGCTCAGGGAACCTGGTCACACCAGGAGTCCCTTCTACACATAAATCTTTTTGAACTGAGAGCTGTCTTTCTAGCACTTCAGACATTCTCAACCGTGGTTCAGGGGAAAGTGGTGCAGAGCAGGACAGACAATACCACAACCATGTGGTACATCAACCAGCAGGGAGGCACTCAGTCCTTGGCCTTGTGCACAGAGGCCATGAAGGTATGGTCTCTAGCTTATTCCCTTCAGGCTTCCCTGATGGTTGTGCATCTCCCAGGGAAGGACAACATTATAGCAGATGCACTCAACAGGATTTCTCAGGACCATCACGAATGGACCCTGATCCCTCTAGTTCTTCAAGTCATTTTCAAGAGATGGGGCACCCCAGAGATAGATCTCTTTGCAGCCCTGGACAATCATCAGCTTCCTCTTTATTGTTGCAGACCACTCCTTCTGGGTCCTGTCCCTCAGGATGCTCTTCTACTAAATTGGACAAGTAGGTTTCTGTATGCATTTCTTCCTTTTCCTCTTATATTCAGGGTCCTAATAAAAATCAGGTCTCAACCTTGCAAGGTGATCCTGGTGGCTCCAGATTAGGCCGGACAGTCTTGGTATCATCTACTGTTGTCACTGTCAGTAACACTGCCCTTGTATCTTCCCAGACAACACAATCTCCTCACCTCCTCTTGGGAGGATTCTGTATCCCAACCTTCAGACTCTCATGCTCAAGGCCTGGCTCTTGAAGAGTTATAATATGCAAGTTTGCACCTCTCCCAATCAGTCCTGGATATTTTAAAAGTCAGCAGGAAACCTGCTACTAGGAAGACTTATAACTCCAAATGGAAAAGGTTTGGGTTTTGATGTTCCAGGAGGCATACTAAGCCAGAACTAGCTGAGGAGCCTGGAGGTCGCGAGGGCTAGTTGCTGGAGCCCTCCCTGCTGCTACACGTCCCCAAAGCTGCCCAGGTAAAGACACATCTCCTTGGGTGCAGTCGCGGCCGTTATAGCAATGATTCCCTTGATCTCAAACTCATTCGGCTACCCCATCTCACAAAAATTCTCGACCTGTCACTATGCCTTAGTCAGTTCCCCACAACCTGGAAGAGAGCCATAATCACACCTATTCTGAAGAGCGGCGACCCCACTATCGCAAGCAACTATAGACCGATATTGATACTCCCACCTCTCTCCAAAGCTCTGGAAAAAATAGTATCGGACCAGCTTACTGAACACCTAACTAAACACAGCCTTTTTTGCTGAGAACAGCATGGTTTCCGGAGAGGCCACAGTACTGTCACAGCCCTTACTGAGCTCACCTCATTTATCCATGAGGCCCTTGACCAAGGCTCAGTGGCAGGGGTGATCTATGTGGATCTGACCAAGGCATTTGACACGGTCAGTCACTAGCTATTGCTCTGTGTCCTTTCTCTACTCAACTTGGTCCCAGAGGCAACCGCCTGGTTCAAAGACTACCTCTCAGGCCGGTCACAACAAGTCAAGATAAACACTACCCTCTCCTTCTGCAAACTAGTATGCTCTGTTGTCCCACAGGGGTCTATATTCGGGCTCCGTACTATTCACCCTCTTTTTAAACTCTCTCCCCAAGTCTTGCAGCGGTCACCTGCTGCTCTGCGCTGTTGATGCGGTAGTGTTTTGGAAACACCCACAGCCTAGCACTCTCCAACTAGCCCTGCAGGACTTCTTTAGGGAGCTAGAAACTTGGTTCACTGAACACCGCCTTATCATCAGTTATCAAAAAACGAAGTCCATGATCTTTGCGCACCGACAAAACCCGCACAGTCATTCAGCACTACTAATAAAAAATTCACATGGCTCCCCACTAGAACAGGTTTCATGTTTTAAATATCTTGGAATCACATTAGACACCTCCCTGTCCTACCATAGTCATATACAACTTCTGTCCTCTGCTGTCAATGCTAGAGTGGGTATCCTGTATAGACTTAAACACTGCTTACCTACCCAGGCCATGCATCTTGCGTTCTCCTCCTCCATCCTCTCTCTGGTAGACTACGGGATAGTCATATATGGCTCTGCGGAACCGACCGCCCTACATAGCATCAACACTGCCTTGAATAAAGCTTGCCGCCTAGTCACAGGCAGTGACAGGTTAACACATACCTGTGAGCTCTATGCTTTGGCTGGTTGGCTTAACTTCCAAGGAAAAAGTACCACTCCTGCGTCCTTGCAAAAAAGATACATCTCCAGCTAGCCCCCATCAGCCTCCACTCAGTTATCAGTGCAGCCCCCTACAGGCATACTACAAGACTCACAACCAACACCTCATTCCTTGTCCCCCACTGTAGAACATCCCTTGGGCAAAGATCTTTCTGCTACCGTGCCCCACTCTGGCTCAATAGTCTACCCCCCCCCATCTCACAGACCCATAGTCTCTCCCTATTTAAAACAGGCCTCAAAGCACAACTCTTTGACTCGGCAATATGTGACTGTGGATAACACACAGCCCTCTGCTTGCCCTTTCTCACCCTCTCCCCTGACCAAATACCTGACACAGGGTCTCTCTAGATCCCACGAAACGGTATCCTGCACTTCTCTGATAAGGGGCATCTCGAATGCCACCAACTACTGTCACCTGTTAACTAAGATAAAGCTAAGACTGCATTACCCTGTACTGTTATGCTAATACTGTTTGTATATGTTTGTTTTCTGTAAATGTATACCCTCCACCCTCTGTAACTGACGTGGAGCCTTTGCAAAAGAGTCTGTGACTCAAAGGATTATAATTCAGATTATATTCAATAAATAAATAAATAAATAAATAAATATAGCCACTGTATTGGACTATTCAGTGCATCTTAACAGTTTAGGCCTCTGGCCTACTACTCTCAAGGTACATTTGGTAGCTGTGTCTGCCTTCCTTTCTGCTGGTAAGGGCTCTTCCCTTGCTTCTCATCCAGGTTTCAAGAAATTCTTCAAAGGTTTGGTTCATGTCATTCCTCTCTTTAGGGAGCCTACCCCTTCTTGGGATCTGAACAGCTGTATTGCTCAGCTTATGCAGCCCCCTTTCGAACCTTTATCTTCAGCTGAGCTGAAATACTTGACTTGGAAAACTGTTCCTGGTGGCCATTACCTCTGCCAGGTGAATCAGTGAATTACAGGCCTTATCAGTGGAACCTAATTTCATTTCCTAACATAGGAAATAAGAGCACAAGGTGGTCCTCTGCACTGTGTCACTGCCTGTGTTATTCAGTGATCACTCCTCCTTTGGGGAGAGGAGGTTACACAGTCTCGATGTTAAAAGGGCTGTTAGTTACTATATTGAGCATACTAAGGCCCGTAGGAAGGACTGGTCTCAGTTGTTTCTCACTTATGGTGAAGTGGGAAAGGGCAAACCTGCTACCAAGAGGTCTTTTGCCAGGTGGATTGTCTCTTGTATTCAATTCTGCTATTCTAAACTTGGGAAGGAACCTCCCTCAGGCCTGAGGGCTCATTCTACCAGAGGTACAGCTGCTTCGGTCGCAGCAGCTAGAGATATACCTTTAGTGGACATATGCAAAGCAGCTACCTAGAAATCTGTTCACACTTTTACCAAGCATTACTCTTTTGACATCCAGTCACGAAGTGATGCTAGGTTTGGCAAGGCTGTGCTGCAGAGCCTCTTCCCAAAATAAGTTCTTTAACTCCCTCCTCAAATGGGTACTGCTTGGTAGTCTGAATATAGTCAGAATACAGCAAGGCTTCATGTTGTTTGAAGAAAAGTTACTCACCATAGTAATGTTGTTTCTTCTAATGGAGTCTTGCTGTATTATGATCTCCCTCCCTGCCTCCCCTCCTGGAACCTAGTAGTTTTGGGATGTGGTGGGGCAAGCACAGTGCTGTACCCCAGGGGTGTACTGGACATGCCTTCATCTCTTCAGAGGTTTCTTTTAGTTTGTTTATTAAGCATTTTTAGTAAATCACTACCTGTTCTGTTCTTCTTGGGTTTTCTCGACTTGAGTCTTTGACCCTAAAACCTTGTTTTGGCCATTTGGCACAACATTTTGGAAACAATTTCTTCCTTTGAGTTAGTTAGTTTAGTGCTCATAAGAATCTGATGGTTACACTTCAGAGTACCACAGACAGAGGTTTGAAAAACCGAGCTCGAGCTCAATGTTCTGTGCTTCTGCATAGAGTTAACCCTTTACTCTCTGGAGCAGTTCAAGTGCTGGGGCTAAATGCATATAGTCAGAATATAGCAAGACTCCATTAGAAGAAACAACATTACTGTGGTGAGTAATTTTTTCTTGTCGTCAGTACCACTCTGACCCCGTGGGCTGTTCTGTACGGGCTGCTGTCGGTACCTACGTCATCGGATCTGGAGCTAGAACAGGTCAATGTTGAGGAGGAGTACCATCCTGACCCATCCTACCTGAGGCAGAGGAGGAAGAGGAAAAGCCTCTTTCCTCTGACAGGTCCTCCGCTTCCTCAGTGAGTGATGAGGCTGTTAAACATACTCCTAGGTCTCCTCCGGTGGATCAGACCTTCTTCAATGTTATGAAGCAGCTGTCCTCAACCATGGGCTTCCATACTGAGGAGGAAGATGCTACCAGAAGACAGCTGGTGGATTTCTTAGAAATTCCAGTCTTCTCCTAAAGTCATTCCCCCTATCCTTCCCTGCACTAAGGAATGCCAGAACTGCAGTCTAACACAAGCCTGACATGGTGCTAGCCATGCCCCACAGGACTAATAAATTATATCATGTCCTTCAGGGTCTTCCACACTATGCTGCCCAACTGGAGACAGATTCTGTGGTTATAAAGGCAGCACATGATAAGTCCAAGATGCCCAAGCACCTTAGCTCCCTTCTCCAACAGAGACTCCTATAGGATTGACCTCTGGAGCAAGAGGGTTTATGCCTCCTCCACCATTAGACTGAGGATTGCAAACTACCTTTCTCATATGGTTAAGTACCAGAATACCCTTTGGAAGAAGGGCAAGGTTGCAGCCCAAGCCCTTCCTGATTGTACCGAAAAACAAGAGGTTTTAAAGTGCCTGCAAAATGCTCAGGATATTAGCAAGCACCTCTTGTGGGCCCTCTAAGACATCTCAGATACTGGTGCCAGGGCTGCTGCTACCATTTGCCTTCGTATGCACTCCTGGCTGAGGGTCTTGGGTTTTCCTGCTGATGTTCAGCAAAAGGTGCCAAATGCCCCTTTTAATGGCTCCAAGTTGTTCAGCCTAGATGTGCAGGACATCATAAATGAGCTGCAGGCATCTGGCAGGGCTATCAAGTCTGTCCATTTGCTCTATCATACATAGCCCAACAGCAGACAGCGGTCTCCTTTTTATAAGGTTCTCCACAAATCTGGAGCAGCCTCTCAGCTCCAAGATAAATGTAGAACGTCCGCCATCTTACCCGGCCCCTCCTCTGCAGCAGCCATGGCCAAGCGCCCCAGGGGTGATGGACTAGCCTCAACAGCTGGATTCACCTCCGTTTGACTCTTTGCTAGACCCCCTTTTCCAGTCCCTGACCAAGAGGTGGTGGTCGGAGGTCAGTTCTCCCTCCATCTCAATCAATGGAGAGCCATCACATCAGACCCCTAGATTCTTCAAATCATAGAAAGGGATCACACTCTGGAGCTCATCAAGCCACCCACAGAGACTCCTCCAGTGCCCTCCACCTACCCACCCCGGCCCACCTGTCTGTTTCTCTGGGAGGAGGTACAGTCCCTTCTGTGCAAAAAAGCCATGAAGCCTGTGCCTAGGTGCCAAAGAAACACAGGATTTTACTCCATGTTCTTCCTGGTGCCTAAAGGAACTGGAGACCTGAGGCTCATCTTAGACCTCAAAGGCCTCAGTCTGTACATTCAGTACAAAATGTTTCGAATAGTAACTCTGCCAGGCTTGCTGCCCCTTCTTAAGCAGGGCAACTGTCTGTGCTTTCTGGACATGCAGGATGCTTACCTGTGCATCTTGATGTTTCTACCCCACAGGAGATCCCTCAGGTTTCTTTTCCAGGGTGAGCATTACCAATTCAAAGTATTGCCCTTAGGCTTGTCCTCTGTGCCGCGGGTCTTTACCAAATGTTTGGCAGCAGTAGCTGCAGCTGCAGCTGTCAGAAGGGAGGGACTATATGTTTTCCCCTATCTGGATGACTAGCTCTTAAAGGCTCCATCCAGAGAATGACTCCTTCAGACTCTGGAGAGAACTCTTCAGCTGTTTCTCTCCCTGGGCATTACATTCAACTTGTTCCAGTCTGTCCTAGTCTTGTCCCAAAGGCTGCAATATGTATGGGTGGTTCTAGACTTGGTGCAGGGAAAAGCTTTCCTTCCTCAAAACAGGGTGGAGTACCTTAATGCCCAGGCTCAGGAGGTCA
This sequence comes from Neoceratodus forsteri, assembly GCA_016271365.2. Lineage (NCBI taxonomy): Eukaryota > Metazoa > Chordata > Ceratodontiformes > Ceratodontidae > Neoceratodus > Neoceratodus forsteri. Next base: position 639,037,539 of record CM028130.1, on the reverse strand, counting down.
CCCAGAGCCAGTATATCCCTGCAAGGGTGTACTTGAGGCTGTTGGGATGGATGGCAGCTGCCATCCCCACTGTTCCACTGGCCAGGCTACACATGTGCATTCTACAGTGGACTTTTCGAGTACAATGGGACCAGCGCATGGATGAATTGGATCACTTAGTGCTGGTCTCCACCCCAGTCCACAAGGTGCTGCAGTAGTGGATGGACCCCCTGAACGTACTGCATGGGGTCCCATTTCAGATCTTCAGGGCTGTTGGTCCCAGATCAACACCTCCCTGCATATCAATGTCCTGGAGATGTGGGCAGTCCTGCATGCCATGCAGGCCTTTCAGAACCATCTCCTCCCAGGTCAGTTGTTGATTCAGTCCTACAACCTCAGTGTCAAGTATTACGTCAATAAGCAGGTAGTGGGGGGGGGGACACATTCATATCCCCTGTGCAGGGACGCCATAAGAGTGGGGTACTGGGCATTAGACCATGGCTTAACTCTCTTGACGGTCCATGTCCCAAGAGTGCTAAACACTCTGGCAGACAGCCTCATCCGGACTCAGTCCAGCATGCATGAATGGGAGCTACTCTCATTCATCGCTGAAGATCTATTGAACAGACGGGGTCGTCCAGAGTTGGAACTTCAAACCCCAGGAAATCTTACTGTATTCTGACATATGCAGTATGGTCTCACCATAGGACTGCCCCAGAGCAAAATGATTAATATAAACTATATGTAACCCCCCTACAAATGGGGGTTCCTAAAAAGCCTCCTAGGAGCTTGCCTAAGTGTTCCCTGCCTGAATGGTGTTCAGCGTTTAAGCTGTTTATCTGTGAGTGCTTTTAGAGCCTCTGGTACTGTCTCTTTAAGAGCTGTCTGCTTGCAGACTTAATTAGTTTGTATGGGGGGACTGTGTATTTAATGCTTGAATCCTGCCCGAGCTGCTGTCAAATCGCTCCGTTTTTGCAGTCGCTAAGAGTGCAAAGGGAGCCCATCTGAAAGCTGTAACTGTTTACCTGTAATTATTTAAAGCGTTAGCAAAATTGTAGTTTGTCTAACCTGCCTTTATTGCAGCTGGGACTCTGTGTGTGTTACCTCTCCATTTTGGACCTAAACTGCTGTGCTGGGCCAATTGGGTTAAGGTAGCCCTAAAATGGAGCCTGTGGATGAATCAGAACTTGGACTCTTAATTTGAGCCAACCACAAGGGGATTATATGGACAGTGACTCTGGGAAATGTAGTTTTGACCTTGGCGCCTTTTTCTACCTACAAAGGGAGTCTTATTGTGAGTGACAGCTGAATCAGCCAACAGAACAGTGTGGAGCTAAAGGAAATGCCCTGCTCTGTGACTGGAAAGATCAGATCCAGTTGTGGCAGTGAAGAGAGAACTAGCTGTGTGCTTCTGCGGTGTATAGTTTTGCGCAGGACGCGCGTGTGAGGCCCTGAGTTTCCGGTCTGCAGCCTTCGTGAGTGCCAGTTTGGATTGAATCTGAGTTGTGAGGAGAAAGAAGCACTAGAAGTGTGGAAGCCAGGCTCACCCTGTAGAAGCCTGGAGAAATTGTTGAATCGCGCTTGGTCTGTCAGGAACTGAAGCTGCTGTGTGTGCTCCCGGGTATTTTGCAGTAATTGCGATCGGGATCAAGGAGCAGCCTGCCTGGTATAGTACTTTCCTTTTACATATAAATGTGCGTAGTGCTTGTGAGGAATTGCTATTTCAAATCCCCTGTACAGTGAATTGTGTGCTGAAGCTGGAAGTAAACTCCAGCTTAATTCGGACCACATCCGTTTGATATCAACTGCAGTGGGGTCCAGTCACAAGGACCTTGTCCTCATGCTCTGCTCTTCTGGCAATCCAGAGGGACATTCTCCGTCCGATCCTCAGCTTGGGTATTGTGAATACAAATCAGGATATTCCCCTGCAGCTTGTTTTTTCAATCACAAGTGTGTCATCTAATTCTTGTTTCACTGTTTCATGGACTGAGCCCTCTGGCTCTTGATTACAATTGGGTGTTGTGCATATATTTTCTTCTACAGGGCCCTATCCATCTGCACCTGCTGGCCAACCCTGGGCAACGGACCTGGCTAGCCCACCCCCAAACCTGGGTACCCAGAGTGTGACTTTTCAGACCATGTATGTGTGCACAGTACTGTGATTAAATGCCACTAGTTAACCTGATTTCCCCCTCCCATGTTACTGTCCCCTAAATAAATCAGATTTTTTGTTGTTATACTATATACCGTCTGTGGTGGTGGTACTTACGGAAACAGTATTGTGTTTTGCTGTGTATGTTGATTAACCTTACTTTACAGAGGGTCCTCAGAGACGTGCTGCTGAATCAGTCTCAAAGGTAAGTGGTATCTATATGAGTGAATAGTGTGTAAATGTGGGGTGTTGGGGCTGTAACTCTGGTGTACTGTGTGAGCCACTAGAGGGGATAAAAGGGGGTCTCAGTGTCCCAGAGGGCTGTGACCAAGTTAGTCTAACCGCTACAAACCCTGACCTCTGGGTGGAGGCACCCGCCACGGAACCTAGGTTCCTCAACCTGTTAGTAGTCAATCAGGCAGGGGTAGTAGCCCTTGGGATAGTGCCACCTGGGGGTTACATATGCTAATGATGGAATGCTAGGCTCGAGCTCGGTTTTCAAACCACTGTCTCTGGAATACATCCTGCAACTGTCAAATTCTTTACTCCGCTTGCCTAGCTTAAACACCTTGGAGAGCTCTCCTTCGTCTTTCCTGAAGATTTTATTTTCTCATTTTTTTCAAGTACTTTCTATTTCTGTTTGTTTTTAAAACACTGTCCTTGGTTTTACAAATAGATTAGTCTAGATTTAGTGTTATTTGAGTAAGTTTTTCAGTTCCCTACCGGTTCTTCACAACCAGGAGGAAACCAAACCTTTGTTTATATTTTTTAAGGTAAATTTTCATTAAAAACTGGTCCACTGGGCTGGTTATTTGATTTTACTTACTTGGGAAAGAAACAAGGGTAACGCTTAGTTCTTTCACTGGTCGCTGAACCGACCGGAAAAAAAAAGAAAAAAAGCACTTTTATGTTATTTATTTAGTTGTTTAACCAGGTATAGCACACTAAGCTGAAAGCTTTTTTACAGGAGCGACCTGGGAGCACAAGGAGGTTAAGTGACTTGCTCAGGGTCACACAGTATGCAAGTGGAAGCTGTGGGATTCAAACCCAGGTCTGGTCTGCTGGATGTCACCAGATTTGCAGCTCAGAGCCTTAGACCACTGCACTATACTGCCTCCTTACTAGTGTGGGTGTCTGACTCACAAAAACTCAGTTTTAAGGATTTTTTTCTTTGTTATGTCACTACCCAAGAAAAGAACTGGCCCTACAGGTTTTAAGCATTGTACAGAGTGTGGCGAACCATTTGCCAAAGCAGATCTTCACTTGATTTGTGTTTCACACAACATGAAGTCTTGCTGTATTCTGACTAATGCAGTATGACCGACCAGTTCAGCTGCCCCGGAGAACAAAGAGTTAACCTCTATGCAGATGCATAGAATGTTCTTTCAAACCACCATCCTTGGTGCGTTCTAGTAACTGATCAGATTCTTTACTCTGCCTGCCAGTGAAGTTGCCTCGGAGATCACTCCTCTTCTTCTTCAGTCTGAGTAAACTTTTGTCGGTTAAACCATCCGTTTTTCACAGTGTTCAAACCTCTGTCTTCGGTATAACATAGCTTTACCAGTTGGATAAGTCGTTCGGGTTCCTAGCAATTCCGTGACCGTAAGGAAACCGAACAACACTTATATTTCCTTTTCATAGTTAAAAGTAGTTGTATATTGGGTTCCGGTGTGGTTCCTGACTAAAACTGAATTTGGTTTTCTATTGCTGCTAAACCGCCAGTTGTTGGGTTACATTTTTCTCTATTTCTCTAAATGAGTGCACGCAGGCAGTTAGGAGTGCCAAAAGCAAATACTTCAAGGAAGCTCTCTCCAACTCCTGGGGTGATGGAAAAAAATTTTTGGAGTAACTTGAAAGACCTTACAGGCAAGGACCCTAAGTCACCACCCACCATGCTCAACATAAATGGAACACCAACATCTGACCTGTACACAATCACCAACACCTTTAACAATGTGTTCTCCAACTTGGATAGTGTCCTCCCTTCTAATTTCTTTGATGCCCCCTCTGGTAGTAACCCTCCTGCAACTACTCCTCTCCTACATCCTGCCCCACAATTCTACTTCAAGGAGATCCCAGTGCATGAAGCCAGAACCTATATCTGGAAGGCCATTCATAACGCAGGCTATAGCGGTGACTCTCTTGACCTGAAGTTGTTAGCACTTGTCCTTGAAGAAGTCCCTGAGCCCCTGACAAAGGTTCTCAACCTATCACTAAGGATGTCCCAGTTCCCATCTTGGTGGAAAGAGGCGACCATCACACTGGTACACAAAAGTGGAGACAAATCACTGCACTCCAACTACAGACCTATCTCCATCCTCCCTCCATTGTCTAAGGCCCTGGAGCGCATCGCCTCAGACCAACTAGTCAAGTACCTGGAAAACTACGACATCCAGTGGCCTGAGCAACATGGTTTCCAAAAAGGGCACAGTACCACCACTGCACTATTTCATGGGCTTCATCCATACCACGCTCAATCAAGGAAACTGTGTAGGGGCAGTATTCTTCGACCTTGTGAAAGCCTTTGATACTGTGAACCCCCCACTCCTACTCAAGCAATTATCAAACATTGGGCTCTCCATTGAAGTGCTGCTCTTGTTTTCAAGCTACCTTGGGGAGAGGGTCCAGCAGGTTAGGATTGCTGGTGTGACCTTGGAAGAAAAGCCAGTCCTTTCAGGGGTCCCACAGGGGTCCATCCTGGGGCCACTACTCTTCAGCCTCTTCCTCAATGACCTTCCCAGTGTTTGCCACCAGAAATTACTGCTCTACGCCAACAACGCAGTCATGTTCACCAACCACCAAAACGCAGAGCTTCTCGAGAAACAATTACAGCTTGAATTCATGCGCATCGAAGAATGGTTCAAGTCACACAAACTGGTCATGGACTACAGCAAAACAAAGGTTATGACCTTTTATAATGCCAGGAGCAAGTACAAATCTGTGACGTCACCATCCTGAACCAAACAGGGACCTTACTCGAACACGTTCCTGATTTTAAATACCTAGGTGTCACATTGGACAGCTCACTCTCCTACCATCGGCACATAGATTCTGTCGCCAAAGTCACCAACATCCATATAGGCCTGCTTTACAGGCACAAACACTGCATGACTCCCGACACTCTCCAGTTGGCTATCAACAGCTCTGTCATCTCCATCTCGATTAAGGCTAGCAATTTATGGCTCTGCCTCGCCTCCTGCCCTCCATGAGATACAGTTGTACTCAACAAAGCATGCAGGCTGTTAACTGGGACTGACGACTTACACACACTTGTGACCTGTACACTCAGGCAGGATGGCTTCCTCTCATCAGCCAGATACAGTATCAAACCTGCCTCTTAGCCAAAAAATTCCTCCTCAGGGTCATGCCCCCAGGCATTGAAAAGTTCCTCATTGACCACCACACCTCCCAGCAAACTAGAAGTTCACAACAACTAACCTTCCTTGTCCCCAGAAGCGGGACTACCATGTTCCAGAGGGCCTTTGACCACAGAGCACCACAGTGGTACAATACTCTCAACAAAGAAACTCTTACTGCTGCTGCTCTTGGCCCTTTTAAGAGACAACTCCAACTTCATCTCATTTCAGCTAGTCGTTGTGACTGCCTCGCCTAATCAGGGGTCCACCGCTCACTGCCCTCCACTTCAATCTTGACAGCTACCTCTCCCCGCCTTGCCCCCTTCTACCTGACTACCCCCTTGCCCCCTCTCCCTTTCCTCCCCCCCTGGGCATTTCCTGACTTTTATCCCTCCCTCCCCTTTAGAGCTCTTACCCTCACCTCTACCCTCCGACAATGGCCTTCCTGCCTGCATACCCCTTCCCTCTCACTTGCAGTGCTTATTTCTAAGATTGCCCTTGGCTGGTATGTCATGCTACCTAACATTTGGCACATTTTGAATTAATGGAATTTCCTAAGCCTCAATCTCTTACTTCATTTTATTGTGTAACTATGTATTATTAAGTTGACATTTGTATGTATGTATACCCTCCATTCCTTCGACGTGGAACCTTTGTAAATGAGCAAGTTCCTGCTCAAAGGTATTTGTAATCCTAGATTTCAATAAAATAAAAATAAAAAAAAAATTACCCGGCCGGACTAAGTCACCAGGAGTAACAAACCTTTTTTTATCCGGGCCTTACTAAGCCTTTCAGATAAATAGTTTAATTTGGGCATCAGCTTAACCGGCCTAACTAAGCCATTGGGTTAAGTGTTTAAATTCAAGGTTTTGCCTCTGAAACCCAAGAGAAAAAAACGGTCTCACTGGGTTTCAATGTTGCACCGAGTGTGGTGAACAATTTGCAAAGGTTGACCCACACTTAATTTGTCTCTACTGCTTGGGTTTTGATCACCTTCAAGCAGACTGTGACATTTGTAAAAACTTTCCTCAATCTACCATAGACAGAAGACTCAGTAAATTGAAGGAAAGAATGGAGAAATTGGCCCTGGATGTCGGGTCCGGTTCAGCCGAACCGGCCAATCCGGTTGCAGATCCCTCAGATCAGGGTGAACCGTCATCTTCTAAGAGACTGTCGGATTCGACCCCAGACACTGCTTCGTCAAAGAAATCCAAGAAGTCCGGTTCCGAACTGCACAAACCACTGGTTGCGGTTCCTACCACGGATGAAATTGCTAAGGCAATTCAAATTGTCCAGTCTTTACAAACTGGCTTTGGTAAACCGACGTAAAGACCGGTTGGGCAGTTACTGGTTTTAGCTACTGTCGGTTCAACTCCTTCTGGTCCTGTGGAGTCTGAGGAGTTCTGCGATTCTGAATATGACATTGATGATGAGGATGAGGAAGGGGAACCTACTGAATAAGGGGTTTCCCCTGAGCATCCCCAATAGGAGCCTTCTCCTAGGGCTCTCTCTGAAGCCATCTCTCATTGGCCTTCATGAGGCAGGTGGCAGAGACCCTTCAGCTCCCTGTCCAGGAGGCTAGACAGGATGAGGACAAAGGGGAAGACTACAGGGGAAATGATGGACCTACCTGCCTCTTGTCAGGGTGTCTCATCCCCATTCACAAATCTCTTAAGAGGCATACTCTTTAGGTGCTTCAGACCCCTTTTTCTGTCCCTCCCTTAGATAAAAAAGATGGACAGAAAGTACACTGTGGCTGGCAATGGCACTGAGTTCCTTACTTCCCATTGCAGCCATGTTGGAGTGGTCCAGACTGCAGCCTGTGAGAAGGCTGGTGTTCCCCTGGCTTCCCATCCTCCGGATAAGGACTCCAGGAGGATTGATTCACTTGCCAAGAAAACCTACTTGGCTTCTTCCCTGGGTATAAGGCAGGCCTCTCACATGGCCTGTGCTTCCAGATACCAGAAGACACTCTGGGAATATGTGCAGCAGTTAGCCCAGAAGGCTTCTCCTGAGTTGGCAGCTGACCTTCAGGAGATTGTTAACAAGGGGAATTCAGGCATCTGAGGCACAGTTCCATATAGCTGTGGACTCGAATGATGCAGCCTCCAGGGCTATGGCTTCTGCCATTTCCCTCAGGCAGTTCTCCTGGTTAAGATATAACAACCTCTCCCAGAATACCCAGAACAATGCTCTGGACTTTCCCCCGACACAGAATTCACTGTTTTGGGAACAGACAGAAGCATACATGAAAAAGATGAATGATTATAGGGTGGCATACAAGAGTGCTTCTGCTAAAGAGAGAGCAGCCACTCCAGAGAAACAACAGGCCAGAGGGGGCAGGGGCAGACCTTACCCTAGGCCCTTCCATCAGGCTATGGCTTTCCCTTCATCTCAGCAGCCCAGGGGGTTCTTCAGGGGTCGAGGAAGGAGGGGTGCAGGCCGTGCAGCTAACATCCCAATTCCCTCCACTCCTGCCAAGCAGACACCCTGAAAAGTCTGCTTGGGCCGCCTCCCTTAACTCTGTAGGGGGCAGGCTGACCCACTGTCTCAGGCTTGGAAAGCTATTACCTCAGACAGGTGAGTCCTGGAGATAGTGGATCAGGGTCTTGCCCTCAATTTCAAATCCTTCTCCAGATTGGGGACAAGACCCCTCAGGCCTTGCCCTCCCTCAGAAACAGCTCTGCTAGAGGCAGAGATCTCCACTCTCCTGCTCTCAAGGGCAGTGGAACCAGTTCCAGTACTACACAGGGGGAAAGGGGTTGTACTCAAGGTACTTCCTTGACTTAAAGGAAAATGGGGAGTGGTGGCCCATTCTGGATCTCAGATACCTAAACAGGCATCTGGCAAAGCCAAAGTTCAGAATGACAGCTCTGGCTACACATTTACCCATTCTGTGAAAAGGAGACTGGCTGGCATCCCTAGACCTCAAGGATGCCTACAGAAGGTACCTCGGGTTCAGATTACCTGCAGGCCACTACCAGTTCAGGGCCATGCCTTTCGGGTTGACCTCTGCCTCAAGGGCGTTTACAAAATGCTTAGCAGTGGTGGTGGCATTTCTCAGAAAGCAAAGGGTTTCGGTTTACCCCTATCTGGACGACTGACTCCAAGTAGGCAAGTCCTATCTGCAGGTTCAGCAGTCGTTGGAACTCACTCAAGGGACCCTTCAATCTCTGGGGTTCCTAATAAACCTGAAAAAGTCAGTTCTGACCCCGTTCAAATCTTGAACTTCATAGGGGCAGAGCTGGACACAGTCAGGGCAAGGGCCTTCCTGCCCCTAGGAAGGGTTCAGGCCCGCATACAGTTGGCAGATTCCTTTCAACTCAGAGTTCCTCGCCCAGCAAGTCACTTTCTGCAACTCCTGGACCACATGGCATCCACTACTGCTATTGTCCCAGGGTCATGGTTTCAGATGAGGGACATTCAGTTCCACCTCAGGTCCTTCTGGTCCCAGAAAAGGGACTCACTGTCCAAACTCATTCCAGCATCATCCATTCTCCTGCATTCCCTCCAGTGGTGGCAGGAGCCGGACAGTCTGAGGGTGGGAGTTCTCTTCTTTCCAGAAGTACCCTCCCTAGTATTGACCACAGATGCCTCCCTCTTGGGGTGGGGGGCACATCTGGGGAAGCACAAAGCTCATGTAACTTGGCTGCCTCAGGAGTCCCTGTCACACGTCAACCTCCTGGAGTTCAGAGCAGTGTTCCTAGCTATTCAGGCATTTGCCATTCATTTCAAGGGACAGGTAGTTCAGGTCAGGACTGACAACACCACCACAATGTATTGTATCAACAAGCAGGGGGGAACAAGGTCCTCCCTCCTCTGCATGGAGTCAATGAAAATGTGGTCTTTGGCCTACTCCCTTGGAATTTCACTGTCAGCAGTTCACCTACCAAGGAAGGACAATGTCCTTGCAGATGCTGTCAGCAGAATAAGTCAGGGCCATCACGAATGGACCCTCAACAGACAAGTTCTCCCGACAGTGTTCAGGAGGTGGGGGATTCCAGAGATAGACCTCTTTGCAGCCCCAGAATACCATCAGTTGCCTCTGTATTAGTGCAGGCCTCCTGTTCAGGGATCTGTGCCTCTGGAGGCTCTGCTGCTGGAATGGACAAACAGGTTTCTGTATGTCTTTCCTCCCTATCCCCTGATTCTTAGGGTACTAGTCAAGTTCAGGTGTCAGCCTGTGACCATGATTCTCATAGCCCCAGGCAACCATGGTATCCAGTGCTTCAAACAACATGAAGTCTTGCTGTATTCAGACATAATGCAGTTAGCCCTAGCACTTAAACTGCCCCGGACAGGAAAGAGTTAACTCTGTGCAGAAGCATAGAACGTTGAGCTTGAGCTCGGTTTTCAACCCTCTGTCTGTGGTACTTCCCAGTGTAACCGTCAGATTCTTTACTTCGCCTAACAGTGAAGTCGCTCCGTAGATTTCTTCTGCTCGGTTCGGTAAAAGAAAAATAAAGCATTTGGTTTAAACTGCATATTTTTGTTATTTTCAGATTTCCAGCCTCTGTCTACAGTACAGGTGGCATGTAGATAGGTAGTGACTGTGTTTTATTTTGCTAAAAAGAGTGGAAATTGTCTTTCTTCGGTTTCTTTCTGGTTGGTCCAGTTTGGAACCGACTTTGTAAAAATGTTCTCGCATTCTGGGATTAGTGTGGTGTTCCGGTACCAGACTTTTGCTGGTTCTTTTAAAAAGCCCGTGACATGGTTTGTAACCGATCGCTTGCTTTATTACCTGGCTTGAAAGCTTCTATAGGGTAATTTGTTAGGTTGGCCATGTCTGAGAAACCCAAGAAGAAAACTGGTCCCACTGGGTTTCAACACTGTACTGAGTGTGGGGAGGCCTTTGCTAAAGCCGACCCCCACCTCATCTGTGTTTATTGTTTGGGGTTTGACCACCTCAAGTCAGACGGCCAAATCTGTAAGAACTTTCCTAAAACCACTCTAGATAAAAGACTGAGTAGGCTGAAGGAAAGGGAGGCCATGAAGTCCATAGATCCGGATGGCCAGCCCGGTTCGGTTGCGGACGAACCTGAGGAGGTGCCTACTGACCTAGGTGATACCTCCTCGGGAAAAAGAAAAGCCGATCCCGAAGGGTCGGTTCCGTCAAAGAAAAAGCGCAAGTCTGCCAGTTCGGTTCCTGTATCCCACTCTCCAACCACGGACGAACTAGCCAAAGCGATTAGTATTGTCCAATCGCTTAGAGCGGTTCCGTCTGAACCAATACCACCGGTTCGGTGCTCAGTTTAGTCGGATACGTCTCCTCTGGATTATGACCCAGATGCTTATTATGAGGAGTGGGAGGGAGGGAGACGAAGACTATCCCGGTGATGACGAGGATGAAGGGGGTCTGGATGTGCCCATTGAACCGGACATCTCCCCAGACAGACCCTCAGGTGTCACTCCTCCTAGGCTCTCTGAGTCCCCTTCACACTTTTTGTTCTACAAAAAGGTGGCACAAACCCTGCAGCTCCCCTTGGTTGAAGCAGCAGAGGAGGATGAAGAGCCTGATTTTGTGGAAATGACGGACATCCCAGAGTCCAAAAAGCTGTCTATCCCTCTTCATAAATATGTGGGGAAACAGACACACAAACTTTTACAAACCCCTAATTCAATACCTCCTGTGGATAATGGAATGGAGAGGAGGTATTCGTTATCAGGCTCAGCTGCGGAGTTCCTTTATAGTCATTGCAGCCATGTTGGGGTAGTGCAGGCTGCAGCCTGTGACAGGGCTAACATTCCTTTGGCTTCACACCTCCTGGATAAGGACTCCAGGAAAGTGGATGCCATGGCCAAAAAACAGTATTTGGCATCCTCTTTGGAACTCAGGAAGACTACTTATATGGCCTACACAGCCAGGTACCAGAAATCCAAATGGGACACGGTTCTGGAACTGGCTAAACAGACCTCTCATCAGCTAGCCAAGGAGCTGGAGGTGGTGGCTGCTGATGGAATTGAGGCATTCAAGATGCAATTTCATGCTGCTGTGGACTCCAATGATGTGGCATCTAGAGTCATGGCTACGTCTATGTCTCTCAGAAGACATGCTTGGCTCAGATGTACTAGCCTTTCACAGCATAGCCAGACTAAGGCCATGGGTTCTGATTCTAGAACTCTGAGCTGAGTGGCTGTGTTTGAGAAGAGCTCCGAAAGCTAAGTGCTTTTTGATACAATTTTCAGTTTAAAAATTATTTTGTTTTATGTAAATTTAAGTGATTGTGAAAGACAACCCTGTAGGCCCAGGAAGATATAAAATTTGTGCGGTAGATATTGTTGGAAGTCAGAAGGATCAACACATTTATTTAGTGTGATCTTTCTGCTCTGATGTGGTTAATTTTAATACTATTTTAATACTATAGTTTAAACCCTTTCTGAATGTGCCTTTGGTGGTGTCTGATATTGAGAACCTAAGTATCATTGTGGGTATCCTGTCTGTTTTGGTAGGTACTTTATTTTCTCTGTTAAACAACTCGAGTATACCTATTGCCTAATACTTTATAGTACATTGTATCTTTTTGCTCAGTCTCTAATTTTCTCTTCTTTCTCCAATGTTTTAGAACTGTTTAGTTATTGTGGCAGAGGTGTGTACTGTGTTCTTTCTTGTAGTTCAAGGTGCTTTTGAACTGTTGATTTCTATTGGTTTAAGCAATTACATTTTTCTTTTCTATTTTAAAAAAAGCTACATCAACTTGGTATGTTGTCACCTGTTTGTTGTTGCTAAGTAGCAGATGTTTTGCATTGTGCTCTGATTCTGTGATAGAATCTGTATTAGAAAGGTAGATTATTGTGATTGTAGTTACCTTTTGATTGTAAGGATAAAGAGCAGATAGAAGTGTATGTATTTTCAAATATTATAGGGAACAGTGGCAGGATTTTTAGGACAGTAAATTAATAAAAGGAACTAGGAGAGCTTCAGTAGCAGACAAGTAGTGGATTGCAGTATAATGTGGGGGGTGCAATGTAGTGGCTGTGGGCAGCCATATTCAGGCAGACCTTCTGGACACTGGAGGTGCTGCCCTATCTCATGCATCTATCTGGACTGCGGGATGAGGTAGCCAGACTCAGAGCAGAAGTAAACTGGGTCAGAGTACCATCACCCTATCCAGGGACCACCAGTCAATGCAACTGCCTCAAAGGATGCCGAGAACGAGGAGCACTTGGATGACAGTGGGCTCAGGGAGGTTAGAGCAGTCAGGCAGGGCACATCCAGATCCTGTTCCACTCAAGAACTCATATGCCACACTGGCAAGCGGGGACATCAAATACAGGTACCTAGAGAAGTGGAAGGAAAGGATGTGGAGGTTAGCCAAGGAGGTGACCTCAGCGGGGAAAGCAGTGGACCCCAGAGGAGGAGGAAGCAAATCCTGGTAGGGGACTCCATCATAAGAGGGATCCAGCTAGGAACACAGGAGGGGGAGGACAGGGAGGTGAGGTGCCTACCAGGTGCCACGACATGGAGAGATGGAAGGAAGATCCTGGGGATCATTGGGAAGGCAAGACGGGAGGGTGAGCTGGATGTCATTATCCACCTAGGTACTAATGACCTGGCAAATGGGGAGCCAAAGGAAGTTCAGGAAGAATTTAGGAAACTGGGGAGGGTCTCAAGCAAGTAGCTACTTCTGTCACTTTCTCAGAAGTACTACCTGTGAGAGAGCAAGGAGAGCATAGGGTGCATGCACCAGGAACTTTAACTCATGGTTGAAGAACTGGTGCTGTGAGGAAGGTTTGGATTCATTGGTGAGTGGGGACCCACCTGGAGGGATGGAGGTTTGTGTTCAAGCCTGGCGGCCTGCATCCATCCTGAGAGAATCCAAGCTCAATGATAAGTTTAAATGCTACATTGACAAGCATTTAAACTAGCAAAGAGGTGGCAGGCCAGCAAGGAGGGTACCTACTTGCTCACCCCCCACAGCTAGCAGTGGAACCAGTGAACCAGAGGAGTGGCTATCTCTGCAAAGCAGTGTGCAGAAGATGGAGATTAGTGCCCAAGAGGTGGATAAGAAAAGGGCAAAATTCAGCAGACGGGCAGACAGCAAGGAGAACCAGGGATAAATGACAACCAAGGAAGGGGCTGGGGTAGAACAGTGAGACAGTCTAGGAGGTCAAATCATGGAAAGCCATGTGTGCAAATGCCAGAGCCTTAGCAACAAGATGGAAGATCTGGGCTGCCATGGTGCAGTCAGACCTGGACATTGTGGCCATCCACTGAAACCTGGTGTAATGATAACCACAACTGGGAGATGGCCATACCTGGCTACAACATATTCAGAAGAGACAGAGCAGGCAGGAAGGGATGAGGTGGCACTCTATGTGAAAAATAACATAAGGGCCACAGAGATCCAGGAGGAAAAAAATGGGGAGAGATACTGTGGGTTAAGCTGGAAAGGAAAATGGGGACAGCTATCGCACAGGTGTGGTCTAGACCACCAGCCCAGGAGGAAGAAACAGATGAGGGCTGATGCTAGCCATCCAAAGGATGGCAGACAAGGTGAGGTAGTACTGGTTGGAGACTTCAATATTCAGACGTGGACTGGAGCATCCCAGCAGCAGCATCAACTAGGAGCAGATTTATCCTGGACTCCTTCAGGGTGCCTTCCTCAAGCAACTGGTCATGGAACCAACTCGCAGAAGGCAATACTGGACCTTGTGCTCACAAACAGGGACAGTGTGATGGGGTAACAGTGGGGAGCACCTGGAAACAGTGACCACCAGTCATTGTGGTTTGAAATCACAGAAAGAGCAGAACCAAACCACACAAAAACACGTATCCTGGATTTTAGGGGGTAGACTTTGGGAAATGGGAGATACTTGAAAGAGGCATTAAGGGAATGGGACAGGAATCAGGGGTTGAGGAACAGTGGGCAGTATTTAAAATGGGGATTACAAGAACAACAGAATTATGTATTAAGCAGGTTAGCAAGAGGAAAAGGAAGAGGAGACCATTATGGTTTTCCAAAGAGGTAGCAAGAAAGTGAAAGCCAAAAGATTGCATTCAGGCAATACAAAAGACACAGGCAGAAGGGGATAGGGAGAAGTACCAGGAGAAGCAAAGGGAGGCAGGGAGGTCAGTAAGGAAGCCAAAGCTCAGACAGAAGAACACATTGCAAAATCAGTGGGTAGAGGGGACAAAACCTTTTACAGGTACATAAGTGAAAAAAGAAAGACAAAGGGAGGGATAGTGAGACTGAAGGGGGAGGATGGGGGCCGCGTGGAGGATGACAACAGTAAAGCTGACATACTGAACAGGTATTTCTGCTCAGTCCTTTACTGAGGAAGAGGAGGGTAATGGGTCTGAAGGAGTACAAGGGTGAGAATGGTGCAGAAATGGACACAAGTCCCTTTACGAGAAAGGGTCCTGAAGGAACTGGAAGCAATAAGAGTTGATAAAGCAATGGGGCCAGATGGGTGCACCCCAGGGTCCTTAAAGAACTAAGAGAGTGGTGGCTGAACCTCTGGCTATCCTGTTTAGCCGATCACTGGAAACAGGGAGGTACCCAAAGACTGGAGGACAGCAGATGTAGTCCCTTATACAAAAGTGGGAACAAAGAGGAAGCAGGGAACTACAGACCAGTCAGCCTCACCTCGGTAGTGGGGAAGATCATGGAAGCACTACTGAAGGAGAGATTGGTGGAACATCTGGTTGTCAATGGACTACAGGACCCAAGGCAGCATGGTTTCACCAGGGGAGGTCATGTCAGACCAACCTCATTGAATTTTTGACTGGGTGACTAGGAAGGTGGATCAGGGAGGGCAGTGGACATGGCCTATCTGGACTTCAGCAAGGCCTTTGACACTGTGCCACATAGAAGACTATTACATAAACTGGGGAATATGGGTGTGGGCAGGACAGTAGTGTGTGGGTAGGTAACTGGCTGGGTGGCAGGACACAGAGGGTGGTGGTAAATGGCTGTCACCCACAGAGGAAGAGTGACTAGTGGGGTACCACAGGGATCAGTGCTGGGACCAGTCCTATTCAACATCTTCATCAGTGACATGGCGGGACCTAGAAGGCAGAATTTCACTGTTGCTGATGACACAAAGCTCTATAACAGAGTAGACACACCAGAGGGTGTAGACAGAATGAGAAGGGACCTGCAGAAACTTGAAGAATGGTCAGGGGTTTGCAGTTGAGATTCAATGCAAAGAAGTGCAAGATAATGCATATGGGGCACAAAACCCTGGCACAATATATCAGTTGGGGGTGAGGATATAGCATGCACCAAGAGGAAAGGGATCTTGGGGTATCATCTCAGATGGCCTCAAGGTAGGAAACAGTGTGACAAGGCAGCAGGTAAAGCAAATAGGATGCTGGGATGTATAGGCAGGGGCATCACCAGCAGGAAAAGGGAGGTCATAATTCCGCTATACAAGACACTAGTGAGGCCCACCTGGAGTACAGTGTATGGTTCTGGAGACCATACCTCGTGAAGGACATAGACAGGGTAGAGAAGGTTCAGAGGAGGGCAACAAAGATGGTGCATGGATTGCATCACAAGTCATATGAAGACAGGTTGAAGGAACTGAACATGTACTCCCTGGAGGAGAGACGGAGAGAGGGATATGATAGAGACATACAAGTATCTTACAGGGAGGAACAGGGTGCAGGAAAACACTATTTTAAGCGAAAAAGATGTTCCAGGACTAGAGGGCATGGGATGAAGTTGGAGGAGGACGATTCAGAGAAAACATAAGAAAGGATTTCTTCACAGAACGGGTGGTGGACAAGTGGAACACCCTGCCAGAGGAAGTGGTGGGGGCTGAAACAATCACGGGATTTAAGAATGCATGGGATAGACATAAAGGAATTCTGGAGGTCAGGGGTAAGGGGCAACAGACTTCTAGGAAAACAAACTGAACTTACAAGCTCAAATGGGCAGACTGGGTGGGCCATAGGCCCTTATCTGCTGACACTGTCTATGTATCTTTGTATCTATGATTTTCCTGTAGTAGGTAACTCTCTGTTTGGGGAGCAGACAGAGGCTTACATGAAGAAAATGGATGAATATAGGACTGCTCCCTCCTCCTCTCAGTCTAAGGCTCCTGCCAAGCAGACACCCTGATGTGTCATTCCGGGTCGACTCCCCATTTCCAGTAGAAGGCAGGCTGGCTTACTACTTCCAGGCCTGGAATTCTCTGACTTCAGACAAGTGGGTCCTGGAAGTAGTAAGCCAGGGACTGGCCCTCAACTTCAAAAAATTTCCAAAAAGAGGGGCTAGGTCTTTTCCACCTGCATCAGTCTTAGAAACCTTTGCCCTAGAGGCAGAAGTTTCCTCTCTTCTAGCTCTCAGAGCTATAGAGAAGGTTCCTACTCAGCAAAAGGGAAAAGGACTGTATTCCGGGTACTTCCTGACCCCAAAGAAAACAGAGGAGTGGCGACCCATTGTAGACCTAAGGTATCTGAACAAACACATTTCAAAGCCCAAATTCAGAATGGTAACTCTGGGAATAATCCTTCCCTCTCTAAGACCAGGGGATTGGCTAGCATCTCTGGACCTCAAGGATGCCTTCTTCCATATTCCTATCAGGTGCTCACACAGAAAATACCTCAGGTTCGAGTTGCCTTCAGGCCATTACCAATTCAGAGCCATGCCATTCGGTCTAACATCAGCTCCAAGGGTGTTCACAAAGTGCCTTGCAGTAGTGGTGGCTTACCTCAGAAGACAGGGTATCACCATCTTTCCGTATCTGGATGACTGGCTGTTAGTGGGTCAGTCTCATTTACAGGTCAGGTCAGCTCTTCAAACTACCCAGGACCTACTCAGCTCCTTGGGTTTTCTTCTCAGTCTTCCAAAGTCTGTACTCGAATGAGTTCAACTTCTCACCTTTATAGGCATAGAGTTGGACACTGTACAAGCAAAAGCCTTCCTTCCCCTGGCAAGGGTAAAGGCCCTAGTGGATCTCACTTCCTCCTTTCGACCTCAGGTCTCCTGCCCAGCAAGACAGTTCCTCCAGCTCCTGGGCCACATGGCAGCTTCCACGGCAGTGGTGCAAGGAGCAAGGTTCCAGATGAGGGGCATTCAGTTTCATCTGAGGTCTTTTTGGTCTCAAAAGAAGGATTCACTTACCAAACTGATTCCAGTGACTCAGACTCTGGTCCAAGCTCTCCAGTGGTGACTGGACCAGGACAACCTCAGACAAGGGGTTCCATTTCTCCCTCAAGTCCCATCAGTAGTTTTAACTACGGATGCTTCTCTCCTAGGGTGGGGAGCCCACCTGGTAGCCCTGACAGCTCAAGGGCTCTGGTCTCCACAGGAGTCTCTCCTTCATATCAATCTCCTGGAACTCAAGGCAGTTTTCCTAGCCCTGCAGAGCTTCTCAGATTCAGTCAAGGGCAAGGTGGTCCAAGTCAGAACGGACAGCACCACCACAATGTGCTATATCAGCTAGCGGGGAGGCACTCGTTCCTCGGCTTTGTGCACAGAAACCATGAAGCTGTGGTCTCTGGCCTATTCTCTTCAGACTTCTCTGGTAACAGTTCACCTTCCAGAGAAGGACAACATACTAGCAGATGCTCTGAGCAGAATTTCACAGGGACACCACGAATGGTCCTTGGATCCTCACATACTGAAGGTCATCTTCTCCAGGTGGGGCACTCCAGAGATAGATCTCTTTGCAGCCCCGGACAATCATCAACTTGCTCTGTTTTGTTGCAGGCCTCCAGTCCTGGGGACGGTTCCCCCGGATGCTCTCTTTTTGGATTGGAAGGGCAGGTTTCTCTATTCCTTCCCTCCCTTCCCTCTGCTGTTCAGAGTTCTGATCAAGATCAGGACTCAACCCTGCACAGTGATACTGGTGGCTCCAGATTGGGCCAGACAGCCTTGGTATCCTCTACTGCTGTCCTTGTCATTGTCACCTCCCCTGTCTCTACCCAGGACATACAATCTCCTGTCCTCCTCCTGGGGCGGATCTGGCACCCCAATCTCCAGTCTCTCCATCTCAAGGCCTGGCTCTTGAAGAGTTAGAATATGCAGCTCTACATCTTTCTCAGGGAGTTCTGGATATTCTGAAGGTCTCTAGGAAACCTTCCACTAGAAAAATTTACAACTCCAAATGGAAAAGGTTCAGTATTTGGTGCTCTCAGAAAGGCTTCCTGCCTGATTCTGCAGACATTTCCACAACCTTAGACTATCTAGTTTATCTGCCATTCTGAAGGTTCATCTAGCAGCTGTCTCTGCATTCCTCTGAGCAGGGAAGGGCTCTTCCCTGGCATCTCATCCTGTTTTCAGAAAGTTTTTCAAAGGTCTGGTTCATATTAACCCTCCCTTTAGGGAGCCCACTCTGCCTTGGGATCTTAATGTTTGCATAGCTCAGCTAATGCAGCCACCCTTTGAACCTCTGGCTTTGGCCGAATTGAAGTATTTAACCTGGAAAACTGTGCTCCTGGTAGCTATTACTTCTGCCAGGCAGATTAGTGAGTTACAGGCTCTGTCAGTGGAACCTGACTTCATCTCCGTCCATAGGGACGAAGTAGTCCTCAGAACCAGTAGGAGGTTCTTTCCCAAGATGGTTTCAGATTTTCATCTGAACCAGTCTGTATCTCTCCCTGTGTTTTTCACTGACCAGTCTTGTTCAGGTGAAAGAAGGTTACACAGTCTGGACGTTAAGAGGGCCCTTAGCTACTACATTGAGCAAACTAAGGCACATAGAAATCACTGTCTTCAATTGTTCCTCACTTATGGTGAACTGGGAAAGGGTAAACCTGCCACTAAGAGAACTATTGCAAAGTGCAAAGTTTCTTGTATACAATTTTGTTATGACAAGTTGTGTAGGATGCCCCCTTCAGGCCTGAGGGCTCACTCGACCAGGGGTACAGCTGCTTCTCTAGATGCAGCCAGAGGTATACCTTTGTTAGAGATCTGTAAAGCAGCCACGTGGAAAACAGTACATATTTTCACCAAGCGTTACTCCCTGGACATCCAGGCTAAGATTAATGCTAGGTTTGGTACAGCAGTACTGCAGAGCCTCTTCCCAAAGTAGGTTCTGCATTCCCTCCTCCATAGGGAACTGCTTGGTAGTCTGCATTATGTCTGAATACAGCAAGACTTCATGTTGTTTGAAGAAAAAATTACTCACCATAGTAATGTTGTTTCTTCTAATGGAGTCTTGCTGTATTCGGACACCCCCCCCTCCTCTCAGAACCTGGTTTTGGGAAGTGGGCTGGCAGGTACAGTGTTGCACCTCAGGGTCGTACCTTGTACCCTCCCTCTTGGGTGGGGTAGATGTTATTATTTTTTCTGGTGTTTTACTAAATATTGTTACTGCCATTCTTTCTTGAGTTCTTGACTTGAGTCTTTTGGGGCCCAAGAAGATATATTTTGCCCTTTGGCTATATTTGAACAATTTCTATACTTTAGTTACTAGTTAGTTAGCTTGTAAGAATCTGACAGTTACACTGGGAAGTACCACAGACAGAGGTTTGAAAACCGAGCTCGAGCTCAACGTTCTATGCTTCTGCATAGAGTTAACTCTTTCCTCTCCAGGGCAGTTCAAGTGCTGGGGCTAACTGCATAATGTCTGAATACAGCAAGACTGCATTAGAAGAAACAACATTACTATGGTGAGTAATTTTTTCTTCTATCTCTGTCAGTGGCCAGCTCCATTCCTCTTCCCGAGAGGCACAACCTGCTGACGTCATCTCAGGGAAGAATCCTGTACCCCAATCTACAGTCCCTTCGCCTCAAGGCATGGCTCTGGGAGAATTAGAGTATGCAGTCCTGCATCTCTCTGAGAGTGTCCTGGACATCTTGAGGGTATCTAGGAAGTCTTCCACTAGAAAGATTTATTCTTCTAAGTGGAGGAGGCTCTTCATTTGGTGTTCTCACAAGGAGTTGGATCCCCAACAGGTAGTGCTTCCAGTTCTTCTGTATTACATGGTGCATTTGCAGTCCCTCCATTTGCAACCTTGTACCCTAAAGGTGCATTTGGCAGCGGTCTCTGCATACTTGTTAGCAGGGGAGGGCCCCTTGCTGCTCACCCTGTATTCAAGAAATTCCTTAAGAGGCTCTCTCATCTTCACCCTCCTCACAGAGAGCCCACCCCAGCTTGGGGCCTCAATATATGCATAGGCCAGCTTGTGCAGCACCCCTTTGAACCCATGTCTTTAGCAGAGCTTAAATTCCTGGCTTGGAAGACAATATTTTTGGTAGCTATCTCTTCTGCCAGAAGGATTAGTGAGCTCCAAGCTTGGAGTCTGTGTAGCCCAGTTACATTACCCCTCATAGGGATAAGATTGTCCTTCAGACTAACAGGAAGTTTCTCCCTAAGGTAGTCTCTGACTTCCATCTCAATCAGTCCATTACCCTTCCTGTTTTCTTCACAGACCAGTCCAGCTCAGGTGAATGCAGGTTACATAGCCTGACTGTAAAAAGGGCTATTAGCTACTATATGGATAGGACAAAGGAACACAGGCAGGGCTCCAACCAGTTGTTCCTTACCTATGGGGAAGTGGGTAAAGGTAAGCCAGCCACAAAAAGAACCATAGCCAGATGGATTGTGGCTTGCATACCGTTCTCCTATGGCAAGTTGGGAAAGGACGCCCCTTCAAGTTTGAGGGCCCATTCCACAAGGGGTACTGCAACCTCAATGACAGCAGCCAGGGATATTCCCCTGCTAGAAATCTGTAAGGCAGCCATCTGGAAAACTGTTCACACATTCACTAAGCACTACTGCCTCGATACTCAGGCAAGGAGTGATGCCTGGTTTGGCACAGCACTTTTGCAGAGCCTATTTCCTAAATAGGTTCTGTGCCCACCTCCCAAGAGGCACTGCTTGGTAGTCTGCATTAGTCAGACTACAGCAAGACTTCACGTCGTTTGAAGAAAAAATTACTCACCATAGTAATGTTGTTTCGTCTAATGGAGTCTTGCTTTGTTCTGATATCCCATCCAGCCTCCCCTACAGAATCTAGGGAGTATTTAGGCTGGCTGTGACTTCAGACCTGCTTACCCACTTGTGGGTTAGGTATTGTTCTTGGGCATCAGTGGCTTGAGCCTTCCTTGTTTTGCCCTTTTTGTGTTGTATTGCCCCTCATGGCTTTATAGGGCTAGAAAATAGTTTTTTCCTATTGCTATATGTTAACTTTGTAAGAATCTGATCAGTTACTAGAACGTACCGAGGATGGTGGTTTGAAAACCGAGCTCGAGCTCAATGTTGTATGCATTTGCATAGAGATTAACTATTTGTTCTCCGGGGCAGTTGAATGGATCGGTCATATTGCATTAGTCAGAATACAGCAAGACTCCATTAGAAGAAACAACATTACTATAGTAAGTAATTTTTTCTTTTTGCCTTGGGTTTGGCCACCTGAAAGCAGATTATGAAATTTGTAAGAACTTTCCTCCATCTACACTTGATAGGTGATTGAACTGACTGATAGAAAAAATGTCTAATAAGTCCGCTGATCCGGTTTCCTCATTCCTAAAGAGAAACACAAGGAACTAGCAGAACAGCCTTCTGACTAGGGTGAAGGTTCTTCCGGTAGAAAACAAACTGCAGATACTGCCTCTGAATCAGCAAGTTCTGCTAAGAAGAAAAAGAAGGAGAAACACTCGGGTAAGGAACCGCAACTGACAAGCCCGTCTATTCCTACCACTGAGGAGATAGCTAATGCTGTAAGAATTATCCAGGTGCTGCAAACCGGTACCGCGGTGCCTGTTCAGCAACCCTGTTCACAGCCCTCGGTTCAGGTTCTAGGTTCCTCCTCGATTCCCAATTCCTTTGAACACCATTCTGATGTTTATTTTTTTTTTCTCTGTTTATCCCGCCCCTCATCCCTCCAGCTCAGTTTCATCGGGAGCGCCAGTGGAGTCCACCCCTGCAATCCACCATACCCATACGGACCAGATCCCCCATCAATCAGTGGTTTTCCCCATGGGCGGGGATGAGGTGGGGCCTGTACACCCCAAACAATTCTTGTCTCATTGGGTTCTTTGCAGTCAGGCAGGTGGGAGCACATTGGGCTATACTCCGGTGCTCCATCTCCTCAGGGCTGGAGGGTGTTTCTCCTCTTTTCTTGTGGGCATCACATTTGCCCTGATGTCAAGGCGCATAGCGCTGATGTCCATGACATCCTCCCCACTGTGTCGGCCTAAGTACTTGCTATGGCCCAGACTTCTGCCTGGGGTCAGTCAAGCACCGAGTTGCTACCCCTCCCCTCGCTGGAGAAGATGAGCTGTCCCTGGGATGCTCAAGCCTTCTCCCCTCGGCCGGCCCGCCAGCTCCCGGGATCGTTCCCGAAACCCAGGTTGCTGGCATCACAAGTGGAAATCTAACCACTGCACTTACAGGCTCTCTTATTCTGATGTTTATGTTGAGGTTGAGGATGATGATGATGAAGAACTTTGGGGAGCCTCCTGAGCCAGATGTTTCCCATGATCTGCAATGTCCTGACTCCCGTGACAAGGAAGCTGAGGATTTTTCTACACATTTTCCTTTTATGAAGCAAGTGGCACAGACTGTGGACCTCACGACCCACGAATCTACAGATGAGAAGGAGGAGGAACTAGATTATATGGCGATAACAGATGTGCCAGCAACTAAAAGGTTGTTACTGCCCTTCCACAAATCCCTGAAGAGACAGTCATAAGAGGATGGATAGGAACTATTGGGTGGCTTAGGCTAGAGCCAAGTTCCTTTTTGGACATCCCAGCCATAAAGGGGTGGTGCAGGCTGCTGCATGTGATAAAGCAGGTATTCCCCTGGCATCACATCCACCTGATAAAGATTCTAGAAAGATGGATTCTATGGCCAAAAAGTCCTACTTGGGTTCTTCTTTGGCCGTTAGACAGGTGACCTATATGGCTTGTGTTTCCAAATATCAAAAAAGTCTCTGGAACACAGTTTTTAGAGATTGCCAAGGCTTGCCCTACACCCATGGCATCAGACTTGGCTGAAGCTGCAAAAAGGGCATAGAGTTATTCAGAATCCTGGAGGATCCCACCCTTTCCCACCAGTGTGGTCTTTATTTCTCACACCACTACTTTTCCCCTCAGAAGTCACAGTAAATAACTAGTGATCCCACATGTTAATACGAATAAAAGAGATAACGTCTTCTCTAGAAGAGCAGCAAAAGCATGGAACCAGCTCCCACAAACTGTTGTTGATTCCCAGAATTTTGAAGTCTTTAAAAATAGACTAGATAAACACATAAAATGGGACTAAAACCAAATTTCATATACCCACACAATATTGTGGGAGACATTCTAGATGGGCCTCGGCCTCCTTATGTCTGTACAACCTAGTAAATCTAGAGGCTTCAAAGTGCCAGTTTCGGATGACAGTGGATGCCAGTGACATTGCAGCCAGGCAAATGGCAACTTCAGTGTCTCTGCGGAGGTTTGCTTGGCTAAGGGCCACGAATTTATCCTAGGACACCCAGATGAAGGCCCTGGATTTTCCTTGTGAGCCCACATCCCTTTTTGGGGAACAAACAAAGGCTTACATGAAGAAGATGGATGAGTACAAGGTAGCCTACAGGAGTGCTGCTGCTAAGGAGAAAGCAGGAACACCTCAGAAGTACCAGGGCAGAGGGGGTAGGGGTAGAACCCACTACAGACCTTTTTTCCAGACACAGGCCCTGCCAGCCTATCAACCTCAGAGGGGGTACTTCAGAAGCAGAGGCAGAAGGAGCAGTAGCTGGGCTGGCCCCAGCACTCAGCCAAGTGCACAAGCAAAGCAGACCCCCCGAGGGGTCGGCCAGGGTCACCTCCCCACTTCCAGTAGGAGGCAGGCTGGCTGACTATCTCCAGGCTTGGGGATCCATTACCACAGACAAGTGGGTCCTGGAAGTAGTGAGCCAGGGGCTTGCCCACAGTTTCAAGGTCTTGCCCAGACCGAGGGCAAGAGTTTTCAGACCTGCCACCCTATCTGAAACAGCTCTGTTGGAGGCAGAAGTAGCAAAACTCCTTCAGGACAAGGCAGTAGAGCCTGTTCCCTTGCCCCAAAGGGGAAGGGGTCTCTACTCAAGGTACTTTCACACTCTAAAGAAAACAGGGGAGTGACAACACTTACTAGATCTCAGACATATAAACAAACATCTGATGAAATCAGAGTTCAAAATGGTCACTCTGGCTACCATTCTTGCTACACTCAGGCAGGGAGATTGGTTGGCATCTCTGGATTTAAAGGGTGCTTACTTCCATATTCCTATCAGGCAATCCCACAGAAAATACCTCAGATTCAGATTGCCATCAGGCCATTACCAGTTCAGAGCCATGCCTTTCAGCCTGACTTCTGCTCCAAGCATGTTTACCAAGTGCCTAGCAGTAGTGGTGGCACACCTAAGGAGGCAAGGAGTTACAGTCTTCCCATACTTGGATGACTGGTTAGTGGTAGGCCAGGCACCTCAGCAAGTCAAAGATGCACTGACCACCAGTTAGGATACCCTGCGGGCACTGGCCTTCTTGGTAAACCAGAAAAAGTCAGTACTGGCACCAGTTCACCTCCTGGAATTCATAGAGGTGGAATTGGACACTCTAAGAGGAAAAACCTTCCTCCCTCCCTCAAGGGAGGGTGGACAGCCTGGTATAGTTGGCCAGTTCCTTCCAACTGCATACCCCCAGACCAGCAAGGCATTTTCTTCAGCTGTTGGGACACATGGCTGCATCAACAGCAACAGTGCCAGGTTCCAGATGAGAGCCATCCAGTTCCAGCTCAGATCTCACTGGTCTCAGAAAAAGAGACCCCCTTTCAAAAATGGAACCAGTCACAGGAACCCTTCTTCAAGCACTACAGTGGTGGCAGGAAAAGGACAACCTCAGGGAAGGTATGCCTTTCCTTCAGCTGCCACCATTAGCGGTGTTAACAATGGATGCTTCTCTTCTAGGATGGGGTGCCCACCTGGGGGAGTACACCGCACATGGTACCTGGCTCCAGCTGGAGTCTCTGCTTCACATAAATTTGCTGGAACTCAGGGCAGTTTACCAGGGCATTCAGTCCTTTGCCTCAGTGCTGCAGGGCAAGGTGGTTCAAGTCAGAACAGACAATACAACCATAATGTACTACGTAAACAAGCAAGGGGGCACAAGGCCGTCCCCACCCCGTGAACAGAGGCCATGAAAATTTGGAATCTAGCTTACTCCCTGGGGATCTCCCTCTCAGCAGTCCATCTCCCAGGGAAGGACAATGTCCTTGCAGATGCCCTCAACAGGATCAGCTAGAATCACCATGCGTGGTTACTAAATAGACAGATCCTCCAAGTGGTGTTCTGAAGGTGGGGCACACTAGAGGTGGACCTCTTTGCAGCCCCTGACAATCACCAGCTGCCACAGTTATTTTGCAGGCCTCCTGTAGTAGGAACAGTCCCCCTGGATGCACTACTGTTGGACTGGACAGGGAAGTTCCTGTATGCCTTCCTTCCATTTCCCCTGTTGCTCAGAGTGCTGAACAAGCTCAGGGCTCAACCAGCAACAGTGGTCCCCATTGTTACAGACTGGGCCAGGCACCTCTGGTATTCTCTGCTTCTGACCCTGTCAATAGCCAATCCAATCTCCCTACCCAGGAGACACAACCTATTGACCTCTTCTCAGGGCAGGATCCTTTATCCCAGTATCCAGTCCCTCAGACTCAGGGCTTGGTTCTTGATGACTTAGAGTATGCTGACCTGCATCCCCCTGAAGGGGTGCTAGAGGTTCTTAGAGTTCTACCTGAAAGACTTACACCTCTAAGTGGAAGAGGTTTTCCATTTGGTGTCAGCAAAAAGAGATAGACCACTGCCAGGCTGATTTATCAGTTGTTCTGGAATATCTGGCACACCTTCATTCTCTCAGCCGTAGGCCTTCCACCCTCAAGGTGCATCAAGCAGCTGTCTCTGCCTACCTCTCAGCTAGTAAAGGGTCATCTCTGGCTGCTAACTAGGTTTCCAGAAAGTTCTTCAAGGGCCTGCTGCACTTGCATCCCCCTCACAGGGAACCAACTTCTGCATGGGACCTCAGTATATGCATTGGCCAGCTAATGCAACCACCTTTTGAACCCATGTCTTCAGCAGAGCTTAAGTATGTAACATGGAAAACAATATTCACCTCAGCAAGGAGGATTAGTGAGATTCAGGCCTTGTACACTGAGCCAGATTATATATCAATCCATGGGGACAAGGTAGTCCTCAGGACTAACAGAAAGTTTCTTACCAAGGTAGTGTCGAACTTTCACATGAATCAGCCCACCACTTTGCCAGTCTTTTTCTCTGACCATTCCAGTTAAGGGGAACGTAGACTGCATAGTATAGATGTCAAGAGAGCTATAGGCTACTACTCGGATCACAAAAGGGCCACAGACAGGATATAGTACTGAGCTCTTGCTGACCTATGGACAAGTGGGAAAGAGCAAACCAGCCTCAAAGAGGTCTATTGCCCACTGCATTGTTACCTGTATTCAGTTCTGCTACAGCAAAGTGGGTAAAGAGCCCCCTGTAGGCCTCAGGACCCATTCTACAAGGGGTTCAGCTGCTTCGATGGCAGCTGCAAGAGATATTCCTCTGTTGGAAATTTGTAAAGCAGCTACTTGCAAAACAGTTCACACTTTTACTAAATGTTACAGCCTGAATACCCAGGCCAGAAGTGATGCCAGATTTGGCACAGCAGTACTGCAGAGCTTGTTTCCTAACTAGGTTCTCTACCCTCCTCCAAAGGTACTGCTTGGGAAGTCTGCATATGTCAGAATACAGTAAGATTTCCTGGGATTTGAAGAAACAATTACTTACCATAATGATCTTGCTTCTCCTTAGGGAATCTTCCTGTATTCTGAGCTCCCACCCTACCTCCCCTACTAGAGCCTATGGGCCCTGCAACACAGCTGTCCATGTTGTTTGAAACCTGTAAGTGTTTCTTTATTGGGCTTTAGTGACTTGAGTCTTAGTGTTGCCCACATTTTTAAATAAAGGGGATTGTTTGTTTTTGGGGGTTGTTAATTAGTTATTAGCATAGTTTAGATAGCTTATTCCTATACATGCTCCATAAGAATCTAACAGTTGCAGGTGTATTCCAGGGACAGTGGTTTGAAAACCGAGCTCAAGCCTAGCATTCCATCATTTGTTTAGGTTCTATTAACCATTTCGGCTCCAGGGCAGTCCTATGGTAGACCATGCTGCATATGTCAGAATACAGTAAGATTCCCTTGGAAGAAACAAGATTACTATGGTAAGTTATTTTTTTTTTGCATGCCCACTTAATGCAAAACTGCCCAGTTTCTGCTCACTTTATCCAGGACCTGGAGTTTTCTGGCAAGACACGTAGTCCCTCTCCTGGAGCGGGAGGTTCTCTGATTCAGAGGATGCTAGTAAAACTGCAGATGGAGGGGGCCAGCATGATCCTGGTAACTCCATTCTGGCCTTGACAGATATGGTTCCTATTACAGCAGCAGTTAGTGGAGAAACCTCCAGTCCCTCTCCCTCTCTGCAGGAATCTGCTGACTCAGGCTCACGGGACCCTGGTACATTCCAACCTCATATTCCTCCATCTGCATGCTTCGTTCCTGAGGACATAGCCATCCCCAGGTTTGGGGTTTCCCATAGGGTGGCAGATGTCCTAGTGGCAGCTCGGAAACCCTCCACTCGAGCCACTTATGACATGAAGTGGAAGAGGTTTGCCATCTGGGCTGACAAACATGGTCTAGGCCCTTTCACCTGTCCGGTGAGCCAGATTCTGGACTACCTGATATCTCTGTTGGACTCAGGTCTCCAGTACTCCTCCCTCAAGGTGCACCTGTTGGCTATCTCAGCCTTCCATGAGCCTGTGGGTGACTGCACCGTGGCTCGGCTGGATGTTTCCCATACCTTCTTGAAGGGCATCCTGCATCTGACCCCTCCAATCCTTTCTCCTGTCCCGGCTTGGGATTTCAATTTTGTTTTCGAGAAACTGACCCTGTCTCCTCTTGAGCCAGCTGCGACTTGTGAGCTACACTTCCTTTCTTGGAAAGCATTATTTTTGGTTGCTGTTTCTTCTGCTTGAAGGATTTCCGAGCTTTAGGCCCTCTGGTGCAAGGAGCCTTATTTGATTTTTCACAAAGACAGGGTGCCTTTGCGCACAAGTCCTACGTTTCTCCCATAGGTGGTGTCTGAGATTACCGTGAATCAATCTGTCCACCTTCCTGTTTATTTTCCTGAGTGTGCCAGTCCAGGGGAAGTACTGCTTCATATGTTAGATGTGTGCAGAACTTTGAAATAACACCTGCTCTGGACTAAGGAATGCAGAAAGTCAAAGCAGCTTTTTGTTTCTTTTACCTCAGGCAGAGAGGGTGTTCAAGTTTCTAGATATAATGATTGGCAAATTGAATTGTGTTCTGCTACAATAAGTATGGCATAGAGTTGCCAGGAGCGGTGAAAGCTTATTCCACAAGGGGCATGGCTACCTCTGCGGCCTGTTTCAGAGGGGGTCTGAGCTACTGACATTTGTGAGGCTGCCACCTGGTGTACCATCCATACCTTCATCAAGCACTAGTCTGGACATTGCCTCAAGAGCCCATACAGGTTTTGGCAGGGCTGTGCTGCAAGGCCTCCTGTCTTAGGTTTAGGGATGGCCTTCCTCCCTTACTGTCTCTGTGCTTATGTAGCTGCCTGGGACTCGTTCCATCTGTGGGACCTGATGACTGAGATACCCCTAAAGAAGACAGAACAGTCACATAAGAACATACCATAACAGTAGATATTCAAGGCATCTCATTCATCAGGTCTGCCTTCCCTCCCACCATCCCCCTTCGGAGGGCTGTCTCTTACAACTGACTGTCTGGTATGTCCAGCCTCTCATTAGGGTCTGGGCACCTCTGTCTCTCTCTCTCTCTCTGTGATTCCCTGTGGCTTGAGCTGTGCTCCCTTTGCCTCCAGGGGAAAGAACTGAGGAGGGAGCAGGGCCACTGAAGCCTTTATATGGTTGGTGATGTCGGCAGACAACATCGATGTGGGTGGCCCCAGCTGTCCTGCTGAAAATCTTCTGTGCAGATCCTGTTTCGCTGGAGATGAAGTTCCATCTGTGGGACCTGATGACTGAGATCCCCTTGAAGATGTACTGTTATGGTAAATTCTTACATAACTGTTCTTTTTGTTCTTGGCAATGCAAGTGTTTTCTTCCCAGATCAGTGGTCAGTCTGTGCAGATTAGAACAGACAACACCACAACCATGTGCTACATCAGCAAATAGGAAGGAACAAGATCTTCCAAGCTTTGCTCGGAAGCCATGAAGGTCTGTAACCTGGAATATGCTCTGGGGTGCAGCTGTTGGCAGTACACCTACCAAGGAACGGCAACGTACCACTACCTTGAGCAAGATCAGTCAGGGAAATCCCAAACAGATCTTGAACCAACAGGTGCTGACATTAGCATCCAGGAGGTGGGTACATCAGAAACAGATCTGTTTGCATCCTGGTAGAATCATCAACTTCCCCTGTTTTGTTGCAGGCCTCCGACAAGGGGCTCGGTCCCATCAGATGCCCTGACTCTAGACTGGACAGACAGGTTCCTGTATGCCTTTCCTCCCCTCCTGCTCCCTTTCTTGCTGAGAATGCTCTTGAAGCCATTCTGCAACCATGATCCTAATAGCCCAGATGGGGCCAGGTAGCTTTGGTACTCTCCACACCTAGCTCTCACTATCAAGCATCCTATTCACCTCCCACTGAGGCACAACCTGCTGACCATGTCTCAAGGCAGGATAATCTTCCCAGACCTCAGGTATCTGTCCCTCAAGGCATGGTCCTTGACAAGCTGGAGATCTCTGACTTTAACCTTTCTGAAAAGGTTTTGCAAGTCCTCAGGGTTTCCAGTGATCCGGCAAAAAGGAAAACCTATGCTTCCAAGTGGAAAGGTTCTACCTGTGATATGTACCTAAGCAGCTCAGTCCTTTGCAAGCATATCTGCCCACAATCTTGGACTACCTAGTCCACCTTCAGTCCCTGGGCCGCAGGCCCTCAACCCTTGAGTGCATCTGGCAGCAGTGTCAGCTTATATTTATTTATTTAGGGATTTGGATCATACCTTTGAGCTCAGAGCTCTTTTACAAACGTTCCACATCAAACAGTGACAATGACAGCAAGAACAGTTTATATACGATACTTAAATAGTAGATAGCTAGTATACAATAAGGTTGCAGTGTCATTCATAGTACCAATGGTGATAGTACAGTGTCAAGAGCATTCAACTAGGGTAAAGGACAGTGTTTATATGTATTGAAGGAGACGAAGAGGTGTGACACCTAGTGAGAGAGTCCAAGGAGGAGTCAAGGTGAAGGGGAAGGGAGACGGGGGGGTGGGAGAGTGGGCGGCCAAAAGAAGTGGCTTTGTCTAGGAGGTTGGGAGGTAGTGGTAGTAGGTTGGTTTTAAGGTTGATCCAGTGGGAGAAAAGGCACAGGGGAGGAGAGGAAGACAGAGGGATAGGGCAAGAGAGAAGAGTGGGGGTAAAAGGAAGGGGAAGGAGAATGTGGATGAGTGGGCATTATGGGTGTTAGAGTCCTAGTGGCAGTCACAAACTGTCCTATTAAGAAGGTGTTGCTTTAGGCCATTTTTGAATTGTGAGATGCATTGGGAGTTTAGAATGTGCACTGGGATTTCATTGAGCCATTGGGGGGTCCTATAGCTGAATGCACACTGTCCCTGCACAGTTCGACGGAGAGGTGTTGATAGGGCACCCCTCATTCTGCCTCTGGTGGTATAGCTGGTAGCACTTGGTGTTAGGATGCTTGAAATGCATGGGGCAGTTTTACTCATTAGCGCCTTTTTTCCAAGGAGACAAATGTTTGGAATATAATCCTGTTCTTTAGTGGCAGCCAATTGATCTCCTCGTATAAGGAGCAGGTGTGGGTATTTCGATCTGCAGCCATTGTGAGCCTACATGTCTTGTTGAGGGCAATGTGAATCCTTTTTAGTGCAGTGTCTGTTGCTGCACTGTAGACCACCAATCCATAGTTGATGGTAGAAAGGATGGAGCTGGACACAGAGAGATGGAGGGCCTCTGGGGTGAGATACTTTTTATGCCTATATAGTACATCCAGCTTGTTGTTCACTGCCTTTACCACTGTATTGATGTGTTGGGTGAAGGTGAGCAAGTCATCAGTGGTGACCCCAGGTACTTGAAGGACTGAACTTTTTCCAGCGGCTTACTGACTTTATTGGAGATGGTGAGGGGAGGGAGCTACCTTTTGTGCTGTGAGCTGGCTGTGAGCATCACCTTGTTTTTTTGTAGTTTAATAGAAGTTTATGGCTACAGAATATTTCAGCAGGTAAAGAGAAAACAGTGGCTTCACACCCCATTTTCGGAAAGTTCTTTAAAGGGCGTTCACACCTGCACCCCCCTATCATAGACCCACCCCCTCCATGGGATTTGAACCCGTGCATTGCTGAGCTTATGGACTGTACTTTAGAGTCCATAGCTACTGCTGCTTTAAAGTCTGTAATGTAGAAAATAGTCTTCCTCATGGTCATGACTTCTGCCAGAAGGGTGTGTAAGCTGCAGTCTCTCTGCACAGACCTCAATTATATCATCTTCTATAGGGACACGGTAGTTCTAAGGATAAACAGAAAATTCCTCCCAAAAGTGGTATCCAAATCTCAAATGAACTGGTCCATTATCCTTCCAGTGTTCTTTTACAGCAAAATCCAGCTCTGGAGATCAGAGGCTCCACCATCTGGATGTCAAGAATGTGCTCAGTTAATACCTGGACCAAACTACAGAAGCCAGGTCCTCTCAGTCGTTTGTCACATAAGGTGAAGTGGGCAAAGGTAAGCTAGCTTCCAAGTGAACAATTGCTAGATGAATAGTCTTCTGCATCCTATTTTGTTACCTCAAAGCTGGCAAGCTACTACCACAAGGCCTCACATTCCACGAGTGACACTTCTGCCTCTGTGACAGCTGCAAGGGGATATTCCCTTGCTGGAAATTTGTAAAACAGCTACCTGGAAGATACTATGCACCTTCACAAGGCACTATTGTCTGGGCATACAGTCCAGAAGGGATGCCAGATTTGACACCACTATCTTACAGAACCTTTTCCCTAAATAGGTTCAATACCCAGCCTCCCAAGGTACTGCTTTGTAGTCTGCACTAGTAAGCATAGTGAGGAATTCGTAGGGTTTGAAGAAAAAAATACTTGCCATAGTAATGTTGTTTCTTCCAAGGGATCCCTCACTATACTTAACAAACCCAACCTACCTTCCCTTCCAGAACCAGAAAAAGGTTCTACAAGAATCAGTTCTTTTTCTGTCTTTACTTCGCTTGAGCATTCTTTGTGCATTGCCTACAATCGAATTTTGTGTGCTTTCGTTGCAGTTTTTGGTCTATCATGTTTTGTCCCAGTAGGGACTGAACATTTTTTGGAGTTTTCTATTTTTGTATAAGTTTAGCTAGTTTCGTGCTCACTGCTCACCCTAGCTGTAGAAATGAATTTTCCATTAGAATGTTAGGGTGAGCATGAGCAGATAGCAGAGTTTGAATTTCATCCCAAGATTCTCTAATTAGCATAAAATTCTAAGCTCCGGGGCAGTCAAGACCTGTAGGCTGAATGCAGTAGTAAGCATAATGAGGGATCCCTTGGAAGAAACAACATCATGATATGTTTGTTTCTTTTATTCCTATCCCTCCTGTGTCAGACTTCACTGACAGGAATCAGCTTCAGGAAATCAAATATATAAGCTATGCATTCTGGAGCTGTTTTTTTTTCCTTTTGTTAAATCTAGTATTTATCCTTGATCCAGGTGCCCAACCTTCCAGCCCCAACAGTCCTCTTACCTGCCTCTATGTTCACCCTGCCTCCCTGGTGGTCCTTCAGTGGAACAACCCCTCTTCTCCAGCGGAGCATAATCCAGTGAGGAGCAAGCAGGAATCTTGGAGCATGAGAGTACTGGTGATGCCAACATACTGCTAACCACTGCTTCCTCTTTTTTTTTTTGTCCAGTGCCACACACTGCCCTCTAGTGGTCTTGCATGCATGCGGGCCGAAACAGCAAAGCTCAATGCAGTGGGTAGCATTGTGCCACCCTTCCTAGATGCTGCTACTGGCAATGCTTCCCCTACCCTAGCACTGAATCACTAGTGACCTGGGTCTATTCCCAAACCACTGTCACCTGCACTGCATATCCTGGAACTTTCTTTTTCTAGTGTACCTTTCCCCCCTGTTTCACCCAGATGGCACACATTGTCGAGTCTTCCACTCCTAGCCCATCAGTCACCTTCTTTGGGAATTACCTTCACCATCTGGTCCTCCTTAGTCCCCCTTCCCTCTGGCAGGGCCATGGAGAGGCACCAGTGATTCTCCCAACAGAGTTTAGCATGGTTGACAATGGGGAGCCTGCGGGGTGGGGCCAGCAACACACTGTTATATCTGGAAGCATTTTATTTTTCATTTTCTGTCCTGCTAGGGTGAGAGCTGGGCCGTTTGGATTGACGCATGCATGCATGAACGTGTGTGATGGCACACATATCCAAAGTGGTCGATGTCCTCCCTCCCAGAAATCCACAGCTACAGCGTGCACAGCCACTTGTGCTTACCCAGGTGGCAGAAGCATAGTGGAGTCTGGTGGCTTACCTTCCCCAAGAGGAGAGTGTCCTTGTCCCCTGGCCGTCCCTCCAATGATTCAGGCTTGTTTCTGAACCCGGTTTGTTGGCATTGTGAGCCGTAGCTGCACTGATTTAATCACTGGAAAGCCCCCTCCTTTGAAACATAGAATTTGATGGCCGATAAGGACCGCTTGGCCCACCTAGTCTGCCCAGTTCCCTATCTAATGGATAAGCTGCAGATCCTAGTTAACCAACAGCTTACTTCCTCCTGCCCCCCCCACTAGAATTGTTTTATGTCTGTCCCATGCATTCTTGAATTCCCCCACTGTTTTTGACTCCACTACCTCCTCGGGAAGGCCGTTCCATGTATTCACAACCCTGTCTGTGAAAAAAATGCTTCCTGACATTACCTCTGAGCCGTCCCCCCTCTATCGTCAAATTGTGCCTCCTAGTTCTTGCACATCTCTTTTTCTGAAAGATGCTACCCTCTTGGAGATTGTTGATTCCCTTGAGGTACTTGAAAATTTCTATCATGTCCCCCTCTCTCTCTCCTTTCCTCGAGGGTAAACATATTATGTTCCTTTAGTCTTTCTTCGTATGTCTTCTGGTGCAGACCCTGCACCATTTTAGTTGCCCTCCTCTGGACAGCCTCCATCCTGTCTATGTCCTTACAGAGATGGGGTTTCCAAAACTGCACACAGTACTCCAGATGGGGTCTTACCAACTGTCTGTACAGAGGGATAACAACTTCCTGTTTTCTACTGGTGATGCCTCTCCCTGTGCATCCCAGTATCCCCCCAGCCCTCCTTACTGCCTTTTCACATTGCTTGCCCACCTTTAGGTCATCTGATATGACTACCCTCAGGTCCCTTTCCATTTTTGTTGTTGTTAGTATCTCACCCTCCATTGTGTACTCTTCCCCTGTGCTTTTGTTTCCCAGGTGCATTACTTTGCACATCTTTGCATTGAATCTAAGCTGCCATACATTTCACCATTCCTCCAACCTTGCCAAGTCCCTTCTCATCCTTTCCACCCCACCTTGTGTATCAACCCTGTTGCAGATCTTTGTGTCGTCTGCAAAGAGACATACTTTTCCTTCCAGTCCCTCTGCAATGTCACTTATAAAGATATTAAAGAGGACTGGTCCCAGTACTGAACCCTGCAGTACCCCACTAGTAACCCCCCCTCTTCAGAGTGGACTCAGTTTACTATCACCCTTTGCATCCTGTTGTCCATCCAATTTTTTACCCTGGCTACCACCTTGGGACCCACTCCAAGGCATGCTAACTTGTATATTAATCTTTTATGTGGGGCTGTGTCAAATGCCTTGCTAAAGTCTAGGTAGGCCATGCCCATAGCCCCTCCCTGGTCTACTACTTTGGTCACCCAGTCAAAGAAATCTATTAGGTTCATCTGACATGACCTTCCTGCTGTGAATCCATGCTGCCTTGGGTCCTGTGCCCCGCTGGCCTCTAGGTACTCAACAATTCTTTCCTTCAGAAGTGATTCCATCATTTTCTCTACCACTGAGGTCAAACTAACAGGTCTGTAGTTTCCTGCCTCAGTCCTGCTCCCACTTTTGTGGAGTGGAATCATATCTACCCTCCTCCGGTCCTCAGGTACCACCCCATCTTCCCAAGATTTGTTAAAGAGGGTAGTCAGTGGTGTCACTAGTTCTACTCTTAGTTCTTTTAGAATTCTGAGGTGAATCCCGTCAGGCCCCATTGCTTTATCCACCTTCAGTTTTAAGAATTCTTTCAGAACCCTTTGTTCTGTGAATGAACTGGTATCGACCCCCTATGCAGAGTGTTTCTATTGTTTGATTTAGGTACCTCCCCCCCTCTTCTTTTGTGAATACTGAACAGAAGTATTGATTCAGTATCCTACTTTTCACTGTCACCCTCTGCCCACATTCCTCCCTTTATTAAGCCTCAGTATCCTCCCTTGGTCATTCTTCACTCTAATGTACCTATAAAGTTTTATCCCCTTCTTCAAAAAAGAGTGTGCAAGAACAAGGGGCACAATTTGAAGATAGAAGGGGGGCGGCTCAGAGGTAATTTAAGGAAGTATTTTTTCACAGAGAGGGTTGTGGATGCATGGAACAGCCTTCCAGAGGAGGTTGTGGAGTCAAAAACAGTGGTGGAATTCAAGCATGCATGGGACAGTCATAAGGCAATTCTAGGGGGTGGGGGTAGGAAGAAGTAGGCTGCTGGTTAACTAGGATCTGCAGCTTATCCATCAGGTAGGGAAATGGGCAGACTGGGTGGGCCAAGCGGTCCTTATCTGCCGTCAAATTCTATGTTTCTATGTTTCTTAACAGAGTTGGCTATATTTTCCTCAGTTTGGGCCTCTGCTATCCTGACTGCCCTCCCTGCCTCCTTCTGTTTTAACTGATAAGAGTTCTCTGTCCTGCTCTTTGTATTTCCTTATATTTCCTGAATGCTATCATTTTCTCCTTAACATTTCTTGCCACCTCTTTTGAGAACCATAGTGGCTTTTTCCTTCATTTGTTTTTGTGGATTTGCTCTACACAAAGGCTTGTTGCCTCTGTGATGGCAGTTTTGATTTTTCCCCATTGTTCCGCCACCCCTCCTTCTTGTCAGTTTGCTAGTGCTTTTCTGAGGCACTCTCCTATTTTGCCAAAGTCAGCCCTCCTAAAGTTCAGCACCCTTGCTTTTGTATGGCTTGATTCTACAGCTGTGTTTATTGTGAACCACACTGTTTGGTGGTCGCTTGTTCCCAGATGGCTACTCAATTCTAAATCTGAGATCCTCTCTCCATCCCTGTTTAAGAGTACTAGGTCTAAGATTGCTCCCTTCTGAGTGGGTTCTAACACTAGCTGTCTGAGGCATGCCCCCTGTAGGGCATCGAGAATGACCCTGCTCTTGGATGTGGCTGCAGTAAAGGTGCTCTAGTTAGCATCTGGCATATTGAGGTCCCCCATCAACAATATCTCTCCTTTTTCTGCCATTCTAAGGATTCCTTCTATCATTTCCTTGTCCATTGCCTCCCCCTGAGACAGGGGTCTGTAAACAACCTCTGTGTGGATTGTGGTGCCATTTCCTGTCTCCAGGGTGACCCACAGTGCCTCCTTCCTCCCTGTTTACCCTTTCATTCTGTTGCTTTGATTCCTTCCCTTATGTAGAGAGTTACTCCTCCTCCTCCTCTTCATCTTTTACCCTCCCTGTCCCTCCTGTAGATTGTGTACCCTGGTATGTTGACATCCCAGTCATGGTTCTGTGTGTACCATGTTTCTCTGACTGCCACGATATCCAGGCATCCCTCTTCCATCAAGGCCACTAGTTCAGGAAGCTTGTTACCCAGACTGTGAGCATTGGTACTCATTGCCCTCCATTTTTTGATGGCCTTACCTCTTTTAGGCCCACCCCTGTCCTTACTGCCTTTGCATTTTTATGGATTTACCCCTGTCCTGCTCCCTATCAACGTCTCTACTTTTGTGACTACTTCACTAACTACCCTGTTTTGTAGGGTGGGGGCTGGGATTTCCTGCTTCTCTTCAGTGCCTTCCCTTTGGACAGTTTAAATGTTTGCCAATGAGGCATTTAAACCTATCACCTAGGATCCTGGTTCCCCTTCCAGACAGATGCAGACCATCACACCAGTATAGACCTGTATCCCTCCAGGTGGACCCCCAGTCCCCAGTGAAGCCAAATCCTTGCGATCCACACCAGATTTTCAACCAGTCATTGAATTCCATGGTGCAGAGTACCCTAGCCTCACCCATGCCATAGACAGGTAGCACTTCTGAGAAAGTTACTGTGCATGCTACTTGTATAAGGCCCCTTCCCAACTCCACAGACTCCTGCTGCATTGCTCTGATCCCATTCCCAGTCAGGTCATTTGTCCCTAGGTGGACAATGACATCCAGATCCCTCCCCCATGCAGCTGCTCCCACAATCCTGAGGATTCGCTTCCTGTCTCTCTAAGCCATGGCACTGGGCAGGCACCTTACCTCCCTCTCTCCTCTCTCTCCCCCAGTTCTGCTTCCCCTAATGACTGAGTCCCTCAGCAGGAGTTGTTTCTTTCCCCTGTGGGGTTCTGTACCACTCTCCTGTGGGTCTCTTTTGTGGAGGTTCCCATAATCCTACTTGGTCTCCACTGTGGGTACCTCCATAGAGGAACCACACTCCACCAGCTTAGCAAATTAATTGTGGAGAGGCTCATTTGGAGTAATGTGCCTCTATTCCACCATGCTCACCCTCCCTGAGCCCAACGTGGTCCAACCGCTCCTCTTTCTTGGCACCCTCTGAGTCAGTGGTGGTGGCCTGGGTGATCCCTGGGTTGGGGAAGAGGTTTCCCAAATCCTTGTCAGGTCAGCATGGAGATGGTCAACCTCCTCCCTCAGACCAGAGAGCTGCCTGCAAATCGGGCAGCAACGCAGCCTCCAGAACATATCCCAGAAGACTGCCTCTCCACAGCCTGTGCATTGCCCCACTCCCTACATATCTGTCTCCCTTCCTCTTTAAGATTTGTTTTTCTTTTTTTAATGTGTGCAAGCATGTGAGAGTCTTT
Organism: Neoceratodus forsteri; assembly: GCA_016271365.2. Taxonomy (NCBI): domain Eukaryota; kingdom Metazoa; phylum Chordata; order Ceratodontiformes; family Ceratodontidae; genus Neoceratodus; species Neoceratodus forsteri. The sequence goes on along the minus strand of CM028130.1, from coordinate 638,999,045 downwards.
ATCCCTATTCAGTATGCTGTTTCTTTAAGGATATGAACAGGTGTATGTCCTTTGCACTTTTGGGGAAGTGGTGTCAGAAATCCTGATATAAAGGAAATTATGCACCTGGGCGCAGTGGGTGGGGAGCAGGGTGGTGGGACTAAGCCCGTGCTCCTCCAGAAACAATCAACTACAACTCTGTCCCACCGCCCTGATGAGTGCCTTCCTTCCTTTCAGACACCTATTTCACAGAGTTCAAAGTAACAGGTCTAGTCACAAATGACTGCAAATATTCTCCCAGCTCAGTTTCCTCCCTGGCAAATAAAAGTTGCATTAAGAAAAGTCAACCCCAAAAACAGAGAACCACAGCACTGACAGCTACTTACACAGGCCCCAAAATTAAGAATTTAATTCAGTGTACTCTATTAAATCACCTCCTAGCTTTAAGGAAGCTGGTGACTGCTCTCTGTCTTTCAGCTCCAGCAGAGATAGTCCTTGAGCTTTCTAATGCTCTAGCAGGCCGGTTACTGGATCTGCACATTTCCTCAGGCTAAATACAGGCTAAGTACAATAGCTGCTTCCTATACATGACCTAAGGAGGAGGAGGAGCTCAGAACTGGCAAACGATGTTTCAGAGCATTAAAAAGTTCCAGTTTACCTAGCATGCAATTGAATCTGCCCCAGAGGATTCCTGTCCACTACATCATAGTAAGTAAGTAAGTAAATCTTTATTTCTAACCCCCAGGAAATCTTACTGTATTCTGACATATGCAGTATGGTCCCACCATAGTACTGCCCCGGAACTGAAAAGGTAAACAGAACCTATGCAAATGATAGAATGCTAGGCTCAAGCTCAGTTTTCAAACCACTGTCTCTAGTAAACAACTTACCAACCGTCAGATTCTTCACTCTTCTTCACTAGTCAGACACCTTGGAGAATCCTTTGCATCTTTACTGAAGATCATTTTACTTTCTCAGTTTTTACTGTTTAAAAGTTATTTGTTTTTGAATCGCAGTCTCTGGTTTACAGGTAGACTAGTTTAGATTAGCAGATATTTGATAAGTTCTTAGTTTCTTTCCGGTTTCGCAGTTGGGAACCAAGATTTTTATTTTCTTCCTTTTGATAAGGTAATTCTTAAACATTTTCTATTTTCTGTGGTAACGCTACCGGGCTAAACCTCAGTTCATTCTTTGGTCATTGAACCAACTTAAAAAAAAAAAAAAATACTTTGTCTAAAAGGGGTTTATCAAATTTATGTTGGCTATGTCTCAGACTCCCAAGAAAAGAACTGGTCCAACAGGTTTCCAGCACTGTACTCAGTGTGGGGAAACTTTTGCTAGGGCTGATCCCAATCTTATGTGTATGTTCTGTCTTGGGTTTGACCACTTAAAGACAGATTGTGAGATATGTAAAAATTGTCCTTAGCCAACTCTGGACAGGCGTGTGAACCAATTGAAGGAAAAGATGTCTGAAACAACCGCTGACCCAGTTACGGACAAATCTCCTGCCTCAGAAGTTACTGACGAACCAGACAACACACCCTCTGACCAGAGTACTGGTTCACAGGGGAAAAAAAACATACCGTTGAACAGGCCACTGAACCAGCAACCACAGGTAAGAAAAAAGAGGAAGGAGAAACATGGGCCAAAAGAACCGCAACCGTTGAACACAACGGCTCCGACCGCAGAGGAGATAGCTAATGCGATCTGGATTATTCAATCCCTTCAGTCTCCTGCCGGTTCGGTTCCACAGTCCTCTGTTCAGATCCTGCGGTTCTGCCCCAGCTTCTTCCTCAGTTACCGGTCCCCGTAATTTTAGAGCTCAGGGCTTTGGGGACGATGAGGACGATGATTATGATGAGGATGAGGACCTAGGGGAGTCTCTGGAACCAGATGTTTCCCCTGATCACCAGCATTCTGACTCCTCTGATAAGGGGTCAGAGGACTTCACTACCCTGTTTGCATTTATGCAGCAGGTTGCTCAAACTTTGGACATCCCCACTCAAGAAACAACTGAGGAGGAGGAGGCCAACTATGTAGAGATGATGGATGTGGCTCCAGCTAAGAGGCTTTTATTCCCCATCCATAAATCTCTCAGAAAACATGTGCTCAAAATTTTACAGACACCAACTTCCATTCCTCCAGTAGACAGGAAGCTAGATAAAAAGTATTGAGTGGTCAAACCTAGTGCGGAATTCCTATTTGGGCACCCTAGCCATGAAGGGGTGGTACAGACTGCTGCCTGTGATAAGGCTGGTATACCCCTGGCATCCCATCCTCCTGATAAAAATTCGAGGAAGATGGACTCAATGACCAGAAAGATTTACATGGGTTCTTCTCTGGCCATTAGACAGGCCATCTACATTATGTAGCCAGGGTTCAAAAGAGCTTGTGGAGACCAGTAGAAGAGATTTATGAGTCCTGTCCAGCATCAGTGGCATCTGACCTAGTAGAAGCTGCCAAAAGAGGCATTGAGACATCCAAATTCCAATTCAGAATGGCTGTGCATGCCAATGATACTGCAGCCAGGTTCATGGCTACCTCTGTATCCCTGAGGAGATTTGCATGGTTTAGGACTACCAATCTCTCTCTCAGGACACACAAATGAAATCTCTGGATTTCCCTGGTGACCCTCCATCCCTCTTCGGCCAGCAGACCGAGGCCTATATGAAGAAGATGGATGAATATAAGGTGGCTTATAGAAATATAGCTGCCAAGGAAAAAGCAGCTACCTCACAGAAATAGCAGAACAGAGGAGGGAGAGCAAGGCCTCACTACAGGACTTTCTTCCAAACCCAAGCCCTTCTGGCCTATCAACCCGAGAGGGGCTATTTCAGGGGCAGGGGTAGAAGGGTTACTGGTAGGGCTGGACCCAGTCCTCAGTTGACCCCACAAGTGAAGCAGACCCCCTGAAGAGTCTGCCAAAGTCACCTCCCCTCTCCCAGTAGGGGGCAGGCTCGCCTACTGCCTCCAGACCTGGCAATCAATAACTACGGACAAGTGGGTCATGGAGGTAGTGGACCAAGGCCTTACCCTCAGCTTCAAATCTTTGCCCAAGCTGAGGGCAAGAGTCTACAGTCCTCCTTCTCCATCAGAAGCCCAACTACTGGAGGAGGATTTAAGAAAGCTGTTGCAGGACAAGGCAGTAGAACCCGTACCCCTGCTTCAAAGGGGAAAGGGATTCTACTCAAGGTACTTCCTCACAGTAATGGAAATGGGAGTGGCGACCCATTCTGGATCTCAGACAAGTAAACAAATACCTGATAAAACTTAAAATTCTAGATGGTCACTCTGTCAACCATCGTACCCACACTCAGACAAGGGGACTGGCTGGCCTCAGTAGAGTTGAAAGATGCCAATTTCCATATTCCCATCAGACCATCACACTGAAAATTCCTCAGGTTCAGGCTTACATCAGGCCACTACCAGTTAAGAGCAATGCCTTTCAGCCTTTCCTCGGCACCAAGAGTGTTTACAAAGTGCCTGGCAGTGGTAGTGGCACACCTCAGAAGGCAGGGTTACAGTCTTCCCCTACCTAGACGACTGGCTGGGCCAGTCTCCTCAGCAGGTTTCAGATTCCCTAACCTTAGTTCAAAGGGTTCTACAGTCCCTAGGGTTCCTCCTAAACCCCAAAAAGTCAGTGTTGACCCCAGTCCAGCTACTGGACTTCATGGGACAGAGCTAGACACGATAGCAGGAAAGGCCTTTCTCCCCCAAGGAAGGGTGGAACCATTAATTCAGCTGACCAGCTCTTTCCAATTGTCCAGTCCCAGGCTAGCAAGGCACTTCCTCCAGCTAAAAAGCCACATGGTGACCACAACTGCAACGGTTTCAGGAGCCAGGTTCCAAATGAGGGACATTCAGTTCCACCTCAGGTCTTATTGGTCACAAAAAAGGGACCATTTGTCCAAACTGGTACCAGTCACCAAATCTCTACTCTTAGCACTCCAGTGGTGGCAGGAAAGAGAAAACCCTAAGGCAAGGTGTACTTTTTCTTCAACAGCTTCCCTCAGGGATATTGATCACAGATGCCTCCCTCCTAGGGTGGGGAGCACACATAAGAGAGCAGACAGCTCACGGGACTTGGATCAGAAAAGAGAGCCTCCTTCATATAAACCTGCTGAAGCTCAAGTCAGTGCATCTGGGGATCCAGTCTTTTGCCTTGGTACTCGAAAGCAAGGTTGTGCAAGTCAGCACAGACAACACAACCACTATGTACTATATAAACAAGCAAGGGGGCACACGGTCCTCCCCCTGTGTACAGAAGCCATGCTGATATTGAAGTTGGCTTATTCTCTGAATCTCTCTCTAACAGCTGTGTATCTGCCAGGGAAGGACAATGTCTTAGCAGATACCCTGAGCAGAATCAGTCAGAACCACCATGAATGGACACTGAACAAACGGGTTCTCCAAACAGTGTACAGAAGGTAGGGCACCCCAGAGGTGGACCTGTTTGCAGCCCCAGACAATCACCAGCTACCACAGTTCTGTTGCAGGCCTCCTGCAGTGGGAACAATGCCAATGGATACACTACTGATAAACTGGATGGGGAAGTTATTGTATGCATTTCCCTCATTCCCTCTACTTCTCAGAGTTCTAAACAAACTCAGGACACAGCCAGCAACCATGATCCTCATAGCCCCAAACTGGGCCAGACAGCCATGGTACTCCCTGCTTCTGCTTCTGTCAGTGAGCAGACCAGTAGCCCTACCCAGGAGGCACAATCTCCTAACATCCTCACAAGGCAGAATCCTTTACCCCAACCTACAGCACCTCAGACTCAAGGCCTGGCTCTTGAAGACATAGAATATGCTGACCTTAGGTTGTCAGAGAGGGTTTTTAAGGAGCTCAGAGGCTCCAGAAAACCTTCCACAAAGCAAACCTGCTCTTCAAAATGGAAGAGATTTTCATTCTGGTGCCAGCAGCAGGAGATGGTCAGTACTCAAGCCAGCACATCAGTTGTACTGGACTATCTGGTGCACTTTCATTCTCTTGGCCTCAAGCCCTCTTCCTTAAAGATTCATCTAGCAGCAGTCTCAGTCTATCTCTCAGCTGGTAAGAAATCTTCCCTGGCTTCAAATCAGGGTTTCAAGAAATATTTTAAGGGGTTTTTGCATTTGCACCCTCCACACAGGGAGCCCACTCCTGCATGGGATCTGAACATCTATATTGGACAATTGATGCAGCCTCCCTTTTAACCCATGTTTTCAGTAGAGCTGAAGTACATCACCTGAACAACTATGTTCCTAATAGCCATCACCTCGGCCAGAAGGATCAGTGAGTTACAGGCTCTGTGTACAGAACTGAATTACATCTCCTTTCACAGAGACAAAATAGTACTGAGGACAAACAGAAAGTTTTTTCCAAAAGTAGTGTCTGATTTTTACCTAAATCAGCCTATCACCTCGCCACTCTTTTTCATTGACCATTCCAGTTCAGGAGAACGCAGCCTACACAGCTTGAATGTCAAGGGAGCTATCAGCTACTACCTTGAGCACATTAAGGATCATAGACAGGAAAGGACTCAGTTGTTCCTGACCTGTGGAAAGGTAGGAAAAGGAAAACCTGCCTCAAAGAGAACCATTGCCATTGGATTGTTGCCTGCATTCAGTTTTGGTACAGCAAGGCGGGCAAGGAGCCCCCCTGTTGGCCTCAGGGCCCATTCCACAATGGGCACAGCTGCTTCCATAGCAGCTGCAAGAGACATACCTCTGTTAGAAATATGTAAAGCAGCTACCTGGAAAACTGTTCACACATTTGTCAAGCATTATAGCCGGGATATACAGGCCAGGAGTGATGCTAGATTTGGCACAGCAGTACTACAGAGCTTGTTCCCTAAATAGGTTCTGTACTCACCTCCAAAGGCACTGCTTGGGTAGTCTGCATATGTCAGAATACAGTAAGATTTCCTAGGTTTAGAAGAAGACATTACTTACCATAGTAATCTTGTTTCTTCCAAGGGAATCTTACTGTATTCTGAACTCCCATCCTTCCTCCCCTGCTAGAACCTGGGGGCGCTGCACTACAGATCTTTAACTGTGGTAGACTCCTGGACTGTTTTTTCCCCTTAGGCCATCTGTAACCTGAGTTTTAGAGATTAATGCCTATTGCTTTTCAGATGAGGGGATGTTTATAGGAGGAGTGAATTGTTATTGTTTTCTGATTAGTATTAGATAGTACAGAACACATCCTATGCAAGCTTCATTAGACTCTGATGGTTGGTAGGTTGTTTACCAGAGACAGTGGTTTGAAAACCAAGCTCAAGCCTAGCATTCTATCATTTGCATAGGTTCTGTTAACCTTTTCAGCTCCGGGGCAGTACTATGGTGGGACCATACTGCATATATCAGAATACAGTAAGGTTCTCTTGGAAGAAACAAAATTACTGTGGTAAGTAATGTCTTCTTATCCAGCACTCAATCCCGGAGGCTCTGGGCACTTTACAAAGAGGTGTGAGAACATACAAAATTACATACAAAGAGTACAGGGGTCAGTAACAATTACAAAACCATTAAAATAAATAATAAAATCAATTCTGCGCTAGTTAAAAATGGCTTTTTAAAAAGGTGTGCCTTCAGCCCCTCTTGAAACCCTCCACTGATGGGGCCTCCCTTAGAGATCTGGGGAGCGAGTTCCAGAGGGCCCGGGCCAGACATCTCAAATGCACAGTCTCCTGAGTTTTTCAAACAACATGAAGTTTTGCTATATTATGACAGTAGCAGTTTGATCCAGCACTAGAACTGCTCCGGAGGTGAAATGGTTAATACCATTCCAAAATAGAACTTTGAGCACGAGCTCTAAGAAGCAGCTCTATCTGTGTAATTTCAAACCTGAACTGTCAGATTCTTTACTCCGCCTCAGTGAACAGTCGCTCCGGAGATTTCTCCTACTGCTCGGTTCATTTCTTGGTTTAAACAGTGTTTTCTCGGTCCGATTCAACCGAGAATAGTTTTAGTTTAACCGCAAAACCGTTCGGTTCAAGCTCTGTCTGTGGTAATCGTAAGTAATTAAAAGGTTTTGTCTGTGTGGAACTTGTAAGTTTATCGGTTCGGTTTTGAACCGATCAGCTGGGTTTAAAACTCATTAATTTTAAAGTTTAACATTTTAGAGTGCGGTTCCCGGTTCTTATCGGTTCTAAAAAAAACGGATTTTATTACGTTTTTTTCCAATACCCGTGACACGGTTGGGAACCGATAAGGGTGTCTTGCCTGGCACTGCCGTTTAAAGGGCAAGTTTTCTGGTTAGGCTGGCATTATGTCTGAGAAACCCAAAAGAAAAACCGGGCCCACTGGGTTTCAACACTGTGATGTCTGTGGGGAAGTCTTTGCCAAGGCTGACCCACACACCACATGTGTGTATTGTCTGGGGTTTGACCACCTCCAGTCAGACTGCCAGATATGTAAGAATTTCCCTGCAGCCACCCTGGAAAAGAGATTGGGCAGGCTCAGGGAACGAGAGGCCAAAAAGTCCGCTGACCCGGATGGCCAGCCCGGTTCGGTGCCAACCGAACCGGAGGGAGTGCCCTCTGACCAGGGCGAGACTTCCTCGGGCAAAAAGAAAAGCTGGTTCTGAGGAACCAGTTCCAGTAAAGAAAACAAGAAAGTCAGCAGGTTTGGAGTCCAAAATCCCTTCTCCAACTGCTGCAGAGATAGCAAAAGCCATACAAATTGTCCAGTCACTGTCTCAGGTTCCGTCCGAACCGCCACTATCTGGCAAAAGGTCGGTTCGTCCGGTTCCAGTGGTTCAGGAATATGATGTTGAGGAGTTTTATGAACCAGAGGAGGGGGATGATTATGAACAGTATGAATGTGGCTGGGAAGGTCTGGGTGTGCCCATTGAACCGGACATTTCCCCAGACAGACCTTTAGAATCTCCCCCTATGCTATCTGAGTCCCCATCTCATTTTATGTTTTACAAAAGTTGCTTGAAACCTCCAGCTTCCTTGGAAGAAGCTGTGGATGAGCAAAGGGAGCCTGATTTTGTAGAAATGATGGATATTCCAGAGTCTAGGAGACTGTCTATTCCTTTGCATAAGTCTTTTAGGAAGCAAACAATAAAAATTTTAAAAGCTCCTAATTCTGTGCCTCCTGTAGATAAAAAGATGGACAGAAGGTACACATTGTCAGGTCCTGATACAGAATTCCTTTCTCAGCAATGCAGTCATGTTGAGTAGTTCAGGCTGCAGCCTGTGATAAAGCTAATATTCCCTGGCTTCACATCCTCCTGACAAGGATTCCAGGAAGATTGATGCCATGTCGAAAAACAGTATATGGCAGCCTCTCTGGGACTCAGGCAAGCAAATTATATGGCTTATGTAGCTAGGTATCAGAAATCTAGATGGATACTGTTATGGAATTAGCCAAGCAAGCCCATGGCCAGCTGGCTAACGAACTAGAACAGGTGGCTGCTGATGGCATTGAGGCTTCTAAGGTACAGTTTCATGCTGCTGTGGATGTTAATGATGTTCTCTAGGGTCATGGCCACATCTGTAGCTTTCAGTAGGTTGGCCTGGCTCAGGTGCACTAGCCTGTCACAGGATACCCAGACTAAGGCCATGGATTTTCCTGTGGTGGGAAATTCTCTGTTTGGGGAGCAGACAGAGAATTACATGAAAAAGATGGATGAATATAGGACTACTTACAAAAGTGCCCAAGCTAAGGAGCGGCAAGCCACTCCCCAGAGGCATACCCCCAGGGGTAGGGGTAGGCCTTTTCACAGGCCTTTTTATCAGACTCAGGCCTCTTCTGCCTATGCTCAGAGGGGCTTCTTCAGAGGCAGAGGCAGTCGAGGGGTGGGCAGGCCTGCTCCCACCCCTCAGCCTAAAGCACCTGCTAAGCAGGCACCCTGATGGGGTGCCCAGGGCCGATTCTCCTTTACCGGTAGGGGGCAGGCTGGCTTACTTCAGTCAGAACTGGGCTTCTTTAACCTCAGACAAGTGGGTTCTGGAGTAGTAAGCCAGGGTCTGGTTCTCAACTTCAAAAAAGTTTCCCAAGTTGAGAACCAGATTTTTCTACCAAGTGCGTCAGAGACCCTTGCTCTAGAAGCAGAGGTCTCAACCCTGTTGGCTCTCAGAGCAGTGGAAGGGTTCCTCCCTGCACCAGGGCAGGGGTCTGTATTCCAGATACTTCCTTACCCCAAAAAAGACAGGAGAATGGCGGCCCATATTAGACCTCAGATATCTGAACAAGCATCTTTTGAAACCAAAGTTCAAAATGGTAACTCTGGCAATGATTTTACCCTCCCTAAGGCCAGGGGACTGGTTAGCCTCCCTGGACCTCAAGGATGCCTATTTCCACGTCCTAATCAGAAGCTCCCATTGAAAGTACCTCAGATTCGAACTACCCTCAGGTCATTACCAGTTCAGAGCAATGCCCTTCGGCCTCACCTCTGCCCCAAGGGTATTCACAAAGTGTCTGGCAGTGGCAGTGGCAGTGGCTCACTTAAGGAGGCAAAGGATTGCTGTTTTTCCCTGTCTAGACGATTGGCTCATCGTAGGCCAGTCCCCAGAACAGGTAAAATCTCACCTGCAAGTCACCCAGCAGCTTCTCACCTCCCTGGGCTTTCTGCTAAATCTGCCAAAGTCGGTTCTGGAACCAGTCCAGTACTCACCTTTATAGGGGCAGAGTTGGACACAAAGCTAGCCAGAGCTTTTCTTCCTTAGAAAGGGTGGCGAATTTGGTGGCTCTGGCCTCCTCCTTCACTCTGCAGGTCTCTCGACCAGCAAGACACTTTCTGCAGCTCCTGGGGCACATGGCTGCATCCACAGCTGTTGTGCAGGGAGCAAGATTTCAGATGAGAGACATTCAGTTTCACTTGAGAACCTATTGGTCTTAGAGGAGAGACCCCCTTTCCAAGTTGGTCCCAGTGACTCGAACCTTGATCCAGCCCTCCAGTGGTGGCAGGATCAGAGCAATTTAAGATTGGGGTCCCTTCATTCCCCTGCTCACAATTTGACTCTCACTACAGATGCTTCCCTTCTGGGTTGGGGAGCCCACATGGGCAACCTTTCCACTCAGGGAGTGTGGTCCCCCCAGGAATCTCTGCTCCACATCAGTTTGCTGGAACTCAGAGCTGTCTTTTTAGCTCTTCAAGCATTTTCTGCATCTGTCAACAACAAGGTGATACAAGTCAGAACAGACAACACCACAACAATGTGGTACATCAACAAACAGGGGCACTCGGTCTTCGGCCTTGTGCACCGAGGCAATGAAGTTGTGGTCTCTGGCCTATTCCCTGAACACTTCCCTCATAGCAGTTCATCTTCCAGGGAAGGACAATGTCCTAGCAGATGCTCTCAGCAGGATTTCCCAGGGCCATCACGGATGGTCCCTGGATCCTCAAGTGCTGGGGATAGTCTTTGCCAGATGGGGCACCCCTCAGATAGATCTTTTTGCAGCCCCAGACAATCACCAACTTCCTCTGTTCTGTTGCAGGCCTCCAGTGTTGGGCTCAGTCCCCCTGGATGCCCTTCTTCTGGATTGGGCGGGGAAGTTTCTTTATGCTTCCCCTTCCTCTCCTATTCAAAGTATTAGTCAAAATCAGATCTCAGCCTTGCAGGGTGATTCTGATTGCCCCGGATTGGGCCAGGCAGCCCTGGTACCCACTCCTTCTGTCACTGACAATCCATCTTTCCCTTTGCCTCCCCAGGATTCACAACCTATTAACTTGTGCCCAGGGAAGGGTTTGGTATCCGGACCTCAATCCTCAACCTCAAGGCCTGGCTCTTGAGGAGTTAGAGTTGCTGATTTACACCTCTCTCAGGGTGTTCTTGAAATCTAAAGGCTTCCTGAAAGCCTTCCACTAGAACTACTTATAGTTCTAAATGGAAAAGGTTTTCCATTTGGTGTGCTGGAAAAATATTTCCCCAGAATCTGCTGATTTGCCCATTGTATTAGATTACATGGTCCATCTTAATTCCTTGGGTCTCAGACCAGCTACCCTGACAGTCCATTTGGCAGCTGTCTGCTTTTGTTTCAGCAGGAAAGTCATCCCCTCTTTTCACTCACCCTGTGTTTTCCAAGTTTTTTAAGGGATTACTCCATACTAATCCACCCTCTGGAACCGGCCCCTGCCTGGGACCTTAATGTTTGTATTGCCCAGTTAATGCAACCCCCTTTTGAACCTCTGTTTTCTGCAGAGCTTAAGTATCTAACTTGGAAAACTGTTTTTCTAGTGGCTATCACTTCTGCCAGACGCATAAGTGAGTTGCAAGCCTTGTCAGTGGAGACTGACTTTATTTCTTTCCACAGGGATAAGGTAGTCCTTAGGACTAATAGGAAGTTTTTACCTAAGGTGGTTTCAGATTTCCATCTTAACCAATCTATCTCCCTTCCAGTATTTTTCACTGATCACTCCTCTTCTGGTGAGAGGAGGTTGCACAGCCTGCATGTTAAGAGAGCTCTTAGTTACTATATAGAGCGTACCAAAGGTCAGAGTTCAATCCTCCAACTTTTCCTTACCTATGGTGAAGTTGGGAAAGGCAAACCTGCCACTAAGAGATCAATAGCCAGGTGGATTGTCTCTGTATCCAATTTTGTTATCAGAAACTGGGCAGAGATCCCCCTCTGGCTTGAGGGCTCACTCTACCAGGGGTACAGCTGCTGTAGCTGCTGCCAGAAACATCCCTATATTAGAGATATGCCAGGCTGCTACTTGGAAAACGGTACACACTTTCACCAAGCATTACTCCCTGGATGTCCAGGCCAGGAGAGATGCTCGGTTTGGCACAGCTGTTCTTCAGAGCCTATTCCCTAAGTAGGTTCTGCCCCTCCTCCATGGAGGTACTGCTGTGTAGTCTGCTACTGTCATAATATAGCAAGACTTCATTATTTTATTTAGCTTTTGTTGACCGGGTAAGTGCACTAGACAAATCCTGCCTATTTTCAGGCAGATGAATGCCAACTGACCTTGAACCAGATTAAGCTGTTGGTGGTATTTTTAGTGAATGAGGGAAATTTGGCCAGGACACCGGGGAAATTCCCCTACTCTTTTCGATAAGTGCCATGGGATCTTTAACATCCACCTGAACTACCACCAATCCAGGCAGATGGGACCTCGGTTTAACGTCTCATCCGAAAGACGGCACCTCAGAAATGCAGCACCCCTCTCATGCTGCATTACAGTGTCAGTACTGGGGTATTAACCCAAGTGCCAGATGTGGGAACTGAACCCACAGCCCTCTGATCTCCGGCCTCAGAGGCGAGTGTACCTACTGAGCCACTGACACTGCTACATGTTGTTTGAAGAAAAAATTACTCACCTTAGTAATGTTGTTTCTTCTAATGGAGTCTTGCTATATTATGACCTCCCCCCCAGCCTGCCCCTCTCAGAACTTCTACTTGGGTGGGGTGCGGGCAACTTAGTGTGGGCACTATTTTGTGCCCTTTTAGCGTTTCTCCCTTTTTGGGGTTTGGGGTGTGTTTTATTATACTGTTGTTTTATTTTCAGGTTGTTAGAATTGTATTAGTAGTTCTGGTCCCCTGACTTGAGTCTTGGGTGTTGGGACCAGCAATGGTTGTTAGTATTTAGGTAGCCATTTGGCTAGTGTAGGTTACAGCTTCCACACAGACCTTAGTGAGTTTTTGCTCGTAAAGATCTGACAGTTCAAGTTTGAAATTACACAGATAGAGCTGCTTCTTAGAGCTCGTGCTCAAAGTTCTATTTTGGAATGGTATTAACCATTTCCCCTCTGGAGCAGTTCTAGTGCTGGATCAAACTGCTACTGTCATAATATAGCAAGACTCCATTAGAAGAAACAACATTACTAAGGTGAGTAATTTTTTCTTCAGCATGGCTCTCAGAACTGGCCGGGGGCCCTCGGTGGAGGAGTGGAGTGAGTGCATCGGGAGGGTGGGGTCAGGAGGTCACACTGGTTGCTAGTGCCCAAGCTATAGAGGGCCTTACTGGTGAACAAGCCCACCCTGAAGATGATCCTTCATCTATCACTCAGCCAATGCAGGTCACGCAGGGCCAGGGTCATATGACAGGACCTGTGAAGGCCCGTCAGCAACCTGGCCTCTGCATTTTACACCAGCTGCAGTTGACAGAGGGTCCCACCACTGACCCCGAATTAAAGAGCATTACAGTAGTCTAGTCTTGACATGACAAAGACATGTACCAGCACAGGCAGGTCACCAGGAGGAATTAGGGATTTAATCTAGGTAACATTCCTTAAATGGTAAAATCCACTCTGAACGATGGATGACGCTTGAAATTCAAGCGTCAAACCGTTGTCAAGGATGATGCCCAGATTTCTCACCCTAGTGGCTGTCACCAATGAAGTAGGGCCAAGGAACAACCCTGTTCAACCTGGTGGCTTCCTGACCCGGTGGCAGCCACATCACGCTGGTGACCAAGCTCGATCACCAGTACCTCTGTCTTATCCAGGTTTAGTCGCAGCCAGTTATAGGACATTCAGTCTTGGATCTCAGCTAGGCATTTATTAAGCACTTCCATGGCATTATTTGTGTGGAGCAAAAGACATATACAGCTGAGTATCATCTGCATAACAGTAAAAACCCAGACTGCAACATCTAATGAGCTCATCCGGGGTAGCATGTACACCACAAACAACACTAGTGACAAGATCGAGCCTTGAGGAACTCCACAGGGCAGGGGATTTGGAGAGGAGGTGAAACTCCCCATCACTACCAGCTGCGTCCTGACCATGAGCTAGGACTCAAACCAGTTGATGACAGTACCAGTGATTCCACATTACTCTCTAAGGTGTTTAGAAGCACCATGTGGTCCGCGTTGTCAAATGCTTAGGAGAGCTCTAGGAGAATGATAATTGACCAATCACCTCTATCTCTCACCCTGAGGAGGTCATTTTGCATCCTGACCAATGCCATTTTGGTGCTATGCCTTACCCTAAACACAGACTGGAATGGCTCATAGGTCTCAAAGGCCACTAAATGTGCCTCGAGCTACAGAGCCACCACTTTCTCAACAACCTTTCCCAAAAATGGGAGGTTAGAGATATGGTGATAATTCACTAAGATGTCAGGGTCGAGTGATAGTTTCTTCAGAAAGGGCTTCACCAACACCTCCTTCAAGATGTCAGGGAAGAACCCCTCTGAGAGTGAACACCGGACTATCTTGGCAAACACAGGACCAACAGACTTGGCATATCCCACTAGGAGATGAGTCGGACCTGGGTCCAGTTCACAAAAGGTAGGCTGCAACTTCAAGGTCACCTCAACGACCTCAGCCACCCCACTGGCTGAAACTTACCACAAATAATGAGTGCCTCTGCCTACGCAAGGCCCACTACTGCTGGGATGATCTTGCCCCACTGGTGAGAGCCTAGACCAAATAGAGGACATCCTGTCAGAGAAGAACTTAGCAAACTCCTCGCACAAAGCAACTGAAAATTCTCTTTTTGGCTGCAGACAGACAGGATGAAGTAACCTGTCCACAATCTGAAAGAGCAGAGGTCGTCTGTTCCTCCCTTCGGCAATCTCTCTGGACAGGAAACTCTGCCTTCTTATGGTTGATTGCCCTTTAATAATCACTGTAGTGAACTCTGAAAGTCAGTTTATCCTCCTCAGAGTGGGTCCTCCACCAGCAACGCTTCAGCTTCTGACCTTTGGTCTTCATTTGCTTAAGAACCCCTATCAAACCACTGGGGTCTCAAGTAAGAAGACCCGGGTTGTATATGGACCAATGCGATGGCATCGAGTGCCTTGGAGACAGCACTATTATAGGCTGTCACTGCCTCGCCCATGCCAATCGCACATGCAGTACTCACACCAGAAAAGTCCACTACCGCCAAAAGTCCCTCTGGGGACAATCCCCTCAGTGGGTGATAGTGGACTATCTCAACAGGGGAAGGACTATTGGGGGGGGCCTCGAATGAGACCTCCACTGCATAATGATCAGACCAAGTGACTGGATCAATCCTGAGAGGTCAGTGACCCCAACCTTCAGTGAAAATACCAAGTCCAAGGCATGGCTGTGGTGGTGAGTCACAGAAGCAACTACTTGTGTGATGCCCAGTGACATCATTATCTGGAGGAAGTCCTGCCCAAAGTGGGAGAGTTCATCGTTGACCCAGGCATTAAAGTCACATACAGTCAGCCATCTGGGGAATGCCATCACCCTATTGGTGATGAAGTCCGCGACTTCCTGCAGGAATTCCCCCTTGCACCCAGGGGGACGGTACATGAAGAGAATCCTGCAGCATGCACCTGGACCCCCACGCACATCCATGCATTGAAACGATGAGGTAGAACCCACTGGGTGCATGGAGAAGCTCAAGCTGGATCTAAAACAGATGGCCACACCCCCACCCCTGCATTCCCTCCTCGGGCAGTGCACTACAGAATACCCAGCTGGGACCGACACCTCCAAAACTAGACCTGCATCATCCCCAAGCCAGGTTTCCATAATGCAAGCCAGACTGACCAAGGAAATCAAGTTCACTATCATGTGATAAGGGTGTGGCTGTAGTTTGCTAGATAGAATTTGGCGTAATTTTGTTACACATCCAAGAAGGCTGCATAGAGTTGGTTGCGATTAGGTACACTGGGGTTTAGGCTTGCAAAATCTTATGAACAATAAGAAAAAGTGCTGTAACATTAAAAAGACTACAGCCAAAATGTAACAAGAGTAGTGCTTCATCAAATGAAGATTACTAACCAATAAAAAATAAAACTGCAGATCAATATCTGTACAGAGGGAGCTCAAGCCTGGTTAAAGTGAAGTGTAAGGCTGACAATATGGAGACAAAGACAGTAGTTTCACTGAAAATGCTGACAGCTGCAATTACAGATTCCTCAATGTTGCCAGTGCTGCCGCAGGAGAAATGTGAAAAGTTGACCTCCAGACAAGATATAAATAGTTTGTTTAAATTAAATTTGGATAAGAAAATAGGCCATTGATTGCCTAAGACAGATGCCATGGAGAGAGAGATTAGCAAAGACTAAAGTGAGAGTGAGACTGACCTTATAAATAAAGTGCCACAGAAACTGCAAAAATAAATGTTCAGGTTTTGGATGTACTAGCTTATGCCAATGTTAGAAGTGCTGTACAGTATGCTGTCAAGTTAAAAATCGTGAAAGTTCCATAAAAATTAAAAACTTTAGAACAAGCCATTTGGGCCAAGTGTAGGTCATTGTTAGAGCCATGAAAGAAGGAGATTTTTGTGGAATCGTTGAAATTGCAAAAAGAGTAAGTAAACAGTATTCCCAGGGGCTCAGAGCACCATACAATAAAATGTAAACATATTAAAACAAAGTCATAAAAATAAAACCAATCCAAACATAAATGTGTGCAAATACATAGTTCATTAATTCATTCTGATAACATTTGGCAGCATCAGCTCAGAAGCTTACTATATGGAGATAAAAGCTTCCTGAAACAGAAAAGACTTTAGACCCCTCTTAAAGGCTGAGCAGGTCCAGCGAGCATGAACGCTCAATCACCAGAAGATTTAAGCCTAGCCTCTGAACAGCTAGGAGGCCCACCTTGGAGGAGTGGAGGGGGCAGGAGATCTGATAAGGGGTTAGGAGGTCTCTCGGGTAACTAGGACCCAGTCCATATAGGGCCTTAAAGGTCAGCAAACTGATCTTGAAGTTGATACACCCCTTCACCAGCAGCCAGTGCAATTCACGCAGGATCAAAATTATGTGACAAGACTTGGGTGGGCCTGTCAGTATCCTGGCTGCAGTGTTCTGCACCAGTTGCATGTGCCGTAGCACACCTCCATTGCACCCCCCAAAC
The DNA here is from genome assembly GCA_016271365.2 of Neoceratodus forsteri. NCBI lineage: Eukaryota > Metazoa > Chordata > Ceratodontiformes > Ceratodontidae > Neoceratodus > Neoceratodus forsteri. The sequence continues at coordinate 638,982,344 of CM028130.1, read as the reverse complement.
CCTGTCCATATAGAGCATTACAGTAGTCGAGCCTGGACATGGCAAAAGCATGTACCAGTGAGGGCAAGTGTTCCAGAGGGATCAAGGCTTTAATCTGGGTGATATTTCTGAGATGATAAAAGCCGCTCTTGACTAAAGCTGACATATGGGCTGCAAATGTGAGCCTCTCATCTGGAGTGACCCCCAGATTCTTAACCTTAGCAGAGGCCTTCAAACTAGAAGAGTCAAGCACTATGCTTGCTGTCTCCTGAGTGACTTCTGTACACCATCAGTGACCAGGCTTAATCACCAGTACCTCCATCTTGTCTGGGTTACATCTGAACTATCTTGATGACATCCAGTCCTGAATCTCGGGTAGGCACAAATTTAGCACCTTGACTACATCCAGCATCCTGGGTACAAAAGACAAGTTCAACTGGGTATCATCAGCATAGCAGTGAAAGCCCAAGTTGTACCAAGGGTAGCACATACACCAGAAGCAACATGGGTGAAAGGATCGAACCTTGAGGCTCACCACAGAGCAAGGGCTTTGGGATCAAGGGGAAACTCCTTATCACCAGACTTTGCATCCTATCTCTGAGGCAGGACTCAAACCAGTAGTTGACCATGCCAGCAAGTCCACAGTGCTCCCTGAGATGATCCAGCAGCAACCCATGGTCCATGGTTTCAAAAGCTGAGGAAAGATAGAGGAGAACAAGAACTGACAGCTGTCCTGTATTTCTTGCCCTAAGGTCATTGTGTACCTTGACCATTGCGGTCTTAGTGCTGTGCCTTGATCTAAACCTGGACTGGAGAGGTTCATAAATGTCAAAAGCCATGAGGTGTTTCTGAGTCTGTAGTGTCTTCATCTTCTCAATACCTTCCCCAAAAAGGGGAGGTTAGAGTCCAGCATAAAATTCACCAAGCAGTCAGGGTCCAGAGATGTCCAAAATCAGTAGCACTCCCAGAAAATACTTACATGGAACAATTAAATGTGCTCCAAATTCACATTTATTTGAGCAGCTTGCTCTAAAATAAAGTCCACAGCCAAAGAACCTCGATTCTATCCAGAGATGGTTTCTTAGGGAATGACATAACCAGCGCATTTTTCAATGGACTTGGAAAGACACCACCCCCCCACCCTCAGAAAGTGAGCACTGCACTAGCTCAGTGAGCACTGGACCCAGGTACCCCATGCTCCTCACTACAAGGCATATGTTGGGCCTGGATCCAATTAACAAAAGGTGGTTTGAATCTCCGAGATCACCCCACAGACCTCGTCCACCAAAACCCTCCCAGGCCAGTGGAGGGCTCCTGTTTACAACCAGCTCATGACAAGACTTGGGTAGGCCTGTCAATATCTTTGCTGCAGTGTGTGACCTTGTTGATGGGTCGCAGAGGTAATTCCCTGTGCAAGGCTCAGTGATTCCATCAACTGGAGGAAATGTTGACCAAATCGTGAGAGTTCATCTTCAACCCATGCATTGAAGCTGCCCAATTCAACCATCTGGGTGACTTCAATACCTTCTTGGTGATGAAGTCAGCTATTTCCTGCAGGAAATCTCTGTCATGCCCCAGAGGATGGTACACAAGAAGAATCCTGCAACTGCACATGGACCTCCATGCGTGACCATGCAGTCAAACAACAAAGATTCCCCAACTGGAAATACAATGATGTTTGTCCTGGATCTAAAACAGATAGCCAATCCCCACCCTCTGGCATCCCTCCAAGACGATGAACCACAGAGAATCCATCTGAGACAGCTGCCTTCAGAACAGGACCAGCATTATTACTCAGCCACAACTCTGTGATGCAAGCCAGATCAATTGAAGTTATATAATCATATAAGGTTGGCAATTACTCTTAAATCTGTCTTGTCTGACACCCTGTTCCTGAGCAAGTACGAGTAAATATAGTTTGCAAACATGACTAATTTAAAGGGACCTTGAGAAGAACCTGCCTTGTGTTACATTATGCCATTGCTAGGTCAACAATTTTACCGAGACCAACATTACAGCAACAACTGGGACAGGTTGCTATAGTGTCGGTGTGGGACCCCAGCATTGCTTTTTGGGGGTCTTGCACCCAGCTCCCAATTCAACTCTGACTCAGAGTTGATTATTATTGTTACAGGGAGAGTTTGGGGTGGCGCCCCCGAAGAAAACAAAGTCTCAGTGAACACGCTTATACTGACCACAATTGCGGTCAACATAAAAGCGTTGCTGTAACGTCTGTCGACAACGAATTTGCCGACTGATCGTCATGGATCCGTTTGTTACTAAGGGTCTTTAGGATAGTTTTCAGGCTGCTCAACTAGTCAAGATCACTTCACTCCTTGTAGTGGTACTGCTAGTACTCAATGCAGTGTGTGTTGCCTTGGATGTATCCTTGTGAAAAGAAAAGATTGCTCAACTGCAACTGTGTTTTGTCAAGAAAACTGCCTGAGTAAACAAACCTAGCTAGTGCTCATACAATTGGGTGCCACATACCATACCACCCAGTGGTTCTCTAGCTACCTAACTGGAAGATTCCAAAAAGTAAATGCGGAAGGCTTTTTTTCTGCTGCCTTGCCAGTTGCAAGAGGAGTCCCTCAAGGATCCATCTTGGGCCCTATCTTGTTTTCTCTGTACATTAATGACTTAGATGCTAACATATCTACGTCCAATCTGCACTTTTTTGCAGATGATACTGTGTTGTATACTTCTGGCTCATCGTTATCTGAAGTCCAGGGAGTGCTTCAAGCGGACTTCGCACAACTTGAGCATAATCTAATAAAGGCAAAGCTTCTGCTCAATGCTAAGAAGACTAAAGCAATGATATTCTCCCGCAGTGCTGTCTCAGGCCCCCCCAATACCCTTGCCCAAGACTTCATTGTCATCATGCTAAACGAGCCTCTGGAAGTTGTAACCAAATTTAAATATCTAGGTATCTGGATTGACAATAAATTATCTTTCAGTGACCACGTCGAAGATGTCTCTAGAAGGTTAAAAGCAAGGTTAGGTTTCTTCTACAGAAATAGGCCCCTTTTCCCCCTTGAAACTCGAAACAAGCTTGTACAGGCCACTTTTCTCCCCCTACTTGACTATGGCGATGTAATCTATTCCTCCACCACTCTTGCAAATCTAAGTAAACTGGACATCCTTTATCACCATGCGTTACGATTCATTACCAACTCCCCTTACCGTTCGCACCACTGTGACTATATGTAGCTGTTGGGTTTGGACATCCCTTACTACTAGACGCCTGCTCCATGCTGGGCTATGAACTCTTAAACTGCTCCTGCAGAAATTGCCAAGCTATCTCTCTTCCCTTATTAGTATCTCACATAGTGCATACTCGTTAAGAAAATCTGACTTTATTATGCTTGACATACCAGAGACTTGGACTTCCTTTAGTAAGCGTGCTATTGCATATGCCTTCCCTCCATTTGGAACCAATTACAAACCGCATTGAAAACTAATCCAGCACAGTTTCAATAAACTTCTACAAGTCGCTAAGTTCAGCCAAAATAAAAGACACCTGTAACTGTCATTAAGTTTCTTCCTTCCTCATGTGTGCCATATTTATCCACTGGTAAGGTATAATTGATTTGTCATTAACTGCTTTCCCTTCCCCTTCTACTCCTGGCTTTATCTTTGCTTACGCTCCACTGCTACTCTATCAAATCACTCCTTCCCTCCCATATCAGTTGTAGACTGTTGTTTGTTCTAGCTGCCAAAATACTGTATATGTATTGCACACACCAGTCATCATGTTTCATTTATCAGTATGCGACCTGTGAGTCGCTTCCCTGTCTCATATCAATGTTTACCACCTGCGGTCACCTTATGTGGTACCCTTGTATGTATATCCAGCCTGTATCATGTAACGTGCATTTCATGTATATACTGTTATTACCTAACTGTGTTTGTACTTTAAGTGTTTATGTCACAGGACCTCCTTGTGAATGAGCTTGCTCAATGGAGTTTTCCTGCAATAAACTTGAACTTGAATACAAGAAATGAGTTCACACTTGCAGTATTAAACCTTGGGGTTCCTCATGGTTCAGTCCTTGACTCTCTACTATTCTCAGTTTTTTGTTGGAAGCTCCCACAGCACAGAGGGAAGAGTCAGCTACATAACGTTGCTGATTATACCATAGTCTACTATAGTACAATGACAGTGTCTAAGGTTAATTCAGTACTCAAGTCTGATTTCAACACAGTCTCCTCCTGGTTTGTCAACAACCACCTAACCCTTAATGCAACCAAAACTAAGGCCCTGGACACACTGGAGAACTTAAAACAGTTTAAGTGCCTTAAAATGGTTTAAATCCCCCTAGCACTATTTGCAGACAGACTACAAGCCCCTTAAAACATTTTAACAAAAGTGTTTTTAAACCCTACTAGATACCCAGCCTTAAAACCATTTTTAAAATAATTTTGGAGCTAGCGTGGTTTTACTCACAGGTCTGCCCAGGAGTAAAAACATTTTAAGCTGTAATGGTTTAACTAAAACAGTTCTAGCTGCAGTGTGTCCAGGCAAGCACAGTTCTGTGTGTTGGAGTTAACACAAAATAGTTACAAGGAGAACAGGTTTAACACTAGCAGTTTGGCCACGCTAAACCGTCATCAAAAATGATTACTGAGTATTTTGGCTGCACTGAAATGGTTTAACTAAACTGATTTTAAAACAGTTTTCAAAAACAGTTATGTAGTGTATCCAGGGCCTAAGTCTATGGTGTTAGAATCTAAGAAACATAGAATGTGATATCAGATAAGGGCTGCTGGACCCACCCAGTCTGCCCATTTTTTAAACTTCATTTTGTTGTTGTTCTTTGTTTATTTTTCTTGCAGAACTTGCTAACCCAATTCCTTTGATCCACTTTTAATCATAAAGTCAGATGGCAATGCTATTGAGCTAGTCAACATATTCAAATATTTAGGAATCTGGCTAGATGTATAACTTACATGCGGTACGCACATTTATTATATCTGAACAACCATCCAGTCCAGTCCTCTTTAACATATTTGTAGGTGACATTGCAGAGGGTCTGGAGGGAAAGGTATGCCTCTTTGCAGATGACACAAAGATCTGTAACAGAGTTGATACACAGAGGGTAGAAAAGATGAGAAGGACTTGGCAAGGTTGGAGGAATGGTCAGACATATAGCAACTTAGATTCTGATACAAAGAAGTGCAACGTAATGCACCTGAAACAAAACCCAGGAGAAGTACACAATAGTAGGGGAGATACTAACAACAACAAAATGGAAAGGGACCTGGGGTAGTCATAGCAGATGACCTAAAGGTGGAGTAAGCAATGTGAAAAGTCGGTAGGAGAGCCAGGGGACACTGGGATGCATAGGAAGGGGCATCACAAGTACAAAAAGGGAAGTGGTTATCCCTCTATACAGACAGTTGGTGAGACCCCATCTGGAGTAATGTGTGCAGTTTTGGAGACCTCATCTACGCAAGGACATAGATGGGATGGAAGCAGTCCAGAGGAGGGCAACTAAAATGGTGCAGGGTCTGCAGCAGAAACCATATGAAGAGAGACTGAGAGAGCTTAATATGTATACTCTTGATGAAAGGAGGGACAGAGGGACATGATAGAAAGTTTCAAGTACCTCAAGGGAATCAACAAAGTCCAGGAGGGTAGCATCTTTCAGAAAAAGAGATGTGTAAGAACAAGGGGGCACAATTTAAAGATAGAGGGGGGACGGCTCAGGGGTAAGGTGAGGAAATTTTTTTTCACAAAGAGAGTGGTGGATACATGGAACCGCCTTCCTGAGGAGGTCGTTAGGTCTAAAACAGTGTGGGAATTCAAACATGCATGGGACAGACATAAGGCAATTATAGTGGGGGGTTGCAGGAAGTAGGCTGTTGGTTAACTAGAATCTGCAGCTTATCCAGTAGGTAGGGAAATGGGCAGACTGGGTGGGCCAAGTGGTCCTTATCTGCCATCAAAGTCTATGTTTCTATAGGGTACTAGCTCACACTATCTCAGTGTTCACATGAGGAAGCTAGTGGTCTTCCTGTTCCTGCATTCTTCAATTGACTATGGGGACATCACATACTGTTGTGCAAACAAAACCACTCTGCTGACCCTGGATCATTCATACAACAAACTTTGCAGGTTCTTCCTTTCCTATGGTTGGCCTACCAATCATTGTCTGCTGTATGAACAACTTTATTGGCCAAGTCATTTAAGCATGCCTACCTTGTTGTACAAGTCCACACAAAGAAAGCCACTGATTAAGTTCTATCCCACCTCACACAGTCAAGCACTGCCTCCTCGCCATATGTAATAGCACCTACCTTCTCAATTTCTAACATTGAAGCATAACATTGATAGGAAGGCCTTTGCATTTGTAGCACCAGGCATCTGGAACAGACTCCAGCTCCAGATTAGGAAAGCTTCCATCTTGCCGTGTCATGATTATATTGAATAGTCATGCTCATGCTCTTTATTTGCTGCCACCCCACTTTATTAGTTTGCTTTGATTACTGCTTGGATTACTGTACCTTTACAGTTTATTTTCTTCCTTGTATATTTAGCCTGTATGTAACTATTCCTGCTGGACTATGTTAACCTGTTGATGGCTGCTGTCCTACCTAAATAAATAAAAAGTATCTATCAGTCTTCCGATATTCTTGCCACACTCATTTGATGCTGTTAATGAAAGTTTTCCCTCTTGCAACAAATATAGATTATTCAGTATCTGTAATGAATAATGAAAGACTTTGATTGGCAATTAAAATAAGTTATGTATACCTTAATTTCAGAGTTACAATAGGGCTCTTGTGAAACTGAATCTCAAAGAATACACCATTGAAGATGTTAATAGAGGTATCCGTGAAACTGCTGGTGGGCAGATAGACTTGGATTATCTCAAAACATTTTTGAAAAGGTATGAAGTCAGTTTTCATAAGCTTCCTTCTACATGATTCAATTAAATCAAGACAAAGGTTTATAAAATAATACAGTGGAGCATACAAAAAATAAGAGCACCCTAAATGATAAGTAAAAATATTCCTGTAACAGGGATGTTTTTTGACGGTATCGTTGAAAATAATTAAAATAAATGCCAAATCAGTTGTTACCATAAAATCAAACCAGGCCTAAACAATTTTTTGTGGTTACCTAATTTCTAACAGTACTGGAACTTTTTTAAACATGTTTTATTCAAACAGTACAGAACTGCTATTTCTAATAGTGTGGATATAGTTCACTATCCACACATAGGCATTTATATTAGAAATGCTGAGTCACTGAAAAATCTTCAAGTTAAGCTCCTCCCACCACCCACCTGTTATATCCTCCAGCTGCACCCGGTGATTTCAGATCTTTCTCTCCGCTGGAAGAGTCCAGTCTCCTCCTTAGCTCTGCAAGGCGGTAGGCTACCAAGTGCGCCTTTGGTGAAATCAGGGACTGAAATAAGGATTTGGCAGGCAAGAGCATATGTGTATGTATTTGATGCTTATGAACATGCATCTTAGCTATGTAATCTGCTTCTATGCATGCTTGTAATTTCTCTAATTGTAATCTTTTGCTTTGACCATATGTAATGCAGGTCCACCTTGTAAATGAGCTTGCTCAATGGTGTTTCGCCTGGATAAATAAAGATTTGATTGATTGATTGAAGAACCATGAATAGCTCCTGCATAGTGGCAATTTCCAGCAGACCAGGATCTACTTGAGCAAAGCCAGGAGTTGATATTAACACAGATAAAATGCACTGGGATGTCGTAGAAAGGGAATAAAATGAAAGGACATCAGTAATAAAAAATACAATTCTCTATAAGAATCTTGTATAAATATTAAATATCTATAAATCTGCCAGTTATATAACACTTTAATAACACAATAATTACATTAACACATTTTCATGGTAAAGCTGCTCATTAGAAAAGGTGCAGTTGGTCTAAACAGAGACCTGCAGAAGGAGGCACTTTGCCATTTGTCTTATACACTTGACAATTAATTTAAAGATGAGAGAATCTGTTAATTAAACACTACACTAACAGATGCTCCCCTCTTTTTTAAATTAAGTGACAAAGGTACAAGACAAATGGCAGAGTACCTCCTTATGTATGTCTCAGTTTAGACCAACTGCGTCTTTTCCAATGAGCAGTCTTACTTCTGCATAGGTGGATTGTATAAATTCTTCTCGTTTTTCTTTTCTCCATTTGATTTGCTTCAACTGTTTCTGTCCTTATTAGTCTATGAGTTTACAACTCTACAAAATATTTTAAAAGACTAAAATAAGTTTACTCAAAGGACAAAAAGGTATGATGGTTCATAGCGCCAATCTTTTATTTCAGGACTGGTCTGCTGCAGCTTCATGAGACAAGAATGTAAGACTTTTCCCACCTGCCTGCCCATTCGTTACCTCACTACACTGGTGCGAAAGTGATAGTGTATTTTGCAACAAGACCATTGCAGCTGCAAGCACCCCCCAGTCTCTAGTTGACATGTGGAGCATCTCCAGTTGATATTCTTGGAAGGGTTACAGTTATGCTGCTGAGACGCTCTCCCTGCCCTCACTGTCTAAGCAGCTTCAAGACACCACTCCATCTCAGTACATGATGCATGCACGCTGTAATTCATCCGCAAAGCTGCCCTAAAAGTGCTGAAATTAGCACCACTGATCCTCTTTTATTGAGAGCACCAGGTGCTACTATGGAATTTGCAGGTGCTAATTAGTGCCCAGCTCCTCCTTATTTCGAACTCTGTGAAATTGTTTCAAAACTTCTCCTTTTCTTGGGTTGCAGTGTTCCTCACAGCTCCCCACTCCCTCATTCGGCTCTACCTCATTGATGGATGAGGGACTCTGAAGACAATCTATGACTGGCAGGAGGTAAATTTAGGAGAAACACCAGGAAGTACTTTTTTCCCCCAAGAGGATTGTCAACCATTGGAATAGCCTGCCGCAAGAGGTAGTAGACTCAAAAATGTAAGGGAATTCAAACTTGCGTGGGATAAACACTACGAGCAAAAAAGGAAAAAGTCTAAGGGGGGGTAGGTATTCTGGGCAGACTAGATAGATCAAGAGGTCCCCTTCTGCCAGCAAATTCTTATATTCTTATGAAGAAGCGAAGCCAGTCTGCAGCTTCAAATGCTGCATTATGTGTTGGGGTGCACAGGGTCAGCAGCAGTTTCAGCAGTACTGCCTGATGAAATCCTTCAATAAAAACACAGAACAGGACCAGTACAAGGGTGGAAGGGGTGGTTCTTCTGGGTACCAGTTCTCTGGAGCCACGCCAAAGTCCAAAAGTGACAGGATGAGGGCCTCTGTCCCCTCCTGCTTGAATCTCCGCTGTAGCTCCTAATCGGTAGCAAACTCTCCCACTTCCTCCCACAGTGGTTTGCTATCACTTTGAACAAATGAGTCATAGACATGATGGGTTTGGGGTTGCCTCTGGAGTGAGAGACCTTATCCTCTATTAGTCACTTGAATTGCTGGAATGCATAATCTTCCATGAATCAGTTTTCACTATTGATTCATACATAAGGTTATAGGGACGGAGGCACTAAGACCCCGAGGGAGATTTTTTATTCTAGGGAGGGAGCTGATGTTAGCTACTGATGCTATCTCATGCAGGACGTACCCACAGGGTGCCGCATATTGGTCAGTAACCATCGTGGACTCTCTCATGCACCTCAGTTGTTTTCTTCCCACCATCAACTGCACACTGTGGGAGTGACAGTGGCTCAGTTGTTTTCTGCACCACTGCCAAATTGCTTCTGTTCAGCGGTATCGACTTTATTTTTGTTATTTCTGTACGTGAACTCTGAGTCGGAGAAAAAGAAAATGGGGCATAAAAAAAATGCCTGTCATGTGTTGGTGTCCTTGTGGAATGTCGATCATGATAAAGAACTGATATCAGATTTGCTGGACCTGTCTTGACCTTGAACACGATATGGATTCTTGCGATGCCTGCTTTTCCATGGACCACTACACCCTCGAAGTATGTGCACTGAAGTTGGATCATCTGATTCCCACCTTTGGAGGCAGGCAGTAAACCCAGGTAGCCAAGTACAGGTCTCTGGGCCTTTTTCCTGGGCCCCTTCCCAATTCCTGTGGTACTGTGGAAGAGCAAGGTTCTCCTCGACCTTGCCTTATGGAGGCATCAGAGGCACTAGGGGGGTGGCTATGGCAAACATCTGACTCCTTCCTGGTGGCCAGCTGAGCACCACCCTAGTCCATTTACCCTGCGCAGCAGACATCCATGGTAGCAAGTCCAAAGCTATTTGCCTGGACAACACCAGAGAACACTTCAAGTGGAGTGGTGCTGACCATGATGTCGGGCCCTATCTTGGTACCCTTCGTGGTACAGGGAATGGAACCACCACTGATGCCAAGCGGCTTCTGGTTGCAGAGGTGGAGGTGTGGATATCTGACTCTAGCAGTCCTTGAGACTCCAAGGAGGAGGCCTGTGCCAACCCTTGTGAAAGACAGGTTCTTGGCCTGACACTGGGCATGATGCTAGTGCTGTCCCCATGTTTGGTTCTGATGCCACTTGTGACATCAGACCAGCTTCCACACTACCTGTGGTGTCAGTGGCATAGATGGATTTGGGACAGATGCCAGAACTGACACCAGGTCCAGTACCAAGGATGGTGGATGCCGGGGTGGGGGGTCATATGACTGGGTCATTTGTCACCTAGGCTGGTACTAGAACCAGAACTAGTACCAGATGCCTATGCCAGGGTTCTTATTACACAATATGAGTACTCACTTTATGCGTACATTACAGATCAGGTCTGGAATGTGTTGGCATAGTTAAAGCTGCATTTATTATTCTCAGCCTAGTTCTGTCATTGGACTGGAAAAGTTATATATTTATAATCTCATATCGAAAGTGTGCACTACAGATGTCCTGACAACATTATTTTTTTTCTACTTAAGCCGAGTGTCACAAATCCATTCTGGGGGTCAGGCCCTCTGCTCCCACAGTGCCCAACCTTGAAGTGCGATTCGTGATCAGTGGACAAACAGGGACACCCTCCTGTTTCTTTTGGGTCCAAACAAAGTACCAGTCTCAAGTCCTGGGGTCAATTATGAACCCTTTTTGGCTAGTACACCCAGGTAACAGGCCCAAATATCACACTCTCTTTGGGAAAAGCAGTGCAATACTTGACCCAGCAGGCTTACAACCAGCCTGGTTCACAACCTCCTGCTGACTCAATTGAGATGCTGGTATTTTCTTACCTTGCTGGATCTTTACACAGATCCTTGTTAGCGTGGCTATGTATGGTGACACACTAAGCAATTTAACAATTATGTCAGAATTATCAATACCGTTTCACCATTCACACTCAAAATGAGAAAATGTCTCAGCAGGTTTTAAGGAAAACCAACGTTTACTAAAATTAAAAATAGTAATTAAATACAGTACATAAAACAGATACATTTTATATATATATATATATATATATATATATATACACACATTAAGGTTACAATCAGAGAAAGAAATGGAATATTTTAAATTAAAGTGCCTTGTAACTGATTAGCTAATTCTACCTTACTGTTCAGTTGGCAAGGTGTTCACACTTGATTTACCAGTCTTAGCAGACATGGTCTCTATTGAGTCCAGGAACAAAGTGTCATTAGAAGTCCAGAACAAAAGTGTCAGTCCTTTCAGCCAGCTTCACCAATATCAAAGAGGCCAGAATGTCCCTCCTATCCTGCAATGTCACTGGGTTGCTAGCATGAGGTCACACTCAGTTCTACACACTTAATTTGTAACATGCAACTGCATAGGCAAAACAGGTCAGATTACTACTTGATTGGAATCTGCAAATACAGCAATATTTTTAATTATAATAAGACAGGCTTCTTCATCAGAGTATGGTTTTATGGCGGGTTACAATATCCCTTTGATCTTTCAGAGAAACATCCTGGAAACACTTCTCATATTAGGTTGAATTTTCACAGAGGTCTATCAGAAATGGTGTCCTTCTTGGTATGCCATAAAATGTAATATTTTATGACTGGTTGCCTAGGTTCAAAGCAGTGGCTTGTTATAACCTATTTTTTATAACAGTCTCAGGAAGTTTAGCAGATAAGTGTTAGATCTTCTACAAGCCAGATGTGCTCCTTAGGTCAGTGAGAGGGCAGAGCATCTTTTTTCCTTTTAAAACAAATCCAGTGTCCCATGATGCCTTGTGTTGATTGTCATGTTTCACAAGCAGAAATAAAAAAAAAACATATATTTATAGCAAAAATATAATACAAATAATAACAGGCAGAAGGCTATTGCCACACTGAGGTCTCATCTGCCTGTTCTGGTGGTGGTTCAGTTGGATGTTAAATATCCCATGGCACTTTTCAAAAAGAGTAGGGAAATTTTTTAATAAAGGAAAAACAACAATTAATGGTACAAACTGTCAAAACTGCCCCCTCCGACCACTCTGCTCCACCAAGGAGGGATTGCTTGAGATTCCCAGGGTTCATTTGAAGAACTCTGGAGCCCATGCATTTGCTTTTGTGGCTCTTACCCTTTGGAATTCTCTCCCCCCTCCCCAAGATAAAGGGGTGCCTGACTGTGGAGAGCTTTAAATCTGCTCTTAAAACTTATTTATTTTCTCTGGCTTACTCTGATTACTAGGTTATAGATAAGGATGTTCTAATTGGTTTCACATTTTATGTTTTTAGTTTGTAAAAGCACTTTGATATCTTTGAATTGTGCTTTATATAAATAAAGCTATCATTATTATTATTATTACTAATAAAATGAAACAAAACAGACAACATTAAAAAGGCAACTAAAGTCATAAATCACAAATACAAGAAACACCCCCTGGAAATATTACAGAGGAAAAAGAAAAACAATGAAAACAAGAAAAAAGGTGGAACCCGCCCCAAGAGAAAAATTTGAAAAGGAACAACCTCCCCCAAAGGGGAAAAAAACAGTAAACCAAGAAGTTGAATGAAAAAAGGGCTCATGGGCAATGCCTCCAACAGCAGATTCAGATTGCTGGAGAGAACGTTAGCCAGTCTGCAGTGTTTTGCCTTCAAAGGTCAGATTCCACCATTCTTTGTAGCAAGGAATGATCCAGTGCCTACTGTTGTAACACATACTTCAGACAACATGAAGTCTTGCTGTATTCTGACTATATGCAGTTAGCTCCAGCACTTGAACTGCTCCGGAGAGTATAGGGTTAACTCTATGCAAAGGCATAGAATGTTGAGCTCGAGCTCGGTTTTTAAACCTCTGCCTGAGGTTCTCTGAAGTGTAACCGTCAGATTCTTTACTCCACCTAACTGTGAAGTCACTCTGGAGATCCCTCCTGTGCTTCGGTTCGGTTACAGTACAAAACGGTCATTTTTTCAAGCCCGTTTCTTCAAGAATATCGGTATTCTTTCCTTTGTCTTGGTACCATTAAGTGGTAGTTGTTGGTAGTGGTGTTTTTCCTTAGGAAATTGTTTTAGTTTTGGTTTCTTACTGGTTACAATTTCCTTCATCCATACCCCCTGTGGAAAAGAGAATGGACAGGAGGTATACTTTGTCAGGTCCTGAAACGGAATTCCTTACCAATCATAGCAGCCATGTTGGGGTAGTACAAGCTGCAGCCTATGACAAGGCTAATATTTCCCTGGCATCTCACCCCCCAGACAAGGATTCCAGCAAAGTGGATGCCATGGCAAAAAAACAGTACTGGGCATCCTCTTTGGGACTCAGACAATCTAACCACATGGCATATATTGCTAGGTACCAGAAATCTATGTGGGATATATCAACTATAGTCCGTCGTCTATATCAGCGAGACTGAAGAGACTTCTAAGTTTCTTTTATAGGGATAGAACTCTATTTAGTCTAAAGATTCAGAAATTATTGGTTTCTGCCTTATTCTTACCAATATTAGATTATGGTGACATAATTTACAAAAATGCAAAAAAATCATTGCTGTGTTCTTTGGATGTCCTGTTTAATAGTGCGTTGAGATTTGTAACAAACCTTCCATTTAGAACTCATTGTTGTGTGTTATATCAAAACTCGGGTCTCCTTTCATTATTTGATAGGCGAGACTATCATTGGAATTTACTTGTGTATAAGTCTGTACAACAGTCATTGCCTATTTTTTTGCTAAATATATTGCAAATAAGAATACAGAATCAACATAAGTTAAGATCTTCTGTCCGGAAAAGTTTTACTAGATCTAGAACTAGAACAAAATTTGGTGATAAAACAATCTCAAATTTAGTGCCTAAAACTTGGGAACAAATATCTAAAAGGTTGAAATGCACAATATTGCTACCGTTTAATCATTTTAAGTCTTTTTTAATGACTTTATATAGTAAACACTGTAATTGTTATGGATAAATTATTGACATTTAGATTTGTGTCATAACTTAATATTATATTGAAACTGAAATTGTGTATGTATGTCTAAGTGATGTTATGTTAAATGTCGGATTCAATTGCAAAAGAGATATTTGTTATCTCAATTTGAAATCCAATAAAGTTTGAAAGTCTGAATATGGTTCTGGAGCTGGCTAAGAATGCCCCCCCCCCAGCTAGCCAAGGAGCTGGAGTAGGTGGCTGCAAATGTTATAGCAGCATCTAAAGTGCAATTCCACGCTGCTGTTGATTCTAATGATGTTCATTCCAGGGTCATGGCTACATCTATCTCCATGAGGAGATTTGCTTGGCTTAAGTGTACCATCCTCTCACAGGATACCCAGGCTAAGGCCATGGATTTTCTTATAACTGTTAATTCTCTCTTTGGGGATCAAACAGAGAATGTTATGAAAAAAATTGACGAATACAGGACCACCTATAGGAGTGCTGCAGCCAAAGAAAAGCAGACTACTCCTCAGAGGCAGCAGTTTAGGAGAAGGGGCAGGCTTTTCACAGACCTTTTTACCAAGCTCAGGCCTCCTCCTCTTCTTTCCAGCAAAGGGGGTTCTTTAGAGGAAGAGGTAGATGAGTGGTGACTAGGACACCATCAGTTACCCAGTCTAAGCCCCTTGCCAAGCAGACACCCTGAGGTATCAGTCAGGGTCACCTCCCAGTCCCAGTAGGGTCAGGTTGGCTTACTACTCCCAGGCCTGGGAGTGTATTACTTCAGACAAATGGGTCCTGGAAGTAGTCAGCTAGGGACTTACTCTTGGTTTCAAAAGGTTCTCAGGAATGAGAGCAAGGTCCTTCAGTGCTCCCTCTCCCTTGGAGACAAAGGCCTTAGAGGCAGAAGTCTCCTCTCTTCTGTTTTTGCAAGCAGTAGAGAAGGTACCTCTTTGTCACAGGGGAAAAGGACTGTATTCCAGATACTTCCTTACCCCCAAAAAGATAGGGGAGTGGCGACCCATCCTAGATTTAAGGTACCTGAATAAGCATTTGACAAAACCAAAGTTCAGAATGGTGACTCTGGGAGTAATTCTTCCTTCTCTGAGACCAGGAGACTGGCTAGCCTCCCTGGACTTCAAGGATGCCTGTTTCCACATACCTATCAGACATTCCCACAGAAAGTATCTCAGGTTCGAGTTGCCCTCAGGCCATTATCAATTCAGGGCCATGCCCTTTGGCCCTAACATCTGCTCCAAGGGTGTTCACCAAGTGTCTTACAGTAGTGGTAGCATTCCTCAGGATGCAGGGCATCCTTCTGTTCCCATACCTGGACGACTGGCTCTTAGTCGGCTAGTCCTCAGACCAAGTCAATTCAGCTTTAGAGGGCACCCACAAACTTCTAGAATCCTTGGGCTCATTTTAAATCTGGAGAAGTCTGTTCTGGAGCCAGCCCAACTTTTCACCTTCATAGGGGTGGAAATAGATACTATTTAGGCAAGGGCATTTCTCCGTTTCTCAAGGGTTCAGTCATTGGTCACTCTGGCCTCCACTTTTCATCCTCTAGTATCTCGTCCAGCCAGGCACTTTCTACAACTGCTGGGCCACATGGCAGCTTCCACAGCAGTAGTTCAGGGAGCAAGATTTCAGATAAGAGATATTCAGTTTCATCTCAGATCTTACTGTTCTCAGAAAAGGGACCCTCTCTCCAAACTGGTTCCAGTCTCTCAAACCTTAGTCCAGGCTCTCCAGTAGTGGCTGGAGGAAGACAATCTTTGACAAACGGTTCCCTTTATCAGTCAAGTCCCTTCTGTGACTCTCACCACAGATGCCTCCCTGATGGGCTGGGGAGCCCATCTAGATCATCTTACAGCTCAGGGAACCTGGTCACACCAGGAGTCCCTTCTACACATAAATCTTCTTGAACTGAGAGTTGTCTTTCTAACACTTCAGACATTATCAACAGTGGTTCAAGGGAAAGTGGTGCAGATCAGGACAGAGAATACCACAACAATGTGGTACATCAACAAACAGGGAGGTACTCGGTCCTCAGCCTTGTGCACAGGGGCCATGAAGGTATGGTCTCTAGCTTATTCCCTTCAGGCTTCCCTGATGGCTGTGCATCTCCCAGGGAAAAATCAGGTCTCAACCTTGCAAGGTGATCCTGGTGGCTCCAGACTGGGCCAGACAGCCTTGGTATCCTCTACTGTTGTCAATGTCAGTAACACTGTCCTTGTCTCTTCCCAGATAATGCAGTCTCCTCACCTCCTCTCGGGAGGATTCTGTATCCCAACCTTCAGATTCTCAGGCTCAAGGCCTGGCTCTTGAAGAGCTAGAATATGCAAGTTTGCACCTCTCCCAATCAGTCCTGGATATTTTAAAAGTCAGCAGGAAACCTGCTACTAGGAAGACTTACAACTCCAAATGGAAAAGGTTTGGGTTTTGATGTTCCAGAAGGCATACTAAGCCAGAACTGGCTGATATAGCCACTGTATTGGACTATTTAGTGCATCATAACAGTTTAGGCCTCCGGCCTACTACTGTCAAGGTACTTTTAGCAGCTGTGTCTGCCTTCCTTTCTACTGGTAAGAGCTCTTCCCTAGCTTCTCATCCAGTTTTAAAGAAATTCTTCAAAGGTTTGGTTCATGTCAGTCCTCTCTTTAGGGAGCCTCCCCCTTCTTGGGATCTGAACATCTGTATTGCTCAGCTTATGCAGCCCCCTTTCAAACCTTTATCTTCAGCTGAGCTGAAATATTTGACTTGGAAAACTGTGTTCCTGGTGGCCATTACCTCTGCCAGGAGAATCAGTGAATTACAGGCCTTATCAGTGGAAACTAATTTCATTTCCTTTCATAGGGATAAGGTGGTCCTCTGCACCAATAGAAAGTTTCTTCCCAAGATGGTTTCAGACTTTCATCTGAACCAGTCTGTGTCATTGCCTATGTTTTTCCCTGATCACTTCTCCTGTGGGGCGAGGAGGTTACACGGTCTTGATGTAAAAAGGGCTCTTAGTTACTATATTGAGCATACTAAGACCCATAGGAAGGACTGCTCTCAGTTGTTTCTCACTAATGGTGAAGTGGGAAAGGACAAACCTGCTACCAAGAGGTCTATTTCCAGGTGGATTGTCTCTTGTATTCAGTTCTGCTATTCTAAACTTGGGAAGGAACCTCCCTCAGGCCTAAGGGCTCATTCTACCAGAGGTACAGCTGCTTCAGTCGTAGCAGCTAGAGATATACCTTTAGTGGACATATGCAAAGCAGATACCTGGAAATCTGTTCACACTTTTACCAAGCATTACTCTTTGGACATCCAGTCACAAAGTGATGCTAGGTCTGGCACAGCTGTGCTGCAGAGCCTCTTCCCAACATAGGTTCTGTAACTCCGTCCTCCAAGGGGGTACTGCTTGGTAGTCTGCATATAGTCAGAATACAGCAAGACTTCATGTTGTTTGAAGAAAAAGTTACTCACCATAGTAATCTTGTTTCTTCTAATGGAGTCTTGCTGTATTCTGACCTTCCTCCCTGCCTCCCCTCCTGGAACGTAGTAGTTTTGGGAAGTGGTGAGGCAGGCATAGTGCTGCACCCTAGAGGTGTACTGGACATGCCTCCATCTCTTAGGGGGTTTCTTTTAGTTTGTTTATTAAGCATTTTTGGTAAATCACTACCTGTTGTGTTCTTTTTGGGTTTTCTTGACTTTAGTCTTTGACCCTAAAACCTTGTTTTGGCCATTTGGCACAAAATTTTGGAAACAATTTCTTCCTTTGAGTTAGTTAGTTTAGTGCTCATAAGAATCTGATGGTTACACTTCAGAGTACCACAGACAGAGGTTTGAAAACCGAGCTCGAGCTCAACGTTCTATGCCTTTGCATAGAGTTAACCCTTTACTCTCCGGAGCAGTTTAAGTTCTGGGGCTAACTGCATATAGTCAGAATACAGCAAGACTCCATTAGAAGAAACAACATTACTATGGTGAGTAATTTTTTCTTACAATGGACCCTCCAGATCATAACCTTCAGACAGAAAAAACTCAACAACAACACAGAAGGATCATATTTGAAGGACTGTTCAGTTATGGATCCATAAATAAGTGCTTTAGAAGTGAGGGAGTGCCAAAAGGGGTCAGCCGAGGTATAGTAGTACCTAAGAATAACCAAAAAGGAAGAATGTAAAGACAATCAAAATATAAATATTAGATAGTCTTCAGTGTATCTGCCAACAGTCCCTGGGACAATATCGTTCCGTGATGCATTTATGTTTATTGTTACCCTTAGCATTAAGCTTGCCATGGCAACACAGTCACACCACATCCCAATAATGGAGTGGGGAAATGGCCATCATTTAAGTATAACAAGGCTGTTCATCTAAAAAGGCAGGCGGCAACCCAGGCAGAACCTCTACGTCTACAGAAAGTAATGGCTTATAAAAGGCCTTCCTATGCTTGGTGCGAATTAAATCCCAAAACAAACGGCATTTTTAATAAACTTCAAAAAGGGGACTAAAAACTCAGGGAAATGGCTAACCTGCCAGAAAAAGGGCATCGGTCTTCTTCATTCCATCTGGAGGGGCGTCATCCAATCCAATGCCCACTCTTTCTAAGTGGAAGGAGGACCCGAAAACCAGGGGACAATATTATAATGAAAGAAAATACTATAAAAGAAAGCCACGGGATTCACCATATTGAGATCTCTATCTGCAATACAGAGATAAAGAACGTCGCTCTTAATGGAATTGAGTCTACTCCCCCGAACCATAGTAAAAAAGATACTATACAGGCATGTCTCAAAACAAGGGGAAAGGGGAAAACTGCACTAACATAGAGGAACACAGGAATCGGAAAAGTTTTGACTAAACCAACTCTTTTCCATTTCGACAATTGCCAAGATTTCCAGAACACTACCTTAGCCACCCCTACATCTAAAACTTGACTCCAGTTCAAAGCAGGTAAGTTCATATCCCCAAATCAATACCCAGAATCTTAACTGGATCCAAGGTAACCACTGTATTCTCAACAAAGGGGGGAATATCCTCATGTGTCCCAATGGGTTGCACCTGACAGTTAGAGCAGTTATACCTGACCCAGTGATTTGAGCAATATCAGTATTCAGCTGAATGGCATTCTCAGCAGAGAAGACATCTGGTATGAACAAAACAACAGTCAGCATAAGCCAAAAGTTTGACAGAGGATGTCGAAAAAGGGTGGGGAATGCCCAATATCTGAGAAGCCGGAGTAATATCCCTTAATAAGGGATCCAAGGTTAAAACATAAAGAATGGGGCTTAACAGACATCCCTGCCTAACCCTTCAAAAGAGCTGAATGAGGGAACATGTCCATCCGTTTATAGTGGGAAGTATCATTGAACAAGAATACAGGAGACGTACCCAATCAAAGAACAGTTCAGAAAATCCATAATCTTTCCTGTATCAATTTTCACCATTCTTCACTGGTGGGTTAAAGCCGAAGGTGCAGGACCCTGTGGGAAGCTTTTGCTTTAAGAAAAAGCTTTTCTGCTCTAGAAGGAAGGATGACATTGGGAACGGTGGTGCCCTTGAGGCCAATGCACTACGTGGCACTCATGGGTTGGCCAGTAACCGTTGTCCCCTCTACTACCTCAGTTCTGCTCTTCTCAACATCGAGGCTGCTGGTGCTGTTTGGGACAGCGACTCCTGAAGAGATTAACTGCGTATCAGCTACCTTTCTGTTTTCTGCATGCTCTAGGTTACTTGATGCCACACTTCGATGCCATTCGGTGTTTTTGTTATTTTGATTGTGTAAGTTAGCCAGCATCAAGTCTTTCACTTCCTTTTAGTTTCATTGTTTGGCCAATTTCATGTTGGGTTTGGGGCGTAAAGGTTCGAAGGCGGGGACCTCCCCCATGCGGCAGTGCCCCTGTGGAGGGTGAGTTACTGTAATGGACCCGCATGACTGTTTTTTCAGTTGTCTTGAGCTGTCTCACAACATGGACCATTGCAACGCTTGTTTTAGTATGGACCACTGCACCCTAGAACTCCAGGTGGTGAGGTGAGGGCGCAACCCCCCATCCTTCAGCAGCAAGCATTGGACAAGGGCCGCCAAGACAAGGATGTTAGACCTGTCCCGTGGGCCTCCCCCTGCTGCTATATGCACTGGGGGAGAGCAGGCTGCCTCAGATTTCATGTCCCGCTGAGTCTGGGTGCCTGGGGGAGCAGTCGGGGAAGCTATTGACTTCCTCTGGGAGGTCAGCTGCTGACTGCTCCAGGCCTGGTTTGCCTTCTGGGGACCAGGCGACCCCGGTGTCGGGGGCCTCAGTTACACATTAGGCTTACATCAGTGATCCCTTCGGGGGTGTCAGAATGTGCCTTTGGCTCCTGGGTATGAGCCCGGTGTCATTGAGTGAGGCCGGCACTCTGGTGCCATGGAGTCCCTTCCTGACACTGACCTTGGTGCTGGGGGGAGGGCTGGGTGACCGGGGTTGCCTCTCTTGGGGTCTCTGTTGTCCCCTCTTCAGATTTGGAGGACGACTTGGAGGACCAGGACTGGTGGCCCAGCTCTACAGAGTGGTCTCCCAAGGACTCTGTTAGAGACTTTGGTGAGTTTGAGACTAGGACTAGTCACCAAGCGCGGCATCACCCTGTCCTCTTCCGGTGCTGCGGTCGGTGCTGCAGAGTATTCAGGCACGTCCTTGGCATTGTCCTGGACGATGATGCCGATTGCAGTGTCATGCCCAGTGATGGCTCCGTGGGTGGCCACCAGTGACGGTGCCATGGTTGTTGCCACTCCAGAAGATGGCGCTGTGGCTAGTGCCATCCTCAGTGTCGGTGTCACAGTCAGTACCACTTCAGGGGCCGATGTCACAGTCGGTGCATCCCTGAGGTTGGTGCCGACTCTGAGGTTGATGTCGAGGTCGAAGATGGAGTTGGTGCTGTGTCTGGGAACGGAACCGGGGTTGGTGCTACTTCAGGACTCGGTGCTGTGTCTGCTACCTCCCTTGGAGACAGTGCTTCATCGGGGCATGACTCTGAGAAGGAGACAGATTTCAGCACTGGGCCATTGTTTGGTGCTGTTGCAGGGTTTGGGGAGTC
Organism: Neoceratodus forsteri; assembly: GCA_016271365.2. Lineage (NCBI taxonomy): Eukaryota > Metazoa > Chordata > Ceratodontiformes > Ceratodontidae > Neoceratodus > Neoceratodus forsteri. Next base: position 638,961,027 of record CM028130.1, on the reverse strand, counting down.
AGAGGTCGGCCCTGGTGCTGGCTTTTCTCTCCCCCTCCTCGTCCTTGAGATTGATTGTCAGTGGGAGGTCTCACTTGAGGGGCAGGTCTCTGTCCTCTACTGGGGGGGGGGTTGGGGTGCCGCTTCACACACCGCTTTGCCTGGGTGGCATCGACCACTATGCTGTGGAGTAGGAGTGCTGGTCCAAGCACCCCCTCCTCTTATAGGGGACGGAGTTCTACATCAAGTGGGGATGAGTGCCACCCTGTTGGACTAGCTGGGCTCCGGTCTCCCCACCAGAGGTCTTCCCCCCTTGGGCTTCTCCCTGCTGACTTGGAGACGGTTGAGCAGCAGGTGGAGTCTGGACAACCCACTCCCCTCATTGTAGGACGGTCCCCTGCTACTGTCCACGGCCCTGTTGGAGAAGGAGCAGTCTGTCATGGTCTCCCTAACCAGTCCTCGCTCGCTCAGCAACCTCCTTCCCTTCTCCCAAGTCTCGTGGGTCCCATGGGGCCCCTTACCTGGGAACAGTGTAGGGCCATGGCAAGTGCTTTCCCAGGATTGTTTAGGGCCATGGATGAGTTGATGCTCGTAGCTCCTCACACTGCACCTCCATTCCCTGTGGAAAGCTCCTCCAGGTCGTCGACTCCTTCATACCGATCATCTGATGCTGACTTTACGGAGTTTCAGTGGTTCCTGGCAATGATGCTGGAGGAGCTCAATTTAACCCTCATTTTATGATGCAACACTGACCGTGTGACTATGGTGTTCCTTAGAGAGTACAGTCAGGAATCCTTAGTGATCCCTCCATGGCCTCAGCTCTTAGCAAAAGAGTCGCACAGTGTCTGGCAGTCACCCACCTCCTTTCCAACCACTGCGGACTGCCAGTGCCAGCATTGTGCCCCCTCGGGGGTCTTCAGGATCTTTGCCCTACCCTTTCTCGGGTCTGGAGTGGCTGGACACCCCTTCTGGGTGTCAGGGCCCAACAAAATATCATCCACCAGACGCAGACTCTGCGGAATTTGACCACTGGGGCAGGCAAATTTTTGCCTTGGCACATTTCTTGTTGCCTATTGCAGCACATCTGACACACATGGTGACCTATCAGAGGTGCCTATGGGCCGCGATGGGATCATTCCTATCGGACTTGCCTGATGACGAGGCAACCAGGCAGGCTATTGCCATCTCTACAAGAAGTCTTCAGCTAGCATGACACCAGGTACAGGCATCGTGTGATGCCAACACGGTAGCTTCCAGGCTGATGGGATCTGCAGTCTGCATCAGACAGATGGCATGGCTTCACCTGTCCTGGTTGTCGCCCTTAGCCTGGCATAGGGTGACTGCCTTGCCTTTCAGGGGTGCCCGTTTTTTCTCCTAAAGAGCCAGATGGGAACTATTGGAGTGCCCTCCTTTCCCTGCTAGCCAGGAGACCCACACTGGCTTTCAGCAGTAACAGGTCGGCAGAACCATGATGGGTCCTTCCCCTCGTGCCTCCCCTCGAGGGGCTGAAGGCAGTGCTGCCTTCAGGAGGTATGGGTCCACTTTGTGGCATGGTACTCACCACCAGTGATGAAGGTGAGATATACAGGGAAGATATGTAAAGTTACGTACCTACCATAATTCTTGATCTTCCTGTATATCTTCACCATTCATCACTGCTTCCCACCCTTCATCCCCTCTTGGGCCTTAGCCTCTGGGCAGTGCCTCCTCCCTGCTTGCTCTTCCCCCAGTGAGGCCAGTTGTGGGCACAGTCCCACTGACACCTCCAGGCTCCCTGCCACTTCTCTGAAGCAACAGAGATCCACCAATTGGGGGGAGAGCAGATAGAGGCTTTGGCCCCTTTCTTTCCAGTGCCCCACAGGGACCTCTTTCTCAGTAGACAGTCTTCAGATCTTACTGAGATCCGCTGTGGACTCCCTCCACCTCCAGTGGGGTGCTTCTCTTAGTCCTTCTGCAGGACCTAGTGGCCTAGGGATCCTCTATCTCGTGACTTGTTAACTTTCTGACTCCCAACAGGGGACTCATGGCGTCTCCTTGTTATGGTCATAATTCTTCAGATTCAGGTTAGGAGAACCTCTCTGAGGTCCTGATCTGATATATCACCTCCCTGGTGGTGTTATATTTTAGCAGTTTTTCCTTTACCACCCCAGGTCTCCTTTAGATGCCGAGGTGATCTCTGGTTAGCGGTCTGCCCTTTCTCATGTACTCAGCCTTGAAGAGTAAGGGGAGAGAAGGCACTAGATCCTGGTGTCCTCCCTGTGGACCTGGGAGACTCTGGTCCGCAGTCGACCTGTCAGCCAGGTTTCCTGTCTCCCCTTCTTGTGGATAAATATTTTATCCCTTTTCTTTTGGGATACCTTGGAAATCTCAAAAAAAGAAAAGAGATATCTCCTTATGGTTGTTTTGGTTTTACAAGGTGGTGAAACCAGTCACTAAGTTGCCTGGTCCATTAGGGTTCTGATAGTGGAGGTATGGTTCATCCTCCCACTGCACCTTCTTCTCCTCCTTCCTCTTCATCCATCTACCTTCCTTCCTTCCTTCCTTCCTTCCTTCCTTCCTTCCTTCCTTCCTCTTATCTTTCTGCCCAGGGTTTGGGGCTCTAACACACACCAAGTTAGGCTTCAATTTCCTTAGAATCTGTCCTCTCATGTCGGCTTATCCTTTTTAAGTTTATATCCTTTTATTTTAGTATCCCTTTGGGCTCCCTTGCCAACCCTCCACCCATGTTTTCTCTTTGCTGTAGTCCTCTGTGGCGAGCAGAACTGAGGTAGTGGAGGGGACGATGATGGTTACTGGTCAACCCGCGAGCACCGCATAATGTATCAGCCTCGAGGGCAGTGCTGTTCCCGACGTTCTCCCTCCTTCTAGAGCAGAAAAGCTTTTTCTTAAAGCAAAAGCTTCCTGTGGGGTCCTGCACCTTCGGCTGGAACCCAGTAGTGAAAAACGGTGAAGATATACAGGGAGAGTAAGAATTATGATAGGTACGTAATTTACATTTTCTGGAATACCAGAACAAATAATCACGGGCAACATTATCAGAAGCCTTGGCCTGATCCAATGCAGTAAGGATATGCCCCTCCTGGTGAGAATGACAAGAGGCAATTATGTCCCTTATCAACAATGAATTGTCCTAATCTTACAGCCAGGGATGGAGCAGGACTGGAGAGGATGTATGACAGTGGGAAAAACCTGTGTCAAGCGACTACAGAGAATTTTCGATTTTAGAGTATGTGTTGAGGAGACAAATTTGTTTCCAGTTGGAAAGGTAGTGCTTATCTCCAGAATTAAGCAAAAACATTTGGAAAGCCTCTGTATTGGAGCCAGAAAGGGAGCCACAAGCCAAAATGTAATTAAAAACAAAAGTCAGAACAGGGGCAAAAATGGACGTTAACAACTGGTATAATTCAGACATCAAGCAATCCGTACCAGGGGAAATTTGTGTTCGCAAGGACTGGATGGCTGAAAGAACTTCATCCTCTGTTACTGGCTGAGTAAGGAAGGTATTGTCAGCGGGTGCCACCTGTGGAAGGTGCAAGGAGTCTAGAAAATGCATGGCAGCATCAATATTAGTGAAATGAGATCCCACGATATCAAGTAAAAAGTCCTGGATCACCTTAAGTATCCCAGAGCAGGAAAAATGTTCAGTCCCCACAGGGTCAACCAAGAAAGCCATATGACATGACTGAACTTGGCGAAAACAACTATGAAAAATATCTCCAATTAAATGCCTATTCTGGGTACCATAGGAGCATTCAGAAGACAGGGTCTTCACCCTGTCATATTGACAGGCCCTCATGTGGTCCTTAACCACATGGATCTGAGCTGGAAAGGACAATCCCTCCCCATCCTGTTGGGTAGATAAGCTTAAGGAGAGTATAATGCAAATCAAGGTAGGCCAGATAGTTGGATCTGCCCACCAGCTTGGAGCTTCTCTTAGCCAGACCACCTATGGTGATCTTAGTATTGATTCACCATTGCAACACGTCTGGGCATAGGTCCTGAACTGACAAGTGAGCCCACAAAAGGGATCTCAGCAAAATCAGAAAGGAAGAGTCCTACAGGATGGTTTTATTCAACCTCCAGCTAGACCTTCCCAGCAGCAGAGATGAGTCAAGAGAGAAAGTGCAAACTAATAGGCAATGATCAGAAAACTCCATGGGACAGGTAGTAGTCGACAAAGGGAAGCATCTACGAGAAACAAATATATAATCAATTCGAGTGGCAAATGTCACCTGGTGTACATAAACCCACCAACAGTGTGAAATGCATGAACTGTGTCAACAAGGTGGGGCTCAGTAAAAATAGCTTGGAGGCACAGGGAATCACAAAATAACTTGATGGTCTGCCCTTCTCTCTCCCAGAGATGAAGAGGGCAGTTAAAATCTCCACCAAAGAGAATAATCTGGGAGATACGTAAGTATTGTATCCTGTGATGTGGGCTAGCAGCAAGTGGGTGCCTGCCGAAATGGTGACCCACTTGCGACTACTGCGCCGATAGCGAGGGTATGGGGTTGGTGACCGGATAGGGAGGGTCGCAAAAAGTCGACAGGATGTCACGCATATATACACACGTGGGGGAGGAAGTAAGCCCACCGAACGAGGGTGGGAATGTTTGTGAGGGGTGGTGCCACGGGTTTCCGGTGAGCTGGCATCATGGTGTGGTGGGTGCTGGCCTGGGGTGGCGGGGATGCAGGGTTCGGGACCAGGTACCGGTTGTTTTTGTTGCACCCCCCCCCCGGAGTTGAGAATCTTAATTTAGGGGGGTGCGGGGGGCACAGCACCCCACATAAATGCATAAAAAATATTTGTTTTGCACCACTTTCACTGGTGCCAGGATTCCATATTGCCGAATGTGGAGTTGCGATAAGGGCATTCAGCATTCCGAATTCACCCTTATCTCATGGAACCCATAAGTACAGTTGGAGTAGCTTAAACAAGTGCATACCATCCAAATTTGGATTGAGAGGTATAAATTACAATTAGCTGGTACGAAGAGTGATCAGTACAGCAATCAAGTAACAGGGACTGGCCTGGCTGCACATCAAGTACCCTAGAAACAGAGGGAGAAAGACTGTTAAACAATATAGCAACTCCAGAACAGGTGTTGGTGCCTAAAGAAAAGTTGGAGACACCAGAAGTCCAGAAACGTTTTGTAGTAGCAATATCAGGCAAAGTGCGTAACCCAATATCCTGCAAAAAAATTACATCAGCACCGTAGCCCACAGGGCTTGCAAAACCATCTTCCTACATAACAGGTTGTAAATACTGTTAACATTCAATGATGCAATCCACATATTTGGAGGAGAAGGAAGAAAAGGTAAAAACTCCAGAAATGTCAGTGCTAGAGCTAGGGAGTGTGCTTCTTTTTAAATTTGACTTTAGATCCTGGGGAGGGACCATCCTTCCACTTGCGAGGCATGGCTCCATGCGGAGTGTCGTCCTTAGTGTCCAGAGAACCAGCCAGATCCATCCACATAGTGGAGGAAGCATCGGAATCGATATCAGCATCATTGTCACCCCAGTTCTTAGAGTGGACTAGGGGATGGAATCTGTTTTGAAGGGGGAGAGCTTCAGTGGAGGTTGTGTGGAGTTCAGTATGAGGGTTTGATTCCAAAGAGATTGCCTTCGAGGCACCTCAATGAAAGTAGAAGGTGGAGGCATGGAAAAGACATCTGGGAGGCTAGATGGTGGCAGTGGGGCCAAAGCTGGAGCAGGAATAGCAGGAAGTGGATCAGGCAATGTGGAAGTAGTAGTAACCAGGTCCACTGTTGGTCAAGACGAAACTACAGGTGGCTCGGTTAGAGAAACAGTTGTAATGGAAGGCACAGCAGAAACCAAAGTATCCAGAGGCATCTGAAGTGGCATCTCTAAAGACAGACTATCCCCTGGTGGGGTAAGATGAGAGGGATCCATGACGATCTGTTGACAGATTGTTCATTGACCAATGTTACAGCAACACCTTTATACTGACTGCAGTTACGGTTAGCATAAAGTGGTTCACTGGAAGCTTTTTTTCCCCATGCAGGGGGCTCTTCCCCCACAACCCCTGTAATTATAATAATCAGCTCTGAGTCAGAGTTGATTTGGGGATGGAGGAGCAAGACCCCAGAAAGCTAGGTTTACGACTGACATTACTAGCGCATCTGTCGCAGGCATGTTGATCGTGATAAAATAGTCAACCTAGTGATGACATACCAGATGGGAGCATCTTTGTCATCTTGCAGAGGTTCTGATGGTCCATTGCGGTCTGCCCAGGGACAATCACGAAATGATTGCCCTTCCATTCTGCATAGATTGCACTTCAACTTGTTCATGCATTGGGTGGCAATGTGGTTGTGTTCCAGGCAGAAACTACAAAGGTGCTGGTCACATATGTTGCTGAGATGGAAAAGTGAGCCACACTTAAAACACACCTTTGGCTGATCAGAATAGAAACACACACCCTGGTCACGGCCTAAGAAGAAGCTATTGGGAAGGTGCGTAAGGCCAGGGCCAGTGGCCCAAATTTGAATCTTATATTTCCACCTGCAGGTCCAAATTCTGTATTTGTCCAGAATCCTATCAGGGTTGCCCAGCACCTCACAGCATTGTTTCAACCAGTACGTGATGTTCTGGATATCGACCCCTTCATTTTGGATCATCACTGTCACTGCACAAGTTGTCAGTCTAGTTAAGGGGATGGCCTGGAAGGGCAACCAGAGTTCAGAGTATCTTAAGGAGTTATACATGGTCCAAGTGTAACTCTGCACCCCTACGCACATATCTTATTTTATTCTGTACCAGGATAAATTTTTTGACCTAGTGTCCATATTAAGTGTCTGTGATACCTACCTGTATATATTAGTAAGCCTCAGTATTTGTACATACATCTTTTATTGTAGGTTAACTGTTCGAAAACTGGACATTAGTGAAAACGGGCATTTTCTGCTCACATACCATTCCAGTATAAAATAAATAAACTTGAAACTTGAAAGGTGGGCCAAAGAAGAGTGAAGTTGAAAGCTGACGTCATACAAGATGGAGCCAGAGACATAGATGATGGCAAAGATATCTGCTGGCACAAAACCAAGGGATTCCATTAAGAGTTGCTCAACCAAAAAGGAGCAGTCAGGAGAAAGATCTTCCATTCCAGTATACTTCAGTCACATGGCATTGTGTCAAGGAGCCGGTGTAGGCTGAACCGAGAAAAGATCCGAAAGTTCAAAGGGGGTATCCTGAGAGGTTCCAGTCACCTCAGGAAGAAGTAGGAATATCCAGAGGGGAAGACACAGAAGCCGTCAGTCATATAGAAGTAGTTGCAGTGGTGATGCAAGAGCTCAATACGGGAAGAGTGGCCAGCTGTGGGCATGCCCTCAGAGGCTGGTTAGTTGAGACAGGCAGTGTAGGCCCTGCCACCAGTGGGATCCCTGGGCCAGATACTTCACAAGTATCAATTGTATAATCAGGCAGGAGAGCAGGATCTAGAATCCAAAAGCGACCGTCTAGCCCTATAATCCGGCCAACCTTACGAAGGCCCTTTTCTGGGCTCCATCCAGGAATGGAAGTCATAGGCTGGGCAGGGCACTGACAAGGAGGAGAGACAGCACTCACATTGTGTGAGACCCCCTTACGCAGCAACCCAGCATCCAAGCGAGGTAAGAATTGGTAGGTATGGAGGGAAGGTCCGAGGCAGCACAAACGTCTGGCAAAGTAATGGTCAAAGCAGGTCCCGGGGTGGGGGGCAGAAGTTCTTGAGGCTGGACTAAAGGAGATTTCAGAGATGGGGCTGAATGGAAATGTATCCCTGTGCAGTAGCTCTGGGAAAGTTAGTCAGACTAGGCAATAAGGCAGTTTGAAACTGTGCAAGCGGCAAAGGGACTAACCGTGCCGGTAGCACATAATAATGGCTAAGTAAAAAAGGCGAAGGCAATACGGCAACTCAGTAATGGCGATTACAAGAATGGCTACCTATAAATAATAGCGACCATGCAATAACGGCAGATTTACTATTCAGTGATTGTTACCATCAGTGAGCACCTCAGAGCTGGTTAATAATAAATAGGGGGTATGGGGGCACAGCCCCCCGTGGGGAGGGGTGTTAGGCGGAGACCCTCACATTAATGCTCTTGTGAGGTCCTGTAATGCATTACTGGAGTGTCATAGGGAGGAGCAGACTTAAAGAGGTCCGTCTCAAGCAGCTGGTATCCGGTGCTGGCAGTGTCCCTGTGAGATGGAGGTACCCTGATTCAAATGAGAGTCTGAGTGTGGTGTTGGTAACTTACGTAGTTCATGGGTGCTATGCATAGCTGCTCCCTTTAAGATACCTGTGATGTGCTGATAATGGATAGGGAATTCACCATAATTGTAGGTAGCCATTTATTGGTGTTGCCGTTAAAGTATGCACCTTTATTGCTTTGCTGTTTTGATGGTCACCTTTAAATCTTTGCCTTTTTGACATGGAACCCTGACACCCACTCAGAAACAGCTGATGCAATTTGTATCAAACCCAGATCCTGCTCCGTGCTGGGAGGACAATGTATAGGGAGGCGGGGAGGCAACTGATGCTCCTCCAACTCAATAACACACAAAGGGCAACCCTAGGAGGCATACACCAAGAGTGTCCACCCCTAGCCATACTGTCTGCTGGGCTTCACTGATCTTCACCAGCTCACTACTGAGATAGTGGTCAGCTAATAGAAAGCTCTCAGCCGGAAGCAACAGCTCAGACACAAGGGGCAACCATAGGAGGCATACACCAAGAGCGGTTGAGCCCTTAGCCTTATTGTTCGCTGAGTTTCCCTGAACTTCACCAACTAGGAGAGAGACCAATCACAGAGGGAAGGCAGACTTCAACATGTGCAGAAACAGGGAATCTTTGACAGCAGCTCTACCTGGGAGAATCCCCCTTGGAGTGCACAGTCTGGGCTCCTTTCTCTGCTGAGATGACTTTTCTCCTTGCTCGCTCTGCTCAGACCCAGTCAGTGGCTGCTCTCTCAGCATAAGAAGCAGTTGGAACACTTACCCAGAATTCCTGGATGCTGTATGTACATCGGCATTTGTACTGCTGTACCCACTACTGCAATAGTGATCAACTAACTGAAAGCTCTCAGATGGAAGCAACAGCTCAGACACAAAGGGCAACCTTAGGAGGCATATACCAAGAGTGGTTCAGCTCCTAGTCCTACTGTTTGCTGAGCTTCGCTGATCTTCACCAACTAAGAGAGAGACCAGTCATGGAGGGAAGGCAGACTCCAACAGGTGCAGAAGCAGAGATTCCTTGACAGCAGCTCTACCTAGGATAATCCCCCTAGGAGTGCACAGTCTGGGCACCTTTCTCTGCTGAGGTGATGTCTCTCCTCTCTTGCTCTGCTTAGACCCAGCCAGTGGCTGCTCTCTCAGCATAAGAAGGAGTTGGAGCACTTACCTAGAATTATTGGCTGCTGTATGTAAATCAGCATTTGTACTGCTATACCCACTACTGAAATAGTGGTTGGCTAATAGCTGTCAGCCGGAAAAAACAGCTCAGATACAAAGGGCAACCCTAGGAAGCATACACCAAGAGCGGTCCAGCCCCTAGCCTTACTGTCTGCAGAATTTTGCTTCAGTTTTTAGAAGCAGCAGCTAGAAGCTGAAAGGGAGCTAGCCTTTTCTTTAAAAGCACCTCATTTTGGAGAGGGGAACTAGCAGCTAAAAGGGAGATAGCATTTGCTTTTAAGAGTACCTCATTTTGAAGAGGAAGAGGGGAACATCTTCTCTTCTTTTTGTGTGTGACTGATTGTTTCTGGCAGCAGTGGGTCAGTCCTGCCCACACTGCCTCTCACCTCACCCACCCCTAGCTCCATATTTCCTTTATAAGCTGGACCTGTGACATCACTCCTCCTGAACACTTCCTGGTGACAGAGGTCAACTTCTGTCACTATAGCATAAAGAGAACAGAAACAAGCATTTGTCAATGCCGAGTGTTGCTTGCTTGTATGTGCTGTTTAGGTATTTGGAAGTGATAGTTCCATGACTTCCTCCCAAGACATCCACTGTGTCTTTCCATTCAGTATTCACAGAAGAGTGGGAGGGGCAAGGGGCACAGCAGTACAGCAGTTGTCAAGGGGGTGAAGAGGTGGACAATAGTCCATTCAAAGGCAAAAGAGTCCTAAAGTCCTAAAAGGAGCTCACTAAATTGAAGGTGGACAAAGCGATGGAACCAGATGGCATATGCCCAAGGATATTAAGAGAACTGTGAAGGGAGATAGCAGTACCTCTGTCAGCCATGTTCACTGAGTCATTCAACATGAGTGAATTGGAGGAGGGCACATGTGGTCCCTCTACACAAGTCCGGCAGCAGGTAGGAAGCAGGGAACAATAGGCCGTTCAGCCTCACCTCAGTAGTGGGGAAGATCATGGAGGCATTGCTTAAAGAAAGGATAGTGGGGCATCTAGAAGTCATCGGAGCCCAGGACCATAGACAACATGGATTCACAGAGGGGACATCATGTCAGACAAATCTGGTTGATTTCTTAGACTGGGTGACAAAGGAAGTGAATCAGGGTGGGGCAGTGGACAACGCTTACCTTGATTTCAGCAAAGCCTTTGACACCATCCCATATAGGAGGCTGATAAACTAGCTGGGTAGGCTGGGCATGGGGGAAAGGTGGTAAACTGGGTTAGAAATTGGCTAACAGACAGGAGGCAGAGAGTGGTGGTAAATGGTGTGCAGTCTAGGGAGAGGGGGTCACCAGTGGGATGCTGCAGGGGATCGGTCTTGGGGCCAGTCCTGTTCAATGTCTTCATTAGTAACAATGCAGACTGTCTGAAGGGAATTTTTTCACCAAATTTTCAACATAGCCATTTTAAGACCTCTGCTCATGAACAGTGTCACTGTGATTTTCTTAATCTGTCCCAAACATTGACTGTGCACACCGACTGCGCCATTGTGTGCTACATGGTGGAAACATGTTTTGGGCAAGATGTGAAAATGACAGCTGTACTGCTTATAAGAAAGTGTGGTAAAATGGCAATGTTGAAAATCTGGAGTGAAAATATTGAAAATTCGTGAACTTACGGGCGTGCGTAGGATCAGCGCAACAAATGCTCATAAAACAGTCATTTTAGGGAATTTTTTCACCCAGTTTTCAACATAGCCATTTTAAGACCTCTGCTCATGAACAGTGTCACTGTTATTTTCTTAATCTGTCCCAAACATTGATTGTGCACACCAACTGCGCCATTGTGCACTACATGCATGCAAACACATTTTGGGTGATGTGAAAAATGACAGCTGTACTGCTCATAAGGAGGTGTAGTAAAATGGCAATGCTGAAAATTTGGAGTGAAAATATTAAAAATGAGCGAATTTACGAGTGTGCGTAGGAACTGCACAACACATGCTCGTAAAACAGTCATCTTTAGGAATTTTTCAACAAATTTTCAACATAGCCATTTTAAGACCACTGCTCATGAACAGTGTCACTGTGATTTTCTTAATGTGCCCCATACATTGATTTCACACACCGACTGCGCCATTGTGTACTACATGCGCGGAAACACATTTTGGGCGCGATGTGAAAAATTACAGCTGTACTGCTCATAAGGAGGTGTGGTAAAATGGCAATGTTGAAAATCTGGAGTGCAAATATTAAAATTATGCGAACTTATGGTGTGCTTAGAACTGCGCAACGCACACACCAGAACAATCATTTTTAGGAATTTTTCAACAAATTTGCAACATAGGCTTTTTGAGAGCCCACCTTATGAACATTGGCACGTCATTTTATTACCTGTTCCGGAAGCAAGATTTTGCACAGTGATCAGAACGTCCTTCGGCCCGATTAACCCATGACAGTGACAGAATTCATGAGAAGGGGTCCCAAAACCCCATTTTGAAAATTTGTGCCAAAATTCCAAAAATGCCTGAGATATGCAGCAAAGTAGAAAAAAACGCTATCTATCCCATTATACAGCTTACTGGCATTTCCTCAGTTCGCGGTCGGTTTTGAAGAGTGCAGACATGTTCCCGGTCCACTGAAGATCGTCGCACTGAGGTCCAGAGATAAGTATGGGGTGAGGGGGGGTGTGGGGAGGCAGGGTGCACGGTGGGTGCGGGTTGTGGGAGGGGGCAGGGAGAAGCGCAGATGGACAGTTTTTGCATTTACAGGTTTTTTTTTTGTGACTAAGACGACAAGGAACGTTTGCCACGCTGGGGTGGGCTCCAAGTGTGGCAGCTGGATGCTTTGGGGGGCGTGGAGCCGATGGGGGATTGGGCACCCCTGTTGGCCATAACACATTTTGCCACGCTGGGGTGGGCTCCCAGTGTGGCACCTGGATGCTTTGGGGGGGGCGTGGAGCCGACGGGGGATTGGGAACCCCCATCAGCCATAACACATTTTGCCATGCTGGGTTGGGCTCCCAGCGTGGCACCTCGATGCTTTGGGTTGGCGTGGAACTGACGGGGGGTTGGGCACCCCTGTCGGCCATAACAAATTTTGCCATGCTGGGGTGGACTCCCAGCATGGCACCTGGAAGCTTTGGGAGCGGAGCCGGATGGGGATTGGGCACCCCGTCGGCCACAGCATGTGCATGGGGGAGGGAAGGCATGAGCACGCAGTATGTGTGCTGTGTGTGTGTGTGTCTGTGTGTGTGTGGAGGGGCTCTGCTCACTGAGCGGAGCTCCCTTTCAACTGTACCACTGCATTTTCAACTGCTGTCATAGACAGCTGCAGCAGTGATTGGGGAACTGGGGCCACGCCTGCAAACACAGTGACTGAATTGGAAGATGGGTGCCACACCTCCGAAAACTCGGATGATGGCGCTATGTTTCTTGCACATGCGTGCAAGCAACATAAAAATGAGGGAGAAAAGAAACAAAAAAATATATAAACAAATAGTTCAGAGAAGCTGCATTTGAAACAAAGAGCACCAGTCTCACAAAATCTCATCATCATATGGGAAATACCTCGCCGGAATGTTCAACTTGTGGATGCTACACTGTGATGTCTGCAGAGTACTCATCTCCCAGGAGCACCTCTGGAGGACAGGTCATTGCACAGTATGCTTGAAGATACATGACCTGTAGGCCCAGCTGGTAGCAGCCTGGAATGAAACTGAAAGACTTCGGCAACATTTGATTTGGAGCACTGCATCCCCCCTTTCTCAAAGATACACAAGACCAGGAGGCTGGAAAGTGGTGAAAAGAGGGTATGGGAAACCAGCAAAGAAGAGCATGGACAACACAACTTGAGACACCCCAGTTAGGACAACAAATCGCTTTGAGCTACTGGCAGAAGGGAATCAGTCAGCTCTGCTTAGGAGGGATGCTAGTCCTGTCAAGGGGGTGAAGACTGCAGCAATCTCAACAAACAGCAGCAGACCTCCGCAAGGACAGTCAAGGAACCATCAAGGGGGTGAAGAGTACAGCAACCTCAACAAACAGCAGCAGACCTCAGCAGGCCAGTCAAGGAACCAAGAAGACCATGGTGGTCGGCTACTCCATGATCAGAAGAACAGAATCTAGGATGCACAAGTACTCACAGAAGAGGGTTACAGTCAGATGCCTTCCCAGTACCTCAGCAACAAGAGACTATGAGCGCATCAGGAAAACTGCAGACAGGGAGGAAGGAAACATGGAAATACTGGTACACATTGGAAGAAACAGTCTGGCTGACCAGATAGTGGAGGATGCAAAACTGAGTATCGAGCAGCTGGGAGATAGACTTTCCACAACTGCAACCACAGCAGCCTTCTACGAAGTCTTGCCTATATGGGGTAAAGATGACAGCATGGAAAGAATCCGACTGGAGGAACTAGACAAATTAAACAACCAGTTTAGGAGCTGGTGGCAGACAAGAGACTTCCATTTTATCAGATCTCGGGGGAATTTCTGTGATAGATCATACTTCAAATGGGATGGACTTCACCTCACACAAGAGGGAACAAGCGCACTGGCCCAGAAGATGGAAGTATACTTGGATCATTTAAACGAAGCAGAAGGGAGGCTAAGGCATGGAAACAGGTAGTGTGCCTTGCCAAACCCTCCCCCAACAGGACAACTGAGAGTAAATGTAAGTGCATCAATCACATTAGAACAAACAAAGCATATTACAAAGGGCCAGCATTAGAAAAATGACACAAGGAACAACCAGCAGGGAGAAGGGAAACAAAATCGCCCAACAAGAATCATGATGCTTGCTCATGGCGAGAAGTCTGCTTCAATGCTGGGAACCTGGAGAATAAGATCAGTGACCTCCAGGCTCAAGTGGCAGACACAAAGGTTGATCTGGTAGCTATTACAGAAAGTTGGGCCATGGACAACAATGGAACCTGTCCATCCCAGGCTATACACTGTTTAGAAGGGACAGACAGGTAGGGAGAGGTGGGGGGGGGGTTGATCTCTATGTGAGGGAGGGCATCAAGCAACGGAGGATGAAAGCACCAAGGTTATGTGGGGGGGTCTTGGAGTTACTCTGGGTCCACTTAGCCACCAATGCAGGAAAGAAACTGCGCATAGGTGTGCTATACAGACCTCCAGGGCAGGGAGAGTGGAAAGATGAACAATTAGCTGAGGAGTTACAAAAGATGGCTTGTAAATGTGACATAGTGGTGGTTGGGGACCTTAACCTGCCAGATCCCAGCAGCCAAGAGCTCCAGAAGTCAGGCTTTACTGGACACATTCCAGGACTGCCTGCTGTCTCAACTAGTGAAGGATCCAACCGGGGGGATGCCATCTTGGATCTGATCCTCACAAACTCTGAAGAAATTAAATCCGTGAGTGCGGAAGAACCCTTGGCAAATAACGATCACAATACAGTCTGGTTTGAAATAATCGAGAGCGCTACTAAAACCACCTGAAGTACAGAGGTGCTGTACTTTCAGGAGGCTGATTTTGGTTGACTGAGGTAGTTAGTGAGGGATAAGTTAACAAACATCAGAGACAAGCCAGATGTGGAGGAAATATGGAAAGCTATTAGGGATACCGTTTTAGAGGCAACAAGACTGCATCAGAACTACAACACACAAAAAAAATTGGTGTAAAAGACTACTGTGGTTCTTCCCTCCAGTAAGAGAGGCAATCAGGGCTAAACGGAATGTGTACAAGTGGTTCAGGCAACATAAAGGGGACAGAGAGTGGGAGGATTACACTCAGAAAAGTAAGGAGGCCAGGAAAATAGTGAGGGAGGCCAAGGCAGCAAAACAGCTACAAATTGCTTGTGGAGTCAAATCAGGGGAGAAAACCTTTTTCCGCTATATCAGTGAAAAATTAAGAAAGGGGGAGGAATTGTAAGGTTAAGAGTGGGGGATGAGATTTTGGAGGACAGTGGACAAAAAGCAGAGGCCTTAAATGAATACTTTTGCTCGGTATTCATGAGGGAGAATCAGGGCCCACTGCCAGACAGCAGTTTCAGAGCCGAGACCAGAGAGGTTCAGAGAATGTACGCCCAGGAGTTCACCACAGACAGGGTCAGGAAGGGCCTTTCAGACATCAGACCTGACAAGGCCCCTGGCCCTGATGTTTTACACCCTAGAATGCACTGGGAACTTGCAGAAGAGCTGGCAGCGCCTCTTGCACACCTGTTCAACAGGTCACTGGAGTCAGGGGTAGTTCCAGGTGACTGGAGGTGGGTGATGTAGTGCTACTACACAAGAGTGGAGACAGGGAAGATATAGGTAAACTATAGGACAGTCAGACTCACATCAATAGTAGTAAACTTATGGAGGCCCTTATCAAGCAAGATCTGGTGGAATACTTCAAGGTAAATCACCTCCAGAACTACAAACAACACAGGTTTGTGATGGGCAGGTCATGTCAGACGAACCTTATTACATTCTTTGACGAAGTGACCAAGGATTTGGACAGGGTCATGCGGTGGACTTGCTTTATTTTGACTTCAGTAAGGCATTTGACACAGTCCCACATAGACATCTTTTAAAAAAGCTAGAAGACCTTGGAGTAGTAGAACAGATAGTAAAGTGGGTACGGAGTTGGCTGAGGGACAGAAAACAAAGGGTGGTAGTAAATGGATGAAATCTAACGAGAAGCAGGATCACTAGTTGGGCGCCTCAGGGATCAGTCCTGGGGCCAGTCCTCTTCAATGTATTCATTAGTAACATCAGTGAGGGCATAAATGGTAACATCGCCCTGTTTGCAGATGACACGAAACTCAGCGGAAGAGTGGATAGTACAGCAAGTCAGACAACTGCAGGAGGACCTTAAGAAGCTGGAAAGGTAGTCACAAATATGGCAATTAAACTTCAATGCTAAAAAGTGTAAGGTGATGCACCTGAGTAGGGCCAACCCCAAGGAAGAATACTGGCTAAACGGAGTCCTGCTGAGCTCCTCTGCTGAGGAATGTGATCTGGGAGTCATCTTTAAGGATGACCTCAAGCAGCAAAGTTAGTGCAATAAGGCTTACAGCAGGGCTAACAGGGTGTTAGGATGTATTGGCAGGGGGGATAGACAGCAGGAACAGGGAGGTGATACTACCACTTTATCAGTCATTATTGAGGCCTCATCTGGAGTACTGTATACAATTCTGGAGGCCTCACCTAAGAAAGGACGTTGATAGACTGGAAGTGGTCCAAAGAAGGGCAACAAAAATTATACATGGCCTTCAGAAAATCACCTATGAAGAAAGGCTTGGGGCTCTGAAATTGTACTCGCTAGAGATTAGGAGAGAGAGGGGGAATATGACTGAGACCTTCAAGCTCCTTAAAGGCATCAACAAGGTGCCAGAAGCACAGCTTTATCCAGGAATGTCAATTCTACTACAAGAGGGCGCGAGTGGAGATTGAAGGGGTGGAATGTTCAAGAGGGACATCAGAAATTCAAGCGGGACATCAGAAAGTATTACTTCTCAGAGAGGGTGGTGGAGCCTTGGAACAGATTACCTCCCAAAGTGATGGTTGCAAAGTCAGTATTAAGCTTTAAGCATGGGTTGGACAAGGATCGGAAACAAACACATGGCACTGGCAAGGGCTAGACTGGGTGTTTAGGAGGACAGAACACCACTGCACAATAGGTCCTGGGATAACTCACTTGGGCAGACCCGATGGACCACAGGTCCCCTTCTACCATCAACTTCTATGTTTCTGTGTTTCTAATAACCATGTCCGAGATTTGATCCTGTTGCCCAGGCTAACGGCATGGTAAAGGACCAAGAGGTGAGCCAACCTGGGCCGCAACATTCTGAGTCATGGGTCCGATGGTGATATTAGAGATGGGAGCAGCAGAAATGGTATCTAATTTAACAGCAGGTACAGTGGGGGACTGGAAAAAGTTATTACCTACATTGGAGTCAGTCTCTTCCGGCATGGTCTATTCGGAAACACACCATGCAATCCAGAATTTGAATCAGGGCAGTCCAGGAGCAGTAGCAATTCCATTCAGCTGTCGTCCATAGGTGCAAACAACAGTAGGTTGTCTGAAAGGCATTCTGGAGCAGCTTTCAGGCTCCATGTGGTCGGATCAACAGCCATAAACTCGACAGATGTCAGAGGCATCACAGTCACTGGTAAGCCAGAAACATGCACAAGAGTTAGAAAAATGTCAGACAAAAGAGATTCGGCTTCAGCTTGCATCAAAACAGCATCAGGCAGCACAGGTCCACCAAGTTCCCCAGCTCCGAGGTCAGCCATCTTAGCAACTAAGACAGCAAGCAGCGCCACTACCACAAGAGTAGGGGAATTTTTTTATTATGATATTCAAGACACATATTTATACAGAATAGCTCAAAAAGGCCCAAATTATGAAACAAAAAATAATTTTTTGATAAAAAGAATGAAAACTCATCATTCAACATTATCCAATAACTGAAAAAGAATCAAAAGAACAAATGTAAAACTACTGTATCATAAATGAAATAAAACTCAAAATATTGCTGTGCGTCACTGTTTTTACCTTAACTTTGTTAATGTAAGGACCCTCAATGATTTCTGTCCATTATCTAAGTTCCTAAAATGTTATACTAGACTCTAATTTAACAAATCGTTGTGCATGAAAGAAAATGAAAACACCAAAAAACACTTTCTCTTCTACAAAAATCATTTGAGCCAATTTAAGGCACCCTAGTTCTCAGTCCATTTTACCCATTCCATTGACTGGAGTTCAGCCATCTGGGTCTGTTGTAACTCTTTCTGAATAGTATGGAACAATTCTGATGGACTTGTATGCTGCTGTTGCAGAACAAATTTGCATGTTACTTGCTAGATCCAAAATAAAAAACAAGTCATCAAAATTCTCATACTACTGGAATTATAAACCCTCCAAGCTTGGGGAAAATCCCTAAATACAATATTGCAGGAGCTAAGGCTTGGAAAATATGAGTCTTCCATCTAGTTGTCAATAAAATACAAAAATCTTTTATAAAGGGACATTTTAAGTATATGTGGCCCATAGTCTCGATTTCCTCTGCACACATAGCTGTAGGGCAAAATCTATCATTCAATTCTTTATGTTTATGGTTTCCCCTTGACATTTATTTTACTATGAACCCCTAACCATACTACATCCATCATTTTCTGAGGGATTCTTTGGACAGTTAAGAAAACACATAGCTCATCTTGTTCTGTATTAGAATACTGTAAAAAAGAGATTTCTAAAAAAAATGATGTTGTATTATGTCTTCATAGGGTTGTTTTGTTGATATTCTAGTTATATTAGTAGTTGTGAGCCCCCAATTTTTAATGTAATAAAAAAATATATATCCAGATCTGAGTTAATTTCAGTACCTTTTTATTTTTATACAAAAAAAAGTAGATGTCCATTCCTGTAGTATTCATTTTAAAGATGGAGCTACCCATGATATCCATAGTTTTTATCATGTTTTATAACTGGGACCAAATTAGCATATAAAAAATACTAAAAAAGAAAACCACTGGGTTAGACATGCCAACCCCCCCCCCCCTTTTTTGTCTGAATACAAAATGTTTTGTTTAATGGATTTAAACAGCTACTCCAAAAACAGGAGAAAAACAACCATATGACGCCATTTCTAAACCTTTGGGCACTGGAAAAATTATAATTTAAACGTAAAAATGTTGGTATTAAAAAGGTCTTGTTTATCCCTCAGTCTACTGTATGCTTTGCTAACCTACTCCTTCCCCCTACCCTGCCCACCCTTATTACTGTTTCCCTCTCCTAGTTCTTCATGTCTTTTGTTTATCTAATGCATCATACAACAACAAAGTGCTTAACCTCGCCTGATATTGTCTGTCTCGTACTTGTACACATAAATGTAATCTTGTATCCTTGTATTTCATCATGAATTACCTTACTAGTGCATTGTGTTCACTCTGTATATTTTTTACCAATATTTCGTATTGTGTAATGTGCCATTGTGTGTATATGACCTTGAGGACCTCCTTGTGAATGAGCTTGCTCAATGGAGTTTTCCTGCAATAAACTTGAAACTTGAAAATATATTCTCTTTAATTTCCCCCTATGCCAAACATTCCATCTATTAAATAGATTTTTTTCCTTTAGCAATGCAGGTTTCCCAGTTATAGGCAACCATATGCCCTGGTCCAAAGAATAAACCTAAAATTTTACATGGTGCTGTTGAAATGGTAACATTTGCTATTGTGAACATTGAAGCATCAGAATTCCCAGTCTCTGTGCATTGGCTCTTCTGCATATTAATGCTCGTTCCCACTACAGTGGACATGGCTTGTAGAAGACAACTAGCTAGATTACCAGACTGTTCGTCTTGAACTAATTAATATAAATCGTCTGCACGCGCGATTGTTTTTAATCGCTGGAGCTGTGTTATAACTAATGCCGTGTATATTAGGGGAATCTTGTAAAATGTGAATTACTGGATCTATTGTTAAAATGGTTCCGGTTAGTAATGTTGCAGAACAAAAAACAGTGTCACCATTAATATTTGCAGCACCAAATGAAGCATGCCAAAACAATGTAGGCCACACGACACGCAAGTAGCAAACAACGTTCACCACATGGAGACACTGCACTAGAACCACAGGGGCCAGGAGCACAAGCCAGCTTGCCATCTGCCCTGTCCTGTGTATTGTGTGTGTTGCTGGGACATGCTGGGTTGAGCTCCTGGCCTCTTGCATTATACACAGCCATACACATAGTGGCCATGGTCCACCTGTCCTCCAGTGGTTACCCCGGTGCACGTTCTCCATCACTCAGCATTCTGGGTGTGAGTACCCCACCATGTGGGTGCCTGTGTCATTAGATTACTATGGTAGATGTCCAGTGGCCTGCTTCCCCAAGTGGTGGTTGCACCCTACCCTGTTCCATCTCCCTGCACTCCTGTGCTGTTCCTGTGCACAGGTGCCTGCTGCTGTGTGTTCCAGTGCAGTGCCTTCATGCAGTGGACGTTGTTTGCTACCTGCATGTCATGTGGCCTGCATTGTTCTGGCACGCTAAATTTTGTGCTGCCAATATTGATGGTGACACTGTTTTTGCCGCTTTATTTTTGTCCACTTTATTTTGTTCCACGATGTTACTGACCAGAACCCCGCAAAGTATATAAAAGTGGACTAAGTGGACACGCCGTCTCACTCCTACATTAACATCACATTTACTACCTCTCCACCTGTTATCATACAGTCTAACAAGTGCTAATTCATAACACATATTAATCCAGTTTATGAAAGGTAAAGATAATCCATATGCTTTCAGGCACATCCATAAAACATTTATGGGACACCTTATCAAATGCCTTGGACTGATCTAAACTGACAAGTAACCACTTGATTGACCTTGGGCACCCTTATCTAAAATTTCTCTCAGTAATATTAATGCATCTGTAATTCGTTGTCCCAGAACAGAACAACATTGTTTTGGGTGTACAATATTGTCTGGAATTGTAGCTAACCTATTTCTTAATATTTTAGTTAAGATTTTTAGGTCATTATTAAGGAGTGTAATTGGCCTCCAGTTTTTTATATCAGATTTCTCCCCCTTTTTAAATTAAAAAAAATCAATCTCTCATACATTTTTTAGTTATACGATTTTCTGACAGAAATGCATTATATAATTAGTGATAACTGAAACATGGTGGACAGAAAACCACAGTTGGGAAGTGGAATTACCTGGGTATAGTCTCTTTAGGAGAGACAGGAAAGGAAAAAAGGAGGGGTGGCCCTATACATAAGAGACAGGATAAGGGCAGTGGTGAGTGGGGATGGGAAGGGATCATCGGAGATCCTTTGGGTCACGTTAAGAGGATGGGGAGGCAGTAAGGATAGGGGTGGTGTACAGACTGCCAAACCAGGGGGAGGAGGACGATGGGGAGATGGTGAGGGAAATCAAAGGGATGGCCGGCAAAGGGGAAACCCTGGTGGCAGGAGAGCTGAATCTTCCTGATGTGGACTGGGACATGCAAACAGCAACATCAGAAAGGAGTAGGATGCTGTTGGGAGTCCATGCAGGAAGCATTTATCCGGGGAGTCACGTGATGCGGAGCACGGGGTAGCGGCGTTCCCGGTTAGCTCCGTTTGCCTCCTCTATTTATTGCAGTACCGTGTTGGTATCGGACGGTTTTTAGTAGTTTGCCGACACTCAGCTGTTTCAGGACTTTGCCGAGAGCCGTTTCGTGCCGCATGGAGGAAGAAATGCCGAAAAATCCCCCAAGGCACACACCTCCGGTTTCTCCGGAAAAGGCCCCGAAAAAAGCAAGGGCCTCAGTTAGCAACAGCCGCAGGAGGCGGCGAAGGAGGAGGTGGACTACGAGTTACTAACCCTTTCGAGATTCCTCGAGGAGTTCAGGCCATTTAAGTCGGAGATTAAGGAACTGGCCACAGATATTAAGCGCTTGTCTAGCACGATGGAGGACATTGCTAAGAGAGTGACTGACAGCGAAACAAGAATTAAATCCCTGGAAGGGCACATGGATAGGATGGATGAAGGGACAGTCACTTTGAGACAAAGGATCGCTAAGTTGGAGACCAAAGTTGAGGACCTTGAAGGGAGGTCTCGCCGCAACAATGCTGTGATTTTGGGGCTACCTGAAAAAGAAGAAGGCCCAGACCCAATTAAATTCGTACAGAAGTTTGTGGAGAAGATAGTGGGCCCTTCTCCTTACGGGCCGACCTATATAATCGAGAGGGGTCATCGGGCTTTAAGGCCAATGCCCCCGCCTAACTCGCCACCTCGTCCTTTGATTTTTCATTTTCTTAATTATTTGAACGCATAATTTTTTTAACCAAAGCAAGGGGAGAACAAAGACCTTACTGGGAAGGTGCCAGGATCAGGGTTAGCAGACATTCCGGTGATGGTTAGACAGAGGAGAGCAACCTTCAATCCCCGATTAATAAGCTGATTCGCGGTGGTGTGCGTTTTAAAATGATCTACCCAGCCAAATTTCAATTCTACGATAAAGGGGTGGATGCAGTATGATCTGGCGGAGGCCGCTCGGTTGGCATTAAGGGCAGCCCTGCCTGATCTATTTAAGGATCCCTGAGTGGGATGGAATGATTCTGGCATGGGATAACCGCTATGGATCTCTGTTGGAAGAGGGCGCTATGCAGTTGGATCATGTTATGCTTTCCGTTTTGGACTATCATAAACTGAGAACATCAAGGGGACTGTTATTCTGCATGGACATGGTTTTGTTTGACCCGGTTGATCTTTAGGCCTTCTCAGTTTTGTTTGTTGGGGACTATACTGTGGCCTCGTTTTGACCTATGGACAGCTGCGCAGTCGCCAACTGAAGGGAACAGAAGGGGTTTCAGTTCACCCCCCCTTTTTTCTCTTTTAGCAGCACCCTAGAGTGATTGACCTTCTGCGCATTATGTAGAATTCTTTTACTAGGAGTTGTATTCTGCCATCTGGGGCCAAGGTCTCATGGTTGTTTGTGTGGGGAAGGGGGGTTGGGGTTTACGTTATGTGGCCATCTGTACTCCTTCTTTGTCTCTCTCTTGTTACTATGGCCTCTTTGAAATGTGGGGCTTGCAGGCTCTATTTTGATATTAATTCTTAGTTACCATATCTGTTGGGTATGGGACGGTCTGGTGGTTTTGGGTTTTCGGGGTTTCTTGAGAACCGGTTTCTATTGTTCGGTGTAACCGGTGAATTTGATGGGATAGTAGCTGGAAATGGGGGATTTAGGTATGAGAGGGGAGGCAAGGGGCGAGGGTGAGCAAAGCTATGGTGTGCTGATGTCACGGACCAATGGAGTGTGGAAGGGGGGTGGTGTGAGGGGATTTGTGGTAGGTAGTTGGTATTTTTGGCAGGGGGTGGGGTTGGTGGTGGTTGGGTGTGGTAGAGGGGGGTGGGTTAGTCTAGGATTTATTTACAAGACTCAACTTCTGGCAAAAGGGCAGGGGAGAGGGAGGTTGGTACGAGGGTTTTGGTTGGGTAGATATTGTACGGTTTTTTGGTTTTATTCGAATGGGGGGGCACAAGTCTGTATTATAGGAGATAGGGTGTATGACAAGGCTGTGTATAAGTTAATGCCTTCAACAGAGGTGTATGGCATTGTCGGGGGCCTTTAAGGTCACTTCGTGGAACGTAAAAGGTGCACGCCAGAAACCTAAGCAGTATTGTCTTTTGAAACACCTGGAGGTTCTAAGGGCAAATATCGCGTTTTTACAGGAGACACATCTACTTCAATCGGAGTCCAATTCTATGAGACGTAGACAGATTGGATCAGTTTTGCCTCACAAGGCAATACACAGAGTAAGGGGGTAATGATTTTGGTGGGCAGATCCGTGCCTTTTGTCCCACTACAGGTCGTCCAGGATGAGGACGGGAGAATTGTGTTGGTAAGGGGCATGCTCCAGAATGTGGAGGTGGTATTTGGGGGCGATTTATGGCCCCAATGTAGATTCTCAGGAGTTTTTCGTTAAGCTTTCAGGAATGTTAGCCCCCTTTGTGCAGATACCTATGATCTTAGGTGGAGATTTTAATTTAGCTTTAGATCCACTTATGGACAAATCTGGGGGTAGGATGTTGAGATTATCACCTGCTTGCGGGCCTTTTGTGAGGTGCTGGATCAATATGGCCTGGTAGATGTGTGGAGAGTGCTCCATCCTCAAGACAGACAGTATACGTTTACCTCTGCTGTGCATGGATCCGAATCCCGTATAGACTATATTTTCGTTTCCAATGACCTCCTTCCTGGGGTACTGGAGGCAGAAATTATGCCGGGTCCACCTTCCGATCATGCAGTGGTTGTTGTCTCCATCCTCCTATCAACTTTACCTAAAAGAGGTAATAGATGGAGAACTAATAATCAGTTGCTACGTAACCCTCAGGTCACCAAGTTTGTTTCAGAACAGATAGCCGAATTTATAGCCAACAGTGTTGGGGCCGATGTTAGACCGGATATGGTCTGGGGAGCATTTAAAGCCTTTATTAGGGGGACTTTGATTGCCCAGGCTTCCTATAGGAAAAAGGAGTGAGTTCGGTACTTACCGAGCTTTTGGGCGGATTAGACTTAGAGAAGGTAGGATAGAGGGCAGGTGGATGAGGAGGATAAGATTGAGTTGGTGAGGTTGAAGAATCTATATTTGAAACTGTTAGGTGAGCAAGCAGCTGGCTCTAATCAAAACTAAGGCAAAATATCAGGACCAGGGGGAGAAAGCTGGGTCACTCCTAGCTAGGAGGGTTAAGCAGATGGAGTCATCACGCCTAATTCCAGGGATTCGGTCGGAGGTGGACGGAATGATTAAAACTACCCCAGGGGAGATAGTACTTGAGTTTAGAAATTATTTTAAGTCTCTTTATGATAAAATGGGTTCCCCCCCTCTAGACAGGAGATTCTCTCCTTTTTTGAAGGACTGGATATCCCTCGGTTATCTGAGTCTCAACAAGAGCAATTAATGGTGGACATTACTCAAAATGAAATTGAAAGGGTGATAGAAAGTCTCCCTCTGGATAAAATGCCGGGTCCGGACGGTCTGTCGGCAAATTTCTATAAAAAATTTGCCAAGCTCTATCCCCTTTGCTCTTGAATTTATTTCAGTGCATCCTGTCTCAGCAGGTACAAGATCAGTCTTTATTTGAGGCATTAATCGTATTGATCCCTAAACAGGGTAAGCCTTTGGAACAGCCCTCAAGTTACAGACCTATATCGTTGCTCAATTATGATATTAAAATCTTAGCCAAATTATTGGCTGAGAGGATCAGTCTGGTCCTTCCTGACCTCATTGGTCCAGAACAGGTTGGTTTTATGAGGGGTGATCTTCGGCAGACCATGTTCGGACCTTGGCTCATGCTTTCTCGGTCTCCGAGGACAGCAGGACACCCATGGCCCTGCTGTCCCTGGATGCTGAGAAAGCCTTTGATAGGGTACACTGGGGGTTTTTACTAACAGCGATGGAAAGGTTTGGGTTTCCGGATCTTTTTAGGGCTTGGATTAGCTCCCTTTACTCCTGCCCTACTGCAAGGGTTGGTTGTAATGGAGCAGTCTCCGACCCTTTTTGTTTATATGTGGGCACTAGGCAAGGATGCCCCTTATCCCCTCTCCTCTTTAACTTATATTTGGAACCCTTTATAAGAGCAGTGGTTGTTAATCAAGCAATAGAAGGTATTAGTATTAAAGATCATACTATCAAGGTTACAGCATATGAGGATGACCTGTTGGTCTACCTATCCAACCCGATTGCTTCTATACGAGCACTGTTGAAGGTTATCAAGCAGTTTGGGAATTTGGCTAATTACGGACTTAATTTGGACAAATCGGTGGTATTTCCCCTTAATAGCTCTGTTTTTAGACATGAGGTGGCGGAGCTAGGATTGTCCTGGAAATCGAATTTCATCAGGTATCTGGGCCTCAACATGGCCAGGGGGGAGTCTAAGATTTTTCAGCTGAATTTCGATCTGTTATTAAGGACCATTGCGTTAGATTTGGAGAGATGGGTGAAACTCCCAATCTCCTTATGGGGGAGAGTGAACCTTGTCAAAATGAACATATTTCCCAGATTGTTTTATCCCCTGAACATGTTGAATATCTGGATACCATTTAAGTGATTTAAGAAAGTGCACAATATGATTGCTAATTTACAGTATGGGGTCAGAGGAAGTCACGTATAGCCTATTGAAATTGGTGTTGCCCTTAAGGAATCAGGGGGCTTAGAACTTCGCATTTTGCCCTATATTACTGGGCAGCCCATGCTAGTAAATACATGAGATGGATAAAGGGTTGTGATGACCTAAATCACTACCCCTACATACCACTCTGGTTACGGATAGAACTGACTTTGATTAAGGATGCCGGTCTTAGGCCGAATGCCTTACTTCATCTTAAACCAAAATGGTTGCCCCGTTGGTTGCTTAACTCCCCAATTGGGACTGCAGTGAGAGCTCATGCCCAACTCTCGGGCTTCTTGCGGTATGATCATTTTAGAGATTGGGCACAGCCCATATGGGGGAACCCCCGTTTTGTCCTGGATGGTAGGATGTTGGACCATACGTGGTTACCCTTACCCGAGGAGTGTCTTGTGTGGGACCTTCTCTCGATGGAGGGTATGGTTCTACCCTCGGATGTTATACTGGGTAAATTTGGGCTACCCAGTAAGGCTATTTTTAGGACCTACCAGCTTAGACATCTTATGGTCGCACAATTGGGTAAGGGAGCGGTGCAGAAACCGAGAGTGGAATTCTATGATGGTCTGTACCCTCTAATAGGGTTGAGGCACACGATTTCCAAAATTTATCAGGTACTACTTGATTGGGCCTATTCCTCGGACCCCATCCAGGGATCATATTGGAATTCAGTTTTTCCGAACTCGGCACTTAATTGGAAGAAATTATGGGTGAACTGTCATAAATTTCTGTTACAGGACAGATTGAGGCTCATGCAGTTCAAAATCCTTCACAATATCTTTTATTCTCCACAGAAATTGAAGATGTTCAGGCTGACAAAGGATTCGAGGTGTTTTAGATGTCAGGGGGAGGATGGTGACTTGATGCATATCTTTTGGCTATGTCCGAAAGTAGCCCTGTTGTGGGAAGATATTAAGAGGAGGGTTAATCCTCTGCTGGGTCTTGAAGATCTGTTTACGCCAGAGATATGCCTTTTGGGGGATGTCTCGGGCATTCCTGTTATGAATAGGAGGTTTTATATGGTCCTGATTGAGGCTACACTTAAGAGGGTGGTACTTAGACATTGGAAGGACTCGGTGGTATTAGGATATAAGGAATGGCTGGAGGAGCTGCTAGCTTGTTTGAGGATTGAGAGGATGACGGCTATCCTTCAGAATAGGCTCTCCAGGTTCGATAAAATCTGGGGTCCCTTTTACGCATGTTATTCTACTTGAAATATATGATGCTGTTTGGGTTGATTTCACCCTATCTCCTCAGACTTGTGCCGAGAGGGTGGGGGGATCGGGTTGGGTGGTGGTTGGGGGAGGGGGGGTTCGTTACAGGGTCATTTGTTGCAGATTGCTTTTCCACTGGCACTAATGCTGACTGACTGGATGTATGTACCCTATAACTTAAACTCAATAAAGTGTTAATGGCAAAAAAAAAAAAAGGAAGCATTTATCCACCAGCTGGTCAGGGAACCGACTAGGGGAAGGGCCATACTGGACCTGGTTATGACAAATGGGTACAGTGTGGAGGATGTAGAGGTTGGGGAAAATTTAGGAGATAGTGACCACAGGATAGTAAGGTTTGGCCTTGGGGTGGGGTTGGAAAAAAAGCAGGTCCACCACTAAGGTACTGGACTTCAGGAAAGCGTATTTTAAAAAAATTAAAAAGAAATTTTACTGAAGGAACTGGAGGGGAAGGAGAACATAGAAGGCATAGAGGAGCTGTGGGGGACATTTAAAAGGGGAATTTTGTTGGCAGCAGAGCAATGCATCAGAAGGGTGAGCAAACATAAGAGTGGGAGGAAACCGCTTTTGTTTACAGCGGAGGTAAGGGAAGCAGTTAGGGAGATAAGGAAGGCATTCAGGGCCTTCAAAGCTTTGCAAGGGGTGGCAGATAAAGACATTTATAGGGAAAAGTTTAGGGAAGCAGGGAAAATAATCAGGAGGGCCAAGGCAGATATAGAGAGAAAATAGTGAGGGAGGACAAAGGGAGACAAGAAGTTTTCAGTTATGTGAGTTACAGAAAGAGAAGCAGACAGGAATTATGAGACCCAAAGAGGGAGCTCAGATAGAAGGGAAGGAGAAAAAGGCAAATCTGCTAAACAACTTCTTCACCTCAGTCTTCACTGTTGAAAAGGAATGGAAGGGGCTAGAGCTAAAAAGCAGGGGAAAGAGTGTTTGGCAGGGAGATGGACACAAGCCCCTTTACAGAGGGTAGGGTATTGGAGGAATTAGGAAAACTGCGGATGAACAAAGCAATGGGATCCGATGCGATCCACCCTAGGGTATAAAAGAGTTTATGGGGGAACTGGCAGCACCACTCACAAGGTTATTCAATCTGTCTCTAGACAAGGGGAGAGTCCTGGGGGATTGGAGATATGTTGATGTGATGCCTTTACACAAGGGGGGAGGAAGGGATGAACCGGGCAACTACCGCCCAGTTAGCCTTACCTCCGTAGTGGGAAAACTGATGGAAGCACTTATAAAGGAAAGGCTGGTACAATATCTAGAGGAGGAGGGCCTCATTGACAACAACCAGCATGGGTTCATGGGTGAAAGGTCATGTCAGACCTACCTAATTGTATTCTTTGAGGAGTAACGGAGATATGTGATCAGGAAGGGCGTAGATGTGGCCTATCTGGACTTCAGGAAGGCCTTGACACTGTTCCCCACAGAAGGCTAATAAACAAGTTAGGTAGCTAAGTGCTGGGAGCAAAATAACAAACTGGTGGAGAATTGGCTGGGGGAGAACGCAGAGGGTGGTGATAAATGGGTGCACTCTAAGGAAGGTGGCTTAAAAGTGGGGTCCCTCAGGTCCGTGTTAGGACCCATACTGTTCAACATATATGTTAGGGACATTTCAGAGGCCTCAATGGGAAGGTGTGTCTGTTTGCAGATGACACGATGGTCTGTAACAGGGTGGAAACACCGGGAGGGAGGGAAGATCTGGCCAGGCTGGAGGAGTGGTCTGGGAAGTGGCAACTACTATTCAATGTAAAAAAAATGTAGTATTCAAACAACATGAAGTCTTGCTGTATTCTGACAATAGCAGTGAGTCCCAACCTTCGAACTGCCCCGGAGATGAAAGAGTTAACTTTCCATGCCAGGCATGGAACGCTGAGCTCGAGCTCGGTTGAGACTCTGTCTGTTGCTGTTTGAACTCAAACTGTCAGATTCTTTACTCCGCCTCACTGAACAGTCGCTCCAGAGATTTCTCCTTCTGCTCGGTTCAATTTGTTGGTTAAAGTACCACTTTTCTCGGTTTTCGACCGAATTTAAACCGTAAGCTGTCGGTTCAGTCTCTGTCTGTGGTATTTGTGAGTACTAGATAGGTTTAGATTATTTTCTATTCTGTGTGGAACTTGTAAATGGTTCATCGGTTTGGTTTGAACCGATCAAGTTGTTAAAAAATCTTTATCTGTACTTTTAGTGTGTGGTTACCGGTTCTTATCGGTTCTAAAAAACCCGGATTTTATTACGGTTTATTCCACGACCCGTGACATTGTCAGGAACTGATAAGAGGGTCTTGCCTGGCGGATTGCCATTAAAAGGGTAAGTTTGGTTAGGACTGGCACAATGTCTGAGAAACCCAAAAGAAAAACCGGGCCCACTGGGTTTCAACACTGCAGTGTGTGTGGGGAAGTCTTTGCTAAGGCTGACCCCCACACCACCTGTGTTTCAAACAACATGAAGTCTTGCTATATTATGACTTATGCAGTGAGTCCCAACCTTTGAACTGCTCCGGAGGTGAAAGAGTTAACTCTCCATGCCAGGCATGGAACGCTCAGCTCAAGCTCGGTTGAAACTCTGTCTGTTGTTCTTCAAACTCAAACTGTCAGATTCTTTACTCCACCTCACTGAACAGTCGCTCTGGAGATTTCTCCTTCTGCTCTGTTCATTTTGTCGGTTAAAGTATTATTTTTCTCAGTTTTCAACCGAATTTAAACCTCAACCGGTCGGTTCAGACTCTGTCTGTGGTATTGTGAGTACTAGATAGGTTTTACATTTATTTCTATTCTGTGTGGAACTTGTAAACGGTTTATCGGTTCGGTTTGAGCCGATCAAGTTGCTTAAAATATCTTAATCTATCTTTTAGTGTGTGGTTACCGGTTCTTATCGGTTCTAAAAAAAACAGATTTTGTTACTTTTTTTTCCACGACCCGTGACACGGTTGGGAACTGATAAGAGGGTCTTACCTGGCGGATTGCCATAAACGGGTAAGTTTGGTTAGGACTGGCACTATGTCTGACAAACCCAAAAGAAAAACCGGGCCCACTGGGTTTCAACACTGCAGTGTGTGTGTGGGGAAGTCTTTGCCAAGGCTGATCCCCACACCACCTGTGTTTATTGTCTGGGGTTTGACCACCTCAATGCAGACTGCCAGATTTGTAAAAGTTTTCCTGCAGCTACCCTGGAAAAGAGAGTTGGTAGGCTCAGGGAAAGGGAGGCCAAAAAAGTCCGCTGAACCGGATGGCCAGCCCGGTTCGGTTCCAACCGAACTGGAGGGAGTGCCCTCTGACCAGGGCGAGACTTCCTCGGGCAAAAGGAGATCCGACTCTGAGGAGCTGGGTCCAGCAAAAAGGACTAGAAAATCAGCTGGTGTGGAGCCAAAACTTTCCTCTCCAACCGCTGAAGAAATAGCCAAAGCGATAAAAATTGTCCAGTCGCTTTCCCCGGTTCCGACCGAACCGGCACCATCGGGTAAGCGCCCGGTTCGGCCGGTTCCACCGGTTCAAGAGTATGAGTTAGAGGAGTATTATGAACCGGAGGAGGGGGAAGAGGAGTATGAGGAGAGTGAATGTGGATTTGAAAGTCTGGATGTGCCCATTGACCCGGACATCTCCCCAGACAGACCTTCAGGAGTGTCTCCTCCTAGGCTTTCTAAGTCCCCTTCTCATTTTATGTTTTATAAAAAAGTGGCTAAAACCCTCCAGCTCCCTATGGAGGAAGCTGTGGATGATCAAGAGGAGCCTGACTTTGTGGAAATGATGGATATCCCAGAGTCTAGGAGACTGTCTATTCCCTTGCAAAATCTTTTGGGAAACAGACTTTTAACATTTTAAAAGCTCCCTCACACTATACCTCCTGTGGATAAGAGAATGGACAAGAGGTACACATTGTCAGGCTCTGATACGGAGTTCCTCACACAACAATGCAGCCATGTTGAGGTAGTGCAGGCTGCAACCTGTGACAAGGCTAATATTCCCTTGGCTTCACACTCTCCGGATAAGGACTCCAGGAGGATTGATGCCATGGCAAAGAAACAGTACATGGCAGCATCCTTGGGACTCAGACAGGCAAATTATATGGCTTATGTTGCCAGATACCAGAAATCCAGATGGGATACTGTTATGGCTCTAGCAAAGCAGGTCCATGGCCAGCTTGCCAAGGAGCTGGAGCAGGTGGCTGCTGATGGTATTGAGGCATCCAAGGTGCAATTCCATGCTGTAGTGGACTGTAATGATGTGTCATCAAGAGTCATGGCTACATCTGTGGCACTTTGCAGAATGGCTTGGCTCAGATGTACTAGCCTGTCACAGGATACCCAGACTAAGGCCATGGATTTTCCTGTTGTGGGTAATTCTCTGTTTGGGAAGCAGACAGAGAATTACATGAAGAAAATGGATGAGTATAGGACCACCTGTAGGAGTGCACAGGCCAAAGAAAGGCAGGCCACTCCTCAGAGGCAGCTTCCCAGGGGCAGGGGCAGGCCTTTTCATAGGCCTTTTTACCAAGCCCAGGCCTCCTCTTCTGCCTATGCCCAGAGGGGGTTCTTTAGAGGGAGAGGCAGAAGGGGTACAAGCAGGCCTGCTTCCACCCCTCAGCCCAAAGCCCCTGCCAAACAGGCACCCTGATAGGGTTGCCAGGGCTGATTCTCAGCTACTTGTAGGGGGCAGGCTGGCTTACTTTGTCCAGGACTGCAAGTCTCTGACATCAGACAAGTGTGTCCTGGAAGTAGTAAGCCAGGGACTGGTTCTCAGCTTCAAAAAATTTCCAAAGATGAGAACCAGATCCTTTCCACCTGCAAATCCTCCAGAGGCTCTTGCCTTAGAGGCAGAGGTCTCTTTCCTCCTAGCTCTCAGAGCTGTGGAAAGGGATCCACCCCTACACCAGGGCAAAGGCTTGTACTCCAGGTACTTCCTTACCCCAAAAAAGACAGGAGAATGGCGGCCCATCCTGGATCTCAGATACTTAAACAAGCACCTTTTAAAACCAAAATTCAAAATGGTGACTCTGGGAATTATTCTACCCTCTCTAAGGCCAGGGGACTGGCTAGTGTCCCTGGACCTCAAGGATGCCTATTTCCATATTCTCATCAGAAGCTCCCATCGAAAGTACCTCAGGTTCGAGCTGCCCTCAGGCCATTACCAATTCAGAGCAATGCCCTTTGGCCTCACCTCTGCTCCAAGGGTAGTCACAAAATGCCTGGCAGTGGCAGTTGCCCACCTAAGAAGGCAAAAGATTGCCATCTTCCCTTACCTGGACGACTGGCTCATAGTAGGCCAGTCTCCAGACCAAGTCAAGTTACATCTACAGATAACTCAGCAACTGCTCACTTCTCTAGGTTTCCTTCTGAATCTTCCAAAGTCAGTTCTAGAGCCTGTCCAGCTCCTCACCTTCATAGGCGCAGAGCTGAACACAGAGAAGGCCAGAGCCTTCCTTCCTCTGGACAGAGCAAGGACCCTGGTCTCTGGCTCCTCATTCACCCTGCAGGTCTCTCAACCAGCAAGGCACTTTCTACAGCTCCTGGGCACATGGCTGCTTCTACAGCAGTAGTGCAGGGAGCAAGATTTCAGATGAGGGACATCCGTTCCTTTGAGAGCCTTTGGTCTCAAAGGAAAGACTCTCTAACCAAATTGATCCCAGTGACTCGAACCCTGATCCAGGCCTACAGTGGTGGCAGGACCAGAGCAATCTGAGACAGGGGTTCCTTTTGCCCTTCAGTCTCACTCCTTAATCCTTACTGCAGATGCATCCCTCTTGGGGTGGGGAGCTCACATGGGCGACCTCACTACCCAGGGATTGTGGTCCCCTCAGGAATCTCTGCTCCACATCAATCTGTTGGAACTCAGAGCAGTTTTTCTAGCACTTCAAGCTTTTTCCAAATCTGTTCAGAACAAAGTTATTCAGGTTAGAACAGACAACACCACCACAATGTGGTACATCAACAAGCAAGGGGGCACTCAGTCTACGGCCTTGTGCACCGAAGCAATGAAGTTGTGGTCTCTGGCTTACTCACTGAACACCTCCCTTATGGCAGTTCACCTCCCAGGCAAGGACAATGTCCTGGCAGATGCTCTCAGCAGGATTTCCCAGGGCCATCACAAATGGTCACTGGACCCCCTGGTCCTGGAGGTGGTTTTTGCCAGATGGGGCACCCTGCAGATAGATCTTTTTGCAGCCCCAGACAATCACCAACTTCCCCTTTTTTGCTGCAGGCCCCCAGTGTTGGGCTCAGTCCCTCTGGATGCCTTCCTTCTCAGTTGGGAAGTTTCTCTATGCTTTTCCCCCATTCCCTCTCCTATTCAAAGTGCTAGTCAAAATCAGATCTCAACCCTGCAAGGTGATCCTGATTGCTCCAGACTGGGCCAGACAGCCTTGGTACCCACTCCTACTGTCCTTAGCAGTCCACCTTCCCCTGTGTCTTCCCAGGAATCACAACCTGTTAACCTGTGCTCAGGGGAGAGTTTGGTACCCGAACCTCAAATCTCTAAATCTCAAGGCCTGGCTGTTGAAGAGTTAGAGTTTGCTGACCTGCACCTCTCCCAAGGTGTAATGGATATCCTGAAGGCTTCTAGAAAGCCTTCCACCAGGGCTACTTATAATTCCAAATGGAAGAGGTTTTCCATATGGTGCTCTGGGAAGCATATTTCCCCAGAATCTGCTGATTTACCCACAGTCCTGGATTATATGGTCCATTTAAATACCTCGGGGCTGAGACCAGCTACCCTGAAAGTGCATTTGGCAGCTTTGTCTGCTTTTATTTCTGCAGGTAAACCCTCTTCTCTTTCAGCTCATCCTGTATTCTCAATGTTTTTTAAGGGATTGCTTCACACCAACCCCTCCATTCAGGGACCCTGCCCCTGCCAGGGATCTTAATATTTGCATTGCTCCGCTTATGCAACCCCCTTTGAGCCTTTGTCTTCAGCAGAGCTTAAGTACTTGACTTGGAAGACTATGTTTCTGGTAGCCATCACTTCTGCCAGACGCCATAAGTGAATTACAAGGTTTGTCAGTGGAGCCTGATTTTATCTCCTTTCATAGGGATAAGATGGTCCTCAGGACTAACAGGAAGTTCTTGCCTAAGGTGGTTTCAGATTTCCACCTTAATCAATCTATGTCTCTTCCAGTGTACTTCACTGACCATTCCTCCTCTGGCGAGAGGAGGCTGCACAGCTTAGATGTGAAGAGTCCTTAGCTACTACATTGAGCGTACCAAGGGTCACAGGTTTGACTCCCTCCAACTGTTCCTCACTTATGGTGAGGTTGGCAAAGGGAAACCTGCCACTAAAAGATCCATTGCCACGTGGATTGTTTCTTGTATCCAATTTTGTTATGAAAAACTGGGTAAGGTTCCTCCCTCAGGCCTGAGGGCTCACTCTACCAGAGGTACAGCTGCTTCCCTGGCTGCGGCTAGGGACATCCCTATCCTAGAGATATGTCAAGCAGCTACCTGGAAAACAGTTCACACTTTTACCAAGCATTACTCCCTGGATATCCAGGCTAGGAGTGATGCTCGGTTTGGCACAGCCGTGCTTCAGAGCCTATTCCCTAGGTAGGTTCTGTCCCTCCTCCATGGAGGTACTGCTGTGTAGTCTGCATATGTCATAATATAACAAGACTTCATGTTGTTTGAAAAAAATTACTCACCTTAGTAATGTTTCTTCTAATGGAGTCTTGCTATATTATGACCTCCCTTCCTGCCCCTCTCAGAACCTCTGTTTTTGGGATGTGGGTGGGCAGTGCAGTGTTGGCACTTAGTAGATGCCCACCTTGTTGTTTCACCCCTCTTTTGGGGTGACTTGGTGTTGTGTTTTTCATTTTTTGGGTCTCCTGACTTGAGTCTTTGTTTTGGGACCAAAAAATGTGTTCTATGTTAGTAGCCAGTTGGCTAGTGTAGGTTTACAGCTTCCACACAGGACCTCAGTGAGTTTAGCTCGTAAAGATCTGACGGTTTGAGTTTGAAGAACAACAGACAGAGTTTCAACTGAGCTCGAGCTCAGCGTTCCATGCCTGGCATGGAAAGTTAACTCTTTCACCTCCAGAGCAGTTCGAAGGTTGAGACGCACTGCATATGTCATAATATAGCAAGACTCCATTAGAAGAAACATTACTAAGGTGAGTAATTTTTTCTTATTGTCTAAGGTTTGACCACCTCAATGCAGACTGCCAGATTTGTAAAACTTTTCCTGCAGCTACCCTAGAAAAAAGAGTTGGTAGGCTCAGGGAGAGGGAGGTCAAAAAGTCCACTGAACCGGATGGCCTGCCCGGTTCGGTTCAAACCGAACCAGAAGGAGTGCCCTCTGACCAGGGTGAGTCTTCTTCGGGCAAAAGGAGATCCGATTCTGAGGAGTCGGTTCCGGCTAAGAGAACAAGAAAGGAAAAATCAGCTGGTGTGGATCCAAAACTTTCTTCTCCAACCGCTGAAGAAATGGCCAAAGCGACAAAATTGTGCAGTCGCTTCTGTTCCGACCGAACCGGCACCATCAGGGAGGCGCTTGTCTGGCCGGTTCCACCGGTTCAGGATTATGATTTAGAGGAATATTATGAACCGGAGGAGGAGGAAGAGGAGTATGAGGAAAGTGAATGTGGTTTTGAAAGTCTGGATGTGCCCATTGACCCGGACATCTCCCCAGACAGACCT
The DNA here is from genome assembly GCA_016271365.2 of Neoceratodus forsteri. Taxonomy (NCBI): domain Eukaryota; kingdom Metazoa; phylum Chordata; order Ceratodontiformes; family Ceratodontidae; genus Neoceratodus; species Neoceratodus forsteri. The sequence continues at coordinate 638,925,212 of CM028130.1, read as the reverse complement.
TCAGGAGTGTCTCCTCCTAGGCTTTCTGAGTCCCCCTCCCATTTCATGTTTTATAAAAAAGTGGCTGAAACCCTCCAGCTTCCTATGGAAGAAGCTGTGGATGACCAGGAGGAGCCTGATTATGTGGAAATGATGGATATCCCAGAGTCTAAGATGCTGTCTGTTCCCTTACACAAATCTTTTGGGAAACAGACATTTAAGATTTTAAAGACTCCTAATACCATACCTCCTGTGGATAAAAGAATGGACAAGAGGTATACATTGTCAGGCTCAGATACGGAGTTCCTTACACAACAATGCAGCCATGTTGAGGTAGTGCAGGCTGCAGCCTGTGATAAGGCAAATGTTCCCTTGGCTTCATACCCCCCAGACAAGGACTCCAGGAGGATTGATGCCATGGCAAAGAAACAGTACATGGCAGCATCCTTGGGACTCAGACAGGCCAACTATATGGCCTATACTGCTAGGTATCAGAAATCCACATGGGACACTGTCATGGCTTTAGCAAAACAGGTCCCTGGCCAGCTTGCCAAGGAGCTGGAGCAGGTGGCTGCTGATGGTATTGAGGCATCCAAGGTGCAATTCCATGCTGCAGTGGACTCCAGTGATGTTTCATCTAGAGTCATGGCTACATCTGTGGCACTTAGTAGAATGGCTTGGCTCAGATGTACTAGCCTGTCTGGGATACCCAGACTAAGGCCATGGATTTTCCTGTTGTGGGTAATTCTCTGTTTAGGGAGCAAACAGAGAATTACATGAAGAAAATGGACAAATATAGGACCACCTATAGGAGTGCCCAGGCCAAGGAAAGGCAAGCCACTCCTCAGAGGCAGCATCCCAGGGGCAGGGGCAGGCCTTTTCATAGGCCTTTCTACCAAGCCCAGGCCTCCTCTTCTGCTTATGCTCAGATGGGGTTCTTTAGAGGGAGAGGCAGAAGGGGTGCAAGCAGGCCTGCTACCACCCCTCAGCCTAAACCCCCTGCCAAACAGGCACCCTGATGGGTTTGCCAGGGCCGATTCTCCACCACCTGTAGGGGGCAGGCTGGCTTACTTTGTCCAGGACTGGAAGTCTGTAACATCAGACAAGTGGGTCCTGGAAGTAGTAAGCCAGGGACTAGTTCTCAGCTTCAAAAAATTTACAAAGCTGAGAACCAGATCCTTTCCACCTGCAAATCCTTCAGAGGCACTTGCCCTAGAGGCACAGGTCTCTTCCATCCTGGCTCTCAGTGCTGTGGAAAGGGTTCCACCCCTACACCAGGGCAAAGGCTTGTACTCCAGGTACTTCCTTACCCCAAAAAAGACAGGAGAATGGCGGCCCATCCTGGATCTCAGATACTTAAACAAGCACCTTTTAAAGCCAAAATTCAAAATGGTGACTCTGGGAATAATTCTACCTTCTCTAAGGCCAGGGGACTGGCTAGTGTCCCTGGACCTCAAGGGCCCCTATTTCCATATTCTCATCAAGCTCCCATCAAAGTACCTCAGGTTCGAGTTGCCCTCAGGCCATTACCAGTTCAGAGCAATGCCCTTGTTCTAACCTCTGCTCCAAGGGTGTTCACAAAATGCCTGGCAGTAGTAGTTGCTTCTCAAGAAGGCAAAGGTTGCCATCTTCCCATATCTGGATGACTTGCTCATAGTAGGCCAGTCCCCAGACCAAGTCAAGTTACACCTACAGATAACTCAACAACTGCTCACCTCTCTGGGTTTCCTTCTGAATCTTTCAAAATCAGTTCTAGAGCCTGTTCAGCTCCTCACCTCCATAGGCAAGAGCTAGATACAGAAAAGGCTGAGCCTTCTTTCCCTGGACAGGGCAAGGACCCTTATCACACTGGCCTCCTCATTCACCCCTACAGGTGTCTCAACCACAAGGCATTTTCTGCAGCTTCTGGGCACATGGCTGCTCCTACAGCAGTGGTGCAGGAAGCAAGATTTCAGATGAGGGACATTCAGTTCCATTTGAGAGCCTTTGGTCTCAGAAGAAGGACCCCTGACCAAATTGATCCAGTGACTCAGACCCTGATCCAGACCTTGCAGTGGTGGCAGGATCAGAACAATCTAAGACAAAGAGTTCCCTTTGTCACTCAGTCTCACTCTTTAATCCTTACTACAGATGCCTCTCTCTCTTGGCGTGGGGGGCTCACTTGGGCGAGCTGACCACCCAGGGGTTGTGGTCTCCTCAGGAACCTCTGTTCCACATCAATCTGTTGGAGCTCTAACTCTAACTTTAACTGAATAATACGCACTCCAAAACTTATCAAACAAATTTGCCTTCCGAAAGCTTATATCAAAATTATAATCACCTGGGGCATGAATAAGAGCATAGACATCTGTAGGTGCAAAATGAATCCTTTATTAGTATTTTGTCCACATAATTTTGGTCTGGTACCTGATCTTATCCTCCTCTGTATGTAAGACGCACCACATAGCATCTTTTAGCTGCCTCTACAGGTTGTTTGAATAAGCTGGCATAGCTAGTGGGTTTTGGTGGAAGTACTGTAGGTAAATTCTGTTCAGGAGTCATATCTAACTGCAGGTACTGTGGAACACTTTTCAGAAGGGCAGTTTTACAGGATTTAGGACACTGTCCTACATGCTGGGTCATTGGAGATCTTATGGCTCAGCTCCAGGCAGCATGGGCAGAGATTGCACTTCTCAAATTTCATATTCAAAAGGAAATATATTATAAGAACCACCCACCATTTCCCCAACATCCAACAGAAGCACCAAGACCGCAGAGGGTAGTTGGTCAGGGAGGTTGGCAGGTGGTTAGGAGGGGCAAATTGGATTCCCCATCACTCGGTGCTCTCTAACATATTACCTCTACAAACCATATAAAAACTATAAACAGGTGTCTGCCTCTATCTCCGAAATCAAACAAAGGGACAGAGGACACTGCAGCACAGGAGCTGCCACAACAAAACTTGCCTAAAACAGGAACCAAAACAAAAAAAGCAAAAATGAAATCCAAAAAGCTTCTGATCATAGGAGACTCCATGATTCGGGGAGTTGATACCTACTCCAGCCAGGGGTAATGGTCAGATGTCTCCTAGGTACATCAGCGTAGAGAGACACTGACCACATTGCTAACATTGTTTAGGAAGCAGGAGAAAACATTGACATCTTGGTACACATAGGGACTAATGATCTCGCCATCTGGTCAGTTGTGGAGACCAAGGGACACCTGACCAGGCTGGGTGATAAACTATCATCCATTTCGTCCGGCATCTCCTTCTCTGAGATCCTGCCAGTCTGGGAGAAGGGGGCAGATGGACGGAAGGTCAGAGAAGGGGAGATCGGGGAGCTAAACATGTGGCTCAAGGGAACTGGCAACAGTTTTGGGAGTGAAAGTTCTTTAAATTTGATGGACTGCATCTGACTAAGGAGGGAGTCAGTGCATTGGGGCAGAAGTTTGACATCTTTTCAGAATATTTAAACTAGCAAATGGGGAGGGGGTACAGCACCCCATACGTCAAATAGGAAGAACACCCCTCCCCCCCTCAGCTAGTGGTCAAACAGGAGTTCAGCATATTTGCAGTTCATTTGCATCACCAGGTAAGGAAAAAGGTCCAGCTCCCATATGACGCACAGAGGAAACACCAGACCTCACCCAACAATTAACACGCTGAAATCTGGCCAATGGGGAGGGTGGATACCAAAACATTGAATGGGAAGAACACCCCTCCCTCTCAGCTAGTGGTCAAACAGGAGATCAGCATGTTTGTAGTTCATTTGCATCACCAGATAATGAAAAGGTCCGACTCCCCATAGGATCCACAGAGGAAACACTTCACCTCGCCCAACAACGAACCGCCAAAATCTGACCAATGGAAAATCATGTACACAAATGCTTGCAGTCTGGGAAACAAGATCCCAGACCTGCAGGCAATAATGACAGAGCTAAACTGGACATAGTAGCAATTAACAAGACCTGGTTTATCAGTAACCACACTTGGAAGACTTCAGTACTTGCTATGTACTGTTCAGAAGAGACTGAGGTGCAAAAGGGGGGGGGGGGTGGAGTGGCCCTGTATGTCAATGAGAATATCAAAGCTACAGAAATTCATAATACATATAAGGAGCCAGAAGAACTGTGGGTCACCCTGGAAACAGGAAATGGGACAGCCATAAGAACTGGGGTTGTCTACAGTCCCCCAGACCAGGGGGAGGACATAGACACATTACTGTTAGAAGATATACAAAACATAACAGCTAAGTGGAGGTTCTGATAATGGGAGACTTCAACATGCCAGATACAGATTGGTCAATACCAGCAGGACATCTGCCAGAACTAGACACATGGTGGATTCTCTGCAGGGGAAGGCCTCAAACAACTGGTACAACAACCCACAAGAGACAGGACTATCCTAGATCTAGTACTGACTAACAGGGAAAGGATCACAGATCTCCAGGTAGAAGGTCACCTGGGGGCCAGTGACCATCACATGGTATGGTTCAATTTGGCCACTACAACTAAATCATCCCATTTCAAGGCAAAAATATGGGACTTCAGAGGAGCTGACTTTGATAAGGTAGCCAACAGAGTTAAGCTAGCAATGGCAAAAAGAAATACAGGTGAGGGGGAACAGGCAAAGTGGGCAAGCATTAAGGATGCAATACTTGAAGCAGCATCCCTTTGTGTTAGACAGAAAAGGAAGTGCAAAAGAAGAAGGAAACCACTTTGGTTCTCAAAAACAGTAGCAGGAAAGGTCAGAGCCAAATGGCTGGCCTTCAGGAAATATAAGGGAACTCAGCGGGATGAAGATAGGTAGGCATAGCAAACTTCCCTAAGGGAGGCAGGGAAGGCAGTAAGGCAGGCAAAGGCCCAAACTGAGGAAACACTAGCACGAACAGTAAGAGAAGGTGACAAGACTTTCTATAGATACATTAGTGAAAGGAGAAAGTCCAGAGGGGGTATTGCTAAGATCAAAGGAGATAAGGGGGCATGTGAGGAGAAGGACCATGTAAAAGCATCTATGCTAGATACTTACTGAAGAGAAGGTAGGGCAGGGCCCACAGCTCAGCACCATGGAAACAGGTGGGAGGGAGGTGAGCACCAGTCCCTTCACAGAAGAAAGGGTCCTACAAGAGCTCGATAAGCTCAGGGTGGACAAGGCAATGGGACCTGATAGCATACATCCCAGGGTATTAAAGGAGTTAAGTATGGAACTAGCAGAGCCATTATCAGAACTGTTTAGTGAGTCTCTGAGCACAGGAGAGGTCCTACAAGACTGGAGAAGAGCTCATGTGATCCCGCTCCACAAGAGTGGTAGCAGGGAGGAGGCAGGGAACTATAGACCAGTCAGTCTTACCTCAGTAGTGAGCAAGATTATGGAGGCACTCCTTAAGGAAAGGATAGTGCAGCACCTGGAATCCATAGGAGCACAGGATCCAAGACAGCATGGGTTTACAAAGGAAGGTCCTGTCAAACTAATCTCATAGATTTCTTTGACTGGGTAACCAGCGTGGTGGACCAAGGGGGAGCAGTTGATGTCACCTACCTTGACTTCAGCAAAGCTTTCGATACTGTTCCACATAGAAGATTGATTAATAAGCTGAGTAGGCTTGAGGTGGATCAGAAGTTGGTCAAGTGGGTGGAAAACTGGTTGTGACGGCAGAAAACAGAGAGTAGTGGTAAATGGTATAGTCAGAAGAGATGCAAGTCACAAGTGGGGAACCTCAGGGATCAGTCCGGGGCCAGTCCTCTTCAATATCTTCATCAGTGACATTGCAGATGAATTGAGGGTAAGGTTTGTCTGTTTGCAGATGACACCAAGATCTGCAACAGAGTAGATTATCCAGATGGGGTGGGCAGAATGAGAAGACATCTGGATAAACTAGCAAAATGGTCAGAAGGGTGGCAACTGGGATTTAATGCAAAGAAGTGCAAGATCATGCACATAGGGAAGAGAAACCCTGAAGCCACCTATAGGCTGGGAGGGGAGTTGCTGGCAGTCACAAAGGAAGAAAGAGACTTGGGCATCATCATCACCGATGACCTGAAATCATCCAAGCAGACCTCTAAAGCAGTAGGTAAGGCTAGGGGATGTTAGGGTGTTTAGTAGGGGTATCACAAGTCGGAAGAGGGAGGTAATAATCCCTCTTTACAAGACACTGGTTAGACCCCATCTGGAGTACTGTGTGCAGTACTGGAGGCCACACCTTCACAAGGACATTAACCAAATTGAGGCAGTTCAGAGAAGGGCAGCCAAAACGGTGCAGGGACTACATCAGAAAACATATGAGGACAGATTAATGGAGCCCAATATGTATATCCTAGAGCAAAGGAGCGAGAGAGGCGATATGATCGAAACATTCAAACACCTTAAGGGCATTAACAAGGTGAAAGTCTAACATGTTTCAATATAAGAAAAATAGCAGGACAAGAGGACACAGCATGAGATTAAAGGGAGGTCGATTAAGGGGTAAGGTGAGGAAGTTCTTTTTCACAGGAAGTGTGGTGGGTGCATGGAACAGCCTACCTCAGGACGTGGTGGATATGAATACAGTGCAGAGCTTCAGACAGGCATGGGATAGGCAAAAGGGAGCAATACAGATTAGTATGAATAGACAGGCCATTGACAGAGCGAAGGCCGATGGCACATTTTTAAGGTAGAAAAAGAAATGGGCAGACTGGATGGGCCTTGCGGTCCTTATCTGCTGTCAACTTCAATGTTTCTCTATGTTTCTATCTAAAAGTTCATCAGTTGTAGAGGCTGTATTTAGAATAGACAAATCGGTACCTGTATTTGTTTGTCGTTGTGTTTGGTTTCTTACAGACATGCGTTCTGAACTCCCCATTTCAGCGTTTGATGCAGCAGAAGCTCTTTGCTCGGCATCTACAACCTGCCCAGCTGCAGCTGTCTGAGTTATGCTTCAGGCCTTCCCAGATTCAGGACTGATCAGAACAGAGTTTTCTATGACCCTCTGAAGTTTTGATATGCCGGGAATTGAAATTGCTGGATTCGGGTATCCATTTTCCCATCTTTGAAAATCCATCCTGCATTAATTAAAGCCACATCTGGTGACCACTCTGTAGCAGTAAGCTCTGGAGAAAGGGTGTTAAACTCTTGCTCTCAGCTGAAAAATCCATTGACTCAGACCTGTCCATGCCAGTTCTCCTGAAGTATGCTGGAATTTTTTACTGGGTAAGCGAGTTGGGCGATTAGAACGTCTCTTCCTTTTTCTCTTCCTCTAGTTTAGCTTTGCTTTGCACATTCTTGTTCCGCTTCTGTCATCATCTGTAGGAGATGCCATTTTGTTTCATCGAGCTCTTTCTGAAGTTTTTGTTCTTTGTTCTTCAATTCTATTTTTGTTGTCCACAGGAATACCAGGCGCTTGTAACAATATAGCAGACTACTCAGACCTCTGTTACCCTTCCAAATCATGTCCTTCTCCAGAATCTGTCGTGCTCCACACTGGAGTTCTCCATGCCTCCAACAGAGAGTGCAACACCCCTGCAGGAAGAGAAGGAAGTTTTATTAAAACCAAAACCAATTATTTACATTATACAGTCAAGTGACATCTCTACAATACTTACATACAAATTTTATATACCATCATCCACCCAGAGTACATTTTTCCATAGCTTTTTCCCAGTTTCCTCCCAAGTGTACACAATTCATATTGATAAATATAGTCCATTTATGTGTGAATCTTGAAGATTAAGTCCTGTAAGTCCAAATGTCAGCCTTGTAGAAATCTTTGACATCTAATATGTCATGCTGACCATTTCAAACAGGTCAGCATCGCATAGACAGTATTCATGTTCCATCTCCTTCACTTGTTCATGAATTGTCCATATATTAAGGTTTTATAATTCATATATTTAAAAGTCTGTCTTCCATAGTCTATCAAGTTGGTCCCCTAGCAGCTTAATAAAATCACATTCTAAATACATATGCATCATAGTTTCTAGTTGTCCGTAGAAACATAGAAACTTCGACTTTGACGGCAGATAAGGACCACTTGGCCCACCCAGTCTGCCCATTTCCCTATCTACTGGATAAGCTGCAGATTCTAGTTAACCAACGCCTACTTCCTGCAACCCCCCACTATAATTGCCTTATGTCTGTCCCATGCATGTTTGAATTCCCCCAACAATATTATGCCTTACCAGGTTTTGAGGTCCTAAATGGAGTTATAGTTTGTTCTTTGCAGTGTAGCAAGGTTCTCAGCTTCCAACAGACAAATCAAAGTCAGTTTGACTCTGTCCCTATAACTTTCTTCCATACACTCTCTCTTCTACTGTTTTAGGTTTGTTATTATTTTGCACATTTAATTTACCATGACTGTACATCCAGATTGTTTGTTTTATTTTATTTGGTATTCTATTTTCTAGAGTAGCTTCTAATATTTTCCCATTATCTACTTCTGGTAGTACTGTAAACACTGGTTCCTCATAAAATACTGTAGATATCATTTCAGTATCATCTGCTTTCTAGTCTTAGTCTGTACCATATCTTTTTCAGTTTCCATTGCTGTATATAATATTTATATATGCTCACATATTCTGGTTCTGCTATTTTAGCTTTTCCTTTGGCTGTGGTTCCCCAGTACAATATTAATTGCTCTTCCCATTCTGCTGTTAAAGGAGACCATATATATATTTTTTCTTTATGATAGGCTTTATATTTGTTTCCAAAAAAATGGCTCTGAGAAAAGGCAATTGGATGAATCATATTAAGTCCCCCTTCCCTCTTTGGTCTATACATGAAATATCCCTTTACAGGGTTTAGCCTGCTTGCCCATCATAAGTCAAAAAATAAACCCAATTTCTTTGTTTGCATATTAGCTGGTATAGGAAAATATGAGATATGTGCAGGAATATGGGCACAATAAATGTTTCAGTAGATCTCTAAAGAAAAGTTGCTAGGTACCTGGTTATACTACGGCTCCTGCAGTGTACTGAAGGGTATACCGAGCAATGCCTATAAGCGTCAGTGACACGTTAAGTATGAGTTGAAGCATGCTATTTCTGAGTTAATTAATCCCTTAAGTAGCTGCTTAAATGTGCCAGGTAGCGTTCTTAGTGGTAACATTTAAATTGCTAAACTGAAATTTACCTGTGGGTGTTCCCACAGTCCACATCTGCTACAGCACATTATCTGATGCCCCTTTTCTTGGACAGCACAGGAATCTGGAGTGAAACTAGTACAGGGAGGAATCGAGTTTAATCAGGAATAAATCATGAATAAAACTGATGTGTTGCCATTGCTTAATATTCATGCAGATGTGCCTTTATACTGCTATCAATCCACTCTGATGTATTAGAAACATGCACAGGTACTGTTTCAGCCAGGACTCCTGTCTTCTTACTTTCTAATTATTCCTTCTCCCCCACGTAGTTCTCCGATGTTGCAGGAATAAAATGGAGGAATTGCGGTTGCTTAATATTCATGTAGAGATGCCTCTACAGCACTCTGTCAGCTCTGCTGCATTAGAAACATGCACAGGCACTGTTTCAGTCAGTCACACAGGCACCGTCTCATTCAGTTGCCCCGCACTTAGTTCCCCGATGTTGCAGGAATAAAACTGAGGAATTGCGATTGCTTAATATTCATGCAGAGATGCCTCTATACTGCTCTTGATCAGCTCTGCTGCATTAGAAAACGCACAGGCACTGTTTCAGTCAGGGTTCCTGTCTTCTTACTTCTAATTCTTCCTTCACCCCCTTACTGTAGTTCCCCAATGTTGCCACCGTAAAATACAAGTAAAGTCCATGCTGCCCACACAGTTCCCGAGGTTCCCACCATAACATAAAATTAATTCCAGGATCAGTATTCTTTTGAAGTACAGTAAATGTCTGTCACTGTCTTGCAGTTTGCTACATGTACAGTAAGTTCCAGCACAGTATGTAGTGGCAGTAGTTGATCAATGGAAAGCACTAGCTGTCAGCAGATGCAGTTCGGTTTCTAGATGTGTGTAGTACCTCCCCGAAGTAAATATATATCACAAACACATACTCAAGGTTAGCATTCAAAACAGAACTGCACGGATGATGAAATACAGAGACCCTTTCCAGCCTGTGCCTGTCACTCTTCTTCAGAGTCTGCCCAGTCCCTGTCTTGCAGATCTGCGTATTTATTTTGTAATTCCAGTGTTTCCACCTCAGTCTTTGTTTGCTTTGTCTTTGGAGGCATGAAGTGTTTCCTTGATCTAGTAACCATTTGATAAGTTACTGGTGCTACTGGTGGTGGTGGTATGACTTGAACATCAGGATTTTCTGCAGTTAAGTCTTCTTTCTCTTTATTCGTCTTAGCCATACTAATACATGAAGTGTGTAAGGGAGGAAGGTAGTACGGAGTCACTTTGGATGCAAATCCAGGATTCCAAGAATAGGATTCTTAGAATGGGAGTGGTGTACAGGCCACCATTTCAGACGGAGGAGTTAGACAGGGAACTAGCGGGACAGATCAGGAGGACCTGCGAGAAGGGTAGTGTGGTGATTGTGGGGGACTTCAACATGCCAGGAGTGGACTGGAGCACCCCAGCAACCAGGAACAGAAGGGAGCAGGTACTGCTGGATGCCTTCCAGGACAGCTTCCTGCTGCAAATGGTCAGTGAACCAACCAGGTTAGGAAATAGCCTTGACCTTGTGCTGGCAAATGGGGACTTTGTGAGAAGAGAACTTACGGAGGAACCGCTGTCAGGGAGTGACCACTGCTCAGTATGGCTCACATTGGATATTTATTTATTTGTTTTTGTTAACTCGGTAGGGCACACTAGACAGCCATGTGCCTATTTTCAGGTGCGACCTGGGAGGGTTACAAAGGTAGAGGCATACACACATATAGGCTCATATAGTTTGCGGTTGGGTGCCAGCCAGTCCAAGTTGAAATCACCTATGAGTAGGAGTTCATTTGTACCCACTAAGTCACTGGTACTGTGGAGAAGAGAGAGAGTCCTGGTAGTCCACCCTTGGGAGGGATGTAGGTGCAAATCAGATGTAATTTCTTTGTGTGTGCCCAAGTAGGAGAAGGGCATATAGGAACTCGCTGGGGGTTAGGAGGATGGTCAATGGAGGACACATCAAGGTGCGCTTTGTAAGTAGCACCCCACTGGTTACCACCGATCACGTCTGATGTGACTGTACCCGGAGGCGCACATGACATCCGGGATGTGGGCTTCAGCCAAGTTTCGAGATACCCAAGATATCCGGATTGTAGTGGCAACCCAAGCAGAAAGATCTCGCAGGTTTGCTAGAAGGCTGCAAATGTTAAGGTGGGCAATTTTTAGCCCCTTAGTGGAAAGCCATGCAGGTGGTGAGTTGAGAGGGGTCTGAGGAGCGGACTGGCTTGAGGGTTGTCCGCCTCATGGGGTCCAGAAGGGAGGATGGTGTCCGGACATGGTGTGAGTAGGAGGGACAGAAGCAGAGTGATTGCAGGAGATTCTAATAAAAAAAGAAGAAGAAGAGACTAGAGGGAGAATAATTGGTGGGCCACTGGGTGGCAGCAGCGTCTGAGAGAGAGAGCAGAGAAACAGGACTGGGTTATAAGGACAACAGCAGAGTGGCAAGGGAGTGGGAATAGGCTTGAGTAGAAGAGTGGCCACTAGTGATAGGAGAAAATAATCTGCAGATGGAAAACAGGGCTGATAGGTTGTTTGCAGCCCATGTGATCAACACCAGCCTATATAAGGGAGAGACGACCAAGGGTGGTGGTGGGGGCGGTGAGGTTAGACACGTCTACACCAACGTCTTTCCAGCAGCACTCTGAGTTTGTGCAGGCAGGATGATTTTAAAGTAAACTGCAGTAAAAAGTCCGCTTGTGCAGGTATGATGATTTTAAAGTAAACTGCAGTAAAAGTCCGCTTGTGCAGGTATGATGATTTTAAAAAACTGCAGTGAAAGTCCGCTTGTGCAGGTAGGATGATTTTAAAACTGCAGTGAAAGTCCTTTTCTGTGCTCGACTCACTCGGTGGAGCCTTTGTTTAAAAAGGCGCCAAAGAAACACAGTCTGGGCACGGCGTGGAGAGCAGGGCAGTGCTTTACCTTGGTCGGTGGTCCTGAGATGCGACATGGGAGGCTCTAGCCTCGCGACCTCCGCTCCTCGGGGTCAGGAAACCTGTGGAGGGACAAAGGAGGTAGAAGTTTATAAAGGTAGGAGGGTGGGGAGGAAGGGGCCGAACAAAACAAAAACGCACCTGTGCTGTGAGGCGTGAGGTGCACGGGTGCTATGCAGAACAGCAGCAGTATGAGGCAGGGGTTACTGTCCAAATCACAGCAATCACACTAAATTGTAAGGAGAGCTAAGGAACACATGTGAAACAGTATGAGGCAAAACTATATAACACTCTCAAGTAACCACAGGGCAGACACCATACCCCATAAGCATCGCAGGTTGATAACTAGAGCAGATTTAACAATTTCGGTAGAACAGACTCCAGACTGATTGCACTTAAAAACAGAATAAGGCCACTGGGGGAGATTGCTCATTAAGGTATCCAGCTAATGCAACGAGAAAATAGGCACAAACAATGAATGGCTATGGGGGTGGGGGGTCACTTAAGGTAACCAGAGATAAATGCAGAGAACATACATGCACTGTAGGTAGGTCTTAGGTAACCTGGTAAAAAACAAAAAACACAGTGACAGTTGTTAAAACAGGTCCTGAAATGCACTATCTCCGTGGCACCAAGCACTCCGAGTTTGTACAGGTAGGATGATTTAAAGTAAACTGCAGTAAAGTCCGCTTGTGCAGGTATGATGATTTTAAAGGAAACTGCAGTGAAAGTCCGCTTGCAGGTATGAAGATTTTAAAGGAAAATGCAGTGAAAGTCCGCTGTGCAGGTAGGATGATTTTAAAGGAAACTGCAGTGAAAGTCTGTTTCTGCGACTCACTCGGTGTAGTCTTTGTTTAAAAAAGGCGCCAAAGAAACACAGTCTGGGCAGCTTGGAAGTAAGGGCGGTGCTTTACCTTGTCGGTGGTCCTGAGATGCGATGTGAGGAGGGCTCCTAGCCCTGTAACCTCTGCTCCTTGGGGTCAGGAAACCTTGGTCAGTGGTCCTGAGATGCGAGTGGGGAGGCTCTAGCCCTCGCGACCTCCGCTCCTCGGGGTCAGGGAAACCTTAGTGGTCTGAGATGCGACGTGGGGGCTCTAGCCCTCGCGACCTCCGCTCTCGGGGTCAGGAAACCTTGGTCAGTGGTCCTGAGATGCGATGGGAGGGCTCCTAGCCCTCACGACCTGGCTCCTCGGGGTCAGGAAACGGGCAAGAAGGAGGGAATCTGGCACAATAGTGCTGGACTTCAGGAGGGCCGACTTTGGGAGGATGGGAAGTGGTAAAGGGTACCTGGCCAGAATTCAATCTAGTATGGACACTAACCAGAGGTGGGAGCTCATAAAGCTGGGGATAGTGGAGGCAACAAAACCTGCTGCAAAGCCCAGAGCAAGAAGGCTAGGGCTAAGAAACCGATCTGGTTGAGCAAGGAGGTCATGGAAAAGGTAAGGAGGAAAAGAGCTGCCTTTAGGAAGTACAAGAACACAGGGAGGGGGAGGACAGGGAGGAGTACTTGACAGAATCGAAGGAGGTGACAAGGGCAGTAAGGGGAGCCAAAGCATCTACGGAACTCAGGCTGGCACAAGGCATTAAGAAGGTGGAGAAGGACTTCTTTAAGTACATCAGGGAGAAAAGGAGCTGTAAGGACCACATAGTAAGGATTAGGAAGGAGGGGGTTTGGGTGGAAGCAGGGTGCGATAAGGCAGAAGCACTAAATGAGTACTTCTGCTCAGTATTTACTAAAGAGAAGAGGGGGTGACACCCAAGGTGGGAGAAATGGCAGAAGCAGGGTGGGAAGTGGTGACAGATGGGGAAATCATGGAGCAGAGTTCGAGAGGGTTTGAAGGCACTGAGGGTGGACAAGGCGCCAGGCCCAGATGGCATCCACCCCAGGGTACTGAAGGAGCTGGCAGAGGTCCTTGCAGGACCTTTGGCAGACCTATTTAATGCCTCACTACATTCGGGGTGTGTACCTCAGGACTGGAGGATGGCTCATGTGGTGCCCCTCCACAAGAGTGGCCCCAAGGATGAACTGGGAAACTACAGACCAGTGAGCCTCACATCCATCGTGGGTAAGCTAATGGAGACTGTCCTGAAGGAGAGGCTGGTGGCCCTTCTAGAGGCCAAAGGACTACAGGACAGCAGACAGCATGGCTTCATACGTGGCAGATCCTGCCAAACCAACCTGGTCAAGTTCTATGACTGGGTAACTAGGCAACTGGACAGGGTCCATGCAGTGGATGTCCTGTATCTGGACTTCAGTAAGGCATTCAACTCAGTGCCACGTGGAAGGCTGGGAAGGAAGTTAGTAGGCACAGGGGCGGGTGCAAAGCTGGTGAGATGGGTAGGAAACTGGCTGCAGGGAAGGCAACAGAGGGTGGTGGTGGGTGGGGAGCTCTCACACCCAAGGGCAGTGACGAGCGGTGTTCCACAGGGCTCAGTGTTGGGACCAGTGTTGTTTGGGATATTCATTGCAGACATATCATGGGACATCAAGAGCAAGATCAGTCTGTTTGCTGATGATACCAAGGTAGGCGCGGTGGTGGATGACCTAGGGGGATGGCAGGGGTTGCAGGATGATCTGGCAAAGCTTGAAACCTGGTCAGACACCTGGCAACTGGGCTTTAATGCCAAAAAGTGCAAGGTGCTGCATTTTGGGATGAAGAACCCAGGAGGAGTTACCAGCTAGGGGAGTGCAGCTAGCCCAGACAGAGGAGGAGGAGAAGGATCTGGGTGTGCTCATTACAGGTCAATGAACAACTCGACACAATGTAGGAAGGCAGCTGCAAAGGCCAACAAAATGCTGGGTTGTATTGCAGGGGTATATCCTCAAGGAGGGAGGAGGTGATTCTGCCACTGTATAGGTCATTGGTTAGACCACACCTGGGTACTGCGTACAATACTGGTGTCCGTATCTGAAGAGGAACATTAAGTTACTGGAGGGGGTGCAGCGCAGAGCGACAAAGTTGATCAAGGGGCTGGGGGACTTATCATACGAGAGGAGGTTGAAGGAGTTGAACATGTACTCACTGGAGGAGAGGAGAGACGGGTGACATGATTGAAACCTTTAAATACATGAAAGGAATAAACAAGACGGGTACAGAGGGGCTGTTCAAAGTAAGGGAAGGGAGGGCTACCAGGGGCCATGATATGAGACTGGAGCGAGGAAGGTTCAGGAGGGAGATGAGGAGACACTTTTTTACAGAGAGGGTGGTGACTGGGTGGAATCGTTACCTGCTGAAGTGGTATGCAGTAGAACAGTGGACTGCTTCAAACGAGGATGGGACAGGACAAGGGGAGGAGGTTAATGAAGGGGAAGGGTGGAAGGGTGGGGCAGCTTCAGAATAGGGGTGCTAGCTGCACATTCAGGCAGAACTTGATAGACCTCTAGGCCTTTATCTGCTGAGCAAATTCAGTATGTTCATATACTCTCTGCATTTCCATGTTGTTCTTTTTGTCTGTCCTTTCCTCCTTCAGGCCTCTCCGCTTGTAGGGGCTCTACCCAGCCTCTTTTTTCATTGTTTACTCAGGAGTAGCACACTAAGCTGAAAGCTTGTTTACAGGTGCGACCTGGGAGCACAGGGAAGTTAAGTGACTTGCTCAGGGTCACACAGTATGCAAGTGAGGGCTGTGGGATTCAAACCCAGGTCTCCAGATTTGCAGTTTAGAGTCTTAAACCACTGCGCTATACTGCTTCCCACTTGTTCCTGTAAGAAATGCTTGCACTCTTTTTTCCTGTATCTGCTGGTGTTCTTCTGGCACAATTTGTTTTTCTTTCAGGAGTCTTTCTTTTTGTGCTAATGAAACTCAAACATCTTGCTCCTCCGCTTGTTCTGCAAGATCCAAGCTCTTGTGTGACACCAAGGGCAGCTCAAAATATGTGACCATTTTCCTCACTAGGATCGCAGTGTTTGGGCTTTGACATATACCACTATGGAGACCTATTGTGCCACATAATCTGACATACTTTTTCTCACCTCTGTTTGTATGTATTACTAAGATACCTTTTGTCCCCACATCTGTAGCAGGCACATGGCTGTCCAGAATAAAATACAACTCCTCTGTCTTCCAGAAAAAACAGTTAGGCAGGTGTCAATATTCTCCACTTATCTGTTTTAATTTTACTTTGTACCACTACACCCCTGTCCAAAAGTGTTCAGCGTCTAAAATAGGCTCCGGATAACCCTGCACATCACATTTTTGCTTCATCCAATAAGTAATATCTGCTACATTAACCCCCTCATTTTTAAAGAGAACTGTTACGTGCTTGTACTCAGGCCTAGTTAATGGGATTGCCACAGAAGGTTTCTAAAGTAGGGTTTCGTTTAATTAGTGGTACTGCTTCTAGAATCTTTCTAGGCCTGCAGGGTGTTTAAAACTAGTATTTTAAGTAGTATCTCCAGATGTATGTATCAGAGCATATACCTCATATGCGTAATATCTTAAATTTTCCTTTATCATTTTTTCCCCCTACATACAGTGTATCAGGTTTCTCTTCAAGAGCACCATTATATTTTAGCCTTAAGCATTTCTTCTTTTTGCTGGTTCTGGCGCTGTTTTTAAATGCTCAGGAAATAGTCTTTTTCTTGTGTTCCCTTTTCCCCATACTGTCTCTTTTGGAGGCTGTTTATTAATTTCACCACCACTGTGTTCCTTTTCCATTTGTATAGTATGTTCTTCCATTTCTATAGGGCGTTCCATCTCTTCCTCTAACTCTTCTGACTGATTTTCTATTTCTCTTGTATCATTATGTTTGCTTGCACGCATGTGCAAGAAACATAGTGCCATCATCGGAGTTTTTGGAGGTGTGGCAGCCCTCTTCCAATTCAGTCAGTGTGTTTGCAGGCGCGGCCCCAGTTCTCCAGTGCCTGCTGGAGCTGTCTATGACAGCTCAAAATGCAGTGGCATACAGTTGAAAGGGGGAGCTACGCTTCAGTGAGCAGCGACTAGATATCGCCTGCTCATCGCGCCTCCTATACACACCACACCAGGCATACTGCGTGCTTCGCCCCACACACACACAGTCTGCTAAGGACACTTTTTCAAAATTTCCATTGTCTTTTATGGGTTTCCAATACGTTTTGTCTAACTATTTTTCTGTTTACTAGTCTAATGAAGACTGTCTGATGTCACCATTACTGTTCTTTCCCATAATAACAAACATGTTACATGCTTTTGGGCCAGAAACGTCCACTCGATCGGGTGTGTAGGAGAAAGCGGACTGCAACCCCTGAATGTTTACAGAGCAACTAGTACAACGTCTTTGTTGTTTCACTAAAGGTGCAATCAGCAACAACCAAGTTTTCCAAGGACTAAACTGGCTGCAAATGCTCTGTTCTTAATGCTTTGAAAGCGTGAAACCAATGTCAGTGTATGTTCAGTACTGGATATACATGCACTGGTGCATGGCAGAGACAGAGAGAGGGAGGACGGCCTGACAGGCACATAACGCTACCAACCCTGACTATTCTGCATTTATTTTGTAGACTGTAGTTTTCCAACACTTGAAGATTTTACCTGTGAACAGCAAGTTCAAACTTTTCTATCAGTAAATGGATTATTTTGCTATTGAACCACACCCTCTTTCTTGGGAATGTCTTCTGTTGAAGTCATTTTGTTCTGTGTTAAGTTTTCTTTTTCTATAAAAAAATGTGGTGGCGAATTACTGTAGACAATGACAGGAGGTGTGTTATATTTTTTTGAAAATATTATGGTCACGCTGCACACAATTCAACATTATTTAAAAAAATGGGATATGTCTTGATGGACTGCAGATTTTATTAATTTCCTTATGTTCCCTCATATGACTTTGAACTGATATTTGCAGAGCAGTCTGCTTATCAGCTTGCATTTTCCCAGATCCCTGAACCGTGTCCAGAAGACACAAATGAATATCTGAAAATTTGACTCATTACTGTCGAGACTGTTTTAAACTCTATGTTGTTAAATTATTGAAATCCAGACTGTAAAAACCACTTGTTTTTTAATGTCAGTGACCCCATCCCTTTGCAAGAAACCTTAAGTCTGAGGAGTATAATATTATATGTGGATAGTACCTGGAGAAATGTGAGATGTAGAGTGTGTCATAGTCTGCTAAAAGTTAAATTTTACGTTTTAGAATTGAGTATGGCAGTACATTATCGAACACTGTGTATCTTAACAAAGCTGTACTCGACATAACCATACTGAGTGCCATTGTCCTTGCAGGGTAAAAAGTGCAGAAGTGAATTCTGTAAGGGGGGGAGAGACAAATGATCATAATTTAGTCCTTTTGTTCTGACTCACGTGAAGCGATGTGCAATAGACTGGGCTGAGAATTTGCAGTTATTCAAACCTGACTTGTTTTGACATGCCTTATTTGGACCTTAATAAGTAAAACACCTATTGGACTCTTATGAGAAAGATCTTTAGCTGCTATAAAATACATAACAATCCAGTAAGGAACTGCTGCGGGTTTGGCAGTTCAGACTGAAGGGTCTCGTCAATCAGAAGTCGTCCTAATCTGTCCACTCCCAATTAAGGGAAAAACATGTGCTAGTTATTATATTAACTTTTTTCATTAAGAAAATTACTTAATTATGGATACACTTTTTTTAGTTTTATTTGAGCGTCAATTAGCAAAGCTCGTTTCCATTGGTGTGGAGCATTAAATCTGAGATGTAACAGTTGCTTTTGTTGTTTCCCATGTCGGGCTGGAAATCACCTTTTGTATTAAGACCAAAACTGATACAAATAATTGTGATCGACAGGCTGTGAAACACTGTGCCAGATGTACATCAAGCATATCTTCCTGTTACTCATTGTTTAGGTCTCCAAACTGGGCAATAACTTCATAATGCATTCACACAATGTCAGAATAGCTCAGGTTACATGCGCTGCTGCTTGTCCCGAAGATCGGCAGGTTGTGTGCTTTTTTCCAGTCCAACACCAGGAATTTGAGTTAATGTCCAATACTGACACCACAGTGTAGCACTAAGAGGAAGGAGGTACTGATGAAACCTTAGTCCATGATCATGTCTGCCCTCATATAGCGGCTGTCCAAGTGAAAGATAACGATGCTAGGATATTTTCCCAGATATTATGGCCAACACCTCCTTCAATAAAACAGGTCCACCATGTACAGTCTCCCCAACATACAGGACACACTTGGAAAAGAGGTGTTAAAAAGTACAGATACTGCAAATTAGAAATTCTGGACTGTAAGACCCAGCACTTGCACCCAGTGTTGGCTGCTTAGCTTTTCAGTCACTATATCATAAAGGCTTTTTATGTTATTCCCAACACGGTCTCCTATTTTCTTCAAATATGCTGATCATAATAGGACTGCTGTATTTTGTTACTTTTCAAGAATAGTAAGTTGTTTCACACTATCTGCATTGTGATTATGTGCTTGTAAATGGTACTGTGATGTTGTTTTGTATCTTGTTGAAACTATTCAATAAAATTATTAACTGCAAAATAAATTGTTAGCAGCATAGACTAGACTGCTCACCACCATGGGACAACTGTCTTCCAAGAAAACGTGCATTTGCCAATCCCTTTATAAACTGTAAGCAAAAATTCAACTCAAAGCTACATCCCCACCACCAAATAATATAATCAGATATCCTTAGACATTCGGGCCCTTTAATGTATTTGTAACACATATCCAAAGATCAGGAGAAAAAAACACAGGAGTGCTGATGAGGGTTTTCAGTAACTCAAAATTATAGACGCACTGGCCCTTCTAACTTCTGAGCCATAAATACTTACTCTCTATAGTCTCAAACTATCTAAACCCAATGGGGACCAGGCTACAATTACATACACCATATAAAATAAATGCATTTCATATATTACCTCCTTGAATATTTTGCCTGATCAGTGAAACAATTACAGAATAATCCGTTACACACCACCAGTGGTGAACAAAATTGAGCCAATGAAAAGGGAATACATGACTTGCAGGACTGTTCTGAAGGTCTTACCATTCACGGACATAAATGTGTTATTCCACTGCACCTGGCCATTTATTTATTTGTGTATTTGTTTATTTTTGCAGTTAAATAATTTTATTGAATAATTTTAATATGATACAAACATCAGGACCATTTATAAGCATGCATCACACTATTTTTAATGTTTTAGTAGGGATCTGGCTTGTTTTAGTTTACAAAGGTCTTTCCATCTAAACTATTTTGCACATAGTTCTTCTGTATTCAGTTTCCGAATTCTAAGTGGCAGTAAAACATTCATTGTAAGTGGAAATAACGTGTTCTGAGTGGAAAACACATGTGTTCTAAGTGAAGATAGGGTGTTCTAAATAACAAAATAACATGATTAATTACCAAATTAAGTCAAGAAAATGAAAATTGCATACTCTCTACTCTTAAAATGCGAAGTTATTTACTGAAACAAATCCATATGTTTCCAAATTACGTTTTACATTTATTCTTCTTCAATAACAGTAAATGTCCATTTCCAAAATGAATTGAAAGCACTTGTATTTGTTGATCGCTTTGGTATATTTAGAATGGTGAACGTTTTCGGAACATGCGTGTTCCTTCCTCAGACCATAGTACCTTCCAAGTGCCGTAAACATAAGCAAATCCTTGGTCAAATTATAATTGATAGTTTCGAAATTATCATAATTATCAAATTATTACTTTTTTCAAAGCCAGGGGGAACACACCTGTGCATAACTCCAATGAAATAAATATATTTTTCCAGGCTGACACTAGAATAAGATAAATAAAGATGGTTATAAATTTTTAAATTATGTATCGTGACACTTCAAATGTAGATTTTTTTATATACAAAACCCATTAAATGTACCTGGGTTACTAAAGTATTGTGACTCTATGAAATTCAAACCGCAATGATCTGCAGAATATAAAAAGGTGAAAGTTTGAAACCCAAAATTAATCTCACATTACCATTAAGTTTTAGATTAAAGTAGTACAAGGTTTTTTATCTTGTGTAGCCTTACTAATGTGTATTCATATTCAAATAATCTTAATGGTTGATTTGAAGCGAAAACCGTAACCAGCGTGTCTCCTGCGTTAGGAGAATAATAACAAGCTTTATCTCTGAAATCGTGCTACCATAAACTCAGACACTGAAACTGCCTTACATTGGAGGATAATCAGAAAACAACCTGAATGTCTATAACAGCGCCATGCCTAATTGGCATTAAAACGAAATTGCATGCCTGTAATAGGACTCATGATTGCAAGCCTTAATTTTTAAAACTTGAAACAGTAAAACCCAATCAGCACAGGATTCTAATGGTCAAAAAATAATAAGCGAAAGTTAATATTATTTTGACCATTAGAATCCATGTGCTGATTGATTTACTGTTTAAGTTTTAAAAATTAAGGCTTGCAATCATGAGTCCTATTACAGTTATTAATTTTCTTCATGAGATGCAAAAAGATGTTTTGAGGTCATTGTACTAACGCATCTAGTTAGAAGATGTAAGTTACATAGTGATTTGGGCTTCCATCGTACTACAGTGCTATTATAATAACTAAGTCCCACTATAGTCACTAATTTCCCTCATGATATGTAAAATGATGTTTTGCGGTTACTGTAATTGTATATCTAGTAAGATTATGCAAGTTTGCAGGGATTTGGGCTCTTATCCCATTACAGTGCCATTACAATAATTAATCTCTACAATGAGAAATGATGAGATGCTATTTTGGTTATTGAAACAATGTATTTTGTAATATAATTTAAATTTTAAGGTAATTTAGGCTCTTATCCCACCAGAACCACTTAAATTCTGATCTGAGCAGGCATGCAATTTTGTTTTAATGCCAATTAGGAATGATGCTGTTATAGAAATTCAAGTTGTTTTCTGATTAATGTGGTAGGTGATTTGGCCTCTTATCCCATTTCAGTACCATTTTAAAAATTAATTTCTACAATAAGAAATGAAGTGATGCTATTTTGGTTATTTTGTAATAGGATTTAAGCTTTAAGGTAATTTGGGTTCTTATCCCACCAGAACCACTTAAATTCTGATCTGAGTAGGCATGTAATTTCATTTTAATGCTGATTGGGAATGGCGCTGTTATAGAAATTCAAGTTGTTCCCTGACTAATGTGGCTTTGAAAAGTATGATTAGGAAGGGGGATCAACAATACATTTTTAAGTTGTTGGTTTTCTATTACAGACTGGGCTGCTAAGCGAGTCACCTGGTGACATCATCACGTACCCTTAAGGTAACGTGAAATAGCATCCCAGCCCTTCTTCACCTGATCCTCCGAGGTGAGGCAGTTTCAGTGTCCGAAGTTTATGGTGGCACGGTTTAGAGAGAAAGCTTTTATTATTCTCCTAACGGAGACACGCTGGTTAACAGTTGCTTTTAAATCAACCATTAAGATTATTATTTTGATGCGAATACACATTGGTAAAGCTATACAAGATACAAAACCTTGTAATACTTTAATCTAAAACTTAATGGTAATGTGAGATTAATTTTGGGTTTCAAACTTTCACGTTTTTGTATTCTGCAGATCATTGCGGTTTGAATTTCATAGAGTCACAATACTTTAGTAACCCAGGTAAATTTAATGGGTTTTGTATAAAAAAAAAATCTACATTTGAAACGTCACGATACATAATTTAAAAATTTATAACCATCTTTATTTATCTTATTCTAGTGCCAGCCTGGAAAAATATATGTATTTCATTGGAGTTATGCACAGGTGTATTCCCCCTGGCTTTGCAAAAAGTAATAATTTGATAATTATGATAATTTTGAAACTATTAATTATAATTTGACCGATGATTTGCTTATGTTTATAGCACTTGGAAGGTATTATGGTCTGAGGAAGGAACACGCATGTTCCAAAAACGTTCACCATTCTAAATATACCAAAGCGATCAACAAATACAAGTGCTTTCAATTCATTTTGGAAATGGACATTTACTGTTATTGAAGAAGAATAAATGTAAAACGTAATTTGGAAACATATGGATTTGTTTCAGTAAATAACTTCGCATTTTAAGAGTAGAGAGTATGCAATTTTCATTTTCTTGACTAGGTGGATTCTCCAACTGGCACACTCTCCTCATTTACTTAATTAGAAAAGAATAAAAGGCAACCGAGGGTGTTTCTACTACATTACACTAATTGCCAAATTAATTCACCACTGATGTGATATATATTAACTATATAAATGGCTGGAGTAGAAACAGGAATGGTAAGCACTTCATAATTAACCCGTTCCCCATCCCCTCCAGTTACATTATGCTGCAAACCATGTATTGCCTAGTTATGCAAGTATGGGGTTCAAAAAATGCTGCTGTCACTGAAGTGAAAGACAGGTGGCAGGAAGTGAAACTCTCTGATTTTTGGAAGTGATAATGTCATGACATTTCCATTGATTTATTGATCTGTGCTATGTTCCACTGGAGTGAAATACTCACATTGTGACTTTGGCCTAGTGCTGTATTCTGCACAGCAGCAGAAATGGCAGAAACACTGCCCCACTAGGCACTAGAAAGCAGTTGTTGCATATCAACTGGGGTGTAGATATAGATATAGATACATATATTCCATTTCCACCTGCAGTCTTGATGAATATTAACTGCTCCAAATGCATCTAAATATTGAAGCATCCTGGCTGTTGAGGTCTATGGGTTGAAACTGCAAAGACCCCTAGTGTTGATCAGAACAATTACAGTGAAGCGTTTACACTTGGTATACCACCCACATATCAACCCATCTATTTTCTATAAATTTTCTGTCACCCACATTTGATATAACAGCAATGGGATCTGTTCTTAAGCCTGCCAAATTGCATCTGCACAGTTCACTACTTTGTTTCAGATTTATCCCCAATGCATGTCCATACTGTCAGGAAAATCGATTTCCAAGTTTACAGACAAGGGCTAAAACTTTAGGTAGTCTTGGTAGTTAATTTAATGAGCTGTACTGTAGCATGTGTGACAACACCCCATAAGAATAGTGTCTCTCAAGATTCTATCTGTGTATAGTTTTTGCCTCCAGTTGAATTGCGTTTTGTATGCACTAACTTTGAATTCAAGGAGAGGTGGCAAGCAACCACATAAATATCAGTGTGTGAAGGAACTTACATTACTAAACTGGAATAACTGCCGCAAGTGATTCCATTCAATTGACTTTATTGCACTAGTTCATCACATGGCAGACGGACATAACCTTACAATTTCCGATAAATTAATAAAAGAATATTTGAGAGGTTCCCATTCTCTCAGTATATGGCATACTAAAATGGGTATCCACAAAAACTGAGGTTGCCAGTTTTTTATTAAAGACGCATGTTTGTGTAACTATAAACTACCAATGATGGGCTACTGCAGAAATAGATAAACGGGTTGAATAATAGACAGACTGACAAATACATACATAGATGGAGTGTGTGTGTGTGTGTGTGTGTTTTCCTAAAGGATATCAATTCGGCTGTTAGACTCCATTTAATTCCAAATGAAGGCATATGTGTTGCCCTAACCACAGAATAAATAGCACGGCAGTGTACAACATACATTGCTAGCCCAAGATTCAGGGACTGTTCCTTAAACCAGCAATAGAATATCAAAGTTAGAAAATCAAAGTGTAAGGAGCCAATTCTGAAAAGAATTCCACCACACTTTTTAGGTTAGTCAGCTATTGAAATTAAGTACACCTTGTGCAGGACAATGCCTCCTTGCATTCTCCCTGAAAAATAATAATAATAATAAAAGAATGCAGTTGTCTGGTGATGGAGGATAGATATTTCTTTGCAAGCATATTTTAATATAAAAAAAAACATAAAAGGCTTTCATGAGACATGCAGATAACTGGTACACACCTCATTTCACACATGTAGCTTATAAAGACACACATACAAACTGAACACAGAAACTCCAGCAACATTGACATTACTTATTCACATTTACAGACTTCCCCAAACAAATCTAAACGAAGAAGCTTCATTTAAAAGAAAGGTCTGTAATCTTGAAATGACCCAGCATTGGGAGTCAGTATTATGGGGGGCGAGGAGCTTATTTGAGTGACGGGGTAACAGAACAAGGTATGTCTCGCATTATGACAAAATGAACCCTATAAAAGATTTCTGTTTTAGGACTACTCCAATAGCACTTTCAGAGTACTGGTATTCCTGTTAGTTGGTCAATTTATTGGGGGGTCAATAATCCTATGCTACTGTATATGATAAAGAAGTATGCAAACGTGAATTTGATCGCCACTCTACATGTCGGGTGGGTGGGGTACAGGGCTGAGCCAGCCTCTGAGCACACCATCAGAATAATTTATGTCGATGTCCTAGAAAATGGGGACAGGGATTTTTCTACCCCAAATAAAAAACAAAACATGCTGCAACAACCAAAATTCTGTATGCAAATGTTTGGCCTATATTCTATTTTGCTTGCAGGTGTCAACAAACGTGAAGAAATGTGCTATTTTTTCAGAAGTTAAATATTACAGTAAGAAAGGTATCCCTAACCCACCCCACCAACTTATACCTCCATGCACAACTACAGAAATATATAACAGAGGTTCTTTGTCTTTTAAATTGTTTTTTGTTTTAATTGGGTTCAGCACAACATAACCAAGATAGACTATCTTAGGATACCTGGTTCATTCCACTGGCATGTCAGACAGATGAGGCATATTGATGAGTCCTGGTAGGACGAAACATGTGTCTATGTCTTCTGTTGGCACCCTTTGCAAACTGTGTGAGAGGCCTTTTGGCACCATGCATTTCTGCTTAAAGTTGAACCAGCATAATATTCTGTGGTGATTTGCATATGCAGCCCATGATGCTTTGCATTGTGGGGGCATGTGTGATTTTGTATTTCTACAGAAATATAGTTGTCCTCAAAACAAAGTATTATGGATCCAGTCTCATAGTTTATATTTTATACCTCACCAATACAACCTCATGTACCAAACTGGTAAAACTGATTTTAAGGAAATATGGTGCATACGACTACTCCTCAGTGTTGATACAGGAGTGAGTCAAATACAGCCCCATGAAAGGGACTGAATGATTTCTCACCCCATGAGATAGATTACAGGGTTGGGTTGGTACTGGATATGCGGGTGTCAGAAGCGCTTGGTGTTAACTGGTCGTGGAAGACAATTTGCCTTGGTGTGGGTGTTTGTTACTGTGCTGGAATTGTATCTCTCTCTCTCTCTCTATATATATATATATATATATATATCAATATCTCTGTCTCTCTCACTCGCCATATATACACACACACACACACACACACATATATATATATATATACACATAAATAGCATAGATATATAGGTGTGTGTGTGTGGTATTTGTTTTTCAGAATTCAAGCATGTTCCATATGGCTATTGGGTATACAAAAGCAACAACATATTCTGAAGTACAAGTTAGTTGGCTTTAGACAGTTTTGAAGGAAATAACCCCCGCACACACACACACACTTTTGAGGTCTGCCTCGCCCCACCCCACCCCCACCCAGCTTTTTATTTTCTCCCTGAGGCCTGCTTGTTACCTTCTTTTGTTTTATGCCTAAGTATCCATACAGTAAACAGTGTAGACCTATAAACCTGGCATAAATAACTGAATGTTTTATTCTGACCCATTGGACTCATACATGAACTTTAACACTGTTTTATGTTACTCTTACTGATTTCATTTAAGAACATTGAAGATTGGTGTATAAGTGGAGTTAACACGATGAGTTAATGCTCATGGATTGAGCCCAAGGGGTCAGAGAATGACAGACAGAAAGGCAGAGAGACAGAGAGTGTTTGTGTGTGTGTGTGTGTGCACTTGCGTGTCAATAATGTCTTGGCATACGCTGCGTGTGTGTGTGTGTGTTCGCACATGTGTGTGTATCATGTTCTCATTTCCTCTAGTGTAATGTCCTACTCACTGTGTATCCACATGAACTGAGGATCCTTTTTTATTAAATGCAAAGATGTGTGTAGTAAATACCAAGGCTGAATCTCTGTTATAAATATATATCTATTACCCCATATAAATGGTTAGAGATTATTTCCCTGTATAACCCTTCCCTGTATACACAATTGTGATTATAACTAACAGTGACCATCCAACAGTATTATATAAAGTAAATGAACGGTAATTGTGGTATATGAGGAAATAAACCCATTGAGGAGGCTAATCACAATATGAAGCTACTTGCCGTTCTGGCTCGTGGCCTTATGATCTGGTCAGTCCCTTAGATGGGTTTATTTCCTTGTATGCCACAGGTACTCATCATTTTATATATTTTCTCCACACTGCCCATTGCTTAGCCACTTCAATTTGCAAAGTGTGAGCCATACAACTCACTGGTGGAGGTAATGTTAATGTATTGCAACCCAATATGTATGTACGTATGTTTTTGTGCCTGTCTGTCAGACAGTCCGTCCACCTATCTATCTAGCTAGCCATATATCTATATATATATATATATAATATATATCTATCTGTATCCCCTCAAGTTGCCGACTGACTTTCGGCGCCACATTTAGGAAACCGCAATGAGGGCAACAGTGACATGGGCGATCTCGATTTTAGATCGCCCCTCAGTCAGGTCGCCCTTTGCGCCTGCACAATTTCTGCCCCTCCAAGGTATGCCCACCCTGGAGGAGGTTACAGCAGATTGTTTTGCGTGACAGCACTTTGGTGCTGTAACTCCCGGGAGACGAAATGCCTGGCGCTGTATTGCCAGGCGGCATCTTGCCTGCACCGTAATCGGTCTATCTATATATCCACCAATCAATCCTAGCCAGAAAACTCATGAGATCGGTGATTACCCTATTAATGTTCATGGGGGATGGGAACGTTTTATTCACGATCATGACCTTCAGATACATTTCAAGGGTATAATAGTTCGCGGAAGTTTCAAGACAACTGCGTTGAATATTGGAGTGTGATGATGGGGTTGGCGGTTACAACATTTGGCCCAATAATTACTGACTCCCTGTGATCAAAGTCACCTGAGGTCCTTGCAGTGTGCTTCAGTATATTCAGCAGGGTAAAAGATAGGCTACGTCTCGCTTCAGTTCATGCTATTTTGACACAATTAAATACAAATAAGTAAATTAAGTGCGCTTCAGTGAGGTCTTTCATATACAGAACATCATATGTGTTTAAGATGTATTTCATCCAGCTTGCTCGCTGATGTGTTTCCGGCCATTATAGTTCTGGTGAGTGGATGTTGTTTAGGAAGCCATTTCTCACTTCCATCTGTCCATCAGATTGTCCGTCCCTCTAGCTGTCTAGCTATTATCGCTACATAAGTCACACTCTATATGCAAAATGAACTACTGTTGAATTTACCACATGTGCATCTAGATGCGTATCAGCCATATGATAACTTGGAGGTAGCAGAAAGGAAGATTGGAAGCTTCCTTATGAGCAGTACAACTGTCATTTTTCACATCTTGCCCAAAACATGTTTCCGCCCATGTAGCGCACAATGGCGCAGTCGGTGTGCGAAATCACTGTATGGAACACATTAAGAAAATCACAGTGACACTGTTCATGACCAGAGGTCTTAAAATGGCTATGTTGAAAATTTGGTGAAAAAATTCCTAAGAATGACTGTTTCACCAGCGTCGTTAATGCAGTTCATGCGCTTATAAATTCAATGAATTTTCAATATTTTCACTCTAGATTTTCAACATTGCCATTTTATTACACTTCCTTATGAACAGTACAGCTGCCATTTTTCACATCACCCAAAATGTGTTTCCGCACATGTAGCGCACAGTGGTGCAGTCGGTGTGCAAAAGCAATGTTTGGGACAGATTAAGAAAATCACAGTTATACTGTTCATGAGCAGAGGTCTTAAAATAGCTATGTTGAAAATTTGGTGACAAAAGTCCATAAAATGACTGTGTTACGAGTAAGCATTGCGCAGTTTCCATGCACCCTTGTAAGTTCATGACTTTGTAATATTTTCAGTCCAGATTTTCACCAGTGGCATTTTTCCACACTTCCTTATGAACAATACAGCTGTCATTTTCCACAACATGGCCGAAATGTGTTTTCACACTTTCAAGCGCCAGAGATGCGTTATCGCTGTGGGAAATCATTGTTCGGGACAGGTAAAGAAAATCACAGTGACACTATTCATGATCGGAGGTCCCAAAATGCCTGTGTTGACAATCTGCTGTAAAAATCCCCAAACTAATTACATTACAGGTGTGCATTGCACAGTTTCTATACTGCACTCCATGACTTCACCACTTTTTAAATATTTTTACTGCAGATTTGCAACATTGCCATTTTTTACACCTCCCCATGAACAGTACAGCTGTCATTTTTCACATCCTGTTTGGAATGTGTTTTTGCACCTGTGGTGCTAAATGCCGTAGTCGCTGTGCAAAAGCAGCTTTTGGCTAACAAACTGATATTGCCACTGTTCATGAGGTGGGGGTCACAAAAAAAACATGTTGAAAATTTGGAGTGAAAATACCAATGAATGGCTGAGGTGTTAGGGTTTCCAACCATAACGCCCCACCCTGTAGAGAATGACAGGCATCAGTGGTGTGCCTTGGGATTCTTGCCTGTAATGCTCATACCATTCCACACCCTGCAGCCAGTGAGAGGCATTGAGGTATGCCTTACACTCTTCGGCCCCAAAGTTCACCCCATTCTCCTATGCCGCACCCATCTCACCATATTTCCTGATGGAATGGGGTGTGCATAAGGGACAAAGACCCCAAGGCACACTGTGACACTAGTCAATGTCTGCAGGGTAGGGTGTGGTGAAATGGCATGGCTGTTATGCCTGACGACCCAAAGGCACACCCCAATGCCTGTCACTCTCTGCAGGGTGGTGGTGGGGTTGCCTTCAGTTCAATACTTCACTGCCATTCCTATTATGCAGCTCTATAACTTCTACATTACCAATGCCAATGCCAGCAAGCAAACATTCGGCATTGACAAATGCTTGTTTTGTATATTACCTTCCTCTTCTGCCATAGTTATATCTAACTTCCCTTTGTACTCATTTGTTCTCTCTAGTTTATCATGTTCATTTAAATTTAAAGAGTTAGAGGTTTCCTTACTATTATCTACTTGATATTCCTGTTGCATTATTTCTTGCTCCATCTGTTGTTTGCAGTCCTCCGCTGTACTCAGATAGTTAGTGTCCCATTTATTACCATCGTGAGATCTTGTCCAACCTGGCTTTCCATCGCTGCCATCCCAGTCTGGTGTGTTCGGAAGGTTAGTCCTTAAATCTTCCTCCATTTGTTTTCACTGTTTCCATTTTCCTACCATTTTTTTTTTATCTAGGGCCCCATTTTCCTCCAGTGCACTCTGTCTTTGAGTCTCCTCCTGTTGCATTTGCTACTGCATGGACTTAGTTATCAAAGCTACCATTCCCTTGTTACTTTATTCATTTTGTGGTCCGGGAGTTGCCCATCTTAGGTCAAGCCTTTTTCGGCTTGTATTTGCCATATCACTCAGGGCACCAATTTTTTGAAGTTCTAGGTTTCCTTTCTTCTGTGTTTGTTTCTTTTTAGTGTCTTTGCTGCTGCTTAACTTTATGTCTGACATTCTGTTTTTGTCAGCTGCAGTTTCCTTTGATACTTTTGTGTCGCACTGGGTCATAATGTTGTATGCTTAATAGCGTACGGCATTATGGCAAAACTCAGACCTGTGCACTCTCCGAGTTGGCCCTCCCAGAGTTGGAATCTTTATTGGAGGGGTCCGGGAGGTGCAACCTCCTGTAACGGGGGTACAGAACAATAAATAACTAGAAATTGCGCAACGCGATTGTGATGTATGGCATTCTGCCGTGTGACATTATGACCCCATGCCCTTTTGTGTCATCAAATAGCTGGGTCTGTTTATCAGACACCAGCTGATCCATATCCATATTCTCTTTGACTTTAAGGTCATCAATTGCATCTTGTAATTTCTTTTTTCTCTTTTGTGTCTTAGCTCCTTTTCTTTCAAGTTAATATAAAGATCCTCTGTTTCCACATCTTTAGCTTTAACAACAACTTTTTCTATATTAGGTAGTACCTGTTTTCTCATACTGAAACAATCCTTCTGCACAGTTTTATCTCATAGCTCCATTTCCACCAAAGGCAGCAGATATTTTCCATCAGTCTCTAAAAGTCCAAGATCAGGGAGGAGACCCATTCCCCTGCCTCTCCAGTGTCCATCCTCTCTGCTCTCTACTCGGGATGGAAGCTCCCAGCAGGGATGCATAGGGAGAGGCATCAACAATAGAAAACAGGAAGCTGTTATCCCTCTGTACAGACAGTTGGTGAGACCCCATCTGGAGTACTTTTGTGTAGTTCTGGAGACCCCATCTCCGAAAAGACATTGACAGAGTGGAGGCTGTCCAGATGAGGGCAACCAAAATGGTGCAGGGTCTGCACCATAAGACATACGAAGAGAGACTAAAAGAGCTTAATATGTATACCCTTGAGGAAACAATGGAGAGGGGGGCATATAGAAACTTTCAAGGGAATCAGCAATGTCCAAGAGGGTAGTATCTTTCAGAAAAAGAGATGTGTAAGAACAAGGGGGCACAATTTGAAGATAGAGGGGGGGACGGCTCAGAGGTAATGTGAGAAGTATTTTTCACAGAGAGGGTTGTGGATGCATGGAACAGCCTCCCTGAGGAGGTCGTGGAGTCAAGAACAGTGGGGAATTCAAGAATGCATGGGACAGACATAAGGCAATTCTAGTGGGGTAGGAGGAAGTAAGCTGTTGGTTAACTAGGATCTGCACTTTAGGTAGGAAAATGGGCAAACTAGGTGGGCCAAGCGGTCCTTCAAACAACATGAAGTCTTGCTATATTATGACAGTAGCAGTTTGTCCCACCACTAGAACTGCTCGAGGTGAAATGGTTAATACCATTCCAAAATAGAACTTTGAGCACGAGCTCTAAGAAGCAGCTCTATCTGTGTAATTTCAAACCTGAACTGTCAGATTCTTTACTCCGCCTCAGTGAACAGTCGCTCGAGATTTCTCCTACTGCTCGGTTCATTTCTCGGTTTAAGCAGTGTTTTCTCGATTCGATTCAACCGAGAATAGTTTTATTTAACACATAAAACCGTTCGGTTCAAGCTCTGTCTGTGGTAATCGTAAGTAAATTAAAGGTTTTGGCTGTGTGGAACTTGTAAGTTTATCGGTTCGGTTTTGAACCGATCAGCTGAATTTAAAACTTATTAACTTTAAGTTTAACATTTTAGAGTCACGGTTCAGTTCTTATCGGTTCTAAAAAAAGCGGATTTTATTACGTTTTCAATACCGTGTTCTGATTAGGAACCGATAAGGGTGTCTTGCCTGGCACCGCCGCTTTAAAGGGCAAGTTTTTCTGGTTAGCTGGCATTATGTCTGAGAAACCCAAAAGAAAAACCGGCCCACTGTTTCAACACTGTGACAAGTCTGTGGGGAAGTCTTTGCTGACCCACACCACATGTCTGCTGGTCTGAGTTTGACCACTCCAGTCAGACTGCCAGATATGTAAGAATTTCCCTGTAGCCACCCTGGAAAGAGATTGGGCAGGCTCAGGGCGAGAGCCAAAAAGTCCGCTGACCGGATGGCCAGCCCGGTTCGGTGCCAACCGAACCGGAGGGAATGCCCTCTGACCAGGGCGAGACTTCCTCGGGCAAAAGAAAAGCTGGTTCTG
This sequence comes from Neoceratodus forsteri, assembly GCA_016271365.2. Taxonomy (NCBI): domain Eukaryota; kingdom Metazoa; phylum Chordata; order Ceratodontiformes; family Ceratodontidae; genus Neoceratodus; species Neoceratodus forsteri. The sequence goes on along the minus strand of CM028130.1, from coordinate 638,892,591 downwards.
AGGAACCAATTCCAGTAAAGAAAACAAGAAAGTCAGCAGGTTTGGAGTCCAAAACCCCTTCTCCAACTGCTGCAGAGATAGCAAAAACCATACAAATTGTCCAGTCACTGTCTCAGGTTCCGTCCGAACCGCCACTATCTGGCAAAGGTCGGTTCGTCCGGTTTCAGTGGTTCAGGAATATGATGTTGAGGAATTTTATGAACCAGAGGAGGGAGGATGATTATGAACAGTATGAATTGGCTGGGAAGGTCTGGTGTGCCCATTGAACGGACATTTCCCAGACAGACCTCTAGAATCTCCCCTATGCTATCTGAGTCCCCATCTCATTTTATGTTTTACAAAAAGTTGCTGAAACCCTCCAGCTTCCCTTGGAAGAAGCTGTGGATGAGCAAGAGGAGCCTGATTTTGTAGAAATGATGGATATTCCAGAGTCTAGGAGATTGTCTATTCCTTTGCATAAGTCTTTAGGAAGCAAACAATAAAAATTTTAAAAGCTCCTAATTCTGTGCCTCCTGTAGATAAAAAGATGGACAGAAGGTACAAATTGTCAGGTCCTGATACAGAATTCCTTTCTCAGCAATGCAGTCATGTTGGGGTAGTTCAGGCTGCAGCCTGTGATAAAGCTAATATCCCCTGGCTTCACATCCTCCTGACAAGGATTCCAGGAAGATTGATGCCATGGCGAAAAACAGTATATGGCAGCCTCTCTGGGACTCAGGCAAGCAAATTATATGGCTTATGTAGCTAGGTATCAGAAATCTAGATGGGATACTGTTATGGAATTAGCCAAGCAAGCCCAATGGCCAGCTGGCTATGAACTAGAACAGGTGGCTGCTGATGGCATTGAGGCTTCTAAGGTACAGTTTCATGCTGCTGTGGATGTTAATGATGTTTCTCTAGGGTCATAGCCACATCTGTAGCTTTTCGTAGGTTGGCCTGGCTCAGGTGTACTAGTCTGTCACAGGATACCCAGACTAAGGCTATGGATTTTCCTGTGGTGGGAAAGTCTCTGTTTGGGGAGCAGACAGAGAATTACATGAAAAGATGGATGAATATGGGACTACTTACAAAGGGCCCAAGCTAAGGAGGCGGCAAGCCACTCCTCAGAGCACCCCCCAGGGGTAGGGGTAGGCCTTTTCACAGGCCTTTACCAGACTGGGCCTCCTCTGCCTATGCTCAGAGGGGCTTCTTCAGAGGCAGACGAGGGTGGGCAGGCCTGCTCCCACCCCTCAGCCTGAAGCTCCTGCTAAGCAGGCACCTGATGGGGTGCCCAGGGCCATTCTCCTTTACGGTGGGGGCAGGCTGGCTTACTTCAGTCAGAACTGGGCTTCTTTAACCTCAGACAAGTGGGTTCTGGAAGTAGTAAGCCAGGGTCTGGTTCTCAGCTTCAAAAAGTTTCCCAAGTTGAGAAACCAGACTTTTCCCTACAAGTGCTTCAGAGACCTTTGCTCTAGAAGCAGAGGTCTCAACCCTATTAGCTCTCAGAGCAGTGGAAGGGTTCCTCCCTGCACCAGGGCAGGGGTCTGTATTCCAGATACTTCCTTACCCCAAAAAAGACAGGAGAATGGCGGCCCATATTAGACCTTAGATATCTGAACAAGCATCTTTTGAAACCAAAGTTCAAAATGGTAACTCTGGCAATGATTTTATCCTCCCTAAGGCCAGGGGACTGGTTAGCCTCCCTGGACCTCAAGGATGCCTATTTCCACGTCCTAATCAGAAGCTCCCATCGAAAGTACCTCAGATTCGAACTACCCTCAGGTCATTACCAGTTCAGAGCAATGCCCTTCGGCCTTACCTCTGCCCCAAGGGTATTCACAAAGTGTCTGGCAGTGGCAGTGGCTCACTTAAGGAGGCAAAGGATTGCTGTTTTTCCCTATCTAGATGATTGGCTCATTGTAGGCCAGTCAGAACAGGTAAAATCTCACCTGCAAGTTACCCAGCAGCTTCTCACCTCCCTGGGCTTTCTGCTAAATCTACCAAAGTCGGTTCTGGAACCAGTCCAGGTACTCACCTTTATAGGGGCAGAGTTGGACACAAAGCTAGCCAGAGCTTTTCTTCCCTTAGAAAGGGTGACGAATTTAGTGACTCTGGCCTCCTCCTTCACCCTGCAGGTCTCTCTACCAGCAAGACACTTTCTGCAGCTCCTGGGACACATGGCTGCATCCACAGCTGTTGTGCAGGGAGCAAGATTTCAGATGAGAGACATTCAGTTTCACTTGAGAACCTTTTGGTCTCAGAGAAGAGACCCCTTTCCAAGTTGGTCCCAGTGACTCGAACCTTGATCCAGGCCCTCCAGTGGTGGCAGGATCAGAGCAATTTAAGATTGGGGTCCCTTCATTCCCCTGCTCACAATTTGACTCTCACTACAGATGCTTCCCTTCTGGGTTGGGGAGCCCACATGGGCGACCTTTCCACTCAGGGAGTGTGGTCCCCGGAATCTCTGCTCCACATCAATTTGCTGGAACTCAGAGCTGTCTTTTTAGCTCTTCAAGCATTTTCTGCATCTGTCCACAACAAGGTGATACAAGTCAGAACAGACAACACCACAACAATGTGGTACATCAACAAACAGGGGGCACTCGGTCTTCGGCCTTGTGCACCGAGGCAATGAAGTTGTGGTCTCTGGCCTATTCCCTGAACACTTCCCTCATAGCAGTTCATCTTCCAGGGAAGGACAATGTCCTAGTGGATGCTCTCAGCAGGATTTCCCAGGGCCATCACGAATGGTCCCTGGATCCTCAAGTGCTGGGGATAGTCTTTGCCAGATGGGGCACCCCTCAGATAGATCTTTTTGCAGCCCCAGACAATCACAAACTTCCTCTGTTCTGTTGCAGGCCTCCAGTGTTGGGCTCAGTCCCCCTGGATGCCCTTCTCCTGGATTGAGAGGGGAAGTTTCTTTATGCTTTCCCTCCCTTCCCTCTCCTATTCAAAGTATTAGTCAAAATCAGATCTCAGCCTTGCAGGGTGATTCTGATTGCCCCGGATTGGGCCAGGCAGCCCTGGTACCCACTCCTTCTGTCACTGACAATCCATCTTCACCTTTGCCTCCCCAGGATTCACAACCTGTTAACTTGTGCCCAGGGAAGGGTTTGGTATCCGGACCTCAAATCCCTCAACCTCAAGGCCTGGCTCTTGAGGAGTTAGAGTTTGCTGATTTACACCTCTCTCAAGGTGTTCTTGAAATCCTAAAGGCTTCCAGAAAGTCTTCCACTAGGGCTACTAATAGTTCTAAATGGAAAAGGTTTTCCATTTGGTGTGCGGGGAAAAATATTTCCTCAGAATCTGCTGATTTGCCCATTGTATTAGATTACATGGTCCATCTTAATTCCTTGGGTCTCAGACCAGCTACCTTGAGAGTCCATTTGGCAGCTGTATCTGCTTTTGTGTCAGCAGGAAAGTCATCCCCTCTTTCCTCTCACCCTGTGTTTTCCAAGTTTTTAAGGGATTACTCCATACTAATCCACCCTTTGGGAACTGGCCCTGCCTGGGACCTTAATGTTTGTATTGCCCAGTTAATGCAACCCCTTTTGAACCTCTGTTTTCTGCAGAGCTTAAGTATCTAACTTGGAAAACTGTTTTCTGGTGGCTATCACTTCTGCTAGGCATAAGTGAGTTGCAAGCCTTGTCAGTGAAACTGACTTTATTTCTTCCACAGGGATAAGGTAGTCCTTAGGACTAATAGGAAGTTTTACCTAAGGTGGTTTCAGATTTCCATCTTAACCAATCTATCTCCTTCCAGTATTTTTCACAGATCACTCTCTTCTGGTGAGAGGAGGTTGCACAGCCTGGATGTTAAGAGACTCTTAGTTACTATATAGGCGTACCAAAGGTCACAGGTTCGAATCCTCCAACTTTTCCTTACCTATGGTGAAGTTGGGAAAGGCAAACCTGCCACTAAGAGATCAATTGCCAGGTGGATTGTCTCTTGTATCCAATTTTGTTATCAGAAACTGGGCAGAGATTCCCCTTCTGGCTTGATGGCTCATTCTACCAGGGGTACAGCTAAGTCTCTAGCTGCTGCCAGAGACATCCCTATATTAGAGATATGCCAGGCTGCTACTTGGAAAGCGGTACACACTTTACCAAGCATTACTCCCTGGATGTCCAGGCCAGGAGAGATGCTCGGTTTAGCACAGCTGTTCTTCAGAGCCTATTCCTAAGTAGTTCTGCCTCTCCTCCATGGAGGTACTGCTGTGTAGTCTGCTACTGTCATAATATAGCAAGACTTCATGTTGTTTGAGAAAAAAATTACTCACCTTAGTAATGTTGTTTCTTCTAATGGAGTCTTGCTATTATGACCTCCCCAGCCTGCCCCTCTCAGAACTTCTACGTGGGTGGGGTGCGGGCAACAGTGTGGGCACTATTTTATGCCCTTTTAGTGTTTCTCCTTTTGGGGAGTTTGGGGTGTGTGTGTTTTATTATACTGTTGTTTTATTCTCATGTTGTTAGAATTGTGTTAGTAGTTCTGGTCCCCTGACTTGAGTCTTGGGTGTTGGGACGAGCAATGGTTGTTAATATTTAGGTAGCCATTTGGCTAGTGTAGGTTACAGCTTCCACACAGACCTTAGTGAGTTTTTGCTCGTAAAGATCTGACAGTTCAGGTTTGAAATTACACAGATAGAGCTGCTTCTTAGAGCTCGTGCTCAAAGTTCTATTTTGGAATGGTATTAACCATTTCACCTCCGGAGCAGTTCTAGTGGTGGGACAAACTGCTACTGTCATAATATAGCAAGACTCCATTAGAAGAAACAACATTACTAAGGTGAGTAATTTTTTCTTATCTGCCGTCAAATTCTATGTTTTAGGGACATGGATATGTTGTTCATCCACACTGTCTGGCAGGTTCCTTGCCGCTTTAAATCTTGCCGGAAGGTCTTCAGGCTGGCTCCTCCCACCCACCCAGGTGGTAAAACTCTCGGCTCCGCCCCATGACACCAGATCTTCCTTACCGCTTGGAAGCTCAGGTTCCTCCTTAACGCTCTGCGTATAAGACTGGTTCTAATTCTTGAATTTTGAAATGAAAAAGTTTTGCTAAAAGACTTGGTCTTCTCTCCCTCAGCGGCTGCAATGGACAAATTGACTTCGGTTTCGGAGATGCCCTTGCGGACAGAAGATGTCTCGGATGGATCCGCACTCCACGTGCGTCTACTGCTTGGGCCTTGAGCATGACCCGCAGGCCTGCGACCTGTGCTCTTCCTCTTTGGCCTACGTCCTCGAAGACCGTGCTGCCCGTTTGCAACTGGGGCATCCCGAGAAGAGATTTCCTCCGGTAAAGTCAAAAGAGGCCCGGTCGGCGGTGTCCGCGGCGGTGGCTCGGCGGATCAGCTCGAGCAGATGATCGCCCTCGAAGAGGAGGCGGCGCGGGCTGCTTCTACCTCGGCTGCGGCATTTGTCCTGCTCTCTCTCGGTGCCTCTTATTCGGCTTCTTTTAAGGAGCTTTGTCTGATCCTCTCGACTAAGGTTGAGGGTCCAACTTCTTCTGGACCGTTTTCTCGGTCCAAAAAGAGAGACAAGGGTAAGTATCACCGTCGATGCTCTTGGGGCGGGAAGATCCCTCTCCCGAGTGGTCGAAGCGTCGACTTCGGTCGACTTCTCGGCTTCAGCCACTGGTCTCACGGTGTCCCCGTCAGGCCAGTTGACCGAGACTCCTGTCGACGCGGTTGAGATTTTTCTCGACCCGTTGGAAGGGTTGTCGGCTGGAGAAGCCGAGAATCCCCTCTCCCCGGTTCCCCCGGTGGGAGTTGTGGATCCCGTTGGCTCATCTATGCCTCCAGTTCCGGAGCCTTCGGTTGAATCGTCTGAACCGAGGAAGTCCGATTCGCGACACCTCCCGCACGCGTCCTCGGCGCCGAGTTCTCGATCTCGGTCTCGGGCGTCTTGGTCCAGCCGATCCGCCCGTCATAGCGCGTCTCGATCTCGGCACATGGCAAGTGGCGCCCTTCGTCCTCTTCCTCCTCCTCGGTAGGGAGGCTTCGGCTCAAGTTCGTCAGAGGTATGAGGAACTCATGTGGCAACAAGCTCCTTCTGTCCAGGAATGAGCCGGCGCCATCGCTTCCCGGCCATTAAGTGGCTGTCACGGAGCGGCGAAGCAACCCCTCATTTTAACCGAGGCCTTTTCCCAGGCGGTTGTTGGCCAAATCTAGCTGCCCACCGATCCCGGTGGAACCTCCGCCTCCACAGCCGTTAGTTGGGGCTCCGACCAAAAATTCTCGGTCGGCTCAGGGACTGCCCCATAGGCTGTGTGTCCCTCACTCCTGACCGGCCTCGGCAGGTGGAGGTGGCTCAGGCCAGGCAGCTCTTTGAGGACTCTTCCGAGTCGAGATGACTCTCCCTTTTCTCCAAGCGAATGGACTTGGAGTCCTCAGGGGCAGTCGGCGGATGATAGCCCGCCGTCCTTCCTAGAGATTGCTTGGCTCATCTCGGAGTCCACGGGATGAAGCTCGAACCCGTTCCTAAGGCCAGGTATCCCCTCACGGAGATTCTGGACCAAGGGGATTTCCCTACAGAGGCCTTTCCGGTGGCCGAGGCCATAGTTGGTCCGGCCTTGGAGCTCTGGCAGCACTCTTCTTCCTGCCCTGCGCCTTCGGCCAGGATGGCCAGGAAGTATGCGGTCCCTACCGGTTCTCTGTCCGGTTTTTCAGAACACCCCTCTGCTGAGGGGTTGGTTACCGACAGCGTTTTCCGGCGTGCCGGGAACGCTAGGGATGTGGACAAACCTCCCGACAAGGAGTCCAAGAAATTGGACTATGCCGGGCTAAAAGAATATGCTGCGTCCTCCCTCAGCCTTCGCCAGGCCAGTTCGGCCGTCCTCATGGCACATTTTTCTCATGCTCTGTTGGGCTCCCTGGATGAGGTCGTCCCTCATCTTCCCGCGGATCTGCAGACCACGGTCAGGCAAGTGCAGGACCAGGGCAGGGCAGTGGCCAAACAGCAGCTCCAGACTGCTTTAGACATTGGGGACTCATGTGCCAGGTCTGTGGTGGCCGCAGTGGCCATGTGTCGTCGGGCTTGGCTGAGGATATCCACCTTTACTTCGGATACCCAGCACAAGTTGGCAGATGTTCCCTTTTTGGGGACTGACCTCTTCGGCCCTGGGGTGGAAGTTCACCTGCAGAGGATCGAGAAGTCCAATTCTACCTTGGACTCGGTCTCTTCCGCTCAGAAGGACAAAGGCCGCAAACCACAGCCTAAGCCCTTTCATCCTTCTGCGCCCGCGGCGCGTCCGGCCCAGCAACGTCCAGGGGCCAGCAGGCTCGAGCAGCATCAAACCCAAGCCGGGGCTTCCTCCAATAGGAAGCAGGAGGTAAGGCCCAGGAGGTCCCTCGGCTGGTCCCTCCTCTAAGCCTGCCCAGTGGCGGGCTGAGGGGTGTCACCCGAACCCCGTCACCTCACTCCAGTTCCCCGTGGAAGGCGGCTCCAGCACTTCCTTTCCGCCTGGTCCGTTATTACCACAGACAGGTGGGTACTGGAGGTGGTGGGAAAGAGCCTGCCTCTAGAACTCGAGCAGGCCCGCCCCTCAAAGCCATCGCACCTCAGGGACCTCGGGGTCCTGCAGTCTCACTGTCGGGAGGAGGAAGGAGGTGATCAGGAGGTGGCGGACCCTCCCTCAGACCCGGGGTTTGTGTCCAGGTACTTCCTGGTTCCAAAACGGAAGGGGCTGGCGCCCCATTCTCGACCTACACGACCTGAACAAGTTCCTAAGGTCTCAAACCTTCAGGATGGTCACTCTGGCTCAGATAATACCATCCCTGGAACACGGCGTGTGGTTCTGCTCTCTGGACCTGCAGGACGCGTTCTTTCACGTCCCTATCCGTCTGTCACATCTGAGATTCCTTCGCTTTCGAGCGGAGGGATACCTCTTCGAGTTCCGAGCCATGCCCTTCGGCCTGTCTCCAGCTCCCAGGGTCTTCACCAAATGCATTGCAGTGGCAGCTTTCCTGCGGCGCCGAGGGGTCCGGGTGTACCCTTACCTGGACGATTGGCTGATAGCAGCCCCCTCCAGACAGGAGGTGGAGCGGTCCAGAGATCTGGCCCTCCAGGTTTGCTCTCAAATCGGCCTTCTCATCAACGAGGCCAAGTCGAACTCGAGCGAGCAGGTGATTCTGTTTATCGGGCAGAGCTCGACTCTCTTGAGCAAACACGGCTCAGGCGGACAGGGCCGGTTCTTACCTCCTTTGCCCAATCATTTCTGGTTGGGCAATCGCGCCCTGCCCGGGACTTCCTGCGCCTCCTGGGTCTCATGGCGGCCTGTACCAGCGTGGTCCGTTGGGCACACTGGCACATGCGCCCCCTTCAGTGGGGACTGGCCAGCCAGTGGTCACAACGCTGCGATCCATTGGACCAGCTAGTGATGGTGACCCAGGAGATGTGGAACGCTCTCCGGTGGTGGACCGTTCCATCTCATCTGCAGGAGGGCATCCCGTTTGTCCGCCCCGAGCCGACGGTCTCTCTATCGACCGATGCCTCTTTGATGGGTTGGGGTGCCCATCTGGGGGAACACTGGGTGCACGGCCTCTGGTCCCCGCGGGAGTCCTGATGCCACATCAACCTGCTGGAGCTCCGAGCGGTCCGCCTAGCTCTCACCGCCTTTGCTCCATTTCTCCGGGGTCAAGTGGTCCGAGTCCAGACGGACAATACCACGACCATGTACTACCTAAACCGCCAGGGCGGGACGCGTTCCATGCTTCTATGCAAGGAAGCTCTCCACATTTGGTCACTCGTGCGCAGCCTGGAGGTGGATCTCCTAGCCATTCATGTGGCAGGAGCCTCCAACACCCTGGCCGATGCCCTGAGCCGGATAGGGGCTGCATCTCACGAGTGGTCTCTCCTGCCGGAGGTAGTACAAGATCTGTTCTCCCACTGGGGCACGCCTCAGGTGGACCTGTTTGCCTCCAGGGAAAATGCGAATCTGAGGCTGTTTCATGCCCGGCCCCCTCAGCAGGGCTCGCTGCAGGGGGATGCCTTCTCGAGGCTGTGGACCCCGGGCCTCTTCTATGCCTTTCCCCCATTTCCCTTGATCCACAAGGTGCTTCTCAAGGCGAGGAGGGACAAGGCGCAGGTGATTCTGATAGCCCCAGACTGGCCCCGCCAGTTCTGGTACCTAGATCTCCTCAGCCTCAGCTCCAGGCTCCCGAGGCAGCTTCCAGCTCGCCCGGACCTGCTCTCAGTCAGGGAAGGTGTTCCATCCGGACCTTCAATCCCTGCACCTGACGGCCTGGTTCCTGAGTGACTAGAGTTCCAGGCCTTGGGTCTTTCTGACAAGGTCCTCAATGTTGTTGAGGCGTCCCGTAAGGAGTTGACCAGGAAATGCTATGCCTTCAAATGGAAGAGATTTTCCATTTGGTGTCAGGGCAAGGGCTTGGACCCTTCCTCTTGTCCTTTGGCAAGCATCTTGGACTATTTATGGTCCCTTTCTAGTCAAGGGCTTAGGTCGACGACCCTAAGGGTGCACCTGGCAGCCATCTTTGCTTACCGGGCGCGGGCCGGGGAGCAGTCGGTGGCGCAGGAGAAGGTGGTCTGGCGCTTTTTCAAAGGCCTTGATCACATTTCCCCTCCGGTGCGAGAACCTCCACCTCCGTGGGATTTACTGCTGGTACTGGCAAAGCTCATGGGCAAGCCATTCGAACCAATGCACAGGTGTGAACTCTCTCACCTGTCGTGGAAGACCGCCTTCTTGGTGGCTATCACGTCAGCCAGAAGGATGGGAGAACTCCAGGTGCTCTGCATCGAGTCTCCTTACCTGGTCTTCCACAGGGACAAGGTTGTCCTGCGCCCCCACCCGAAATTCCTTCCGAAGGTGGTGTCGGAGTTTCACCTTAACCAGGTGTTGACTCTGCCGGTGTTCTACCCCAATCACACCTTGGAGGCCGAATACAGGCTCCATACTTTGGACCCTAGAAGGGCGCTCGCTTATTATAAGGAGCGCACGGCTGAAATTCGGGGAGAGGTTCGCCAGCTGTTTGTCACCTATGCTGAAGCTGCACCTGGCAGACCTGCAGCCAAGCGGACAATAAGCAGGTGGGTCACCTCCTGCATAGATCTCTGCTATAAGTTGGCGGGCATGGAGCCTCCCAGAGGGATAAGAGCTCATTCTACCCGTCATACTGCTGCATCGGTGGCTGCTTCCAGGGACGTCCCTATCCAGGAAATCTGCAGGGCTGCTACCTGAAGGTCAGCACACACCTTCATTACCCATTACCACATCGACCTTGAGTCACGCCGGGATGCTATTTTGGGGCCTCGGTTCTCCAGTCTTTATTCCCTAAGTAGGGGGTGTGCGCCTTGCCTCCCTCCTCCCAGAGAACTGCTAGGAGTCTGCCAGACAGTGTGGATGAACAACATATCCATGTCCTAGAAATACAGGTTGCTCACCTGTAACAGGAGTTCTAGAATGGGTATGTTGTTCATCCACACTCCACCGACCTCCCGCGCTCGGCCACAAGAACCCTGAGCTTCCAGCGGGCAGATCTGGCGTCATGGGCGGAGCCGAGAGTTTTACCACCCGGGTGGGTGGGAGGAGCGAGGTTGAAGACCTTCCGTCAAGATTTAAAGCGGCAAGGAACCTGCCAGACAGTGTGGATGAACAACATATACCATTCCTAGAACTCCTGTTACAGGTGAGTAACCTGTATTTTCTGTTGTAAAAGATACGTCTGGAAGAATGAATAATAAAAATATTTGGAAGCTTCCATATTATAATTTTCAGTAGGACAGAGTGAAAAAAAATCTGGTACAAACTTAAGTTTAGCTTTAGATGGTACCACTAAAGGAGTCATGCTCCACAAAGAAAGTAACTGAACAAATCAAGGCAACATGCATTTAAACCACACATTGGTGGTGCTGGTTAATATAGGATTTTTTTTTTTTTTTATAAATAAACAAGCTGTGAAAAAACACCACAGGATTAATCATATAAAGTCTTCCATTTTTATAATCCTTATAGGTGTGGTTCCACTTCACAGAATTAAGGGGACTGCCCCATAAACCCTGAAAAAACACATTGGTAATAGTAACTTCTTCATTCACAGGAAGAGGGAATACAGTTGCCACATAAAGAAAAATAGGTAAAATCAGGGTTTTGAGTAAAAACACTTTTTCTTTTAGAGATGGTTTTATTTTTTTATAAAGCCGCCTATGAAGTCGCTGTGACTATTTTACTTTCCCAATTTATGCAGCATCATCGTTACTACCAAAGGTAATACCTAAAATGGGAATTGATGTATCTGAAATATGTATCCCAGCAATATTTTGAACAGTATTCTTATCAGAAGGCACATGAATAGGGATGCCATGGCTTTTACCATAGTTTAAAGCGGCACCAGATACTCTTTCAAAATGCGAAAGGATGTCCAAAATAACAGGGCCTTCAGTTTCATCTTTAACATATAAATAAATGTATGCAATAGGCGTGGACATAACTGCTATGTGATAAATCTGAGTTACTATGAGATAAATTCAGCTGAGTGGCCCTGGCACTGCTACTTGCTGGAGGTTGGACCTCTGCATTCAGCCCACCACCCCCTGACCAAGGAAAGCAGCCACAAGCCCAAACCAGGCTCTCCACTTCAGTCGAGTGGCCCTGGCACTGCTACCTGCTGAAGGCCAGACCTCTGCATCCGCCCACCACCCCTGACCAAGGAAAGCAGCCACAAGCCCAAACCAGGCTCTCCACTTCAGCCAGTGGCCCTGGCACAGGTACCTGCTGGAGGCAGACCTCTGCATCCAGCCCCCACCCCTGACCAAGGAAAGCAGGTACATTTGGTTGCTCCTAGCTCGGAGCTGTCAGGCTTTATTCCTGTAATTGGACTGGCTCCTTGGGACTGTGGCTGCTTCCTGATTGGATGCTGAAGACCCCCATTGAGAAAAAAGCGTACAAGGCACCTTTTTTCAAAGCACAGCTTGGCCACTGCCTTGCTGTACTGCTCTCTGGACAATTTTTTCTGCTGTATTTACTGCTCATGTGGAAATATATATATTTTTTTTCCTCTTGGAATTTTCTGCTGTTTAGGCTGCTGTATTAGCTAGGCCTGGCTTCTATAGAGCTTATGTCTTGCACTGTTGAATATTTCTTCTACTTAAACATTTTAGCTTTAAAACTATTGCACTATATATGTAGGAATTACCTAGCAGAGTATAGCAGAGTTGTAGCGAACTTTAATTGACTGCCTGACATTTATATAGCTTACTGCTTGCACTACTGAATTTTTTCTGCTAATTGCCCGACATTGTAGAATAGCTAGATCTGACTACTGCCTACTGTTTGTTCTGCCACACTGCTTTCCCATCACAGCTCCTCTCATTCATCCTCAGACTGCCTTCTTTGCTTTTCTCTTTTTCTTGCTTTTTTTTCCTTTTGTACCCACAGTGTTTCTCTGCCATCTACTGGACCCCTGATTCCCTCTCCTGACACCCCCCTAAACCAGCACATTCTGTAATATTGCCTAGCATTTTGGGCCACCTTCTCTACCCATTCCAGACTACCCTGAGTCCTCTCCACCACACATCTCCTCCCCAGCTCTCCCTGGTCTCATTCAAGGGGCCTCCTCCCCAGCCTCCTGAATCAGCCTTTTGTTTTGCTAAATTCCCACCTGGCACCTTTGACCAGACCTGTCTGCAGGAACCTTTTCTCTCCTCACGATTTGCACCTACTTCTGCCCTGAGCACTGGATGCCCAGGGCCCTCCTACTAATTTACTTGACCTTTGTCTTTGACTTTTTAACTAACGGCCCACCTTTTTTTGATCTATTTTAGCCACAAGTCCAAACCAGGCTCTCCACTTCAGCTGAGTGGCCCTGGTGCTGCTACCTGCTGGAGGCAGGACCTCTGCATCCAGCCCACCACCCCCTGACCAAGGAAAGCAGGTACTGTACGTTTGATCAGCTCCTGGCTCGGTGCTGTGAGGCTTCAATCCTCGTAATTGGACTGGCTCCTGAGGACTGTGGCTGCTTCCCCCGATTGGATGCTGCAGATCCCCATTGAGAAAGAAAGCATACAAGGCACCTTTTTCCAAACACAGCTTGGCCACTGCCTTGCTGTACTGCTCGCTGGACAATTTTTGTCGCCCACGCCCCTCCCCCTCCTCCATCCTTTATTAAGTACACTTCCCCAGTGATCCCCGCCCCCTGAGGCCTCACACTAGTCAATTACAGCAACTCTTTAAAGGGGTTCTCCTTTCTGTAACTTCTTAAAGGGGGTGATCCTCTCTTGTGCTCAAACAACTTATCGTCCTCAATGCATCTGGGATCAAGTGCATTGACACTGACTATGGTCCTCCTCCTACTTCCTACACCAGCCCCACCTTATTTAGGACCATCACCCTCTACGCATAGTTCCCCTTCTTATCTGCAACACCTGTACCAGACCCCCGCCCTTCGATCACTCTCCTCCTCGGTACCCCCAACACTTCCACCCCTGCTACCTCTTATTCCCATTCATATCTTGGTCTCTTCACCTCCATGCCTTCCCACCCTTCTCTGACTGTACCCACCCCTTGCACCCCAGTACCCGGCCCCGTGTCCAGTCGCAAGGGGAGATGCCACAATCACTACCATGCTTTGGTGCGCCTAATCACCCTCCTGTTGCTTCTATCAGGTAACATTCATCTAAACCCTGGCCCCGTATCCAACCATATGAACAAGCCTGCCCAGGCTCAAGGACTCCGCATAGCTTCTATGAATATTTGAAGCCTTCTTAAGAAGACTGCTGCATTCCAATGCTGGGTTACTCAGCACCAACCGGACATTGTCACACTCGTCAAAACCTGGTTATCCAAATCCACCCCTGACTCCTTCGTCTCCCTCCCTGGTTACACCCTTTTCATGGAAGATTGGGTGGGCAAGCGTGGAGGTGGTTGTGCTGTCTATATGTGTGACTCCCTCCTTGGACATGCACTTCCATCACCCAAGCTTGATAATGGGGTGCAAGCCCTCACACTAAAACTCTCCCCCAACCCTGATAAGGGCCCATTCTGTCTTACTGTTGCCTGTATTCCCCCCAGAAAATAAGACCTCATCATTCAGGCAGTTGCTGACTACCTCGCTGGCCTACCGCCCAAAATGGCCCAGATAATTGTTGGTGACATGAATATCAACTGGCTCTCTGCCATGGCCTCCCAAACCAGAGATATCTTTGCCACCCTTGACATGTCCCAGCTTATCACCACCCCAGCTAGATTCAACCCCTCTACTGGCTCCTACACCCTCCTGGATATCACCATTACCAACCGCCCCCAGAGGGTGCTCGATATCAGTGTACTTCCCAACTCACTTAGTGACCACTCCCCGGTTATATTCTCTTGTTCCGCTTCCAACAGCAAAACTGCACCACAAACCACACAGTGACGTTGTCCACTCCCAGCTGGCCCGCGTCGCTTTAAACTGTACCTCTCACAACTGGATTGGTCCCATATCAGGCTTGCACCGTCCATAGATGAGGCATTGGATTTTTTCACTCGCATTTTTAACACTGCCTGTGACCTCTGTGCCCCCTTCGTTAGAAATAAAAAAAAAAGCAAAACATGCCCTGGGTTACCCCCTGCCTCCTTCACAAACTTAAAATGAGAGACAACCTATGGCACATTGCCATGGAATCTGGCAAGCCAGCTGATAGGCAAGCGTACAGCATTGAGCGCAATAAGTGTACTTGGGCCATTCGACAGGCCAAAGCCCAGTACTACCAATCCACTCTTGTCTTCTCCTGGGAGTCGGCTAGAAACTTTTGGGATAATGTAAAGGAGCTGAATGGGAAATCCCACTCCCCCCCCCCAACTCTCCTTTAATGGAACTGTCTGCTCTGACCCCCTTGGCATTGCAGACTACCTAAACCACACTTTCTCAGACCTCAGTTCAGTCCTGCCCAGTAACTTCTTTGTCCCCATCCCAATAGCACCACTGCCCACTCTCCAGAGACCTCCTTTCTACCCATACCATCTCCCCATTGGAGGCTAGACCCCTTCTGCAAAAAGCTGTTAGTAGTAACAACCCTGGCACCGACCCACTGGACACTAGGCTACTTCGTCTGATGTTGGATGCTATCCTGGTCCCACTTACCGAGCTGCTCAATCACTCTCTGTGCCTGGGGCAGTTCCTCAGCACATGGAAAACTGCCATCATCACTCCCATCCTAAAGAGCAGCGATCGAGTGACCCCAGGTAACTATGGACCTATCTCCATCCTCCCCCCACTCTCTAAGGCCCTTGAAAAAGTAGTTGCCAACCAGCTTGCCGAATACCTGGCCATGCACAATATCCTGTGCCCTGAGCAGCAGGGCTTTCGTGCAGGTCACAGCACCACTACCACGCTACTTGAATTCTTCAACTTCCTACACTCTGCTCTTGATACCGGCTGTCCTGCCGGTGCTGTGTTCATTGACCTCTCCAAGGCCTTTGACACGGTTTGCCATCCTCTCCTGCTTGACTCCGTCAGATGCCTTGGTTTCTCCCCCGGCCCCCTTGCATGGTTCACCAGCTACCTCTCTGCCAGAACTCAGTGTGTAAAAATCAATAGCACCCTATCTGACACATGAGCTGTCCACTCTGGGGTTCCCCAGGGCTCCATTTTAGACCTTCTCCTCTTTAATCTCTACCTCAACTCCCTCCCCTTGGCCTGCCCAAGTAAGATCCTCCTCTCCGCGGATGACACTGTGCTCTTCACTGCTCACCCCAACCCCAACACTCCAGGCCACCCTCCAGCAAGCTTTTGATAGAGCTGAGCATTGGTTCACATCATGAAGGCTGGTCCTGAACCTAAAAGACCAAAGCTATGCTCTTCTCGCATCGCCAAGCAAAGCCAGTAGTGCCTCTCGTGATACTGCATAGCACACTAAACCCCATTGAGCAGGTTTCCTCCTACAAGTATCTGGGCATTACCTTTGATTTGGCACTCACCTTCCATTCTCATATCAATTCCCTTCTACTGCCACCATTGTCAGGATTGGACTGTTATACTGCCATAGGGACTGCCTCACCAAGAGGCCCTTAGATTGGCAATCACCTCCTCTGTCCTGTCGCTAATCGACTATGGGCTGCCCATCTATGCTGCAGCCGACAACACTGCACTTGCAAGAATCCAGCTCTCTATAAACAAGGCCTGCAGGCTAATGCTGGGAGCCCCCTAGGTGCACCCATACATGCCTACTGTACTCCACCACCAACTTGCTCAACCTTGAAGAAAGACTCTGCTTCCAAACCTGCCTTCTTGTAAAAAAGACCCTGCTAGGGCTCTCCCCCCTGGGGTCGCCACCACCCTGCAGCATGCCTCCCCCTTAGTCTCCACCCACAGCACTGTCAAAACCTCCCTTATTGTCCCCAGGATAAGGACCTCATGGCCCAGAGATCCTTTTGCTATCGGGCTCCCCTCCTCTAGTCTAGTTCCTCCCAGCCAATATAGCTGACTCCATTAAGCTTGGTCCTTTCAAGGTCTCCCTCAGAAGCCATCTGACAAGCACTGCTGCTGCAACTGCACATAATCCCCCACCTGCCCTACCTTCACCCCTAAGCTGGGTCTGCCCTGTCTACTTTTGCTGTATATACCTGGGGTATCATGCAACATCTGCTGACTAATGTAATAAAATATCTCTGGTTGCTACCTATAATGGTATTTCGTATACCTATATTATGACTACTGTGATCTACCTATTACCAAGCGTGTGCCACCAGTGAATGCCTGTAACACTGGTTGCTTTTTTAATCTAAGCGTTATGTACTGTACTGTTTGTTTGCTGTGATGTATTGCTCTGTTGATGAGGTGCCTTTGTAAATGAGTCTATGACTCAAAGGTCTGTAAACCGATGATCTAATAAATAAATTAAAAATTACACATTTTACATTTGTACACATAGTAGATGCATCATCACAGATTTATATACATACTGTAGTAGATATGTCACAATCACTCTGGAACTCATTTAGAATGTTCAACCTCAGTACCAGTACTAACTATATTCAAATGCAAATAACTTTAAAATGAAAAAAGATAGCATAGTGCTGTGAGCATGAAAGTTGTGCGGCACAAAATGATCTACAAAATGAGTGGTATTTTATTTACAGATACCATATAGATTTTTTTTATAATTGGCAAAAAAGAGCGGAAAATGAAATTTTTTGTTCATTTTTTTGACAAACATGCAAAAAAAGATAAACAATCAAAAGCAAATGTCCCTGCACTGAAAGAAAATATCCCTATTGCATAAATGCAGTATACAATAGTGAGCTGTCAGATAAATGATTTATCTACACTCGTGCTGTTTGACCTCGGACATCTACACTTCGGCTTCGCCACTCATGAGGTTACCGAGATCAAACAGCACTTGTGTAGATAAATCATTTATCTGACAGCTCACCATTGCATATCCCTCATATCATCTGCATATGCAGTTACTAAGTGGGATTTACACTCAGATCCCTGTACTAAGATACCTTGCAGTTCTGAAGTCTCCAAAAATTCCATAACAAAGGTCTTTGCAAAATTATACAACAAAGGACTTAGTGGGCATCCTTGTCTGACCACCCTGTGCCTACAAAATTCACCCCTAATTGACCGTTAACAAAAGTGTAATGCTCCCATTAATATTTAAAGTAGAAATCCACTTCCTAGAGTTCTTAGGTATATGGTATGCCTTCAAAACTTTAAACAAAAGGAATGATCCGCAATCAAATGCTTTTCTTGGTCCAGGAAAGAATATAGCCTGAGGCCTGATTCCTGTCACCCTGTGCCAATAAGTACCTTACCAAAATAAGATTATTATAAATAGATCAGTGAGGGATAACACACATTTGTATTGGGGAAATAGCATATTCTGCAAAATTTTTTTTTTTATATAGTTTATCTCCTTGTCTTCCCCAGCTGGCCCTTCTAACTGATCCCCATCCCCATCACCCCAGTATTACGGGACTTGCCTAGCCCAGTTGCTGAGTGCGGAGCCTATGTGGGGTCGGTCTTCATCTCCAGCTGAAGGTGTTTTCCTCCATTTCTCCCTTTCTGTTGCTGGGATGCAGACACAGGACGTACATATGTGGAGGCGCATGTGCGTCTGTAGAAGTCCCGCTGCACCTTCCCTTCCATGGTGCCTTCAGTCCCGCACTACCCCCCAGGCCTCCACCTGGGGGCAGTCGTTCAGCGGGAGTGACAGTCTTCCCTCCCCAAAAGAGGAGAGCTGTCCTCTGGATGCTCAATCCGCTCCCTTCCCTGCCAACCCCCGACAGCCCATGCTCGTTCCTGGACATGGGTTGCTGGCATGGCTTGAGGTGTCACCGGCGTTCTGCAGCAGTTTGTAAATGCTTCTGTAAAATAAAAGCCAGAATCTTGTAGTCTGTATTAAGAAGACTAATCTGTCTCCAACTTTTCTTAGATAATTTATCCCCTTTTTTATATAACGTAATTACCAATGCCTGAGTCAGGGTACAGGACATTTTACCCGTGGATAGAATTTCACTATAAAGCGAAGTTAATGCTGGGGAAAGAAGGTCTGAATGAGACTGGTAGAATTCAGCTGTGAGGCCGTCACATCCCAGAGAAGTATTTAATTTCAATTTCCCAATTGCAACTTTCACTTCTTCACAGGTGATATCAGTCACCATGGACTGACTCACCTCCTGTGAAAGTTCAATGATAGAAAGGCCTGAGAGAACGTTCTATGGGTTTCCACAGCAGTTTGAGATCTAAACATATTAATCAAATGATGCTGAGTAATGTCCATCTGCTCTGTAACTGTGGCCAGAACCCTGTGCTATCATCCATGAGGCAGTCCATATAGGAACTTTGTAACCCTGTCAGAACAGTTTTAAATATATCCACTGCTCTCTTACTTCCATGAGTTCCAAACTAAGCTTCCAATTTAAAGGAAGTGGTAGTGTTGCTCGGATAGTATCCTATAAATCCGGATCCCACCAGATACCAGCCTTTTTACCAGATAGTGGATCCAGTCAGATAGTAGCACTATCCGACCATTGATCTGACCATCCTGGATCCACCAAATGGTTATGATGGCCAGAATGGATTCGGTGGATCCATTCATCAGATCCACATTGCTGGATCCGATGGATCCATTCGTCAGATCCAGAGATCCGGTAAAAAGATCCACATCGGATCCAACTATCCGTTGCTGGATCCAATGGATCCATGGGTATCCGACTGTGGATCCGACATCAGACTTTGATTGAATTTCGAGTTGGATCCAAGGTCGAATGCATACACTATCTGACGGATATCAAACAGCTCCACCAAGGCACTATTCGAGCAACACTAAGAAGCAGCCCTGTCATATTGAAATGTGATCATCTGTTCCTTAACAAATTTTCTCTCTTCTGATATGGGCAATGTTTCCTCATGCAACAAATAAATTAGAGTGAATAACCTCTGTCTAAGTCCTAAATATGTAAAATAAGTGTCCTCATTTACCTAGTGGTCTGAGATTTAAAACATTTTTTTAAAGTCCTATTATCGTCCCACCATTCTTCAGTGGAATCATAGGTCTCAGTAATAGACACTCTGGCAGAAAAATATATTTCCATTGTGCTGGGATATTAGTATCTGAGAGCAGATTCCCATTTAATTTCCATCTTTTAGTCACCCTAGAACCAATAGAACTGCATAGCATAATCTGACAAAGTACTGCAATACAATCTGAAGTCTCAAAAGGCATAGTGGATGCAGTGTCCAAGTAGAGATCTGGAAAGAAAAGGAAATCAGTCCTTGTTGCCAGTGCCCCTTAAAGAAGGTGTTGGTAGCAACAGGATGTACAGCCCTAATAGCCATCCTGGAGGTTGGCAGAATGGATTAAAGATTGAAGGCAGGTCATATCACTATAAACCTATTCCGTTGAGTCTCCTTGATCAGTTATGAGCAATGCACAATTAAAATCCCCCCAAGAAATAAATGTCTGTTTGTAAATAAAAAAGGTTTAATAGTATTGAACAATGCAACCCGAAGAGCAATGCCCTGAGGTGCATAAACATTAATTAAAAATGATGGGTACGATGCATTATATTCAGTAGTAATGCCCTTCCTAGCACCAGGTCCACAACTCAAGTGACCTGGAAATTAAAGGAATGAAACAGGATGCCCACTCCGTCACAGATATCCTCCCCTTGTGACCAAAACAAACTACCACAGGGCTACAGATTCTTCACGTATGTCAGCTCATACTGAATTTTTAGTTTACTATCCTGCAAAAAAATGATATTAGAAGAGTGGTAAAATTTGCATTGTAGTCTGTCTCTTAAAAGTTTTGTGCTGCAAACATCAATAGTAAGGAGAAGATGTGGGTAAGCTATTCATGTTGTATTAAATATAGGAGGCTCTAGACTGGTGGCCCTTTTAACTGACCCTTCACTTTCTTCATGGATTGGGGGTCATTGTGGGAGTCTGAAGATTTAACTGAAGAGGTGTCAGAATCTCCTCCCTCATCCTCAATGTCACCTCACTGCCTTCTCTTAGCCAATAGTTGGAATTTATTTCTAGTCATAATGGGGGAAGGGGAACCCCTGGCCAGAGGCCATTTATGATCTGTACCCCTTCTGTTGGATTTGGGAGTGGTAAACTGGTGTTCAGAAGAAGCTAGAAGGGGAAGGAAGGAAACATATTCAATTCAGTGCTTTAGAGTAACTGGTAATTCTATTTTTCTTTTAAACTTAGATTGTGGGCTTTTAGTGACCTTGTACTTTCTTTGTTGTCTTTACTTAGAATTGTTTTTGGGCTGTTGAAAATTTAAAACATTGTGATGGTGTAATTCTGTGCTGTCTTTAATTGCTGCAAATTTTATCTTGGCTTGACTGACTGCCCTGTAGTTGGGTGAAGGGTGTTAATTGTCAGGCCTCTGACCTCAACTACTTGATAACTGGAGGTGGGGCTTAGTCAGAGTTGAGGTAGCAAGTAGAGTTTTATTTTCTCAGAAGAAGCCAGAAGGGGAAGGAAGGAAACATATTCAATTCAGTGCTTTAGAGTAACTGGTAATTGCTATTTTTCTTTTAAACTTAGTATTGTGGGCTTTTAGTGACACTGTACTTTCTTTGTTATCTTTACTTAGAATTGTTTTTGGGCTGTTGAAAATTTAAAACATAGTGGTGGTGTAATTCTTTGCTGTCTTTAATTGCTGCAAATTTTATCTTGGCTTGTCTGACTGCCCTGTAGTTGGGTGAAGGGTGTTAATTGTCTGGCCTCTGACCTCAGCTACGTGATAACTGGAGGTGGGGCTTAGTCAGAGTTGAGGTAGCAAGTAGAGTTTTATTTTCTCAGAAGAAGCCAGAAGGGGAAGGAAGGAAACATATTCAATTCAGTGCTTTAGAGTAACTGTAGTGCTATTTTTCTTTTAAACTTAGATTGTGGGCTTTTAGTGACACTGTACTTTCTTTGTTGTCTTTACTTAGAATTGTTTTTGGGCTGTTGAAAATTTAAAACGTAGTGGTGGTGTAATTCTGTGCTGTCTTTAATTGCTGCAAATTTTGCCCCCTCCTCCCTTCCCCAACTCTTAATTATATGCCCTGTTAAATCTGATTGACATGAGCTAAACACAGGGTATAGTAAGGGGTGTGAAGTAGGAGGGGCATAAGGGGGAAGAAGCCCACCCTCAGCACAAGTGTTTTGACTCATTTATTTATTTATTGGTTTTTTTTTTTTTTAAAGAAAATTATCTGAGGATCAGTGGCAGGATTTTAGGACAGTAAATTAATAAAAGGGAACTAGGAGAGCTTCAGTAGCAGACAAGTAGTGGAATAACAGTATAATTGCAGTATAATGTGGAAGTGGTGCAATGCAGTGGCTGTGGGCAACCATATTCAGGCAGACCTTCTGAACACGGAGGTGTTGCCCTATCTGCATGCATCTCTGGACTGCGGGATGAGGGTGGCCAGACTCAGATCGAAGTAAACTGGGTCAGGGTACCATCACCCTATCCAGAGACCACCCAGTCAATGCAGCTGCCTCAAGGATGCCGAGGCGAGGCACTTGGATGACAGTGGGCTCAGGGAGGGTTAGAGCGGTCAGGCAGAGGCACATCCCAGATCCTATTCCACTCAAGAACTCATATGCCACACTGGCAAATGAGGACAACCAAATAGAGGTGCCCAGAGAAGTGGAAGGAAAGGATGTGGAGGTTAGCCAAGGAGGTGACCTCAGCGGGGAAAGCAGTGGACCCCAGAGGAGGAGGAAGCGAATCTTGGTGGGGAACTCCATCATAAGAGGGATCCAGCTAGTAACACAGGAGGGTGAGGACAGGGAGGTGAGGTGCCTACCAGGTGCCACGGCATGGAGGGATGGAAGGAAGATCCTGGGGATCACTGGGAAGGCAAGATGAGAGGGTGAGCTGGATGTCATTATCCACCTAGGTACTAATGACCTGGCAAATGGGGAGCCAAAGGAAGTTCAGGAAGAGTTTAGGAAATTGGGAGGGGTCTCAAGCAAGTAGCTACTTCTGTCACTTTCTCAAGTACTACCTGCGAGAGGCAAGGGAGCTGATAGAGTGCATGCACCAGGAACTTTAACTCATGGTTGAAGAACTGGTGCTGTGAGGAAGGGTTTGGATTCATTGGTGACTGGGGACCCACCTGGAGGGACGGAAGTTTGTTCAAGCCTGATGGCCTTCATCCATCCTAGAGGGAAATCCAAGCACTCAATGATAAGTTTAAATGGTACATGGACAAGCATTTAAACTAGCCAAGGAGGGGTGGCAGGCCAGCAAGGAGGGTACCTCACTTGCTCACCCCCACAGCTAGCAGTGGAACCAGTGAACCAGAGGAGTGGCTATCTCTGCAAAGCAGTGCAAAAGATGGAGATTAGTGCCCAAGAGGTGGATAGGCAGAAAGGGCAAAATTCAGCAGAAGGGCAGACAGCAAGGAGAACCAGGGATAAAGGACAACCAAGGAAGGGACTGGAGTAGAACAGCGAAACAGTCTAGGGAGGTCAAATCATGGAAAGCCATGTGTGCAAATGCCAGGAGCCTTAGCAACAAGATGGAAGATCTGGAAGCTGTCATGGTGCAGTCAGACCTGGACATTGCGGCCATCACTGAAACCTGGTGTAATGATAACCACGACTGGGAGATGGCCATACCTGGCTACAACATATTCAGAAGAGACAGAGCAGGCAGGAAGGGAGGAGGAGTGGCACTGTATGTGAAAAATGACATAAGGGCCACAGAGATCCAGTAGGAACAAAATGGGGGAGAGATACTGTGGGTTAAGCTGGAAAGGAAAATGGGGCCAGCCATCCGCACAGGTGTGGTCTATAGACCACCAGCCCAGGAGGAAGAAACAGATAGGTAGCTGATGCTAGCCATCCAAAGGATGGCAGACAAGGTGAGGTAGTACTGGTTGGAGACTTCAGTATTCAGATGTGGACTGGAGCATCCCAGCAGCAGCATCAACTAGAGCAGATTTATCCTGGACTCCTTCAGGTGCCTTCCTCAAGCAACTGGTCATAGAACCAACTTGGCAGAAGGCAATACTGGACCTTGTGCTCACTAGCAGGGACAGTGTGATGGGGGTAACAGTGGGGGAGCACCTGGGGAACAGTGACCACGTCATTGTGGTTTGAAATCACAGAAAAAGCAGAACCAAACCACACAAAAACACGTATCCTGGATTTTAGGGGGGCAGACTTTGGGAAAATGGGGAGATACTTGAAAGAGGCATTAAGGGGAATGGGACAGGAATCAGGTTGAGGAACAGTGGGCAGTATTAAAATGGGGATTACAAGAACAACAGAATTATGCAGTAAGCAGGTTAGCAAAAGGAAAGGAAGAGGAGACCATTATGGTTTCCAAAGATGTAGCAAAGTAAAAGCCAAAAGATTGCATTCAGGCAATACAAAAAGACACAGGCAGAAGGGATATGGAGAAGTACCAGGAGAAGCAAAGGGAGGCAGGGAGGTCAGTAAGGAAGCCAAAAGCTCAGACAAAAGAACACATTGCAAAAATCAGTAGTAGAGGACAAAACCTTTACAGGTACATAAGTGAAAAAAAGAAAAGGGAGGATAGTGAGACTGAAGGGGAGGATGGGGCCACGTGGAGGATGACAACAGTAAAGCTGACATATTGAACAGGTATTTCTGCTCAGTCTTTACTGAGGAAGAGGGTAATGGGTCTGAAGGAGTGCAAGGGGTAAGAATTGTGCAGAAATGGACACAAGTCCCTTTACACGAAAGGGTCCTGAAGGAACTGGAAGTACAAGAGTTGATAAAGCAATGGGACCAGATGGGGTGCACCCCAGGGTCCTTAAAGAACTAAGAGAGGTGGTGGCTGAACCTCTGGCTATCCTGTTTAGCCGATCACTGGAAACAGGGGAGGTACCCAAAGACTGGAGGACTGCAGATGTAGTCCCCTTATACAAAAGTGGGAACAAAGAGGAAGCAGGGAACTACAGACCAGTCAGCCTCACCTCGGTAGTGGGGAAGATCATGGAAGCACTACTGAAGGAGATTGGTGGAACATCTGGTTGTCAATGGACTACAGGACCCAAGGCATGGTTTCACCAGGGGAGGTCATGTCAGACCAACCTCGTTGAATTTTTGACTGGGTAACTAGGGAGGTGGATCAGGGAGGGCAGTGGACATGGCCTATCTGGACTTCAGCAAGGCCTTTGACACTGTGCCACATAGAAGACTATTACATAAACTGGGAATATGGGTGTGGGCAGGACAGTAGTGTGGTGGGTAGGTAACTGGCTGGGTGGCAGGACACAGAGGTGGTGGTAAATGGCTGTCACTCCACAGAGGGAAGAGTGACCAGTGGGGTCACCACAGGGATCAGTGCTGGGACGGTCCTATTCAACATCTTCATCAGCGACATTACAGGACCTAGAGGCAGAAATTTCACTGTTAAGCTGATGACACAAAGCTCTGTAACACAGTAGACACACCAGAGGTGTAGACAGAATGAGAAGGACCTGCAGAAACTTGAAGAATGGTCAGGGTTTGGCAGTTGAAATTCAGTGCAAAAAGTGCAAGATAATGCATATGGGGCACAAAACCTGGCACAATATATCAGTTGGGGGTGAGGATATAGCATGTACCAAGCAGGAAAGGGATCTTGGGTTTATCATCTCTGATGACCTCAAGGTAGGAAAAAGTGTGACAAGGTTTGCCTCACAAGGCAATACACAGAGTAAGGGTAATGATTTTGGTGGGCAGATCCGTTGCTTTTTGTCCCACTACAGGTCGTCCAGGATGAGGACGGGAGAATTGTGTTGTAAGGCATGCTCCAGAATGTGGAGGGTGGTATTTGAAGACATTTATGGCCCCAATGTAGATTCTCAGGAGTTTTTCAAGCTTTCAGGAATGTTAGCCCCCTTTGTGCAGATACCTATGATCTTAGGTGGAGATTTTAATTTAGCTTTAGATCCACTTATGGACAAATCTGGGGGTAGGATGTTGAGATTATCGCCTGCTTGCGGGCCTTTTGTGAGGTGCTGGATCAATATGGCCTGGTAGATGTGTGGAGAGTGCTCCATCCTCAAGACAGACAGTATACGTTTACCTCTGCTGTGCATGGATCCGAATCCCGTATAGACTATATTGCTTCCAATGACCTCCTTCCTGGGGTACTGAGGCAGAAATTATGCCGGGTCCACCTTCCGATCATGCAGTGGTTGTTGTCTCCATCCTCCTATCAACTTTACCTAAAAGAGGTAATAGATGGAGAACTAATAATCAGTTGTCACGTAACCCTCAGGTCACCAAGTTTGTTTCAGAACAGATAGCCGAATTTATAGCCAACAGTGTTGGGGCCGATGTTAGACCGGATATGGTCTGGGGAGCATTTAAAGCCTTTATTAGGGGGACTTTGATTGCCCAGGCTTCCTATAGGAAAAAGGAGTGAGTTCGGGTACTTACCGAGCTTTTGGCGCGGATTAGACTTAGAGAAGGTAGGATAGAGGGGCAGGTGGATGAGGAGGATAAGATTGAGTTGGTGAGGTTGAAGAATCTATATTTGAAACTGTTAGGTGAGCAAGCGGAGCTGGCTCTGATCAAAACCATGCAAAATATCAGGACCAGGGGAGAAAGCTGGGTCACCCTAGCTAGGAGGGTTAAGCAGATGGAGTCATCACGCCTAATTCCAGGGATTCGTCTGAGGTGGACGGAATGATTAAACTACCCCAGGGAGATAGTACTTGAGTTTAGAAATTATTTTAAGTCTCTTTATGATAAAATGGGTTCTCTCTAGAGAGGAGATTCTTCCTTGAAGGACTGGATATCCTCGTTATCTGAGTCTCAACAAGAGCAATTAATGGTGGACATTATCAAATGAAATTGAAAGGGTGATAGAAAGTCTCCCTCTGGATAAAATGCGGGTCCGAATGGTCTGTCGGTAAATTTCTATAAAAAATTTGCCAAGCTCTATCGCTTTGTTCTTGAATTTTCTGTGTGCATCCTGTCTCAGCAGGTACAAGATCAGTCTTTATTTGAGGCATTAATCGTATTGATCCCAAACAGGGTAAGCCTTGGAACAGCCCCAAGTTACAGACCCATATCGCTGCTCAATTATGATATTAAAATCTTAGCTAAATTATTGGCTGAGAGGATCAGTCTGGTCCTTCCTGACCTCATTGGTCCAGAACAGGTTGGTTTTATGAGGGGTGATCTTCGGCAGACCATGTTCGGACCTTGGCTCATGCTTTCTCGGTCTCCGAGGACAGCAGGACACCCATGGCCCTGCTGTCCCTGGATGCTGAGAAAGCCTTTGATAGGGTACACTGGGGGTTTTTACTAACGGCGATGGAAAGGTTTGGGTTTCCGGATCTTTTTAGGGCTTGGATTAGCTCCCTTTACTCCTGCCCCACTGCAAGGGTTGGTTGTAATGGAGCAGTCTCCGACCCTTTTTGTTTATATGTGGGCACTAGGCAAGGATGCCCCTTATCCCCTCTCCTCTTTAACTTATATTTGGAACCCTTTATAAGAGCAGTGGTTGTTAATCACAATAGAAGGTATTAGTATTAAAGATCATACTATCAAGGTTACAGCATATGCGATGACCTGTTGGTCTACCCATCCAACCCGATTGTTTATACGAGCACTGTTGAAGGATTATCAAGCAGTTTGGGAATTTGGCTAATTCGGACTTAATTTGGACAAATCGGTGGTATTTCCCTAATAGCTCTGTTTTTTAGACATGAGGTGGTGGAGCTAGGATTGTCCTGGAAATCGATTTCATCAGGTATCTGGGCCTCAACATGGCCAGGGGGAGTCTAAGATTTTTCAGCTGAATTTCGATCTGTTATTAAGGACCATTATGCTAGATTTGAGAGATGGGTGAAACTCCCAATCTCCTTATGGGGAGAGTGAACCTTGTCAAATGAACATATTTCCCAGATTGTTTTATCCCCGAACATGTTGAATATCTGATACCATTTAAGTGATTTAAGAAAGTGCACAATATGATTGCTAATTTACATTATGGGGTCAGAGGAAGTCACGTATGGCCTATTGAAATTGGTGTTGCCTAAAGGAATCAGGGGGCTTAGACTTCGCATTTTGCCCTATATTACTGGGCAGCCCATGCTAGTAAATACATGAGATGGATAAAGGGTTGTGATGACCCAAATCACTACCCCCACATACCACTCTGGTTACGGATAGAACTGACTTTGATTAAGGATGCGGTCTTAGGTCAATGCCTTACTCATCTTAAACCAAAATGGTTGCCCCTGCTGGTTGCTTAACTCCCAATTGGGACTGCAGTGAGAGCTATGCCCAACTCTCGGGCTTCTATGTATGATCATTTTAGAGATTGGGCACGCCCATATGGGGGAACCCCTGCTTGTCCTGGATGGTAGGATGTTGGACCATAGGTGGTTACCCTTACCCGAGAGTGTCTTGTGTGGACCTTTCTCTCGATGGAGGGTATGGTTCTACCTCGGATGTTATACTGCAAATTTAATCACCCAGTAAGGCTATTTTTAGACCTACCAGCTTAGACATCTTATGGTCGCACATTGGGTAAGGAGCTGCAGAAACCGAGAGTGGAATTCTATGATGGTCTGTACCTCTAATAGGGTTGAGGCACACGATTTCCAAAATTTATCAGGTACTACTTGATTGGCCTATTCCTCGGACCCCATCCAGGGATCATATTGGAATTCAGTTTTTCCGAACTCGCACTTAATTGGAAGAAATTATGGGTGAACTGTCATAAATTTCTGTTACAGGACAGATTGAGGCTCATGCAGTTCAAAATCTTTCACAATATCTTTTATTCTCCACAGAAATTGAAGATGTTCAGGCTGACAAAGGATCTGAGGTGTTTTGATGTCAGGGGAGATGGTGACTTGATGCATATCTTTGGCTATGTCCGAAAGTAGCCCTGTTGTGGGAAGATATTAAGAGGAGGGTTAATCCTCTGCTGGGTCTTGAAGATCTGTTTACGCCAGAGATATGCCTTTGGGGGATGTCTCGGCATTCCTGTTATGAATAGGAGGTTTTATATGGTCCTGATTATGCTACACTTAAGAGGGTGGTACTTAGACATTGAAGGACTCGTGGTATTAGGATATAAGGAATGGCTGGAGGAGCTGCTAGCTTGTTTGAGGATTGAGAGGATGACGGCTATCCTTCAGAATAGGCTCTCCAGGTTCGATAAAATCTGGGGTCCCTTTTCGCATGTTATTCTACTTGAAATATATGATGCTGTTTGGTTGATTTCACCCTATCTCCTCAGACTTGTGCCGAGAGGGTGGGGACTGGCTGGTGGTGGTTGGGGGAGGGGGTGTGTTCTGTTACAGGGTCATTTGTTGCAGATTGCTTTTCCACTGGCACTAATGCTGACTGACTGGATGTGTATAAATTCTATAACTTAAACTCAATAAAGTGTTAATGGCAAAAAAAAAAAAGGAAGCATTTATCCACCAGCTGGTCAGGGAACCGACTAGGAGGGCTACACTGACCTGGTTATGACAAATGGTACAGTGTGGAGGATGTAGAGGTTGGGGAAAATTTAGGAGATATGCACCACAGGATAGTAAGGTTTGGCCTTGGGGTGGGGTTGAAAAAGCAGGTCCACCACTAAGGTACTGGACTTCAGGAAAGGTTATTTAAAAAATTAAAAGAAATTTTACTGAAGGAACTGGAGGAAGGGGAACATAGAAGGCATAGAGGAGCTGTGGGGACATTTAAAGGGAATTTTGTTGGCGCAGAGCAATGCATCAGAAGGGTGAGCAAACATAAGAGTGGGAGGAAACGCTTTTGTTTACAGCGGAGGTAAGGGAAGCAGTTAGGAGATAAGGAAGGCATTCAGGGCCTTCAAAGCTTTGTAAGGTGGCAGATAAAGACATTATAGGGAAAAGTTTAGGGAAGCAGGGAAAATAATCAGGAGGGCCAAGGCAGATATAGAGGAGAAAATAGTGAGGGAGGACAAAAGGGGAGACAAGAAGTTTTTCAGTTATGTGAGTTACAGAAAGAGAAGCAGACAGGGAATTATGAGACCCAAAGAGGGGAGCTCAGATAGAAGGGAAGGAGAAAAAGGCAAATCTGCTAAACAACTTCTTCACCTCAGTCTTCACTGTTGAAAAGGAATGGAAGGGGCTAGAGCTAAAAAGCAGGGGAAAGAGTGTTTGGCAGGGAGATGGACACAAGCCCCTTTACAGAGGGTAGGGTATTGGAGGAATTAGGAAAACTGCGGATGAACAAAGCAATGGATCCGGCGCATCCACCCTAGGGTATAAAAAGAGTTTATGGGGAACTGGCAGCACCACTCACAAGGTTATTCAATCTGTCTCTAGACAAGGAGAGTCCTGGGGATTGGAGATATGTTGATGTGATGCCTTTACACAAGGGGGGAGGAAGGGATGAACCGGGCAACTACCGCCCAGTTAGCCTTACCTCCGTAGTGGGAAAACTGATGGAAGCACTTATAAAGGAAAGGCTGGTACAATATCTAGAGGAGGAGGGCCTCATTGACAACAACCAGCATGGGTTCATGGGTGAAAGGTCATGTCAGACCTACCTAATTGTATTCTTTGAGGGAGTAACGGAGATATGTGATCAGGAAGGGGCGGTAGATGTGGCCTATCTGGACTTCAGGAAGGCCTTCGACACTGTTCCCCACAGAAGGCTAATAAACAAGTTAGGTAGCTAAGTGCTGGGGAGCAAAATAACAAACTGGGTGGAGAATTGGCTGGGGGGAGAACGCAGAGGGTGGTGATAAATGGGGTGCACTCTAAGGAAGGTGGCTTAAAAAGTGGGGTCCCTCAGGTCCGTGTTAGGACCCATACTGTTCAACATATATGTTAGGGACATTTCAGAGGGCCTCAATGGGAAGGTGTGTCTGTTTGCAGATGACACGATGGTCTGTAACAGGGTGGAAACACCGGGGAGGGGAGGGAAGATCTGGCCAGGCTGGAGGAGTGGTCTGGGAAGTGGCAACTACTATTCAATGTAAAAAAATGTAGTATTCAAACAACATGAAGTCTTGCTGTATTCTGACAATAGCAGTGAGTCCCAACCTTCAACTGCCCCGAGATGAAAGAGTTAACTTTCCATGCCAGGCATGGAACGCTGAGCTCGAGCTCGTTGAGACTCTGTTGTTGCTGTTTGAACTCAAACTGTCAGATTCTTTTTACTCCGCCTCACTGAACAGTCGCCCAGAGATTTCTCCTTCTGCTCGGGTTCAATTTGTTGGTTAAAGTACCACTTTTCTCGGTTTTCAATCGATTTAAACCGTAAGCTGTCGGTTCAGTCTCTGTCTGTGGTATTTGTGAGTACTAGATAGGTTTAGATTATTTTCATTCTGTGTGGAACTTGTAAATGGTTCATCGGTTTGGTTTGAACCGATCAAGTTGTTAAAAATCTTTATCTGTACTTTTAGTGTGTGGTTACCGGTTCTTATCGGTTCTAAAAACCCGATTTTATTACGGTTTATTCCACGACCCGTGACATTGTCAGGAACTGATAAGAGGTCTTGCCTGGCGATTGCCATTAAAAGGTAAGTTTAGTTAGGACTGGCACAATGTCTGAGAAACCCAAAAGAAAAACCGGGCCCACTGGGTTTCAACACTGCAGTGTGTGTGGGGGAAGTCTTGCCAAGGCTGACCCCACACCACCTGTGTTTCAAACAACATGAAGTCTTGCTATATTATGACTTATGCAGTGAGTCCCAACCTTGAACTGTTCGAGGTGAAAGAGTTAACTCTCCATGCCAGGCATGGAACGCTCAGCTCAAGCTCGTTGAAACTCTGTCTGTTGTTCTTCAAACTCAAACTGTCAGATTCTTTACTCCACCTCACTGAACAGTCGCTCCGGAGATTTCTCCTTCTGCTCGGTTCATTTTGTCGGTTAAAGTATTGTTTTTCTCGGTTTTCAACCGAATTTAAACCGCAACCGGTCGGTTCAGACTCTGTCTGTGGTATTGTGAGTACTAGATAGGTTTTACATTTATTTCTATTCTGTGTGGAACTTGTAAACGGTTTATCGGTTCGGTTTGAACCGATCAAGTTGCTTAAAATATCTTAATCTATCTTTTAGTGTGTGGTTACCGGTTCTTATCGGTTCTAAAAAACAGATTTTATTACGTTTTTTTCCACGACCCGTGACACGGTTGGGAACCGATAAGAGGGTCTTACCTGGCGGATTGCCATAAACGGGTAAGTTTGGTTAGGACTGGCACTATGTCTGAGAAACCCAAAAGAAAAACCGGGCCCACTGGGTTTCAACACTGCAGTGTGTGTGGGGAAGTCTTTGCCAAGGCTGATCCCCACACCACCTGTGTTTATTGTCTGGGGTTTGACCACCTCAATGCAGACTGCCAGATTTGTAAAAGTTTTCCTGCAGCTACCCTGGAAAAGAGAGTTGGTAGGCTCAGGGAAAGGGAGGCCAAAAAGTCCGCTGAACCGGATGGCCAGCCCGGTTCGGTTCCAACCGAACCGGAGGGAGTGCCCTCTGACCAGGGCGAGACTTCCTCGGGCAAAAGGAGATCCGACTCTGAGGAGCTGGTTCCAGCAAAAAGGACTAGAAAATCAGCTGGTGTGGAGCCAAAACTTTCCTCTCCAACCGCTGAAGAAATAGCCAAAGCGATAAAATTGTCCAGTCTCTTTCCCCGGTTCCGACTGAACCGGCACCATCGGGTAAGCGCCAGTTCGGCCGGTTCCACCGGTTCAAGAGTATGAGTTAGAGGAGTATTATGAACTGGAGGAGGGGGAAGAGGAGTATGAGGAGAGTGAATGTGGATTTGAAAGTCTGGATGTGCCCATTGACCCGGACATCTCCCCAGACAGACCTTCAGGAGTGTCTCCTCCTAGGCTTTCTGAGTCCCCTTCTCATTTTATGTTTTATAAAAAAGTGGCTGAAACCCTCCAGCTCCCTATGGAGGAAGCTGTGGATGATCAAGAGGAGCCTGACTTTGTGGAAATGATGGATATCCCAGAGTCTAGGAGACTGTCTATTCCTTGCATAAATCTTTTGGGAAACAGACTTTAAAATTTTAAAACTCCTCACACTATACCTCCTGTGGATAAGAGAATGGACAAGAGGTACACATTGTCAGGCTCTGATACGGAGTTCCTCACACAACAATGCAGCCATGTTGGGGTAGTGCAGGCTGCAACCTGTGACAAGGCTAATATTCCCTTGGCTTCACACTCTCCGGATAAGGACTCCAGGAGGATTGATGCCATGGCAAAGAAACAGTACATGGCAGCATCCTTGGGACTCAGACAGGCAAATTATATGGCTTATGTTGCCAGATACCAGAAATCCAGATGGGATACTGTTATGGCTCTAGCAAAGCAGGTCCATGGCCAGCTTGCCAAGGAGCTGGAGCAGGTGGCTGCTGATGGTATTGAGGCATCCAAGGTGCAATTCCATGCTGTAGTGGACTGTAATGATGTGTCATCAAGAGTCATGGCTACATCTGTGGCACTTCGCAGAATGGCTTGGCTCAGATGTACTAGCCTGTCACAGGATACCCAGACTAAGGCCATGGATTTTCCTGTTGTGGGTAATTCTCTGTTTGGGGAGCAGACAGAGAATTACATGAAGAAAATGGATGAGTATAGGACCACCTGTAGGAGTGCACAGGCCAAAGAAAGGCAGGCCACTCCTCAGAGGCAGCTTCCCAGGGGCAGGGGCAGGCCTTTTCATAGGCCTTTTTACCAAGCCCAGGCCTCCTCTTCTGCCTATGCCCAGAGGGGGTCTTTAGAGGAGAGGCAGAAGGGGACAAGCAGGCCTGCTTCCACCCCTCAGCCCAAAGCCCCTGCCAAACAGGCACCCTGATAGGGTTGCCAGGGCTGATTCTCAGCTACTTGTAGGGGCAGGCTGGCTTACTTTGTCCAGGACTGCAAGTCTCTGACATCAGACAAGTGTGTCCTGGAAGTAGTAAGCCAGGGACTGGTTCTCAGCTTCAAAAATTTCCAAAGATGAGAACCAGATCCTTTCCACCTGCAAATCCTCCAGAGGCTTTGCCTTAGAGGCAGAGGTCTCTTCCTCCTAGCTCTCAGAGCTGTGGAAAGGGTCCACCCTCACACCAGGGCAAAGGCTTGTACTCCAGGTACTTCCTTACCCCAAAAGACAGGAGAATGGTGCCCATCCTGGATCTCAGATACTTAAACAAGCACCTTTTCAAACCAAAATTCAAAATGGTGACTCTGGGAATTATTCTACCTCTCTAAGGCCAGGGACTGGCTAGTGTCCCTGGACCTCAAGGATGCCTATTTCCATATTCTCATCAGAAGCTCCCATCGAAAGTACCTCAGGTTCGAGCTGCCCTCAGGCCATTACCAATTCAGAGCAATGCCCTTTGGCCTCACCTCTGCTCCAAGGGTAGTCACAAAATGCCTGGCAGTGGCAGTTGCCCACCTAAGAAGGCAAAAGATTGCCATCTTCCCTTACCTGGACGACTGGCTCATAGTAGGCCAGTCTCCAGACCAAGTCAAGTTACATCTACAGATAACTCAGCAACTGCTCACATCTCTAGGTTTCCTCTGAATCTTCCAAAGTCAGTTCTAGAGCCTGATCCAGCTCCTCACCTTCATAGGCGCAGAGCTGAACACAGAGAAGGCCAGAGCCTTCCTTCCTGGACAGAGCAAGGACCCTGGTCTCTCTGGCCTCCTCATTCACCCTGCAGGTCTCTCACCAGCAAGGCACTTTCTACAGCTCCTGGGGCACATGGCTGCTTCTACAGCAGTAGTGCAGGGAGCAAGATTTCAGATGAGGGACATCCAGTTCCATTTGAGAGCCTTTTGTCTCAAAGGAAAGACTCTCTAACCAAATTGATCCCAGTGACTCGAACCCTGATCCAGGCCCACAGTGGTGGCAGGACCAGAGCAATCTGAGACAGGGGGTTCCTTTGCCCTTCAGTCTCACTCCTTAATCCTTACTGCAGATGCATCCCTCTTGGGGTGGGGAGCTCACATGGGCGACCTCACTACCCAGGGATTGTGGTCCGCTCAGGAATCTCTGCTCCACATCAATCTGTTGGAACTCAGAGCAGTTTTTCTAGCACTTCAAGCTTTTTCCAAATCTGTTCAGAACAAAGTTATTCAGGTTAGAACAGACAATACCACCACAATGTGGTACATCAACAAGCAAGGGGCACTCAGTCTACGGCCTTGTGCACCGAAGCAATGAAGTTGTGGTCTCTGGCTTACTCACTGAACACCTCCCTTATGGCAGTTCACCTCCCAGGCAAGGACAATGTCCTGGCAGATGCTCTCAGCAGGATTTCCCAGGGCCATCACAATGGTCACTGGACCCCCTGGTCCTGGAGGTGGTTTTTGCCAGATGGGGCACCCTGCAGATAGATCTTTTTGCAGCCCCAGACAATCACCAACTTCCCCTTTTTTGCTGCAGGCCCCCAGTGTTGGGCTCAGTCCTCTGGATGCCTTCCTTCTCAGTTGGGAAGGAAGTTTCTATGCTTTTCCCCTTCCCTCTCCTGTTCAAAGTGCTAGTCAAAATCAGATCTCAACCCTGCAAGATGATCCTGATTGCTCCAGACTGGGCCAGACAGCCTTGGTACCCACTCCTACTGTCCTTAGCAGTCCACCTTCCCCTGTGTCTTCCCAGGAATCACAACCTGTTAACCTGTGCTCAGGGGAGAGTTTGGTACCCGAACCTCAAATCTCTCAATCTCAAGGCCTGGCTGTTGAAGAGTTAGAGTTTGCTGACCTGCACCTCTCCCAAGGTGTAATGGATATCCTGAAGGCTTCTAGAAAGCCTTCCACCAGGGCTACTTATAATTCCAAATGGAAGAGGTTTTCCATATGGTGCTCTGGGAAGCATATTTCCCCAGAATCTGCTGATTTACCCACAGTCCTGGATTATATGGTCCATTTAAATACCTCGGGCTGAGACCAGCTACCCTGAAAGTGCATTTGGCAGCTTTGTCTGCTTTATTTCTGCAGGTAAACCCTCTTCTTTCAGCTCATCCTGTATTCTCAATGTTTTTAAGGGATTGCTTCACACCAACCCTCCATTCAGGACCCTGCCCTGCCAGGGATCTTAATATTTGCATTGCTCCGCTTATGCAACCCCTTTGAGCCTTTGTCTTCAGCAGAGCTTAAGTACTTGACTTGGAAGACTGTGTTTGGTAGCCATCACTTCTGCCAGACGATAAGTGAATTACAAGGTTTGTCAGTGGAGCCTGATTTTATCTCCTTTCATAGGGATAAGATGGTCCTCAGGACTAACAGGAAGTTCTTGCCTAAGGTGGTTTCAGATTTCCACCTTAATCAATCTATGTCTCTTCCAGTGTACTTCACTGACCATTCCTCCTCTGGCGAGAGGAGGCTGCACAGCTTAGATGTGAAGAGTCCTTAGCTACTACATTGAGCGTACCAAGGGTCACAGGTTTGACTCCCTCCAACTGTTCCTCACTTATGGTGAGGTTGGCAAAGGGAAACCTGCCACTAAAAGATCCATTGCCACGTGGATTGTTTCTTGTATCCAATTTTGTTATGAAAAACTGGGTAAGGTTCCTCCTCAGGCCTGAGGGCTCACTCTACCAGAGGTACAGCTGCTTCCCTGGCTGCGTGCTAGGGACATCCCTATCCTAGAGATATGTCAAGCAGCTACCTGGAAAACAGTTCACACTTTACCAAGCATTACTCCTGGATATCCAGGCTAGGAGTGATGCTCGGTTTGGCACAGCCGTGCTTCAGAGCCTATTCCTAGGTAGGTTCTGTCCCTCCTCCATGGAGGTACTGCTGTGTAGCCTGTATATGTCATAATATAACAAGACTTCATGTTGTTTGAAAAAAATTACTCACCTTAGTAATGTTTCTTCTAATGGAGTCTTGCTATATTATGACCTCCCCTTCCTGCCCCTCTCAGAACCTCTGTTTTTGGGATGTGGGTGGGCAGTGTTGGCACTTAGTAGATGCCCACCTTGTTGTTTCACCCTCTTTTGGGGTGACTTGGTGTGTGTTTTTCATTTTTGGGTCTCCTGACTTGAGTCTTTGTTTTGGGACCAAAAATGTGTTCTTGTTTTATTAGCCAGTTGGCTAGTGTAGGTTTACAGCTTCCACACAGGACCTCAGTGAGTTTAGCTCGTAAAGATCTGACGGTTTGAGTTTGAAGAACAACAGACAGAGTTTCAACTGAGCTCGAGCTCAGCGTTCCATGCCTGGCATGGAAAGTTAACTCTTTCACCTCCAGAGCAGTTCGAAGGTTGAGACGCACTGCATATGTCATAATATAGCAAGACTCCATTAGAAGAAACATTACTAAGGTGAGTAATTTTTTCTTATTGTCTAAGGTTTGACCACCTCAATGCAGACTGCCAGATTTGTAAAACTTTTCCTGCAGCTACCCTAGAAAAAGAGTTGGTAGGCTCAGGGAGAGGAGGTCAAAAAGTCCACTGAACCGATGGCCTGCCCGTTCGGTTCAAACCGAACCAGAAGGAGTGCCCTCTGACCAGGGTGAGTCTTCTTCGGGCAAAAGGAGATCCGATTCTGAGGAGTCGGTTCCGGCTAAGAGAACAAGAAAGGAAAAATCAGCTGGTGTGGATCCAAAACTTTCTTCTCCAACCGCTGAAGAAATGGCCAAAGCGACAAAAATTGTGCAGTCGCTTTCCCCGGTTCCGACCGAACCGGCACCATCAGGGAGGCGCTTGGTTCGGCCGGTTCCACCGGTTCAGGATTATGATTTAGAGGAATATTATGAACCGGAGGAGGAGGAAGAGGAGTATGAGGAAAGTGAATGTGGTTTTGAAAGTCTGATGTGCCCATTGACCCGACATCTCCCAGACAGACCTTCAGGAGTGTCCTCCTAGGCTTTCTGAGTCCCTCCCATTTCATGTTTTATAAAAAGTGGCTGAAACCCTCCAGCTTCCTATGGAAGAAGCTGTGGATGACCAGGAGGAGCCTGATTATGTGGAAATGATGGATATCCCAGAGTCTAAGATGCTGTCTGTTCCTTACACAAATCTTTTGGGAAACAGACATTTAAGATTTTAAAGACTCCTAATACCATACCTCCTGTGGATAAAAGAATGGACAAGAGGTATACATTGTCAGGCTCAGATACGGAGTTCCTTACACAACAATGCAGCCATGTTAGTAGTGCAGGCTGCAGCCTGTGATAAGGCAATGTTCCCTTGGCTTCATACCCCCAGACAAGGACTCCAGGAGGATTGATGCCATGGCAAAGAAACAGTACATGGCAGCATCCTTGGGACTCAGACAGGCCAACTATATGGCCTATACTGCTAGGTATCAGAAATCCAGATGGGACACTGTCATGGCTTTAGCAAAACAGGTCCCTGGCCAGCTTGCCAAGGAGCTGGAGCAGGTGGCTGCTGATGGTATTGAGGCATCCAAGGTGCAATTCCATGCTGCAGTGGACTCCAGTGATGTTTCATCTAGAGTCATGGCTACATCTGTGGCACTTCGTAGAATGGCTTGGCTCAGATGTACTAGCCTGTCACAGGATACCCAGACTAAGGCCATGGATTTTCCTGTTAGGGTAATTCTCTGTTTAGGGAGCAACAGAGAATTACATGAAGAAATGGACAAATATAGGACCACCTATAGGAGTGCCCAGGCCAAGGAAAGGCAAGCCACTCCTCAGAGGCAGCATCCCAGGGGCAGGGGCAGGCCTTTTCATAGGCCTTTCTACCAAGCCCAGGCCTCCTCTTCTGCTTATGCTCAGATGGGGTTCTTTAGAGGAGAGGCAGAAGGGGTGCAAGCAGGCCTGCTACCACCCCTCAGCCTAAACCCCCTGCCAAACAGGCACCCTGATGGGTTTGCCAGGGCCGATTCTCCACCACCTGTAGGGGGCAGGCTGGCTTACTTTGTCCAGGACTGGAAGTCTGTAACATCAGACAAGTGGGTCCTGGAAGTAGTGTCAGGACTAGTTCTCAGCTTCAAAAATTTACAAAGCTGAGAACCAGATCCTTCCACCTGCAAATCCTTCAGAGGCACTTGCCCAGAGGCACAGGTCTCTTCCATCCTGGCTCTCAGTGCTGTGGAAAAGGTTCCACCCCTACACCAGGGCAAGGCTTGTACTCAGGTACTTCCTTACCCCAAAAAGACAGGAGAATGGCGCCCATCCTGGATCTCAGATACTTAAACAAGCACCTTTAAAGCCAAAATTCAAAATGGTGACTCTGGGAATAATTCTACCTTCTCTAAGGCCAGGGGACTGGCTAGTGTCCCTGGACCTCAAGGACGCCTATTTCCATATTCTCATCAGAAGCTCCCATCGAAAGTACCTCAGGTTCGAGTTGCCCTCAGGCCATTACCAGTTCAGAGCAATGCCCTTTGTTCTAACCTCTGCTCCAAGGGTGTTCACAAAATGCCTGGCAGTAGTAGTTGCTTCTCTAAGAAGGCAAAGGATTGCCATCTTCCCATATCTGGATGACTTGCTCATAGTAGGCCAGTCCCCAGACCAAGTCAAGTTACACCTACAGATAACTCAACAA
Organism: Neoceratodus forsteri; assembly: GCA_016271365.2. Classification (NCBI taxonomy): domain Eukaryota; kingdom Metazoa; phylum Chordata; order Ceratodontiformes; family Ceratodontidae; genus Neoceratodus; species Neoceratodus forsteri. Next base: position 638,853,756 of record CM028130.1, on the reverse strand, counting down.
CTGCTCACCTCTCTGGGTTTCCTTCTGAATCTTTCAAAATCAGTTCTAGAGCCTGTTCAGCTCCTCACCTCCATAGGCGCAGAGCTAGATACAGAAAAGGCTGGAGCCTTCTTTCCCCTGGACAGGGCAAGGACCCTTATCACACTGGCCTCCTCATTCACCCTACAGGTGTCTCAACCAGCAAGGCATTTTCTGCAGCTTCTGGGGCACATGGCTGCTCCTACAGCAGTGGTGCAGGAAGCAAGATTTCAGATGAGGGACATTCAGTTCCATTTGAGAGCCTTTTGGTCTCAGAAGAAGGACCCCCTGACCAAATTGATCCCAGTGACTCGAACCCTGATCCAGACCTTGCAGTGGTGGCAGGATCAGAACAATCTAAGACAAAGAGTTCCCTTTGTCACTCAGTCTCACTCTTTAATCCTTACTACAGATGCCTCTCTCTCTTGGCGTGGGGGGCTCACTTGGGCGAGCTGACCACCCAGGGGTTGTGGTCTCCTCAGGAACCTCTGTTCCACATCAATCTGTTGGAGCTCTAACTCTAACTTTAACTGAATAATACGCACTCCAAAACTTATCAAACAAATTTGCCTTCCGAAAGCTTATATCAAAATTATAATCACCTGGGGCATGAATAAGAGCATAGACATCTGTAGGTGCAAAATGAATCCTTTATTAGTATTTTGTCCACATAATTTTGGTCTGGTACCTGATCTTATCCTCCTCTGTATGTAAGACGCACCACATAGCATCTTTTAGCTGCCTCTACAGGTTGTTTGAATAAGCTGGCATAGCTAGTGGGTTTTGGTGGAAGTACTGTAGGTAAATTCTGTTCAGGAGTCATATCTAACTGCAGGTACTGTGGAACACTTTTCAGAAGGGCAGTTTACAGGATTTAGGACACTGTCCTACATGCTGGGTCATTGGAGATCTTATGGCTCAGCTCCAGGCAGCATGGGCAGAGATTGCACTTCTCAAATTTCATATTCAAAAGGAAATATATTATAAGAACCACCCACCATTTCCCCAACATCCAACAGAAGCACCAAGACCGCAGAGGGTAGTTGGTCAGGGAGGTTGGCAGGTGGTTAGGAGGGGCAAATTGGATTCCCCATCACTCGGTGCTCTCTAACATATTACCTCTACAAACCATATAAAAACTATAAACAGGTGTCTGCCTCTATCTCCGAAATCAAACAAAGGGACAGAGGACACTGCAGCACAGGAGCTGCCACAACAAAACTTGCCTAAAACAGGAACCAAAACAAAAAAGCAAATGAAATCCAAAAAGCTTCTGATCATAGGAGACTCCATGATTAGGGAGTTGATACTACTCCAGCCAGGGGTAATGGTCAGATGTCTCCTAGGTACATCAGCGTAGAGAGACACTGACCACATTGCTAACATTGTTTAGGAAGCAGGAGAAAACATTGACATCTTGGTACACATAGGGACTAATGATCTCGCCATCTGGTCAGTTGTGGAGACCAAGGGACACCTGACCAGGCTGGGTGATAAACTATCATCCATTTCGTCCGGCATCTCCTTCTCTGAGATCCTGCCAGTCTGGGAGAAGGGGGCAGATGGACGGAAGGTCAGAGAAGGGGAGATCGGGGAGCTAAACATGTGGCTCAAGGGAACTGGCAACAGTTTTGGGAGGAAAGTTCTTTAAATTTGATGGACTGCATCTGACTAAGGAGGGAGTCAGTGCATTGGGGCAGAAGTTTGACATCTTTTCAGAATATTTAAACTAGCAAATGGGGAGGGGGTACAGCACCCCATACGTCAAATAGGAAGAACACCCCCCCCTCAGCTAGTGGTCAAACAGGAGTTCAGCATATTTGCAGTTCATTTGCATCACCAGGTAAGGAAAAAGGTCCAGCTCCCCATATGACGCACAGAGGAAACACCAGACCTCACCCAACAATTAACACGCTGAAATCTGGCCAATGGGGAGAGGGGTGAAGCACCCAAAACATTGAATGGGAAGAACACCCTTCCCCTCTCAGCTAGTGGTCAAACAGGAGATCAGCATGTTTGTAGTTCATTTGCATCACCAGATAATGAAAAAGGTCCGGCTCCCCATAGGATCCACAGAGGAAACACTTCACCTCGCCCAACAACGAACACGCCAAAATCTGACCAATGGAAAATCATGTACACAAATGCTCGCAGTCTGGGAAACAAGATCCCAGACCTGCAGGCAATAATGACAGAGGCTAAACTGGACATAGTAGCAATTAACAAGACCTGGTTTATCAGTAACCACACTTGGAAGACTTCAGTACTTGCTATGTACTGTTCAGAAGAGACTGAGGTGCAAAAGGGGGGTGGAGTGGCCCTGTATGTCAATGAGAATATCAAAGCTACAGAAATTCATAATACATATAAGGAGCCAGAAGAACTGTGGGTCACCCTGGAAACAGGAAATGGGACAGCCATAAGAACTGGGGTTGTCTACAGTCCCCCAGACCAGGGGGAGGACATAGACACATTACTGTTAGAAGATATACAAAACATAACAGCTAAGTGGGAGGTTCTGATAATGGGAGACTTCAACATGCCAGATACAGATTGGTCAATACCAGCAGGGACATCTGCCAGAACTAGACACATGGTGGATTCTCTGCAGGGGGAAGGCCTCAAACAACTGGTACAACAACCCACAAGAGACAGGACTATCCTAGATCTAGTACTGACTAACAGGGAAAGGATCACAGATCTCCAGGTAGAAGGTCACCTGGGGGCCAGTGACCATCACATGGTATGGTTCAATTTGGCCACTACAACTAAATCATCCCATTTCAAGGCAAAAATATGGGACTTCAGAGGAGCTGACTTTGATAAGGTAGCCAACAGAGTTAAGCTAGCAATGGCAAAAAGAAATACAGGTGAGGGGGAACAGGCAAAGTGGGCAAGCATTAAGGATGCAACACTTGAAGCAGCATCCCTTGTGTTAGACAGAAAAGGAAGTGCAAAGAAGAAGGAAACCACTTTGGTTCTCAAAACAGTAGCAGGAAAGGTCAGAGCCAAATGGCTGGCCTTCAGGAAATATAAAGGGAACTCAGCGGGATGAAGATAGGTAGGCATAGCAAACTTCCCTAAGGGAGGCAGGGAAGGCAGTAAGGCAGGCAAAGGCCCAAACTGAGGAAACACTAGCACGAACAGTAAGAGAAGGTGACAAGACTTTCTATAGATACATTAGTGAAAGGAGAAAGTCCAGAGGGGGGATTGCTAAGATCAAAGGAGATAAGGGGGCATGTGAGGAGAAGGACCATGTAAAAGCATCTATGCTAGATACTTACTGAAGAGAAGGTAGGGCAGGGCCCACAGCTCAGCACCATGGAAACAGGTGGGAGGGAGGTGAGCACCAGTCCCTTCACAGAAGAAAGGGTCCTACAAGAGCTCGATAAGCTCAGGGTGGACAAGGCAATGGGACCTGATAGCATACATCCCAGGGTATTAAAGGAGTTAAGTATGGAACTAGCAGAGCCATTATCAGAACTGTTTAGTGAGTCTCTGAGCACAGGAGAGGTCCTACAAGACTGGAGAAGAGCTCATGTGATCCCGCTCCACAAGAGTGGTAGCAGGGAGGAGGCAGGGAACTATAGACCAGTCAGTCTTACCTCAGTAGTGAGCAAGATTATGGAGGCACTCCTTAAGGAAAGGATAGTGCAGCACCTGGAATCCATAGGAGCACAGGATCCAAGACAGCATGGGTTTACAAAAAGGAAGGTCCTGTCAAACTAATCTCATAGATTTCTTTGACTGGGTAACCAGCGTGGTGGACCAAGGGGGAGCAGTTGATGTCACCTACCTTGACTTCAGCAAAGCTTTCGATACTGTTCCACATAGAAGATTGATTAATAAGCTGAGTAGGCTTGAGGTGGATCAGAAGTTGGTCAAGTGGGTGGAAAACTGGTTGACGGGCAGAAAACAGAGAGTAGTGGTAAATGGTATAGTCAGAAGAGATGCAAGTCACAAGTGGGGTACCTCAGGGATCAGTCCGGGGGGCCAGTCCTCTTCAATATCTTCATCAGTGACATTGCAGATGAATTGGAGGGTAAGGTTTGTCTGTTTGCAGATGACACCAAGATCTGCAACAGAGTAGATTATCCAGATGGGGTGGGCAGAATGAGAAGACATCTGGATAAACTAGCAAAATGGTCAGAAGGGTGGCAACTGGGATTTAATGCAAAGAAGTGCAAGATCATGCACATAGGGAAGAGAAACCCTGAAGCCACCTATAGGCTGGGAGGGGAGTTGCTGGCAGTCACAAAGGAAGAAAGAGACTTGGGCATCATCATCACCGATGACCTGAAATCATCCAAGCAGACCTCTAAAGCAGTAGGTAAGGCTAGGGGGATGTTAGGGTGTTTTGTAGGGGTATCACAAGTCGGAAGAGGGAGGTAATAATCCCTCTTTACAAGACACTGGTTAGACCCCATCTGGAGTACTGTGTGCAGTACTGGAGGCCACACCTTCACAAGGACATTAACCAAATTGAGGCAGTTCAGAGAAGGGCAGCCAAAACGGTGCAGGGACTACATCAGAAAACATATGAGGACAGATTAATGGAGCCCAATATGTATATCCTAGAGCAAAGGAGCGAGAGAGGCGATATGATCGAAACATTCAAACACCTTAAGGGCATTAACAAGGTGAAAGTCTAACATGTTTCAATATAAGAAAAATAGCAGGACAAGAGGACACAGCATGAGATTAAAGGGAGGTCGATTAAGGGGTAAGGTGAGGAAGTTCTTTTTCACAGGAAGTGTGGTGGGTGCATGGAACAGCCTACCTCAGGACGTGGTGGATATGAATACAGTGCAGAGCTTCAGACAGGCATGGGATAGGCAAAAGGGAGCAATACAGATTAGTATGAATAGACAGGCCATTGACAGAGCGAAGGCCGATGGCACATTTTTAAGGTAGAAAAAGAAATGGGCAGACTGGATGGGCCTTGCGGTCCTTATCTGCTGTCAACTTCAATGTTTCTCTATGTTTCTATCTAAAAGTTCATCAGTTGTAGAGGCTGTATTTAGAATAGACAAATCGGTACCTGTATTTGTTTGTCGTTGTGTTTGGTTTCTCCAGACATGCGTTCTGAACTCCCCATTTCAGCTTTGATGCAGCAGAAGCTCTTTGCTCGGCATCTACAACCTGCGCAGCTGCAGCTGTCTGAGTTATGCTTCAGGCCTTCCCAGATTCAGGACTGATCAGAACAGAGTTTTCTATGACCCTCTGAAGTTTTGATATGCCGGGAATTGAAATTGCTGGATTCGGGTATCCATTTTCCCATCTTTGAAAATCCATCCTGCATTAATTAAAGCCACATCTGGTGACCACTCTGTAGCAGTAAGCTCTGGAGGAAAGGGTGTTAAACTCTTGCTCTCAGCTGAAAAATCCATTGACTCAGACCTGTCCATCGGCGGTTCTCCTGAAGTATGCTGGAATTTTTTTACTGGGTAAGCGAGTTGGGCCGGTGGAACGTCTCTTCCTTTTTTTCTCTTCCTCTAGTTTAGCTTTGCTTTGCACGTATTCTTGTTCCGCTTCTGTCATCATCTGTAGGAGATGCCATTTTGTTTCATCGAGCTCTTTCTGAAGTTTTTGTTCTTTGTTCTTCAATTCTATTTTGTTGTCCACAGGAATACCAGACGCTTGTAACAATATAGCAGACTACTCAGACCTCTGTTACCCTTCCAAATCATGTCCTTCTCCGAATCTGTCGTGCTCCACACTGGAGTTCTCCATGCCTCCAACAGAGAGTGCAACACCCCCTGCAGGAAGAGAAGGGGAAGTTTTTATTAAAAACCAAAACCAATTATTTACATTATACAGTCAAGTGACATCTCTACAATACTTACATACAAATTTTATATACCATCATCCCACCCAGAGTACATTTTTCCATAGCTTTTTCCCAGTTTCCTCCCCAAGTGTACACAATTCATATTGATAAATATAGTCCATTTATGTGTGAATCTTGAAGATTAAGTCCTGTAAGTCCAAATGTCAGCCTTGTAGAAATCTTTGACATCTAATATGTCATGCTGACCATTTCAAACAGGTCAGCATCGCATAGACAGTATTCATGTTCCATCTCCTTCACTTGTTCATGAATTGTCCATATATTAAGGTTTTATAATTCATATATTTAAAAGTCTGTCTTCCATAGTCTATCAAGTTGGTCCCCTAGCAGCTTAATAAAATCACATTCTAAATACATATGCATCATAGTTTCTAGTTGTCCGTAGAAACATAGAAACTTCGACTTTAATGACGAATAGGACCACTTGGCCCACCAGTCGCCCATTTCCCTATCTACTGGATAAGCTGCAGATTCTAGTTAACCAACGCCTACTTCCTGCAACCCCCACTATAATTGCTTTATGTCTGTCCCATGCATGTTTGAATTCCCCCAACAATATTATGCCTTACCAGGTTTTGAGGTCCTAAATGGAGTTATAGTTTGTTCTTTGCAGTGTAGCAAGGTTCTCAGCTTCCAACAGACAAATCAAAGTCAGTTTGACTCTGTCCCTTATAACTTTCTTCCATACACATTCTCTCTTCTACTGTTTTAGGTTTGTTATTATTTTGCACATTTAATTTACCATGACTGTACATCCAGATTGTTTGTTTTATTTTATTTGGTATTCTATTTTCTAGAGTAGCTTCTAATATTTTCCCCATTATCTACTTCTGGTAGTACTGTAAACACTGGTTCCTCATAAAATACTGTAGATATCATTTCAGTATACATCTGCTTTCTAGTCTTAGTCTGTACCATATCTTTTGTCAGTTTCCATTGCTGTATATAATATTTATATATGCTCACATATTCTGGTTCTGCTATTTTAGCTTTTCCTTTGGCTGTGGTTCCCCAGTACAATATTAATTGCTCTTCCCATTCTGCTGTTAAAGGAGACCATATATATATTTTTTCTTTATGATAGGCTTTATATTTGTTTCCAAAAAAATGGCTCTGAGAAAAGGCAATTGGATGAATCATATTAAGTCCCCCTTCCCTCTTTGGTCTATACATGAAATATCCCTTTACAGGGTTTAGCCTGCTTGCCCATCATAAGTCAAAAAATAAACCCAATTTCTTTGTTTGCATATTAGCTGGTATAGGAAAAATATGAGATATGTGCAGGAATATGGGCACAATAAATGTTTTCAGTAGATCTCTAAAGAAAAGTTGCTCGGTACCTGGTTATACTGCGGCACCTGCGGTATGCTGAAGCGGTATACCGAGCAATGCCTATCAAAGCGTCAGTGACACGTTAAGTATGAGTTGAAGCATGCTATTTCTGAGTTAATTAATCCCCTTAAGTAGCTGCTTAAATGTGCCAGGTAGCGTTCTTAGTGGTAACATTTAAATTGCTAAACTGAAATTTACCTGTGGGTGTTCCCACAGTCCACATCTGCTACAGCACATTATCTGATGCCCCTTTTCTTGGACAGCACAGGAATCTGGAGTGAAACTAGTACAGGGAGGAATCGAGTTTAATCAGGAATAAATCATGAATAAAACTGATGTGTTGCCATTGCTTAATATTCATGCAGATGTGCCTTTATACTGCTATCAATCCACTCTGATGTATTAGAAACATGCACAGGTACTGTTTCAGCCAGGACTCCTGTCTTCTTACTTTCTAATTATTCCTTCTCCCCCACGTAGTTCTCCGATGTTGCAGGAATAAAATGGAGGAATTGCGGTTGCTTAATATTCATGTAGAGATGCCTCACAGCACTCTGTCAGTCTGCTGCATTAGAAACATGCACAGGCACTGTTTCAGTCAGTCACACAGGCACCGTCTCATTCAGTTGCCCCGCACTTAGTTCCCCGATGTTGCAGGAATAAAACTGAGGAATTGCGATTGCTTAATATTCATGCAGAGATGCCTCTATACTGCTCTTGATCAGCTCTGCTGCATTAGAAAACGCACAGGCACTGTTTCAGTCAGGGTTCCTGTCTTCTTACTTCTAATTCTTCCTTCACCCCCACTTACTGTAGTTCCCCAATGTTGCCACCGTAAAATACAAGTAAAGTCCATGCTGCCCACACAGTTCCCCGAGGTTCCCACCATAACATAAAATTAATTCCAGGATCAGTATTCTTTTGAAGTACAGTAAATGTCTGTCACTGTCTTGCAGTTTGCTACATGGTACAGTAAGTTCCAGCACAGTATGTAGTGGCAGTAGTTGATCAATGGGAAAGCACTAGCTGTCAGCAGATGCAGTTCGGTTTCTAGATGTGTGTAGTACCTCCCCGAAGTAAATATATATCACAAACACATACTCAAGGTTAGCATTCAAAACAGAACTGCACGGATGATGAAATACAGAGACCCTTTCCAGCCTGTGCCTGTCACTCTTCTTCAGAGTCTGCCCAGTCCCTGTCTTGCAGATCTGCGTATTTATTTTGTAATTCCAGTGTTTCCACCTCAGTCTTTGTTTGCTTTGTCTTTGGAGGCATGAAGTGTTTCCTTGATCTAGTAACCATTTGATAAGTTACTGGTGCTACTGGTGGTGGTGGTATGACTTGAACATCAGGATTTTCTGCAGTTAAGTCTTCTTTCTCTTTATTCGTCTTAGCCATACTAATACATGAAGTGTGTAAGGGAGGAAGGTAGTACGGAGTCACTTTGGATGCAAATCCAGGATTCCAAGAATAGGATTCTTAGAATGGGAGTGGTGTACAGGCCACCATTTCAGACGGAGGAGTTAGACAGGGAACTAGCGGGACAGATCAGGAGGACCTGCGAGAAGGGGTAGTGTGGTGATTGTGGGGACTTCAACATGCCAGGAGTGGACTGGAGCACCCCAGCAACCAGGAACAGAAGGGAGCAGGTACTGCTGGATGCCTTCCAGGACAGCTTCCTGCTGCAAATGGTCAGTGAACCAACCAGGTTAGGAAATAGCCTTGACCTTGTGCTGGCAAATGGGGACTTTGTGAGAGAACTTACAGCGGAGGAACCGCTGTCAGGGAGTGACCACTGCTCAGTATGGCTCACATTGGATATTTATTTATTTGTTTTTGTTAACCGGGTAGGGCACACTAGACAGCCATGTGCCTATTTTCAGGTGCGACCTGGGAGGGTTACAAAGGTAGAGGCATACATACATATATAGGCTCATATAGTTTGCGGTTGGGTGCCAGCCAGTCCAAGTTGAAATCACCTATGAGTAGGAGTTCATTTGTACCCACTAAGTCACTGGTACTGTGGAGAAGAGAGGAGAGTCCTGGTAGTCCACCCTTGGGAGGGATGTAGGTGCAAATCAGATGTAATTTCTTTGTGTGCCCAAGTAGGAGAAGGGCATATAGGAACTCGCTGGGGGGGGGGGGTTAGGAGGATGGTCAATGGAGGACACATCAAGGTGCGCTTTGTAGTAAAGTAGCACCCCACTAGTTACCCACACGATCACGTCTGATGTGACTGTACCCCGGGAGGGCGCACATGACATCCGGGATGTGGGGCTTCAGCCAAGTTTCCGAGATACCCAAGATATCCGGATTGTAGTGGGCAACCCAAGCAGAAAGATCTCGCAGGTTTGCTAGAAGGCTGCAAATGTTAAGGTGGGCAATTTTTAGCCCCTTAGTGGAAAGCCATGCAGGTGGTGAGTTGAGAGGGGTCTGAGGAGCGGACTGGCTTGAGGGGTTGTCCGCGCCCCCATGGGGTCCAGAAGGGAGGGGATGGTGTCCGGACATGGTGTGAGTAGGAGGGACAGAAGCAGAGTGATTGCAGGAGATTCTAATAAAAATAAAAAGAAGAAGAAGAGACTAGAGGGGAGAATAATTGAGTGGGCCACTGGGTGGCAGCAGCGTCTGAGAGAGAGAGCAGAGAAACAGGACTGGGTTATAAGGACAACAGCAGAGTGGCAAGGGAGTGGGAATAGGCTTGAGTAGAAGAGTGGCCACTAGTGATAGGAGAAAATAATCTGCAGATGGAAAACAGGGCTGATAGGTTGTTTGCAGCCCATGTGATCAACACCAGCCTATATAAGGGAGAGACGACCAAGGGTGGTGGTGGGGGCGGTGGGGTTAGACCGTCTACACCAACGTGGCACCAGCAGCACTCTGAGTTTGTGCAGGCAGGATGATTTTAAAGTAAACTGCAGTAAAAGTCCGCTTGTGCAGGTATGATGATTTTAAAGTAAACTGCAGTAAAAGTCCGCTTGTGCAGGTATGATGATTTTAAAGGAAACTGCAGTGAAAGTCCGCTTGTGCAGGTAGGATGATTTTAAAGGAAACTGCAGTGAAAGTCCTTTTCTGTGCTGCGACTCACTCGGTGGAGCCTTTGTTTAAAAAAGGCGCCAAAGAAACACAGTCTGGGCACGGCGTGGAGAGCAGGGCAGTGCTTTACCTTGGTCGGTGGTCCTGAGATGCGACATGGGGGAGGGCTCCTAGCCCTCGCGACCTCCGCTCCTCGGGGGTCAGGAAACCTGTGGAGGGACAAAGGAGGGTAGAAGTTTATAAAGGTAGGAGGGTGGGGAGGAAGGGGCCGAACAAAACAAAAACGCACCTGTGCTGTGAGGCGTGAGGTGCACGGGTGCTATGCAGAACAGCAGCAGTATGAGGCAGGGGTTACTGTCCAAATCACAGCAATCACACTAAATTGTAAGGAGAGCTAAGGAACACATGTGAAACAGTATGAGGCAAAACTATATAACACTCTCAAGTAACCACAGGGCAGACACCATACCCCATAAGCATCGTGAGGTTGATAACTAGAGCAGATTTAACACTCTCGTAGAACAGACTCCAGACTGATTGCACTTAAAAACAGAATAAGGCCACTGGGGGGGATTGCTCATTAAGGTATCCAGCTAATGCAACGAGAAAATAGGCACAAACAATGAATGGCTATGGGGGGGGGGTCACTTAAGGTAACCAGAGATAAATGCAGAGAACATACATGCACTGTAGGTAGGTCTTAAGGTAACCTGGTAAAAACCAAAAAACACAGTGCACAGTTGTTAAAACAGGTCCTGAAATGCACTATCTCCGTGGCACCAGCAGCACTCCGAGTTTGTACAGGTAGGATGATTTTAAAGTAAACTGCAGTAAAAGTCCGCTTGTGCAGGTATGATGATTTTAAAGGAAACTGCAGTGAAAGTCCGCTTGTGCAGGTATGAAGATTTTAAAGGAAAATGCAGTGAAAGTCCGCTTGTGCAGGTAGGATGATTTTAAAGGAAACTGCAGTGAAAGTCTGTTTCTGCGACTCACTCGGTGTAGTCTTTGTTTAAAAAAGGCGCCAAAGAAACACAGTCTGGGCACGGCTTGGAGAGTAGGGCGGTGCTTTACCTTGGTCGGTGGTCCTGAGATGCGATGTAGGGGAGGGCTCCTAGCCCTCGCAACCTCTGCTCCTTGGGGGTCAGGAAACCTTGGTCAGTGGTCCTGAGATGCGAAGTGGGGAAGGGCTCCTAGCCCTCGCGACCTCCGCTCCTCGGGGTCAGGAAACCTTAGTGGTCTGAGATGCGACGTGGGGGCTCTAGCCCTCGCGACCTCCGCTCCTCGGGGGTCAGGAAACCTTGGTCAGTGGTCCTGAGATGCGATGTGGGGGAGGGCTCCTAGCCCTCACGACCTCCGCTCCTCGGGGGTCAGGAAACGGGGCAAGGAAGGAGTGGAATCTGGCACAATAGTGCTGGACTTCAGGAGGGCCGACTTTGGGAGGATGGGGGAAGTGGTAAAAGGGTACCTGGCCAGAATTCAATCTAGTATGGACACTAACCAGAGGTGGGAGCTCATAAAGCTGGGGATAGTGGAGGCAACCAAAACCTGCTGCAAAGCCCAGAGCAAGAAGGCTAGGGCTAAGAAACCGATCTGGTTGAGCAAGGAGGTCATGGAAAAGGTAAGGAGGAAAAGAGCTGCCTTTAGGAAGTACAAGAACACAGGAGGGGGAGGACAGGGAGGAGTACTTGACAGAATCGAAGGAGGTGACAAGGGCAGTAAGGGGAGCCAAAGCATCTACGGAACTCAGGCTGGCACAAGGCATTAAGAAGGTGGAGAAGGACTTCTTTAAGTACATCAGGGAGAAAAGGAGCTGTAAGGACCACATAGTAAGGATTAGGAAGGAGGGGTTGGGTGGAAGCAGGGTGCGATAAGGCAGAAGCACTAAATGAGTACTTCTGCTCAGTATTTACTAAAGAGAAGAGGGGGTGACACCCAAGGTGGGAGAAATGGCAGAAGCAGGGTGGGAAGTGGTGACAGATGGGGAAATCATGGAGAGCAGAGTTCGAGAGGGTTTGAAGGCACTGAGGGTGGACAAGGCGCCAGGCCCAGATGGCATCCACCCCAGGGTACTGAAGGAGTTGGCAGAGGTCCTTGCAGGACCTTTGGCAGACCTATTTAATGCCTCACTACATTCGGGGTGTGTACCTCAGGACTGGAGGATGGCTCGTGGTGCCCCTCCACAAGAGTGGCCCCAAGGATGAACCGGGAAACTACAGACCAGTGAGCCTCACATCCATCGTGGGTAAGCTAATGGAGACTGTCCTGAAGGAGAGGCTGGTGGCCCTTCTAGAGGCCAAAGGACTACAGGACAGCAGACAGCATGGCTTCATACGTGGCAGATCCTGCCAAACCAACCTGGTCAAGTTCTATGACTGGGTAACTAGGCAACTGGACAGGGTCCATGCAGTGGATGTCCTGTATCTGGACTTCAGTAAGGCATTCAACTCAGTGCCACGTGGAAGGCTGGGAAGGAAGTTAGTAGGCACAGGGGCGGGTGCAAAGCTGGTGAGATGGGTAGGAAACTGGCTGCAGGGAAGGCAACAGAGGGTGGTGGTGGGTGGGGAGCTCTCACACCCAAGGGCAGTGACGAGCGGTGTTCCACAGGGCTCAGTGTTGGGACCAGTGTTGTTTGGGATATTCATTGCAGACATATCATGGGACATCAAGAGCAAGATCAGTCTGTTTGCTGATGATACCAAGGTAGGCGCGGTGGTGGATGACCTAGGGGATGGCAGGGGTTGCAGGATGATCTGGCAAAGCTTGAAACCTGGTCAGACACCTGGCAACTGGGCTTCAATGCCAAAAAGTGCAAGGTGCTGCATTTTGGGATGAAGAACCCAAGGAGGAGTTACCAGCTAGGGGGAGTGCAGCTAGCCCAGACAGAGGAGGAGGAGAAGGATCTGGGTGTGCTCATTACAGGGTCAATGAACAACTCGACACAATGTAGGAAGGCAGCTGCAAAGGCCAACAAAATGCTGGGTTGTATTGCAAGGGGTATATCCTCAAGGAGGGAGGAGGTGATTCTGCCACTGTATAGGTCATTAGTTAGACCACACCTGGAGTACTGCGTGCAATACTGGTGTCCGTATCTGAAGAGGAACATTAAGTTACTGGAGGGGGTGCAGCGCAGAGCGACAAAGTTGATCAAGGGGCTGGGGGACTTATCATACGAGAGGAGGTTGAAGGAGTTGAACATGTACTCACTGGAGGAGAGGAGAGACGGGTGACATGATTGAAACCTTTAAATACATGAAAGGAATAAACAAGACGGGTACAGAGGGGCTGTTCAAAGTAAGGAGGGAGGGCTACCAGGGGCCATGATATGAGACTGGAGCGAGGAAGGTTCAGGAGGGAGATGAGGAGACACTTTTTTACAGAGAGGGTGGTGACTGGGTGGAATGCGTTACCTGCTGAAGTGGTATGCAGTAGAACAGTGGACTGCTTCAAACGAGGATGGGACAGGACAAGGGGGAGGGTTAATGAAGGGGAAGGGTGGAAGGGTGGGGCAGCTTCAGAATAAGGGGTGCTAGCTGCACATTCGAGCAGACTTGATAGACCTCTAGGCCTTTATCTGCTGGCAAATTCCGTATGTTCATATACTCTCTGCATTTCCATGTTGTTCTTTTTGTCTGTCCTTTTCCTCCTTCAGGCCTCTCCGCTTGTGGGGGGGGGGCTCTACCCAGCCTCTTTTTTTCATTGTTTACTCAGGAGTAGCACACTAAGCTGAAAGCTTGTTTACAGGTGCGACCTGGGAGCACAGGGAAGTTAAGTGACTTGCTCAGGGTCACACAGTATGCAAGTGAGGGCTGTGGGATTCAAACCCAGGTCTCCAGATTTGCAGTTTAGAGTCTTAAACCACTGCGCTATACTGCTTCCCACTTGTTCCTGTAAGAAATGCTTGCACTCTTTTTTCCTGTATCTGCTGGTGTTCTTCTGGCACAATTTGTTTTTCTTTCAGGAGTCTTTCTTTTTGTGCTAATGAAACTCAAACATCTTGCTCCTCCGCTTGTTCTGCAAGATCCAAGCTCTTGTGTGACACCCAAGGGCAGCTCCAAAATATGTGACCATTTTCCTCACTAGGATCGCAGTGTTTTGGGCTTTGACATATACCACTATGGAGACCTATTGTGCCACATAATCTGACATACTTTTTTCTCACCTCTGTTTGTATGTATTACTAAGATACCTTTTGTCCCCACATCTGTAGCAGGCACATGGCTGTCCAGAATAAAATACAACTCCTCTGTCTTCCAGAAAAAACAGTTAGGCAGGTGTCAATATTCTCCACTTATCTGTTTTAATTTTACTTTGTACCACTACACCCCTGTCCAAAAGTGTTCAGCCTAAAATAGGCTCGGATAACCCTGCACATCACATTTTGCTTCATCCAATAAGTAATATCTGCTACATTAACCCCTCATTTTTAAAGAGAACTGTTAATGCTTGTACTCAGGCCTAGTTAATGGGATTGCCACAGAAGGTTTCTAAAGTAGGGTTTCGTTTAATTAGTGGTACTGCTTCTAGAATCTTTCTAGGCCTGCAGGTGTTTAAAACTAGTATTTTAAGTAGTATCTCCAGATGTATGTATCAGAGCATATACCTCATATCGTAATATCTTAAATTTTCCTTTATCATTTTTCCCCTACATACAGTGTATCAGGTTTCTCTTCAAGAGCACCATTATATTTTAGCCTTAAGCATTTCTTCTTTTGCTGGTTCTGGCGCTGTTTTAAATGCTCAGGAAATAGTCTTTTCTTGTGTTCCCTTTTCCCCATACTGTCTCTTTTGGAGGCTGTTTATTAATTTCACCACCACTGTGTTCCTTTTCCATTTGTATAGTATGTTCTTCCATTTCTATAGGGCGTTCCATCTCTTCCTCTAACTCTTCTGACTGATTTTCTATTTCTCTTGTATCATTATGTTTGCTTGCACGCATGTGCAAGAAACATAGTGCCATCATCGGAGTTTTTGGAGGTGTGGCAGCCCTCTTCCAATTCAGTCAGTGTGTTTGCAGGCGCGGCCCCAGTTCTCCAGTGCCTGCTGGAGCTGTCTATGACAGCTCCAAAAATGCAGTGGCATACAGTTGAAAGGGGGAGCTACGCTTCAGTGAGCAGCGATAAGATATCGCCTGCTCATGCGCGCTCCCCCTATACACACACACACCAGGCATACTGCGTGCTCGCCCCCCACACACACACAGTCTGCTAAGGACACTTTTTTCAAAATTTCCATTGTCTTTTATGGGTTTCCAATACGTTTTGTCTAACTATTTTTCTGTTTACTAGTCTAATGAAGACTGTCTGATGTCACCATTACTGTTCTTTCCCATAATAACAAACATGTTACATGCTTTTGGGCCAGAAACGTCACTCGATCGGGTGTGTAGGAGAAACGGACTGCAACCCCTGAATGTTTTACAGAGCAACTAGTACAACGTCTTTGTTGTTTCACTAAAAGGTGCAATCAGCAACAACCAAGTTTTCCAAGGACTAAACTGGCTGCAAATGCTCTGTTCTTAATGCTTTGAAAAGCGTGAAACCAATGTCAGTGTATGTTCAGTACTGGATATACATGCACTGGTGTAGCATGGCAGAGACAGAGAGAGGGAGGGACGGCCTGACAGGCACATCGCTTACCAACCCTGACTATTCTGCATTTATTTTTGTAGACTGTAGTTTTCCAACACTTGAAGATTTTACCCTGTGAACAGCAAGTTCAAACTTTTCTATCAGTAAATGGATTATTTTGCTATTGAACCACACCCTCTTTCTTGGGAATGTCTTCTGTTGAAGTCATTTTGTTCTGTGTTAAGTTTTCTTTTTCTATAAAAAAATGTGGTGGCGAATTACTGTAGACAATGACAGGAGGTGTGTTATATTTTTTTGAAAATATTATGGTCACGCTGCACACAATTCAACATTATTTAAAAAAATGGGATATGTCTTGATGGACTGCAGATTTTATTAATTTCCTTATGTTCCCTCATATGACTTTGAACTGATATTTGCAGAGCAGTCTGCTTATCAGCTTGCATTTTCCAGATCCTGAACCGTGTCCAGAAGACACAAATGAATATCTGAAAATTTGACTCATTACTGTCGAGACTGTTTTAAACTCTATGTTGTTAAATTATTGAAATCCAGACTGTAAAACCACTTGTTTTTAATGTCAGTGACCCCATCCCTTTGCAAGAAACCTTAAGTCTGAGGAGTATAATATTATATGTGGATAGTACCTGGAGAAATGTGAGATGTAGAGTGTGTCATAGTCTGCTAAAAGTTAAATTTTACGTTTTAGAATTGAGTATGGCAGTACATTATCGAACACTGTGTATCTTAACAAAGCTGTACTCGACATAACCATACTGAGTGCCATTGTCCTTGCAGGGTAAAAAGTGCAGAAGTGAATTCTGTAAGGGGGGGAGAGACAAATGATCATAATTTAGTCCTTTTGTTCTGACTCACGTGAAGCGATGTGCAATAGACTGGGCTGAGAATTTGCAGTTATTCAAACCTGACTTGTTTTGACATGCCTTATTTGGACCTTAATAAGTAAAACACCTATTGGACTCTTATGAGAAAGATCTTTAGCTGCTATAAAATACATAACAATCCAGTAAGGAACTGCTGCGGGTTTGGCAGTTCAGACTGAAGGGTCTCGTCAATCAGAAGTCGTCCTAATCTGTCCACTCCCAATTAAGGGAAAAACATGTGCTAGTTATTATATTAACTTTTTTCATTAAGAAAATTACTTAATTATGGATACACTTTTTTTTAGTTTTATTTGAGCGTCAATTAGCAAAGCTCGTTTCCATTGGTGTGGAGCATTAAATCTGAGATGTAACAGTTGCTTTTGTTGTTTCCCATGTCGGGCTGGAAATCACCTTTTGTATTAAGACCAAAAACTGATACAAATAATTGTGATGCGACAGGCTGTGAAACACTGTGCCAGATGTACATCAAGCATATCTTCCTGTTACTCATTGTTTAGGTCTCCAAACTGGGCAATAACTTCATAATGCATTCACACAATGTCAGAATAGCTCAGGTTACATGCGCTGCTGCTTGTCCCGAAGATCGGCAGGTTGTGTGCTTTTTTCCAGTCCAACACCAGGAATTTGAGTTAATGTCCAATACTGACACCACAGTGTAGCACTAAGAGGAAGGAGGTACTGATGAAACCTTAGTCCATGATCATGTCTGCCCTCATATAGCGGCTGTCCAAGTGAAAGATAACGATGCTAGGATATTTTCCCAGATATTATGGCCAACACCTCCTTCAATAAAACAGGTCCACCATGTACAGTCTCCCCAACATACAGGACACACTTGGAAAAGAGGTGTTAAAAAAGTACAGATACTGCAAATTAGAAATTCTGGACCGCAAGACCCAGCACCTTGCACTTGAGGTAATGGCTGCTTAGCTTTTCAGTCACTATATCATAAAGGCTTTTTATGTTATTCCCTGACACGGTCTCCTATTTTCTTCAAAATATGCTGATCATAATAGGACTGCTGTATTTTGTTACTTTTTCAAGAATAGTAAGTTGTTTCACACTATCTGCATTGTGATTATGTGCTTGTAAATGGTACTGTGATGTTGTTTTGTATCTTGTTGAAACTATTCAATAAAAATTATTAACTGCAAAATAAATTGTTAGCAGCATAGACTAGACTGCTCACCACCATGGGACAACTGTCTTCCAAGAAAACGTGCATTTGCCAATCCCTTTATAAACTGTAAGCAAAAATTCAACTCAAGAAAGCTACATCCCCCACCACCAAATAATATAATCAGATATCGTTAGACATTCGGGCCCTTTAACGTATTTGTAACACATATCCAAAGATCAGGAGAAAAAAAACACAGGAGTGCTGATGAGGGTTTTCAGTAACTCAAAATTATAGAGGCACTGGCCCTTCTAACTTCTGAGCCATAAATACTTACTCTCTATAGTCTCAAACTATCTAAACCCAATGGGGACCAGGCTACAATTACATACACCATATAAAATAAATGCATTTCATATATTACCTCCTTGAATATTTTGCCTGATCAGTGAAACAATTACAGAATAATCCGTTACACACCACACCAGTGGTGAACAAAATTGAGCCAATGAAAAGGGGAATACATGACTTGCAGGACTGTTCTGAAGGTCTTACCATTCACGGACATAAATGTGTTATTCCACTGCACCTGGCCATTTATTTATTTGTGTATTTGTTTATTTTTTGCAGTTAAATAATTTTTATTGAATAATTTTAATATGATACAAACATCACAGGACCATTTATAAGCATGCATCACACTATTTTTAATGTTTTAGTAGGGATCTGGCTTGTTTTAGTTTACAAAGGTCTTTCCATCTAAACTATTTTGCACATAGTTCTTCTGTATTCAGTTTCCGAATTCTAAGTGGCAGTAAAACATTCATTGTAAGTGGAAATAACGTGTTCTGAGTGGAAAACACATGTGTTCTAAGTGAAGATAGGGTGTTCTAAATAACAAAATAACATGATTAATTACCAAATTAAGTCAAGAAAATGAAAATTGCATACTCTACTCTTAAAATGCGAGTTATTTACTGAAACAAATCCATATGTTTCCAAATTACGCTTTACATTTATTCTTCTTCAATAACAGTAAATGTCCATTTCCAAATGAATTGAAAGCACTTGTATTTGTTGATCGCTTTGGTATATTTAGAATGGTGAGCGTTTTGAACATGCGTGTTCCTTCCTCAGACCATAGTACCTTCCAAGTGCCGTAAACATAAGCAAATCTTGGTCAAATTATAATTGATAGTTTGAAATTATCATAATTATCAAATTATTACTTTTTCAAAGCCAGGGGAACACACGTGCATAACTCAATGAAATAAATATATTTTTCCAGGCTGACACTAGAATAAGATAAATAAAGATGGTTATAAATTTTTAAATTATGTATCGTGACACTTCAAATGTAGATTTTTTATATACAAAACCCATTAAATGTACCTGAGTTACTAAAGTATTGTGACTCTATGAAATTCAAACCGCAATGATCTGCAGAATATAAAAGGTGAAAGTTTGAAACCCAAATTAATCTCACATTACCATTAAGTTTTAGATTAAAGTAGTACAAGGTTTTTATCTTGTGTAGCCTTACTAATGTGTATTCATATTCAAATAATCTTAATGGTTGATTTGAGCGAAAACCGTAACCAGCGTGTCTCCTGCGTTAGGAGAATAATAACAAGCTTTATCTCTGAAATCGTGCTACCTATAAACCCAGACACTGAAACTGCCTTGCATTGAGTGATAATCAGAAAACAACCTGAATGTCTATAACAAGCCATGCCTAATTGGCATTAAAACGAATACGTTTGGTTAGACTGTGATTTATTTGTGTCTGTACATAATTTGAATACATAGGATTTGAATGGTTTTTCAATAATACAACGAAAGTTATTATTATTTTTGACCATTAGAATCCTGTGTTGATTGGATTTTACTGTTTCAAGTTTTAAAATTAAGGCTTGCAATCATGAGTCCTATTACAGTTATTAATTTTCTTCATGAGATGCAAAAAGATGTTTTATGTCATTGTACTAACGATCTAGTTAGAAGATGTAAGTTACATAGTGATTTGGGCTTCCATCGTACTACAGTGCTATTATAATAACTAAGTCCCACTATAGTCACTAATTTCCCTGATATGTAAAATGATGTTTTGGTTTACTGTAATTGTATATCTAGTAAGATTATGCAAGTTTGCAGGATTTGGGCTCTATCCCATTACAGTGCCTATTACAATAATTAATCTCTACAATGAGAAATGATGAGATGCTATTTTGGTTATTGAAACAATGTATTTTGTAATATAATTTAAATTTTAAGGTAATTTAGGTTTTATCCCACCAGAACCACTTAAATTCTGATCTGAGCAGGCATGCAATTTTGTTTTAATGCCAATTAGGAATGATGCTGTTATAGAAATTCAAGTTGTTTTCTGATTAATGTGGTAGGTGATTTGGCCTCTTATCCCATTTCAGTACCATTTTAAAAATTAATTTCTACAATAAGAAATGAAGTGATGCTATTTTGGTTATTTTGTAATAGGATTTAAGCTTTAAGGTAATTTGGGTTCTTATCCCACCAGAACCACTTAAATTCTGATCTGAGTAGGCATGTAATTTCATTTTAATGCTGATTGGGAATGGCGCTGTTATAGAAATTCAAGTTGTTCCCTGACTAATGTGGCTTTGAAAAGTATGATTAGGAAGGGGGATCAACAATACATTTTTAAGTTGTTGGTTTTTCATTACAGACTGGGCTGCTGTTTAGTCACCTGGGACATCATCACGTACCCTTAAGGTAACGTGAAATAGCATCCCAGCCCCTTCTTCACCTGATCCTCCGAGGTGAGGCAGTTTCAGTGTCCGAGAGTTTATGGTGGCACGGTTTAAGAGAGAAAGCTTGTTATTATTCTCCTAACGCGGGAGACACGCTGGTTACCGTTGCTTTAAATCAACCATTAGATTATTATTTGATGCGAATACACATTGGTAAAGCTATACAGATACAAAACCTTGTAATACTTTAATCTAAAACTTAATGGTAATGTGGAGATTAATTTTGGTTTCAAACTTTCACGCTTTTGTATTCTGCAGATCATTATGTGTTTGAATTTCATAGAGTCACAATACTTTAGTAACCCAGGTAAATTTAATGGGTTTTGTATAAAAAAAATCTACATTTGAAACGCCACGATACATAATTTAAAAATTTATAACCATCTTTTATTTATCTTATTCTAGTGCCAGCCTGAAAAATATATGTATTTCATTGAGTTATGCACAGGTGTATTCCTGGTTTGCAAAAAGTAATAATTTGATAATTATGATAATTTTGAAACTATTAATTATAATTTGACCGATGATTTGCTTATGTTTATAGCACTTGAAGGTATTATGGTCTGAGGAAGGAACACGCATGTTCCAAAACGCTCACCATTCTAAATATACCAAAGCTTATCAACAAATACAAGTGCTTTTCAATTCATTTTGAAATGGACATTTACTGTTATTGAAGAAGAATAAATGTAAAACGTAATTTGGAAACATATGGATTTGTTTCAGTAAATAACTTAGCATTTTAAGAGTAGAGAGTATGTATCATTTTCTTGACTAGGTGGATTCTCCAACTGGCACACTTCCTCATTTACTTAATTAGAAAAGAATAAAAGGCAACCGAGGGTGTTTCTACTACATTACACTAATTGCCAAATTAATTCACCACTGATGTGATATATATTAACTATATAAATGGCTGGAGTAGAAACAGGAATGGTAAGCACTTCATAATTAACCCGCTCCCATCCCTCCAGTTACATTATGCTGCAAACCATGTATTGCCTAGTTATGCAAGTATAGGGTTCAAAAATGCTGCTGTCACTGAAGTGAAAGACAGGTGGCAGGAAGTGAAACTCTCTGATTTTTGGAAGTGATAATGTCATGACATTTCCATTGATTTATTGATCTGTGCTATGTTCCACTGGAGTGAAATACTCACATTGTGACTTTGGCCTAGTGCTGTATTCTGCACAGCAGCAGAAATGGCAGAAGCACTGCCCCACTAGGCACTAGAAAGCAGTTGTTGCATATCAACTGGGGTGTAGATATAGATATAGATACATATATTCCATTTCCACCTGCAGTCTTGATGAATATTAACTGCTCCAAATGCATCTAAATATTGAAGCATCCTGGCTGTTGAGGTCTATGGGTTGAAACTGCAAAGACCCCCTAGTGTTGATCAGAACAATTACAGTGAAGCGTTTACACTTGGTATACCACCCACATATCAACCCATCTATTTTCTATAAATTTTCTGTCACCCACATTTGATATAACAGCAATGGGATCTGTTCTTAAGCCTGCCAAATTGCATCTGCACAGTTCACTACTTTGTTTCAGATTTATCCCCAATGCATGTCCATACTGTCAGGAAAATCGATTTCCAAGTTTACAGACAAGGGCTAAAACTTTAGGTAGTCTTGGCAGTTAATTTAATGAGCTGTACTGTAGCATGTGTGACAACACCTCATAAGAATAGTGTCTCTCAAGATTCTATCTGTGTATAGTTTTTGCCTCCAGTTGAATTGCGTTTTGTATGCACTAACTTTGAATTCAAGGAGAGGTGGCAAGCAACCACATAAATATCAGTGTGTGAAGGAACTTACATTACTAAACTGGAATAACTGCCGCAAGTGATTCCATTCAATTGACTTTATTGCACTAGTTCATCACATGGCAGACGGACATAACCTTACAATTTCCGATAAATTAATAAAAGAATATTTGAGAGGTTCCCATTCTCTCAGTATATGGCATACTAAATGGGTATCCACAAAACTGAGGTTGCCAGTTTTATTAAAGACGATGTTTGTGTAACTATAAACTACCAATGATGGCTACTGCAGAAATAGATAAACGGGTTGAATAATAGACAGACTGACAAATACATACATAGATGGAGTGTGTGTGTGTGTGTGTGTTTTCCTAAAGGATATCAATTCGGCTGTTAGACTCCATTTAATTCCAAATGAAGGCATATGTGTTGCCCTAACCACAGAATAAATAGCACGGCAGTGTACAACACACATTGCTAGCCCAAGATTCAGGGACTGTTCCTTAAACCAGCAATAGAATATCAAAGTTAGAAAATAAAAGTGTAAGGAGCCAATTCTGAAAGAATTCCACCACACTTTTAGGTTAGTCATTATTGAAATTAAGTACACCTTGTGCAGGACAATGCCTCCTTGCATTCTCCTGAAAATAATAATAATAATAAAAGAATGCAGTTGTCTGGTGATGGAGGATAGATATTTCTTTGCAAGCATATTTTAATATAAAAAACATAAAAGGCTTTATGAGACATGCAGATAACTGGTACACACCTCATTTCACACACATGTAGCTTATAAAGACACACATACAAACTGAACACAGAAACTCCAGCAACATTGACATTACTTATTCACATTTACAGACTTCCCAAACAAATCTAAACGAAGAAGCTTCATTTAAAAGAAAGGTCTGTAATCTTGAAATGACCCAGCATTGGGAGTCAGTATTATGGGGGCGGAGCTTATTTGAGTGACGGGTAACAGAACAAGGTATGTCTCGGTACATGACAAAATGAACCCTATAAAAGATTTCTGTTTTAGGACTACTCCAATAGCACTTTCAGAGTACTGGTATTCCTGTTAGTTGGTCAATTTATTGGGGGTCAATAATCCTATGCTACTGTATATGATAAAGAAGTATGCAAACGTGAATTTGATCGCCACTACATGTCGGGTGGGTGGGGGTACAGGGCTGAGCGCAGCCTCTAGGCACACCATCAGAATAATTTATGTCGATGTCCTAGAAAATGGGGACAGGGATTTTTTCTACCCCAAATAAAAAACAAAACATGCTGCAACAACCAAAATTCTGTATGCAAATGTTTGGCCTATATTCCTATTTTGCTTGCAGGTGTCAACAAACGTGAAGAAATGTGCTATTTTTTTCAGAAGTTAAATATTACAGTAAGAAAGGTATCCCTAACCCCACCCCCACCAACTTATACCTCCATGCACAACTACAGAAATATATAACAGAGGTTCTTTGTCTTTTAAATTGTTTTTTGTTTTAATTGGGTTCAGCACAACATAACCAAGATAGACTATCTTAGGATACCTGGTTCATTCCACTGGCATGTCAGACAGATGAGGCATATTGATGAGTCCTGGTAGGACGAAACATGTGTCTATGTCTTCTGTTGGCACCCTTTGCAAACTGTGTGAGAGGCCTTTGGCACCATGCATTTCTGCTTAAAGTTGAACCAGCATAATATTCTGTGGTGATTTGCATATGCAGCCCATGATGCTTTGCATTGTGGGGGCATGTGTGATTTTGTATTTCTACAGAAATATAGTTGTCCTCCAAAACAAAGTATTATGGATCCAGTCTCATAGTTTATATTTTATACCTCACCAATACAACCTCATGTACCAAACTGGTAAAACTGATTTTAAGGGAAATATGGTCGCACGACTACTCCTCGAGTGTTGATACAGGAGTGAGTCAAATACAGCCCCATGAAAGGGCTGAATGATTTCTCACCGCGAGATAGATTACAGGGTTGGGTTGGTACTGGATATGCGGGGTGTCAGAAGCGCTTGGTGTTAACTGGTCGTGGAAGACAATTTGCCTTGGTGTGGGTGTTTGTTACTGTGCTGGAATTGTATCTCTCTCTCTTCTATATATATATATATATATATATATCAATATCTCTGTCTCTCTCTCAGCCATATATACACACACACACACACACACACACACATATATATATATATATACACATAAATAGCATAGATATATAGGTGTGTGTGTGTGGTATTTTGTTTTTTCCAGAATTCAAGCATGTTCCATATGGCTATTGAGTATACAAAAAGCAACAACATATTCTGAAGTACAAGTTAGTTGGCTTTTAGACAGTTTTGAAGGAAATAACCCCCGCACACACACACACACTTTTGAGGTCTGCCTCGCCCCCACCCCACCCCCACCCAGCTTTTTATTTTCTCCCTGAGGCCTGCTTGTTACCTTCTTTTGTTTTATGCCTAAGTATCCATACAGTAAACAGTGTAGACCTATAAACCTGGCATAAATAACTGAATGTTTTTTATTCTGACCCATTGGACTCCATACATGAACTTTAACACTGTTTTATGTTACTCTTACTGATTTCATTTAAGAACATTGAAGATTGGTGTATAAGTGGAGTTAACACGATGAGTTAATGCTCATGGATTGAGCCCAAGGGGGTCAGAGAATGACAGACAGAAAGGCAGAGAGACAGAGAGTGTTTGTGTGTGTGTGTGTGTGCACTTGCGAGGACGGTGTGTGTGCACACGACGCAGGTGTGTGTGTGTGTGTTCGCATACGTGTGTGTATCATGTTCTCATTTCTCTAGTAATGTCCTACTCACTGTGTATCCACATGAACTGAGGATCCTTTTTTATTAAATGCAAAGATGTGTGTAGTAAATACCAAGGCTGAATCTCTGTTATAAATATATATCTATTACCCCATATAAATGGTTAGAGATTATTTCCCTGTATAACCCTTCCCTGTATACACAATTGTGATTATAACTAACAGTGACCATCCAACAGTATTATATAAAGTAAATGAACGGTAATTGTGGTATATGAGGAAATAAACCCATTGAGGAGGCTAATCACAATATGAAGCTACTTGCCGTTCTGGCTCGTGGCCTTATGATCTGGTCAGTCCCTTAGATGGGTTTATTTCCTTGTATGCCACAGGTACTCATCATTTTATATTTTTCTCCACACTGCCCATTGCTTAGCCACTTCAATTTGCAAAAGTGTGAGCCATACAACTCACTGGTGGAGGTAATGTTAATGTATTGCAACCCAATATGTATGTCGAATGTTTTTGTGCCTGTCTGTCAGACAGTCCGTCCACCTATCTATCTAGCTAGCCATATATCTATATATATATATATATAATATATATCTATCTGTATCCCCTCAAGTTGCCGACTGATTTGCGCCACATTTAGAAACGCAATGAGGGCAACAGTGACATGGGCGATCTCGATTTTAGATCGCCCCTCAGTCAGGTCGCCGCTGCGCCTGCCAATTTCTGCCCCTCAAGGTATGCCCACCCTGGAGGTACAGCAGATTGTTTTGCGACAGCACTTTGGTGCTGTAACTCCCGGAGACTAAAGTCGCCTGGCGCCAGTATTGCCAGTAAGGCATCTTGCCTGCACCGTAATCGGGCCTATCTATATATCCACCAATCAATCAGCCAGAAAACTCATGAGATCGGTGATTACCTATTAATGTTCATGGGGATGGGAACGTTTTATTCACGATCATGACCTTCAGATACATTTCAAGGGTATAATAGTTCATGAAGTTTCAAGACAACTGCGTTGAATATTGGAGTGTGATGATGGGGTTGCGGTTACAACATTTGGCCCAATAATTACTGACTCCCTGTGATCAAAGTCACCTGAGGTCCTTGCAGTGTGCTTCAGTATATTCAGCAGGGTAAAAGATAGGCTACGCCTCGCTTCAGTTCATGCTATTTTGACACAATTAAATACAAATAAGTAAATTAAGTGCGCTCAGTGAGGTCTTTCATATACAGAACATCATATGTGTTTAAGATGTATTTCATCCAGCTTGCTCGCTGATGTGTTTCGCCATTATAGTTCTGGTGAGTGGATGTTGTTTAGAAGCCATTTCACTTCCATCTGTCCATCAGATTGTCCGTCCTCAGCTGTCTAGCTATTATCGCTACATAAGTCACACTCTATATGCAAAATGAACTACTGTTGAATTTACCACATGTGCATCTAGATGCGTATCAGCCATATGATAACTTGGAGGTAGCAGAAAGGAAGATTGAGCTTCCTTATGAGCAGTACAACTGTCATTTTTCACATCTTGCCCAAAACATGTTTCCGCCCATGTAGCGCACAATGGCGCAGTCGGTGTGCGAAATCACTGTATGGAACACATTAAGAAAATCACAGTGACACTGTTCATGACCAGAGGTCTTAAAATGGCTATGTTGAAAATTTGGTGAAAAAATTCCTAAGAATGACTGTTTCACCAGCGTGCGTTGTGCAGTTCCTACGCACGCTTATAAATTTGTGAATTTTCAATATTTTCACTCTAGATTTTCAACATTGCCATTTTATTACACTTCCTTATGAACAGTACAGCTGCCATTTTTCACATCACCCAAAATGTGTTTCCGCACATGTAGCGCACAGTGGTGCAGTCGGTGTGCAAAAGCAATGTTTGGGACAGATTAAGAAAATCACAGTTATACTGTTCATGAGCAGAGGTCTTAAAATAGCTATGTTGAAAATTTGGTGACAAAAGTCCATAAAATGACTGTGTTACGAGTAAGCATTGCGCAGTTTCCATGCACCCTTGTAAGTTCATGACTTTGTAATATTTTCAGTCCAGATTTTCACCAGTGGCATTTTTCCACACTTCCTTATGAACAATACAGCTGTCATTTTCCACAACATGGCCGAAATGTGTTTTCACACTTTCAGCGCAGAGATGCGTTGTCGCTGTGGGAAATCATTGTTCGGGACAGGTAAAGAAAATCACAGTGACACTATTCATGATCGGAGGTCCCAAAATGCCTGTGTTGACAATCTGCTGTAAAAAATCCCCAAACTAATTACATTACAGGTGTGCATTGCACAGTTTCTATACACGCCATGACTTCACCACTTTTTAAACATTTTACTGCAGATTTGCAACATTGCCATTTTTTACACCTCCCCATGAACAGTACAGCTGTCATTTTTCACATCCTGTTTGGAATGTGTTTTTGCACCTGTGGTGCTAAATGCCGTAGTCGCTGTGCAAAAGCAGCTTTTGGCTAACAAACTGATATTGCCACTGTTCATGAGGTGGGGTCAAAAAAACATGTTGAAAATTTGGAGTGAAAATACCAATGAATGGCTGAGGTGTTAGGGTTTCCAACCATAACGCCCCACCCTGTAGAGAATGACAGGCATCAGGGGTGTGCCTTGGGATTCTTGCCTGTAATGCTCATACCATTCCACACCCTGCAGCCAGTGAGAGGCATTGAGGGTATGCCTTACACTCTTGACCCCAAAGTTCACCCCATTCTCCCTATGCGCACTCTCTCACCATATTTCCTGATGGAATGGGGTGTGCATAAGGGACAAAGACCCCAAGGCACACTGTGACACTTGTCAGTGTCTGCAGGGTAGGGTGTGGTGAAATGGCATGGCCGTTATGCCTGACGACCCAAAGGCACACCCCAATGCCTGTCACTCTCTGCAGGGTGGTGGTGGGGTTGCCTTCAGTTCAATACTTCACTGCCATTCCTATTATGCAGCTCTATAACTTCTACATTACCAATGCCAATGCCAGCAAGCAAACATTCGGCATTGACAAATGCTTGTTTTGTATATTACCTTCCTCTTCTGCCATAGTTATATCTAACTTCCCTTTGTACTCATTTGTTCTCTCTAGTTTATCATGTTCATTTAAATTTAAAGAGTTAGAGGTTTCCTTACTATTATCTACTTGATATTCCTGTTGCATTATTTCTTGCTCCATCTGTTGTTTGCAGTCCTCCGCTGTACTCAGATAGTTAGTGTCCCATTTATTACCATCGTGAGATCTTGTCCAACCTGCGCTTTCCATCGCTGCCACATCCCAGTCTGGTGTGTTCGGAAGGTTAGTCCTTAAATCTTCCTCCATTTGTTTTTCACTGTTTCCATTTTCCTTTTTTTTTTTTTTTTTTTTTATCTAGGGGCCCCATTTTCCTCCAGTGCACTCTGTCTTTGAGTCTCCTCCTGTTGCATTTGCTACTGCATGGACTTAGTTATCAAAGCTACCATTCCCTTGTTACTTTATTCATTTTGTGGTCCGGGAGTTGCCCATCTTAGGTCAAGCCTTTTTCGGCTTGTATTTGCCATATCACTCAGGGCACCAATTTTTTGAAGTTCTAGGTTTCCTTTCTTCTGTGTTTGTTTCTTTTTA
The DNA here is from genome assembly GCA_016271365.2 of Neoceratodus forsteri. Classification (NCBI taxonomy): domain Eukaryota; kingdom Metazoa; phylum Chordata; order Ceratodontiformes; family Ceratodontidae; genus Neoceratodus; species Neoceratodus forsteri. The sequence goes on along the minus strand of CM028130.1, from coordinate 638,824,910 downwards.
GTGTCTTTGCTGCTGCTTAACTTTATGTCTGACATTCTGTTTTTGTCAGCTGCAGTTTCCTTTGATACTTTGTGCGCACTGGGTCATAATGTTGTATGCTTAATAGCGTACGGCATTATGGCAAAACTCAGACCTGTGCACTCTCCGAGTTGGCCTCCCAGAGTTGGAATCTTTATTGGAGAGGGTCAGGAGAGTTCCAACCTCCTATGTGAAAGTTAGAACAATAAATAACTAGAAATGCTAGCATTGTGTGTATGGCATTCTGCCGTGTGACATTATGACCCCATGCCCTTTTGTGTCATCAAATAGCTGGGTCTGTTTATCAGACACCAGCTGATCCATATCCATATTCTCTTTGACTTTAAGGTCATCAATTGCATCTTGTAATTTCTTTTTTCTCTTTTGTGTCTTAGCTCCTTTTCTTTCAAGTTAATATAAAGATCCTCTGTTTCCACATCTTTAGCTTTAACAACAACTTTTTCTATATTAGGTAGTACCTGTTTTCTCATACTGAAGCAATCCTTCTGCACAGTTTTATCTCATAGCTCCATTTCCACCAAAGGCAGCAGATATTTTCCATCAGTCTCTAAAAAGTCCAAGATCAGGGAGGAGACCCATTCCCCTGCCTCTCCAGTGTCCATCCTCTCTGCTCTCTACTCGGGATGGAAGCTCCCAGCAGGGATGCATAGGGAGAGGCATCAACAATAGAAAACAGGAAGCTGTTATCCCTCTGTACAGACAGTTGGTGAGACCCCATCTGGAGTACTTTTGTGTAGTTCTGAGACCCCATCTCCCAAAGACATTGACAGAGTGGAGGCTGTCCAGATGAGGGCACTCAAAATGGTGCAGGGTCTGCACCATAAGACATACTAAGAGAGACTAAAAGAGCTTAATATGTATACCCTTGAGGAAACAATGGAGAGGGGCATATAGAAACTTTCAAGGGAATCAGCAATGTCCAAGAGGGTAGTATCTTTCAGAAAAGAGATGTGTAAGAACAAGGGGGCACAATTTGAAGATAGAGGGGGGACGGCTCAGAGGTAATGTGAGGAAGTATTTTTTCACAGAGAGGGTTGTGGATGCATGGAACAGCCTCCCTGAGGAGGTCGTGGAGTCAAGAACAGTGGGGGAATTCAAGAATGCATGGGACAGACATAAGGCAATTCTAGTGGGGGGTAGGAGGAAGTAAGCTGTTGGTTAACTAGGATCTGCACTTTAGGTAGGAAAATGGGCAAACTAGGTGGGCCAAGCGGTCCTTCAAACAACATGAAGTCTTGCTATATTATGACAGTAGCAGTTTGTCCCACCACTAGAACTGCTCCGGAGGTGAAATGGTTAATACCATTCCAAAATAGAACTTTGAGCACGAGCTCTAAGAAGCAGCTCTATCTGTGTAATTTCAAACCTGAACTGTCAGATTCTTTACTCCGCCTCAGTGAACAGTCGCTCCGGAGATTTCTCCTACTGCTCGGTTCATTTCTCGGTTTAAACAGTGTTTCTCGATTCGATTCAACCGAGAATAGTTTTATTTAACACAAAACCGTTCGGTTCAAGCTCTGTCTGTGGTAATCGTAAGTAAATTAAAGGTTTTGGCTGTGTGGAACTTGTAAGTTTATCGGTTCGGTTTTGAACGATCAGCTGAATTTAAAACTTATTAACTTTAAAGTTTAACATTTTAGAGTCACGGTTCCAGTTCTTATCGGTTCTAAAAAAAGCGGATTTTATTACGTTTTCAATACCCTGCGACACGTTAGGAACCGATAAGGGTGTCTTGCCTGGCACCGCCGCTTTAAAGGGCAAGTTTTTCTGGTTAGCTGGCATTATGTCTGAGAAACCCAAAAGAAAAACCGGGCCCACTGGGTTTCAACACTGTGATGTCTGTGGGAAGTCTTTGCCAAGGCTGACCCACACACCACATGTGTCTATTGTCTGAGTTTGACCACCTCCAGTCAGACTGCCAGATATAAGAATTTCCTGTAGCCACCCTGGAAAAGAGATTGGGCAGGCTCAGGAGCGAGAGCCAAAAGTCCGCTGACCGGATGGCCAGCCCGGTTCGGTGCCAACCGAACCGGAGGGAGTGCCCTCTGACCAGGGCGAGACTTCCTCGGGCAAAAGAAAAGCTGGTTCTGAGGAACCAATTCCAGTAAAGAAAACAAGAAAGTCAGCAGGTTTGGAGTCCAAAACCCCTTCTCCAACTGCTGCAGAGATAGCAAAAGCCATACAAATTGTCCAGTCACTGTCTCAGGTTCCGTCCGAACCGCCACTATCTGGCAAAAGGTCGGTTCGTCCGGTTTCAGTGGTTCAGGAATATGATGTTGAGGAATTTTATGAACCAGAGGAGGGGGAGGATGATTATGAACAGTATGAATGTGGCTGGGAAGGTCTGGGTGTGCCCATTGAACCGGACATTTCCCCAGACAGACCTCTAGAATCTCCCCCTATGCTATCTGAGTCCCCATCTCATTTTATGTTTTACAAAAGTTGCTGAAACCCTCCAGCTTCCTTGGAAGAAGCTGTGGATGAGCAAGAGGAGCCTGATTTTGTAGAAATGATGGATATTCCAGAGTCTAGGAGATTGTCTATTCCTTTGCATAAGTCTTTTAGGAAGCAAACAATAAAAATTTTAAAAGCTCCTAATTCTGTGCCTCCTGTAGATAAAAAGATGGACAGAAGGTACAAATTGTCAGGTCCTGATACAGAATTCCTTTCTCAGCAATGCAGTCATGTTGGGGTAGTTCAGGCTGCAGCCTGTGATAAAGCTAATATCCCCTGGCTTCACATCCTCCTGACAAGGATTCCAGGAAGATTGATGCCATGGCAGAAAAACAGTATATGGCAGCCTCTCTGGGACTCAGGCAAGCAAATTATATGGCTTATGTAGCTAGGTATCAGAAATCTAGATGGGATACTGTTATGGAATTAGCCAAGCAAGCCACATGGCCAGCTGGCTGTGAACTAGAACAGGTGGCTGCTGATGGCATTGAGGCTTCTAAGGTACAGTTTCATGCTGCTGTGGATGTTAATGATGTTTCCTCTAGGGTCATAGCCACATCTGTAGCTTTTCGTAGGTTGGCCTGGCTCAGGTGTACTAGTCTGTCACAGGATACCCAGACTAAGGCTATGGATTTTCCTGTGGTGGGAAAGTCTCTGTTTGGGGAGCAGACAGAGAATTACATGAAAAGATGGATGAATATGGACTACTTACAAAGGGCCCAAGCTAAGGAGGCGGCAAGCCACTCCTCAGAGCATACCCCAGGGGTAGGGGTAGGCCTTTCACAGGCCTTTACCAGACCGGGCCTCCTCTGCTCTATGCTCAGAGGGGGCTTCTTCAGAGGGAAGACGAGGGTGGGCAGGCCTGCTCCCACCCCTCAGCCTGAAGCTCCTGCTAAGCAGGCACCCTGATGGGGTGCCCAGGGCAATTCTCCTTTACGGTAGGGGCAGGCTGGCTTACTTCAGTCAGAACTGGGCTTCTTTAACCTCAGACAAGTGGGTTCTGGAAGTAGTAAGCCAGGGTCTGGTTCTCAGCTTCAAAAAGTTTCCCAAGTTGAGAACCAGACTTTTTCTACCTACAAGTGCTTCAGAGACCTTTGCTCTAGAAGCAGAGGTCTCAACCCTGTTAGCTCTCAGAGCAGTGGAAAGGGTTCCTCCCCTGCACCAGGGCAGGGGTCTGTATTCCAGATACTTCCTTACCCCAAAAAAGACAGGAGAATGGCGTCATATTAGACCTCAGATATCTGAACAAGCATCTTTTGAAACCAAAGTTCAAAATGGTAACTCTGGCAATGATTTTACCCTCCCTAAGGCCAGGGGACTGGTTAGCCTCCCTGGACCTCAAGGATGCCTATTTCCACGTCCTAATCAGAAGCTCCCATCGAAAGTACCTCAGATTCGAACTACCCTCAGGTCATTACCAGTTCAGAGCAATGCCCTTCGGCCTTACCTCTGCCCCAAGGGTATTCACAAAGTGTCTGGCAGTGGCAGTGGCTCACTTAAGGAGGCAAAGGATTGCTGTTTTTCCCTATCTAGATGATTGGCTCATTGTAGGCCAGTCAGAACAGGTAAAATCTCACCTGCAAGTTACCCAGCAGCTTCTCACCTCCCTGGGCTTTCTGCTAAATCTACCAAAGTCGGTTCTGGAACCAGTCCAGGTACTCACCTTTATAGGGGCAGAGTTGGACACAAAGCTAGCCAGAGCTTTTCTTCCCTTAGAAAGGGTGACGAATTTAGTGACTCTGGCCTCTCCTTCACCCCTGCAGGTCTCTCTACCAGCAAGACACTTTCTGCAGCTCCTGGGACACATGGCTGCATCCACAGCTGTTGTGCAGGGAGCAAGATTTCAGATGAGAGACATTCAGTTTCACTTGAGAACCTATTGGTCTCAGAGAAGAGACCCCCTTTCCAAGTTGGTCCCAGTGACTCGAACCTTGATCCAGGCCCTCCAGTGGTGGCAGGATCAGAGCAATTTAAGATTGGGGTTCCCCTTCATTCCCCCTGCTCACAATTTGACTCTCACTACAGATGCTTCCCTTCTGGGTTGGGGAGCCCACATGGGCGACCTTTCCACTCAGGGAGTGTGGTCCCCCCGGGAATCTCTGCTCCACATCAATTTGCTGGAACTCAGAGCTGTCTTTTTAGCTCTTCAAGCATTTTCTGCATCTGTCCACAACAAGGTGATACAAGTCAGAACAGACAACACCACAACAATGTGGTACATCAACAAACAGGGGGGCACTCGGTCTTCGGCCTTGTGCACCGAGGCAATGAAGTTGTGGTCTCTGGCCTATTCCCTGAACACTTCCTCATAGCAGTTCATCTTCCAGGGAAGGACAATGTCCTAGTGGATGCTCTCAGCAGGATTTCCCAGGGCCATCACGAATGGTCCCTGGATCCTCAAGTGCTGGGGATAGTCTTTGCCAGATGGGGCACCCCTCAGATAGATCTTTTTGCAGCCCCAGACAATCACAAACTTCCTCTGTTCTGTTGCAGGCCTCCAGTGTTGGGCTCAGTCCCCCTGGATGCCCTTCTCCTGGATTGAGAGGGGAAGTTTCTTTATGCTTTCCCTCCCTTCCCTCTCCTATTCAAAGTATTAGTCAAAATCAGATCTCAGCCTTGCAGGGTGATTCTGATTGCCCCGGATTGGGCCAGGCAGCCCTGGTACCCACTCCTTCTGTCACTGACAATCCATCTTCACCTTTGCCTCCCCAGGATTCACAACCTGTTAACTTGTGCCCAGGGAAGGGTTTGGTATCCGGACCTCAAATCCCTCAACCTCAAGGCCTGGCTCTTGAGGAGTTAGAGTTTGCTGATTTACACCTCTCTCAAGGTGTTCTTGAAATCCTAAAGGCTTCCAGAAAGACTTCCACTAGGGCTACTAATAGTTCTAAATGGAAAGGTTTTCCATTTGGTGTGCGGGAAAAATATTTCTCAGAATCTGCTGATTTGCCCATTGTATTAGATTACATGGTCCATCTTAATTCCTTGGGTCTCAGACCAGCTACCTTGAGAGTCCATTTGGCAGCTGTATCTGCTTTTGTGTCAGCAGGAAAGTCATCCCCTCTTTCCTCTCACCCTGTGTTTTCCAAGTTTTTAAGGGATTACTCCATACTAATCCACCCTTTGGAACTGGCCCTGCCTGGGACCTTAATGTTTGTATTGCCCAGTTAATGCAACCCCTTTTGAACCTCTGTTTTCTGCAGAGCTTAAGTATCTAACTTGGAAAACTGTTTTCTGGTGGCTATCACTTCTGCTAGGCATAAGTGAGTTGCAAGCCTTGTCAGTGGAAACTGACTTTATTTCTTCCACAGGGATAAGGTAGTCCTTAGGACTAATAGGAAGTTTTTACCTAAGGTGGTTTCAGATTTCCATCTTAACCAATCTATCTCCTTCCAGTATTTTTCACAGATCACTCCTCTTCTGGTGAGAGAGGTTGCACAGCCTGGATGTTAAGAGAGCTCTTAGTTACTATATAGAGCGTACCAAAGGTCACGAGGTTGAATCCTCCAACTTTTCCTTACCTATGGTGAAGTTGGGAAAGGCAAACCTGCCACTAAGAGATCAATTGCCAGGTGGATTGTCTCTTGTATCCAATTTTGTTATCAGAAACTGGGCAGAGATTCCCCTTCTGGCTTGATGGCTCATTCTACCAGGGGTACAGCTAGTCCTCTAGCTGCTGCCAGAGACATCCTATATTAGAGATATGCCAGGCTGCTACTTGGAAAGCGGTACACACTTTACCAAGCATTACTCCCTGGATGTCCAGGCCAGGAGAGATGCTCGGTTTAGCACAGCTGTTCTTCAGAGCCTATTCCCTAAGTAGGTTCTGCCTCTCCTCCATGGAGGTACTGCTGTGTAGTCTGCTACTGTCATAATATAGCAAGACTTCATGTTGTTTGAAGAAAAAATTACTCACCTTAGTAATGTTGTTTCTTCTAATGGAGTCTTGCTATATTATGACCTCCCCCCCAGCCTGCCCCTCTCAGAACTTCTACGTGGGTGGGGTGCGGGCAACTTAGTGTGGGCACTATTTTATGCCCTTTTAGTGTTTCTCCTTTTGGGGAGTTTGGGGTGTGTGTGTTTTATTATACTGTTGTTTTATTCTCATGTTGTTAGAATTGTGTTAGTAGTTCTGGTCCCCTGACTTGAGTCTTGGGTGTTGGGACGAGCAATGGTTGTTAATATTTAGGTAGCCATTTGGCTAGTGTAGGTTACAGCTTCCACACAGACCTTAGTGAGTTTTTGCTCGTAAGATCTGACAGTTCAGGTTTGAAATTACACAGATAGAGCTGCTTCTTAGAGCTCGTGCTCAAAGTTCTATTTTGGAATGGTATTAACCATTTCACCTCCGGAGCAGTTCTAGTGGTGGGACAAACTGCTACTGTCATAATATAGCAAGACTCCATTAGAAGAAACAACATTACTAAGGTGAGTAATTTTTTCTTATCTGCCGTCAAATTCTATGTTTTAGGGACATGGATATGTTGTTCATCCACACTGTCTGGCAGGTTCCTTGCCGCTTTAAATCTTGCCGGAAGGTCTTCAGGCTGGCTCCTCCCACCCACCCAGGTGGTAAAACTCTCGGCTCCGCCCCATGACACCAGATCTTCCTTACCGCTTGGAAGCTCAGGTTCCCTCCTTAACGCTCTGCGTATAAGACTGGTTCCTAATTCTTCGAATTTTCGAAATGAAAAAGGTTTTTGCTAAAAAGACTTCGGTCTTCTCTCCCTCGCGGCTGCAATGGACAAATTGACTTCCGGTTTCCGGAGATGCCCTTGCGGACAGAAGATGTCTCGGATGGATCCGCACTCCACGTGCGTCTACTGCTTGGGCCTTGAGCATGACCCGCAGGCCTGCGACCTGTGCTCTTCCTCTTTGGCCTACGTCCTCGAAGACCGTGCTGCCCGTTTGCAACTGGGGCATCCCGAGAAGAGATTTCCTCCGGTAAAGTCAAAAGAGGCCCGGTCGGCGGTGTCCGCGGCGGCGGGCTCGGCGGATCAGCTCGAGCAGATGATCGCCCTCGAAGAGGAGGCGGCGCGGGCTGCTTCTACCTCGGCTGCGGCATTTGTCCTGCTCTCTCTCGGTGCCTCTTATTCGGCTTCTTTTAAGGAGCTTTGTCTGATCCTCTCGACTAGGTTGAGGGTCCAACTTCTTCTGGACCGTTTTCTCGGTCCAAAAAGAGAGACAAGGGTAAGTATCACCGTCGATGCTCTTGGGAGCGGGAAAGATCCCTCTCCCCGAGTGGTCGGCCGTCGACTTCGGTCGACTTCTCGGCTTCAGCCACTGGTCTCACGGTGTCCCCGTCAGGCCAGTTGACCGAGACTCCTGTCGACGCGGTTGAGATTTTTCTCGACCCGTTGGAAGGGTTGTCGGCTGGAGAAGCCGAGAATCCCCTCTCCCCGGTTCCCCCGGTGGGAGTTGTGGATCCCGTTGGCTCATCTATGCCTCCAGTTCCGGGCCTTGGTTGGTCTACGTCTGAACCAGTGCCGAAGTGCGATTCAGCCTCCGCACCGTCCTCGGCACCGAGGTTCTCGATCTCGGCCGCAGAGCGCCTTGCGGTCCAGCCGATCCCGCCGTATGGCGGTCTCGTCTCGCACCGCGGACAGTGGCGCCGCTGCCCCTTCTTTCCTCCTCCGGCGAGGGGAGGCTTCGGCACAAGTTGCGTCAGAGGTATGAGGAACTCATGTGGCAACAGCTCCTTCTGTCCAGGAATGAGCCGACGCCATCGTCTTCCCCGGCCATTAAGTGGCTGTCACCGGAGCGGCCGAAGCAACCCCTCATTTTAACCGAGGAGCCTTTTCCCAGGCCGGTTGTTCGGCCAAATCTAGCTGCCCCACCGATCCCGGTGGAACCTCCGCCTCCACAGCCGTTAGTTGGGGCTCCGACCAAAAATTCTCGGTCGGCTCAGGGACTGCCCCATAGGCTGTGTGTCACCCTCACTCCTGACCGGCCTCGGCAGGTGGAGGGTGGCTCAGGCCAGGCAGCTCTTTGAGGACTCTTCCGAGTCGAGGATGACTCTCCCTTTTCTCCAGCGAATGGACTTGGAGTCCTCAGGGGGGCAGTCGGCGGATGATAGCCCTTCGTCCTTCCTAGGATTGCTTCGGCTCATCTCGGAGTCCACCGGGATGAAGCTCGAACCCGTTTCTAAACGGCCAGGTATCCCCTCACGGAGATTCTGGACCAAGGGGATTTCCCTACAGAGGCCTTTCCGGTGGCCGAGGCCATAGTTGGTCCGGCCTTGGAGCTCTGGCAGCACTCTTCTTCCTGCCCTGCGCCTTCGGCCAGGATGGCCAGGAAGTATGCGGTCCCCACCGGTTCTCTGTCCGGTTTTTCAGAACACCCCTCTGCTGAGGGGTTGGTTACCGACAGCGTTTTCGGCGTGCCGGGAACGCTAGGGATGTGGACAAACCTCCCGACAAGGAGTCCAAGAAATGGACTCATGCCGGGCGAAAAGAATATGCTCGTCCTCCTCAGCCTTCAGCCAGGCCAGTTCGGGCCGCCCTCATGGCATTTTTTTCTCATGCTCTGTTGGGCTCCCTGGATGAGGTCGTCCCTCATCTTCCCGCGGATCTGCAGACCACGGTCAGGCAAGTGCAGGACCAGGGCAGGGCAGTGGCCAAACAGCAGCTCCAGACTGCTTTAGACATTGGGGACTCATGTGCCAGGTCTGTGGTGGCCGCAGTGGCCATGTGTCGTCGGGCTTGGCTGAGGATATCCACCTTTACTTCGGATACCCAGCACAAGTTGGCAGATGTTCCCTTTTTGGGGACTGACCTCTTCGGCCCTGGGGTGGAAGTTCACCTGCAGAGGATCGAGAAGTCCAATTCTACCTTGGACTCGGTCTCTTCCGCTCAGAAGGACAAAGGCCGCAAACCACAGCCTAAGCCCTTTCATCCTTCTGCGCCACGGCGCGTCGGCCCAGCAACGTCAGGGGCCAGCAGGCTCCGAGCAGCATCCAAACCCAAGCCGGGGCTTCCTCCAATAGGAAGCAGGAGGTAAGGCCCAGGAGGTCCCTCGGCTGGTCCCTCCTCTAAGCCTGCCCAGTGACGGGCTGAGGGGTGTCACCCCGAACCCCGTCACCTCACCCCAGGTTCCCCCCGTGGGGGGACGGCTCCGGCACTTCCTTTCCGCCTGGTCCGTTATTACCACAGACAGGTGGGTACTGGAGGTGGTGGGAAAAGGCCTGCCTCTAGAACTCGAGCAGGCCCCGCCCTTCAGAGCCATCGCACCTCAGGGGACCTCGGGGTCCGCAGTCTCACTGTCGGGAGGAGGAAAGGAGGTGATCAGGGAGGTGGCGGACCCTCCCTCAGACCCGGGGTTTGTGTCCAGGTACTTCCTGGTTCCAAAACGGAAGGGGGGCTGGCGCCCCATTCTCGACCTACACGACCTGAACAAGTTCCTAAGGTCTCAAACCTTCAGGATGGTCACTCTGGCTCAGATAATACCATCCCTGGAACACGGCGTGTGGTTCTGCTCTCTGGACCTGCAGGACGCGTTCTTTCACGTCCCTATCCGTCTGTCACATCTGAGATTCCTTCGCTTTCGAGCGGAGGGATACCTCTTCGAGTTCCGAGCCATGCCCTTCGGCCTGTCTCCAGCTCCCAGGGTCTTCACCAAATGCATTGCAGTGGCAGCTTTCCTGCGGCGCCGAGGGTCCGGGTGTACCCTTACCTGGACGATTGGCTGATAGCAGCCCCTCCAGACAGGAGGTGGAGCGGTCAGAGATCTGGCCCTCCAGGTTTGCTCTCAATCGGCCTTCTCATCAACGAGGCCAAGTCGGAACTCGAGCGAGCAGGTGATTCTGTTTATCGGGCAGAGCTCGCTCTCTTGAGCAAACACGGCTCAGGCGGACAGGGCCGGTTCTTACCTCCTTTGCCCAGTCATTTCTGGTTGAGCAATCGCGCCCTGCCGGGACTTTCTGCGCCTCCTGGGTCTCATGGCAGCCTGTACCAGCGTGGTCCGTTGGGCACACTGGCACATCGCCCCTTCAGTGGGGACTGGCCAGCCAGTGGTCACAACTGCGCTGCGATCCATTGGACCAGCTAGTGATGGTGACCCAGGAGATGTGGAGCGCTCTCGGTGGTGGACGTTCCATCTCATCTGCAGGAGGGCATCCGTTTGTCCGCCCGAGCCGCCGGCTCTCTATCGACCGATGCCTCTTTGATGGGTTGGGGTGCCCATCTGGGGAACACTGGGTGCCGGCCTCTGGTCCCCGCGGGAGTCCCGATGCCACATCAACCTGCTGGAGCTCCGAGCGGTCCGCCTAGCTCTCACCGCCTTTGCTCCGTTTCTCCGGGGTCAAGTGGTCCGAGTCCAGACGGACAATACCACGACCATGTACTACCTAAACCGCCAGGGCGGGACGCGTTCCATGCTTCTATGCAAGGAAGCTCTCCACATTTGGTCACTCGTGCGCAGCCTGGAGGTGGATCTCCTAGCCATTCATGTGGCAGGAGCCTCCAACACCCTGGCCGATGCCCTGAGCCGGATAGGGGCTGCTTCTCACGAGTGGTCTCTCCTGCCGGAGGTAGTACAAGATCTGTTCTCCCACTGGGGCACACCTCAGGTGGACCTGTTTGCCTCAAGGGAAAACACGAATCTGAGGCTGTTTCATGCCCGCCCCCCTCAGCAGGGCTCGCTGCAGGGGGATGCCTTCTCGAGGCTGTGGACCCCGGGCCTCTTCTATGCCTTTCCCCCATTTCCCTTGATCCACAAGGTGCTTCTCAAGGCGAGGAGGGACAAGGCGCAGGTGATTCTGATAGCCCCAGACTGGCCCGCCAGTTCTGGTACCTAGATCTCCTCAGCCTCAGCTCCAGGCTCCAGGCAGCTTCCAGCTCGCCCGGACCTGCTCTCAGTCAGGGGAAGGTGTTCCATCCGGACCTTCAATCCCTGCACCTGACGGCCTGGTTCCTGAGTGACTAGAGTTCCAGGCCTTGGGTCTTTCTGACAAGGTCCTCAATGTTGTTGAGGCGTCCCGTAAGGAGTTGACCAGGAAATGCTATGCCTTCAAATGGAAGAGATTTTCCATTTGGTGTCAGGGCAAGGGCTTGGACCCTTCCTCTTGTCCTTTGGCAAGCATCTTGGACTATTTATGGTCCCTTTCTAGTCAAGGGCTTAGGTCGACGACCCTAAGGGTGCACCTGGCAGCCATCTTTGCTTACGAGCGCTGGCGGGGAGCAGTCAGGTGGCGCAGGAGAAGGTGGTCTGGCGCTTTTCCAAAGGCCTTGATCACATTTCCCCTCCGGTGCGAGAACCTCCACCTCCGTGGGATTTACTGCTGGTACTGGCAAAGCTCATGGGCAAGCCATTCAAACCAATGCACAGGTGTGAACTCTCTCACCTGTCGTGGAAGACCGCCTTCTTGGTGGCTATCACGTCAGCCAGAAGGATGGGAGAACTCCAGGTGCTCTGCATCGAGTCTCCTTACCTGGTCTTCCACAGGGACAAGGTTGTCCTGCGCCCCCACCCGAAATTCCTTCCGAAGGTGGTGTCGGAGTTTCACCTTAACCAGGTGTTGACTCTGCCGGTGTTCTACCCCAATCACACCTTGGAGGCAGAATACAGGCTCCATACTTTGGACCCCTAGAGAGCTCGCTTATTATAAGGGCAGCACAGCTGAGAGTCGAGAGAGGTTCACCAGCTGTTTGTCACCTATGCTGAAGCTGCACCTGGCAGACCTGCAGCCAAGCGGACAATAAGCAGGTGGGTCACCTCCTGCATAGATCTCTGCTATAAGTTGGCGGGCATGGAGCCTCCCAGAGGATAAGAGCTCATTCTACCCGTCATACTGCTGCATCGGTGGCTGCTTCCAGGGGCGTCCCTATCCAGGAAATCTGCAGGGCTGCTACCTGAAGGTCAGCACACACCTTCATTACCCATTACCACATCGACCTTGAGTCACGCCGGGATGCTATTTTGGGCCCTCGGTTCTCCAGTCTTTATTCCCTAAGTAGAGTTGTGCCTTGCCTCCCTCCTCCCAGAGAACTGCTAGGAGTCTGCCAGACAGTGTGGATGAACAACATATCCATGTCCTAGAAATACAGGTTGCTCACCTGTAACAGGAGTTCTAGAATGGTATATGTTGTTCATCCACAACTCCACCCGACCTCCCGCTCGACCACAACCACCCTGAGCTTCCAGCGGGCAGATCTGGCGTCATGGGGCGGAGCCGAGAGTTTTACCACCGGGTGGGTGGGAGGCGAGGTTGAAGACCTTCCGTCAAGATTTAAAGCGGCAAGGAACCTGCCAGACAGTGTGGATGAACAACATATACCATTCCTAGAACTCCTGTTACAGGTGAGTAACCTGTATTTTCTGTTGTAAAAGATACGTCTGGAAGAATGAATAATAAAAATATTTGGAAGCTTCCATATTATAATTTTCAGTAGGACAGAGTGAAAAAAAATCTGGTACAAACTTAAGTTTAGCTTTAGATGGTACCACTAAAGGAGTCATGCTCCACAAAGAAAGTAACTGAACAAATCAAGGCAACATGCATTTAAACCACACATTGGTGGTGCTGGTTAATATAGGATTTTTTTTTTTTTTTATAAATAAACAAGCTGTGAAAAAACACCACAGGATTAATCATATAAAGTCTTCCATTTTTATAATCCTTATAGGTGTGGTTCCACTTCACAGAATTAAGGGACTGCCCATAACCCTGAAAAACACATTGGTAATAGTAACTTCTTCATTCACAGGAAGAGGGAATACAGTTGCCACATAAAGAAAAATAGGTAAAATCAGGGTTTTGAGTAAAACACTTTTTCTTTTAGAGATGGTTTTATTTTTTTATAAAGCCGCCTATGAAGTCGCTGTGACTATTTTACTTTCCCAATTTATGCAGCATCATCGTTACTACCAAAGGTAATACCTAAAATGGGAATTGATGTATCTGAAATATGTATCCCAGCAATATTTTGAACAGTATTCTTATCAGAAGGCACATGAATAGGGATGCCATGGCTTTTACCATAGTTTAAAGCGGCACCAGATACTCTTTCAAAATGCGAAAGGATGTCCAAAATAACAGGGCCTTCAGTTTCATCTTTAACATATAAATAAATGTATGCAATAGGCGTGGACATAACTGCTATGTGATAAATCTGAGTTACTATGAGATAAATTCAGCTGAGTGGCCCTGGCACTGCTACTTGCTGGAGGTTGGACCTCTGCATTCAGCCCACCACCCCCTGACCAAGGAAAGCAGCCACAAGCCCAAACCAGGCTCTCCACTTCAGTCGAGTGGCCCTGGCACTGCTACCTGCTGAAGGCCAGACCTCTGCATCCGGCCCACCACCCCTGACCAAGGAAAGCAGCCACAAGCCCAAACCAGGCTCTCCACTTCAGCCGAGTGGCCCTGGCACAGGTACCTGCTGGAGGCCAGACCTCTGCATCCAGCCCCCCACCCCCTGACCAAGGAAAGCAGGTACATTTGGTTCGCTCCTAGCTCGGAGCTGTCAGGCTTTATTCCCTGTAATTGGACTGGCTCCTTGGGACTGTGGCTGCTTCCTGATTGGATGCTGAAGACCCCCATTGAGAAAGAAAGCGTACAAGGCACCTTTTTCAAAGCACAGCTTGGCCACTGCCTTGCTGTACTGCTCTCTGGACAATTTTTTCTGCTGTATTTACTGCTCATGTGGAAATATATATATTTTTTCTTTCCTCTTGGAATTTTCTGCTGTTTAGGCTGCTGTATTAGCTAGGCCTGGCTTCTATAGAGCTTATGTCTTGCACTGTTGAATATTTCTTCTACTTAAACATTTTAGCTTTAAAACTATTGCACTATATATGTAGGAATTACCTAGCAGAGTATAGCAGAGTTGTAGCGAACTTTAATTGACTGCCTGACATTTATATAGCTTACTGCTTGCACTACTGAATTTTTTCTGCTAATTGCCCGACATTGTAGAATAGCTAGATCTGACTACTGCCTACTGTTTGTTCTGCCACACTGCTTTCCCATCACAGCTCCTCTCATTCATCCTCAGACTGCCTTCTTTGCTTTTCTCTTTTCTTGCTTTTTTCCTTTTGTACCCACAGTGTTTCTCTGCCATCTACTGGACCCCTGATTCCCTCTCCTGACACCCCCTAAACCAGCACATTCTGTAATATTGCCTAGCATTTTGGGCCACCTTCTCTACCCATTCCAGACTACCCTGAGTCCTCTCCACCACACATCTCCTCCCCAGCTCTCCCTGGTCTCATTCAAGGGGCCTCCTCCCCAGCCTCCTGAATCAGCCTTTTGTTTTGCTAAATTCCCACCTGGCACCTTTGACCAGACCTGTCTGCAGGAACCTTTTCTCTCCTACGATTTGCACCTACTTCTGCCCTGAGCACTGAATTGCCCAGGGCCCTCCTACCAATTTACTTGACCTTTGTCTTTGACTTTTTAACTAACGGCCCACCTTTTTTTCTGATCTATTTTAGCCACAAGTCCAAACCAGGCTCTCCACTTCAGCTGAGTGGCCCTGGTGCTGCTACCTGCTGGAGGCAGGACCTCTGCATCCAGCCCACCACCCCCTGACCAAGGAAAGCAGGTACTGTACGTTTGATCAGCTCCTGGCTCGGTGCTGTGAGGCTTCAATCCTCGTAATTGGACTGGCTCCTGAGGACTGTGGCTGCTTCCCGATTGGATGCTGCAGATCCCCATTGAGAAAGAAAGCATACAAGGCACCTTTTTCCAAACACAGCTTGGCCACTGCCTTGCTGTACTGCTCAGCTGGACACATCTCTTCGCCCCTCCCCTCCTCCATCCTTTATTAAGTACACTTCCCCAGTGATCCCCGCCCCCTGAGGCCTCCACACTAGTCAATTACAGCAACTCCTTAAGGGGTTCTCCTTTCTGTAACTTCTTAAAGGGGTGATCCTCTCTTGTGCTCAAATAACTTATCGTCCTCAATGCATCTGGGATCAAGTGCATTGACACTGACTATGGTCCTCCTCCTACTTCCTACACCAGCCCCACCTTATTTAGGACCATCACCCTCTACGCATAGTTCCCCTTCTTATCTGCAACACCTGTACCAGACCCCCCGGCCTTCGATCACTCCTCCTCCTCGGTACCCCCAACACTTCCACCCTGCTACCTCTTATTTCCCATTCATATCTTGGTCTCATTCACCTCATGCCTTCCCACCCTTCTCGTGATTGTACCCACCCCTGCACCCCAGTACCGGCCTCGTGTCCAGTCGCAAGGGATGCCACAATCACTACCATGCTTTGGTGCGCCTAATCACCCTCCTGTTGCTTCTATCAGGTAACATTCATCTAAACCCTGGCCCGTATCCAACCATATGAACAAGCCTGCCCAGGCTCAAGGACTCCATATAGCTTCTATGAATATTTGAAGCCTTCTTAAGAAGACTGCTGCATTCCAATGCTGGGTTACTCAGCACCAACCGGACATTGTCACACTCGTCAAAACCTGGTTATCCAAATCCACCCCTGACTCCTTTGCTCTCCCTCCCTGGTTACACCTTTTCAGGGAAGATTGGGTGGGCAAGCGTGGAGGTGGTTGTGCTGTCTATATGTGTGACTCCCTCCTTGGACATGCACTTCCATCACCCAAGCTTGATAATGGGGTGCAAGCCCTCACACTAAAACTCTCCCCCAACCCTGATAAGGGCCCATTCTGTCTTACTGTTGCCTGTATTCCCCCCAGAAAATAAGACCTCATCATTCAGGCAGTTGCTGACTACCTCGCTGGCCTACCGCCCAAAATGGCCCAGATAATTGTTGGTGACATGAATATCAACTGGCTCTCTGCCATGGCCTCCCAAACCAGAGATATCTTTGCCACCCTTGACATGTCCCAGCTTATCACCACCCCAGCTAGATTCAACCCCTCTACTGGCTCCTACACCCTCCTGGATATCACCATTACCAACCGCCCCCAGAGGGTGCTCGATATCAGTGTACTTCCCAACTCACTTAGTGACCACTCCCCGGTTATATTCTCTTGTTCCGCTTCCAACAGCAAAACTGCACCACAAACCACACAGTGACGTTGTCCACTCCCAGCTGGCCGTCGCTTTAAACTGTACCTCTCACAACTGGATTGGTCCCATATCAGGCTTGCACCGTCCATAGATGAGGCATTGGATTTTTCACTTGCATTTTAACACTGCCTGTGACCTCTGTGCCCCGCCGTTAGAAATAAAAAAAAAGCAAAACATGCCTGGGTTACCCCTGCCTCCTTCACAAACTTAAAATGAGAGACAACCTATGGCACATTGCCATGGAATCTGGCAAGCCAGCTGATAGGCAAGCGTACAGCATTGAGCGCAATAAGTGTACTTGGGCCATTCGACAGGCCAAAGCCCAGTACTACCAATCCACTCTTGTCTTCTCCTGGGAGTCGGCTAGAAACTTTTGGGATAATGTAAAGGAGCTGAATGGGAAATCCCACTCCCACCCCCAACTCTCCTTTAATGGAACTGTCTGCTCTGACCCCCTTGGCATTGCAGACTACCTAAACCACACTTTCTCAGACCTCAGTTCAGTCCTGCCCAGTAACTTCTTTGTCCCCATCCCAATAGCACCACTGCCCACTCTCCAGAGACCTCCTTTCTACCTACATACCATCTCCCCATTGGAGGCTAGACCCCTTCTGCAAAAAGCTGTTAGTAGTAACAACCCTGGCACCGACCCACTGGACACTAGGCTACTTCGTCTGATGTTGGATGCTATCCTGGTCCCACTTACCGAGCTGCTCAATCACTCTCTGTGCCTGGGGCAGTTCCTCAGCACATGGAAAACTGCCATCATCACTCCCATCCTAAGAGCAGCGATCGAGTGACCCCAGGTAACTATGGACCTATCTCCATCCTCCCCCCACTCTCTAAGGCCCTTGAAAAAGTAGTTGCCAACCAGCTTGCCGAATACCTGGCCATGCACAATATCCTGTGCCCTGAGCAGCAGGGCTTGCAGGCTGCACAGCACCACTACCACGCCTACTTGAATTCTTCAACTTCCTACACTCTGCTCTTGATACTGGCTGTCCTGCCGGTGCTGTGTTCATTGACCTCTCAAGGCCTTTGACACGGTTTGCCATCCTCTCCTGCTTGACTCCGTCAGATGCCTTGGTTTCTCCCCCGGCCCCCTTGCATGGTTCACCAGCTACCTCTCTGCCAGAACTCAGTGTGTAAAAATCAATAGCACCCTATCTGACACATGAGCTGTCCACTCTGGGGTTCCCCAGGGCTCCATTTTAGACCTTCTCCTCTTTAATCTCTACCTCAACTCCCTCCCCTTGGCCTGCCCAAGTAAGATCCTCCTCTACGCGGATGACACTGTGCTCTTCACTGCTCACCCCAACCCCAACACACTCCAGGCCACCCTCCAGCAAGCTTTTGATAGAGCTGAGCATTGGTTCACATCATGAAGGCTAGTCCTGAACCTAAAAAAGACCAAAGCTATGCTCTTCTCGCATCGCCAAAGCAAAGCCAGTGGTGCCCCTCTCGTGATACTGCATAGCACACTAAACCCCATTGAGCAGGTTTCCTCCTACAAGTATCTGGGCATTACCTTTGATTTGGCACTCACCTTCCATTCTCATATCAATTCCCTTTCTACTGCCACCATTGTCAGGATTGGACTGTTATACTGCCATAGGGACTGCCTACCACAAGAGGCCCTTAGATTGGCAATCACCTCCTCTGTCCTGTCGCTAATCGACTATGGGCTGCCCATCTATGCTGCAGCCGACAACACTGCACTTGCAAGAATCCAGCTCTCTATAAACAAGGCCTGCAGGCTAATGCTGGGAGCCCCCTAGGTGCACCCATACATGCCTACTGTACTCCACCACCAACTTGCTCAACCTTGAAGAAAGACTCTGCTTCCAAACCTGCCTTCTTGTAAAAAACACCCTGCTAGGGCTCTCCCCCCTGGGGTCGCCACCACCCTGCAGCGTGCCTCCCCCTTAGTCTCCACCCACAGCACTGTCAAAACCTCCCTTATTGTCCCCAGGATAAGGACCTCTATGGCCCAGAGATCCTTTTGCTATCGGGCTCCCTCCTGGTTCAGTTCCCTCCCAGCCAATATAGCTGACTCCATTAAGCTTGGTCCTTTCAAGGTCTCCCTCAGAAGCCATCTGACAAGCACTCGCTGCTGCAACTGCACATAATCCCCCACCTGCCCCTTACCTTCACCCCTAAGCTGGGTCTGCCCTGTCTACTTTTGCTGTATATACCTGGGGTATCATGCAACATCTGCTGACTAATGTAATAAAATATCTCTGGTTGCTACCTATAATGGTACTCGTATACCTATATTATGACTACTGTGATCTACCTATTACCAAGCGTGTGCCACCAGTGAATGCCTGTAACACTGGTTGCTTTTTTAATCTAAGCGTTATGTACTGTACTGTTTGTTTGCTGTGATGTATTGCTCTGTTGATGAGGTGCCTTTGTAAATGAGTCTATGACTCAAAGGTCTGTAAACCGATGATCTAATAAATAAATAAAAAATTACACATTTTACATTTGTACACATAGTAGATGCATCATCACAGATTTATATACATACTGTAGTAGATATGTCACAATCACTCTGGAACTCATTTAGAATGTTCAACCTCAGTACCAGTACTAACTATATTCAAATGCAAATAACTTTAAAATGAAAAAAGATAGCATAGTGCTGTGAGCATGAAAGTAGTGCGGCACAAAATGATCTACAAAATGAGTGGTATTTTATTTACAGATACCATATAGATTTTTTTTATAATTGGCAAAAAAGAGCGGAAAATGAAATTTTTTGTTCATTTTTTTGACAAACATGCAAAAAAAGATAAACAATCAAAAGCAAATGTCCCTGCACTGAAAGAAAATATCCCTATTGCATAAATGCAGTATACAATAGTGAGCTGTCAGATAAATGATTTATCTACACTCGTGCTGTTTGACCTCGGACATCTCACCCGTGGCTTACGCCACTCATGAGGTTACCCGAGATCAAACAGCACTTGTGTAGATAAATCATTTATCTGACAGCTCACCATTGCATATCCCTCATATCATCTGCATATGCAGTTACTAAGGGATTTACACTAGATCCCTGTACTAAGATACCTTGCAGCTCAGAAGTCTCCAAAAAATTCCATAACAAAGGGTCTTTTGCAAAATTATACAACAAAGGACTTAGTGGGCATCCTTGTCTGACCACCCTGTGCCCTACAAAATTCACCCCTAATTGACCGTTAACAAAAGTGTAATGCTCCCATTAATATTTAAAGTAGAAATCCACTTCCTAGAGTTCTTAGGTATATGGTATGCCTTCAAAACTTTAAACAAAAAGGAATGATCCACGCAATCAAATGCTTTTTCTTGGTCCAGGGAAAGAATATAGCCTGAGGCCTGATTCCTGTCACCCTGTGCCAATAAGTACCTTACCAAAATAAGATTATTATAAATAGATCAGTGAGGGATAACACACATTTGTATTGGGGAAATAGCATATTCTGCAAATTTTTTTTTTTTTTATATAGTTTATCTCCTTGTCTTCCCCCAGCTGGCCCCTTCTAACTGATCCCCCCATCCCCATCACCCCAGTATTACCGGGACTTGCCCTAGCCCAGTTGCTGGGTGCGGAGCCTGTGTGGGGTCGGTCTTCATCTCCAGCTGAAGGTGTTTTTCCTCCATTTTCTCCCTTTCTGTTGCTGGGATGCAGACACAGGACGTACATATGTGGAGGCGCATGTGCGTCTGTAGAAGTCCCGCTGCACCTTCCCTTCCATGGTGCCTTCAGTCCCGCACTACCCCCCAGGCCTCCACCTGGGGGCAGTCGTTCAGCGGGAGTGACAGTCTTCCCTCCCCAAGAGAGGAGAGCTGTCCTCTGGATGCTCAATCCGCTCCCTTCCCTGCCAACCCCGACAGCCCATGCTCGTTCCTGGACATGGGTTGCTGGCATAACTTGAGGTGTCACCGTGTTCTGCAGCAGTTTGTAAATGCTTCTAAAATAAAAGCCAGAATCTTGTAGTCTGTATTAAGAAGACTAATCTGTCTCCAACTTTTCTTAGATAATTTATCCCCTTTTTTATATAACGTAATTACCAATGCCTGAGTCAGGGTACAGGACATTTTACCCGTGGATAGAATTTCACTATAAAGCGAAGTTAATGCTGGGGAAAGAAGGTCTGAATGAGACTGGTAGAATTCAGCTGTGAGGCCGTCACATCCCAGAGAAGTATTTAATTTCAATTTCCCAATTGCAACTTTCACTTCTTCACAGGTGATATCAGTCACCATGGACTGACTCACCTCCTGTGAAAGTTCAATGATAGAAAGGCCTGAGAGAACGTTCTATGGGTTTCCACAGCAGTTTGAGATCTAAACATATTAATCAAATGATGCTGAGTAATGTCCATCTGCTCTGTAACTGTGGCCAGAACCCCTGTGCTATCATCCATGAGGCAGTCCATATAGGAACTTTGTAACCCTGTCAGAACAGTTTTTAAATATATCCACTGCTCTCTTACTTCCATGAGTTCCAAACTAAGCTTCCAATTTAAAGGAAGTGGTAGTGTTGCTCGGATAGTATCCTATAAATCCGGATCCCACCAGATACCAGCCTTTTTACCAGATAGTGGATCCAGTCAGATAGTAGCACTATCCGACCATTGATCTGACCATCCTGGATCCACCAAATGGTTATGATGGCCAGAATGGATTCGGTGGATCCATTCATCAGATCCACATTGCTGGATCCGATGGATCCATTCGTCGAATCCAGAGATCCGTAAAAGATCCACATCGGATCCAACTATCCGTTGCTGGATCCAATGGATCCATGGGTATCCGACTGTGGATCCGACATCAGACTTTGATTGAATTTCGAGTTGGATCCAAGGTCGAATGCATACACTATCTGACGGATATCAAACAGCTCCACCAAGGCACTATTCGAGCAACACTAAGAAGCAGCCCTGTCATATTGAAATGTGATCATCTGTTCCTTAACAAATTTTCTCTCTTCTGATATGGGCAATGTTTCCTCATGCAACAAATAAATTAGAGTGAATAACCTCTGTCTAAGTCCTAAATATGTAAAATAAGTGTCCCTCATTTACCTAGTGGTCTGAGATTTAAAACATTTTTTTAAAGTCCGCCTGCGTATCGTCCCACCATTCTTCAGTGGAATCATAGGTCTCAGTAATAGACACTCTGGCAGAAAAATATATTTCCATTGTGCTGGGATATTAGTATCTGAGAGCAGATTCCCATTTAATTTCCATCTTTTAGTCACCCTAGAACCAATAGAACTGCATAGCATAATCTGACAAAGTACTGCAATACAATCTGAAGTCTCAAAAGGCATAGTGGATGCAGTGTCCACAAGTAGAGATCTGGAAAGAAAAAGGAAATCAGTCCTTGTTGCCAGTGCCCCCTTAAAGAAGGTGTTGGTAGCAACAGGATGTACAGCCCTATAGCCATCCTGGAGGTTGGCAGAATGGATTAAAGATTGAAGGCAGGTCATATCACTATAAACCTATTCCGTTGAGTCTCCTTGATCAGTTATGAGCAATGCACAATTAAAATCCCCCCAAGAAATAAATGTCTGTTTGTAAATAAAAAAGGTTTAATAGTATTGAACAATGCAACCCGAAGAGCAATGCCCTGAGGTGCATAAACATTAATTAAAAATGATGGTACGATGCATTATATTCAGTAGTAATGCCTTCCTAGCACCAGGTCCACAACTCAAGTGACCTGGAAATTAAAGGAATGAAACAGGATGCCACTCCGTCACAGATATCCTCCCTTGTGACCAAAACAAAACTACCACAGGGCTACAGATTCTTCACGTATGTCAGCTCATACTGAATTTTTAGTTTACTATCCTGCAAAAAAAATGATATTAGAAAGGGTGGTAAAATTTGCATTGTAGTCTGTCTCTTAAAAGTTTTTGTGCTGCAAACATCAATAGTAAGGGAGAAGATGTGGGTAAGCCTATTCATGTTGTATTAAATATAGGAGGCTCTAGACTGGTGGCCCTTTTAACTGACCCTTCACTTTCTTCATGGATTGGGGGTCATTGTGGGAGTCTGAAGATTTAACTGAAGAGGTGTCAGAATCTCCTCCCTCATCCTCAATGTCACCTCACTGCCTTCTCTTAGCCAATAGTTGGAATTTATTTCTAGTCATAATGGGGGAAGGGGAACCCCTGGCCAGAGGCCATTTATGATCTGTACCCCTTCTGTTGGATTTGGGAGTGGTAAACTGGTGTTCAGAAGAAGCTAGAAGGGGAAGGAAGGAAACATATTCAATTCAGTGCTTTAGAGTAACTGGTAATTGCTATTTTTCTTTTAAACTTAGATTGTGGGCTTTTAGTGACGCTGTACTTTCTTTGTTGTCTTTACTTAGAATTGTTTTTGGGCTGTTGAAAATTTAAAACGTGATGGTGTAATTCTGTGCTGTCTTTAATTGCTGCAAATTTTATCTTGGCTTGACTGACTGCCCTGTAGTTGGGTGAAGGGTGTTAATTGTCAGGCCTCTGACCTCAGCTACGTGATAACTGGAGGTGGGGCAAGTCAGAGTTGAGGTAGCAAGTAGAGTTTTATTTTCTCAGAAGAAGCCAGAAGGGGAAGGAAGGACATATTCAATTCAGTGCTTTAGAGTAACTGGTAATTGCTATTTTTCTTTTAAACTTAGATTGTGGGCTTTTAGTGACACTGTACTTTCTTTGTTGTCTTTACTTATAATTGTTTTGGGCTGTTGAAAATTTAAAACATAGTGGTGGTGTAATTCTTTGCTGTCTTTAATTGCTGCAAATTTTATCTTGGCTTGTCTGACTGCCCTGTAGTTGGGTGAAGGGTGTTAATTGTCTGGCCTCTGACCTCAACTACGTGATAACTGGAGGTGGGGCTTAGTCAGAGTTGAGGTAGCAAGTAGAGTTTTATTTTCTCAGAAGAAGCCAGAAGGGGAAGGAAGGAAACATATTCAATTCAGTGCTTTAGAGTAACTGGTAGTGCTATTTTCTTTTTAAACTTAGATTGTGGGCTTTTAGTGACACTGTACTTTCTTTGTTGTCTTTACTTAGAATTGTTTTTGGGCTGTTGAAAATTTAAAAAGCGTGAGTGGTGGTGTAATTCTGTGCTGTCTTTAATTGCTGCAAATTTTGCCCCCTCCTCCCTTCCCCAACTCTTAATTATATGCCCTGTTAAATCTGATTGACATGAGCTAAACACAGGTATAGTAAGGGGTGTGTGAAGTAGGAGGGGCATAGGGGAAGAAGCCCACCTCAGCACAAGTGTTTTGACTCATTTATTTATTTATTGGTTTCTTTTTTTTTTTAAAGAAAATTATCTGAGGATCAGTGGCAGGATTTTAGGACAGTAAATTAATAAAAGGGAACTAGGAGAGCTTCAGTAGCAGACAAGTAGTGGAATAACAGTATAATTGCAGTATAATGTGGAAGTGGTGCAATGCAGTGGCTGTGGGCAACCATATTCAGGCAGACCTTCTGAACACGGAGGTGTTGCCCTATCTGCAGCCATCTCTGGACTGCGGGATAGGGTGGCCAGACTCAGATCGGAAGTAAACTGGGTCAGGGTACCATCACCCTATCCAGAGACCACCAGTCAATGCAGCTGCCTCAAGGATGCCGAGCAAGGCACTTGGATGACAGTGGGCTCAGGGAGGTTAGAGGCG
Source organism: Neoceratodus forsteri (assembly GCA_016271365.2). Taxonomy (NCBI): domain Eukaryota; kingdom Metazoa; phylum Chordata; order Ceratodontiformes; family Ceratodontidae; genus Neoceratodus; species Neoceratodus forsteri. Next base: position 638,800,758 of record CM028130.1, on the reverse strand, counting down.
GTCAGGCAGAGCACATCCCAGATCCTATTCCACTCAGAACTCATATGCCACACTGGCAAATGAGGACAACCAAATAGAGGTGCCCAGAGAAGTGGAAGGAAAGGATGTGGAGGTTAGCCAAGGAGGTGACCTCAGCGGGAAAGCAGTGGACCCCAGAGGAGGAGGAAGCGATCTTGGTGGGGGAACTCCATCATAAGAGGGATCCAGCTAGTAACACAGGAGGGTGAGGACAGGGAGGTGAGGTGCCTACCAGGTGCCACGGCATGGAGGGATGGAAGGAGAAGATCCTGGGGATCACTGGGAAGGCAAGATGAGAGGGTGAGCTGGATGTCATTATCCACCTAGAGTACTAATGACCTGGCAAATGGGAGCCAAGGAAGTTCAGGAAGAGTTTAGGAAATTGGGAGGGGTCTCAAGCAAGTAGCTACTTCTGTCACTTTCTCAGAAGTACTACCTACGAGAGGCAAGGAGCTGAGAGTGCATGCACCAGGAACTTTAACTCATGGTTGAAGAACTGGTGCTGTGAGGAAGGGTTTGATTCATTGGTGACTGGGGACCCACCTGAGGGGACGGAAGTTTGTTCAAGCCTGACGGCCTGCATCCATCCTGGAGGAATCCAAGCACTCAATGATAAGTTTAATGCTACATTGACAAGCATTTAAACTAGCAAAGGGGGTGGCAGGCCAGCAAGGAGGTACCTGCTTGCTCACCCCCACAGCTAGCAGTGAACCAGTGAACCAGAGGGTGGCTATCTCTGCAAAGCAGTGTGCAAAAGATGGAGATTAGTGCCCAAGAGGTGGATAGGCAGAAAGGGCAAAATTCAGCAGAAGGGCAGACAGCAAGGAGAACCAGGATAAAGGACAACCAAGGAAGGACTGGAGTAGAACAGCGAAACAGTCTAGGGAGGTCAAATCATGGAAAGCCATGTGCAAATGCCAGGAGCCTTAGCAACAAGATGGAAGATCTGGAAGCTGTCATGGTGCAGTCAGACCTGGACATTGCGGCCATCACTGAAACCTGGTGTAATGATAACCACGACTGGGAGATGGCCATACCTGGCTACAACATATTCAGAAGAGACAGAGCAGGCAGGAAGGGAGGAGTGGCACTGTATGTGAAAAATGACATAAGGGCCACAGAGATCCAGTAGGAACAAAATGGGGAGAGATACTGTGGGTTAGCTGGAAAGGAAAATGGGGCCAGCCATCCCACAGGTGTGGGTCTATAGACCACCAGCCCAGAGGAAGAAACAGATAGGTAGTTGATGCTAGCCATCCAAAGGATGGCAGACAAGGTGAGGTAGTACTGGTTGGAGACTTCAGTATTCCAGATGTGGACTGGAGCATCCCAGCAGCAGCATCAACTAGGAGCAGATTTATCCTGGACTCCCTTCAGGGTGCCTTCCTCAAGCAACTGGTCATAGAACCAACTTGGCAGAAGGCAATACTGGACCTTGTGCTCACTAGCAGGGACAGTGTGATGGGGGTAACAGTGGGGGAGCACCTGGGGAACAGTGACCACGTCATTGTGGTTTGAAATCACAGAAAAAGCAGAACCAAACCACACAAAAACACGTATCCTGGATTTTAGGGGGGCAGACTTTGGGAAAATGGGGAGATACTTGAAAGAGGCATTAAGAGAATGGGACAGGAATCAGGTTGAGGAACAGTGGGCAGTATTTAAAATGGGATTACAAGAACAACAGAATTATGCAGTAAGCAGGTTAGCAAAAGGAAAGGAAGAGGAGACCATTATGGTTTCCAAAGATGTAGCAAAGTAAAAAAAAAGATTGCATTCAGGCAATACAAAAAGACACAGGCAGAAGGGATATGGAGAAGTACCAGGAGAAGCAAAGGGAGGCAGGGAGGTCAGTAAGGAAGCCAAAGCTCAGACAAAAGAACACATTGCAAAAAAATAGTGAGTAGAGGACAAAACCTTTTACAGGTACAAGTGAGAAAAGAAAGACAGGGAGGATAGTGAGACTGAAGGGGAGGATGGGGCCACGTGGAGGATGACAACAGTAAAGCTGACATATTGAACAGGTATTTCTGCTCAGTCTTTACTGAGGAAGAGAGGGTAATGGGTCTGAAGGGAGTGCAAGGGGAAGAATTGTGCAGAAAATGGGACACAAAGTCCCTTACATCCAGAAAGGGTCCTGAAGGAACTGGAAGTACAAGAGTTGATAAAGCAATGGGACCAGATGGGGTAACCCCAGGTCCTTAGAAGAACTAAGAGAGGTGGTGGCTGAACCTCTGGCTATCCTGTTTAGCCGATCACTGGAAACAGGGAGGTACCCAAAGACTGGAGGACTGCAGATGTAGTCCCCTTATACAAAGTGGGAACAAAGAGGAAGCAGGGAACTACAGACCAGTCAGCCTCACCTCGGTAGTGGGAAGATCATGGAAGCACCACTGAAGGAGAGATTGGTGGAACATCTGGTTGTCAATGGACTACAGGACCCAAGGCAGCATGGTTTCACCAGGGGGAGGTCATGTCAGACCAACCTCGTTGAATTTTTTGACTGGGTAACTAGGGAGGTGGATCAGGGGAGGGCAGTGGACATGGCCTATCTGGACTTCAGCAAGGCCTTTGACACTGTGCCACATAGAAGACTATTACATAAACTGGGGAATATGGGTGTGGGCAGGACAGTAGTGTGGTGGGTAGGTAACTGGCTGGGTGGCAGGACACAGAGGGTGGTGGTAAATGGCTGTCACTCCACAGAGGGAAGAGTGACCAGTGGGGTACCACAGGGATCAGTGCTGGGACCGGTCCTATTCAACATCTTCATCAGCGACATTGACAGGACCTAGAGGCAGAATTTCACTGTTAGCTGATGACACAAAGCTCTGTAACACAGTAGACACACCAGAGGTGTAGACAGAATGAGAAGGACCTGCAGAAACTTGAAGAATGGTCAGGGGTTGGCAGTTGAAATTCAGTGCAAGAAAGTGCAAGATAATGCATATGGGGCACAAAACCTGGCACAATATATCAGTTGGGGGTGAGGATATAGCATGTACCAAGCAGGAAAGGGATCTTGGGTTATCATCTCTGATGACCTAAGGTAGGAAAAAGTGTGACAAGGCAGCAGGTAAAGCAAATAGGATGCTGGGATGTATAGGCAGGGCATCACCAGCAGGAAGAGGAGGGTCATAATTCCACTATACAGACACTAGTGAGACCCCACCTGAGTACAGTGTACAGTTCTGGAGACCATACCTCGTAAGGACATAGACAGGGTAGAGAAGGTTCAGAGGAGGGCAACAAAGATGGTGCATGGGTTGCATCACAAGTCCTATGAAGACAGGTTGAAGGAACTGAACACAGTACTCCCTGGAGGAGAGGAGGATAGAGGGATATGATAGAGACATACAAGTATCTCACAGGAGGAATAGGGTGCAGGAATACACTATTTTAAGCGAAAAAGATGTTCCAGGACTAGGGGATGGGATGAAGTTGGAGGAGGATGATTCAGAGGAAACATGAGGAAGAATTTCTTCACAGAATGGTGGTGGACAAGTGGAACACCTGCCAGAGGAAGTGGTGAGGGCTGAAACAATCACTGGATTTAAGAATGCATGGGATAGACATAAAGGAATTCTGGAGGTCAGTGGTAAGGGGCATCAGACTTCTAGGAAAACATAAACTGAACTTACAAGCTCAAATGGGCAGACTGGGTGGGCCATAGGCCCTTATCTGCCGACACTGTCTACGTATCTATGTTCGGGGGGGGAGGAGGAGGGCACATATCTTCCTGCCCACTCACCTCTATGTTCTTATTGATCCCTGGCCCTGAAACAGACACCATAGGTAAAACTTCAGAAACTGAGGTACTTGTGGAATTCAAAGGGGTGACTACAGGTATGTGCATAGACTTCACTGGCTCCATGGAAGTACTAGGCACCAAAGATCCAACCTGTAAGTCAGGAATCTCCTGGGGTGGAGGGGGGGTTTTTTTGCTGTAGGAATCCTAACTTGTGCCTCTGTGATGAGTTGATCTTCCTGGACATAAGTCTCCACCACTCATTCACACTAGTGGGATTAGCGCCGGAGGCACTAGGACCATCGAGAACAAACTTTTTGCTGGAGGGTCGCCTTGAGCAGGCGCCTTGAGCCACGGCGCCACGAGCAACAGCTCGGTGGCAATGACTATCTCGTCGACGACCCTCCAGCTGCCTCAGTTCCTCTTTTTCCCACCACGAAAGTGCGCTTCAGTGACGACGCCGTCACTTGTCGGGAGTCAAACTTCAAACTAGCGATAGTTTTCAGTTTATTTTTTGTAACATTATCACGATAATAGTAATGCTAATTTATTCTATTTTTCTAATATTTTAAATTTAACTTACTTGAAGTAGTCTCGGCCTACTGGATGGAGTCGAACCATGAGCAGGTCAGGTGACGGTGGGAGATTTCGATGAAAGCTGTTCAGTCAGCTGGGCTGGGTCCGTCAACCTCCTTCTCCTCAGCGAGTTCCGACAATGGTCAGTCCGATGCCGGGGATGGGGCGGTCCCCGTCGGCATAAAAGTAGCGATTGCATTCTCTGCACGTTCGGCCTCGAACTCTTCTTAGGCCCACAGGTCAAAAGAAGCATCACTGCAGTAAGCCCTCTGTGTATCTCTGCGTGGACGATCAGGTTATCGTTACTGGTGCCGTTCTCAACCCGAGTCCCAACTACGGTGATGGTAAATGAAACACCGAACCCCGCCCATGCCAGAATCCAGATGAGCAGTTTCATCATGAGCGCTCTTATGACCGATGGGCTCGAGGTTCGTTCTCCTGCCTGGCTCGGTTGCCACAGGCCCAGGCTCCTCCGGCACGGTCAGGCGGTTGGACCTAGTCGCGGCGCCTTCTTGGTGCAGTGACTCAGCAAGTGTTCCCCCCTCACATGGCTGCGGCGCGGGGCCACACCATGCCCGCATCTCCTATTTTCCTTCTCTAGCTTTCAGGTTCTAAATTTCAGGCCTTCAGGAGGTCTGCCAGCCGAACAGCCTGCCGTTCCGGTGCGCTGGGCCTTGTGGCACCGTCAGCGGCGACAAGCCTGCAACCGTTAGTCTAGCGGCACGCTGGCGGGCGCCGCTTTGTCTGACGGTGCCTTCGGCGGCGCCGCCGCTTTTGACCCGGCAGTTGCTTCGTCTGGCGGCGCTGCTTGGTCCTAGCGGCGCCCGTCGGCTCGCCGCTTGAGGTGACGTGCCTCTTGGTACCGTGCCCTTCTGCGGTGCCGTTTTCAACCATTTTGTCTTCTCGGCGCGGGGCCCTCGAGGACTCTCCTTGTTCTCTGCTATTTCCTCCTCTCTAATTTCCTCCTTTCCTGTCCAAATAGTCCTTCCTGGACCATCAGGATGATGTTGAGCCTGACCCAGACCGGTTGGGTGATGAAGTGGAGGAAACTGGATCTTTCTTTGCTACAGAGCCTGTGGTCGAGGACCTGTCCTTTAAGTCTCTGTTGAAGAACCTGAGATCCACTCTTCTCTCAGACTACAGACATCGATCCTGGGAAGATATTAGACTCCAATACCTTCATGCCCTCGGAGATCCCTACGGATTTGACTCCTCCGATCAGCCTTCCTTAGAGGCGCTGTCTCAAATGGTATAGGAATAATCCTGCTCTTATTCCTCAGTGGCTAAATCCATTGATAAGAGTATTCAGCTCCCAAGGATCGTCCCATTTTGGCATCCCAGGCCTTTACGGATCCTATTGTAGTCCTGGCAGAGAATGATAAGATCGTTTCTTCCTCAAACTACTACAGCTCGACCTATTAACAAAGGTCTCATAAGATTGATACATTAGGTAAGAGGTCTTTGCTGCCTCCACTCTAAGTATGCGTATTGCCAGTTATCAAGGCTATTTTTCTTAGTATGAGTATATCCTGTGGCACTCTTTGAAAAGAATGGTTGAAGCTCTTCCAGATTCGGACTCCAAGTCAGAGCTTCTTCTCACCGTTACTAGAGGTACTGAGTCCAATAACCAACAGGTCAAAGCCGCTATGGACGCTTTCGACACTGCTTCTCGCTCAGCAGCTGCAGGTATTTGTACTCGGTGCCATTCCTGGCTGCGTACTTCTGGCTTCATGAATGATGCTCAGCAGCAGGTAATGGTGCTGCCCTTTGATGGCTCCTTTCTTTTCGGCCCTCAGGTGGAACAAGCCTTAGAGGCCACTCAGAAGACTAGGTCGGCCATTAAGTTGGCCAGACCTCCGCCTACTCCCTCTGGGGCATGTGAACAGGCGTCAGTTTCATAGTCGTCAGTCCTTTCGAGGCAGAGGCAGAAGCTTCCATAAAGCCAACCTGCCCAACCCCAAAGAAAGCGAGCAGAAAAGCTGAGGGCCTAAAGCCCCCAGCACCACCTTATGAATTGCTGGCCCAAGTTCCATCCACATTGCCCGAGGTGGAACTTTCTCCTCCAATGGGAGGTCGTCTGATGTATCTACAACCAGTGGAAGTCGCAACACGGACAAATGGGTCCTTCGGATAGTCGAGGGTTATTCTCTCAATTTTTCGAATCCCAATTGTCCTCCCAAACTGACAACCCAGGTTGTCGGCCTCTCAGTCAGAACTCCTCACCGCCAGATCCAGGGCCTTCTAAGCAACAGGGCAATAGAACTAGTGCCCCGCGTCTCACGAGCTTACAGGGTTCTCTCCCATTACTTCCTGGTTCCAAAGAAATCTGGGGAATCGCCCCATTCTAGACCTCAGAAAGTTTAACAAATTTCTCCCCAGGAGAAATTCAAAATAAATTTCTAGGTACCCTGTTACCCTGCTGCATCAGCACAACTGGCTGGCCTCCTGGATATGGGGCGCTTACCAGCATGTCCCCATCCACCCGACCCACCGCAAGTTCCTCAGGGTTTGTAGCTCTGGGTCGGCATTATCAATTCAGAGTCCTGCCTTTTGGGCTATCCTCGCGCCCATAAGTTTTTAAAAGTGTTGTGCAGTTTCTGCATGTGCATCTCAGGAAGATAGGACTCAGTGTTTCCCTACTAGACGATTGGCTTCGTAAGCCCTTCCAGCCAAGGGACTTTAGAAGCGTGCAAGCGACTTCTCGTCTTCTTACGTCCATGGAATTCTGCTGAATTTGAAAAAATCACAACTGCAGCCCTCCCAGAGCTCCTTTTCATAGGGACGCTCTAGACACCTCTTCCATGAAGGCTTTCCTTCCAGAGGACAGAAGACTTGACATCCTTGGATGGCCCGTTACATCGGGGAGAACCAATCGAGTTACAGCTCTCGATGCAACACATGTGAGTCTCATGGCATCCTCGAGTGTTCACTGTACCCCTGGCCGGTTGCGCAGGGGAACCACCTATGGATACTCTCCACCAGTGGTCTCCGACCTCTCACCCCAGTCTTATCCCATCAGGTGGACGGAGCCTTGAAGGTCTCACCTGGTGGACTCAGAAACAATCTCCTGGAAGGGTTCCCTTGCTCCCCGGATCATCAGATCTCCATCACCACAGACGCATCGCTAATGGGATGGGGAGCTCACTGTCGCTCCCTTCACACTCAAGGTGTATGGACTCAGTTCGAAACTCATCTCCACATAAATGTCCTGGAGATGAGAGTGGTCCTCTACGCGATTCGAGCTCTGAAGGATATCCTTTGTCACAAGAACATTCTCCTTCAAACGGACAACAAAGCTGTGATGTAGTACATCAACAAGCAGGGCTGTGCTTATTCTTACCCCCTTTGCGGGAAGCAATGAGGGTGTGGAGTGGTGCTTGGAGCACAAGTCTCTGATTCAGGCGGTTTATCTGCCAGGTACAAACGATCTAGCAGACCACCTCAGCAGAACGGAGGCAGACCCTCATGAGTGGTCTCCGATCCAGCCGTAGTTCGGTCACTATTAGAAGAGTGGGGACTCAGACCTGGACCTTTTGCATCCCCACTCAACGCAAAACTGCCTCTCTTCTGCTCCAGAAATCTAGGGCCTGGCATTTTCTGTCAGGATGCGTTCAGGCTGCGGTGGACAAAACGCTTTCTTTACGCCTTTCCACCGCTTCCTCTAATCCAGAGAGTTCTCCTCAAGTTCGAGTCTCAGGGGACCAAGATGATTCTCATTGCTCCCTCCTGGCCTCGGCAACTATGGTTTCCTCTGCTCAACAGTATGTTGGCAGCCTCTCCGAGACCACTTCCTTGCAAATCAATCTTTTGACTCAGGGTTCGTTGGTCCATCCCAACTAGAAATCACTTCACCTTCATGCTTGGCTCCTGAAGAGATAAAGTGAATCGGTTCAACGTCTCGTAGAGTCTCGGACATCCTTCTGGCTGCATAGGAAGCCAAGCCAACTTAAAACGACGCCTTCAAATGGAAGCGCTTTTTCCTCTGGTGTGCAAAGTCCTCTTGGAATCCCTTTTCCTGTCCTCCTGACAAAGTTCTGGAGTATCTTTTGGACCTATCAAACTCAGGTCTCCAGTGCTCCACAGTTAAAGTTCACTTTAGTGCCATCTCAGCGTTCCATGAGCCGGTTTCTTCCTTGACTCTGGCTCATATTCCTATGGTGAAGAGATTTCTTAAGGGGATTCTTCATACCAGACCCCCTGTTAAGCGTCCAGTTGCAGCCTGGGACATTAACCTGGTGCTGGACATGCTCACTCGGAAGCCTTTGGAGCCCCTAGCTACCTGTGGGCTAAAATTTCTTACCTGGAAGACTGCCTTCCTGGTGGCCATTACCTCAGCCGCAGGGGTCTCGGAGATTCATGCCTTGGTGGCAGGACCCTCCATATACTGTATTCCATAAAGACAAGGTAGTTCTCAGTACTCATCTAAATTTCTTCCCAAGGTTGTGCCAGAATTCCATCTAAACCAACCTCTGGTACTTCCTCTTACTTAGCTAATTTCCAAAATGAAGGGAGCGATCTCTTCATTCCTTGGATATTAAGAAAGCCTTGCGGTTCTATTTAGATAGAACCAAGAATTTTCAGAGACTCAGCAACTGTTTGTTCTTTCAGCGACACCGGCTGGGTCAACCTGTCGCTATCAGATGCATCTCATCATGGTTAGTGGCATGCCTTGACATTGCTACTCCATGGCTCAAGTTAAATTGGAGGGTAAGTGTACGCTCACTCTACTAGGAGGCCGGTCGCTGGCATCTTTAGTGGAGATTCGCAATGTTCCAGTGCGGATATCTGCTGCCGCCACCTGGACTCAGTGCATACATTCGTTAAGCATTACGCACTGGATGTTCATGCCAGGCGACATTCGCATTCGGCAGAACTATCCTTAATGGGCTTCTATCTTGACTGCGTGAGCTCTGGCTCTCCTGCACGCCTTTTGAGATTATCAGCTTGGTACTCTCCCACTAGTGTGAATGAGTGGTGGAGACTTATGTCAGGAAGATATAGAAAATTACATACTACCGTAATTCTTGATCTTCTTGGACAAGTGCTATCCTCCTCATTCCACTACCTCCATCCCCGAGCTCACCGCTGTGTTGGTCTTCACTCCCTCAAATCTTTAGGCCGTGAGGACTTCTTTGCTGACCCTTCTTACACGGGTCATACGGACTATCTTATGTCCATTTTTTAAGGTTGGATTTACTCTTTACGTTAGTTGCGCTGCACCTCCTTGGTAAAAAAGGTACTGAGGCGGTTGGAGGGTCGTCGTCGAGATAGTCATTGCTGCTCGAGCCGCTGCTCGTGGCGCCGTGCCTCGCGGCGCCGTCTCTCGCGCCGACCCTCCAGCAAAAAGTTTGCTCTCGATGGGTCCTAGTGCCTCCGACGCTAATCCCACTAGTGTGAATGAGCGGTGGAGACTTGTCCAAGAAGATCAAGAATTACGGTAGGTACGTAATTTTCATTTCCTGATCTTGAGGAGCCTTTTCTAACTGAGTGTGGTCTGCCCATGGACACTGCCTGTAGGTATTTCCAGCTTCCTTACAGAGTTTGCATTTCAGGGGGTTGCAACAACCCAGACTAACATGTCCATACCTGAGACATAAATTGCATTATGATTTATTGCACACCAAACTCAAATGAGTCCGGATGCCACATTTGTGGCAGGTTGTGGGTGGCCCCACGTAAAAGCATAACCCCCGATCCCTTCCAGTAAAGAAATTTGCAGGTAAATGACTGATCCCAGTATTGGTTTGGGGCAATTGTACTTTTACTTTCCATCCACCTGTCCACACCAAGTCATCATCCAAGACTGGGGTAGGTCTATCTAAAATGTCACAGTGCTGGCGAAGTCAGTACTGAACATCTGCAATACTACCCCCATTATTTCTAAATAAGAGGGTGACAGTCTTGTTCATGGGTTTAGTAACTGGGATAAGGAAGATCTGTTTCCATAAAGAAGTATCCTTTACTAGCTGAAATTTCTTCCAAAAACGTTCAAGTGTCTGTACAAGTTTGAAACTGACATCATACTGTAGGTGGCTTCACCTTTAACATGTATAAAGACAAATAAATCACGGGCTGGGATGCCCATGGTATCCTTCAGCATAGTGTGCAGAACAGTTTTTCTATCAACGGCTGTAGCCAAATCCCCCATATACTTCAGCCATACAGCATTCTTCGTTTGTGCTGGCTCTCTTGCTGCCACAAATAGAACAGTCATCTTGAAAGTTTTAGAGCCAGATGCAGTGTCGGAAAATGCCTCATTAGAACAATCCTGAGGCTCACCTCAGTCTGTAATTTGTTCCATGTACCCAGTTCTGGTACTGCAGTGAGCTGTCTCTTCAGTAACTTCTGAGGGAGGGAGTGCAGGAATACTACTGTAAGTGTAGTGGTAGTAGTAGCAGAAGCACCTGAAAACTTTCCACAGGTCTTAGTTCATATAGGGCTCGAAACAGAACACTGCATCTTTGGTACATTCTGAATGGGAATCTCCATGGTGACAAGATTCTGCGGTTCCACAGGCAATAAGAGTTCATGGCTATTGGAGTGGTGCTGATGTAGATTTCCAGAAGTTAGTGAGGCATCTAAGGGACTTTGGACCATAATTTCCACTGCTGTGACTGGCCTTGTGGACACCCAACCAGCACCCGTGTCCGTACATTACCAACCTGCTGCGAGAAGAGCTACAGCAGCCATCCACTGAGCCGGTCTTTGATTGTCCTGGACTGCCCTCCCTGGACAAAGCTCCCAAACCTCTGGTCGGGACTGACTAAGTACACCAATAGCAGGCATCTGTTGTATATCTTGCAGAGCAGCTGGAGAGGTAATTGTAGGAGTGGTTTTAAGTCAGAGGACGGGACAGATGCCCTACTTGCCTTGATAGTCCGTGTTTGCAGTGGTACATTTGATGGTGGAAAAGAACGGGGAGAAATGTTCATGTCTTCCCACAGAAGTTGTAAAATGTTTTCTTTATTGTTAGTACAGTGGTCCGTAGCGAGTCTTCTTGTGATAATTCGGCACTGTGTCCCAAATTTGTAAAATTAGACAAACTTGGTAACTCTCGTCCCGTATTGGGATGAATCTCCTCCGAAGTAATAGTTATATTCACCAAATTCTCCTCTGGCACCACAGGGGCAGTCTCCATTCCAATATTAGTATTAACATCATAGAATAAATCTTCCTGATTGAAACAATATATAACAGGTAAACCAGCTTCTTGAAAAACTCCTGCTCCTCCAGTACTGCTGCCAGCAGTCTGCTCCTCACACACCAACTGCAAATCCACCATCCTGAAGATGTGAACAAGGGTTCCCCCTTCTGTGAAGAGCAGGGGAATTTTTATTATAGACACACAAAGACAAAAACAAAATAAAGTACAATACCAAAACATATTTGCAGTTTCAATACAAAGTGGTCAGGAAGGAAAAACACAGTTTCATAGAAGACACAACAAATCCTTAAGCCTTGTTAACAACCTACTGATAGGTTTAACCCCTTACTTATATTTGAGAACATAGGAAAACCCTCTCCACCACATCCTCATCTTGGATAGTGGGTGATAAGAAACATCAGTTTCACATATGTCCATTAAAGCTTTTTCCCAAATTTCACTGAAAACATTATATGGAATCTGTTTTTGCTGAAGAATCCACTGACACCGGGTTTGCCATAGGTAATATTTTAGGCAGGCTAAGATAACTGTCAGTGTACTGTTGTGGTACCTACTTGAGAAGAAGGGATAGTCACCTAGGACCAGAATTTCATAAGAACATTATTGACCATGGAAGCTGCTGTTTCTGGACTAAAAAATCCACAAGGATTGTGAGTAAGCACAGTTCAATAAAAAGTGTTCTGTGGTTTCTTCCGTGGCTCCACAGTCACAGGTTTTTTCTTTGAAAGCTTTATGTTTTGAATTACCTCTAACATTAGACGCTTAACCGTAATGCCTCCCACATATTCTTGGGTATTCTGTTGTTTAGAAGCTTCAAACCATCCCACGATTACCTGGATGGCAGTTCTTGAATTCCAATTCAGAAGGATACATTTGTAGCATAATAGCCCTATGTAGGTTATGTCCCGAATATTGAATAACTTGCTGTTTGGTAACATTCAATTTGCGCAATTTTAAAGCATTGGATTTCATAAACTCAGGAATGTTTTTATTTTCGGTTAGTTTGGGGGGAGTAATATTCCACTTCTGTAAGAAAGGTCTCAGATTATTTAAGATCTATTTATGTGTCAAAGCATTAGAGGCAGTCAATCCTAATTTAGTAGTCTGTGAAAAAATCAATGCATGGAAAAAAAATACTGGATCTACCATTCTGATGCACCCTTTTTTTTTGGGGGGGGGGGGATATGTGAATGCCCTTTTGCTGGAGTTAAGTCTGCTTCCCCAAAGCATTTGGAAAAAAAGTCTATAAATCCTGATCTCATATTGCACTTATAGGTGGAATATTATGCCAGTATACAGTAAAATGATGAGGACAAAAGTTTTAATTATGTGTAGCCTTTTAATTTTTGAAAGTTTCCACCCTTTCCACTGTAATATCTTAATATTACGTGTTAAGAGCAAGATCCCAATTCAGATGTGCAGTATCCAAGGGCCCAAACTTAAGTCTTAATATTTTAAGGGGTTCTGTCGAAATTTTTAGGCCAGCAATCGTTGATAAATCAGGTCAATTATTCCAATTTGTATCCCTTTACTTTTCTGTAAGTTTAACCTAGCTCCTGAGACTTTAGAGTAAGTTTCTATTTCCTGCACAGATTTGCGAATGCTTTCCTCATTTTGTAAAAAAAGGCAAATATCATCAGCATAGGCCAGACATTTTATTTCATCCCTAGAGTGTTTTCCTGATAATCCTAATATGTAAATATGCCGAAGTAAGGGTTCCAAGGAGATATATACAATAACGGGCTCAAAGGGCAGCCCTGGTGGACTCCCTCTGATACCCTCCATTTCTTTACCATTACAACCTGCAACAATAGGAGTTAGAGATGCAGATGTATACAATAACTTTAACCATAAGATAAACTATTCTGGTAATCCATAAACTATCAGTGCATGGAAAAGAAAGGAAGAAAAAATTACTCACCTTAGTAATGTTATTTCTTCTAATGGAGTCTTGCTATATTATGATATATGCAGTTTGTCCCAGCCTTAGAACTGCTCCGGAGGTGAAAGAGTTAACTTCCATGCCAGGCATGGAATCTTGAGCGCGAGCTCGGTTGAAAAAACTTTGTCTGTTGATCTTCAAACTGAAACTGTCAGATCTTTACGAGCAAAACTCACTAAGGTTCTGTGTGGAAGCTGTAAACCTACACTAGCCAACTGGCTACTAAAATATTAACACATTTATCTGGTCCCAAAACAAAGACTCAAGTCAGGGGATCCAAAAAATGAAATAAAATACAACACCCAAACACCCCCCCAAAAAAGGGATGAAAACACAAGGTGGGCATCATTAAGTGCCAACACTGCACTGCCCACCCACATCCCCAGAGCAGAGGTTCTGAGAGGGCGGGCAGGGGGGGAGGTCATAATATAGCAAGACTCCATTAGAAGAAACAACATTACTAAGGTGAGTAATTTTTTCTTCAAACAACATGAAGTCTTGCTATATTATGACATATGCAGACTACAGAGCAGTACCTCCATGGAGGAGGGACAGAACCTACTTAGGAAATAGGCTCTGAAGCACAGCTGTGCCAAACCGAGCATCACTCCTAGCCTGGATGTCCAGGGAGTAATGCTTGGTGAAAGTGTGTACTGTTTTCCAGGTAGCTGCTTGACATATCTCTAAGATAGGATGTCCTGGCAGCAGCTAGGGACGAGCTGTACCTCTGGTAGAGTGAGCCTCGGCCTGAAGGGGAACCTTACCCAGTTTTTGATAACAAAATTGATACAAGTGACAATCCACCTGGCAATGGATCTCTTAGTGGCAGGTTTCCTTTCCCAACCCTCACCATAAGTGAGAAAAAGTTGAGGGATTCAAACCTGTGACCCTTGGTACGCCTATATAGTAACTTAGGGGCCCTCTTAACATCTGTTGTGCAGCCTCCTCCTCACCAGAGGAGGAATGGTCAGTGAAGAACACTGGAAGGGAGACAGATTGATTAAGATGGAAATCTGAAACCACCTTAGGCAAAACTTCCTATTAGTCCTAAGGACCACCTATCCCTGTGGAAGGAAATAAAGTCAGTCTCTACTGACAAAGCTTGTAACTCACTTATGCGCCTGGCAGAAGTGATAGCTACTAGAAAACAGTTTTCCAAGTCAAGTACTTAAGCCTGCTGAAGACAAAGGCTCAGGGGGGTTGCATTAGCTGAGCAATGCAAACATTAAGATCCCAGGCAGGAGCAGGGTCCCTGAATGGAGGGTTGGTGAAGCAATCCCTTGAAAACTTGAGAATACAGGTGAGCAGAAAGAGAAGAGGCTTTCTGCTGAAATAAAAGCAGAGACAGCTGCCAAATGCACTTTCAGGTAGCTGGCCTCGCCCCAAAGTATTTAGATGGACCATATAGTCCAGGACTGTGGGCAAATCAGCAGATTCTGAGGAAACATGCTTTCCAGAGCACCATATAGAAAACCTTTTCCATTTAGAATTATAAGTAGTCTCTGGTGGAAGGCTTCCTAGAAGCTTTCAAGATATCGAGTACACCTTGAGAAAGGTGTAGGTCAGCAATCTTAACTCCTCAAGAGCCAGGCCTTGAGGTTGAGGGATTGAGATTCGATACCAAACTCTCCCTGGGCACAGGTTAACAGATTGTGATTCCTGGGGAGACACAGGGGAAGGTGGACTGCTAAGGACAGAAGGAGTGGATACCAGGGCTGTCTGATCCAATCTGGAGCAATCAGAATCATTTTGCAAGGTTGAGATCTGATTTTGACTAGCACCTTGAACAAGAGAGGGAATTGGGGAAAGGCATAGAGGAACTTCCCTTCCCAATCGAGAAGGAAGGCATCCAGAGGGACTGAGCCCAATACTGGGGGCCTGCAACAAAAAAGCGGAAGTTGGTGATTGTCTGGGGCTGCAAAAAGATCTATCTGAGGGGTGCCCCACCTGGCAAATACTAACCCCAGTACTAGGGGATCCAGTGACCATTCGTGATGGCCCTGGGAAATCCTGCTGAGAGCATCTGCCAGGACATTGTCTTTGCCTGGGAGGTGAACTGCCATGAGGGAGGTGTCAGGGAATAAGCCAGAGACCACAACTTCATCGCCTGGTGCACAAGGTCAAGACCGAGTGCCCCTTGCTTGTTGATGTGCCACATTGTAGTGGTGTTGTCTGTTCTGACCTGTACCACTTTGTTCTGAACAGATGCAGAAAACCTGAAGTGCTAGAAAACAGCTCTGAGTTCCAACAGATTGATGTGGAGCAGAGATTCCTGAGGGGACCACAATCCCTGGGTGAGAGGTCGCCCATGTGAGCTCCCCATCCCAAGAGGGACGCTTCTTTAGTAAGGGTCAAGGAGTGAGATTGAGGGATGAAAGGAACCTCCTGTCTCAGATTGCTCTGATCCTGCCACCACTGCAGGGCCTGGGTCAGGGTTCGAGTTACTGGGACCAATTTGGTTAGAGGATCTCTCCTTTGAGACCAGAAGGCTCTCAAATAGAACTGGATGTCCCTCATCTGAAATCTTGCTCCTTGCACTACAGCTGTGGAAGCAGCCATGTGGCCAAGGAGCTGTAGAGTGCCTTGCTGGTCGAGAGACCTGCAGAGTGAAGGAGGAGGCCAGAGCCTACAGGGGTCTTTACTCTTTCTAGAGGAAGGAAAGCTCTGCCTGAAGTTTTGTGTCCAGTTCTATGCCTATGAAGGTGAGTAGCTGAACAGGGCTCTTAGAACTGACTTTGGAAGATTGAGAAGAAAACCTAGATGTAAGCAGCTGCTGGGCAACCTGAAGGTGTGATTTGATTTGGTCTGAGACTGACCCACTATGAGCCAGTCGTCCAGGTAAGGAAAGATGGCAATCTTTTGCCTTCTTAGTGAGCAACTGCTACTGCCAGGCATTTGGTGAATACCCTTGGGGCAGAGGTGAGGCGAAGGGCATTGCTCTGAACTGGTAATGGCCTGAGGGCAGTTCAATCTGAGGTACTTTCGTGGGAGCTTCTGATGAGAACATGAAGTAGGCATCCTGAGGTCCAGGGATGCTAGCCAGTCCCTGGTCTTAGGGAAGGTAAAATGATTCCCAGAGTCACCATTTTGAATTTTGGTTTTAAAAGGTGCTTGTTTAGGTATCTTAGATCCAGGATGGGCCCCATTCTCCTGTCTTTTTTGGGGTAAGGAAGTACCTGGAGTACAGTCCTTTGCCCTGGTGTAGGGGATGAACCCTTTCTACAGCTCTGAGAGCCAGGAGGGTTGAGACTTCTGTTTCCAAAGCAAGAGCCTCTGATGGATTTGCAGGTGGAAAGGATCTGGTTCTCATCTTGGAAATTTTTTGAAGCTGAGAATCAGTCCCTGGCTTACTACTTCCAGGACCCACTTGTCTGATGTTAAAGACTCCCAGTCCTGGACGAAGTAAGCCAGCCTGCCCCTACAGGTAATGGAGAATCGGCCCTGGGCATCCCATCAGGGTGCCTGTTTGGCAGGAGTTAGGCTGAGGGGTGTGGGAGCAGGCCTGCTTGTACCCCGTGGCCTGCCTCTCCCTCTGAAGAACCCCTCTGGGCATAAACTGAAGAGGAGGCCTGGGCTTGCTAAAAGGCCTGTGAAAAGGCCTGCCCTGCCCCCGGAAAGCTGCCTCTGAGGAGTGGCTTGCCTCTCCTTGGCCTGTGCACTCCTATAAGTGGTCCTATACTCATTCATTTTCTTCATGTAATTCTCTGTCTGCTCCCCAAACAGAGAATTACCCAGAACAGGAAAATCCATGGCCTTAGCCTGGGTATCCTGTGACAGGCTAGTAAACCTGAGCCAAGCCATTCTACGAAAAGCCACAGATGTAGCCATGACTCTTGAAGATACATCATTAGAGTCCACTGCAGCATGGAATTGCACCTTGGATGCCTCAATACCATCAGCAGCCACCTGTTCCAGCTCCTTGGCAGCTGGCTAGGATCTGTTTCGCTAAAGCCATAACAGTATCCCATCTGGATTTCTGGTATCTTGCAACATAGGCCATATAATTTGCCTGTCTGAGTCCCAAGGATGCTGCCATGTATTGTTTCTTTGCCATGGCATCAATCCTCCTGGAGTCCTTGTCAGGGGGGTGTGAAGCCAAGGGAATATTTGCCTTATCACACGCTGCAGCCTGCACTACCCCAACATGGCTGCATTGTTGTGAAAGGAACTCCGTATCAGAGCCTGACAATGTATACCTTCTGTCCATCTTTTTATCCACAGGAGGTAAAGAATTAGAGCTTTTAAAATCTTTATTGTCTGTTTCCAAAAGATTTATGTAAAGGAATAGACAATCTCCTAGACTCTGGGATATCCATCATTTCCACATAGTCAGGCTCCTCCTGTTCATCCACAGCTTCTTTCAAAGGGAGCTGGAGGGTTTCAGCAACTTTTTTATAAAACAGAAAATGAGAAGGGGACTCAGAAAGCCTCGGGGGATACTCCTGAAGGTCTGTCTGGGGAGATGTCCGTTCAATGGGTACATCAGACTTTCAAAATCACATTCACTCTCTTCATAATCCTCTTCCTCCTCCGGTTCATAAAATTCTTCTATATCATATTCTTGAACCGGTGGAACCGGCCGAACCGACCGTTTACCTGCTGGTGTCGGTTCGGACGGAACCGGGGAAAGCGACTGGACAATTTGGATCGCTTTGGCTATCTCTGCAGCGGTTGGAGAAGGAAATTTTGGCTCCACACCTGCTGATTTTCTAGTCCTCTTTGCTGGAACTGGCTGCTCTGAGTCAGCTCTTCGTTTGCCCGAGGAAGTATCGCCCTGGTCAGAGGGCACTCCCTCTGGTTCGGTTGGCACCGAACCGGGCTGGCCATCCGGGTCAGCTGACTTTTGGCCTCTCGCTCTCTGAGCCTACCAACTCTCTTATCCAGGGTAGCTGCAGGAAATTCTGCAAATCTGGCAGTCTGCATTGAGTTGGTCAAACCCCAGACAATAACACATATGGTGTGGGGTCAGCCTTAGCAAAGGCTTCCCACAGACACTACAGTGCTGAAACCCAGTGGCCCGGTTTTTCTTTGATTTCTCAGACATAATGCCAGCCTAACTAAAACTTGCCCTTTTCCGCAAATCACCAAGCATGATACCCTTTATCGGTTCCTCAACCGTACACGGTCGTGGAAAACCGTAATGAACTGTTTTTTTAGAACCGATAAGAACCGGGAACCACACTCTAAATGTAGTTTAATAAGTTTTAACAACAACCTGATCGGTTCAAACCGAACTGATAACAATGTTTGCAAGTTCCACACAGAGAAAAGTAAAACCTGTCTATTACTTACGATACCACAGACAGAGCTTGAACCAACTGGTTTCGGTTAAAATATATAATTGCGGTTTAGAAAACCGAGAAAAACACTTTTTTAACTGACAAATGAACTGAGCAGTAGGAGGAATCTCCGGAGCGACTGTTCAGTGAGGCGGAGTAAAGAATCTGACATTCAGTTTGAAGATCAACAGACAGAGTTTTCTCATCCAAGCTCGCGCTCAAGATTCCATGACTGGCATGGAAGTTAACTCTTTCACCTCCGGAGCAGTTCTAAGGCTGGGACAAACTGCATATGTCATAATATAGCAAGACTTCATGTTGTTTGAATGATTCACATGGTAAGAGGCTTTGCTTTGAGCTAATGATAGTATAAACCCTTGTTTCTGGTGAGTTCTGTAAAATTCATACACTTCCCGAATAATAATCAAAGTATGTTGGCTCTTCCTGGCAGGTAATCCACAAGACTGTATTGGGTGAATTAAAGAGGCAGCCACTCTCCTTAATCTTAAATTCAAAACTTGGGACAATATTTTAAAATCGGAATTTAACAAACTAATAGGTCTCCAATTTGCAATATTGTTTCTATCCCCTGATTTATATAAAAAGATTACCAACTCTGTGGTAATAGTTTTGGGGACCTGATTTGTTTGTAGGGTGTAACCAAAAACAAGCTCCAAACATGAGCATATTTCAGTTTTAAATTGTTTATAAAACTCATACTGTATTATATTCCATCAATACCATGCAAGGCTCCTGATTTCAGAGTTTCTATTACATGCTGAATTTCTTACGCTGAGATTGGCGCAGATAAATACTCAAAATTAGCTGTTTTCTTTTTATGAGTATCCTTTATATTTAAATATTTTAGGATATCAAGGTCTGATAGAGGACTCTGATCTTTAAAAGACTGTAAGTATGTCATTACTATTCTATTTAGTTGAGCTGGTGAGGATGTGACATGTCCTTGTTCCTCCTTTAAAGTGGAAAATGAGGATGTATTTTTCCATATTTTATAGGCTTCATGGGGTCCCTGTATGGGGTCCTTTGAGTCCCAAACATTAGTTCTGCTTTTATGGTACTCACCCTGTCATACTGCCATTTCTTCATTTCATTTTTTAAATTATTCATCTGGGGGAAAGGTCTCCCTTCGATATTGGGGTAAGAGAAAAAAGTTACTGAAGTTGGGTTCTGAGTTTTAGATAAGTAAAACAATTATTATTAGCTGTGTTTTTTCCATAAACCTGGAACCACGTTTTTAAGTCATGTTTAGTGGTGGCTTACCTCTCCCAAGTAACATCATAAAATTCAAAGACAGAGGCTCGGGCTGCCAGTAGTTGCCTAATTTCTGTTTGCACAGTTTTATTAGTTAATACTAAACAATTAAATTTCTATCTGGTCAGTTTCCTTGGTGCCTCTGTGTTTTTCTGTGTGGAAGTTTTAACTAGGAGATTATCAGAAAATTCCACCAGAACTACTTCCATTTTAGTTATACTCATATTGGGGCCTAGTCACAAATGGCTGCGGAGGCTACACACCTCAGAA
The DNA here is from genome assembly GCA_016271365.2 of Neoceratodus forsteri. Classification (NCBI taxonomy): domain Eukaryota; kingdom Metazoa; phylum Chordata; order Ceratodontiformes; family Ceratodontidae; genus Neoceratodus; species Neoceratodus forsteri. The sequence continues at coordinate 638,780,488 of CM028130.1, read as the reverse complement.
GTTAGGCGCGTAGCCACCGCATAGCCACCCATATCCACTGTGCCCTTTCTGCTGCATGCAGGAAAAGGATGTGCTACCCCATGCACCCAATCCCCTGGCTGATCACAGAGCTCTGCGCAGGGGCAAGCTGGGGGGCGAACGAGCACTCCTTGGCATGCACAACCATGCAGAGAGCTGTGCAGGTGGGACTCTTGTTCCACTTCTGGGAGGCAGCCATAAACCACCAGGGCTGGCTATGTGCCCCCTGGGGAGGCTGCCTCCAGACATGGTCGGCACAGTGGGGGGCAACAGCCCCCCCAACAATGCTGCACCTGCTGTCAGGGCACTTCTGGAGGCCGGGATTGGGCAGATGGGGAGGACTACCTCCATGGCATGGTTGGTGCGTTGCATGCCAGCCAGCAGCATGGCACCAGAAGCACACAAAGGATCCACTGAGGGTCCCTGCCTGGGCAGCCAATTGGCTGCCCACCAGAATCCGCACTCCGTACCAGCCTGGCCCCCTTGTGGACCTGCACGCTGGGGTGTGTGGCCGTGTAGGAGAGCCAGGCAGGGTCCGTCATGTATGCAGCCCCCGCATGGAACTCCCTTGGGTGTGGAGCTGCGCACCTTGATATGCGCCTCTTGCACGCATTTTCGTCAATCGGCTCCATTATGAGAAACAAAGAAGTAGTCAATTACTGTGGTTAATGAGTTTTATCTATATGTAAAGGAGGGACCTGCTATTTGGTGGTTTGCACAGATTTGTAGGTCTGCTAATTCTATACATTTGTAGAAGGCAAAGGAATCACGGTAAATTTTTTACCTTCTGTACTTGTCGAGGTCTCTTAAGGCTACAGTTAAAATTGCCACCTTAAAACAATTGTACTGGCTGTTGCTAAAAAGGGTTGTATGGCCTCAAATAATTTTACTCTGCTTTTGTTTGTGGTCCATAAACATTTATAAATCTGCTGAGCCTCTGATCCCATAACCCATCTATAATTCAAACGCTGCCTGGAATAACATCTATTATTTTGGAGAGGTGCAAGGAGTCTCCATTGAATAATATCCCCACCCCATCTGCCTTATCTGGTAGAAAGGACCAGTAAGAGGGACCCCAATACCACTCAGACTTAAACTGTCGATGTTGTGATAAGGAGCTCATCCAGGTTTCTTGTACAAAAAATACATCATATTTCTGATCATGAGCCGCCTGGAAAACAGACAAACTTTTTTTCACATTCCTTAAAATGCAAACATTTAAAGAAACAAATATGGACATTTATGGAAAGGAAAGGAGAGGAAAAAGGCAATAAACAGTCTTAAGGTTTTTTCTTTCTCTTCCAATCATATTTCAAGTCATTCTGTTTGGGTTGTTCAGAGATGTTTGAGGAGTTATCAGACTAGCCTTCTTCCATTTTGGTATCCCTCCAATTGCTGCCATACAAAACTGAAAATGGGTTTTCTGTTTCCAGATCTTGTGTATCAGATTTCTTTATTCTGACAGAACTTCTCTTCATTTGTGGGAGTGTCCATAGTTGTGGGGGAGGCATGCCAGAGGAGCCCTCTTGAGGTTCCTCTGTGGAATTGTCAGTATAGCATACAGGTCGAAGCAGAACATTAATGGTTGGATTTGAATCTAGATGTGCATCTTTTATTTATTGAATTTTGTTGACCTAGTAAGCCCACTGGGCCTAGAAGTCCCTTTTCAGGGTGATCGGGGGGAGGGGGGGGATACAGCTGGTAAGCAACTGAAATTGAACCAGATTAAGCTATTGGTGGTATTTTTAGTGAATGGGAGAATGTGGCCAGGACACCGGGGAAATTCCCCTACTCTGCTGCTGCATTGCTGCCAGTAGGGGGACAAGTCATTGTCAGGATGGCCACTCTGAGTGGGACGCCAAAGGAGGAGGATGTCGGCCTGGTGGGAGAGCTGGCCTCTGCTCCCAATGATAGCACTATGGAGGCTGTTTCTCTTAATGTTCTGGATATGGACTCTGATACTGAGTTTCAGGATGCATCGTTTGTTTGAGATGACTCAGTATCTTTTTCTGGACAACAAGAAGTTAAAGTCGACTATTTTGTTTAAATCTGATACAACATATGGATTTATTTCTACGGATTCAGAGTCTACATTTCCACCAGGATCAGTGAAACTTGGTGGGCAGTTGGAGTCTTCTACCTTACCCCCTGTTAGCAGCGAGGCTGCTCCTGCAGTGACTACGACTGTTTTAACTCCTTCAAGAGACTCCGCGAAGCGCGGTGAGTTCTTGCCTTCTGATATCAATAATTTAGACTTTGCTGCTGCTGTTCCAATTACCCCTGATGTGGTCTCCGTACTTCCCGGTAAAGTACGCCCCCAAACCGAACATATTTCTGTTACTGCTATAGCGGGCGTTTTAGAAGAGTCTCACTTACCGGAATGCAGTATGTAGTATCACGCGCCTACAGAGTCTTTGATAGATACGCGCTCACAAGTAAAGAAACGCTTTGACGGCACTGTTTCCACTCCTGTCATACTCCTGACGGCTGCAACTGACTCTGAAGGCCCTGAGGGGTGCGGTCGCATACCAGAGTGTGCTTCTCACTGTTGCGATGTTTCTGAATCTGCAGCTGCTTCAATACAGGCTGGCAGTAAAGTTGCGAGTCTTAGCGAGTGCCTACAGCCTGAAAAGCCGCTGTCTGCATTAAAAGATCTAAAGTTCCTGTTCTTCAGTCAACAAACATTTTGGGGTTTCACCCACTGCCTTCACCCAGAACGAGTCTGCACCTTTAAGTAAAGCAGCTGGGTTTGTTTTGAAAAGCCCTCATACTGTGGGAACTCAAGGAAAGCCTGCCATTATCTATCAATCATCCGCTACTTCCCAAATTGGGGCAACTGAATTTTCCTTTTCTGATAAACCTGTCCCTCAACAGCCAAAACAAAATATTATGCATTCTAATGCACCAGTTTCTGCTTCTCTTCTCAGTGATGTGACTCAGGAATCCTGGTCTCCGGACAAAGCTCTCCTGGGGGCTGGCTGGATGTAGGCTCCAACAGGCGTTTGGAAGCCTGATCCAGTTTGGGATACTGAATTTTCCCTTTCACAGCATTCTCCTGAGTGGAAGTCGGTCTCCCAGCAAAAGGTTTCGACTGACAGTTTAAAAATTGCATCCGAAGGGGCTGAGACCACATGACCTTCTTCTACTATTGATCCTCTTAGGGCGCAGGCTTCAGTACCCTCCACTACAAAAATAAACTTGCCTCTTCAGGTGAATGGCACACCATCACAGGAGTCCTCCTTACCAAAACCCCCATACCAGAAGCCACTTATGCCTGATCTAGTCTCCTCTTCAAAGAGGGAAGCAGCACTTCGATGGAATGCTGTCCGTATACGTTATAAAGGGGGTCTGAAGGAAAGGCTGGACAGGTACTATGTGGGGAAAACTCTGCTGAAGGATTCTTTGCACTTTACTCCCCATGATGTTTACGCTTTCATTAACATTTCTGGAGAAGATAACTTTGATATCAGTTTCCGGACACCTCATGGCTTCGACTTATTTTGGGATCGATATGGTCAGGTGAAGTTTTCCCACATGGACCCCTTTTTAGTTATACCTCTCTCTCTAAGCCATTAATTAAATATGTTACAGTTATGTTTAGAAATGAGGGGTCCATGTGGAGGATATCACCTTCTGGTTATCACAAAAATGTGAGGTTTTAAGCAGCCCGGAACCTATTTTAGATTCCGAATGTTTTTGGACAGGGAGCTGGAAATACAGAGTTAAGCTGAGGCAATCTGAATCTGGGGTAGCACATATTCCGAATTCCTTATTGCTGGGAAGAGATGGGGGGTCTGTTTCTATGGAGGACAGCCGCGTGCTTGCTACAAATGTGGGTCTAGGATTCACCTTTCGAGTATTTGTGACCAGCCACGCTGTGAAAATTGCGGGGAAGTGGGGCATGTAATTATGCAATGTGTTAACAATTCCAGGTGTGATCTCTGTGAAGAGTCTGGCCATAGTTTTCAAGACTGTTCTTGGGCTGCTAAGAACAAGGTGTCCTGCATCAGTTCTGACCTCCTAATTCAGAAAGCCCAGGATGCTGTAGCCCCCAACCCCTCCCCTTTTCCTTCCCAACACTGATACCATCTCCTTTCCCTAATAAAAAGCAAGAAAAGCCTGCTGGTGTGGATCATATCACCCTTATTCCTTCCAGTAAATAGGATGAAGGTGTTCAACTTCTGGACCCTGTTCCAGTGGAGGAAAAAAAACCTTGTATGGGTCCACCTGGCCCCTTGGATTTTCCTCTGGTATGTTACACTGAGGAGGTCTCCGGGGTTACTGGGAAAGAATCTAAGGTTCAAACAACATGAAGTCTTGCTATATTATGACATATGCAGTTTGTCCCAGCCTTAGAACTGCTCCGGAGGTGAAAGAGTTAAAGTCCATGCCAGGCATGGAACTTAGAGCTCAAGCTCGGTTAAAAATTCTATCTGTTGTTCTTCAAACTTAAACTGTCAGATTCTTTACTCCGCCTCACTGAACAGTCGCTCCGGAGATTCCTCCTTCTGCACGGTTCATTTTGTCGGTTAAAGTATAAACGCTGGTTTTAAACCGAATTAAACCGCAACCAGTCGGTTCAAGCTCTATCTGTGGTATTGTAAGTACTAGATAGGTTTTACATTTATATTCTGTGTGGAACTTGTAAACATTTTTATCGGTTCGGTTTGAACCGATCAAGTTACTTCTATTACATTACAGTCTTTTAGAAGTGTGGTTCCCGGTTCTTATCAGTTCTAAAAAAAACAGATTTAATTACGTTTTTTTCCATGACCCGTGACACGGTTGGGAACCGATAAGGGAGTCTTGCCGTAAAAGGGGCAAGTTTTTGGTTAGGCTGGATACTATGTCTGAGAAACCCAAAGAAAAACCGGGCTCACTGGTTTCAGCACTGTGTTGTATGTGGGGAAGCCTTTTGCTAGGCTGACCCCTACACCACATGTGTTTATTGTCTGGGGTTGACCACCTCAATTCAGACTGCCAGATTTGCATGGGTTTTCCTGCAGCTACCTGGATAAGAGAGTTGGTAGACTCAGGAACGGAGGCTATAAAGTCCGGCTGACCCGATGAGTTGGCCCGGTTCGGTTTCAACCGAACCAGAGGGAGTGCCCTCTGACCAGGCGATACTGGCAAGGAGACCCGACTCTGAGGAGTCGGTTCCAACAAATAAATTCTAGAAATCAGCTGGTGGAGTCAAAACTTCCTCTCCAACCGCTGAAGAAATAGCTAAAGCAATAAAAATTGTTTCAGTCTCTTTGATTCGACCGAACTGCATCATCAGGTAAGCGCTCGTTCGTGGTCGGTTCTCCGTTCAGGAGTATTATTTAAGGGAATTTTATGAACCAGAGGAGGGGAAGAGGAGTATGGAGGAGAGTGAATGTGGTTTTGAAAGTCTGGATGTGCCCATTGAACTGACATCTCTCCAGACAGACCTTCAGGAGTGTCCCCTGGGCTTCTTGAGTCCCTTCACTTCATGTTTAAAAAAAAAAAAAAAAAAGTGTATGAAACCTCCAGCTCTCTATGGAGGAAGCTGTGATGATCGGGAGGAGCCTGATTTTATAGAAATGATGGATATCCCAGAGTCTAGAGACTGTCTATTCCTCTGCATAAATCTTTTGGAAACAGACAGTAAAGATTTTAAAAGCCTCGGACTATACCTCCTGTTGATAAAAGAATGGACAAAGGTATGCATTATCAGGCTCTGATATGGAGTTCCTTACACAACAATGCAGCTACTTGGGGTGGTGCAGGCTGCAGCCTGTGACAAGGCAAATGTTCCTTAGCCTCTCACCCCTGACAAGGACTCCAGAAAGATAGATGCCATGGCAAAGAAACAGTACATGGCAGCTTCCTTAGGACTCAGACAGGCTAATTATATGGCTTATGTTGCTAGATATCAAAAACAGATGGGATACTGTTTTAGCTCTAGCAAAGCAGGTTTCTGGCCAGTGCAGAAGAGCTGGAGCAGGTGGCCCCTTTATGGTATTCAGGCATCCAAGGTGCAATTCCATGCTGCAGTGGACTCTAATGATGTATCATCCAGAGTCATGGCTACAGCTATGGCTCTCCATAGAATGGCTTGGCTCAGATGTACTAGCCTGTCACAGGATACCCAGACTAAGGCCATGGATTTCCCTGTTAGGGCAACTTCTGTTTGGGGAGCAAACAGAGAATTATATGAAGAAAATGGATGAATATAGGACCACTTATAGAGTGCACAGGCCAAGAAAGGCAAGTCGCTTTCCAAAGGCAGCCTCCCAGGGCAGGAGTAGGCCTTTTATAGGCCTTTTACCAAGCCCAGGATTCCTCTTCAGCTTTTGCACAGAAGGGGTTCTTTAGAGGAGAGGCAGACGGGTGCAGGCAGGCCTGCTTCCACCCCTCAGCCTAAAGCCCCAGCCAAACAGGCACCCTGATGGGGCACCCAGGCCGATTCTCCACTACCTGGGGGCAGGCTGGCTTATTTTGTCCAGGACTGGGAGTCTGTAATCAGACAAGGGTCCTGAAGTAGTGGTTAGGACTGGTTCTCAGCTTCAAAATTTTCAAAGATGAGAATCAGATCCTCTCCACCTGCAAATCCTTCAGAGGTTTTGTCCTGGAGGCAGAAGTCTCACCCTCCTGACTCTCAGAGCTGTGGAAGGGGTTCCCTACACCAAGGCAAAGGGTTGTACTCCAGGTGCTTCCTTACCCCAAAAGACAGGAGAATGGTGGCCCATCCTGGATCTCGGTATCTAAACAAACACCTTTTAAAACCAAAATTCAAAATGGTGACTCTGGGAATTATTTTACTCTCTTTAAGGCCAGGGGACTGGCTAGTGTCCCTGGACCTCAAGGATGCCTATTTTCATGTTCTCATCAGAAGCTCCCATTGAAAGTACCTCAGATTCAAACTGCCCTCAGGTCATTACCAGTTCAGAGCAATGCCCTTCGGCCTTACATCTGCCCCAAGGGTATTCACAAAATGCCTGGCAGTAGCAGTTGCCCACTTAAGAAGGCAAAAAATTGCCATCTTTCCTTACTTGGACGACTGGCTCATAGTAGGCCAGTCCACAGACCAAGTCAGGTTACACCTTCAAGTAACTCAGCAACTGCTAACTTCTCTAGTCTCCTTCTCAGTCTTCCAAAGTCAGTCCTAGAGCCTGTTCAGTTTCTCACCTTCATAGGTGCAGAACTGAGCACAAAAGAAGCCAGAGCCTTCCTTCCTCTGGAAAGGGCAAGTACCCTGATTTCTCTGGCTTCCTCCTTCACCCTGCGGGTCTCTTGACCAGCAAGGCACTTTCTACAGCTCCTGGGACACATGGCTGCTTCGACAGCAGTAGTGCAGGGAGCCAGATTTCAGATGAGGGACATCCAGTTCCATTTGGAGAGCCTTTTGGTCTGAAAGAAAGGACCCTCTAACCAAATTAATTCCAGGACTCAACCCTGATCCAGGGGCCCTCTTCAGTGGGGGCAGGACCAGGGCACTTGAGACAGGGGTCCCCCTACCCCTCAGTCTCACTCCTTAATCCTTACTACAGATGCATCTCTATTGGGGTGGAGTCATGGGCGACCTCACCACCCAGGGATTGGGGTCCCTCAGGAATCTCTGCTCCACATCAATCTGTTGGAACTCAGAGCAGTTTTTCTAGCACTTCAAGTTTTTTTTTTCCAAATCTGTTCAGAACAAGGTTATTCAAGTCAGAACAGAACAATACCACCAATGTGGTACATCAGTAAGAAGGGGCACTCGGGTCACGGCCTTGTGCACCAAGCAATGAAGTTGTGGTCTCTGGCTTACCCCTGAACACCTCCTTGTAGTAGTTCACCTCCCAGGCAAGGGCATGTCCTGGCAGATGCTCTCAGCAGGATTTCCTAAGGCCATCACGAATGGGCTCTGGATCCCTGTTCTGAGGTGGACACAGATGGGCACACCCCAGATAGATCTTTTGCAGCCCCAGACAATCACCAACTTCCTCTTTTTGTTGCAGGCCCCCAGTGTTGGCCTCAGTCCTCTGGGTGCCTTCCTTCTCAGTTGGGAAGGAAGTTTTCATGCCTTCCACCCTTCCCTCTCCTGTTCAAAGTGTTAGTTAAAATCAGGTATCAATCCTACAAAATGTTTCTGATTGCTCCAGACTGGGCCAGACAGCCTGGTACCCACTCCTTATGTCCTTAGCAGTCCACCATCCCCTGTGTCTCCCAGGAATCACAATCTGTTATCCTGTGCTCAGGAGAGGGTTTGGGTACCTGAACTCAAATCTCTCAATCTCAAGGCCTGGCTCTGGAAGAGTTATAGTTTGCTGACCTACACCTTTCCCAAGGTGTATTGATATTCTGAAGACTTAGAAGCCTTCCACCAGGGTCTACTTATAATTCCAAATGGAAGAGATTTTTCCATATGGTGCTCTGGGAAGCATATTTCCCAGAATCTGTTGGACTTACCCGCAGTCCTGGATTATATGGTCTATTTAAATACTTTAGGGCTGAGACCAGCTACCCTGAAAGTGCACTTGGCAGCCGTGTCTGCTTTCTTGTCAGCAGGTAAGCTCTTCTCTCTTCAGCTCATCCTGTATTCTCCATGTTTTCAAAGGGTTGCTTCACACCAACCCCCATTTAGGGATCCTTCCCTGCCTGGGATCTTAATATTTGTATTGCCAGCTTATAAACACCCTTTTGAGCCTTTGTCCTCAGCAGAGCTCAAGTACTTGACTTGGAAAAACTGTGTTTTTGTAGCCATCATTTCTGCCAGGCGATAAGTGAGTTACAAGCATTGTCAGTGGAGCCTGATTTTATCTCCTTTTCACAGAGATAAGGTAGGCCTCCAGGACTAACCGAAAGTTCTTGCCTAAGGTGGTCTCAGATTTCCACCTTAATCAATCTATATCTCTCCTGTGTACTTCACTGGCCATTCCTCTCTGGTGAGAGGAGGTTGCACAGTTTAGATGTCAAAGATCACTTAGCTACTACATAGATCGTACTAAAGGTCACAGGTTTAACTCCTCCAACTGTTCCTCACTTATGGTGAGGTTGGCAAAGGAACCTGCCACTAAAAGATCCATTGCCAGGTGGATCGCCTCTTGTGTCCAATCCTGCAATGAAAACTGGGTAAAGTTCCTCCTCAGGCCTGAGGGCTCACTCCACCAGAGGTACAGTTGTGTCTCTGGCTGCTGCCAGGGACATCTCTATCCTAGAGATATGTCAAGCAGCTACCTGGAAAATGGTGCACACTTTATTACATTACTCCCTGACATCCAGGCTAGGAGTGATGCTCTGCTTGCACAGCTGTGCTTCAGAGCCTATTTCTAAGTAGGTTCTGTCCTCCTCCATGGAGGTACTGCTGTGTAGTTTCATATATAAATATAAATGTAGCAAGACTTCTTATGTTGTTTGAAGAAAAATTACCTTAGTAATGTTGTTTCTTCTAATGGAGTCTTGCTATATTATGACCTCCCCCGCCTACCCCCTCTAGAACCTTACTCTGGGGATGTGGGTGGTGGGCAGCGCTGGCACTTTTAGATGCCCACTTTGTTTTTCACCCTCCTTTGGGGTGATCTTTGTTGTGTTGTCATTTTTGGTCTCCTGACTTGAGTCTTCTTTGAGCACCAAAAATGTGTGTCATTTAATTACAGCCAGTTGGCTAGTGTAGGTTTCACGCGCCCACACAGAGTCTTAGTGAGTTTTGCTCGTAAAGATCTGACAGTTTAAGTTTGAAGAACAACAGATAGAATTTTCAACCGAGCTTGAGCTCTAAGTTCCATGCCTGGCATGGACTTTAACTCTTTCACCTATGGAGCAGTTCTAAGGCTGGGACAAACTGTATATGTCATAATATAGCAAGACTCCATTAGAAGAAACAACATTACTAAGGTGAGTAATTTTTTCTTTCAGTTCCTGGGTCATCTTTGCCCAGACGTAGATCCTCTAGGAAATTGCATCCTAAATCTCCCCCTTCTGCTCCCATTATTGAAACCAGCAGTTCATACACGGCCCTTTTTATCCCATGGGGGGGACACTGAAATGGATTTGGGAGATTCAGACTTTCAAAAATCCTCTTTATCCACCTTGTCGCAATCTGTGGATAATTATAAAGAGAAAAAAAAAAGAGAAAAAAATAAAGGGTTTGTTCATTTCTTTCTAACTCATAATGAGGTTTTTCTGGGTCCTTTAACACTCACAGCTTGTTAAATACTACTAAAAGACAATCCTTTTTCATTATATTCATGATCAGTATATATCTGTGTGTTTTTTTGCGAAACTTGATGTACTCGTGAGCAGTTAGCTTCCTTTATGCGAGACTGGGTTTGGTCTTTCCTTTTGTCCTTCGAATGGAAAGAGCAGATGCATAGGCATTGTATTTAATTATTTTCTTTTACATTACATAATTTAATTGACCTCATACCAGGTAGAGTTTTGACTTTGGACGGGAAATGGCATGGCACTTGCTATCGTTTTATTAATATCTATAGCCCTCAGACAAAGGCTGGTAGAGTTGCCTGTTTCAAAACCATACAACCTTATTTGGTCACCTCTGTTAAGACACTATGGGGAGGGGATTTTAACTGCACTATCACTAACTTGTCTAAACGGAATAACAAAATTTATTGTGATTCACATGCGCTAGCCAACATTGTTAAATTAGCTGGTTTAATTGATTGTCTTTGCTTTTCTTCACACGGACCTCAATATTTCTTTCGAAAAGTAAAAGTTTTTCTTATAGATTATATGTTTGTTTCCTGCTGTGCAGGTCCATTCTTTTGAAATGATTCCTGAATTCTCGGATCATTCTTTTCTATTATGTAAATTTCAGTTGCCAGGTTTCTTTGAGCATAGGCAGGTTTGGTGGAAACTTAATAGTTCCATCCTAGATTTGCCCCATATACAGTTAGGGGTGAAATATATCCTAAAAGCCAGATTGTCGGTAGCATTTCTTTATTCAAATTTGGGGGATTGGTGGTTGGAGACCAAGGCTGATTTACGGAATTGGTTTAAAAAACAAGGGGTTAAAACGAAAAATTCTAATTTTTTGAAATATTTGTCACTTAGGCAGCAGCTTCAAAGACTCACTACGGTAGCATACACGTCACAATGGGATTATTCCGCTCAAATTAGTAATATACAGGAACAAATGAAGTTTTTTCAGTATGACAGAGCAAAAACTTTACAAGCTAGACTGACTAATGGCATAAAAATTCCCCTTTGGGAGATCCCTTTGAAGCTTGTAAAACCTTGAGGGATTCCTCTAATATGGATTCACTAAAAAAGCCTGATAATTCTATGGCCATAACCGTTCCACAGTTAAGAGAATTAATTATAACTCATTTTAGGTCTTTGGAACCTTCCTTTCCGATCTTTGATGAATCCATGCTTTCCTATTTAAGTGGCATTAATATTCCTTCTGAGTCAACAGAAGCTTTAAAATTGTTAGAACCCATTTCTCAAGAGGAAATTTTGAACGTTATACGGAATTTGAAAACAAACATTTCGCCAGGAATGGATGACTTATCTAATAATTTGTATAAAGTTTTTTCTACGGAGCTGGTTCAATGTCTTTTTATTTTATTTCAGTGTTTTGTTAAGAATACTGTGTTTTTTCCTTCATTTTCAGATGGATTACTGGTCTATTTATTTAAATCTGGGGATAAACACAAAACATTAAGAATTGGCGACCTATTACTCTTTTAAATTCAGATTATTAAATTTTTACCAGTATTTTGAACAATAGATTGAAGAACTATGCTAGGTTGGTGATTTCTCCCTTCCAATTCAGTGGGATACCAGACAGAAAGATTCAATCAGCATTAATGATTGTGCGTGGTGTCATCGAACGCCTCTCAGTATCAGGCATCAGTAATTGTCTGGTTGTAGTAGATTTGGAAAAAGCATTCGATAGAGTACATTTACCCTTTTTGTTTTTAACTCTTGAACGTTATGGAGTTCCAGTGCAAATAGTTAATTTAATCAAAATGCTATATCAACATAATGCTGTTTTTCCCCTTTTTGAAAGGTCACACGGCTGACTGTTTTTTTCTGAAAACTGGAGTGCTTCAGGGTTGTCCTCTCAGCCCTCTTCTCTATGTATTTTCATTAGACCCATTATTACAAACCTTAATTGCGGTTCAACATTGGACTGGAATTTCAGGCAATTTATCCCAGGATCAGCATCTCCTATTACAGGCATATGCTGATGATTTAATTTTGTACTTTTCTGACCAGACTTCTGTGCATATGTTTTTAGAGGCTTTTGCTGATTTTTCAAGAGTGTCTAATGCCAAATTAAATTTGCAGAAAACAAAGGGGTTGTTTATTGGGGCTGCAGGCCCAGTTGAGGTCTTGCAGAAGGGAATCCATATTACACGAACCCCCCTCAAAATTTTGGGTATCATGTTTGGCCCTCAGAATATGCCGGTTGACAATTGGGAATCGGCTCTTCAAGTTGTGGAACAGAAAGTGAATAGATGGAAGAAGTGGAAACTTTCAAAACTAAACCGTGTACATGTGATTAAGCAGTTTCTTTTGCCCTGTTTGCAGTACATAGCTATGATTTTCCCGCTTCCTGTTAATCTAGAGACAAGGGTGTATTGCTTATTTTTCCAAATGCTTTGGGGTAACCGTTTAAACCCGGTAAGGAGAGTCTATACTTATTTGAACACTAAATCAGGAGGACTCGGGATGGAGGACCCTGTTATTTTTTTACATTCATTATTTTTTATGTGTACAGTTAGAAGTGGTTTAAGCTCAGCAAAAGGGATTGGGGGAATATGGATTTCGCAATCACTGGACAAATACTTTATGAATTGGCATGTTCTGGCCTCTAAGTTGAACCCTCATGTCCACTTTCCTCAATATTTTCGGTCAGCTGCCCAGAAATTGTACAAATGGGGAATTACGAAAGAGATGATTTTGAAAAATAAGACGAAAGGCCTTTACCAATTGATAATGTCAAATTTGTACCCTCAAAAGCCTTGTTTTAAGAATTGTCCTACAGCTTTCAATTCTAAGGTTTTGGTTCAGTTAAATAGTTTCAGATTGCCTCATACACAGTGGGAAACGCAGTGGTTGATCTTTTATGGTCGTTTAAATGTCTGGGGTAACGCTAAATATAAGGTAATTGAAGAAAGGAATTGCCCCTATTTAGACTGCATTAATAAGGAGGAGACTATGGAGCATTTTTTCCTTCAGTGTTCTTATTCCACGGGTTTGTGGTCTTATTTGGCTAAATTATGGGGCTTTAAATGGCTCACTTTACTTTCATATGATGTTTTGATTCTAGGATGTTACCCAGTAAGTTTTTCTCATTTTCATGAAGGGTCATTGTCTTTATTTTTTTGTTGCTTACGGTTTTACTTATGGCAAGCCAGATGCCAATGGGTATTATACCAGAGAAAAATGCCTTATATTGGTTTTAGTATGTTAGTTACTAATGAACTTTCGAAAATATATTCTCTGGAAGCAAAGCAGTTGGCTCCTGCTACACTCTTGAAGTGGTGGAAAGGTTTTCTCCATTTTATAAAGTTTAAGCAATGTATTGTTCCTTTGCTTATTTTGCATTTTTCTTCAAACATTTTGTATTTCTATTATCTGATTAGTTCTTAAGTTTACTGTGTTGTTTCCTATGCTTATTATTTCAATAAAACCTCCCTACTCTTAGTGGGTGGGTGGGGGTGATCTTTTTAATACTATGATTTAATTTTGGTTTCTAAATATTTATTAGGAGGTTAGTTAGAAAATGTATGACTATAAAACTCATTTGATTTCTTTTCTGGTTTGTATATTTTTTGTGTGACTTAACAGTGTTTTGTATTTATTTGGATTTCTTTTACTTTATGATTAGTATATTGTTTTGTGTGATTCAACACTGTTTGTAATTATTTGTTTTTGATGTTATTATAATAAAAAATTCCCCTACTCTTTTTCAGTAAGTGCCATGGGATCTTTAGCATCTACCTGAACTACCACCAATCAGGCAGATGGGACCTCGGTTTAATGTCTCATCCGAAAGATGGCACCTCAGAGGTGCAGCACCCCCCTTATGCTACACTACAGTGTCAGTAGTGGGATTTTAACCCAAGTGCCAGATGTGGGAACTGAACCCACAGCCCTTTGGTCTCCCAGCCTCAGAGGTGAGTGTGCTACCTACTGAGCCACTGACACTGGTATCTTTGGCATTCTGTCCCTCTGGTTGATCTGGGGTCAGGTTTTGCATTTCTTTAGTGGGATTTTGTTTAGGCAGGAACTTATCTTGGGCTGTTTCATCCTCAGGGGGCGCAGCTTCGACTTGAACTTTTTTTTAAATAGATCATCAGGATTAATAGTATTTGCTTTATTGTGGGAAGCCTACGGACACTCCTGAAATAAGTGGCCAACTTCTTCACACAAGTTGCCTTTACTATGATTGGCACATTGTGTGCTTATGTGGCTAACCTCTCCACAGATACTACACATTGGTTTATCACATACATTTAATAAATGCGTCCTTGCACCACACTTATAACATGTCTTTGGCTGGCCAGCATAGAAGCATACACCTCTATCCCTGCACAGCAAGAAACTATTTGGAATGTGGCACATACCTTTCTCTGTCTGCTGAAGCTTTGTTTTAAATTTCCAGTGTCCAGTCCAAAACTGCTGTGCATTGAGGATTGCCTCAGGGGCACTTAAAACTTCACATGTTTGTTGAAGCCAGTGTGTAATATCACTAACATGGATGGCCTCACTACGGAATATCACTGTAACATATTTTATGAGAGGTTTGGTCAGGGGGATGACTAAGAAGGGTGTCCATAGTGGCAAGAACTTGATCAGGTTGTACCTATACCAGAAGAGCTCTAGAGCCTGAGTGGTTCAAAAACTAAGATCATAATTGCCCTCTCCTGAAACATTAATAAATGCAAAGACATCAGCAAGAGTGAAGTGGTATTTCCCCCACATAATGCCTGTCCAATCTACTTTCTAAGCCTCCTTTATATCTGATTCAGATAGCATTTCTACTGGTAGCAAATTCGGTTTTATTTTTGAAAAGTTCTGACAATAGAGACCTTGGATTAGGAGTTGGGGGAGGTCCAATGGGGGGGGGGGTAAATTATTAGAGTCAGGTATATTCTGTGTGGCAGGATGGTGTTCATCATAGAGTTCAGAAGGCGACCTTGTAATGTGGTGATTTTTAACATCTTCAGTAATATTTTCCCCCACTGCCTTTTCTGAATTTCCCACCATTTCAGTGACCATACTAACATTAGTCATATGCTTGTTTATTTCCTTGTTTATTTCAGTTTGAGCAATTTACTCAGAGGCTAAAACAGTTGTAGGAAAGTTTGTAGAAGAAATGTTTTTTCTGGGTTTACTTTAGATGTCGAAGTTGTCATTGGGGCGCCATTCGGGAATCCCTTGTGAGCCTGAATCAGAGTTTGGGTCCCAGTCAGGGTCGGGAATCCATGTCCCCTCCATAGTTTGGATCCAGCCAGCATTCAGTAGAGCATTTTCAGCTGACCAAGAATTATGAGCAGAGTTGGTGTTTATTATCGCAAAGGCATCTTTCACTGCCCTGCTGCTGACGTCGGCAACTATTGATCTTGACAATCAGCAGGTTTCAAAGAGCTTTCATGGGCTGACTCCTCGTTCATGGAAACAGTAGTGAGGGGAAGATTCCAATGCTCTTTTATTTTATAACTCCAGTTTCCATTTTCTGTAGAGATCGTCGTTGTTTGCCATCATTTTAAGTTGAAGCTGTTTCTTTTCAACTAATTCTTTCTCGAGCAGTTCCACGTCATGGGCAGTGTTTATCTTCTCTTGTGAGGGATCTCTGGCCTCCATAGCATTAGAGGCATTGTCATAATCAGAGTCAGCTTGACTTTCCGTCAGGTTGTTCTCCTTCAAAACCTCGGCTCGGTCGGAGGACCGCTCCCCAGCCTGCCTCAGCACCACATTGCCTGCAGCCACCTGGTCTGCTATTCCGTAACGGAACAACAACTTCCCCTACCCAAAGAGTAGGGGTGCTTTTATTGAGCAAAACTTAACAAACATCAAAGAAAAATACATCTTAATTATACCTTATGCACTCAATCTTATCGTGACTTATCCCCCAAAATTCTCATCCCCTTTTATTTATGCATATTTTTTTTATAAATGAGAAACCCCTCCACCATACCATAATGCATGCTCTGTGATGCAACTTCACATCTTTACTGAAAATATCCTGTAAAGCATTTTCGCACATGTTACAATAAACATTGTATAGCATAAAGTTCTGCTAAAACAAAAACTGACACCTTCCTTGCCAAAAACAATACCTTAACACTGCAAACAGAAAATGTTAAGGTTACTGCATGATAAGTAGATAATCGTGGGACATTTCCTAATGCTGGATTTTCATACATCAAGTTTGTCATCCAAGGCATCTTCCACCATTGTGCCAAATACTGCCACAACCCTTTAGTGTATGAATATTGTACTAGAAAATGTTCCTGTGTCTCTACCTGAGCCAAGCAATCAGCATATAAACAATTTCTATCTTCAATTGCCTTATGTTTATGGTTCCCTCTTACTCCTCTTTTTCCATGTGCGCACAACCATTGTGTGTCCCACCTTCTAGGTGGTATCTGGGGATTCATCAGCTGTCTATATACTAAATAATTGTTTTTCCCCCTCACACAGATTAAACGTTGGTTCTACAGGGCCTAGATTTTGTAAAACTTGTTGATACAAATGCTGTCTGGATTTTTGTACAATCATCTGTTTGGTAATTTTCCATTTATATTATTTTTGAAAAGTATTTTTTAAATAACTGTCTTGCTTACTCCTGAGAGTTTAAGTGGTACATTTCCCCATTGTGGAAAAAGCTCTTGAAAGGATTGCAATAACCATTTCCTTGCAAGTGTATCTTTGGATAATATACTGTAGCTGGTTTTATGTTAGTTGCCCAAAACATACAGTGGAGGAAGGCCACTGAATTTATCATCCCTATAACCCCCCCTTGCTTTCAGTAAATATGTTACCTCCCTTTTTATAGGGTTAAGGTGGCTGCCCCATAATAGCTGAAAAAATACTTGGTAAGTTATAGTTTCCAAAACCCCTGGAAGTGGGAAAACTGCACTAATATATACAAAATGTGTACCTAGATCTGCTTAATCATATGTACCCTTTTAATCTTAGAAAGTTTCCATCCCTTCCACCTGGCTACTTTTTTATCTCCAATTTGTAAGGCAGTTTCCCAATTTTGTTTTGCATTATCTCCTGTACCATACTGTACTCCCAAAATCTTAATCGGGGTGTCTGATAAAGTTATCACTCCCACTTCTTTTCTATGTTTCGTCTATGGCCCCAAACATATACCTCTGCATTTCTGTAAATTAAGGCGTGAGCCAGACACTTGACCATAATTCTTTATTTCTCTTAATAATAGTTCAACACATTATTTTTAGCAAAAACACAGATGTGATCCACATATGCAAGTATTCTAGCCTCATCATTTTGTTGTGTACTCGTAATCCGCTGGAAATCTGATAATCCCACTGTCCATCTTATTAAAGGGTCTAACAAAAATATATATGATAAAGGACTTACATAGATACATAGATACATAGACAGTGTCAGCAGATAAGGGCCTATGGTCCACCTAGTCTGCCCATTTGAGCTTGTAAGTTCAGTTTGTTTTCCTAGAAGTCTATTTCCCCTTACCCCTGACCTCTAGAATTTCTTTATGTCTATCCCATGCATTCTTAAATCCTGTGATTGTTTCAGCCCCCACCACTTCCTCTGGCAGGGTGTTCCACTTGTCCACCACCCGTTCTGTGAAGAAATTCTTTCTCATGTTTCCTCTGAATCGTCCTCCCTCCAACTTCATCCCATGCCCTCAGTCCTGAAACATCTTTTTCGCTTAAAATAGTGTTTTCCTGCACCCTGTTCCTCCCTGTAAGATACTTGTATGTCTCTATCATATCCCTCTCTCCCTTCCTCCAGGAGTACATGTTCAGTTCCTTCAACCTGTCTTCATAGGACTTGTGATGCAACCCATGCACCATCTTTGTTGCCCTCCTCTGAACCTTCTCTCTACCCTGTCTATGTCCTTACGTAGGTATGGTCTCCAGAACTGTACACTGTACTCCAGGTGGGGCCTCACTAGTGTCTTGTATAGCGGAATTATGACCTCCTTTTCCTGCTGGTGATGCCCCTGCCTATACATCCCAGCATCCTATTTGCTTTACCTGATGCCTTGTCACACTGTTTCCTACCTTGAGGTAATCAGAGATGACAACCCCAAGATCCCTTTCCTGCTTGGTGCATGCTATATCCTCACCCCCAACTGATATATTGTGCCAGGGTTTTGTGCCCCATATGCATTATCTTGCACTTCTTGCATTGAATTTCAACTGCCAAACCCTTGACCATTCTTCAAGTTTCTGCAGGTCCTTTCATTCTGTCCACACCTCTGGTGTGTCTACTCTGTTACAGAGCTTTGTGTCATCAGCGAACAGTGAAATTCTGCCTTCTATATCCTGCGCAATGTCACTGATGAAGATGTTGAATAGGACCGTCCCAGCACTGACCCCTGTGGTACCCCACTGGTCACTCTTCCTCTGTGGAGTGACAGCCATTTACCACCACCCTCTGTGTCCTGCCACCCAGCCAGTTACCTACCCACCACACTACTGTCCTGCCCACACCCATATTCCCAGTTTGTGTATTAGTCTTCTATGTGGCACAGTGTCAAAGGCCTTGCTGAAGTCCAGATAGGCCATGTCCACTGCCCTCCCTGATCCACCTCCCTAGTCACCCAGTCAAAATTCAATGAGGTTGGTCTGACATGACCTCCCTGGTGAAACCATGCTGCCTTGGGTCCTATAGTCCATTGACAACCAGATGTTCCACCAATCTCTCCTTCAGTAGTGCTTCCATGATCTTTCCACTACCGAGGTGAGGCTGACTGGTCTGTAGTTCCCTGCTTCCTCTTTGTTCCCACTTTTGTATAAGGGACTACATCTGCTGTCCTCCAGTCTTTGGGTACCTCCCCTGTTTCCAGTGATTGGCTGAACAGGATAGCCAGAGGTTCAGCCACCACCTCTCTTAGTTCTTTAAGGACCCTGGGGTGCACCCCATCTGGCCACATTACTTTATCAGCTCTTATTACTTCCAGTTCCTTCAGGACCCTTTCTCGTGTAAAGGGACTTGTGTCCATTTCTGCACCATTCTCACCCCTTGTACTCCCTTCAGACCCATTACCCCCCTCTTCCTTAGTACTGTCTTACTCCCTTTTGTATCCTAAAGGTTTCCACTTCCTTTCTAGTTAACTCAGATGCTACTGATGCCTTCCTATTTAACAACTACAACCAGTGTAAAAAGGGTGGAGAAAAGCCATACTTCTGTAATGCTTTAAACATAAATTTATGATTAGCCTGGTCAAATGCTTTGCCCTGGTCCAAAGAAAGTAGAATGCCTTGTATTTATAGTAATTTAAAACATTTTGTATAATACAAATGTAACCCCAATGCAAATGGGGGTTCCCAAAAGTCTTCCAGGAGTTTGCCTGAATGCTTAAAAGCCTGGGTGGTGTTCTGCGTCTGAGCTGCTTAACTGTGGTTGCAAGTGAGTGCTATTTGAGCCTCCATGTACTGTTTCTTTAAGAGCTGTCTGCTTGCAGACTTAATTAGTTTGTATTGGGGGGACTGTGTATTTAATGCTAAAATCCCACCCGAGCTGCGGAGTAATCGCTCCATTTTGCAGTCACTGAAGGTGCAAAGGGAGCCCATCTGAAAGCTGTAACTGTTTACCTGTAATCATTTAAAGCATTAGCAGAATTGTAGTTTGTCTAACCTGCCTTTATTGCAGCTGGGACTCTGTGTGTGTTACCTCTCCATTTTGGACCTAAACTGCTGTGCTGGGCCAGTTGGGTTAAGGGAGCCCTAAAATGGAGCCTGTGGACAAATCAGAACTTGGACTTTCAATCTGAGCCAGCCACAAAGGGATTGTATGGGCAGTGACTCTGGGGAATTTAGTTTTGACCTTGGTGCCTTTTTCAACCAACAGAGGGAGTCTTATTGTGAGTGACAGCTGAATCAGCCAACAGAATAGTGTGGAGCTAAAGGAAATGCCCTGCTCTGTGACTGGAAAGTTTAGATCAGATGTGGCAGTGAAGAGAGAAGGAGCTGTGTGCTTCTGCGGTGTATAGTTTCACATGGGAAGTGCGCGTGAGGCCCTGAGTTTCGGTCTGCAGCCTTTGTGAGTGCCAGTTTGGACTGAATCTGAGTTGTGAGGAGAAAGAAGCACTAGAAGTGTGGAAACCAGGCTCACCCTGTAGAAGACTGGAGAAACTGCTGAATTGTGCTTGGCCTGTCAGGAAATGGAGCTGCTGTGTGTGCTCCCGGGTATTTTGCAGTAATTGTGATTGGGATCGAGGAGCAGCCTGCCTGGTATAGTACTTTCCTTATACATATAAATGTGCGTAGTGCTTGTGGGGAATCGCTATTTCCAATCCCCTGTGCTGTGTGCTGTGCGTTGAAGCTGGAAGCAAACCCCATCTTGTCTCAAACTAAATCCGTTTGCTATAAACTGCAGTGGGTTCCAGTCACAAGGACCTTGTCTCCATGCCCTGCTGTTTCTGACAGTCCAGAAGAATATCCACCATCCGGTTCTCAGCTTGGGTATTGTGAGTACAAATCAGGGTATTCCCCTGCAGCCTGTTTTCAATCACAAGTGTGTCATCTAATTTTTATTGTTTCTTTGCTTTATGGACTGAGCCATCAGCCTCCGGATTACAATTGGGTGTTGTGCATATATTTTCTTCTACAGGGTCCTATCCATCTGCACCTGCTGGCCAACCCGGGGCAATGGACCCAGACCTGGCTAGCCCCCCCAACCTGGGTACCCAGAGTGTGACTTTTCAGACCCTGTAAGTGTGCATAGTAATGTGATTTAGTGCTACTAATTAACCTGATTTCCCCCTCCCGTATTACTGTTCCCTAAATAAATCAGATTTGTTGTTGTTGTTAAACTTTAAACTGTCTGAAGTGTCAGTACCTTCATACCAAGCACTGTATTGGTTTGTGTATGCTGCTTAATCTTATTTTTCAGGGGGTTCTCAGAGACGAACCTGCGAATCAGTCTCGAGGGTAAGTGGTACCTTATGAATGAACAGTGTGTATATGTGGGGTATTGGTACTGTAACTCCTGTGCATCGTGTGGCCCATTAGAGGGATTAGAAGGGGGGTCTCAGTGTCCCAGAGGGCTGTGACCAAACTAGACCAACCATTACAAACCCTGACCTCTGGGTGGAGGCACCCGCCATAGAACCTAGGCCCCTCAACCTGTCAGTAGTCAAGCAGGCAGGGGTAGTAGCCCTTGGGATAGCACCACCTGGGGGTTACATTATGGAGGCTCACTGCTGGGATTTTGTGTCCTCTGGTGGCCACATTTATGAACCACTGTTAAAAAAAAATAAATGGGTACCCCGACAGAAGTGGCTGTGCACCAGTTGGTGGAGTGGTGTAGTAGGGAGGAGATCGACCCCCAAAATGCTATGCTTATCCTGGACATTCCCCTGGGTATCAATACGGACACTGTACAGGGAGTACTTTCCAAGGTGGAAGGTTTACAAAACCCTGTGGTGGTGGGTCAACATGCTGATCTGTTCACCCACACTTTCATGGCCCTAGTAGAGTATAAGGACCCCATAGATAGCTCCAAAGTGCCACAGACTATTACCCCAGAGGGAGCCCTCACTGCTTGGAGAGTGATAATTAAGGGCAGTAGAGACCTGGGGGGGATGAGCCCCCCCCGCCACTATCCGAAACCTTTGAGGAGAAATTTGCTAAATTGTTGCTGGAGGAAGGGAAAACTGTGAAGGACTTGAAGAAACTATTCTTGCCACCTGGGGTTGTTCCCCCCAACACCCTCTCCCGCTTCAGTACTCGTTATGGTGGATGTACCAATGCAGGCTCCTATTTCTGTACTTGCCATTAGTCACAACTCTTACTGAAGGTCGAGGATCTTCTCTGGCACCTTCCCCACCCCACAGGGGGAGGATGATTGGGACACCTGGATAGATTGTGTTACCCCCCGATACCTGAATGGCAGTGTGTGGTGGCTGGGAAACGAAAAAGAATCATAGAAAGTCTGAGGGGTCCTGCCCTAGAGACCACTACATTTTTGAGGTCCACAAATCCTGATGCATCTGCCCAGAAGTACCTATATGTGCTTGAAGGCAATTTTGGGAGCATTGAGTCAGGGGAGAGCTTGATGTGGATATTTCAAGGTACAAAACAGTGGCCATGGAAAAGTTTTTCTGCATATGTTACTCATCTGGAAAGAGCTCTGCAGAAGGCTTACCGAAAAGGTGGGGTAGCCGCCAGTGACTTAAACCGTGTAAGGTTGGAGCAACTACTACAGCATGCAAAGCATTCTAAATTGCAGCTCCTTCAATTAAGGCTCCCAGACAGAAGGGGTAACCCACCGGACTATTGTGACTTAATAAAAGAACTTCAGGAGGTTGAAGATGAGGAGGGGGATTCTAATTCTGGGGTGAGTGCAGCCCAAGTGATCACAGCATCGGAAGGTCCTTGTGAAGTGGAGACCAATGAGGGTGTGCCACCATGGGATGAACTGCTGAGAGAGATCAGGGAATTCAAAAATGGTCTCTTTATGAAGGCAATGCCTGCAAGTACAGGCCCCGACCTATATCCGATTGCATCTGCTATGGGGGTGGCGGTACCCACCCAGGCATCTCCTGCTGACAACAGCTCAAAACTTGATGTCTTGACCATGGAAGTGGAGAAATTGATGAGATGCCTCCAAATGCTTATCACACCGCAGACAGAGATGGCACCAAGGTGCCCAGTTAGTAGTACTCCCGTCCTGGCTCCCAGTGTGACGCCTCTGCCAGCTCAAACTCCAGAAAGTATGTTTTGTTATAATTGTGGAAGGATGGGCACATGAAGAGAGAATGCCGGTCCCCAAAAGACACAGACAAAGTTGTATATAGGCTACAAGGAAAGCTTCGGAGAACAAATCAGTGGTTAAGAGGTGCATGAAATGATCCCAGTGAGGGTCTCAAAAATGCTAACTCATGTCCCTTTGTGGCAAGGTCAGTCACCCAGGCCCCCGCTACCGCTTCTCCAGACTGGTCCAGAATAGTGGGTCCCTCCATGGACACCACTGTAAAGGTGAATGGATTGTCTTCAAGAGCTGTATTAGACAGTGGCTCCCAAGTGACAACTATGTTCCAGGATTGGTATCAGAAGCATTTGTCAGATGTACCCTTACAACCATTGGAAGGACTGCATGTATGGGGGTTAAGTGAGAAGGCCTACCCCTACTCCAGGTATATCCCAATTTGGCTGTCTTTCCACACCTCCATGGCTGGATTGGCAGAGCAAGTAGAGATCCTGGCCTTAGTGTGTCCTCCTACTGGACTGTATGATGGGGTTCCGCTACTAATTGGGATGAATGGACATATGTTTGGACGTTTGATGCAGTTGTGTTATGAGAAACAGGGGTCCCAGACTGGTAGAGCTTTAAGAATTCTGGCATTGATCAAGAAAGCCTATGATGCCCAGAGAGATGCTGACAAAGTGGAACCAGAGGAACTGGTTTTAATTGTCTGGAAAAAGGATACTGAGTCTCTGATCCTGGTGCCAAATGCCCAGTGTACCTTACAGGGAGAGGTCTGTATCAGAAAGGATGTCAAGAATAAAATCCTCATACTGGATGATCCAGGTGATGGGAAATTGCCAGAGGGACTGCTGGTCAAGCCAAGTATGTTGCCTGCCAGAGCCCATGCCTATGCCAGATGGGTAATGGTCCAAGTTCATAATGTGTCTGATAGAGAGATTCGAGTAACTAGAGGTTGCACCCTGGCTAATGTGCATTGTGCAGATACTGTAGTGTTGCCTAGTAATAAGTGTTCGGGGGAGAATGACAGCGTGATGCCTGACTTGTTTGATTTTGTTGACTCCCCTTTGTCAGCCGAATGGAAGATGAGAATCAGTAGAAAACTTGCCCAGAGAGACCAGGTGTTTTCTTTTAAAGAATGAGGCATAGGATGTGTGCAAGGAGCTGAGCACGACATCCAGCTGCATGATGAAAGGCCATTTCATGAGAGGTCTCGACGCCTGGCACCTGCTGACATAGATGATGTGAGACGGCATCTGCAAGAGATGTTTGCTGCTGGTGTAATACAAGACTCCAGAAGCCCATATGCTTCACCTATTGTGGTAGTGAGAAAAAAGAATGGGACAGTAAGGATGTGCGTGGATTATTGCACCTTGAACTGGCGGACTATCCCTGATCAATATACAGTGCCCTGCACCCAGGATGCTTTAGACTGCCTGAATGGTAGCAATTGGTTCTCCATGCTGGATCTTCGCAGTGGATACTACCAGATCCCGATGGCCCCAGAAGACCGTGAGAAGATGGCCTTTATCTGTCTGCTTGGCTTCTATGAATTCATGAGGATGCCTCAAGGGATTTTGGGTGCCCCAGCCATTTTCAATGACTGATGGAGTGTGCAGTGGGGTACATGAACTTATTAGAGTGCCTGGTGTACCTGGATGATGATATTGTGTTTGGCAGCTCACTGGAGAAACATGAGGTGCAGATTGTTCAAGGTGTTGGACCGACTGGAAGACTCTGGCCTAAAACTGTCCATCGATAAATGTCAATTCTTCCAAACATCTGTAAAGTATGTGGGACACATAGTCTCCACCAAAGGAATAGAGACCAACCCAAGTAAAGTTGAAGCCTTGACCACCTGGCCACAGCCCCACAATCTTAAAGAACTGCAAAGATTCCTGGGATTCTGTGGCTACTATCACCATTTCATCAAGGACTATTCAAGAGTGATCTGTCCTTTACTTAATCTTACTCAAGGTTACCCTCCTACCCACAAAAAATACAAGAGATCGGTTTCTTCTGAGCCTGAGAGAGTGTATTTCCATCCCAATGAAGTATGTGGAACCAGATGGACACCTGAGTGTGAAGCTGCTTTTCATGAGATTATATATCAACTTACCCATGATCCTGTCCTTGCCTATGTAGATCCAGCGAAGCCCTATGTCTTGCACACTGATGCTAGCCTGCAAGGCTTGGGGTCTGTATTGTACCAAGAGCATGAGAATGGCTTG
This sequence comes from Neoceratodus forsteri, assembly GCA_016271365.2. Taxonomy (NCBI): domain Eukaryota; kingdom Metazoa; phylum Chordata; order Ceratodontiformes; family Ceratodontidae; genus Neoceratodus; species Neoceratodus forsteri. Next base: position 638,755,388 of record CM028130.1, on the reverse strand, counting down.
AGACCAGTGGCCTTTGCCAGTAGAATCCTGACCCCATCCGAAAATAACTATCCTGTACATAAGTTAGAGTTCCTAGCTTTGAAGTGGGCTATTGTTGACCAGTTCCATGAGTACTTGTATGGGGCTAAGATACTAGAAAAAACTGACAATAATCCTTTGACCTATGAGCAGACTTCAGCTAAGTTGGATGCCACTGGCCATAGGTGGCTTTCTGCATTATCTACATACGACTATGCTGTTGAATACAGAGCAAACCTGAACCACATAGATGCTGATGCTCTCTCCTGGAGGCCTGTTCCCCAGAATGTCTGCGTCAGTCTGTCAGAACCTGATATTCAAGCACTCTGCCAGAAGTTTGACAGGGAGGAACAAATGTCCACAGACGCAGTGGACTGTATGGTGGGTTGTTTGGGACCCTCTGAGAATTGCATACCTGCTGATTATTGCCACTTTTCTGCAATAGACATTGGTGCACTGCCTCAGCTGGACAATGACAGTATTTAGTGGGCTCAATCCCGCGATCCCATGATCAAATCAGCTTTAGAAGCCCTCTATGCAGGGAAAGATGTGTCCAAATTATGCTCCACTGATTTGAGAATTGCATTGTTATATAAGGAAGGTCTTAAGTTGAAACTGATCAATAGACTGTTATACAGAGAAACAGTAGACAGAGGGGGGCAAATAGACAAACAACAACTAGTGCTGCCCACTGCCTTTCAAGACTCAGTACTGAGGTCCTTACACAACAAGATGGAGCACCTTGGTATAGACAGAACACTTGACTTGGTGAGATCCAGATTCTATTGGCCTAAGATGGGGGCTGATGTTGAGCAACACATTCCAACTTGTAGTTGCTGCTTACAGAGGAAAGCTTTGCCCCAGAGGGCTGCCCCCCCTTGTTAACATCACCACCAGTGCACCCATGGAGCTGGTCTGTATTGATTTTCTGAGTTTGGAGTCAGGTCAAAGAAACATTAGAAATGTATTGGTGGTCACTGACCATTTTACGAGATATGCCCAAGCTTTCCCCACCAAGGACCAGAAGGCATCCACTGTGGCAAAAGTGCTTGTAGAAAACTTTTTTGTTCACTATGGGGCTCCACAAAGAATCCATTCTGATCAAGGGAGAGACTTTGAGAGTCATCTGATCAAAGATATGCTTTCTCTGTGAGGAGTGTGAAAGTCCAGAACCATCCTTACCAGCCCAGGGGGTCCCACAGCCTGAACGTTTCAACAGTACTTTGCCAGATATGTTAGGCACCCTCCACCCAAACGACAAGCCTAGATGGAGCCTACAAATTAACACCCTGGTACATGCCTACAACTGCACCAAAATGGCTGCCACTGGGTTCTCTCCTACTGCCTGATGTTTGGAAGAGAAGCTCAACTGCCGGTAGATGTATGTTTTGGAGTTTCTCCTGATGGGGTTTGAGCTGACAACTATTTACAGTATATGCAGAAGTTAAAGGCCCAGCGAAATCATGCATACCAACTGGCTCAAACCATGGCTGCAAAAAAAATCTGGCCAACAAAGAAAGGTATGATAAAAAGGTGAAAGCACAGGAACTCCAAGAGGGAGATCGGGTATTGCTAAGAAATCTGGGACAGCATGGCAAACATAAGATTGCTGACAGATGGCACCATCTCCCTCACATTGTAGTGGGCAGAGTAGGTAATCTGCCTGTGTACAAAGTAAGGCCTGAGAATAATTCAAAATATGTTAAAACAATGCATAGAAATCATTTACTGCCCATTGGACAAATCTTGATTGAGTCTGAGCCCCCAGAAAATGCCCCCTCTGGACCAGTGACTAGAGCTGCTGCTAAGAAAAAATCAAGAAAGTCTGCACCTACAGAAGCTGAGTTAAAGTGTTCCCCTCCATAAGTCCCAGTTGGACATGACTGTCAGTCCATGTCAGAAGAAAGTGAGTGTGGCTTTGAATGTTACCCTTCTTATGAACTGAGTCAGTTGTTTTGGGGCAATCCCCTAGTCAATCCTGGAGACGAAGCTGGGCCTTCCAGACTGTCTAAGCCCCCAGCTTTGTCCCTGGAGCCAATGCTCCCAGAAAGTGAAGTGCAATGCATCAAGTCAGATGATATAGAATCATTGTGTATGGTTGAACTTTTTGAGCTTTCAGAGGAGGAAAATGATGGACTGGTACAGACTGATGATATACCAGAACAAGAAGAGTATTTTGAGTGCCCTGACAGTCCACTGCCAGCGTCCGAAAGCTCTCCATGTGAGCCAAGTGTTGTGGACTCAGAAATCATAACTCCTGGAGCTGAAAGTGCCCCAAGTTCTAGCCTCTCTACCCCAATGGAGACTCCCCTGACCAGATAGGACAATGCTGAAAATGAGGCTCAGAGTGCAGAGACTGTAACAGTTCCCCCTAGAAAGACTGGTTGAGCTATAAAGCTTGTGGTGCACCTCAGTTATGATTCCCTTGGGAGGCCTGTGGACTTGCCTCTCAATGTTGTCCATAAAGGAGTATATGTGTCCCCGAGCTTATTGCCCAAACTGATCAGTGCTAACTCCAAGTTACTTGTGTTGCCATCTAGGTATGGTGCCCCTGCCCCGTCCTGCCCCAAGGTAGCTGATAGGGAAGGGCCCCCTCTCTTCAGGTTTCATGTGTAGGAGATAATAACCTGAGTTATGGTACAATGTGTGTATAATACTGTGAAAAAGTGATGTACTGAAAAGTTTCAGAAATGTGTTTCTGGTAAGGTGATATGTTGACTGATAATTACGTATATAAGCCTAATGTGGTATTGATGTAAATATATATGGTTGTATTGAAACTTATGGGGGTACTTACTTGAAGTGGACACCAAGTTTTTCCAGGCCAGGAAGGGTGTAACCCCCCTGCAAATGGGGGTTCCCAAAAGTCTTCCAGGAGCTTGCCTGAATGCTCCATGCCTGGGTGGTGTTCAACGTTTGAGCTGCTTAACTGAGGTTGCAAGTGAGTGCTATTTGAGCCTCCATGTACCGTCTCTTTAAGAGCTGTCTGCTTGCAGACTTAATTAGTTTGTATGGGGGGACTGTGTATTTAATGTTCAAATCCCGCCTGAGCTGTGGAGTAATCGCTCCATTTTGTGGTCGCTGAAGGTGCAAAGGGAGCCCATCTGAAAGCTGTAGTTGTTTGCCTGTAATCATTTAAAGCATTAGCAAAATTGTAGTTTATCTAACCTGCCTTTATTGTAGCTGGGACTCTGTGTGTGTTACCTCTCCATTTTGGACCTAAACTGCTGTGCTGGGTAAATTGGGTTAAGGGAGCTCTAAAATGGAGCCTGTGGACAAATCAGAACTTGGACTCTTAATTTGAGCCAGTCACAAGGGGTTTGTATGGGCAGTGACTCTGGGAAATGTAGTTTTGACCTTAGCGCCTTTTTCTACCAACAGAGGGAGTCTTATTGTGAGTGACAGCTGAATCAGCCAACAGAATAGTGTGGAGCTAAAGGAAATTCCCTGCTCTGTGACTGGAAAGATCAGATCAGATGTGGCAGTGAAGAGAGAAGGAGCTGTGTGCTTCTGCACTGTATAGTTTTATACGGGAAGCACGTGTGAGGCCCTGAGTTTCGGTCTGCAGCCTTTGTGACTGCCAGTTTGGACTGAATCTGAGTTGTGAGGAGAAGGAAGAACTAGAAGTGTGGAAACCAGGCTCACCCTGTAGAAGACTGGAGAAACTGCTGAATCGCTCTTGGTCTGTCAGGAACTGAAGCTGCTGTGTGTGCTCCCAGGTATTTTGCAGTAATTGCGATCGGGATTGAGGAGCAGCCTGCCTGGTATAATACTTTTCTTTTACATATAAATGTGCGTAGTGCTTGTGGGGGAATCGCTATTTCCAATCCCCTGTGCTGTGTGCTGTGTGTTGAAACTGGAAGCAAACTCCAGCTAGTCTCGAACTAAATCCATTTGCTATAAACTGCAGTGGGGTCCAGTCACAAGGAATCCAGAAGAACATCCACCATCCAGTTCTCAGCTTGGGTATTGTGAGTACAAATCAGGATATTCCCCTGCAGCCTGTTTTCAATCACAAGTGTGTCATCTAATTCTTGTTGTTTCTTTGCCTCATGGACTGAGCCATCAGGGTCCGTATTACAACTGGGTGTTGTGCATATATTTTCTTCTACAGGGTCCTATCCATCTGCACCTGCCGGCCAACCCCAGGCAACAGACCTGGGTAGCCCCCCCCCACAACCTGGGTACCCAGAGTGTGACTTTTTAGACCCTGTAAGTGTGCACAGTACTGTGATTTAGTGCCACTAATTAACCTGATTTCCCCCTCCTGTGTTACTGTTCCTTAAATACATCAGATTTGTTGTTGTTGTTAAACTTTAAACTGTCTGAAGTGTCAGTACCTTCATGCCAAGCACTGTATTGGTTTGTGTATGCTGCTTAACCTTATTTATCAGGTGGTCCTCAGAGACGAACCTGTGAATCAGTCTCGAGGGTAAGTGGTACCTTATGAATGAACAGTGTGTACATGTGGGGTATTGGTACTGTAACTCCTGTGCATCATGCGGGCCATTAGAGGGATTAGAAGGGGGTCTCAGTGTCCCAGAGGGCTGTGACCAAACTAAACGAACCATTACAAACCCTGACCTCTGGGTGGAGGCACCCGCCATAGAACCTAGGCCCCTCAACCTGTCAGAAGTCAAGCAGGCAGGGGTAGTAGCCCTTGGGATAGCGCCACCTGGGGGTTACACAAAGATTCATTTGTATGTGTCTTCCTGGCAGAGCACATGTTTGCAGTGGAGAAATTAAATGTGTCGCTATATTTTGTAGTCTTTTTTTGTAGGATAAAAGTCAAAATTTTGAAGTCTGAATTTAGCAGGCATATTGGCTGCCAGTTATCTATTTTTGCTTTCTCTCCTGCCTTATGTAGATGTATTATTAATCCCTGTGTAAAATCCATTGAAAGTTCTTGTAATGTTAATAAGAGTCAAAACTCCCTCATTAGAATTTTTGCCATGATCTCTGGAAATAACCTGTAAAACTCATTGGGGATTCCACCTTCCCCAGCTTTCATACCAGTTTTCGTGTTTTCAATTACCTTTAAAATTACTTCTCCCTGAATCTCTGCCCCCCAAACTTCCCTCTGTTCTGATGTTAACTCCAGAAATTGTAAATCCTCCAAAAACTCATCCATTTGTATGCTATCTAATGCCTCTAACCCAGTTAACTGCTCTAGGTGTCCCACCACCACCTCCTCCTGTATCCATTTGGAGTCTTTTCTTAATTTCACCTTGTTATCTAGCAATTCTGAATATTACTACTTATTTTTCCTGTCTTTATAAACTGCACAGGGATCTGAAAGTGGTGTTTTTCTGGTCCCAAAACTCAACTCCACTTCCGAAGTAGATGCTCTGTCATATTGAGTTCATTTTATTTTTGTTTTTATATTTTGCATTTGCTCTGTTAAATCTTCTTGAGACTCATAAGTTACGGACAGTAGACGATATAACTGGGACCTTGGTGATAAATATTTTAACCTATTATTATTTGCTGTATGTTTCCCAAAGTTTTGCTTCCGTTTCTGTAAATCCTGTCTCATCAAATGTTGCCACCAATTTCCCAAATTCTCATATAAAAATAGTACTGATACCCTGACCATTAACACCTTTAACTTCCCCATCTTCACCTCAGGGTATAACAAGCTGTCAGTATTCATTTTCCACCTTTGTCTAGGGCTGTGTTTTCCCATATATTAGTTGAGATGGAGCTAGATGCTCTGAAAATTCTACCAATACAATTTTTGTTTGTAATATTTTCAGCTTTTTGGAAATTAATATCTAATCTGTTTTTGATGTTAACCAATTTCTGACATATGTATACCTTATCTTCGGTCTGGCATGTTCACTACACTCTGTTAATTCTGCAATTTCTATACATGACCGTAAAGCCATAGTATTGCAGTATATTTTTTTCCTTGGGCCTTATGATTTTGTATTTCAAAACTACAGTTAAAAACTCCAGCCAAAAAATATTTTTTGATATAGCTAAGTATGGTTGTATATCCTCCAACGTTTTTACTCTGCCTTTACTTGAGCAGCATAAATCACAATAAACCTACTAGACCAAGTCTGCCATAACCCATCTATAATCATAACCCTTCCAGGTTGCAAATCTACAATTTTTTGAAAGAGAAATTCTGTCCCTGTAAACAGCACCCCCACCCCCATCTGCTTTATCCTTCCCAAAGGACCAGTAAGATGGCCTCCAAACCCAAGGCCTTTTTGCTTGTTCTACTAAATTTCTTGAATTAAACCATGTTTCTCCTAAAAAATAGTGTCTATGGCTAAATCATGCAACATACAAAAAACTGCATTCCTTTCAAACAACATGAACTCTTGCTGTATTCTGACAATTTGCAGTTAACTCCAGCTCTTGAACTGCCCTGGAGAGTGAAGGGTTAATTTCTATGCCAGACATAGAATGTTGGGCTCGAGCTTGGTTGAAAACTCTGTCTGTGTCCTTTCAAACCCAAACCGTCAGATTCTTTACTCCGCCTCACTGAACAGTTGCTCCGGAGATTTCTCCTTCAGCTCGGTTCTTCGTGGTTAAAGTTTCAGTTATAGTCCGATTTTCGTTCCGTTTTTTCGGTTCGAGAGTCTTTCTGTGGTACTGGAAGTACTTAACATTGTAACTGTGTGTGGAAATTGTGAAAATTTTCCAATCGGTTCGGCTGAACCAATCTTGTAGTAAGGAAAAGGTTAGTGTGTGGTTACTGGTCCGTATCAGTTTTTAAAAAAAACTTCATTTTAGCATTTTTTTTCCATCACCCGTGACACAGTGTGAAACCGATAGGGGAGTCTTGCTTGGCGGTTGCCATATATAGGGTAAGTTGGTTAGGTTGGCTATGTCTGAGAAACCCAAGAAAAGAAATGGGCCCACTGGGTTATATCACTGCAGTGTGTGTGTGGGCAGGTCTTTGCTAAGGCCAATCCCCATACCACCTGTGTTTACTATCTGGGGTTTGACCACCTCGATTCAGACTGCCAAATTTATGAGAATTTCCCTAAGTCTACCCTGGATAAAAGGTTACGTAGACTTAGGGATAAGGAGGCCGAGAAATCCTCTGACCCGGATGGCCAGCCCGGTTCGGTTCCTACCAAACCAGAAGGAGTGCCTTCTGACCAGGGCGATACTTCTTCGGGCAAGAGGAGAGCTGATCCTGAGGGATCAGTTCCTACAAAAAGAAGGATAAATTTGCCAGTTCGGATCCAGAGCTGCATGTTCCTACTGCTGAAGAAATAGCCAAAGCGATTCAGATTGTGGAATCGCTTCGTCTGGTTCCGACCGATCCTGCGCCTTCTGGCAGAGGTTCAGTTCGGTCGGTTTCCCAGGTTCAGGATTATTCCCCTGAAGATTCTTATGAAACAGAGTTTGATGAGGAGGGGGAGCTTGAAGAGGATGATTATGACGGTGAAAGTCTGGATGTGCCTGTGGAACCGGACATCTCTCCAGACAGACCTTCTGGTGTTTCCTCTTCTAGGCTTTCTGAGTCCCTTCCCCACTTTGTGTTCTACAGAAAAGTGGCTCAAACCCTCCAGCTTCCTATTGAGGAGGCTGTAGAGGATCAAGAGGAGCCTGACTTCATAAAGATGATGGACATCCCAGATTCTAAGAGACTGTCAATTCCCCTTTATAAGTCATTTGGGAAACAGACACTAAAAATTCTTAGGTCTCCTAATTCTGTACCTCCTGTTGACAAAACAATGGACAAGAGGTATACCTTGTCAGGCTCGGATACGGAATTTCTTTACTAACAATGCAGCCATGTTGGGGTAGTGCAGGCTGCTGCCTGTGACAAGGCAAACATCCCCTTGGCTTCACACTCCCCAGACAAAGATTCCAGGAAGATAGATGCCATGGCAAAGAAACAGTACTTGGCATCATCTTTGGGACTCAGGCAGGCTAATTATATAGCCTATACAGCCAGGTACCAGAAGTCCAGGTGAGACACTGTACTGGCACTGGCTAAACAGGCTCCCCCCCAGCTAGCCAAGGAGCTGGAGGAGGTGGCTGCTGATGGGACTGAGGCATCAAAGGTGCGATTTCTTGCTGCTGTGGACTCCAATGATGCGTCATCAAGAGTCATGGCCACATCTGTGGCTCTTCGGAGAATGGCCTGGCTCAGATGTACTAGCCTTTTGCAGGACACCCAGGCTAAGGCTATGGATTTTCCTGTAGTGGGTAATTCTCGGTTTGGAGATCAGACAGAGAATTACATGAAGAAAATGGATGAATACGGGACCACTTATAGGAGTGCCCAGGCCAAGAAGTGGCAGGCAACTCCTCAGAGACAGCAGTCTAGGGGTGGGGCAGGCCTTTTCACAGGCATTTCTACCAGGCACAGGCCTCCTCTTCTTTTTCTCAGAGGGGGTTCCTCAGAGGGAGAGGCAGAAGGGGGGAAAACAGGGCTGCATCCACCCCTCAGCCTAAGGCTCCTGTCAAGCAGACACCCTAATGTGTTAGCCCGGGTCGACTCCCCCATTCCAGTAGGAGGCAGACTGGCTTACTTTGTCCAGGACTGGATGTCTGTTACCTCAGACAAGTGGGTCCTGGAGGTTGTAAGCCAAGGGCTGGTTCTCAGTTTCAAGAGATTTCTGAAACAGAGACCCAGATCCTTTCCACCTGCAAATACACCAGAAACCCTTGCTCTAGAGGCAGAGGTTTTGTCTCTACTGGCTTTAAAGGCCATAGAAAGAGTTCTTACTCCATACAGGGGCAAAGGTCTGTACTCCAGGTACTTCCTTACCCTGAAAAAGACAGGGGAGTGGTGACCCATCCTAGATCTAAGATACTTAAACAAGCACCTAGTAAAGCCAAAGTTCAAGATAGTGACTCTGGGAACAATTCTTCCTTCTCTGAGGCCAGGAGACTGGCTAGCCTCCTTGGACCTCAAGGATGCCTACTTTCACATTCCCATCAGGTGCTCCCACAGAAAGTACCTCATGTTCAAATTGCCCTCAGGCCATTACCAGTTCAGAGCAATGCCCGTTGGCCTAACTTCAGCTCCAAGGGTGTTCACAAAGTGCCTAGCAGTAGTGGTAGCCTTTTTAAGAAGAAAAAGGATTTCAATCTTTCCGTATCTGGACGATTGACTCATTTTGGGCCAGTCCCCAGACCAAGTCAAGTCAGATCTGCAGGTTACCCAGAAAGTTCTCACTTTCCTGGGGTTCCTTCTCAATCTCCCCAAGTCAGTTCTTAAACCAGTACAGCTCCTCATTTTTATAGGAGCAGAGTTGGACACCCTCAAGGCAAGAGCCTTCCTTCCTCTGGAAAGAGCAAAAGCCATCTCTTAGCTGGCCTCTTCCTTTCTCCCTCTGGTTTCTTGACCAGCAAGGCATTTTCTGCAGCTTCTGGGCCACGTGACAGCTTCCACAGCAGTGGTCCAAGGGGCCAGGTTTCAGATGAGGGACATTCAGTTCCATCTGAGAACCTTTTGGTCCCAAAGGAAAGATCCTCTTACCCAGCTAGTTCCTGTCACTCAGACCTTAATTCAGGCCCCTAAGTGGTGGCAGGACCTGGACAGTCTGAGGCAGGGTGTTCCATTGTTCTGTCAGACTCACTCTGTGGTTCTTACCACGGATGCTTCCCTTTTGGGGTGGGGAGCCCATCTGGAGGCTCTCACTGCCCAGGAACTGTGGTCCCATCAGGAATCCCTTCTTCACATCAACCTTCTGGAGCTCAGGGCAGTATTCCTTGCCCTACAAGCCTTCTCTCAGTCAGTACAGAACAAGGTGGTTCAGGTCAGGACAGACAACTCTACCACCATGTGGTATCAACAAGCAGGGAGGCCCTCGGTCCACGACCTTGTGCACAGAGGCCATTAAAATATGGTCCCTGGCTTATTCCCTACAGACCTCTCTGGTAGCAGTCCACCTCCCAGGAAAGGACAATGTGCTAGCAGATGCATTGAGCAGGATTTCCCAGGGCCATCACGAATGGTCTCTGGATCTTTTGGTATTGAAGGTGATTTTCTCAAGGTGGGGCACTCCAGAGATAGATCTCTTTGCAGCCCCGGACAATCACCAACTTCCTCTGTTTTGTTGCAGACCCCCAGTCTTGGGCTCAGTCCCTCTGGAAGCTCTGATTTTGAACTGGGAAGGGAAATTTCTTTATGCCTTCCCTCCCTTCCCTCTACTGTTCAAGGTTCTAGTCAAAGTAAGGTCATAGTCTTGCAAAGTGGTTCTGATAGCTCCAGATTTGGCCAGACAACCTTGGTACCCCCTGTTGCTGTCCCTAGCAGTCCATCTTCCTGTCTCTTCCCAGGAATTACAACCTGTTAACCTCCTCTCAGGGGAGGATTTGGTACTCCATTCTTTGGTCACTCAGTCTCAAGGCATGGCTCTTGAAGAGTTGAAGAGTTGGAGTATGCAGATCTGCATCTGCCCCAAGGGGTTCTGGATATTCTCAAAGCTTCTCGAAAGTCTGCCACAAGAAAAATGTACAACTCCAAATGGAAAAGGTTCAGCATTTGGTGTGCCAAGAAGCATATATCCCCAGACACTGCTGAGTTGTCTACAGTTTTGTATTATATGGTCCATCTTAAAGGTCTAGGCCTCAAACCAACTACTCTCAAAGTTCATTTGTCAGCTGTTTCTGCTTTCCTGTCAGTGGGGAAGTCTTCCTCTCTGTCATCTCACCCTGTATTTTGTACATTTTTCAAAGGATTGCTTCATACCAATCCCCCTTTTAGGGATCCTGCTCCTGACTGGGATTTGAATATTTGTATTGCTCAGCTTATGCAACCCCCCCCTTGAGCCTATGTCCTCAGCAGAGCTCAAGTACTTGACTTGGAAAACTGTGTTTTTGGTTGCTGTTACTTCTGCCAGACGTATCGGTGAATTGCAAATCCTGTCAGTGGAGCCTGACTTCATCTCTTTCCATAGAGCTAAGGTGGTCCTTAGAACCAATAGAAGGTTCCCACCTAAAGTGGTTTCTGATTTCCACTTAAATCTATGTCTCTTCCCGTGTTCTTCACTGATCACACCTCCTCAGGAGAACGGAGGCTACACAATTTAGATGTTAAAAGGGCCCTTAGTTACTACAAAGACCATACAAAGGGTCACAGGTTTGACTCCCTTCAGTTGTTCCTCACTTATGGGGAAGTAGGTAAGGAAAAACCTGCCACCAAGAGAACCATTGCCAATTCTGCTATGAAAAGCTGGGAAAAACTGCACCCTCAGGCCTGAGGGCTCATTCCACTAGAGGTGCAGCTGCATCTCTGGCTGTAGCTAGGGATATCCCTTTGTTAGAAATCTGTCAAGCAGCCACCTGGAAAACAGTTCACACCTTCACCAAGCATTACTCTCGGGATATCCAGGCTAGGAATGATGCTAGGTTTGGCACAGCAGTGCTTCAGAGCCTATTTCCAAAGTAGGTTCTTTCCCTCCTCCTTGAAGGTACTGCTTGGTTGTCTGCAAATTGTCAGAATACAGCAAGACTTCATGTTGTTTGAAGAAAAAATTACTCACATTAGTAATTGTATTTCTTCTAATGGAGTCTTGCTGTATTCTGACCTCCTTCCCTACCTCCCTCTCAGTACTTGTTTTTGGGAAGTGAGTGGGCAGGTGCAGTGTTGCACCCCAGGGGTGTCTTTTCCCCACTCCTGTTGTGTGGGGTGTGTTGTAATTGTTTAATTAAGAGTTTTTTTGTTCTTATTATCTGGTTTTTGGTTCTTTGGGTTTCCTGACTTGAGTCTTTTGGGGAATCCAAAGTCTTTGTTGCCAGTTGGCTACTAGGAGTTTTTACAATTTCCACATTTAGTCAGTGAGTTTTAGCTCACAAGAATATGATGGTTTGGGCTTGAAAGGACACAGACAGAGTTTTCAACTGAGCTCGAGCCCAACGTTCTATGCCTGGCATATAAATTAATCCTTCACTCTCTGGGGCAGTTCAAGAACTGGAGCTAACTGCAAATTGTCAGAATACAGCAAGACTCCATTAGAAGAAATATAATTACTAAAGTGAGTAATTTTTCCTTTTGCCCCGTTCAATATACTGTGAATATTTAAAGTTGCAAGAGAAAAAGTTGTCATTTCAATTTATTTGTTGATATTCATCTCTTCCTTTTCTTCTTTTTTTGCCTTTTTTATCCCCCCCGGCCCCCGTTCCCTGTCTCTCTCTCTCCTGGAGGCCTGAGTGGGAGGAGGAGGCATCGGAGTCCAAGTCTCCAAGCTCAGCACAGTCTCCATTTGTCTTGGCTAATGCCGCAAAGGGGTTTTCTTGCTCTATTGCCACAGGAGCTGACTTTTGTTGCCATAAGCTCAGTCGAGGCAAAGATGTTTTCCAGTGGGGTGAGGCAGAGGCAGTTTTCCCCTCCTGGTTTTTCGGATGAGGCCATTCCTTGCTGGTTGATGCAAGGGGGGGTGTCTCTATTTATTTATTGAATTTTGTTGACTGGGTAGGCCCAGTGAGACAAGAAGTCCCTTTTTCTGGGGCACCGGGGATACAGATGGTAACCAACTGAAATTGAACCAGATTAAGCTGTTGGTGGTATTTTTAGTGAATGGGGGAAATTTGGCCAGGACACTGGGGAAGTTCCCCCACTCTTTTCGAGACATGCCATGGGATCTTTAACTTGTACCTGAACAACCACCAGAAATGGCAGATGGGACCTCAGTTTAACATCTCATCCAAAAGACGTCACCTCAGGAGTGCAGCACACCACTCATGCTGCACTACAGTGTCAGTATTGGGATTTAACCCAAGTGCCTGGTGTGGGGATAGAACCCACAGCCTTCTGATCCTCTGGCCTCAAAGGCGAGTGTGCAACCTGCTGAGCCACTGACACTGCAAACTCTGTAACTGTTGGAGTATCCATCTCCATTTCCTCATCATTTTGGCTCACGAGGGGGTGTCTTATTTGTTTCCCTTTCTTCTGGAGCATGTGTCAGTTGTGGCACATTTCTTTGATTCTCATGTGGCCTCGGGCCAGCTTTTCATGTTTGAGCATGTTTAATCAAGTCATCTTGATTTATAGGGTTTATTTTATTATGTGCTGCCCAGGGGCAGTTGTGGAACATATGTCCATGTTCATCGCTTAAGCTGCATTTCACAAGATTAATGCACTGAAGACTAATATGCCCTGTTCCATTGCAGAGTCCACACTGCAACGTATCATAGACACTTGCCAGGTGTGTCCTGGTGCCACATTTGTGGCAAGCTTTGGGTTGCCCAGCATAATAGCATACCCCTCTGTCCCACCCCAAAAGAAACTGTTTGTGAGGTGAATTGCACCTTCCTCTGTCTGTCAGTTTCACTCTGAATTTCCAAGCCCCTGTCCAAATGTTTTCATCATTCAGAAGCGTGTCTGGAGTGCTAAGTACTTCACAGCACTGTTGCATCCAGTGTACAATGTCACTAACCTGTACACCTTTGTTTTTGAACATCACAGTCACATTTTTAATAGTAGGTGTGGCTAAAGGGATGCAAAACAAGGGGGTCTGCAGGAGGAAACTTTAATTGGTTGTACTTTGCCCAAAAACATTCCAAAGAATGTGGGGGATGGAAACTAACATCAAAAGTGTCCTCACCAGACACATGTATTAATGCATATACCTTGGATGCCATGAATCTCATGGACTCTTTCGGTAATGTTCATCCCATATAATACCTGCCAGGCCTGACTTCTAGGCCTCACCTGTATCAAAGCCTCACCACATTTCTTTGCAGTGCAGGCTCATCTTTATTGAACAATTCAGCATATCTGGTAGGGGGGCCTGCTCTCCTTTCTCTAGACCTGTTTCCTTCATTTTCCTCGTTCTCACCACTTTTTCTTTTCTCCTGCCCTTGTCTTTGTTCTTTAGCTGTATTTTCCCCATTGTTATCTTGCTCTTTATGTGTCATTTCCCCATTCTTGTCATGCTCTGTTTCCTGTGCCTTGTTAAGTTCACTGTCTGTCTTCTGATTTCCCCCTTTTGCAGCTGTGTCAGGGTTTGTTATTAAATGCCCCTTTGAACCTTCAGCCTTTGTATCTCCATCCCCCTCCTTTTATATTTCTTTCCCCTCCTTTACACCCTCAGATACTCTCTTCTGAACACTGGCTTCTCCTTTCTCAGGAGGCTGCCATTGTACCTGTGAGTCCTGTTTCCGTGGTTCTGCTCCTGCCATTTTGTCAGTAATCTTCGGGTCCATCTGAGAGTCTTGTGTGTCCACAAATTCAATAGCAGAGTCTGGCAACCACGTACCCTCCACATTCTATTTCCATCCTGCATCCATTAGGGCCTTTTCTGGTGACCAGCTCTGTTGCTTTGATGTCTCCACTCATGTTTTAAATGCCACTTGCAGTAACTCCTGTGCGGTCATTAATTTTTCGTCGTCCTTCGTTGTCCCCCACTGGGTAGGGACTGTGGTTTCACCAGGGTTCCTCTTTGCAGCTTCTTTGAAACTCAGGCAAGGCTGCTTATGTTTCTCAGTCCATCGTGCCTGTTGCAGAGATGCACAAATATCCAGATGTTGGGGAGCCAGAATGAATGCTGATGGGGCCATCACAGAGACTGCCAGCTCCATTTTCCCTCTGTTTTTTCCGTCCCCCCCACCAACATCGTGTGTCAGCAGCATGCCTTCCAACTTACATCCCCTTCTAGCCATCTCCAGAGGATGATAGACAAGTGGGACGGCAAACCCTCCCTCTCTTGAGAAAGGAAAGCAGTCCTCCAAACGTTCAGTCCTCTCTTACCCCTGCTGACCCCCAGTGGACTGGGCTCGTTCTCAAACCCGGATCACCGGTGTGGCATGAGGTGTGCATCCAGTGCCTCAACGCTCAGCGCCACAGGCCAGTTTCCACCTCTGAATTTGCAGAAATAGTTTCTTCTTCATCCTTCTTTGCTGCTTTGACTGGGTCAAAGGATCTGCTCCCAGCCTGCCACCCTTCAGCTCGCCTCTCAGGAACTGACTCCTCCATCAAGTAGGCCAAGAGTGCCCTCTCCTGACAGAGTAGGGGAATTCCCTGGTGTCCTGGCCAGATTTCCCCATCCACTAGGCCAAATTCCCCCATTAATTAAAAATACCACCAACTGCTTAATCTGGTTCAGTTTCAGTTGGTTACCATCTGTATCTCTCCCCTCCTCTGGGACAAGGCTGCAAATAGGCAGAATATTCTAGCCCTCCATTCCCGGTCAACAAAAACCTAATACATAAATATGCAACTTTCCCTTTCCTAAGCATAGCATTTTCCTTGCTTCTAACAAGCTCCTGGATAAAAAAAAACTTGCTGGACAACAGGACGCAAAGGGTAATGGTGAACAGAGTCCACAGTGAAGAAAGGAGGGTAACTAGCGGGGTACCACAGGGTTCGGTACTGGGACCGGTCCTCTTTAATATCTTTATAAGTGACATTGGAGAGCACCTGGAAGGAAAGGTATGCCTCTTTGCAGATAACACAAATATCTGCAACAGGGTTGATACACAAGATGGGGTGGAAAGAATGAAAAGGGACTTGGCAAGGTTGGAGGAATGGTCAAATACGTGGCAGGTCAGATTCAATGCAAAGAAGTGCAAGGTAATGCATCTGGGAAACAAAAACCCAGGAGAAGAGTACACAATGGGGGGTGAGTTAATAACAACAACAAAAATCGAAAGAGACCTAGGAGTAATTATATCAGATGACCTAAAGGTGGCCAAGCAATGTGAGAAAGCAGTAAAAAGGGCTGGGGGGATACTGGGATGCATAGGGAGAGGCATCAAAGGTAGAAAACAGGAAGTTGTTACCCCTCTCTACAGACAGTTAGTGAGGCCCCATCTGGAGTACTGCGTGCAATTCTAGAGACACCATCTCCGCAAAGTCATAGACAGAGTGGAGGCTGTTAAAAGGAGGGCAACCAAAATGGTGCAAGGTCGGTACCAGAAGACATACGAGGAGAGACTAAAGCAGCTTAATATGTATACCCTTGAGGAAAGGAGGAAGAGGGGGGACATGATAGAAACTTTCAAGTTCTCAAGGCAATTAACAAGGTACAAGAGGGTAGTATTTTTCAGGAGAAGAGATGTGCAAGAACAAGGCGGCACAATTTGAAGATGGGGGGATGGCTCAGAGGTAATGTTAGAAAGTAATTTTTCACAGAGAGAGTTGTGGATGCATGGAACAGCCTTCCTGAGGAGGTTGTGGAGTCAGGAATAGTGGGAGAATTTAAGAATGCATAGGACAGGCATAAGGCAATTCTAGTGGGGGGGCAGGAGGAAGTAAGCTGTTAATTAACTAGAATCTGCAGCTTATCCATCAGGTAGGGAAATGGGCAGACTGGGTGGGCCAAGCAGTCCTTATCTGCCATCAAATTCTATGTTTCTGTGTTAATATAAAGCTAGTTTGCCTAATCAAAACACACAATTGTTAGTATTCCTATTACAATCAATTATTGAAAGCTATATCCCAACTAATCTATTGCAAAATTTCTGCATGCATGTTCCCAAGCATTCATCAAGCAGCAGATTATGGTGAACCTATAGTCTTGACTTCTACTGTTACATCTGAAACTATTAGGAGGCATATAACTTATCCAGCTGTTTACCACTTCATGAGGCCCTGTCACCAAGCCTAGCCAAAGTGCCCACTGAGACAGCTCAGCAGTCCCATCCCAGGGGTGTGCTGGAGTGTCCTCTTGAGTTACCAAAACTTTGGGATTTTATACTCTTTGGCCTCTAAAAAGTGATACCTGTGAGTTGAATAGGACCCTGTTTCAGCTGTTCTGGAGAAAGAGTTTAAATGCAAGGATCTGTTCTATTCTGTCCTTTTCTATCTCTTGTCTGTCTGGTTGCGCAACCAGATTTTCTTGTGAGACGTAGGACTTGACCATACTGATGGTCTTGTAGTTCTCTGCCTCTTGCTGTCTTTCTGCCTTCTCTTGCTGTCCTGTCTTTTCTCCCCCCTTACATATCTTGCTGGTATAAAAATATATGTGAATCATTAGGTGGATATGTAACTAATACTGAGATCCCTTTGTTTAGAAATGTATATAGATCTTCCTGGACATAAAGTCTCCACCACTCATTCACACTAATGGGATCTACGCCAGAGGTGCTAGGACCCAGCGGGAGCAAACTTTTTGCAGGAGTGCCTGCGCCATAGATGGAGCTGTGAGGAGCGGCACCACAAGCTTCTGCTCATGTGGCAATGACTATCTCGGTGTAGATCCTCCAACTGCCTCAGTTCCTTTTTTCCCACCGTCGAGTGCACTTCAGTGACGATGTTGCTCGCCAGCTGGGAGTCAAACTTCAAACTAGCAGCATAGTTTTCAGGTTTTTTTTTATTTTGTAGTATTTTTCGAATAAAGTACCGCTTACGTTAATTATTCTTATTAAAGAAAGAAGTCTCAGCCTACATTGAGGGAGTCGACCATGAGTGGGTCAGGTGATGGTAGGGAGACTTCGTATGAAAGCTGTTCAGTGCTTGGGCTGGGTCCGGTCCGCCCTTCTCGGAAGGCGTCTGACAACGGACAGTCCAATGCCGAGGAAGGCGGCCCCCCGGAAGCATAAAGAAAATGGTCACATTCTCTGCCCGTTCGACCTCTAGCACTTCTTAGGCCGTGGGTCAGAAAGAAGGCATAACTCAGTCGCCTTCTGATATGTCTCTTGGCGTCAACAGTCGGTCATTGGGGTCAGTTGCCGGTCTCCTCATTCGGAGTCACCGGTTTCTGTTTCTGGTCACCCGCCTCTTCAATATCGGAGCCCTTCTCCGCCTTCTGGTAGGGCTTCCGATGAGCAGTTTCATCAGTGGGCCGCCCTTATGGAGCAGTGGGCTTATAGGTTGGTCCAGCTGCCTGGCCCAGTCACACTGGAGCCTTCGGGTTCTTCAGGAGATCGGGCAGGGTGATTGGGCCTTCCTGATCGTGCGGCACCCTCTTCGGTGCCATCGACCCCGCGCTCAGGTGTTCTCCCCCCTCGCATGTCTGCAATGCAGGGGGCCACACCGATGCCTCTATCTCCTGGTATTCTTTCTTCAAGCAACATGAAGTCTTGCTGTATTCTGACAAATTGCAGTGAGGTCCAACCTTCGAACTGCTCCGGAGATGAAAGAGTTAACTTTCCATTCCAGGCATGGAATGCTGAGCTCAAGCTCGGTTGAGACTCTGTCTGTTGCTGTTTGAACTCAAACTGTCAGATTCTTTACTCCGCCTCACTGAACAGTCGCTCCGGAGAATTCTCCTTTGCTCGGTTCAGTTTGTCGGTTAAAGTACTGTTTTTCTCAGTTTTCGACTGAATTTAAACCGTAACCTATCGGTTCAGTCTCTGTCTGTGGTTTCGTGAGTACTAGAAAGGCTTATTTTTGTTAATTTTCTGTGTGGAACTTGTAAATGTTGGATTGGTTCGGTTTGAACCGATCAAGTTGTTTTAAAATTACTTTATTCTGCTTTTAGAGTGTGGTAAACGGTTCTTATCGGTTCTAAAAAAACAGACTTTATCACGTTTTTTTCCATGACCCGTAACATGGTCAGGAACCGATAAAGGTGTCTTGCCTGGTGGATTGCTGAAAAAAGGGTACGTTTTTGTTAGGACTGGCCATGTCTGAGAAACCCAAAAGAAAAACCAGGCCCACTGGGTTTCAACACTGTAGTGTGTGTGTGGGGAAGTCTTTGCTAAGGCTGATCCCCACACCACCTGTGTTTATTGTCTGGGGTTTGACCACCGCGATTCAGACTGCCAGATTTGTAAAATTTTCCTGCAGCTACCCTGGAAAAAGAGTTGGTAGGCTCAGGAAAGGAGGCCAAGAAGTCCCGCTGACCCGGATAGCCAGCCCGGTTCGGTGCCAACCGAACCAGAAGGAGTGCCCTCTGACCAGGGCGAAACTTCTTCGGGCAAAAGGAGAACCGATTCTGATGAGTCGGTGCCGGTTAAAAGAACAAGAACGGATAAATCAGCCGGTGTGGATCCAAAAGTTCTTTCTCCGACCGTTGATGAAATAGCCAAAGCGATAAAAATTGTCCAGTCGCTATCCCCGGTTCCGACCGAACCGGCACCATTAGGAAGGTGCTCGGTTCGGCCAGTTCCACCAGTTCCGGATTATGATTTAGAGGAATTTTATGAACTGGAGGAGGAGGAGGAGGAGGAGGAAGGAGAGTATGAGAAAAGTGAGTGTGATTATGAAAGTCTGGATATGCCCATTGACCCGGACATCTCCCCAGACAGACCTTCAGGAGTGTCTCCTCCTAGGCTTTCTGAGTCCCCCTCCCATTTCATGTTTTACAAGAAAGTGGCTGAAACTATTCAGCTTCCTATGGAAGAAGCTGTGGATGACCAAGAGGAGCCTGACTATGTTGAAATGTTGGATATCCCAGAGTCCAGGAGGCTGTCTATTCCCCTTCATAAGTCCTTTGGGAAACAGACAATGAAAATTTAAAAGACTCCTAATTCTATACCTCCTGTGGATAAGAGACTGGACAAGAGGTATACTCTCTCGAAGCAAGATACGGGAGTTCCTTACCCAGCAATGCAGCCATGTTGGGTGAGTGCAGGCAGCCTGTGATAAGGCAAATATACCCTTGGCTTCACACCCCCAGATAAGGACTCCAGGAGGATTGATGCCATGGCAAAGAAACAGTACATGGCAGCATCCTTGGGACTTAGACAGGCTAATTATATGGCCTATACAGCTAGATATCAGAAATTTAGATGGGACACTGTAATGGCTTTAGCTGAACAGGTCCCTGGCCAGCTTGCCAAGGAGCTGGAGCAGGTGGCTGCGGATGGTATTGAGGCATCCAAGGTGCAATTCCTTGCTGCAGTGGACTCCAATGATGTTTCATCTAGAGTCATGGCTACATCTGTGGCCCTTCGTAGGATGGCTTGGCTCAGATGTACTAGCCTGTCTCAGGATACCCAGACTAAGGCCACGGATTTTCCTGTTGTGGGTAATTCTTTATTTGGGGAGCAAACAGAGAACAACATGAAGAAAATGGATGAGTACAGGACCACCTACAGGAGTGCTCAGGCCAAGGAAAGGCAAGCCACTCCTCAGAGGCAGCATCCCAGGGGCAGGGGCAGGCCTTTTCATAGGCCTTTCTACCAAGCCCAGGCCTCCTCTTCTGCTTATGCTCATGGGGGTTCTTTAGAGGGAGAGGCAGACGGGGTACAAGCAGGCCTGCTTCCACCCCTCAGCCTAAAGCCCCTGCCAAACAGGCACCCTGATGGGTTTGCCAGGGCCGATTCTCCACTACCTGTAGGGGGCAGGCTGGCTTACTTTGTCCAGGACTGGATGTCTTTAACATCAGACAAATGGGTCCTGGAAGTAGTGCAAAAAATTTCCAAAGATGAGAACCAGATCTTTCCACCTGCAAATCCTTCAGAGGCACTTGCCCTAGAGGCAGAGGTCTCTTCCCTCTTGGCTCTCAGAGCTATAGAAAGGGTTCCACCCCTACACAAAGAGAAAGGATTGTACTCCAGGTACTTCCTCACCCCCAAAAAGACAGGAGAATGGCGGCCCATCCTGGATCTCAGATATTTAAACAAGCACCTTTTAAAGCCAAAGTTCAAAATGGTGACTCTGGGAATAATTCTACCCTCTCTAAGGCCAGGGGACTGGCTAGTCTCCCTGGACCTCAAGGATGCCTATTTCTATATTCTCATCAGAAGCTCCCACAGAAAGTACCTCAGGTTCGAGCTGCCCTCAGGCCACTACCAATTCAGAGCAATGCCCTTCGGCCTAACTTCTGCTCCAAGGGTGTTCACAAAATGCCTGGCAGTAGTAGTTGCCTTCCTAAGGAGAAAAGGGATCTCCATATTTCCATACCTGGACGACTGGCTCATAGTTGCTTCCCTAAGAAGGCAAAGAATTGCCATCTTCCCATACCTGGACGACTGGCTCATAGTAGGCCAATCCCCAGAACAAGTCAAGTTACACCTACAGATAACTCAGCAACTGTTCACTTCTCTAGGTTTCCTGCTGAATCTTTCAAAGTCAGTTCTAGAGCCTGTACAGCTACTCACCTTCATAGGGGCAGAGCTGGATACAGTAAAAGCAAGAGCCTTCCTTCCCCTGAACAGGGCAAGGACAATTATTTCACTGGCCTCTTCATTCACCCCTCACGTGTCTCGGCCAGCAAGGCATTTACTGCAACTCCTAGGACATATGGCTGCCTCTACAGCAGTGGTGCAGGGAGCAAGATTTCAAATGAGGGACATTAAGTTCCACTTGAGAGCCTTTTGGTCTCAGAGAAGGGACCCTCTTACCAAACTAATTCCAGTGACTCAAACCCTGATCTAGGCGTTATAGTGGTGGCTGAATCAGGACAATCTAAGACAGGGAGTTCCTTTTGTCACTCAGTCTCATTCTCTAGTCCTTACTACAGATGCCTCCCTCTTGGGGTGGGGAGCACACTTGGGACCCCTGACCACCAAAGGGTCGTGGTCTCCTCAGGAATCTCTGCTTCACATCAACCTATTAGAACTCAAGGCAGTGTTTCTAGCACTTCAAGTTTTTTCCAAGTCTGTTCAGAACAAGGTAGTTCAGATCAGGACAGACAATACCACCACAATGTGGTATATCAACAAGCAAGGGGGCACTCGGTCTACGGCCATGTGCACAGAGACAATGAAGTTACGGTCTCTGACCTATTCCCTGAACACCTCTCTTACAGCAATACACCTCCCAGGCAAGGACAGTGCCGTGGCAGATGCTCTCAGCAGGATATCTCAGGGCCACCACGAATGGTCTTTGGATCCTCTGGTTTTGAAGGTGATCTTCTCCAGATGGGGCACTCCACAGATAGATCTTTTTGCAGCCCCAGACAATCACCAACTTCCCCTCTTCTGCCGCAGGCCCCCAGTGTTGGGCTCAGTCCCCCTGGATGCCCTAGTTCTCAATTGGGAAGGGAAGTTCCTTTATGCTTTTCCCCCCTTCCCTCTCCTGTTCAAGGTATTAGTCAAAATCAGGTCTCAACCCTGCAAGGTGATTCTGATTGCTCCAGACTGGGCCAGGCAGCCCTGGTACCCTCTCTTGTTGTCCTTAGCAGTCCACCTTCCCCTATCTCTTCCCAGGAATTACAACCTGCTAACATGTGCTCAGGGGAGGGTTTGGTATCCGAATCTCAAATCTCTCAATCTCAAGGCCTGGCTCTTGAAGAGTTAAAGTTTGCTGATTTACACCTCTTTCAAGGTGTTATGGATATTCTAAAGGCTTCTCGGAAGCCTTCCACCAGAAACACTTACAACTCCAAGTGGAAAAGATTTTCTATCTGGTGCTCTGGGAAACATATTTCCCCAGAGTCTGCTAGCCTGCCCACAGTCCTGGACTGTATGGTTCATCTTAATGCCTTGGGACTCAGACCAGCTACACCAAGAGTGCATCTGGCAGCTGTCTCTGCTTTCCTTTCAGCAGGTAAGCCTTCTTCCCTTTCAGCTCATCCTGTATTCTCTAAATTTTCCAAGGGATTGCTTCATACCAATCCTCCATTCAGGGACCCTGCCCCTGTTTGGGACCTTAATGTTTGCATTGCCCAGCTTATGCACCCCCCTTTTGAGCCTTTGTCCTCAGCAGAGCTTAAGTACTTGACTTGGAAAACTGTTTTCTTGGTGGCCATCACTTCTGTCAGGCACATAAGCGAGTTACAAGCCCTGTCAGTGGAGCCTGATTTTATCGCTTTCCATAGAGATAAGGTGGTCCTCAGGACTAACAGGAAGTTTTTACCTAAGGTGGTTTCAGACTTCCACCTTAACCAGTCTATGTCTCTTCCTGTTTTCTTCACTGATCATTCCTCCTCTGGGGAGAGGAGGCTGCACAGTTTGGATGTGAAAAGGGCCCTTAGCTACTACATAGAGTGTACCAAGGGTCACAGGGTTGACTCCCTCCAACTGTTCCTCACGTATGGTGAGGTTGGTAAGGGAAAACCTGCCACTAAGAGATCTATTGCCAGGTGGATTGTCTCTTGCATTCAATTTTGCTATGAAAAACTAGGCAGGACTCCACCCTCAGGCCTGAGGGCTCACTCTACCAGAGGTACAGCTGCTTCCCTGGCTGCTGCCAGGGATATTCCTATCTTAGAGATATGTCAAGCAGCTACCTGGAAAACAGTACACTCTTTTACCAAGCATTACTCTCTGGATGTCCAGGCTAGGAGTGATGCTTAGTTTGGCACAGCAGTGCTCCAGAGCCTATTTCCTAGGTAGGTTCTGTCCCTCCTCCATGGAGGTACTGCTTGGTAGTCTGCAATTTGTCAGAATACAGCAAGACTTCATGTTGTTTGAAGAAAAAATTACTCACCTTAGTAATGTTGTTTCTTCTAATGGAGTCTTGCTGTATTCT
The DNA here is from genome assembly GCA_016271365.2 of Neoceratodus forsteri. Classification (NCBI taxonomy): domain Eukaryota; kingdom Metazoa; phylum Chordata; order Ceratodontiformes; family Ceratodontidae; genus Neoceratodus; species Neoceratodus forsteri. The sequence goes on along the minus strand of CM028130.1, from coordinate 638,732,146 downwards.
GACCTCTCCCCCTGCCTCCCGCTCAGAACCTTTGTTTTGGGATGTGGGTGGGCAGTAGCAGTGTTGGCACTCAAGAGGTGCCCCACCCTTTATTTATCACCCCTTTACTTTGGGTGAGTGGGTGTTGTGTTTGTTTCATTTTTTGGGTTTCCTGACTTGAGTCTTTGTTTTGGGACCAAAAAATCTGTTTATTATGTTTAGTAGCCAGTTGGCTCGTGTAGGTTTACAGCTTCTACACAGGACACTTAATGAGTGTAGCTCGTAAAGGTCTGACAGTTTGAATTCAAACAGCAACAGACAGAGTCTCAGCCGAGCTCGAGCTCAACGTTCCATGCCTGGCATGGAAAGTTAACTCTTTCATCTCTGGAGCAGTTCGAAGGTTGGACCTCACTGCAGTTTGTCAGAATACAGCAAGACTCCATTAGAAGAAACAACATTACTAAGGTGAGTAATTTTTTCTTCTTTTCCCTCAAATCTGAATTTTCGGGGCACTGGGCTGTGTCAGCGCCGTTGGTGTTGGGGGGTCGTTTGGCGCTGATGCGCCTGTCGGCTCCGTACTCGGCCCCTTGTGTGTTTTCGGTGCCATTGAGATTCTCGGTGCTGTATGCCCTTTCGGCACTGTCTTCAGTGCCATGCGGCTTTTTGGGACTGTGTTCCTCTTTGATGCCGTCTGCTTTGTCAGCGATATGCGGCCATTCGGCACCGTGTTCTCCATCGGTACCGAGGCTGGGCTTCTCGTCTGCCAATCTTCAGAGCTTCTCCTCTCCAAATTCTTTTCCTTCCTCTTTTCCTGCTGATTTTCATTCATTTCCTGTCCATACAGTCCACCCTGGACTGTCAGGAGATGATATTGAGCCTGACCCAGATCTTAGACTTGGTGATGATGTGGAAGGAGCAGGACCTAATCCTGTTACAGAGCCTGTGGTCGAGAACCTGTCTTTTAAGTCTCTGTTGAGAAATTTGAATTCCACTCTTTTTCTCCAGACTATGGACATCGATCCTGGGAAGCTTTTAAGAATCCAGTACCTTCATGTTCCGGACATCCCTATGGATTTAACTCCTCCGGTACAACACTCCTTTGAGACGCTGTCTCAAATGGTACGGAATAATCCTGCTCTCATTCCTTCTATGGCTAAGTCCATAAATAGGAAGTATGCTGCTCCCAAGGATCGACCTATTTTGTCCTCCCAAGCCTTTGCGGATCCTATTGTAGTCTTGGCAGAGAATGATAGGGTCATCCTTCCTCAGACTACTACAGCTCGACCACTACAGCTCGACCTATAAACAAAGAATCTCATAAGACAGATACTTCAGCTAAGAGAGTCTTTGCTGCATCCATCCTGGGTATGCGTATCGCCAGCTACCAGGGCTATTTCTCTCAATATGAGTATATTCTTTGGCATTCGCTCAAACAAATGGTTGAACTCTACTGGACTTGGATGCTAATTCAGAGCTTCTTCAAGCCATAACCAGGGGTATCAAGTCCAACAACCAGCAGGTTAAAGCAGCTATGGACACCTTCAATACAGCCTCATGAGCGGTGGCGGCGGGCATTTGTACCCGCCGCCATTCCTGGCTGCGCACTTCAGGTTTCACGATTGATGCCCAGCAACAGGTCATGGTGTTTATTTATTTATTTAGTTTTTGTTGACCAGGTAAGTGCACTAGACAAATCCTGCCTATTTTCAGGCACGACCGGGGATACAGATGAATTCAACTGACCTTGAACCAGATTAAGCTGTTGGTGGTATTTTTTAGTGAATGGGGAAATTTGGCCAGGACACCGGGGAAATTCCCCTACTCTTTTCAGTAAGTGCCATGGGATCTTTAACATCCACCTGAACTCCTGAACTACCACCAATCCAGGCAGGTGGGACCTCAGTTTAACGTCTCATCCGAAAGACAGACTGACTTCCCAGTGTTGCCCTTCGAAGGTGTGTATCTCTTCAGCCCTCAAGTAGAACAGGCTCTAGAGGCCACACAAAAGACTAGGTCAGCCATTAAATTGGCTTGACCTCCTCCCGCCCTCTCTCAAGGGGGAGTTAACAAAAGCCAGTTTCATATCCATCAGTCCTTTCTAGGCAAAGGCGGGGGGGGGGTTCAATAAAAACTAAGCCTCAAAAGAAAATGCAACAGAAAGCGCAAGGACCCAAAGTGCCCTTGTGCCGTCTTCTGAATTGTTGGCCCAAGTCTCACCTCAGCTGCCCGAGGGGTACTCTTCCTCAGTGGTGGGAGGTCGTCTGACTCAATTCTACAATCGGTGAAAGTCCATAACATCGGACAAATGGGTCCTCTGGATAATCCGCGAGGGGTATTCCCTCAATCTTTTAGAGACCCCCTCCAGATCATCCTTCCAAACGACAGCCCATGCCGTCAGTACTTCATTCAAAACTTCTCGCCTCAGAGATACAAGGCCTTCTGAACAACAGGGCAGTGGAAGTAGTCCCGCTGGATCAACAGGATTCTACTCCCATTACTTTCTGGTTCCAAAGAAAACCGGGGACATACACCCCATTTTGGACCTCAGAAAATTAAACAAATTTCTTCCAAAAGAGAAATTCAAAATGATATCGCTAGGTACCCTGTTACCTTTGCTTCATCAACATGACTAGTTAGCCTCCCTGGACATGCAGGATGCTTACCAGCATATTCCTATTCACTCGAGGCATCACAAATACCTGAGGTTTGTGGCTTTGGGCCAGCATTATCAGTTCAGAGTCCTGCACTTTGGGCTGTCCTCGGTGCCGCAAGTTTTTACAAAGTGTTGTGCAATACTGGCAGCGCATCTCAGAAAAATCAGAATACAAGTGGTCCCATACCTGGACGACTGGCTTCTAGCAAGCCCTTCCAGGCTGGGAACCCTCGACGCCATTGCCACTGCCTCAGACTTTCTCACATCCATGGGAGTCCTGCTAAATCTCAAGAAATCACAGCTGCAGCCCTCCCAGAGTCTCCTTTTCATAGGAACTCTTCTGGACACCTCCTGTGTGAAAGCTTTTTTACCAGAGGACAGAAGGACCGATATTCTGCAGATGGCCTGATACATCAGAGAGAACACCTCAGTAAGAGCTACCTCGATGCAGCAGATGCTAGGTCTCATGGCATCCTCGGTGTTCACTGTACCCCTAGCACGCCTGCACATGAGAACCTCTCAATGGATGCTCATTACTCAGAGGTCTCCTACCACTCACCCTCAGTCCTTTCTCATCAAGATGACAGAACCTCTGAAGAAGTCACTCATCTGGTGGTTGCAAGAGGACAACCTTCTGAAAGGGTATCCCTTTGCTCTTCTTGAACATCAGATTTCCATTACCACGGATGCGTCCCTGATGGGGTGGGGAGCTCACTGTCAGACTCTCCACACTCAAGGTACGTGGACTCAGGAAGAGTCCCAGCTTCACATAAATGTCCTAGAAATAAGGGTTGTCCTTTATGCAGTCCGGGCTTTGAAGGACATTCTCTGTCATAAGAACATTCTCCTTCAAATGGACAACAAAGCAGTGATGTATTACATCAACAAGCAGAGCTGTGCTCACTCTTACCCCCTTATGCAGGGAAGCGATGAGAGTGTGGGAATGGTGCTTGGAGCACAAGGCTCTAATTCAGGTGGTCTACCTGCTGGGAGTGCAGAGCGAATTGGCAGACCGTCTCAGCAGAACAGAGACAGATCCTCACGAATGGTCTCATGACTCAACTGTAGTTCAATCACTATTCACAGAGTGGGGAACTCCAGACCTGGACCTTTTTGCATTCCCACTCAATACAAAACTACCTCTCTTCTGCTCCAGAAATCCAGGACCTGGCATTTTCTGTCTGGATATGTTCAGGCTGCTGTGGACAAAACCATTTCTATACACCTTTCCGCCTCTTCCTCTAATTCAGAGGGTATTTCTCAAGTTCGAGTCCCGGGGGACAAAATGATCCTCATTGCTTCCTTCTGGCCTTGACAAATATGGTTTCTGTTACTCAACAGTATGTCGGTAACCCCTCCAAAAGCGCTCCCCCTTCAAACGAACCTCCTGACTCAGGGGCCTGTGGTCCATCCCAATCTGAGATCGCTTCACCTTGATACTTGGCTCCTGAAGAGAGAGAAGTGAACAGGTTCAAAGTCTTTTGCAGAGTTTCAGATATTCTCCTGACTGCGCGCAAGCCAGCCACTAGGAAAACTTACACAGTCAAATGGAAGCGTTTTTTGCTCTGGTATGCAAAATCCTCTTTGAATCCTTTTTCCTGCCCACTAAATAAAGTTCTAGACTACCTTTTAGACCTCTCAAATTCAGGTCTGCAATACTCTACAGTCAAAGTTCACCTTTTTGCCATTTCAGCTGTTTATGAGCCAGTACTTTTGTTTTCACTGGCTCAGTTACCTGTGGTTAAGAGTTTTCTGAAGGGTATTCTGCATACCAGACCTCCTGTCAGATGTCCAGTCGCAGCATGGGACATTAATCTTGTGCTAGACATGCTCACTCAAAAACCTTTCGAGCCTCTAGCTACCTGTGAGTTGAAATTTCTCATTTGGAAAACGGCCTTCCTGGTGGCCATTTCCTCGGCCCGCAGGGTCTCTGAGATACATGCCTTGGTCACAGACCCTCCGTATACTATGTTTCATAAAGACAAAGTAGTTCTTAGGACCCATCCTAAGTTTTTCCCTAAGGTTGTTTCAGAATTCCATCTAAACCAACATTTGGTCCTTCCTACTTACTTTGCAAACTTCCAAACTGAAGGAGAGCATTCTCTTCATTCCTTGGATGTCAAAAGAGCTTTGCATTTCTATTTCAATAGAACAAAAGATTTTCGCAAAGCTCAACAACTGTTTATTTCCTTCAGCGAGACCCGGCTGAGTAAACCTGTTGCTATCAGATGTATTTCAGCATGGCTGGCAGCATGCCTTCACCACTGTTATTCCATGGCGCAGGTTAAGCTGGAAGGTAGAGTGTACGCTCACGCTACTAGAACGGTTGTGGCATCCCTGGCGGAAATCCGCAACATGCCCATTGCAGATATTTGCAATGCGGCTACCTGGAGCTCAGTGCATACTTTTGTCAAACACTATGCCCTGGATGTCCATATCAGACAACATGTTTCATTTGGCAGAACCATCCTTAATGGACTTCTGTCCTAAATTTGTGAGCTCTTGTCTCTCCTGCCACCCTCTCGGGGGATTATTAGCTTGGTACTCTCCCATTAGTGTGAATGAGTGGTGGAGACTTTATGTCCAGGAAGATATGGAAATTATGTACCTACCGTAATTCTTGATCTTCTTGGATGAAGTCTCCACCACTCATTCACATGCCCACCCACCATTCTCCAAGCTCACCTCTGTTATTGGTCTTCACTCCCTCAATCTTTAGGCTCTGAAGACTTCTTTCTTGACCCTTCTTATACGGGTCTTCTGGACTATCATATGTCCATGTTTTGGTTAGGCTATCCTTCTAGGTTAATTATGCCGCACCTCCTTGGAAAAAAGATACTGAGGCGGTTGGAGGGTCGATGCCAAGATAGTCACTGCCACACAAGTAGAGGCTCACAGCGCCGCTTCTCGTGGCTCCATCTCTGGTCCTGCCCTCCTGCAAAAATTTTGCTCCTGCTGGGTCCTAGCACCTCCAGCGTAGATCCCATTAGTGTGAATAAGTGGTGGAGACTTTGTCTAAGAAGATCAAGAATTATGGTAGGTACGTAATTTCCATTTTTGCTTTTGAAATGTATATAGTTATACTGTTGAAATGATTGCAAAAAGCTGTTTGGAACTCAAGGGATTAACCTGTTTGCAAACTCTCTGAGAAGCTGTAAGCAAGAAGTCAGTTCTGGGTCACAGTGTTCTGCTGCACCTACTGAAACTGACAAGAACATTGGAAACTTACAAGAACACTATGTGAGAAGCGTGCTATTTTCTTAACGAGCTCCTGCACAGACTTATAAAAAGGAGCTGTAATGTTTGGCAAAAGAGAGAGACAGAGACTGAAAGACTGAAATTGGAAATTGAGAAGAAAAACTTAGAAGGACTCTGTTCTGTTTCTACTGCCATTGTAAATAGTTATTCTAAACAATTGTGTTTTTTTTATTTTACTGTTATTAATAATAAAACTCTTGTTGAGAATATTACAACTGCTTCTGTTTTTTCTATGTTTGCTGACCTGTGCCTCGATAACAGTGCCATAAGACATAAGTGGCAATTTCATATCAGATAACAATTTCATAGGTTAAAAGATGGAGTCAAGCAAAAAGTTGTAAAAGGTTGAGGGTGTATATGCCCTACAGGATGTTTCACTGATAGTTGCAATATGAAAAATTTACCCTGGGCACTATACAGTCTAACTACCAAACAAAAACAACTCCACCTAACTAGTGTGCTCTCAATGCTTACGGTAGGAACAACAGACTAATACCACTAACACTAAAGTGAGTGTGTAAAAAAAGTGGTTTATTACTTACATACTGGCAGTTCTTACAGGCATGTCATCCAGAACTTGTGCAAACGTTGCAGAGTTGTGCACAGACAAACAGCTGGGAGAACCTTGAGGGAAAAGTCGCCTCAAACCTGACCAGTTTCGCATAACTAGTGCCTCATCAGGGAGATGATGAGGCGCTGGTTGTGCAAAACCAGTCGGGGATGAGGCAGCTTTTCACCTGGTTCTTCCAGTCATTTGTATTTGTACAGCTTTGCACCATTTGCATGAGTTTTGGATTACACGCCTGTAAGAATTGCCAGTACGCTAATACAGTATGTGAATAATAAACTTTTTTTACATACTGACTTTAGGAGTCCTGCTATCAGTCTTTCTGTAGCGCCCCACATTGTCAATGGGTAATCAAAACAGCTGGGTGTAGTGCATCCCTACCAGGGGCATGGCACATCCCAAGCTTTAGAATGTTGGGCACATAAGGATTCTGTGTGGCAGCAACTCCCCAGTTCAGCTGTGACATTCAAAGGGGACAATGTTACTTTTCTCTTCTCTCAAGAATTTCAAGTTTCAAGATTTCAAGACTTCATTTGGGGCTGCAGTTCTGCTCTGCAGGTGTGGTTTGCCTGTTTCAGGGAGCACTCCTGAGTTTAAATAATGCCAGTTAAGCTGCGGCTTTGAAATTAAATAACCTGCCCTTTTTCTTATTCCCCATATGGATTGGGGGCCACTTCTGCCTTGCTAAAGTATTTTAATAGTCTCCATTAAAATAACAAAGAAAAGAAAGAAAAAGGTGCTACATGTGGGTACAAATGTATTTATTGGGAGTGTAGGGCCTCGGGGGGGGATCACTCGACTTTGGCATCGGCTCCCTTTGCCCCCCCCAACAAGCTTGAGGTTTTGTGTTTGGCAGTGTTTTACAGCCACTGTATTTTGTGATTTTGCTGTAATTCTGAGGTGTTTTGGTGATTTTCCACCTCAACCTCCATTTTTTCCATTTGCACAGCTGCCATTAGGGCTGGACGTGTGCTTCTTCATCAGTTGGGCTTCCCGCGAGTGTCTAGAGCTTGCACCCATGGTGCACATGTGAGCATAGCACTAAATGCATTTGCGTAGCACTATTGCTATTGAACCGTATTACGCAACTGCACGCACGCTAATGCTCCCACGCACCAGGCAGGCTCGCGCATGCTCAGTTTAGTGTTTTTTGAGTGCATTGGTTCAATCTTATTAATTTTTATTTATTTATTGAATTCTCGGATTACAACCTTTGAGCTACAAGCTCATTTACAAAGGTTCCATGTCAGGAAGAAAATGTGAACGTACAATAGTAAAACACAGAGTTTCAATGAACATTAAGCAAATGTCAATACTAATATGACTGACAGAGTACATGGGATAGGGTTTGTGCCTTTGCACACAGGTAAAGTCAGAGCTGCAGCAGTAATTAGCACGAGAGAGTGGGGGGAGGCAGGGAAGTTCAAGAGTGAAGGGAGGGAACTGAGGAGGCGTTTAGCTTGCGGGAACCACTGGCTAGGTGTCGCCTTGTCAGGAAGGGTTGGGGAAGTGGAAGGACAGGGGATTAGGAAATAGGTAGGGGTGAGGACCCTGGGGAATAGAGGGGGGTGGGACTGGGGCAGAGGGGGATGGGTTTGTGGAGGAGGGTAGGAGGGGAAGTAGCAGGTTGGGTGATTGCATAAGTGCGCATTGGTGGGGTAGTCAGAATTTTTTACCAGGTGGGTTGATTAGGTAGGGTAGATGCATTGCCCTTGGCTGGACAGGAGGGATCTAAGTGCAGATTTGAACAAGCTGAGTTTGCTAATAGTGGCTAGTTCTGGTGGGAGTGAGGTAAGTCATAGCGGGGCCCGATGTTTGAAGGATCGCTGACCTTGGGTGGTGCACTGGTAGGGGATCTTGATGGAGATCTTATTGGATGTCCTTGTAATCCTTGTCGGTGCGACCTGGTGCATGAGGGAGCTGGGCCCTGGAGGCAGTAGGCCCACAGTTGCTTTTTTGGCAAGGAGACAGGTTTGATAGTGGGCCCTGTCATTCAGATTTAGCCAACTGGTTTGCTGGTAGAGGTGGCAGGTATGGGTCAGGTGTGGGGCTCCAAGTGCAAGTCTGCAAGCTTTGTTCAGCGTGGTGGCGAGTCACCTGAGGGAGTTGTCAGAGGCTGCACTGTAGATAGCTAGGCCATAATCAATAGTTGAGAAGACTGAGCTGGTTATGGCAAGCTGGAGGGCTTTATTAGAGAGGCAGCTTCGGTGCTTATATAGCAGGTTTGAGCTTCCTGTTAGCTGTAGTGGCCACATAATCAATATGTGTGGCGAATGAGAGGGAGCTGTCTAGGGTGAGTCCCAGGTATTTGAATTTGGGGACCATTTTGATGGTAATCTTTTGTAAGTTCTGGATGTTCAGGGTTGGAGCCCTGCAGCGGCTGTGCGCAGGGGCAAAGAGCATGGACTTGGTCTTTTTGTGGTTGACTAGGAGTTTAGCTTTGTTAAACTAGTCTTCTACATTGTAAAAGTCCTGTTGAAGACACTGCTGCGGTGCGATAGGGTCAGAATGACTGGAGTAGATCACTGCATCATCAGCGTAGAGAAGGATTTTTTGTTGATAGGCTAGTGGTAGGTTGTTTAGAAAGAGGCTAAAGAGGAGGTGGCCCAGGATGGATCCTTGGGGGACTCCGATGGACACTTGTAGGGGGTCAGAAAGTACATTACATATTTTTACCTGCTGTACACGTCCAGAGAGGTAGCTCCGGAGCCAGCACAGTGAGTCAAAGGAGAGCCCAGTTACCTCTAATTGGGCCACGAGGAGGTCATGGTTGACCGCGTCAAAGGCCTTGGTGAGGTCGATAAAGGTTGCCCCCACCAAGTGCCTCTGGTCAAAGGTGCTGTGAATGTAACCCATGAACTCGAGAAGCGCTGTGGTAGTGCTGTGGTGTTGATGGAAGCCATGCTACTGCTGGCATTGTAGCTGGTATTTGTTAAGGTGTTCCACCAGCTGATCATAGACTATACACTCACGAGCTTTTGAGATCGGTGGGAGGATTGAAACTGAGTGGTAGTTGGCATGGTCAGTTTTACTGCCTGCTTTGTGAACTGGGGTTATGATTGCGGCTTTCCAGAGTTTTGGGAAGGTACCTGTGGTGAGGGACAGATTTACGATACAGGTCAGTGGGGTTAGCAGTTCGTCAAGGGTAAGAGAGATTAGTTTTAGGTTGAGGCCCTCGGAGCTGTGCCTGGACTTCCCAAGGACTTTAGAGAGATATTTTTTTACCTCATCTTTAGATAGTACTCTGAGGTAGAGTGGGTGGGGCATGGAATGTTGGGGGGGAACTTTAGGGGCTTGGCTGGTTGGTGCCGGCTTGGTCTTGGAAACTTGGGGGGAGCACTGTACTGAGGTCAGTAAAGGCTTTGTTGAAGAAATCTGCGATGGATTTTGGGTCTTGTGTAAGGGATCCATTGTGGCGCAGCATTGTGGGTGCTGCGGTATCCTGTTTCCCAACAATTGCATTAATGTTATCCCAGAAACAACGGCCGTCCCCCCCCCCAGGTGGAGTTAAGCTCGAGTCTGTGGAAACTAGCTTTAGACTGATGGGTTACGATGCTGCATTTATTCCATGCAGCCTTGTAGTTTTGCATATGCTGGTCAGAGAGAGTATTTTTGTACTTATACCATAGGCGGTTCCTGGAGCTCATCAGGGCAAGGAGGTGAGGGGTTATCCATGTTTTCTGTGAATCACTGATTTTCCTTTTTGATATGGGGGCAAATGTATCATAAGCAGCATTGAAAAATAGCTATAAATTTACTCAGAGCTGTGTCAACGTCTTTGGCATTTAGGACAGGTGCCCAGCTCAGTTGCAGAAGGTGTTTCTTAAAGAGCCCTAACATGCCCTTTTTTGTATGTGGGATATTATCACTTTGGCGAGCGGTTTAGGGACCTTGTTGGACCAGGCGAAGATGATGGGTGAATGGTCACTTAGAGAGTCTGGGAGCACTTTTAGGTCAGAGATATGTTCTGGGTGGTTAGTTAGTACCCAGTCTAACAAGGTAATGATGACTGATCTGTAGTTTGTTCGGGTGGGTTGGTCCACTAGCTGAAGGAAGTTGATTGAGGAGACTGCATCTTTCAAACAACATGAAGTCTTGCTATATTATGACATATGCAGTATAACCCCAGGTTAGAACTGCTCCGGAGGTGAAAGAGTTAACTTTCCATGCAGGGCATGGAATCTTGAGCGTGAGCTCGGTTGAACACTCTGTCTGTTGAAGCTCAAACTTAAACTGTCAGATTCTTTACTCCGCCTCACTGAACAGTCGCTCCGGAGATTCCTCCTGCTGCTGGGTTCGTTTGTCGGTTTTAAAGTTTAATTCTCGGTTTATTTTACCGAAATTTAACCGCAATCATCGGTTCAAGCTCTGTCTTTGGTATTGTAAGTAATAGGCTTATTTATTATTTTTTTCTTCTGTGTGGAACTTGTAAACGTCTTTTTCGGTTCGGTTTGAACCGATCAGATGGATTTTAAAATTACCTTCTAGTCCTTTAGAGTGCGGTTCCCGGTTCTTATCGGTTCTAAAAAAACTGGATTTTATTACGTTTTTTTTCCACGACCCGTGACACGGTTGGGAACCTATAAGAGAGTCTTGTTTGGTGGATTGCCATTAACGGGCAAGTTTTGGTTAGGCTGGCACTATGTCTGAGAAACCCAAAAGAAACCGGACCCACTGGGTTTCAGCACTGTGGCCTCTGTGGGAAGCCTTTGCTAAGGCTGACCACACCTGAACTATGTATATTGTCTGGGTTTTGACCACCTCAATGCAGACTGCTAGATTTGTAGAATTTCCTGCTGCCACCGTGGAAAAAAGAGTTGGTAGGCTCAGGGAAAGGAGGCCAAAAGTCCGCTGGCCGGATGGCCAGCCGGTTCGGTTCCAACCGAACCTGAGAGTGCCCTCTGACCAGGGCAATACTTCCTTGGGCAAGCGAAGAGCCAGCTCTGAGGGCCGGTTCCAACTAAAAGGACTAGAAGGTCAGCTAGTTTGGCGTGAGAAATAGCCAAAGCTATTCAAATTGTCCAGTCTCTTTCCCCAGTTCTGTCCGAACCGGCACCATTAAGGAAGTGCCCGGTCGGACGGTCACGTTCAAGATTATGATTTTGAGGATTTTTATGGGCGGAGGGGAGGAGAGTGCGAGGAGAGTGAGTGTGATTTTGAAAGTCTGGATGTGCCCATTGAACCGGACATCTCTCCAGACAGACCCTCAGGAGTGTCCTCCCAGGCTATCTGAGTCCCTTCTCATTTTTGTTTTACAAGAAAGTTGCTGAGACTCTGCAACTCCCTGTTGAGGAAGCTGTTGATGATCTAGCAGAGCCTGATTTTGTAGAAATGATGGATATTCCAGAGTCTAGGAGACTGTCTATTCCCTTGCATAAAACTTTTAGGAAACAGACAGTAAAAATTCTGAAAATTCCTCATTCTATCCTCCCTGTGGATAAAAGGATGGACAAGAGATATGCTTTATCAGGCTCTGATACGGAGTTCCTATCCCAGCAGTGCAGCCATGTGGGGGTAGTGCAGGCTGCTGCCTGTGACAAGGCTAATATTCCTCTAGCCTCTCACCCTCCTGAAAAGGATTCGGGAGGATGGATGCCATGGCAAAAAAGCAGTACATGGCAGCATCTTTAGGACTCAGACAGGCAAATTATATAGCTTACGCGGCTAGGTACCAGAAATCCAGGTGGGATACTGTCCTGGCCCTAGCAAAACAGGCCCCTGACCAGCTTGCCAGGGAGCTGGAGCAGGTGGCTGCGGATGGTATTGAGGCATCCAAGGTGCAATTTCATGCTGCAGTAGACTCTAATGATGTTTCATCAAGGATCATGGCTACATCTGTCTCTCTTCGCAGAATGGCCTGGCTCAGATGTACTGCCCTGTCACAGGATACCCAGTCTAAGGCTATGGATTTTCCTGTTGTGGGAAATTCTATGTTTGGGGAGCAGACAGAGAATTATATGAAGAAAATGGATGAGTATAGGACCACCTATAGGAGTGCACAGGCCAAAGAAAGTCAAGTTACTCCTCAAAGGCAGCATGTCAGGGGCAGGGGCAGGCCTTTTCATAGGCCGTTTTACCAACCAGGCCTCTCTTCTGCTTATGCCCAGAGGGTTCTTTAGAGGAAGGGGCAGAAGGGGTTCTAGTAAGCCTGCTTCTACCCCTCAACCCAAAGCCCTGCAAACAGGCTCCCTGATGGGGTGGCCAGGGCCGATTCTCCACTACCGGTAGGGGCAGGCTGGCTTGCTTTGTCCAGGACTGGAAGTCTTTAACATCAGACAAGTGGGTCCTGGAAGTAGTAAGCCAGGGACTGGTTCTCAGCTTCAAAAATTTCCGAAGATGAGGCCAGATCTTTCCACCTGCAAACCCCTCAGAGGCACTTGCCCTGAAGCAGAAGTTTCTTCCTGCTGGCTCTCAGAGCCATGGAAAGGGTTCCACCCATACACCAGGGCAAAGGGTTGTACTCCAGGTACTTCCTTACCCAAAAAAAGACAGGAGAATGGCGGCCCATCCTGGATCTCAGGTATCTAAACAAGCACCTTTTAAAACCAAAGTTCAAAATGGTGACCCTGGGGATTACTTTACCCTCTCTAAGGCCAGGGGACTGGCTAGCCTCTCTGGACCTCAAGGATGCCTACTTCCATGTTCTCATCAAAAGCTCCCATTGAAAGTACCTCAGATTCGAACTGCCCTCAGGCCATTACCAGTTCAGAGCAATGCCCTTCGGCCTCACCTCTGCCCCAAGGGTGTTCACAAAATGCCTGGCAGGAGCAGTTGCTCATTTAAGAAGGCAAAAGATTGCCATCTTTCCTTATCTAGATGACTGGCTCATTGTAGGCCAGTCTCCAGAATAGGTCAAACTACACTTACAAGTAACCCAGCAACTGCTTACATCTCTAGGTTTCCTTCTCAATCTTCCAAAGTCAGTTCTGGAGCCTGTCCAGCTTCTCACCTTCATAGGCACAGAACTGAACACAAAAGAAGCCAGAGCCTTCCTTCCTCTGGAAAGAGCAAGGACCCTGGTGTCTCTGGCCTCCTCTTTCACCCTGCAGGTCTCTCGACCAGCAAGGCATTTTCTACAGCTCCTGGGGCACATGGCTGCTTCTACAGCAGTGGTGCAGGGAGCGAGATTTCAGATGAGGGACATTCAGTTCCATTTGAGAGGCTTTTGGTCTCAAAGGACAGATCCCCTAACCAAATTGATTCCAGTGACTCGAACCCTGATCCAGGCCCTTCAGTGGTGGCAGGATCAGGGCAATCTGAGACAGGGGGTTCCCTTCACTCCGCAGTCTCATTCCTTGACCCTTACTACAGATGCATCCCTCTTGGGGTGGGGAGCTCACATGGGCGACCTTTCCATTCAGGGGCTGTGGTCCCCTCAGGAATCTCTGCTCCACATCAATTTGCTGGAACTCAGAGCAGTTTTTCTAGCACTCCAGGTTTTTTTTTTCCACATCTGTCCAGAACAAGGTGGTTCAGGTCAGAACAGACAATACCACTACAATGTGGAACATCAACAAGCAAGGGGGCACTTGGTCTACGGCCTTGTGCACCGAAGCAATGAAGTTGTGGTCTCTGGCTTATTCTCTGAACGCCTCCCTTTCGGCAGTTCACCTCCCAGGCAAGGACAATGTCCCAGCGGATGCTCTCAGCAGGATTTCCCAGGGCCATCTCGAATGGGCACTGGATCCCCTAGTACTGGAGGTAGTATTTGCCAGATGGGGCACCCAGCAAATAGGTCTCTTTGCAGCCCCAGACAATCACCAACTTCCCCTTTTTTGTTGTAGGCCCCCAGTGTTGGGCTCAGTCCCTCTGGATGCCTTCCTCCTCAGTTGGGAAGGGAAGATTCTCTATGCTTTTCCCCCTTCCCCCTTCTTTTAAAAGTGCTAGTCAGAATCAGATCTCAATCCTGCAAGATGATCCTGATTGCTCCAGATTGGGCCAGGCAGCCTGGTACCCACCCTCATGTCCTTAGAGTCCACCCTCCCTATGTCTTCCCAGGAATCACAACCTGTTAACCTGTGCCCAGGGAGAGTTTGGTATCGAACCTCAAATCTCTCAATCTCAAGGCTTGGCTCTTGAAGAGTTAGAGTTTGCTGACCTACACCTTTCTCAAGGTGTATTGGATATTTTGAAGGCCTCTAGGAAGCCTTCCACCAGGGCAACCTATAATTCAAAATGGAAGAGATTTTCCATATGGTGTGCTGGTAAATATATTTCCCAGAATCTGCTGGCGTGCTTACAGTCCTGGATTATTTGGTGCATTTGAATTCCTTGGGGCTGAGACCAGCTACCCTAAAAGTGCACTTGGCAGCTGTGTCTGTCTTCTTATCAACAGGTAAGCCCCTCTTCTCTATCAGCTCACCCTGTGTTCTCTAAGTTTTTTAAAGGGTTGCTTCACACCAACCCGTTCAGGGACCCTGCCCCTGCTTGGGATCTTAATATTTGCATCGCTCAGCTTATGCAACCCCCTTTTGAGCCATTGTCTTCAGCAGAGCTTAAGTACTTGACTTGGAAAACTGTGTTTCTGGTAGCCATCACCTCTGCCAGGCGCATAAGTGAGCTACAAGCCTTGTCAGTGGAGCCTGATTTTATCTCCTTTCATAGAGATAAGGTGGTCCTCAGGACTAACCGGAAGTTTTGCCCAAGGTGGTTTCAGACTTTCACCTTAATCAATCCATGTCTCTTCCTGTGTACTTCACTGACCATTCCTCCTCTGGTGAGAGGAGATTGCACAGTTTAGATGTCAAAAGAGCCCCTTAGTTACTATATATAGAGCGTACCAAGGGTGACAGGTTCCAATCCTCCAATTATTCCTCACTTATGGTAGGGTTGGTAAAGAAAACCTGCCACTAAAAGATCCATTGCCAGGTGGATTGTCTCTTGTATCCAATTCTGTTATGAAAAACTGGGTAAGGTTCTCCCTCAGGCCTGAGGGCTCACTCTACAGAGGTACAGCTCGTCTCTGGCTGCTGCCAGGGACATTCTATCCTAGAGATATGTCAAGCAGCTACCTGGAAAACAGTTCACACTTTTACTAGCATTACTCCTTGGACATCCAGGCTAGGAGTGATGCTCGATTTCACAGCTGTGCTTCAGAGCCCTATTTCCCAAGTAGGTTCTGTCCTCCTCCATGGAGGTACTGCTGTGTAGTCTGCATATGTCATAATATAGGAAGACTTCATGTTGTTTGAAGAAAAATTACTCACCTTAGTAATGTTATTTCTTCTAATGGAGTCTTGCTATATTATGACCTCCCCAGCCTGCCCTCTCAGAACCTCTATTTTGGGATGTGGGTGGGCAGTGCAATGTTGGCACTTCATTGATGCCCACTTTATTTTCACCCTTCTAGGGTGCTTAGGTGTTATGCTTAATTTTTCTTTCTTGAATCCCCCGACTTGAGTCTTTGTTTTGGGATCAAGAACAAAAAGGTGTTTTTGTAGTTAGTAGCCAGTGGCTAGTGTGGGTTTATGGCTTCCACACAGAACCTTAGTGAGTTTTTGCTCGTAAAGATCTGACAGTTTAAGTTTGCGCTTCAACAGACAGAGTGTTCAACCGAGCTCACGCTCAAGATTCCATGCCCTGCGTGGAGAGTTAACTCTTTCAGCTCTGGAGCAGTTCTAACCTGGGGTTATACTGCTTATGTCATAATATAGCAAGACTCCATTAGAAGAAACAACATTACAAAGGTGAGTAATTTTTTCTTATAAGTGGCAGAGTCCTGGGACAACCAGTTGATGTTGAAATCACCCAGCACTATGACTTCACTGCTAGAGAGGATGTCGGCTAGATGCTCTTGCAGTACTCTAAAGCCCACAGCTACTTCCCTAGGGGATAAGTAGGCTGAGACGAGAGTAAGGCCCTTGCCCTGGGTGTCCAGGGTTAAGCGCACAGAGAGTATCTGAACATTTTTTCCTATTCTTAAATGTGGGAGAGCTATCCCCTGCAGGTAATCTTTTATATAGATTATGCAGTCGCCATTCCCACTTTCCTAGCTGAGCATGGTAGAAGGGGGTGTACCAGTAGAGTTGGACTTGGCAGTCCTTGGTCCTGGATGTAAGCCATGTTTCAGTTAAGGCCAGGATGTCCGGGTTGTGTTGCACTACCCAGGCTTGCAACAGGTCAAATTCTGGCAGCAGACAACAGATATTAAGGGATGCTATGGTGATCAGTCAACTTTTCCTGGTTTGCCCTGTGGCATTGTAACTGGGGCCAGGGTTAGGATGAATATTGCCCGAGAGCATTAAGAGTAGCCAGGCTACTCTGATCACAAGGAATTTGAGTTGCTTGACTGAGCGAGATGGAAGGCATTGGGACCGGGGTTGAGTACTAGTGTTGTAAGCAAAAAGGCTTGTTAGTGTAGTAGGTGGTGGGATAGGGTAGTGGTGGTCAGCGGTTAGTGGACACAGTGACACTGACATCAGGGATGCTTCGGTCATTGGGATACCAGGCCTCGATATGGAGTTTGAGATCCCATCCCTGTATATAGGAAGTGGTCCCAGAGCTGTATTACAGCAGGCATGCAGCAATGCTGTAGGAAGTAGTAGACAGGCCATGAGAGATGTTATCAGCCAGACTGCATGTGATGGCATTGCTGGTTTTTCAGTGTTGGGCATTGCTGGTTGGTGTGGGTGCACTATGGGAGTCTGAATGCGGTTCAGATAGTGGGAGTTTTTTTGTCTTGGTGCGCCCTTAACAGCACACTGGGTTGAATGGGATGCATGTACTTTATGGGTTAGTTTGGGATTGGATCCTGGGCAATGCCCATTCTCCAAAGATAATAATGTACGTTCCTGGGGCTGCTGGGTGCAGGGCCAACCTTTTCTGTATATGATCTGTAGGTGGTGCACCTGGTGAGATAGGGTACCATTTGACTTTAAGGGGCAGTGCCTGCTTTTGGTGATTACTCAGATGGGCAGGGATGCAGTGACAGGAATGGTAGGGAACTGAGTGGGAGAAGTAAAAGCATACTTAAAGAAGGTCTGGGAGGGGGTGGAAGGGTGGGAGAAAAATACTGCAGTGCTTTACCGGCAGAGAGAGCAAGCTGTGGTGCCAAAGTCCTATTCAAAAGTCAATACAAAAGGCGCTCCAGTTGGTCGCAACACTGAAAGGAGGCCATCCAATCAGGATTCACCTGAAAGTTACCGTACCGATCAGAAGCATCTGCTCCGTTAGACTAGCTGGCGGCAGTACGTGGGGTATGGATCCGAGTAGGAGAATCACAGGGGCAGCCGGAAAAACTGGAGAGTGGTCTGACAGCAGCCATGGATTCAGCCGGTGAAACCGCCTTTTGGCTGTGATGTGCCGCTTCAGGCGTGGGACCCTGGGGTAGGGATCCAAGGAGTAGAACCACAGGGGCGGCTGGAGAAACTGGAGAGTGGTCAGGTGGCAGCCATAGATTCAGCCAGTGAAACCGCCTTTTGACTGTGGTGCGCCGCTTCAGGCGTGGGACCCTGGGGTAGGGATCTGAGGAGGAGAACCACAGGGGCAGCTGGAGAAACTGGAGAGTGGTCGGGCGGTGGCCGTGGATTCAGCCGGTGAAACCGCCTTTTGGCTGTGGTGCACCACTTCAGGCGTGGGACCCTGGCAGTTGTTTGGGCTGATTTATAGCAAACAAACAGTAATACATTTAAATGTGTTTTTTTCCCCTGTCACAATGTTTCTCGTATTGGCACCATGGCTTCCCGGAGACCCTTAATTATGAAACGATGCAAGATCTGTAGTAGGGTGATGAGGCCCTCCCCCATTGGCACCTGTTGCACTCATTTTATTACTCAGCATAATATTTCTCTCACGGTTCCCCCCAGCCTGTCCTCCAAGCTGGGGAAGGGGGCACCTGGTCAGTCTCTTGGCAGTGGCAAAGCAGAATTATGAAAGTCTTCCTTTTAGCTCCTCAGTGAGCTTCTGAGCCTTGATGTCCTGCAGGACATCCCAGTCGATACACTTGGCCCCAGACCGGGCCCCCTCAAGTTGTGGGTGCCCGTCCAGGCACATCCAGGTGCAACACAGCAGGAGCAGGCTGCAGAATCAAATGTTCAGGCAGACCCCAACCCTGACTTCTTAGAAGGCCAGGATGAGGATTTCGGGGATCACGGGGAAATTTCTGACCTAAAAAAATGACTCTCAGATGAGAAGGATGTCCCCTCTGAGGAGGAGGAGGTAGAGGAAGGGGAGTGGTTGGAACCCAAGTCAAGGATTCCAATTCCACCCCTAGTTGACAATAAGTCCTTGTCCTTTTTGACAGCTGAGGATTGTAGCTCCTTACAGCTTAAGGAGGAGCAGTCTGAGGAGACGGTGGATGTTAATCCAATTCTGTCTGCGTCCTCCTCTGCTTCAAAATGTTTCCCAGGTTTTATTCATTGTTACCAAATTATTGAGCAACAATGGGCAGGTGTGGATCAGAGAAAAACTCTTCCCAAGCCAAAAGCAAGGAATTATATTTTTATAGGGGGAAGGTCTCACAAGTGGGAATCTCCCTCTCTAGCAGAAAAGACAGTTTATAATTCTATAAAACACACTACCATTCCAATTGAGGGTGCTGTGGCACTAGTGGATTCACATGACAAGTGAGTGGATACTGCATGCTGGAGGGCTTTCGCCTCTACCGGCACAAACATTTGTACCTTCTGTGCTTCATTTATTGTTGCCAAAGGCTTAAACCTCTGGGTCACTACACTGACCAATTTCATTCCACCAGATTTGGAAGGTGCAAGCATTTTGCAGTTGGTGGCCATGGCATCCACCTTTCTTGGTGATTCTACAGTGAACAATTTACGCGTGTCAGCCCGCTCAGCCTACCACATTGTGTTGGCTATGAGGGACATGTGGCTCAGACATTGGTCTGCTGATCAGACTTCAAAGGTGAAACTGTTTAGCCTTCTATTTGAAGGAGGCTTATTGTTTGGTTCCAGTCTGGATTCTTTCTTGCAGGATGTGCAGGATAAGAAGGGCCACCTCCCACTGTCTAAACAACAGTGCAAGGCCACAGCACCCCAGCGGGGTCAAGGTGATGGCCAGCACAGGCAGTCCCAAAGGGGGGTTCGTCCTTTTCAGAACTCTGGTAACCAAAGAAACAGAGGTGCCTACTCTGGCAACAGGATTTATGGCAATAGAGGGGCCTTTCCCAGGCACCACGGAGGAGGACCAACACAAAAGCCTAGTACCTCACAATGAAGGCAGGCCCATCACTGCTCCCCTTCCCTTGGTGGAAGACACAAGGAGTTTCTTGCAAGATAGGCCCAAACAACGTTAGATGCCTGGGTTCTCAAAATCATCCAACTAGGCTATGCCATAGAATTTTTAACGGTTCCCTCAAGGGGACGTTTTCTGCTGTTCCCAGTTTTGAAGCAAGTGACAAAATGCCAGGTGGTGTCAGCCACTTTGGCCCACCTTGTTTAAATCATGGCCATTGTGCCGGTTCCTCCAAAAAAGCAGGGTCAAAGGTTCTATTCCATCTATTTCATAGTTCCCAGCAAGTCTGGGGGTTTCAGGCCTATTCTAGATCTGAAGCATCCGAACAAATTTGTTCACAAAAAAATGCTCAAGATGGAGTCTCTGAAGTTGATAATCCGATTTGTTCAGCCAGTGGATTTCTTAGCCGTAACAGACCCGACGGATGCTTACCTTCCCATCCCCATACATCAGTCACACCAGAAGCACCTCAGATTTGCAATATTGGGCCAACATTTCCAGTACAAGGCACTTCCATTTTGGCCTTGCAACAGCCCCTTGAATTTTCTCAAAGGTGTTGATAGTTCTAGAGGCACAACTATGACAGGAGGGACATTATGTCTACCCTTATCTGGATAACCTGCTAATTTGGGCACTAACCTTGCATCTAACTAGGAGGTCGGTACTCATGACCCTGGAGATCCTGGAATCACATGGCTGGATAGTGAACAGGGGGGAAGAGCTCCCTTTAAATATCCAAGTCCTTATAGAATCTGGGAGCAGTCTTTAACATGAAAGTAGAGAGGGTGTTTCTGTCTCACTCCCGGGAGGACATCTTGTTGTCAGAGATACTGTGACTCAGGAATCAGTCCTTGGCATCTGCCCACAGTCTGCTGCAGATTGTAGGCCTCATGGCGGCAGCTATAGACTTAGTTCCATGGGCCTGCTTCCACATGTGGCCCCTTCAGACAGGGTTGCTGATGGCTTGGGACCTGTCATCAGAAGACTATCAAGCCAGGATTCTCCTCGCCCCTCAGCTTCATCACTCCCTGAGTTGGTGGCTGAATGTCAAGAATCTCAACAAGGGGGTTCCATTGGGACTATCACCAGAGGTGATTTTCACAATGGATGCAAGTCTGCATGGGTGGGGGGCAGTCCTGGACCAACTTCCAACCCAGGGGATTTGGTCAGTACAGGAATAGCGTCTCCACATAAATGTCCTGCAGATGCGGGTGGTTCACTTCACTCTACTTTGGTTTCAATCCGTGCTGAAGACAATGCCGTCACAGTAGGGTGTACATAAACAACCAAGGAGGCACAAAAAGTAGAGAAGTGCTTTAGGAGGTCTCTGAACTCCTTAGCTGGGCAGAGAAGAATCTTCTCTCTCTGTCGGCAGTACATCTAGCAAGGTAATTGAACATCCAGGTAGACCGTCTAAGTCGCAGAAATGTTCACTCCGGAGAGTGGCAGTTGAACCCAGAAGTGTTCACATTCCTGAGCAATCAGTTCAGGAAACCGCAGATAGATCTGTTAGCTTCAGGCCACAATACTCAGATCCATAGGTTCTTCAGTCAGTGACGATGTCCACAGGCAGAGGTAGTGGACACACTGATTCAAGTGTGGTTCTTTCGCAGAGTGTATGCTTTTCCTCCATTGCCTCTTCTTCAGAAGGTCTTAAGAAAAAAAAGACACTCAAATGGAAACTTTCTTCTGATAGCCCCAGAGTGGCCAAGAAGACCGTGGGTCTCTGATCTAGTGAATCAAACTCAGCAAGTACCCTTCTGCCTTCTGGTACGGAGGGACCTCTTGCTGCAAGACCCCATTCTCCACCCAGACCCAGGCACAATGCAGTTCACAGCCTGGCTCCTGAGAGGAGGAGACTCCTAAAATTAGTTTTCTCCTCGAAAGTAGTTGAAATCTTAATGCTGGCTAGAAAAGTCTATACTTTGGCAGCTTACTCTCAAGTTTGAACCATATTTTCTTCTTGGTCCAGAGGGAAGGGGTTAAAGCCTTCAAAAGCCTCCATTCCTCAGATAATGGACTTCCTTCAAGAAGGTGTGGAAAAGGGGCTGGCATTGAGCATGCTGAGAGGCTAGGTTTCTGCTCTTGAAGCTTCCTTGGGATTCTCCCTAGGAACTAATAGGTTACTTGTTTTTTGCGTGTGGTTGGCAGGAGCCAACTGCTGTTTTGATCCCCGGTGCCTCCATGGGATCTTAACTTGGTTCTGAAAGCCCTCTGTGTAGAACCTTTCGAGCCACTATCATCTGTGTCACTGGATGTATTGTGCTACAGGTCTGTTTCTTAGTGGCCATGTCTTCAGCCAGGAGAGTGGGCGATCTCCAGGCCTTGTCTCACAAAGAGCCATACCTTTTTTGTGCATAAGGACAAAGTGGCATTCAGGACGGTCCCGTACTTCATCCCTAAAGTGCTCACGGCTTTCCATGTGAACCAGAAAATATATCTTCCTTCCTTTTGCCTGCACCCGTCTCACCCCAAGGAGAAGGAGTTGCACAAAGTGGACCTGCAGCAGGCAGTTTGGATCTGCCTAAGTTTCGTAAGTCAGATAATCTATTTGTTCTTTTTGAGTTAGCCAAACAAGGACAAAAAGCCTCTAAGCCCACCTTAGCTAGGTGGGTGTGGGCTTGTGTTGCTAAGGCCTATGTTGAATAAACTAAGAGTCCTCCGGCTTTCATCAAGGCTCATTCCACCAGGGTGATGGCAACTTCCTGGGCGGAGAGAGGTGAGGCCACAGTTTTAGAACTATGCAAGGCAGCTGCATGGTCTTCAATCCATACTTTCACAAAATATTACAAAGTGGAGTTCTGCTGATGCAGCTTTTGGTCGCAGAATGTTGCAGGCATCAGTTTGCAAGTAATTCTGATGCATCTGGTGTATGGGATAATATTCTCCCCCCTCCTGGTTTTTTGTCTGAGTACTGCATCTTAGAATCCAGTTGTTTTGATTACCCATTGACAATTGTGGAGTGCTACAGAAAGGAGAAATTAACTTCATACTTAACATAATTTCCTTTTCTGTTAGCTCCAACATTTTCAACGGGCCTGCCCAGGAGCCTGGCTCCTGAGGGAGAATCTTATCCGTATGCTAGGAGACAGGTCTATCTTTGTAAAAATCCCCTACTTTGGATCTCTCTCTAATCTGCTGCACTGTACTCTGATATGTGTATTTATAGATTGATCTGTCAATTATCTTTGACCACAGGTTAACAAGTTTTGTTTCTTACGGCATTTTTTCCTGTTGCAGGTAGTTCTCTGCACTCAGTTTAAAGAAAAAGAGGCTAGCCCTCATTGTGTGTTAGCTTTAGTTTCACAGATTGGTGGCTGTTACAAAGTCTGTTTGCTGTTACATAGTCTTTTGTACAAGAAGAACCGAATACTCCAGGCCTTTTTGGATCCATGAAGTACAATCCATTCCTCAGATGTTGGCTAGGAAGGTAAGACAGTTTTTTATTACAGTAGGTGATTGTTTATATTATATTATGCAATGTGTAGCGCTCATGGCATTGCGAGGTTTAGTGGTAACTGGGGAGTTGCTGCTTCATGGAATCCTCATGTGCCCAACATTCTAAAGCTTGGGCTGTACCATTCCCCTGGTAGTGGTGGACTATGCCCAGTTGTTTTGATTACCCATTGACAATGTTGGGCCTAACAGAAAAGGAATTATGGTAAGTATGAAGTTAATTTCTTCTGTTGTTACTATCCCATCTAACTCTGCTGAGCAGATGCTCTGTCACTGGAGAGGTGCTGCAGATTTTGTTTGGATCAAGGTGCCAACTTCACACTGGGTACATCCCTGTGGTTGCAAAGAGAAGCAGGGAATGTCCTTTCTGTCACATTGGAATTTTTTGGTTGGTATCCTTTGTCACTTCTCCCTGTGCTTTGGGCTTCCCTCACTCTGCCTGGAGCATGCCAGAGGAACCAGCCACCTCTTGTCTCCCTAGGACTGCTGGTCTTGCAACTCCTGCGCTCTTCATCCCCATTTTCTTTCCAATCTTCATAGAGAAAACAGGATTGTGAGTATACTCTTGTTTTTACTCACACTGTATCTGGTAGCATTGAGATATTATTTTTTGGAGTCCAGATGTCATTTTTCCATTTGTGGCATTCTTTTCCACGCATTTGCAAGGGACGCCTTCTAGGAATGTCTACTGATACAGCTAGTTCTAACCCCATGTATTTTTCTATATTCCTAACTCTCTGTAGTCTGCCTCCTAAGTAGAGCTGCCCGGAGCAAATGAAACTTTATGCAAATTATAGAACTATCATTGGCTCTTGACACATATTCAAACTGCTGCCCTTATCTGCTGCAATGTTTCATCAACGTCTCAGATTTCTTACTCCGCCTGACAAGTCAAGACGCCCAGGAGACTTCCCCTTAGGTCATTTTGTGGCTCATTGCAGAGTTTAAGTATTTTATACTTTATTATTCTTACTGCTGCCTTTGTTTATTGTCAATTCTTTCATACGTTTGTTAGTTTATAGCGTTAATTTTATTATTATTCTCAGCTCCTCACGGTTCAGGATAACCACTGAGGAACCGGGAGTTTTGTTAGTTTTTGCAGAACTTTTTCTGCTATTTTAGTATATATTTTAGTGTTTAATTCAATGTAAATAACTGTTTTGAAACTGCTGAACCAGTTTCTTATAACCGCTAACCTGGTTGCTGTAAACCACTAACCCAGTTCTGAGTTTAAAATCCTTGGTTCATTATCGGAACCTGATCAGTTCCGGAACCAACTGCAAAAAAAACTTTTATCTTGTTTGCGGTTGTGGTTTTTCTCCTGGAAATGGAGTTGTCTGAAAAACCTAAAAAAAAGACTGGTCCCCCAAGTTTTAAAAATTGCTTGAAGTGTGGGGACATTTTTGCAAGAGCAGACAAGCATGAACGCTGTGTAGTCTGCTTGGGAACCGAACATCTTTCTACATGTAACCCCCCTACGAATTGGAGATCCCGAAAAGTCTTCCTCGAGCTTTCCTAAATGCTCACTGCCAGGCTGGTGTCCTGCATTTTAGCAGTTAAACGTTATTGCCAGAGAGTGCCTGTGTACTGCCTCTTTAAGGGCTAGCTAGATTTGCAGTGGTGATTAATCTGGGAGGGGGCTGAGTGTTGTCATGCTTGAGTTCCGCCCGGGCTGCTTGGTAATCGCTCCGTTTCTGCCATCGCTAATTGTGCAGAGGGAACTCTGTTAGAAGATGTAACTATTTGCTGAAAACCTATTAGAGTGATAATGATAATGTAGTTTGTCTAACCTTCCTTCTTCGCAGCAAGGACTGTCTTGTTTATTCCCACCATTTGGCCTGGGAATGCAGATTGGACCAATCAGTCTGGTGGGACCTAAAATGGAGCCGGACTACAGGAGTTGTCTGGAGTCAAAATCTGTAGGAATTGTAGTTTTGGGCTTTTGGTGCCTTTTCGCACCTGAAGGGGGAGCCTTTGTTGAGACTGACAGATCAGCCAACCAAACCTTTTGGATTCTGGGGAAAGTCCCAGGCTTGCTGGCAGTTGAGTCAGATCTAAGTTGGGAGCTGAAGAAGCAACAGCTTGAGACAATCAAGCAGCTGTCTGAGTAGTTTCGCGTGGCAGAACTGTGGAAATGCCTGAGTTGTGGCCTGCATGTCTGCCTGCTGCCCCTGAGAGGGAGAGAAGAGAATTATTTTGGACTAAATCCAAGTTTGTGAGAATGAAGTAAGCCACTGATTTTTTTTATCAGGCTCATGCCTGAAGGAGACAAAAGATATTGCTGAATGCAATCGGCCTGTCAGGATTTCTAGCTGCTTTTGAATCCCCAGTTTGTGCATAGACTTTGCCATCATGACCGGAGAGCAGTTTGCCTGGTACAGTAGAATTTCCTTACATGTAAATGTGCTGTGTATTGAAAGTGGGTCGTGATTTGGTTTCCACACTGCGTGAACTGTGTTCTGCTTGCTAGTGCCATAGAATCCTTTACATGTTAATGTGCTGTGTATTGAAAGTGGGTCGTGATTTGGTTCCCCACTGTGTGAACTGTGTCCTGCTTGCTGGAAGCTTTATCCAGCCTAATCGGACTGAAACTGCATTCATCTTCATTTGGCCTGGGCCATGCCATGCTGGTCCTGCCAGACTACCCTACTGCATAGAGAAAGTCACTGACGAGAGACCTGCCTGGGGATTAGCCCTCTGCTCCATGCTTGAAGAAGAATGACGCCTCGGCGAATTGTGTGGGCCCTGCTTCTCCTGGCACTCCAGATCAACCACCTGCTGTCTTGATTTTCGTCCCACCTGTGCCCAGTCTTGGGTATTGTGAGTAAGTATCAGGGTAGCTCCCTGCAACAACAGCTTAATTTAAGTGTGTCATCTGAGTGTCTTGTTGTTTCTTTTTCTTCACGAACTGAGCCCTCTGGCTCCGGATTACAAACAGTGTGTACTGTGCATGTTGTCTTTTCCATCACAGGGCCCCAACCAGCTGCAATGCCGGCCTACCCCAGGCAACGGTCCTGGCTAGCCCATCTCCTGTCCACCTGGCTACCCAGAGGGTGTGACTGTTTAGGGACTCTGAAGTGCATGCATAACTGTTTGAATGATAGCACTTTTAAGCAAATCAACCTGATTACGTCCCTCCCTTGTTCAAGTCCCCTGAATAAATCAGATCTAACCTTTTCTGCATTTAATCTGACTGTGGTTCCAGTCTGTGCTAAGAGTACTGTACTTTTGCTAGTTGCTTTGCCTAACCTTGTTTTACAGGGGTTCCCCCAGGGTCGAGCTAGAGGAAAATGCCCTGGTGGTAAGTGTAAACAGTGTGGGTACTTGTGTGGTGTACAAGGGGTATTGTTAATGTAATTATTGTGCAGTGTTTATGCCACTAGCAGGGAAAGAGGGGGGTTACAGTGTCCCAGAGGGCTGTGCCCTAGTTACCTTGACCACTACCAACCCTGACCTCTGGGTGGAGGCACCCGTTACAGAACCTAGGCCACTTAACCTGTTACTAGCCAAGCAGGCAGTGGTAGTAGCCCTTGGGATAGCGCTACCTAGGGGTTACATCTTGGAGGCACCGCTAAGATTTTGTGCCTTCTAGTGGCCAAAAAATTACAAATTATTGTTAAAGATTAATGGCTTCCCCAGTAGAAATGGCTGTACACAAGTTGCTGGGGTGGTGTCCTGGGCAAGAGATCAACCCCCACAATGCCCTGCTTATATTGGATATTCCCCTGAGCATTGGTAAAGACATTGTAGAAGGAGTACTTTCCAAAGTTGAATGTTTAGCAAATGCTGTAGTGGTAGGGCAACAGGCTGATTTGACCGCCCAAACTTTCATGGCCTTAGTAGAGTGCAGTGATCCAATGGACAGTTCCAAAGTGACATGGACTATTGCCCCAGAAGGGGCCCCAGCCACCTAGAGATTGATAACTAAAGACAGCAGAGCCCCTGCGGGGGATGAGCCCCACCACTATGTGAGACTTTTGAGGGAAAGTTGGCTAAGTTATTGCTAGAGGAGGGAAAGACTGTAGAGGATTTTAAAAGACTATTCTTGTTGCCTGGGGGTGATCCTTCTCCAACACTTCCACCCACCCCAGTACTGGGTCCTGCTCCAGCTCCTGTGTCGGCATCCCTGCCCATGCCTGCAGTTAGTCATGACACATACCGCAAGTTGAGGATGTTCTCAGGCACCCTCCTCACCACCCAGGGGAGGACGACTGAGAGACCTGGATCAACTATGTTGCCCCCTTGGTACCCGAATGGCAGTGTGCGGAGGCTGAGACGCAGAAAAGTATCATAGAAAGTTTGAGGGGTCCAACCCTCGAAGCCATTACATTTTTGAGGTCCACAAACCCTGATGCATCTGCTCAGAAGTA
Organism: Neoceratodus forsteri; assembly: GCA_016271365.2. NCBI lineage: Eukaryota > Metazoa > Chordata > Ceratodontiformes > Ceratodontidae > Neoceratodus > Neoceratodus forsteri. The sequence goes on along the minus strand of CM028130.1, from coordinate 638,704,674 downwards.
CCTGTCTGCACTCAAAGACAATTTTGGGAGCATTGAGTCAGGGGAAACTTTGATGTGGAAATTCCGAGGAACCAAACAATGGAAAGGGGACAGTTTGTCTGTGTATGTTACTCGTCTAGAAGGAGCTTTGCAGAAAGCTTACCGGAAAGGTGGGGTAGCCGCCAATGACTTGTACCATGTGAGATTGGGGCACATACTGCAACATGCAAAGCATTCTAAATTGCAGATCCTCCAGTTAAGGCTCCAGGATAGGAGAGCTAACCCACCTGACTACTGTGACTTGATAAAAGAACTCTGGGAGGTTGAAGGGGAAGAGGGAGATTGCAGTTATGGGGTGAGTGCAGCTCAAGTGATCATGGCACTGGAAGGCCCTTCCGAAATGGAGACCACTAAGGGTGTCCCGCTGTAGCCTAAACGGTGGGGAGAGGAGTTGCTGAAGGAAGTCGGAAAGGTACAACTGGATGTTCTTACTGAGGTATCCCCTGTTGACAAAGACCCTGGTCTCTGTCAGGACGTGACTGCCGTGGGGGTGGGGGTGCATCCTCAGGCATCCGCTACTGAGGGTGGCTTTTCAGCTGAGCTCAAGGAATTGACTGCCACCCTAAAGGAACTTTTGAGACATGGCACACTGAAACAGCAGGAGCCAGATCACAATCTCCCCATCAGTGCTTCAGATCTCCTGCAATGTTCTCCAAGGATGCCCCGGGAGTCTGTCATCATCGCTAACCGCGCAAGGATGGTCACATGAAGAGGGAATGCTGTTCTCAGAGGGACTTAGAGAGAGTGGTGAACCGGCTTCAAGGGGAGTTTCGGAAACTGAATCAGTAGTTACGGGGTGCACGAAATGATCGCAGTGAAGGCTTTGGACATCCTAACTCAAACCTCTTTGTGGCTAAACTGTCTGTCCAGGCCCCTGCTGCTGTCCCTCCCAACTGGTCAGAAATAGTGGGCCCTTCAACGGAGACTACTGTGGCTTTGAACGGTATTCCTACTCGGGCTGTGCTTGACAATGGTTCGCAAGTGACCATTGTATTTCAGGACTGGTATGACAAATACTTATCTGATATGCCATTACAATCCTAGGAAGGCCTATATGTGTGGGGGCTGAGCAACAAATCTTATCCCTACTTAGGATATGTCTGCCTTTGGTTGTCGTTTCCTGCAACTGTACCTGGTGTGGAGGAGCAAGTAGAGACACTGGCCTTAGTGTGTCCCCCCACCGGATTGTATGATGGGGTTCCCCTGTTAACTGGAACAAACGCCCACATGTTTGGGAGGCTAGCACAACTCTGTCACGGGAAACATGGGCGACGGACTGGAAGGGCTATAAGAATTCTGGCTCTGATCAAGAGGGCCTATGACTTGCAACAGAAACCCGAGAAAGTAGACCAGGATGAACCGGTGTGGATCGTGTGGAAGAAGGATCCCGATTCAATGGTACTGGCCCCGAACGCCCAGTGTACCATTCAATGGGAGGTCCTCCTCTAGGAAGATGTCAAGAACAAGATATTGATGTTGGATGTGCTAGGCGATGGAAAATTGCCAGAAGGATTATTGGTCAAGCCCAGCATCTTGCTTGCTCATGCCCATGCCTACGCACGGCGAGTGAGTCACAATGTGTCAGATCAGGAGATCCGGGTGAACAGAGGGTGCACTCTAGCTATGGTACACTGTGCCGACACTGCAGTGTTGCCCAGTAACAAGCACCCTGGCAAGAAGGAGAGAGAGTGAACCCAGACTTGTTTGACTTTGGTGACTCCCCATTGCCAGGTGAATGGAAGGCTAGAATTAACAAGGGACTTGCCCAAAGAGACCAGTTGTTTTCATTGAAGGAATGGGATGTGTCCAGAGTCTGGAGCATCACATACACCTGCACGATGAATGGCCATTTTGAGAGAGGTCCTGATGCCTAGCCCCAGCAGACATAGATGATGTGAGAAGACACCTGCAGGAAATGCTCACTGCTGGCGTGATACAAGAATCCAGGAGCCCATATGCCTCTCCCATTGTAGTTGTGCATAAGAAGAATGAGTCTGTGAGGATGTGTATTGATTATCGAACCCTGAACCGGTGGACCATCCCAGACCAATACACTATGCCTCATACACAAGATGCCCTGGACTGCTTGAATGGGAGCAAATGGTTCTCAGTGTTAGATCTTTGCAGCGGATACTGCCAGATCCCGATGGCCCCAGAAGACCATGAGAAAACAGCCTTCATCTGTCCATTGGGGTTCTATGAATTTCTGAGGATGCCACAGGGGATGTTGGGTGCCCCTGCCACCTTTCAGCAACTAATGGAACGTGTGGTGGGAGATATGAATTTGCTGGAATGCCTGGTGTACTCAGACGATGTCACTGAGTTTGGAAATGCCTTAGAGGAACATGAGAACTGACTGTTTAAAGTTCTAAACCGAATGGACAACTTTGGCCTCAAGCTGTCCATTGACAAGTGCCAGTTTTTCCAAACATCTGTGAAGTATGTGGGACACATAGTATCTACAAAAGGGATAGCGACTGATCCCAGTAAGGTTGAAGCACTGACTACTTGGCCCCAGCCCCATAATCTGAAAGAACTTCAACATTTCCTGGGGTTCTGTGGCTACTACCGCAGGTTCATAAAAGACTATTCCAAGGTGATTCACCCACTCTTGAACCTTACCCACGGTTACCCTCCTATCAATCGTAAATACAAAAAAGGGGCCGTTAAAGAACCAGAAAAAGTATATTTCCGCCCAGGTGAACTCCTCAGGCCCCGTTGGATTCCTGACTGTGAAACAGCCTTCCATGAGATCATATACCAGCTCACCCATGCCCCGTCCTCACCTATGCTGACCCCACCAAATCCTATGTGCTGCATACAGACTCTAGTCTGCAGGGTCTAGGAGTGGTGCTGTATCAAGACCATGAGGAAGGCCTGAAACCAGTAGCTTTCACCAGTAGGAGCTTGACTCCATCTGAATGAAACTACCCTGTGAATAAGTTGAAGTTCCTTGCGCTAAAATGGGCCATCATTGAAAAGTTTCATGAATACCTCTATGGGGCAAAGATATTGGTGAAGACTGACAATAACCCGTTGACCTATGTACAGACTTCAGCTAAGTTAGATGCCACTGGGCACCGGTGGCTTTCTGTATTATCAACCTATGATTATGCCGTCCAATATAGACTGGTCCTGAACCATATTGATACTGGCACCCTATCATGAAGGACACTTCCAAAAATGATTGGGTCAAGCTGTCTGAACCTGACATTCGAGCATTGTGCCAAAAGTCTGATAGAGATGAATAGATGTCTGCGGACACAGTGGACTGTTTAGTAGATTGCTCAGGCCCTTCTGACACCTGCATACCAGCTGCGTCTTGCCACTTCTCTGCTCTAGATATTAGTGCACTACAGTACCTCAATTTGACAATGACAGCATTCAGTGGGCTGAATCCCAAGATCCTATGATTCAGCCAGCACTTGATGCCCTGCATGCAGGGAAAGATGTGTCTAAGTTACGTTCCACTGACTTGCGCACTGCTTTATTGTTTAAGGAAGGCCCCAGATTGAAGTTGCTCAATCAGTTCTTGTACCGAGAGACAGTAGATCATAGTGGCAAAGTAGATAAGCAACAATTGGTCCTGCCCACAGCCTTTAAAGATTTGGTATGGAGGTCCCTCCACAATCACATGGGGCACCTTGGTATTGACAGAACCCTTGACCTAGTGCGATCTAGCTTCCACTGTCCCAAAATGGGGGCCGATGTTGAGCACCATGTAAAGACTTGTAGTTGCTGCCTGCAATGAAAAGCCCTGCCTCAGAGGGCTGCCCCCCTTGTTAATATTACTACCAGCACTCCCATTGAACTAGTCTGCACAGACTTCTTGTAATTAGAACCTGATAAGTGGAACACTGGCAATGTGTTAGTGGTTACAGATCATTTCACACGGTATGCACAAGCTTTCCCCACCAAAGATCAAAAGACATCTACCGTGGCCAAGGTGCTAGTGGAAAATTTCTTTGCCCACTATGGTGCCCCCCAGCGGATTCATTCTGATCAAGGCAGAGACTTTAAGAGTCGGCTAATCAAAGAAATGCTCTCTCTATGGGGGGTGTGCGAAAGTCAAGAACCACCCCTTATCACCCGCAGGGGGACCCTCAACCAGAATACTTTAACCATACCTTGCTAGACATGCTAGGCACCCTTCACCCAAAAGACAAGCATAAATGGAGCCAGCAGATTAGCACCTTGGTACACGCATACAGTTGCACGAAAAATGATGCTACCGGGTTCTCTCCCTACCGCCTTATGTTCGGGAGAGAGGCCCGGCTGCCTGTTGACGTCTCCAGATGGGGTCTGATCCAAAAACTACTTGCATTATGTACAAAAACTGAAAGCTCAATTGAACCATGGCTATCAACTGGACCAGACAATGGCAGCCAAGAGAAATCTAGCCAACAAAAAGAGGCATGATAAAAAAGTAAAGGCTCAAGAACTTTGACCTGGAGACCGTGTGTTGTTACACAATTTGGGACTGCATGGTAAACACAAAATTGCGATCGGTGGCACCATCTTCCCCATGTAGTAGCTAGAAAGTTGGATGATTTACCTGTGTACAAGATGCGCCCAGAGAACAACTCCAAACTGTCAAGACCATGCACCGTAACCACTTGCTACCTATTGGCCAAGTCATAACTGAGGCTGAACAATCAGTGATTGATGCCCCTGGTCAGTGACTCGTACTGCTGCAAGGAAGAGACAGAGTCAACCTACCCCAATGGATACAGATTTAAGGGTCCCCCCCCAGCAGGTCCAGATTGATAGTGATTGTCAGTCAGATTCTGATAATAGTGAGTGTGACAATGCCTATTACCCCTCCTATGAATTGAGTCAGTTGTTTTGAGGAAATCCTATGACTCATTACGGGGATGAACTGGACCTTCTGGACTGTCTAACCCCCCAGCTTTGTCCTTGGAGCCAATGATGCCTGAAAGTGAAGTGCAAAGTATCACATCTGAAGATGCTGATTCCCTGTGTATTGTAGAATTGATGATTTGCATCTTTCTGGTGACATGCCAGAACTTGAAGAACACAATGAGAGTGCTGACAACCCCCTTCCATGCCTCAAAGTTTGATTGTGCCTGAGCCTTCACACAATGAGTCAAGTGTTATAGAAACAGAGCTTGCAGAGCAAGGAGCCAACAGTGCCTCAAGTTTGGGCGTTCCCATCCAGGCAGAGGAACCCCTCACAAGTGATGAAAGCCCCAAGGCTGTTGCTGAAAATATAGAGACTGTGATTGTTCCCCCCAGAAAAACTGGCTGAGCTGTCAAGCCAGTATTGCGTTTCAGCTATGATTCTCTGGGAGGCCTGTGGACTTGCCTCTCCATGTGGTTCACAAAGGTGTTTATGTTTCACTGAGCTCACTACCCAAACTGAGCTTGACGGCCCATTCCAGGTTACTTGTTCTGCCCTCTCACCATGGTGCCCCTGCCCCATCTAGCCCCAAGTTAGCTGATAGGGAAAGGCCCCCTCTTGCATTGTTCAAGGTACGAGAAGTTATTACCTGATTTAGTATAGTAATGTTCAACTGACTTGTGTGAAATATGCCTAATGTATTATCAGAATGAACAAAGTATTGGGAAATGTAGTGAATATGCATAGTAAAAGTAATAAGTTTATGTTAACTAATGGATAATGGTACAGAATTGATGTGGACGCCAAGTTTTCTCCAGGGAGGGAAGGGTGTAACCCCCCTACAAATGGGAGTTCCTAAAAAGTCTTCCTCGAGCTTGTCTAAATGCTCACTGCCAGGCTGGTGTCCTGCGTTTTAGCAGTTAAACGTTATTGCCAGAGTGTGCCTGTGTACTGCCTCTTTAAGGGCTGCCTAGATTTGCAGTGGTGATTAATCCGGGAGGGGACTGAGTGTTGTCATGCTCGAGTCCCACCTGGGCTTCCTGGTAATCGCTCCGTTTCTGCCATTGCTAATTGCGCAGAAGAAGCTCTGTTAGAAGATGTAACTGTTTGCTGAAAACCTATTAGAGAGAGATAATGTAGTTTGTCTAACCTGCCTTCTTTGCAGTAAGGACTGTCTTGTTTATCCCCACCATTTGGCCCGGGACTGCGAATTGGACCAATCAGTTCTGGTGGAACCTAAAATGGAGCCAGACTACAGGAGCTGTCTGGAGTCAAAATCTGTAGGAATTGTAGTTTTGGGCTTTTGGTACCTTTTTGCACCTGAAGGGGGAGCCTTTGTTGTGACTGTCAGACGGATCAGCCAGCTGAACCTTTTGCATTCTGGGGAAAGTCCCAGGCTTGTTGGCAGTTGAGTCAGATCTAAGTTGGGAGCTGAAGAAGCAACAGCTTAAGACAGTCAAGCAACCGTCTGAGTAGTTTTGCACGGGAGAACTGTGGAAAGGCCTGAGTTGTGACCTGCTTGTTTGCCTGCTGCCCCTGAGAGGGAGAGAAGGAAATTATTTTGGACTAAATCCAAGTTTGTGAAAATGAAGTAAGCCACTGATTTTTTTACCAGGCTCATACCTGAAGAAGACTAAAAATATTGCTGAATGCGATCGGCCTATCAGGATTTCCAGCTGCTTTTGAATTCCCGGTTTGTGCAGAGATTTTGTGGTTGTGACCAGAGAGCGGTTTGCCTGGTACAGTAGAATTTCCTTACATGTAAATGTGCTGTGTATTGAAAGTGGGTCGTGATTTGGTTCCCCAATGTGTGAACTGTGTTCTGCTTGCTGGTACCGTAGAATCCTTTACATGTAAATGTGCTGTGTATTGAAAGTGGGTTGTGATTTAGTTCTCTACTGTGTGAACTGTGTTCTGCTTGCTGGTACCATAGAATCCTTTACATGTAAATGTGCTGCATATGGAAAGTGGGTCATGATTTGGTTCCCCACTGTGTGAACTGTGTCCTGCTTGCTGGAAGCTTTATCCAGCCTAATCGGACTGAATCTGCGTTCATCTCCATTCGGCCTGGGCCATGCCACGCTGGCCCTGCCAGACTTACCCACTGCACAGAGAAAGCCACCGATGAGAGACCTGCCTGGGGATCAGCCCCCTGCTCCACGCCTGAACAGGAATGATGCCTCGGCGAATCATGTGGGCCCTGCTTCTCCTGGCACTCCAGATCAACCACCTGCTGTCTCGATTTTCGTCCTGCCTGTATCCAGTCTTGGGTATCCTGAGTAAATATCAGGGTAGCTCCCTGCAACAACAGCTTAATCTAAGTGTGTCATCTGGTTGTTTTGTTGTTTCTTTTTCTTCACAAACTGAGCCCTCTGACTCTGGATTACAAATAGTGTGTACTGTGCATGTTGTCTTTTCCATCACCGGGTCTCAACCAGCTGCAATGCTAGCCTACCCTGGGCAACGGTCCTGGCTAGCCCATCTCCTGTCCACCTGGCTACCCAGAGGGCGTGACTGTTTAGGGACTCTGAAGTGCATGCCTAACTGTTTTATTGATATAGCCTTTAAGCAAATCAACCTGATTACACCTTTCCCTTGTTCAAGTCCACTGAATAAATCTGATCTAACCTTTTCTGCATTTAATCTGACTGTGGTTCCAGTTTTTGCTAAGAGTACTGTACTGTTGCTAGTTGCTTTGCCTAACCTTGTTTTACAAGGGGTATTGTGAACGTAATTATTGTGCAGTGTTTAGGCTATTAGCAGGGAAAGAGGGGGGTTATAGTGTCCCGAAGGGCTGTGCCCTGATTAGCTTGACCGCTACCAACCCTGACCTCTGGGTGGAGGCACCCATTACAGAACCTAGGCCCCTTAACCTGTTACTAGCCAAGCAGGCAGGGGTAGTAGCCCTTGGGATAGTGCCACCTAGGGGTTATATACAGATTGTGAAATCTGTAAGTCTTTTCCACAAAAAACAGTGGAGAAAAGATTGGAAAGATTACAAAAGAGACTAGACAAGGGTGCTTCAGGCTCTGACCAGCCAACACCCTCCAAATCTGTGGGTGAAACTGCTGTCTCTTCCTTACACACCCCTGAGAAGGGTGATACAGGTACCTTAAAAAGGGTGGGTGGTCCGGCTGACTCTCCAGTCCCTTCCAAGAAAACCTAAAAGGCAAAGCACATTGAATCCCAGGCCGATAAACCTAGAGAGGTTTCTTCTGTGCCTGACAGTCTGCCGTTTGTGGAGGAGATTGCCAAGGTCATGAAGGTCATTTAGGCTTTGCAGGGCCTTATACCTGCCCCTACCCTCTCTCCTCCATGGGTTTAAGAACCAGCTCTTTCCTCTGAACTCCCCTCCCAGGAGATGGAGTATGGGGATTATGATAAACCAGAAGCTGATGAACCGGGGATCTCACCAGAGCGGAAATTTGGCTCTCCTCCCAGGCTAGAAGATTTTTCTTCTCATTTTTTCTTTGTAAGGAAAATAGTTGATGCTTTTGACCTAGCTACTACAAAGATTATAGAGGATGAGGAGAAGACTGAATATCTGGAGATGATGGGATTAACACACCTACAAAGAAAATTATCCTTGCAATAAATACATTCTTTAAAAAAGATTTATTTAAAATCTTACAGAACCCAAATTCTGTTCCACCTCTGGATAAGAAGGTGGATAAAAAAACTATCAGCCGGACAGACAAGGGGCTGCATTTCTCTGTTCTCACCCTGATCATCAGGGCATAGTCCAGCGGGCAGCCTGTGAGAAGTAAAGTGTTCCTTTATCCTCTCATCCACCTGAGAAGAATTCTAGGAAGATAGACAGCATGTCTAAGAAAGGGCATTTAGCCCCCTCCCCGGGGGGTAAGACAGGCTAATTACCAGGCCTATGCTGCACAGTTTCAGAAAACACTGTGGCAGTCTTTATTGGCAATGTCAGAGAAGACCCCCTCGCCTCTTTCTGAAGACCTAGCAGAAACAGCAGAGTTTGGACTGGAAGTAACTAAATATCAGTTCCAAATGGAAGCAGATGCCAGTGACAGTGCTGCTAGGTGGATGGCTCTGACTGTAGCCCTGAGAGGTCTGGCATGGCCGAGGGCTACCAGTTTGACACAGGATACCAAGGCTAAGGCCATGGATTTTCCTGTGGAGGATCACTCTCTCGTCAGTAAACATACTGAGGATTATATGAAGAAGGTGGATGAGTACAAGACCACCTATAAAAGTAACTTCTCCAAGGAAAGGCCTTCTTCTTTTTCCTATAGGTCCTTATGGGAGGGGAGGCAGAGGAAGGACACCCTATGGTAGGTCCTTCTATCAGGCACAGGCTGTTCCACAGCTGCAGCCGTACCCACATCAGACTGGGTACTTTAGGACCAGGGGTAGAAAGGGCTCCAGAAGAGGCTCCCACTCTACCCAGACTCAGTTACAACCAAAACAAAATCCCTGACTCAATTGCCAAGGCCACCTCTCTAGCACCAGTAGGGGGCAGACTGACATACTTTTTCCAGGCCTGGCAGGCCATCACCACAGACAAGTGGGTTCTGGAGTTAGTGAGTCAAGGTCTGTCCCTGAGTTCAAGTCTCTTCCTTCCCTGAAATCAAAGCTGTTCAAATCACTTTTTCTTACAGAAAGAAAACTCTTGGAAAAATAGGTTTAAACCTTGCTCCACATAAAGGCAGTGGAGCCTGTACCAAGGCCTCAGAGAGGAAGAGGTTTTTACTCACAGTATTTCCTCACCAAAAAGAAAAATGGGGAGTGGTGACCTATACTAGATCTCAAACTTCTGAACAGATATCTAGTAAGACCAAGGTTCAGAATTATCACTTTGTCCCGGATTTTGCCAGTCATTCAACAGGGGTACTGGCTGGCATCTCTGGATCTGAAGGATGTCTATTTCCACATCCCAATAAGAGAGTCACACAGGTAGTATTTCATGTTCGGACTTCCTTCAGGTCACTAACAATTCTCAGCCCTTCTGTTATCCATAGACCAGCACCCCTGATTGTACCCGCACCTCATGGACAGCAACATATATGTAGGTATATGTACTAGTCTTAGGGCACAGACACTTATCGTATAAGCATAAGTGTCAGGATCTGAGTTCTACTATACTTTCACAATGCATATTATGCTTCACTATATTCTCACAATATATTGTACCACTGGGAGATGTTTTCCATTATATTTTTATCGTATAGTTATTAGTTAGGCAACAGTGCCATCTTTAGTGCTTGCACACAACCATAACTGCAAGTGACCTTGGAAGCATCACAGACCTTATTGTTCACTTTGTCTTCTGCTAGCTAAGCAACTTCTTATGTTAGTTAGTATGGCTACTGACACCACCTGTTTTTAGCTAATTACTTACTTTTTATGTATCTTCTTTTACTGTTGTCATGGTTATTATCAGGATATAAGACCCCTTACACCATGTAGTTCCTGTTAGAGAGACTTGACTGCACCTATAGGTAAGGAAATTGGATACTCTCCCAGTGATTACACTGCTGGTTGTAAGCCCATATTATTCTTATTTACCAGTAATAAATTACATTTATTATCTGGACACCACTTGTCTGTTGTCTCTTCTTTTGTGCAGTTCCAACAAGAATCTTAGAAAAGTAATTTTATTATCCAGTTACATTTGGTGACCATGTGCAGGTTAGAATGTACAAAGTGAAGATTCCATTCAATTAATTTTGAATATTGAGTAGTGTAGTGCATTTTCTGCCTACTTGGATCTACTCATACTTACAGTGGTTGTTATCGTGATGGACACACTCCGTCTTGGTCTCGGGCATGGCACATCCACACTGGACCCTAATACACTCCCTTTGTGAGTGACAGCAAACTGTCTTGGCACCACCGTTTTCCCACGAGGCACCAGAAAGTTGGGTGATGGCGCTAAGGGTTTTATCCAGTTTTCCGACTGTTTCTTTGTTTGTTTGTCTACCTTTTGTTTGTTATGCCTGAACTTTGCACTGAGTTGAGGCTGGATGTCTCGAACTACTTCACCTCCTACAGAGGATGGACAGATTTTGTGCTGGATGCGAAGTCTGCAGAAGATCCACTGCTGCTAATCTCAGACCACTACTTAGAGTCCAAACAAAAGGCCAAGAAATAAAACCTTAAAGGTTTCTTGGTTGCGGCTCTACATACCGCTGTTGAGAGTCTCATGGCGAAGTGTGCCTTCCTTGAACTGCAAAATGCATCTCTAAAAAAAGAGATGGGCTTGCAGTCATTGGAGTTACAGAAAAGGGAACAGAAACTAGTGGAGGAGACACAGTCACTCCGCAGTGCCAATAACAGACTGTTGCACTGTACTGCTCAAGGCTGTGAGCGAGAAATTTGTATGTTGAGAGATGATTGTGAAAGGTTGAAATGTGATAAGAAACACTTAGCATATTTGAATGATATGCTGAATGATACGAATGAAGGTTTGCGAGAGGAGACTGAGAGAGTGAATTGTGAGCTAGACAAAGAACTTAGGGAAAACGTTGAATTGGGCGCTGTGTACAGAGTATTGCAGCATGAGGTTGAGAAGAGTGTTGAGCAGGGCACTGCACGAGCTTGTCACGAAAAGTGTAGAGCAAAGATGGAGAAAATGCACTATCAGTGAGAGGTTCTCACTGGCCATGTTAAGGCTATGAATGGATTCCAGTACATGCCTGTTGACATTGCATCATCTGGTGATGACAACTCTGACTTTGATGATGAGGCTTGCCATGTCACGTCCAAGTCTACATCCCATAGGGCTGTCAAATTTTCCAGCCATCCCCAAGATGGCGCCTATGTATGCATACCCTCTACGTTGCCACGCCTTCACAAACACGGTGGAAGCAATGTCATACACCAAGATGGCTGCCCCCATGATATGGGAGGACAGTCTGTACTTCGTGGTGCACTACCACTTGCCCCCCCTCACCAGGGAGGACAATGCTGAAGTGCACGGCTTAATCCACGAGGCCCTTACCAATATGATTGCACCAGATGAGCAAAGGAGAGTCATCCAGGATCAAATTGACAGAATGTTTCAGGACACTGTCACCCAGGACCATGCATTCAAAGCAGTCACTGATGCAGTGGTGGAAGCTGCCCTTCGCAGTGCTATGGAATGTAATGAGTGGATCCCGATTCCTCATACTTCCAATCCCCTGCAAGTTGCTCACTCTGTCCAGCAAATTGCCCAAAGCATTGGACAGATGGGCCCAGCTGACAATCTCAGTTGCCATTTGGAGAAAGTGCGCTTCCTCTGCGAGAAGCTTTCTCTCCAACTCGAGTACCAGGTTCAAGTTTTGCAACAGACGATTGAACCTACCCTCTGTGCCAAGCTCCCAGACAACAGTCCGCAACTGTGAAATGCTTGCTAATAATGACATCTTGGGAGCACTCCTTGCTGCCAATGCCCCAGGTGTCGTTGGAACCTGCTTGGCCTACAAGGTCAATCAGAGTGTGAAAAAAAGCTCCACAGCTTATCATCAGTGGTTGTGGCTCGATTATGTGGCTGGCAAAGGCCTGGCTGGCGAGATCACACACAAAGACCAAATTGAGTACAAGGATCTGTACATCCAGAACATGACTCTGGGCCTTTGGGAAAAGGTTGAACTGATCGTCTACCCGGAGACTGATACCTTTGTGAAAATCCTTACCAAGATGGAACATGCCTTCCAGGTATACTGCCGTAACCTGGCTTCTGGTAAAACAACAAAGCTGCCACCATTCAAACTCTGGCAGCTCAGGTAGCTGCAGTACAGCCTACCTCTGACCCACCTACCCACTATACTGTTGAAAGTAACAGCGAGAAGAACGACACCCCTTCTGATGACAAGCAGTCGCACGGGGGGGGGCAGAACTGGAAGAACAATAGAGACAAGGAAAGGAGCAATTCAAAAAATCCAAATGCCCAGCCTGATAGCAGGTACTGTAATAGCCCCAGCTATTGGAATCTCAAAGATGAGAATGAGACCCTCCACAAATAGCTGGAGGAAGCTCACGCCAAAAAAGAGGCTAAGCCTATGTGTACCATAGTAGCCCTCGGTCCGGCCGCTGGACAGCTGTGCAGCCAGGGACATCTATTCCTGACCTTGGCTACCAAACAACTGAGTAGCCAAGGAAAGAATCCTTTTGTGGCATCGACTACTGGTCAGGTCGATGCAACGACCAAGAAGGAACCACCCGTACAGGCCGATGTCACTCCTGTGTCTTCACAGGCACATCTGTATCCCATGCAAGACATACAGGAGGCCCAGAAAGATCCTGCAGGCCTCAGATTTCAGGAACAGAATGATGAAAATTATTCAGAAAATGCAGATTGACAATTACAGGTCCCAGTCCAGATTGTGAGTGACTTGCTTGTTGACACAAACAGACAGCCTTGTGTGAAGGCCGTGGTCAGGGGCCTCCACCTCACCATGCTTCTGGATACCAGAGCAGCCATGTCAGTTCTCCATGATGAGAACCCAGCCTCATCTGACTGGTCTACCAGCTGGATGACCAGTGCACAGGGTGTAGATGGTACCCAGCTACACACCTACTGATCTGTTCCTCTACTTGTGGTGGTAGGCCACCTCAATATCGATTTTATCTTTGACCTCATGGTATTTCGTCATCACCCCAGTATATTGGGAATTGACCTCCTCACACTGCACAGCTGTGTAGTGGACCTAGCCAACAGGCTACTCTTTCAGATCAAAGGATAATGCCATGCTATCACCATTTCAGACTCACATGTGGTGGCAGCCATCTCCCATAACATCAAGGAGTATGACATCATGGCTTTGTTCAAAAGTCATGACCTGTTTTCTAAAGTGGCACCTTTGCTGCAAAAACACTTTGGTATGTTTGCTATCAACAAGCATTATTGTGGTAGGATGCACACAACCATTGAGATTCCAGGACCCAATCCACTTACTGCTGAAGCTTTGCCCTCACTGAGGGAGCCCATCCAATCACTACTACAGCAAGGAGTGATTAGGACTTGTGTCTCTACTGTCAATCTGCCTATCTGGCCTGTGAAAAAGCCAAATGGAGCTTGGAGACTCACAGTTGATTACAGAAAACTTAATCAAGTCACCCCCAGTTGCATCCCAACAGTAGCATCAGCACCTGATGTACTCAAGTTGCTGACACCTGACAGAAAGTAGTTCTCAGCTCTTGACATCTCTAATGGGTTTTGGTCACTCCCATTAGCACAGGTAAGTTAATACAAATTTGCCTTCACCTTTAATGGGCACCAGTACACCTGGACCTGTCTTCCCCAGGACTTCCACAACAGCTCTTCCCTCTTCCATCTCCACATAATGGATGCCCTGCTGGGGTTCTCCACACCCCAGTGACTCCTGCAGTATATGGATGACTTGCTTCTAGCAACCACCTCGAAAGAAGATCATTTGGCCCTTCTAGATGAACTCCTGTTTCTTCTCAAGAGAGCAGGCCTCAAGTGCAACCACTCTAAAGCACAACTGTGTGAAAAAGAGGCAGTCTTCCTTGGCTTACATATTACAGACCAAGGCAGAAGCCCAGTTGTCAAAAAGATCCAGGGCTTGCAAGATCTGCCACTTCCTTCTGGCGTGGCAACACTCAGATACTTCCTAGGAATGATAAACTATTCCAGGGATGTTATCCCTGACTTTGCCATGAAGGCTGCTCCCTTGTACGAACTTCTGAAAAATGACATCCCATGGACATGGGGCCCCACTCACACTGAAGCTGTGACACAGCTTAAGCAGGCCTTTTGTTATCTCCTCACAGTATGCTGAATTGGCAGATGTGGCCCGTGCTTTGGAGGTCATACCCCATGGTGACAAGGATGCCATCATCTTTGCAGACTCCAACTGGGTCTGCTCATCCCTCACTGAGTTCCTACCATTCTGGGAGAAAAATTACTTTACATCCTCCGATGGCACACCTGTCAAATACAGGGATCTGTTTGTGTATATACACACCCTGATACAACAGTTTACTCATAAACTGTACATACACAAGGTAAAACCTCACTGTAAATCTGACCCTTACCGGGGGGGGGGGGAGACATGGATAATGACTCACTCAATAGCTGTAGCAGCTATAGTAGCTGCTAACACCAGGCAGAAATCAGTACCAGAACCTCCACTGGACCTTTCTGCTACACAGAAATCTGATCCAGAACTAAAGGATGTATTCAAATTCTTGTACAAGAGAATTGTACAACCACTACCTGTTGGTAGTCCGTACAAGAGACACTCTGACAACATACACTTGTCTAGTGATCAGAAACTCATTTGATATCGAAAAGAGGATACAGGTGACAAACTGTTGGTTGCACCACAATCTCTGTGAACCAGGGGGCAGAAAATACCCTCCAGAGGCTCAAAACTGTCATCTGGTGGCCTGGCATGGCCAAAGATGTAGAGTACTATGTGGACAACTGCATAGTATGTACCCAGAACAATCCAATCTTGGTGAAAAGAAACACCAGATTTTTGCCCCAAGGGCAAACTGGACCATGGAATGCGATATGAATTGTTTTCATTGGCCCCCTTACCAACTCCAGCAAGAATAACAAGTATGCACTTATTGTCACAGATTTGTTTTCTAAGTGGATAGAAGCATTTCCCACTAAGACAAACATGGCTAAGACAACTGTCAAGATCCTGGTGTATCAATTGTTTTCCAGGTGGGGCCTTCTCTTAAAGGTAGACTCAGACCAGGGATCAGTTTTATAGCTGAGCTGATGAAGCAGACACTCCAGCTACTTGGAGTAGATCAGAAATTCCACATCCCTTACCATCCTCAGTCCTCAGACCAGGTAGAAAGAGCCAATAGAAGAATCAAACAGATGTTGGAGAACAGCAATCATAAGTCCACTTCGGTGTGAATTGGCCCATTGGGTCCGGAAAACTCCAACTGAGGGCTGAAGTCCTTGATTTTAGAAGAGTGGAATTCAGCAGGCTGAGGGAGCTGATCAGGGAAAAATTTAGTCGGGGCGGACAGCATGGGTAGGTGGAAGAGAAATGGCAATTGAGGAAGCCATTCTCGAGATATCTAAGTTATGCATGAGAATGGTAACCAAAAAGAACAGGTTCAAGAGGCTATTATGGTTCTCAGCAAGAGCCAGGAAGTGGTAAAGGCAAAGAAAAATGCCTTCTACAAGTATAAAGAAAAGCAAGGGGAGGAAGACTGGAGAGATTATATACTGAAAAATAGGGAGGCAAAGAGGGCAGTCAGGGAGGCAAAGACAGACACAGAGTTGCATATTGCAGAGAGATCAAGAACAGAGAAAAACTGTTCTTCCAATGTATTAGGGAAACAAGGAAGAAAGGAGTGGGACTTGTAAGGCTAGATGAGTGGGGTAGCGTGATAGAGGAGGACAGCAAAAGCCCACCATCCATAATGATTACTTTTGCTCTGTTTACACTAGGGAGGATGGCAGTCCCTTGCCTGAGAGTGGCATCAAAATGGCCATTAAGGGGGTCTCAGAGATGTGGCTACCAATATTTACAGGCAAAAGGGTCCAGAAAGGACTTTTAGTCCTAAAGATAGATAAGGCCCCAGGACCAGATTGTTGCATTTGAGGTTACTCAGGGAGCTGGCAGCAGTACTGGCTGAATCCCTGATAGGTCTGTTTAATAGCTCACTAAGGACAGAGGTGGTTTTGAAGGATTGGAGGGTGGTGAATATAGTTCCATTTCATAAGGGGGAGGAAAAGGAACAAGTGGGGAGCTACAGATCTGTCAGTGTTACCTCTATTATAAGGAAAATGACGGCGTCACCGGTCAAGGAGGACCTTGTGAATGAGTTGGAGAGCAACGGTCTCCAGGATACTAAACAGCATGGATTTGTGGCAGGGAGGTCCTGTCAGATTTACCTGATAATTTTCTTTGACTGGGTTGAGAGGGAATTGGATAGGGGCCATGCTGTGAACTTACTATACTTCGACTTCAGCAAGACTTTTGATTTGGTGCCTTACAGATACTTGCTGAAGAAGATGGAGGATCTGGATGTAGCTATGGTCATAGTAAACTGGGTAGGTAACTGGCTCAGTGGGAGGCAGCTAAGGGTTGCATTCAGTGGGGTCAAATCGGAAGGCAGGGTGGTCATAAGCAGGGTACCAAAGGGATCTGTCCTGAGTCTGGTCTTCTTCGATATGTTCATCAGCGACATTAGTGGGGGAATCTGAGGCAGGTTATGTCTCTTCGCAGATGACACTAAGCTCTGTGGGAGGGTGGATAGGGATAAGGGAATCAAGGAATTGCAGAGTGATTTACAAAAGCTAAAGGGGTGGTCTAAGGTTTGCCAGTTGAAATTCGATGTAAAATGGGGAAACCGATCAAGCAGCCCAACCTTGATGAAAAAAATCACATTTGGTGCACTAAAATAGAGTGCAAAGGACAGGATTTCACAAGCAAATTGAGAAACTCTATCCAGCAGTTAAGCAGGCTTCAGACTTCATTTAGTTTAATAAGAATTTTCTTTTTATGTCTTGCTGGTGTTTCTATTTATTTCATGCTGATCACCAAACTTCTTGCCCCGAAAGTTTCACTGGCCCAACCCTGCTAGCTTTATCAAAGGGAGTGGTCCTATGAATTTAAAAAAATATAGATGTGTCAAACATTCATAAATGGTTTGAGTTAACCTGCTGCACCAGCTGAAACAGGCAACTCCAAACATTTCTATGCAATAATTTCATTTCTCTTTTCAAGTCTTATATTCTAACCCCAGGAATCACTCAATATGATTAAACTTAATGCTGTCAGTTTTCTGTGTTGAACTGCCTGGAGAAATTGAATTTTATGCAAATTGTGGAATTCTCAATTGGCTCATGCCACTTTCAAACTGCTGCCCTAGCAACTGCTGCACTTTGAGTACTTCAGATTCTTTACTCTGCCTGCCTAGTAAGGACGTCCCAGAGAGCTCTCCTTGAACTGTCTTCAGAATAAAGTTTATTTGTGGATAAGTACTCATTGTTAGTTTAAATTTAAATTGTTGCCTTAGAAACATTGGGTGGGATATTCAAAAGGGTTGCGCCATGTGCAATAGGGTTGCGCCTGCGCAAGTCCGAAGTGCTGCCATTCTGCAATATTCAGCAGGAGGCAGTTACGCCACTGAAAACATGCTGAGCAACAGCGCAATGCAAATGAATGCATGCTGAACTGGAGGGAGGAACCATGCATAAACTGCACAGCCCGATATTCAGCCAGGCTGTGCAGAGTTCATCATGACCCCAACCTGCGCCTGCACAACTTTGGGCAAAAAAAAAAGGAGAGTAAGTGAGGGCCACCCACAGGTGAGCTGCGCATTGCAGGGCGCAACACAGCAGCTACCACCTGTGGCTGGCCTCAACCTACCCCTGTGCCCTCCTGCAGCCCGATCACGGGCAAAGTGAAAATCCCCCACCCGACTGGCCCGATCGTGGGCAAAAGCAGAAAAGTCCCCTCCCCCGACTGGCCCGATCGCGGGCATAAGCTTAAATCACCCCACCAGCCTGATCGTGGGCAGCAAAGTGTCCCCGAACATATCCCTGGTGGTCAGTGGACCGCTAAGCCCGATCGCGGGCTGAAAGTTTAAACCCCCTCCCGAACATATCCCTGGTGGTCAGTGGACGATAAGCCCGATCGCGGGCTGAAGAGATTCTTGAACATATCCCTGGTGGTCCAATGGTTAGCAAATATCCTTGAGCTACATTATTGCGACCCCGAATGTATCCCTGGTGGTCAGTGGACTGATAAACCCGATCGCGGGCTGCATTATGTTAGACTCCCCACCCCAAGACCATATCCCTGGTGATCTAGTGTCCCCCACCCACCCACACGCAGCCCCACCACCCGGCGGCGGTGGGCGGCAGCATCCACCCGCCTGCGCCCACCGATGACTGCCGGTAAGAGCTGCCGCCGATGGTGCAGAGCAGAGCCAATGGGCATGCAGCATACCGTACAAAGCAGTCAGATTTATATCTGACTGCCTTATGCGGTATGGGCTGCCCATGGCTCTTGCTCTTACTCAATGGCGATACCTCGAACAGCTGCAGATGCTGCCGGCTGCGGGGAGGCGGGGGTGGTGGAGCTTCTTGGTGGGTGGGGTGGGGGACACTAGATCACCAGGGATATGGTCTTGGGGATGGAGGTGTCGCAACATAATGCAGCCGCGATCGGGCTTATCGGTCCACTGGACCACCAGGGTACGTTCTGGGGGTTAAACTCTTCAGCCCGCGATCGGGCTTTATCGGTCCACTGGACCACCAGGGATACATTAGGGGTGTTTCAAACCTCTTCAGCCTGCGGTCGGGCTTATCAGTCCACTGGACCACCAGGGATATGTTCGGAGGTGTAAGCCTCTTCAGCCCGTCAATCGGGCTTCCACAGGGATATATTAGGGGTTAAACCTCTTCAGCCCAGCGATCGGGCTTAGCGGTCCACTGGACCACCAGGGATATGTTCGGGGGGGGGACACTTTGCTACCCACGATCGGGCTGCAGGGGGCGTCGCTCCCCGACGGCTGCTGCCTGAGAGGGTGCCAGGCGCAAGTCCTCGGGGATCGGCGCACCTGCATGCTAATGGCATGCAAATGGGGTCATAAACAGATGCAAATGGCCCCCCCTGCGCCTTGCATGAATTATGGCCCCATTTTCATGTCACCTTTTGAATATCGGAAATGTGCGCATGGCGCAATGGTACTTGTGCCACTGCAAGTTGAATGCTCCACCCTGACCACCTGCGGTGGTGCAAGTTCCACTGCGCCATGCACAGTGGCTGTGGCCGGGAGGTGATATTCAAAGGAATTGCTCAATAGCGCAACCCCTTTGAATATCGCTCTGGCCACACCCCTGCGCAACTATTTTGTGCAGCACAAGGGCTTGCGCCACAAAATAACGCAGTTTGAATATCCGGCCCATTGTTTCTAACCCCAGTAATGCTCAGACCATTCATAACTTTGTGCAGTCATCCTGATGGGTTGGACTGCCCGGAGAGATGGAACACATGCAAATGATGGAATTCTTTGTACGTGAGCATCTTTCAAATACTGCCTCTACCAACTGTAGTGTTCTAAGCCCTTCAGATTTTTCTCTCCGCCTGAAAGTCTGGTCACTCGGAGTCTCTCTCGCCCTCTTTCTCGTGAAGAAGAAAGAAAAAGTTTAAAAACCATAAGTATTTTTAGTTTCTTTTACTGCCTCTACTAATTTATTAGTTTTATATAGTTTATTATTGTTTAAATTGTTGTTTCTCGGTTCCTCGCGGTTTGGTATAACCGTGAGGGATCCAAGCTAATTATAACTTTGTTTCGGTTCTCTAACTAAAGAACCTATTCATTTACATTTAAATTTGGTCCTTAAAATTTTTATTTGTAACCGCTTTTCATCGGTTACAGAACCGCTGAACCGGTTCATATTTCATCTCCTTTCTCGGTTCCATCGGTTCCCTACGTACGTAATTTCCTTTTTTTTATCTCTATTCGTGGTTCCCTCACAGTTCTTTGGAACCGAGGGTTCTACGTCTATTTGGGAGGTTTTTACCTCAGTTTTCTTTATTTTATATATTTAGCAATTGGTTGGTTCCTTGAACTGCTTTATTTTTGTTTAAATTACTGTATTTTATCAGTTCCCTTTTTCTTCAACAAACCAAATAGTGATCGGTTCCAGGAACCGTTAGCGGTAGTTATTTTAAAGAATCTCCAGTTCCGAGGTACTTTAAATAACGTTTTTTTGTGAAGTAATCTTTTTTTCTATCAATTTCAGAGGTTTAATTAGATAAACCTAAAAAACGCACAGGACCCACAGGTTTTAAATGTTGTGAGTCTTGTGGGCAACTTATAGCAAATGCAGATAGACACTCTGTGTATTTCTTGTTTAGGTACAAGTCATACAGTATATTTGCCAATTGTGATATTTGTAAGACCTTTTACCCTAAGACATTAAAGAAAAGGTCTAAAATTTTAGAAGAGATGGCTTCTGCTTCGAGTGTGGATAATTCTACTTCTTCCTCTTCCCACAAAAAGGATGGAGGTAATGCCAAGGATCCTGACAGGAGTTCAGATAAATCTGAACAAGGTAAAACAAAAAGGGCTGTGGAAACAGGCTCTGAACCTGTTCCATTAAAGAAAAAGTATAAAGAAAAACATGTCGCTGCACCTCTGGCTGAGAAGGCTAAGGAGCTTCCAGCAGACAAGCATATTATGCCCTCGGCTGGGGACATTGCTAAGGCACTACAAGTGTTACAAGCCCTACAGGGTGCAATCCCAGTTCCTACGCAGGCTGCCCCAGTTCCTCCTACAACTCCAGCAAGGCAAGAAGTGCTAGAAGTGTATGGGAAGGAGGAGGAGGAGGAGGATGACTTTGAAGGGGAACTTATAGAGCCAGAGGTCTCCCGAGCAAGAATTTGGGTCCTCTCCTAGGGGTCCTGAGGAATGCTTCTCTCACTATGCTTTTGTTAAGAGCATGGTGGAAACCTTGAACCTTCCTCTTCAGGAAACAGAAGAGGATATGGAGAAGGCAGACTTTCTGGAGATGATGGGATTAACCCCCACAAAACGTCTGCTTCTGCCCATGCATAAATCTTTAAAAAAGGCTGCAGTGCAGAATTTTAAAACTCCAACCTCTATCCATGGTGTGGATAAGAAAGCTGACAAGAAATATTAGCTGGACAGAACTACAACTGATTTTCTGTTTACTCATCCTGATCCGGAGGGAGCAATACAAGCTGCTGCCTCTGACAAGGCCAGGATCCCCTTGGCTACCCATCCACCAGACAAAGATTCAAGAAAAATGGATGATGTGGGAAAGAAAGGGTACATGGCTGCCTCTTTATTAGTTAGGCAGGCCAATTACATGGCATATTCAGTGCAGTACCAAAAAGCTCTATGGAACACAGTTCTAGCTTTGGCTGATAAGATCCCAGGTGAAGTGGCTGTAGACTTGCAGGATTCAGCAAGGGCTGTACTTGATGCTACCAAGTACCAATTTCATATGGCAGTGGATGCCAGTGATACTGCATCCATGTTAATGGCTTTGTCTGTTTCACTCAGGAGGTTTGCGTGGCTTAGAGCCACCAACCTGCCTTTAGACACCCAGGCCAAAGCAATGGATTTCCCCCTGGAGAACAGTTCATTGTTTGGGGATAAAACAGATGCATACATGAAGAAGGTGGTGCAATATAAATCCATCTCCTGGAGCAATTCCAAGGATAGGCCCTCCACCTCTTATAGACCCCAGAGCAGGGGAGGTAGGGGTAGGGGTTTTTACCCCAAACCCTTCTTTCAGGCTCAGACCTCTCAGCCTCAGCAGCAGGCCAGAGGTTATTTTACAGGAAGGGGCAGGAGAGCCATGAGAAAAGTGGCTCCTGCACCACAGGTTCAGGTACAGCCTGCACAGACTCCCTGATGGGCTAGTGCAGGTCGCATCCCTTATTGCAGGACCACCAGTAGGTGGCAGACTGGCTTATTACCTTCACGCTTGGCATTCTATCATCATAGACAAGTGGGTGTTGGAGGTAGTGAGCCAGGGCCTGGCACTCAGTTTCAAATCATTTCCAAAGCTGAGAACAAGAATCTTTGCTCCAACAACAGATGCAGACAGAATTCTGTTGGAGGCAGAGGTAGAGCATCTGCTAGCAATCAAAGCAGTAGAGGTAGTGCCTCTAATAAGCCAGGGCAAATGTTTTTATTCCAGATACTTCCTCATAAGGAAGAAAAACGGGGATTGGTGACCTATTTTGGATCTAAGACTTCTGAACAAGCACATCTTGAAACCAAGGTTCAAAATGGTCACTCTTGTAATAATCATTCCCTCATTGCAAAAGGGAGACTGGCTAGCCTCCCTAGATCTAAGGGATGCTTATTTTCACATTCCCATCAGACCATCTCACAGAAAATTCTTGAGATTCAGGCTGGCTTCAGGGCAGGCCATTGTCAGTTTGCAGCTCTCACTTTTGGACTAACTTCAACATCAAGAGTTCTTACAAAGTGCCTGTCAGTGGTGGTAGAGTTTTTGAGAAAACAAAGTGTAACAGTCTTCCTCTACCTGAACGACTGGTTAGTAGTAGGACAGTCTCTGCAGCATGCATTGCAGTCGTTGGCACTAACAAAATCTACATTAGAGTCCCTGGGACTTCTGATAAATGAAGAGAAATCTCAGCAAGTACCACTTCAGGTGCTGGAGTTTACTGGAGCAGAACTAAACACCAGACAGGGCAGAGCCCTACTGCCACAAGACAGGGTGGCAAGCATTCTACAGATTGCAAAATCCTTTGTATCCAGGAGACCCAAATCAGCCAGAGAATTTCTCAGGCTACTGGGCCACATGGCATCTGCCACTGCAGTGGTAATGGGCTCCAGGTATCAAATGAGAGATATTCAGTTCCATCTCAGACAGTATTGGTCCCAAAGGATGGATCCTATGTCCAAGCTGGTTCCAGTCACAAAAAGCGTAGTCCAGGCTTTACAGTGGTGGCTGGATGAGCACAACCTCAGGGTGGGTGTACCTTTTATAAGGGAACAACCCTCAGTAATCCTCACAAAAGATGCCTCTCTTCTAGGTTGGGAGGCACACATGTTAGAACACACAGCAAGTGGTGCATGGTCCCCCCAAGAGTCTCTGTTGCACATAAATCTCTTGGAGCTCAGGGCTGTTTACCTGGCTCTAAAGACATTTGCTCCTTACCTACAAAACAAGGTGGTGCAAGTCAGAACAGACAACGCCACAACCATGTATTACGTCAACAAGCAAGGAGGTACCAGGTCAGATCTGCTGTGCACAGAAGCAATGAGACTGTGTCCCTGGTATACTCCATGGGAGTATCCCTGTCAGCCATACACTTTCCAGGGAAAGACAATGTGCTGGCAGACTCTCTAAGCAGAATAAGTCAAGACCACCACGAGTGGTGCCTGAATACTCGGGTTCTCAGTACAATTTTCAGGAAATGGGGCATTCCAGAGGTGGATTTCTTTGGCTCCACAGAAAACCACCAGCTTCCAATGTACTGTTGCAGGCCTCCTCTAAGGGGCACAATTCCTCTGGATGCCAAGCCCTGGATTGGACAAGGAAGTTTCTGTACGCATTTCCTCCCTTTCCTATGGTATTCAGGACCCTACTGAAAATGAGGTCCCAACCAGCAAAAATGATACTGGTGGTTCCAGACTGGGCGAGACAGCACTGGTACTCTCTTCTACTGTCTCTGTCAGTGGTTCCCCCAATCCAACTGCCCAGGAAGCACAACCTGTTAACTTTCTCTCAGGGCAGGATCCTGTATCCCAATCTCAAATCACTGATGCTCAAGGCTTGGCTCTTGAGAATATAGAATTTGCTAACCTTAACCTATCAGACCAGATGCTGACAGTGCTTAGGGGTTCCAGGAAGCCTTCTAAAGTGGAAAAGATTTACTATATGGTGTACAGGTAAGGTGGGGAGCCCTTTCAGGGCTGATTTGTCTAGTCTTCCAGATTACCTTGCACATTTACATTCCTTAGGGCTGAAGCCTTCCACCCTCAAGGTCCACTTAGCTTCAGTCTCTGCTTACCTGTCAGTTGGTAAGGAGAGTTCCATAGACTCTCATCCAGTGTTTGGAAAATAATTTAAAGGCCTTAATCTTCTGCACCCTCCCCTAAGGGAACCAGTTCAAGCCTGGAATCCAAATGTTTGCATTGCTAAACTCATGGATGCACCATTCGAACCTATGGCAACCGCAGATTTGAAGTATGTCACTTGGTAAACTGTTATTCTGGTTGCCATTACTTCATCCAGAAGGATCAGTGAATTACAAGCCCTGTGCACAGATGGGGACTACATCTCGTTCTACAGGGACAAGGTGGTCCTTAGGACTAATAGAAAATTCCTTCCCAAGGTGGTATCTGATTTTCACTTGAATCAGTCTATCACTCTGCCTGTCTTCTTTACAGACAACTCCAGTTCTCCAGAAAGGAGACTCCATTCCCTTGATGTCAAAAGGGCACTTAGCCACTACATTGACAGAACCAAGTTTTACAGGACAAATCAATCACAGCTCTTTCTCACATATGGTGAAGTTGGTAAGGGAAAAGCTGCAACAAAATGTACAGTTGCTCGCTGGATAGTGACATGTGTAAAGTTTTGTTGTAGTAAGTTGGGTAAACAGATACCTCTGGGCCTGAGAGCACACTCCACCAGGGCCACGGCTGCTTCAGTGGCAGCTTCAAGAGAAATTCCACTACTGGAAATCTGTAAAGCAGCTACATGGAAAACACTACACACCTTCACAAAGCATTACAGCCTGGACTTGCAATCCAGAGGTGATGCTAGGTTTGGTACAGCAGTACTGCAGAGCTTGTTTCCAAAATAGGTTCAAACAACATGAAGTCTCGCTGTATTCTGACAATAGCAGTGAGTCCCAACCTTCGAACTGCCCCGGAGATGAAAGAGTTAACTTTCCATGCCAGGCATGGAACGCTGAGCTCGAGCTCGGTTGAGCCTCTGTCTGTTGCTGTTTGAACTCAAACCCTCAGATTCTTTACTCCGCCTCACTGAACAGTCGCTCCGGAGATTTCTCCTTTGCTCGGTTCAATTTTGTTGGTTAAAGTCAGTTTTTCTCGGTTTTCAACCGAATTTAAACCTCAATCTGTTGGTTCAGACTCTGTCTGTGGTATTCGTGAGTACTAGATAGGTTTATATTGTTTTCTATTCTGTGTGGAACTTGTAAACGGTTTATCGGTTCAGTTTGAACCGATCAAGTTGTTTAAAAATCTTTATTTCTACTTTTAGAGTGTGGTTACCAGTTCTTATTGGTTCTAAAAAAAACGGATTTTACTACGTTTTTTTCCACGACCCGTAACACAGTCAGGAACCGATAAGAGTGTCTTGCCTGGTGGATTGCCATTAAAAGGGTAAGTTTTGTTAGGACTGGCACCATGTCTGAGAAACCCAAATGAAAAACCGGGCCCACTGGGTTTCAACACTGTAGTGTGTGTGCGGAAGTCTTTGCTAAGGCTGACCCCCACACCACCTGTGTTTATTGTCTGGAGTTTGACCACCTCGAGTCAGACTGCCAGATTTGTAAACATTTTCCTGCAGCTACCCTAGAAAAGAGAGTTGGTAGGCTCAGGGAAAGGGAGGCCAAAAAGTCCGCTGACCCGGATGGCCAGCCCGGTTTGGTTCAAACCAAACCAGAAGGAGTGCCCTCTGACCAGGGCGAAACTTCTTCGGGCAAAAGGAGAACCGATTCCGAGCAGTCGGTTCTGGTTAAGAGAACAAGAAGGGAAAAATCAGCTGGTGTGGATCCAAAAGTTTCTTCTCCACCTGCTGATGAAATAGCCAAAGCGATAAAGATTGTGCAGTTGCTTTCCCCGGTTCCGACCGAACCGGCACCATCAGGAAGGCGCTCGGTTCGGCCGGTTCCACCGGTTCCAGATTATGATTTGGAAGAATATTATGAACCGGAGGAGGAGGAAGGAGAGTATGAGGAAAGTGAATGTGGTTATGAAAGTCTGGATGTGCCCATTGACCCGGACATCTCCCCAGACAGACCTTCAGGAGTGTCTCCTCCTAGGCTTTCTGAGTCCCCCTCCCATTTCATGTTCTACAAGAAAGTGACCGAAACCCTTCAGCTTCCTATGGAAGAAGCTGTGGATGACCAGGAGGAGCCTGACTATGTGGAAATTATGGATATCCCAGAGTCCAGGAGGCTGTCTGTTCCCTTGCACAAGTCTTTTGGGAAACAGACATTTAAGATTTTAAAGACTCCTAATTCTATACCTCCTGTGGATAAAAGAATGGACAAGAGGTATACCCTGTCAGGCTCAGATACGGAGTTCCTTACCCAGCAATGCAGCCATGTTGGGGTAGTGCAGGCTGCAGCCTGTGATAAGGCTAATATACCCTTGGCTTCACACCCCCCAGATAAGGACTCCAGGAGGATTGATGCCATGGCAAAGAAACAGTACATGGCAGCATCCTTGGGACTCAGGCAGGCCAATTATATGGCCTATACAGCTAGATATCAGAAATCTAGATGGAACACTGTCATGGCTTTAGCTAAACAGGTCCCTGGCCAGCTTGTCAAGGAGCTGGAGCAGGTGGCTGCTGATGGTATTGAGGCATCCAAGGTGCAATTCCATGCTGCAGTGGACTCCAATGATGTTTCATCTAGAGTCATGGCTACATCTGTGGCACTTCGTAGGATGGCTTGGCTCAGATGTACTAGCCTGTCTCAGGATACCCAGACTAAGGCCATGGATTTTCCTGTTGTGGGTAATTCTCTGTTTGGGGAGCAAACAGAACTACATGAAGAAAATGGATGAATACAGGACCACCTATAGGAGTGCTCAGGCCAAGGAAATGCAAGCCACTCCTCAGAGGCAGCATCCCAGGGGCAGGGGCAGGCCTTTTCATAGGCCTTTTTACCAAGTCCGGGCCTCCTCTTCTGACTATGCTCAGATGGGGTTCTTTAGAGGGAGAGGCAGAAGGGGTACAAGCAGGCCTGCTTCCACCCCTCAGCCTAAACCCCCTGCCAAACAGGCACCCTGATGGGTTTGCCAGGGCTGATTCTCCACCACCTGTAGGGGGCAGGCTGGCTTACTTTGTCCAGGGCTGGAAGTCTTTAACATCAGACAAATGGGTCCTGGAAGTAGTAAGCCAGGGACTGGTTCTCAGCTTCAAGAAATTTCCAAAGATGAGAACCAGATCCTTTCCACCTGCAAATCCCTCAGAGGCACTTGCCCTAGAGGCAGAGGTCTCTTCCCTCATGGCTCTCAGAGCTGTAGAAAGGGTTCCACCCCTACACCAAGGGAAAGGATTGTACTCAGGTACTTCCTCACCCCCAAAAGACAGGAGAAAGGCGGCCCATCCTGGATCTCAGATATTTAAACAAGCACCTTTTAAAGCCAAAGTTCAAAATGATGACTCTGGGAATAATTCTACCCTCTCTAAGGCCAGGGGACTGGCTAGTCTCCCTGGACCTCAAGGATGCCTACTTCCATATTCTCATCAGAAGCTCCCATCGAAAATACCTCAGGTTCGAGCTGCCCTCAGGCCATTACCAATTCAGAGCAATGCCGTTTGGCCTAACCTCTGCTCCAAGGGTGTTCACAAAATGCCTGGCAGTAGTAGTTGCTTCCCTAAGAAGGCAAAGAATTGCCATCTTCCCATACCTGGACGACTGGCTCATAGTAGGCCAGTCCCCAGACCAAGTCAAGTTACACCTACAGATAACTCAGCAACTGCTCACCTCTCTAGGTTTCCATCTGAATCTTTCAAAGTCAGTTCTAGAGCCTGTTCAGCTCCTCACCTTCATAGGTGCGGAGCTAGATACAGAAAAGGCAAGAGCCTTCCATCCCCTGGACAGGGCAAGGACCTTTATCACACTGGCCTCTTCATTCACCCTACAGGTGTCTCGACCAGCAAGGCATTTTCTGCAGCTCCTGGGGCACATGGCTGCTTCCACAGCAGTGGTACAGGGAGCAAGATTTCAGATGAGAGACATTCAGTTCCACTTGAGAGCTTTTTGGTCTCAGAAAAAGGACCCTCTGCCCAAACTGATACCAGTGACTCAAACCCTGATCCAGGCTTTGCAGTGGTGGCAGGATCAGGACAATCTAAGACAGGGAGTTCCTTTTGTCTCTCAGTCTCACTTTTTAATCCTTACTACAGATGCTTCCCTCTTGGAGCGGGAGCTCACTTGGGAGACCTGACCACCCAAGGGTTGTGGTCCACTCAGAAATCTCTGCTTCACATCAACCTGTTGGAACTCAGAGCAGTGTTTCTAGCACTTCAAGTTTTTTCCAAGTCTGTTCAGAACAAAGTTGTTCAGATCAGGACGGACAATACCACCACAATGTGGTATATCAACAAGCAAGGGGGCACTCGGTCTTCGGCCTTGTGCACAGAAGCAATGAAGTTGTGGTCTCTGGCCTATTCCCTGAACACTTCCCTTACAGCAGTACACCTCCCAGGCAAAGACAATGTCCTGGCAGATGCTTTCAGTAGGATATCTCGGGGCCATCACGAATGGTCACTGGATCCCCTGGTTTTGGAGGTGAGCTTCTCCATATGGGGAACACCACAGATAGATCTTTTTGCAGCCCCAGACAATCACCAACTTCCCCTTTTTTGCTGCAGGCCCCCAGTGTTGCGCTCAGTCCCCCTGGATGCCCTGGTTCTCAATTGGGAAGGGAAATTCCTGTATGCTTTTCCCCCTTCCTCTCCTGTTCAAGGTGCTAGTCAAAATCAGGTCTCAACCCTGCAAGGTGATTCTGATTGCTCCAGACTGGGCTAGACAGCCCTGGTACCCTCTCCTGTTGTCCTTAGCAGTCCACCTTCCCTTGTCTCTTCCCAGGAATTACAACCTGTTAACCTGTGCTCAGGAGAGGGTTTGGTACCCGAAACTCAAATCTCTCAATCTCAAGGCCTGGCTCTTGAAGAGTTAGAGTTTGCTGATTTACACCTCTCTCAGGGTGTCATGGATATTCTAAAGGCTTCTAGGAAGCCTTCCACCAGAACTACTTATAAGTCCAAATGGAAAAGATTTTCCACCTGAATAGCTTGGGACTCAGACCAGCTACACTAAGGGTGCATCTGGCAGCTGTCTCTGCTTTTCTTTCAGCAGGTAAGCCCTTCTTCTTTTTCAGCTCACCCTGTATTCTCTAAGTTTTTCAGGGGATTGCTTCACACCAATCCGCCATTCAGGGTCCCTGCCCCTGCTTGGGACCTTAATGTTTGCATTGCTCAGCTTATGCAACCTCCTTTTGAGCCTTTGTCCTCAGCAGAGCTGAAGTACTTGACTTGGAAAACTGTGTTCTTGGTGGCTATCACTTCTGCCAGGCGCATAAGTGAGTTACAAGCCCTGTCAGTGGAGCCTGATTTTATCTCTTTCCATAGAGATAAGGTGGTCCTCAGGACTAACAGGACGTTTTTACCTAAGGTGGTTTCAGACTTCCACCTTAACCAATCTATGTCTCTTCCTGTGTTCTTCACTGACCATTCCTCCTCTGGTGAGAGGAGGCTGCACAGTTTGGATGTGAAAAGAGCCCTTAGCTACTACATGGAACGTACCAAGGGTCACAGGTTTGACTCCCTCCAACTGTTCCTCACTTATGGTGAGGTTGGTAAAGGAAAACCTGCCACTAAAAGATCCATTGCCAGGTGGATTGTGTCTTGCATTCAATTTTGCTATGAAAAACTAGGTAGGACTCCACCTTCAGGCCTGAGGGCTCACTCTACCAGAGGTACAGCTGCTTCCCTGGCTGCTGCCAGGGATATTTCTATCTTAGAGATATGTCAAGCAGCTACCTGGAAAACAGTTCACACTTTTACCAAGCATTACTCTCTGGATATCCAGGCTAGGAGTGATGCTCGGTTTGGCACAGCTGTGCTTCAGAGCCTATTTCCTACGTAGGTTCTGTCCCTCCTCCATGGAGGTACTGCTTGGTAGTCTGCAATTGTCAGAATACAGCAAGACTTCATGTTTGAAGAAAAATTACTCACCTTAGTAATGTTGTTTCTTCTAATGGAGTCTTGCTGTATTCTGACCTGCCCCCCTGCCTTCCCCTCTCAGAACCTTTGTTTTTGGGATGTGGGTGGGCAGTAGCAGTGTTGGCACTCAGGAGGTACCCCACCTTTTTATTATCACGCTTTTCCTTGGGTGAGTGGGTGTTGCGTTTATTCATTTTGTGGGTTTCCTGACTTGAGTCTTTGTTTTGGGAACAAAAAAATCTGTTTATTATATTTAGTAGCCAGTTTGCTAGTGTAGGTTTACAGCTTCCACACGGGTCTCTCAGTGAGTTTAGCTCATAAAGATCTGACGGTTTGAGTTCAAACAGCAACAGACAGAGGCTCAACCGAGCTCGAGCTCAGCGTTCCATGTCTGGCATGGAAAGTTAACTCTTTCATCTCCAGGGCAGTTCGAAGGTTGGGACTCACTGCTATTGTCAGAATACAGCAAGACTCCATTAGAAGAAACAACATTACTAAGGTGAGTAATTTTTTCTTCTCTGCCCAACCTCCAAAGGTACTGCTTGGTAATTGCATTAAGTTTAATCATAATGAGTGATTCCTGGGGTTAGAAAAAAAAAATTACTCACCATAGTAATCTTGTTTCTTCAAAGGGATCATGTACTATGATTAAAGACCCTCCCTACTTCCCCTGCTAGAATCTATAGAAGTTACTCTGCATCCCTGCATTCGTGTTTTTTCTTTTCTCATATATTGGTTAAGGCAGAGACTCACTTTGTTTAACCAGTTGGTGTCCAGGTGGTCTTAAAGTTTCTTAGGTTTGCTGGTTAAGGATGTTTTGACCTGAAAGGGCAAAAATGTTATTTTAATGTTGTTAATTTTTAGCTATTGGGTCTTTTACCCAGCTAGGCTCCGTAAGAATCTGAAGCACTCAGAGTGCAACAGTTGCTAGGGCAGCAGTTTGAAAGTGGCATGAGCCACTTGAGAATTCCATAATTTGCATAAATTTCCATTTCTCTGAGCAGTTCAACACAGGAGCCTGACTGCATTAAGTTTAATCATAATGAGTGATCCCTTTGAAGAAAGAAATTAAATGTGAAAAACTCATCAACTCTTATAACACTACTAGCGCTTAGTTTTAAAGGTCTTAACCCAGAATCTCACACTACTTGTATGTAGGTAATTGCAGCGCTACCACCATCCTGGTGCAAATCTGAAAGCGTGTTCCTTCCTCACTTATTTTTGAAGCCATCACCATTTAGCATTGTGACATCACGTGCTGGGACGTTAAATGGGTATTTGTTTAATTGCTGAAGTTCACAATTATACAGTTAAACTATATTTAAAAAATTACTGGGGGCCTAAAAAACATGTTGTCATTATTTCTCCACTCATCTGGGGGTGGGAGGTTAAGCCTTACAATGAGCAGAGAACCTGGGAATCCATAGCCTAGACTGTGGGTACAAACTGTGTAAGAAATAAGACATAATGGGGTGTGCATTGAACAGACATTACTGCACACTCAAAAGTTTAATGAGGTATGAGGCCACAGGCCGAATGCCTTCATCCCCTGGAAGTGCAGTAATATATGTTCGATGCACACTCCCAGATTGTCTTATTGTGCTTATAAAGTGGGCTACATTTTTAAAACTTTTTTCCTAGTTAGAAAAATCATGTTTATGTGTAGGAAAAAAAAAGATTTGATTTTGAAAATGTATGATAAAGTAATCCTTCCACTTGTTAGAAGATGATGTTACTGTGGAGGTGCTGAACAAACATGTTCTTTACAGGCAGCAGTAGAACTGGTTTCATGATGTTTCCAGCCTGATAAGGGATCAGTGTCCCCCCCCCCATATTAGTGTAGATTTTTTCCTGACTGGGAAGAGCTCCATCTTCTATCATGGGACAGGAGAGAGAGAAAGACTTGTTCAATTGGCAGTGTACTGTGGTGGAGAAAAAGAGAGAGAGAGATCAGCATGAGCGCAATCTTTCAAATAGTGCAAATCCACTTTTGTTTTTATCAAGAACAGCCTGGCTGGATCTGATCTGAAAGGAAAATGGTAGGAGGAATTGTGTTTGACATGCAGAAGGTAAACACATATAGAGATGGGACCAAATCAGCATCGGGAATGTAGGCAGGAGACATTCTCTCCTCTCCCCAACCACCTGCCCTCTTAAATCTTGTCCATCTCCCACTTTGGTCCTTTCTAATACTGCAGGCAACAAACAATGCATTTATAATTCTCTGGCAGCTCTTCTCCTCTCTCTGCAGCTCCCACTGGCTGTGTTCTCTCTCATTTGATCTGCTGCCATGCCCCTGGTCCCACTTGCTCAGGCTGATACTGAAAAATAACGAAAACAAAAAAGAATCAAATGATGTTGCGGGGCTAACTTTATTAAACAGTTGTTTTGTTTGTTTTTTCCTTTGGGGGAAAAAAGTGGACAGCGAGCACACCAGAGTTTTGGGATTGATTGCAAGTCCGTGATCAGCTGCATTACCAATGGGAAAAAATGGCTGCATTTCAAACCGTAGAGTGTTTGAATGGCTCATTCATCTTCTTTTAATTCCAATTTTGTCCTGCTTTGGTGTAGTTGTGTTCACCTGTGCATCGAACAGATTTGATGCACAGATAAAAATCAATCAAAATGCAAGATTTATGGTCCCAATTTTTTAATCTACCAATAACTGTTTTAATTCTGCAAACACTCTAGTTCCAATAAGCCAAAACATAACCAATAAAACTAAAAAATGAACAAAAACAAATCACACTATATATTACATAAGTTTGTCTCTGAATAACAATTAATCAGTGATGCCCAACAGGGTGTGTGTCGTGCTGGGATAATGTCACGCCTCAGGTGGTTGGGCATGAGGCCGTGGCCGAGCGCATCCAATAACTGAGACATGGCATTATCCCAAATGACACACACCCTGGAGGCATTATTGCTATTATACAATGGCTTGTTGTTATACAGAAGAAAAAAATATTTTAAAGATGTTTTTGTGTGGAAAAATATTTTAGATTTTTAAGAGACAATGGAAACAATCAAACAAAGGAAATCAAGCAAAAGCAAAAAATCAACTAGAGGTTCACAGTGGTGAGACTAGACCCGTGATGTTGTACTGGGATAACATCATGGGTCTAGCTCAAGACTGACGAGTCAGAGTCCAGGATTTTTTCTTGCCATTGTATAATATCAGTTACTTATTTCTGGATATGTTAATTTATTAGTAAAACAACATATTAGTAAGCTGACATAGGTAAAGCTGTTATGTGGAGTAGACACTCGCTTCAGCCGTGTCCATACTGCAGAATCCAAACCCACATTCAAAACACTACCAACCTACTTCACCAAAGGCTTGGCTGTCTATACAGAATCTGTAAGTACCTAACGCCCGAATCCAGGCATAGAATAGCACAGGCAAATCTGCTCCCTGTAATGGACTATGGCTCTTTGGTCACCAGTGCTGTTAACAAAACTATGCTATAGAAGAAGCCCACTCTCTATCACAAGATTGCCAGATTTCCAATAGGTAGCAATAGCAAGACATATCACTGACTTTCTCTGAACACTTCAAACTGGCTCTCACCTGAGCTCAAATCCAACCTAACACTCTCAAGATTTAGTAAAAGAACTATGGTTTAAAACTCCCCATCTGTTTAGCTGAACAACATGAGTTTGTCAACTTGCCCTCCTCTTGATCCACCTCGAAAAATTACTTAAAAGTTCCCTTTTTTGAACAAACACTGGACAACGCTCCTTCAGCTACTGTGCATCCTCACTATGGAATACAATTGCTCCCCCCATTAGAGAATCACCAACTGTCTCTGCTTTCTCAAGCAATCTGAAAGAATTTTATCTATCACTCAGAGTCTGTGACAGCTTTGTGTAAATACCCCTTGTTCATTCCCCTATGCATCTGCACTCAATGTAGTATCTGCACTAATCAGCTGCACTTTCTAGGTGCTGCAAGTATGTAATCAAATATGTTCTTTTCTATTGATGTGTTCATGTTTCATTTTCTGCAACAAGCACCCAAACATTTGTATGTATGTCCTCAAATGTTTGTGCAATTGCACTCGGGTCGTGACTGAAAAAGGCACTTGGTGCCAGTGCACTTACCCGGTTACCAAAGTGGAAATAAATAAATAAATACTCCAGAATCAAGTCCCCTCTACCTTTTTTTCTGTTTGTCAGTGAAGTGTGTAGCCAAGAAAAATGATTCTCTGTCTTGCAACCCCCTAATTTAAATTTCAATTTATTTGTTTCACTCTGTTCTACTCTGGTGTGAAAAACTCTTTGACACTGTTGCAAAGGATATGACCCCACTCATAAAAGGAAACATGGGAGTTGATAATGCATATTTGCACATCAAAGAAACTGGGAGTAAGCAAAGAGCTCCTAGCACATAGGAATTCATCAGATAAACAACAAAACTTTACAAGCACCAGCATCCTTCCAATTGCATTTTTCCAACTCAGACACACTTTAAACAATAGAATGCATTGGGGAACTTACCTTGAAAAGTTTGATGGCGAGCACAAAACAAGAATACAGGGACTTCAGAAGTTATATAATAGAACTGACTAACAACAACACTTCTGTTGACTTGAGCAGATATGCACCATCAACTCCCATGATGCCTTACACGAGTGGCAGGGCCGGTTCCAGGATGTACTGGGCCCTGGTGCAAGACTTTGTAGTGGGCCCCCCTCCGTCCAAGCAGCATGCCCCCCCACCCCAGGAGGGCCCTCCCAGCCACCACCACCAAAAGAATATTGCTGCTGTTTTTCCATTTTGTGAAGTTAAAGTTGTACACGGCGGGCTTTTGCTGCAGCAAATGTTTCAATCACATCAGAAAAGTTTACTTCTCTTGCAAGTCTATTTTCAATTGAAAGTACACCCAATGCAGACAGTCTTTCCTGTGACATTGTGGAGCGCAGGTAATTCTTTATCAAGGACAGTTTACGGAAAGAACGCTCAGCACTGGCAACTGTAATTGGAATTGTAAGCAGTACTTGCAGTCCAATTTGGGTGTTTGGAAATCCTCTGCTCAGGTCTCTCTGTACCAGGTACTGTAACACTTCAAATGGACATTTCACATCATCAGGTAACAGTCGAGCCAGCAAGGTAATTTCTCTAGACATGTCGAACCATCTATATCCCCAAGAAAGGCCAACTCTTTGCATGCTACTTCAAGGTTTTCGTCATGTCCACATGATTTGATGTTGAACAGAAAACCAAAAAGTGACTGAAAGTCATGCAGAAATTGGAATCGTTCCTCAATTTCCATCAGTACTTTATCCAGTAGGCAATTGAAAAATTCACTTCAAAGCTTTCTTGGCCAGTTAAGGGTTAGATCTCGCGGCAAGCTCTCCTGGCATGCGTTTACGCCGTCTGTGCGTTTTCTGGAAAAGTCGGTTCAATGTCCATGGTTTGGGCTAGCAGCTTTGCTTCCTCTACCACTCTGCTGAATCCCTGTCTTGATAATCAGACTGTTGTTCCGCGATGGAAACCACATCTATGGTGTTTGGAAGACTCAAAGCAGGTGACTGTAAAATCACAGTCACCGATTGATGGCACTAAGCACTTCATTCCACACAAGTAAACATACAATAAATGGAAATGATTCCAGTGTTTTCACAAGACCTGTGATGTCAGACAGTGTTTCACTGTCACAGTTTTCAGTTTCTGGTACTTCCAGCAACGAATCTAACAATTCAGGCAGTTGTTCACAGACTGCCTTTGCAGCATCAGCACGGGCACTCCATCGAGTCTCTGAAAGTGGCTTGAGGGTATATCGTTTCATGTGCTTGACAAGGATGTCCCAACGTTTGGTGGACCCAGAGAAGATTCTGTAAACCCGCTGTAGTACTCCAAAGAAATTCTTTGCTTCCAACGATGATTCAGCTGCATGTTCTAATACAAGGTTCCAGTTATGAGGACAGCAAGGAACATATACTGCACGTTCATTGACCTGTCGTATTCTCGCTTGAACTCCTCGATGGATACCTCTCATGTTAGCCCCATTATCGTAACACTGGCCCCTGCAGTCTTCAATGTTAATGCCATGTTCAGTAAGCCGATTTAGCAATAATTCAGCCAAAGCCTCTCCTATTGTATTTTCAACATGGAGAAACTCCAGGAAGCTCTCCCGCATTTCAACTTGATCACCATTGATTTCAACATAGCGAATCATTAGTGATACTGCTCCTTGTGAGAAATATCTGGAGTGCAGTCCATCAGCACACTATAGTGGCGAGCAGTGTATATCTTGTTCCTAATCTTATTAGTCACAGCCTTAGCTAACATCTGCATAAATTCGTTCTGGCTATCTTTGCTTAAATAATGAACATTTGCTCCTCTCTGAACACGTTGCAAGTGATCAGCCATAATAGGGTCATACCGGGACAACAGTTCCAACAATTTCAGAAAATTACCATTGTTGTTCACGTACAGACGATCTACTGACCCCTAAAGGCTAAAGTTTGGCCTGCTAAATATAAAACACAGTCCAAAATTCGACAAAGCACAGCATGCCATCGTTCCTTTTCCTTATCCAGCTTTTCTTGCAAACTCCTGTCTATAGTAGCACATTTCTCTAACCCTAATTCTAAATGTTTCCATTTGTAGTAATTCTCCATGTGTGATGGGTAAGCTTCATGCTGACTCAGCCTTTGTGATAATTTTTGCCAGTTGGAGAAACCTTGTGTAAACACGCCACTATCCTCACCAAAAAGCTTACAGCAGAAACAAATACAGCATCAGCAGACTTGGAGTAAACTAACCAAGGCCTGTGAATCTTTGAGGATCCCACTTTACGCTCATAGTTTGCTGAAGTAAACCGGCGACCAGCTGTTTTAGGGAACTCAGTGTCAGTTTCCTTCAGCTGCAGGGGCTTATGCTGCACAATTTCAACCCTGAGGCGATCTAACTCTGAACTAAAACTTTCAGGCCAGGTAGCTGGGTCATAAAAATTATAAATGAAAGGTGGTTCACTACTGGGTTCAGGGTTTATGTCACAACCTGATTCCAGTTCAATACATTGTTGTATTTCTTCTTGCTGTATATGTCTTTCATCATCATATATTTCTTCTTGGTCTAGCTGTACATTTCTTTCTGAGTCGAGTCGAGTCATCATGTTTCTAAGTCCACCCCAGTCGTCTCCCCTCTATTACTGCCTCTGCAGCTGTTTCATGTGATGAGGTTGATGGTTTTTGCTCACTTGTACTTTCACCAGATTTGGACACTGTTGCCAGCGGACAACTTAACCATTTACAAAATATTTTGTTAGCATTTTCTGCTTCTTTTTGAGTCAACTCTAGCTGTCTTTTTTGTTCTTTACGTTTTGCAGAACCAGACTTGTACTTTGGTAGTGCTACAGGATTCGACATCATATCAGATTTCTTTTCTTTCCTTTCTGTCATGTAAGGTTTACCTTGCTAGCTAAGGCAAGCTATGTCTATTTATTTATTTTTATGAATACAAACTGTACTTTTGACTAGACTAGTTTAAAGTTCAATAATGTCTATGAGACGAAACAGCAGGTGGGTCGTGGGTGGCTCACTTGGCACTAGCAAACAGGCGCAAGAGCACTGAGCAGGCTCATTTGTGTAGAAAAATGTATAGATGTGCTGCTCCAGAGTAGTCCTATGCTTGCATTCTATGCCTAAGTCTAACTTTTAGTTTGAACTTAAAGCAGCGAGCATGAAAAACAGAGCCAGTCAAGAAAATAATGTATTGCTGTTCTGTGTTCTTTACTGATTCTGCAAAATAAAGTATTTTTTGCAGTTATAATCTTGATGTGTTATCTTTCTTTCTTGTCAGAAAAAAATGAAAGGCTATCTTGTTATTTTAATGCCAAACAGGGACTCCTACACAGTCAGTACTAGGCTGGCTACAGTGCTTGCTGCTGGCGTACTCCGAACACGAACAACACTAGGTAGGCCACAGGCACAGCAGAGCAGAGAGAATATCTTGTTATTTTAATGCCAAACAGGGACTCCTACACAGTCAGTGACAGTGACACAGTGTCACAACACAACTCAAACAACTCTCTGGGTTATATATTTTTTTTCATATGTATTTAGAATTATTGACTTCTAAGTTCTTGAGACAAAAGACAAATATTAAGTTAGTTCAATCAAACTGATTGACCCACACAGGCCAGGCCTGCCGCTACCGCCACCCGGCCGCTGGGGCCCTACAGGCTAGGGGCAGCCGCCAGCCACAGTACTCACTCCTTCCTGTGGCTGCTTGCTGCCAGTGCCAGGCCACCTAGCTATTTTTTCCTGTCAGCTGGCTGGGGCCCTATACAGGCTAGGGGCAGCCGCCAGCCACAGTACTCACTCCTTCCTGTGGCTGCTTGCTGCCAGTGCCAGGCCACCTAGCTATTTTTTCCTGTCAGCTGGCTGGGGCCCTATACAGGCTAGGGGCAGCCGCCAGCCACAGTACTCACTCCTTCCTGTGGCTGCTTGCTGCCAGGCAGGCCAGCTAGCTATTTTTTCCTGTCGGCTGGCTGGGGCCCTATATATACAGGCGGCTAGGGGCAGCCACAGTACTCACTCCTTCCTGTGGCTGCTTGCTGCCACCAGTCAGACTCCTCCTGTGGCTGCTAAGGCTTGCTGGCTGCCAGGCCACTCACTCCAGTCTCAGTCCAGCTAGCTATTTTTTAGTGTGACACACCTGCTGAGCTCAGCTGTCCTCACTTACAAGACCAACAAGTTCTCTGTAATAGCTGCTGTGCTGCCTCCCCCAGACCAGAGCCAGACCCCCACCCCACGGCACCAACTGTATTGTACTGCTGTTGTCTCTAGTTTTTAGTTTAGACTACAGTACTACTGTAAACTTAATGGGCTCTGCTACAACAGTGTTGAGTGCAGACTGTGTCACTGTGCAGTGCAGCGCTGGGCTGCAAATTAATTTCTGCCTGGCACCTGCCCGGCGGCGACGATCCCTGCTGCCCCCACACATCCATCCAATTCCACTCAGTCACTCCGTCCTGTTTGCCCGCCAACTGCCGTCTGCCGCCAGACAGACTGTGTGAGACGGTATTTTAGACCAACCAAGATAGGCGCACCACCAGCATGCACTCGTCCGTCACGGCGAGAATGATGAGGAGGAATCCGAGATGGCTGATTGGCTGGGCTGCAGGCAGCAACAGCAGCAGTTCCAGCGCCCGGCGGCAGCGGCGCTCCGCCTCGAGTCAGTCGGCGAGTCCAGACTCCAGCCCAGCCCACTGAGCCCAGGCACAGCCTCCAGGCAGCTAGACAGCAAATCACAGCACTGCGGTGCGGCTAGAGAGGAGGGCGGGCCGGGGACACTGCCCATGAAGTGAGCTAGGCTCAGCAACCGAAGTTCCGAACCAATCAAGAAGTGAAGTGTGACTGAGTGACAAAGCAAAGGAAGGAAGGGGCGGAAGGCGGAAGCCAAGGAAAGGACCCACCGTGATGGCGTGAGTCGTGACCCAGACCCAGGACCAGGTATTGTGCACTGCAGAGCAGCGGGGGTTTAATTTTTTAAATGGACGGCCGTCGGCCACGGGCACAGCACTTCTTGGCACACAACAGTCGGCGGACTCTGACTCGGGACGGCGACTCGGCGCAGGCCCCCGGTGCTCTCTGGGCCCTGGTGCAGTCGCGTCCCTTGCACCCCTTCCGACGCCGGCCCTGACGAGTGGGGTCATGATCTTTGCAATGGTGTCAAACAGGTTTTCACACCAGGGCAGAAAAGAGTGAAGAAACTTCAATTTAAATTTAAATTAGGATGGAATTCGGGGGATGTAAAAATACCTCTGCCTTCCCCCCAGACAACCAAAGCCCTGCCATACATAGACCAGCCATGAGCCTGATCAGCACGCCCTCCTTTCCATTTTAAAGCCATCACCAAGGCTGATGTCCTAAAACTCCTCAGTTCTATCTCAGACAACACGAGTGTTGGCTCAGACTGTCTTGAATTGAAGCTCCTAAAACTTGCAGCCTCTTTTGTCACCTCCCCTCTGGCTAGAATATATACGCTGTCCCTCTGTCAAGGTCATGTCCCTAATATATGGAATAAAGCATGAGTCACTCCTGTATTCAAAAAAGGGGACAAAATAGACATCTCTAATTATTGCCCATAGTGATCCTCTCTGTATTAGGAAAAATCCTAGAAACACTGGTAGCCTCCCAAGCTATTGAATATCTCTCAAAATTCAATCTGCTCTTGCCTAACCAGCACATCTTCCGCAAAGGGCATAGTACCACCACTCCTCTGCTTAAATTCACCAATGACGTGCTCTGTGCCATGGATTCCAGTCTTCTGATAGGAGCTGTATTCCTTGACCTCACAAAAGCCTTGGATCTTGTGGATCACCTTCTTCTGTGCTCCAATCTTTTATCTCTTGGCGTCTCGCCACAATCTGTATCCTGGTTTAATAACTACTTAATAGACAGATTTCAGGTCATGAAATTTAATTCGGTTTTATCTGATCGAGCATCCATGAATATAGGTGTTCCCCAGGGTTCCATCCTGGGTCCCCTTCTTTTCTTTATTTTTATCAATCACATTACTCAGGATATCCCTCACTGCTTGTCACTCCTTTATGCGGATGAGCTTGTCCTGTACGCCAGCTCCAAGAGTATATCGGAGATAAACCTTAACCTAGCTTCTGCCTTGCACAATGTCTAGACTTGGCTCTCCAGACACAAGCTCCTACTTAATGTGGGGAAAACTCAGGCTGTGGTCTTTGGCACTGTGGGCAAGTTTAAGTCAGCTCAAAGTCAACTCAGTATCTCCTGCCTTGATGGTTCTGTATTGAAGACGGTGAGCTCTTTCAAATACTTAGGGGTTCTGCTTGATGGGTCTGTTTGAGGGGTTCCTTGACTTTGACCAACATATCCTGTCTACATGTAAGTCTGTGAACTCCAAAATCGGGCTTGCTTATAAGACTTGTCACATCTTGACACCCTCTGCTAGACTGGCCATTGCCAAAGGTATCCTGCTCTCTTCTCTTACCTATGGTGCTTTAACTTCTCTTAATGCATCAAAGGCATCCATACACAGTTGGGACACAACATATTACAACATCTGTGGGTACTCCTCAGCATCCCCGCAGCTCAAACATCACTGTCAGCTCCATGCTGACCTTAACTGGACTTCCCCTTCAAACTATTGGCTTTTTTCCCTTGGCTTACTGGTGGATAACATTATTAGAACTAAAATCCCAATATCACTTGCCTCCCTTCTTCTTCCCCAGACCTCCTCCTACAGTCTTCGGTACACCGATCAAGCCGTACTACGCATCCCTAGGTGTAAAACCTCCAAGGGAACCTGCGCTTTCTTCAGACCCCATGAAGTCTTACTGTATTCTGACTAATGCAGTTAGCCCTTCCAGTTGAACTGCCCTGGAGATGAAAGAGTTACAGCCTATATGTTAATAGTGAAACGTTCAATAGGCTCGAGCTTGGTTTTATATTTTATGTAACTGTCAGATTCTTTACTCCGCCTGCCCGTGAAGTCGCCTTGGAGATTTCTCCTCAGCTCCTTCGGTTGAAGTACAAGTTTCGTCGATTTTTATAACCACCATTTATTTTAGTTTAATTTTTAAACCTCTGTCCTTCGGGTACAGGTTAGACAAGACTATGGTTTATATTTTCTAGTATGTTTTTTGGTTTCTGATTGGTTTTCGCAACCAGGAGGAAACCAAAGTTTTTCTTCTCATCTTTAAGGTAAATTCTTAGTCTCTATTGTAATATTTGCTGTTATGAGGGACTGGTAGACTTTTGGTAAGAAAACCGAGTTTTTCTTCTTGGTTTTCCCCTCAGAGGCTAAACCGGCTGTTTACCAAATATCTTCGCTTATCCGGGTGTAAACCACCCTCTGTGGGTAAGTAAGAAAATGTCTTCTCAGTTGTTGTGTCACAGAAACCCAAGAAAAGAACCGGTCCCACTGGGTTTCAACATTGTACCGAGTGCGGTGAACCATTTGCCAAAGCTGATCCGTATCTCGTCTGTGTTTTCTGCCTTGGGTTTGACCACCTTCAGGCAGATTTTCCCTCAGTCTACGCTTGATAGGTGCTTGAATAGAATGCAGGAGAGAATGTCTGATAAAGCAACCAACACAGAAAGTCAGTCCTGTTCCACCACTAAAGATAAACTGGTGGAATTGGAGGGGGTGCCCTCTGACCAGGGAGAAACCTCTGCAAATAAAAGAACCACTGACTCAGGGTTCGAAGCAGCTGCGGTTTAAAGAAGAGAAAAACAGCCAGTTTGGAACTGCAAAAACATACAGTTGTGGCCCCAACCATGGAAGAAATAGCAAAAGCCGTTCAGATTATCCATTCTCTGCGGACTGGTTCAGGTGAACCGGATCAGCGCTCAAAGACCCAAACTCCGGTTCAAACACCAGATACTACTTTTCCCTCTGGTTCATTTGAGTCAGACCCCTTTTATGAACAAGAGTGGGAAGAAGAGGATGAAGAAGAGGAGGATGAGTTTGGTGAGCCTATTGAGCCTGAGGTTTCACCAGAACAACTGGATCTCGAGTACTCTCTTCGTCCCTCTGGGGACCCTGCCTCCCATTATGCCTTTATAAAAAAGGTAGCAGAAACTTTGGAGCTCCCTGCTCAGGAAGCTTCTGAGGAAGAGGAAGAGCCTGACTATGTAGAGATGATGGCTGTGCCTGCTTCCAACAGTCTTTGCAAACCACAGGAGATCTTACTGTATTCTGACTTCTGCAATATGGTCTCACCATAAGACTGCCCTGGAGCTGAAATGGTTAATAGAACCTATGCTAATATGGAATGTTAGGCTTGAGCTCGGTTTTCAAACCACTGTCCCTGATATACACTCTACAACCATCAGATTCTTTACTCTGCTTGCCTAGTACAGATGCCTAGGAGAGCCTTCCTTGATCTTTCTTGAAGATTTTATTTTCTTGTTTTTTCTGAAGTAAATTTTATTTCTGTTCATTTTAAAGCACTGTTCTTGCATTTATAGGTAGATTAGTCTAGATTTAGTGTTAATCTGGTAAGTTTTTCGGTTTCTTTTAAGTTCTTCTAACCAGGAAGAAACCGATCATTTATTTGTACCTTTATAGTTTAAATTTGAAATTTAAAACCCTTTGGGAACAGTTATTTTATTGAAAGAGAAACCGGGGTAACTCTCATATATTTCTCGGTCGCTAAACTGACCATAAAAAAAAAAAAAGAGCCTACAAAAAAACCTGGTTTGTTTTTCTTTGGCTGCATATGTCACTTCTTAAAAAATGAACTGGCCCAAAGGGCACAGAGTGTGGGGAAACGTTTGCTAAAGCCGATCCTCACTTGGTTTGTGTTATCTGTCTGGGGTTTGACCACCTTTAAGCAGATTGTGAAATTTGCAAGAATTTTCCTCAATCGACACTTGACAGGCGATTGAACCGACTGGAGGAAAAAATGTCTGAGAATGCTGCTGACCCAGCTGCGGACAAAGAATTCTCCTCTCAGAAGGAGAATCCGAAGGAACTGGTTGAACAACCCTCTGACCAGGGTGAAGGTTCCTTGGGAGAACCACAGAAACAGCCTTTGAACCGGCAGGTTCTGCAAAAATATAGAAAAAGGAAGAGCACTTAAGGAACTGCAACTGAGTGTCCCAGTGGTTCCAACTACAGAGGCTATAGCATTCTCTAGGCGCTGCAAACCAGAATCACAGTCCCGGTTCAGTGGCCTGGTTCACAGCCCTTGGTTCAGCACCTTGGTTCATTCTCGGTTCCCGGTTCACTGGAAATATTTACTGAGGTGTATGGAAAGGATGAGGAAGACGACGATCATGATGAAGATGATGATTTTGGGGAACCTTCTGAACCAGTGGTCTCCCCGAATCCCCATCGTCCTGATGCCCCCGAGAAGGGAGCTAAGAATTTTACATCCCATTTTGCTTTTATGAAGCCAGTGGCACAGACCTTGGACCTCTCCACCCAGGAATCCACAGAGGAGGAAGAGGAACCAGATTACATGGAGATGATGGATGTGCCAGCCACAAAAAAAGGCTGTTGTTGCCCAACCATAACAACAAAGCTTCAAAAATTTTACAGACACCCACTATCATTCCCCCAGTGGACAATAGAATGGATAGAAAATACTGGGTGGCCAAGTCTGGGGCAGAATTTCTGTTTGGTCATCCCAGCCATGATGGTGTAGTACAGGCTGCTGCATGTGATAAGGCAGGGATTCCCCTGGCATCACATCCACCAGAAAAGGATTCTAGAAGGATGGATTCCGTTGCTAAGAAATCCTATTTGGGTGCCTCTTTGGCCATCAGGCAGTCAACCTATATGGCTTATGTATCCAGATACCAAAAGATTCCCCTGTAACAGTGTCTTGGAATTCAGGAAGGCTTGTCCTGGTCCCAGCTGCAGAAAGGAGCATAGAAGCTTCCAAGTGCCAGTTTCATATGGCAGTGGATGCAAACAACATTGCTGCCAGACAAATTGCAACCTCAGTGT
Source organism: Neoceratodus forsteri (assembly GCA_016271365.2). Lineage (NCBI taxonomy): Eukaryota > Metazoa > Chordata > Ceratodontiformes > Ceratodontidae > Neoceratodus > Neoceratodus forsteri. The sequence goes on along the minus strand of CM028130.1, from coordinate 638,659,930 downwards.
TCCTCAGAAGATTTGCCTGGTTAAGGGCTACTAATTTGTCTCAGGACATGTAGACAAAGGCACTGGACTTCCCTTGTGAGCCTACATCTCTCTTCAGAGAACAAACAGAGGCTTACATGAAGAAGATGGATGATGTGTAAGGTGGTTTATAAGAGTGCTGCTGCCAAGCAGAAGGCAGCAACACCCCAGAAGTACCAAGGGAAAGATAGGGGTAAAACCCACTACAGGCCTTTCTTCCAAGCCCAGGCATCACCAGCTTTCTAGCCACAGAGGGGGTACTTCAGAGGCAGGGACAGAAGGGGTGCAGGCACACAGCAAGCCGCAACAGACCAAACAGACCCACTGAGAGGTCTTTCAGGGTCACCTCCCCACTCCCAGTGGGAGGCGGGTTGGCCCACTATCTCCAGGCATGGGAATCCATCACCACAGACAAGTGGGTCCTGAAGATAGTGGGCCAGGGTCTTGAACTCAGCTTCAAATTTCTTCCCAAGCTGGGGCCAAGAGTTCTCAGACCTGCCAGCCTAATAGAGGCAAATCTGTTGGAGGAGAAAGTAGCAAAGTCGATCCTGGAAAAAAAACAGTAGGGCCAGTTCCCTTAGCACAGCAGGGAAAAGCCTCTACTCTAGATGCTTCCTCACTCAAAAGAAAAGAGGGGAGTGGCAACCTATACTGGATCTCAGACAAACATATGACAAAACCAAAATTCAAAATGGTTACTCTGGCTACCATCCTCCCTACACTTCGACAGGGGGACTGGCTGGCATCCCTGGATCTAAAGGATGCTTACTTCCATATTCCCATCAGTCAATCACACAAAAAGTACCTCAGGCTCAGATTGCCATCAGGCCATTACAAGCTCAGGGCCATGCCTTTCAGCCTCACATCAGCTCCAGGAGTGTTCACCACATGTCTAGCAGTAATGGTGGCACACCTAAGGAGACAAAGGGTTACAATCTTCCCATACCTGGACAACTGGCTGGTGGTAGATCAGTCCCCTCAGCAGGTAAAACAAGCACGAACCATCACTCAGGATACTCTGGGTGCACTGGGTTTCCTGGTAAACCAGAAAAAGTCAGTTCTGACACCAGTTCATCTCCTGGAGTTTATAGGGGCTGAACTGGATACTCTGAAAGGAAGAGCCTTCCTTCCTCAGCGAAGGGTAGACAGCTTGGTTCAGCTGGTAGGCTCTTTTCAACTTCATACCCCAGATCAGCAAGGCATTTTCTCCAGCTGTTATGGCACATGGCCACATCAACAACAGTAGTATCAGGATGAAGATTCCAGATGAGTGACATTCAGTTCCATCTCAGGGCTCACTGGTCTCAAAAAAGAGACTCCCTGTCAAAGATGGTACCAGTCACAGGAACCCTCTTTCAAGCTCTGCAATGGTGGCAGGAAAAAGCCAGCCTCAGGGAAGGCATGCCCTTCCTCCAGCTCCCACCAGCAATAGTTTTGACGACAGATACCTCCCTCCTAAGATGGGGTGCCCACCCAGGGAAGCATACTGCTCGTGGTACCTGGCTCCAGCAAGAGTCACTGCTTCACATAAACCTGCTGGAACTCAGGGCAGTTTATCTGGGCATTCAGTCCTTCGCCTTGATGCTGCAGGGCAAAGCGGTTCAGGTCCGAACAGACAATACAACCACAATGTACTACATCAACAAACAAGGGGGCACAAAGTCTTCCCCCCCATGCACAGAAGCTGTTACGGTATAGAACCTGGCTTATTCCTTGGGAATTTCCCTCTCAGCAGTTCATCTACCAGAGAAGGACAATGTCTTAGCACATGTCCTCAGTAGAATCAACCAAAACTATCATGAGTGGTCATTAAACAGGCAGATCCTGCAGTTTGTGTTCAAGAGGTGGGGCACCCCAAAGGTGGACCTCTTTTCAGCCCCAGACATTTACCAACTGCCACTGTTTTGTTGCAGGCCTCCTGCACTGGGCACAGTGCCTCTGGATACACTCCTGCTGGATTGGACAGGGAGGTTCCTGTATGCCTTCCCACCATTTCCCTTGTTGCTCAGAGTACTGAACAAGCTCAGGGTCCAGCCAGCAACAATCATCCAAATTGCTGCAGACCAAGTCAGACAGTCTTGGTACTCACTGTTATTGACCATGTCAATAGTCAGACCAATCTCCCTGCCCAGGAGGCACAACCTACTGACCTCCTCCCAGGGCAGAGTTATGTACCTCAATCTACAGTCCCTCAGGCTCAGAGCATGGTTCTTGAGGACCTAGAATAAGCTGACCTGCACCTCTCCGAAGGGGTGCTAGAGGTCCTCAGGGTGTCTAGAAAACCTACCAGAAAGACTTATTCTTCCAGATGGAAGAGGTTTTCTATTTGGTACAAGCAGAAACAAATAGATCACCACCAGGCTGGACTACCAGTAGTCCTGGACTATATGGCACACTTGCACTCCCTGGGTCTTCAGCCATCCACTCTCAAGGTGCATTTAGCAGCTGTCTTTGCATACCTTTCTGCTGGAAAAAGGGTATCCCTGGCTGCCAACCAGGTATTCAGAAAACTTTTCATAGGTCTACTGCACTTGCATCCCCCTCACAGGGAACCCACCCCTGCATGGGACCTTAACATATGCACAGGCCAGCTAATGCAGCCACCTTTTGAACCCATGTCCTCAGCAGAGCTTAAGTATGTGACATGGAAAACAATGTTCCTGGTAGCCATCACCTCAGCCAGGAGGATCAGTGAGCTCTAGGCCTTGTCCACAGAGCCTGACTACATAGCAGTCCACAGGGACAAGGTGGTCCTTAGGACTAATAGGAAGATCTTCCCTTGTCAATCTTCACCATTCATTACTGCTTGGGTTAAGCCGGAGGCATGCACCTGCTACGGGAGGTTTTTTTTTTTGGAGTGGGCTCCAACGGCGCCGCCCTCGAGGACGACGTATCGCGTCATGCGTGAGGAGCGGCCGTTAGGTGCCGCAGACTCCTCCTCCATCTCAGTTCTGTTTCTCCCGCCATCGAGGCTGCACCTGCTACGTGGTAGCATTAGTATTCTCGGTTTCCTCAAAAGACTCCTCGCTTTCTCAGAAGTTTCCACGTCTCACTCGACGCCGTATCCGGTAAGACCGTTCCTTTTCTTTCTATACTGCGGCGCTGAGTGCTTTATTGCCTTTTTTTCCTTGTTTAGTTCGCATCATGTCCGGTTCGGGAGCAAGGCATAAGTCGAAGGTGGGCCGTGCCCCTATGCATCGGTGCTCCTGTGGCCGGCATTTTTTCCGTTTCAGACCGGCATGATGTCTGTCTCCGTTGCCTGGGACCCAACCACAACATGGACACGTGCGACGCTTGTTTCTCCATGGACCGTCATGTCCTCGAAGTCCATGCGTTCAAGCTCGGCAAGGCCCCACCGACCTTTGGGGGACGGCGTCGCTCCAGGGATTCCCAGATAAGGTCTCTAGGCCCTTCCCCCGGGTCCCCTCCCAGGCTCTGGTCCGCAGAGGGAGGAAGCTTCCTCCTCTTCTCTTGCGAAGAAGCTTCTCTCGTGGTCGGGGGAGCGTCGTGGTCCTTCCGGGGCCGTGACAGGACGCCGCTCGGCAGTCACCTCCTCAGAGGTGCAGGCTCCCCCAGTGTCGAGGCCCACGATTGCTGGGCCTGGCACCGGTGGACCTCAGCGCTGCCCTCCGGTGCCGTTTCAGATCGGCGCGCTTGCAGCGCCGGTGATTGAGCGGCACGTGGCGGCGCTTCCCTGGCCTTCGTCACCGCTTGTGGTGCGAGAATAGTTTTGCGATCTTGGCGGCACGGGTTGGTCCGACGCCGAGCGCGCCAGTGGGCCCGGTTTTGATCTTGGCGGCACCGGGTTGGGGTCCGACGCCGGGAGCGGTGCCGTGGGCCTACCTGGCATGGCAGGGGAGCCAGGACCGGGCCTGGCTGTCGCGAGTGGGCTGGGGTCGTCCGGCGCCGTCCCTGGCACTGGTGCGGTTCGCGGCACCGTTGCTCCGGGGACCCCTGGAGTTGCCAGCATTGAGGTTCTGCTGGTCTCTTCCTCTTCGGAGGTCGATGACTCAGATGTGGACCCATCCTGGCACCCTGACTCTTCGGGGTCAGGGTCCCCGGTGGCACAGGGTGCGAGGCGGCGCAGCGGGCCCTTCCCTCTGTCCCCACTCCCGTCCTATCCTGAAGGCCCTCGGGCTAGGGGTGGCCCTGGGTCCCGGGGAGTGATGGTGGGGGGACTGAGGGGAGGCTCCCTCCTAGGGGGCCTGTGACAGCTACCCTCCCAGGTGCTGTTGCCGCCTCTGGGGTGGGGAACGCTGCAAGTCGAGGAGAGGAGTCTCTCAGAGTTCAGGGCGGGGCGGTCGTCGCGCCTCCGCCGCCCCCCGTGTGTGGTGGCTAGGGCGTGGCACGAACCCGCCTTTCCCTCTTGGGCCCGGGTTCCATCCGGTGAGCGTTGCTGTGGACTGCCCTTTGGATCCATGCAGTCCCGGTTCATCAAGGAGGTTCCCCCTGGGCTTTCCAGGCATCGCATCCTCAGGGTCCCGTCTTGCGGCCTGGTTTGTTGTCCGGGATCCCGCCAGCTCGGGCTCCATTCCCCGGATTTCAGAGCCCTTGCAGAGATCAGTTGCCTCTTCATAGGTGCCCTTCTCCAGTACCTCTGCATCCACCCCCCGCTCTTCCAGGCCATGTCGGTCCTACGGGTCCGTTATCCTGGGAGCAGTTCAGAGGTTCTGCGGTGGCCTTCCTCTCATACGTTAGATACATGCATGAGCGGGTCTTTCGACTCTCCCCACCGCCGCAGGAATCTTCTGGACATTCGAGCTCTCCATCATCCTCGTCTTCCTCCTCTGAGGGAGAGGAACCCCTGCTCATCTTTCTTCCGACGCTGATTTCACGGAATATCAGCGATTCCTTTCGAGGATGGTGAGGGATCTTCGAACCTCTTACATTAGGCGAGACAATACTGAACCGGAGACGCGTGAATTCCTTGGAGAATTCAGTGCCCTGCACCTGGTGGTACCTTCCTGGCCTATCTCCTTCCAGGAGGCGTCTATCCGTTCCTGGCAGTCGCCAGCTGCCCTTTCTCCAGCCCCGGCAGACTGTCGTCGAAGGTATTGTGCCCCCTCGGAATCCCTGGGTACCCTTCCCAACCCGTCCTCGGGTTTGGTGTACCTAGAGACTCCTTCTGGGTGCCGCCGCCTGGCGCACGACCGCCCACTGGATTCGGATTCCCTACAATTCGACCAGTGGGGACGAAGAGTGTTGTCTTCTTCTCGTGCGGTGGCTTGCATTGCATCACATCAGGCTCACCATGCTGCCTACAATCGGCATCTGTGGTCGATGCTCTCCCAGCTCCTAGCATCAATGCCTGATATGGAGCAAACCAGACAGGCTATTGCCCTCTCCGCTATAGGCCTGGAGCTGGCAAGGCACCAAGCAAGGGCATCTTATGATGCCAATGAGGTGGCTTCCAGGCTTGCGGGGACAGTGATCTGCATTAGGCGGACGGCATGGTTTCGTCTATTAAGGTTGTCACCCCTGGCCGGCGTAGGGTGATGCGCTTCGCTTTCCGGGGACCCGTCTTTTTTCCCCCAGAGCTAGGAGACTTCTGCAGGGGCTTCCTCCGTCTCCCCGTCCTCGGGGGGGCACCTCCTAGCTCTTCTCTCACTTAGGCTTCTCTCTGTATTAGCCAGGGTCTTCCCCTTCTGTTTTTCACCAACAGGAGGCTGGGGTCTTGTTCCTCAGGGTTCTACCCCCTTTCAAAGGGAGGGGCTTGTACTCACTCAGCAGTGATGAATGGTGAAGATTGACAAGGAAGATATGAAAATCAGTATCTACCGTAATTCTTGATCTCTCTTGTATCTTCACCATTCATTACTATACCCACCCACCTTCCCTCAGTGGCCTCCTTCTGTGGCGTCTCCCCCTCCCATCTCATTCCTGTCTCCCCCCTTGGCCTTTATGCCAAAAAAAAAAAACTTTTCTGTTCTTTTCCCCCATTCTTGTGAATGGATTCACTTTTTTCCTCAAGGTAGAGGGAACGAGTACGGTTGCAAATTTCTTTAATTCTGAGGGAACTCTTTTTGACTGCCCTATGGAGCGATTCCTTACCTGCTTCAGGTCATGTAGTTTCACAGCCTGGTGGCCATGCCCTGTCTTGGCCTCCTCAAAGTTTGGAATCCCCCTGGCAGGTATTTTTCAAGCTTTTCCAGTTGCTGACTGAACTTGTCAGCTTCAAGCTTCTGTCTGCCTTGCCCTAGCAAGTCTGATTGAGTTCCTCTCTACTTTTCATACAAACTGCCTTCGAGAAGGCATAGTCTTTCCCATACACTTCTGTGTTAGCACTTAACAAGGTGCTAAGGGACTTAGTCCTCTTCCTGGATGAGCGCTCTACCAGAACAGGTTCTGCTCGGACAGTCTAGGAGCCCTCAACTAGGATGAAGGAACTTGGCATGTTGAGAGTTCAGAGAGTCTGCCCTCCCTTGGATCTGTACAGGAGGTTCGGTGGAACCTCCTCTCAGTCCTAGCAACTGGGATTCTTGCTCCCTTATTAGTTTTGAGCCTATAAGCCTCTCAACCAACAATGCTTGATGGGCACTGTTCTCCCTCTCAGCATGCCTCTTTTTCTCTTTCTTTCTTCTTCTTCTACTTCCCTGTCCCTCTCTCTGTTCCTCCCCTAGAGCCGCCCCGGACAGGAGGCCCTGTGGTCCCTTAGGGTAGGAATTCTCTCTCCTCTGTCTATTCTTCATCGGCTTATTCCTTTTTCAATTTATTTCCTTTCCTTTTTGTATCCCTTGGCTCTCTTGCCTCACTTTCTTTTTTCTTGCACTTTATTTTCGCCTCTCCGGCTACCAGAACTGAGATGGAGGAGGAGTCTGCGGCACCTAACGGCGCTCCTCGCGCATGGCGCAACGTCGTCATCCTCGAGGCGGCCGTTGAACCCGACTCAAAAAAAAAAAAACTCCCGTAGCGGGTGCGCGCCTCCGGCTTAACCCAAGCAGTAATGAATGGTGAAGATACAAGAGAAGATCAAGAATTACGGTAGGTACGTCATTTTCATTTCCTTCCTAGGGAGGTTTCAGACTTCTGCTTTAACCAGTTCATGATGTTGCCAGTCTTCTTTACTGATCATTCCCACTCAGGGGAATGCAGACTGCATAGTCTTGACGTTAAGAGAGCTATTAGCTACTACTTGGATCTCACAAAAGGACATAGGCAAGCTAGGACCCAGCTCTTCCTGACCTATGGAGAAGTGGGAAAGGGCAAACCTGCCTCAAAAAGGACCATTGCCCGGTGGATTGTTGCCTGTATATAATTCTTTTACAGCAAAGTGGGTAAGAAGCCCCCTGTAGGACTCGGGGCCCATTCCACAAGGGGTACAGCTGCTTCTATAGCAGCTGTAAGAGATATCCCTTTGATAGAAATCTGCAAAGCAGCTACCTGGAAAACAGTTCATACCTTCATGAAGCACTACTGCCTGGATACTCAGGCCAGAAGTGATGCCAGGTTTGGCACAGCAGTACTGCAGAGCCTATTTCCTAAATAGGTTCTCTGCCCTCCTCCAAAGGTACTGCTTGGGTAGTTTGCAGAAGTCAGAATACAGTAAGAGTTCCTGGGGTTTGAAGGAAAAAATTACTTACCACAGTAATCGTGTTTCTTCCAAGGGAATTTTACTGTATTCTGAGCTCCCACCCATCCTTCCCTGCTGGAACCTATAGGCATTGCAACACAGCTGTTCACGTTGTTCAAATCCTATGGATGTTTCTTTTTTGGGCTTAGTGACTTGAGTCTTGGTTTGGCCCACAATTTTAAATAGAAGGGGAACAGTTGGTGTTGGGTGTTGTTAAGTTAATTATTATTATTAGTATAGCTTAGATAACTTGTTATTAGCTTTGTTCTGTAAGAATCTGACGGTTGTAGAGTGTTTACCAGGGATAGTGGTTTGAAAACCATGCTCAAGCCTAACATTCCATATTAGCATAGGTTCTATTAACCATTTCGGCTCTGGGGCAGTCTTATGGTGAGACCATACTGCAGAAGTCAGAATACAGTAAGATTCCCTTGGAAGAAACAAGATTACTGTGGTAAGCAATTTTTTCTTGATCCCCATCCACAGGTCTCTAAAAAGGAAGACTATGAAAATCCTGCACACCCCAACATCTATACCACCTGTGGATAAAAAAATAGACAGGAGGTATTCCTTGGCTGGCAATGGCACTGAATTCCTGTTTAGCCACTGCAGTCACAAAGGGGTGGCCCAGGCTGCTGCTTGTGAGAAAGCAGGCATTCCCTTGGCATCGCATCCCCCTGAGAAGGACTCCAGGAAAATTGATTCCCTGGCTAAAAAGGAGTACCAGGGAGCTTCCTCCTGCATAAGGCAAGCTTCTTACATGGCCTGTGTTTCCAGGTACCAAAAGTCTTTGTGAGAATCTGTCCAAAAATTGGCCAGCAAAGCTCCTCCTCAGCCGGCATCTGACCTAGAGGAGTTGGCTAAGAATGGCGTGGAAGCACCTAAATACAAGTTCCACATGGCTGTGGATACTAATGATAGTGCTTCCAGGATCATGGCCACTGCTGTATCTCAAAGGAGGTTTGCATGGCTAAGATGCACTAACCACTCTCAAGACACCCAAACTAAGGCTTTGGATTTTCCCCTAGTGCAAAATTCTCTTTTCGGGGAACAAACCGAGAGTTACATAAAAAAAGATGGATGAATATGGAGTGGCCTACAAGAGTGCTGCAGCCAAAGAGAAGGCTGCCACTCCTCAATGACAGCAAAGTAGGGAAGGTGAGGCAGACCTTATCAGAGGCCTTTTTATCTGGCCCAGGCCTTCCCTGCCTACTAGCAGCAAACAGGCTACTTCAGGGTAGAGGCAGAAGAGGTGCTGGCCGTTGTGGATCGAACCCTCAGCCTAAGACCCCTGCCAAGCAGACTCCCTGAGGTGATTGTTCGGGGTTGCCTATCCATCCCCAGTAGGAGTCAGGCTGGCTTATTACTTCCAGGCATGGAAAACCATTACCACAGACAAGTGGGTCCTGGAAGTAATAAGCCAGGGTCTTGCTCTAAGCTTCAAGTCTTTTTGAGAAATAAGAGCAAGACTATTCAAACCTGCCACCAAATCAGAAACAGCCCTCTTTGAGGCAGAAGTGTCCACTCTGCTGCAAAACAGAGCAGGGTAACCTGTTCCATCCCCTTACAGGGGAAAAGGGTTGTATTCAAGGTACTTCCTAACCTTGAAGAAAAACTGGGAGTGGTGACCCATTCTGGACCTAAGATACCTAAACAAGCATCTTAAAAAACCAAACTTCAAAATGGTCACCCTACCTCTGATCCTTCCCACTCTAAGACAAGGGGACTAGTTGGCATCTCTAGACCTCAAGGACACCTATTTTCACATCCCCATCAGGCAGTCTCACAGAAAATACTTCAGATCCAGACTGCCATCAAGTCATTATCAGTTCAGGGCCCTGCCCTTCGGCCTGTCCTCTGCACCAAGAACCTTCACAAAGTGCTTGGCAGTGGTCGTGGCGCATCTGAGAAGGTTAGAGTTACAGTCTTTCCTTACCTGGACGACTGACTAGTCATGGGGCATTCACCTCAACAGGTAGAGGAATCTCTGGTCACAACACAGCATACCTTGTACTCTCTAGGGTTCCTGGTAAATCTCAAGAAGTCAGTTCTAAAGCCAGTTCAGGTCCTAGAGTTTATAGGGGCAGAGCTGGACACAATTCGAGCAAAAGCTTTCCTACCACAGTCAAGGGTGGACAGCATTATCCAGTTAGCAGCCTTCTTCCGGCTGCATGTCCATCTAGCTCCTGGGCCATATGGCTGCAGCCACTGCTGTAGTCCCAGGAGCCAGGTTTCAGATGAGAGATATCCAGTTCCACCTCAGGTCCTTTTAGTCCCAGAGGAGGGATTCTCTGTCAAAGGTAGTACCAGTGACCTCTACATTGATACAGGCTCTGCAATGATGGCAGGACAAGGACAGCCTCAGGATGGGGGTCCCTTTCCTGCAACAATCTCCAATCATGGTACGGACCACGGATGCCTCCCTTCTAGGGTGAGGGCCCCACCTAGGGAACCACACTGCATATGGCACATGGACCAAGCAGGAATCTCTGTTGCACATAAACCTGCTGAAGCTCAGAGAAGTGCTACTAGCACTACAATCATTTGCCACATTGGTGCAGGAGAAGGTGGTTCAGATCAGAACAGACAACACAACCACCATGTATTACAAAAACAAACAGGAAGGGACCAGGTCCTCTGTGCTGTGCACAGAGGCTATGAAGGTCTGGAAGCTGGCCTACCCCCTCAAGGTCTCCTTGTCAGCAGTTCATCTGCCAGGCAAAGACAAAGTCTTGGTGGATGCACTCAGCAGGATCAATCAGAGCCATCAAAAATGGACTCTGAACAGGTAAGTCCTACTGACAGTGTTCAGGAGATGGGGCACCCCAGAGGTGGACCTCTTTGCAGCCCCAGACAATGATCAGTTGCCCCAGTACTGCTGCAGACCACCAGTTTGTGGCTCATTTCCACTGGATGCCTTGATGCTGGATTGGACAGGCAAGTTCTTGTATGCCTTCCCTCCATTTCCCCTGATATTCAGGGTACTGACCGAGCTCAGTGAATAGCCTGCAACAATGATTCTGATTGCCCCAGACTGGGCCAGATAGCCATGGTACTCAATGTTGCTGACTTTGTCAGTTACCAGTCCAGTCTGCCTCCTCAGGAGGCACAACCTTCTGACCTCCTCCCAAGGGAGGATCCTATACCCCAATCTCAGGTCCCTCAGGCTCAAAGCCTGGCTCTTGAGGACTTAGAGCATGCAGGCCTGCATTTCTCAGAAGGGTTATGGACATCCTAAGGGTCTCCAGTAAGCCTTCTGCCAGGAAGATGTACTCATCAGAGTGGAAAAGGTTCTCTATCTGGTGTTTCCAAAGGGATATAGATTCTCAATGAAGCTGGCTTGGCAGTCCTGCTGGATTACTTGGCTTACCTTCATTCTCTAGGCCACCAGCCTTCTACCCTCAGGGTACATCTGGCAGCTGCTCTAGCCTCAGTAATGCTCAGATATTTTTAACTTTATGCAGTAAGCCTGAGGGATTGGACTGCCCCTACAGATAGAACATATGCAAATGATGGAACACTTTGCACGTGGGTACCTTTCAAACACTGCCTCTACCAACTGTCTGTGTTCTAACCTTTTTAGATTTTTCTCTCCACCTGAAAAGTCTGGTTGCTTGGATTGCTGTTCGTCCACTTTCTCCTGCCTGAAGAAAACTTCAAATTACTGTTTTTAAGTATATTTCATTTTCATTTACTGCCTCTACTGATTGTTTTTCTAGTTAATTTTAGTTTACATTTAAAATTTATTTTCTTGGTTCGGTATAACTGTGGGGGAACCGGGTTAGTTTTAGTTAAAATCGGGGTTCTCTGATTAAAGAACCGCCTTTATTTACTTCAAGTTATTTGTTATTTTGTAACCGATAACTCTTGGTTACCGAACCGCTAATCCGGTTCCTTTCTCTTCTCCATCGGTTCGGTTCCTCGGTTGCTTCCCAGTTTCAGAACCGACCGCAACCGCTACAAAAAAAAAAAGAGTTTTTGGAGCTTGATGTTTTTCTCCTGTTTTAACATCATGTCGGAGAAACCTAAAAAGAAGACTGGTGAACCCGGTTTCAAAAACTGTTTGCAGTGTGCAGAAGTGTTTGCAAAGGCAGATAGGCATACTTTATGTGTGGCTTGTCTGGGTTTTGAACATTTAAGAGAGGAATATGAAGTCTGTAAGACATTCCCTGAAAAGACTATTGAAAAACGCCTTGAAATACTTAAAAAGAAAACTCCTAGGAGGTCCCTAAGACTCTGACTAGCTGATACCCCAAGCTACTGTGGTTGAACCCATGTCTACAGCTGTCCCTGCCCCTGAGACAGGCGAAAAGGGCACAGAAAGAATAAATGAACCAGCTGATTCCCCAGTTCCTTCCAAGAAAACAAAGAAATTAAAAAATACAGAACCCTCACCTTCCAAACCGGGGACTTCTGTACCTAGTCTGCCTATGCCTTCGGCCCAGGAGATTGCCCAGACATTTAAAATAATTCAGACATTGCAGGCTATAATCCCTCCTCAACAGCCTCCTGCCCCTGCTCAGGGTCCTCAGGCTGGCAACAAGGTTCAACCCTCTCCTTCTGAAGTAGGAGATTTGGATGATGATGATTTTGGTGAGGAGGAAGAGCAAATAGAACCAGAAGTGTCCCCTGAACAGGACTTTGGTTCCCGTCCAAGAATGTCTGAGGATTATTCCTCTCACTTTTCCTTTGTCAAGAGGACGGCAGATGCACTAGACTTCTCCACCACTGAGCAAGTTGAAAATGAGGAGGAGGAGGTGAAATATGTGGAAATAATGGGGCTGACACACACAAAAACCCTCCTCCTCCTCCCTATGTATAACTTTTTTAAGAAAGGTGCCTTGAAGCTTCTTCAGGCACAAAATTCCATCCTTCCCCTTGACAGAAGGATGGACAAAAAGTACCAGTTGTTTAGGGAGGGAACTGATTTCCTTTTCTCCCACCCTGACCACCAGGGGGTCATACAGTAAGCTGCCTGTGCTAAGGCTAGAATCCCTCTGTCCTCACACCCTCCGGACAAGGACTCCAGGAAAATTGACAGTATGGCCAAAAAAGGGTACTTATCAGCCTCCCTGGCTATGCGTCAGGCTACTTTCCAAGCCTATGCTGCCCAGTATCAGAAATCACTGTGGCAGTAAGTTTCACTGTGGCAGTCAGTTTTGGCTATGTCTCAAAAAGCCTCCTCGCCCTTGTTAGATGACCTGGCTGAAACTGCTAGGTTTGGGTTAGAGGTGGCTAAGTATCAATTTCAGATGGCTGCTGACACTTAATGACACTGCAGCCATATGGATGGCAAATACAGTGGCACAGAAGAGATTTGCATGGCTCAGAGCCACAAATCTGACTCAGGATACACAGTCTAAGGCACTGGATTTTCCTCTAGAAAGTAACTCTCTCTTTTTGGGGAGTCCACGGTGGCCTCCATGAAAAAGGTGGAAGAGTATAAAGCCACTTATTGAAGCAACTCTGCTAAAGAGAGAACTTCTCCATCCACCAGGCCTTATGGAAGGGGAGGCCAGGGCAGGTCTTTTTATACCAGAATCACAATAGAGACTTTTTATACCAGGCCCTTCTTCCAGCCAGTGGCTTTGCCCCAATACCAACAGTACCCATAGCAAGGATACTCCAGGGGAAGGGGCAGAAGGGGTTTCAGGCAAGGGTTCCAGACTCAGTCTCAGCCCCAAACTGAGCAGACCCCTGAAATACAGGCCGCCTCCTCCTTCCCTGTCAGAGGCAGACTGTCCCACTTCCTCCAGGCTTGGTCAAACATCACCACAGACAAGTGGGTCCTGGAGGTGGTGGGTCAGGATCTGTCTCTGGATTTCAGATCCCTTCCTCCCCAAAAGATCAGGGTTTTCAGTTCACCCTCTCTAGCAGAAAAGACAATACTAGAGTCAGAGGTCTGAAACCTGCTACTGATAAAAGCAGTGGAACCAGCTCCAACCACCTTGAGAGGAAGGGGGTTTTACTGCAGATACTTCCTAACTATAAAGAAAAATGGGGAGTGGTGGCCTACATTTTATCTCAGAGCTCTAAACAAGCACCTGAAGAAACCAAAGTTCAAAATGGTAACTTTGGCCTTGATTTTGCCAACACTCCAAAAGGGAAATTGGTTGGCATCACTGAACTTAAAAGAAGCCTATTTCCACATCCCCATAAGGGAGTCTTGCAGAAAATATCTCAGATTCAGACTCCCATCAGGCCATTACCAGTTTTCAACCCTGGCTTTTGGCCTTTCCTCGGCCCCAAGGGTGTTCACAAAGTGTCTAGCAGCTGTAGTGGCACAACTTCGAAGGCAGGGAGTTACTGTTTTTCCGTATCTGGACGATTGGCTGGTAGTAGGGAAATCACCAGACCAAGTCAGGCAACACTTACAAGTTACCCAAGATCTCCTGGAATCTCTGGGATTCTTAATCAATCACAAAAAGTCAGTCTTCAGTCCTGCACAAGTGTTGCAGTTCATAGGAGCAGAGATAAACACTCTACAGGGCAGAGCTTTCCTACCTCTGGACAGAGTAAAAGGTCTTCAGTCAATAGCAAATTCCTTCAGATTGCATAAGCCAAAAACTGCAAGAGAGTTTGTGCAGCTACTGGGCCACATGGTTATTTCCAGAGGCACAGTACTAGATTCCAGGTTTCAAATGAGAGACATCCAGTTCCACCTCAGGGCTCACTGGAGTCAGAGAAAATATTCTTTGTCAAAGCTCATTCCAGTAACAAGGGCCCTGTTACAGGCCCTCCAGTGGGGGGAAGAGGAATCAAACTTAAGGCAGGGAATTCCATTTCAGAAGGAATATCCTTCAGTTGTTCTCACAACAGATGCATCCCTCCTGGGCTAGGGCACCCATTTAGGGTATCACACAACCCAGGGTACCTGGTCAGCTACAGAGTCTCTTCAGCACATAAACTTGCTGGAACTCAGAGCTGTGCTACTAGCTCTAAAAGCTTTCTCTTCTCCAGTACAGGGCAAGGCAGCACAGATCAGAACAGGCAATACCACCACAATGTATTACATAAACAAGCAGGGAGGAACCAGATCAGACCTCCTCTGCTCAGAAGCCATGAAAATTTTGGACTCTGGCTTACTCCTTGGAAGTATCTCTGCAGGCAATCCACTTGCCAGGGAAAGACAACAACCTGGCAGATTCCTTGTGTCGAATCAACCAGGCCCATCACAAATGGACCCTGAACAGGCAGGTGGTACAGGTTATTTTCAGAAGGTGGGGCACGCCAGAGATAGACTTGTTTGCATCCCACCAGAACCACCACCTGCCACAGTATTGTTGCAGACCACACGATCAGGGCACATTTCCTCTGGATGCTCTGGCTCTAGATTGGTCAGGGAGGTTCCTGTATGCCTTCCCTACTTTTCCTCTGGTTTTCAGGGTATTACCGAAGCTCAGATCCTACTCAGCATCTCTGATCTTTATAGCTCCAGATTGGCCCAGGTAGCCATGGTATTCTCTCCTGCTCTCTGTGTCTGTCGCCAAACCAATACACCTCCCTCAGAGGCACAGCCTACTGACCGCCAATCAGGGAACCCTACTGTGCTTGAATCTCAAGTCTCTCAATCTCAAGGCCTGGATCTTGAAGAACTAGAATATGCTCATTTAAACCTCTCTGAAACTGTGTTAAACATTTTAAGAGGTTACAGGAAACCTTCTACTAAGAAAACCTATTCTTCCAAGTGGAAAAGGTTTTCTGCCTGGTGTTAGATTAAAGTGTTTGGTTCAAGCTGGAGTGCCAGTAGTTCTGGACTATCTTACTCATTTGCATTCCTTGAGTTTGCTGTCCAGTTCTTTAAAGGTTCATCTTGCAGTGTCTGCTTACCTTTCTGCTGGTGCAAAGGTAACACTAGCCTCAGAACCTATTTTTAGAAGGTTCTTTAAAGGTTTGAATCATTTGCATCCCCCTCACAGGGCACCAGTGCCAGCATGGGATCTCAATGTATGTCTAGCTAAGCTCATGGGCCCTCCCTTTGTACCCATAGCTACAGCCCACTTAAAATATGTCACTTGGAAAACAGTTTTTCTAGTGGCAATGACTTCTGCAAGAAGAATCAGTGAGCTTCAGGCTCTCCGTATCGACCAGGACTATATCTCATTCCATAGGGATAAGGTAGTCCTCCGAACAAACAGAAAATTTCTCCCCAAAGTGGCTTCGGATTTTCATCTTAATCAGTCTATTACCCTTCCAGTCTTTTTCACAGACCATAGCAATTCTAGTAAAAGAATGCTCCACAGTCTGGATATTAAAAGGGCTCTCAGTTATTACAAGACAGGACAGAAAGCAATTGTTCCTGACTTATGGGGATGTGGAAAAAGGTCATCCAGCCTCAATATGTACATCTCTAGATGGATAGTCCAGTGTATCCAATTCTGCCACACAAAAGCTGGTAGGGAGCCCCCAACAGGGTTGAGGGCCCATTCTACAAGAGGGACAGCTGCTGCCTTAGCAGCTGCCAGAGATGTTCCACTAGTGGACATTTGTAAAGCAGCTACCTTGGAGACAGTACACACCTTTGCAAAGCATTACAATCTGGATATTCTATCTAGGAGTGATGCTAGGTTTGGCACAGCAGTCCTGCAAAGTCTGTTTCCAAAGTGAGTCATGCGCCCACCTCCAGGGGTACTGCTTTGTAGTCTGCATAAAGTTACGAATATCTGAGCATTACTGAGACTAGAAGAAAAAATTATTTACCATAGTAATGTTGTTTCTTCCCAGTGATGCTCAGATATTCATAACTTCCTACCCTACCTCTCCTTCCATAACTTCAGCCTCTGCACTCCGCATGCTGGTGCCACTGAATCACAGTATACCCTTATAGTGCATATCCTTTGCACCTATCAGTGGTTTGGCAAACAAAGTTCATTTGTGATTCTCTTTTTAGGTATTTTTCTGGCATTTTGTTCTAATTTTCTAAATTATCTTGTTCCTCCAGTTGGAGGTTGTTCATAATTGAAATGTTTACATTTGTGGGAAACCCCCAATTTTACTATAAAAAGTCATAATACTGTGTTACCTTAGGTCTGTCTTTCCAGGCTCCATATAAAATGCGAAAAGGTTAGAACACAGACAGCTGGTAGAGGCAGTGTTTGAAAGATACTCACCTGCAAAGTGTTCCATCATTTGCATGTGTTCTATCTCTCCTGGCAGTCCAACCCCTCAGGCTTACTGCATAAAGTTATGAATATCTGAGCATCACTGGGAAGAAAACATTACCATGGTAAGTAATTTTTTCTATCTGCCTATCTCTCAGCAGTGAAGGGCCCTTCCCTGGCTTCTATCACCATTTTCAAGAAACTCTTTAAGGGGTTGCTCAATTTGTATCCTCCTTATAGAGAGCCTACCCCTTCTTGGGATCTGAACATCTGCATAGCACAGCTCATGCATCCCCCTTATGAACCCATGTCCTCAGCAGAGCTTAAATACCTGACATGAAAAACTGTTTTTTTTAGTGGCTATCACTTCAGCAAGAAGAATCAGTGAGCTACAGGCTTTGTCAGTGGAATCAAATTACATTGCCCTTCACAGGGATAAGGTTGTTCTCAGAACAAATAGAAAGTTCCTTACCAAAGTGGTCTCAGAGTTTCACTTGAACCAGTTCATTACATTGCCTGTTTTCTTTACTGACCATTCGAGCTCAGGTGAGCGTAGGTTGCATAGCCTGGATGTAATAAGGGCTATTAGCTACTATCTGGATCAGACAAAGGGCCATAGGAATGCATGTACTCAGCTGTTCCTCACCTATGGAGAAGTGGGAAAGGGCACGTCAGCCACAAAAAGGACCACTGCATGATGGATTGTGTCCTGTATTCAGTTCTGCTATGGCAAACTGGGTAAGGAGCCACCAGTGGGCCTGAGAGCTCACTCTACCAAGGGGATAGCTGCCTCCATTGCAGCTGCAAGGGATGTTCCCCTGCTTGAAATCTGCAAAGCAGCTACATAGAAAACTGTTCATACATTCACCAAGCACTACTGCCTGGATACCCAGGCTAGGAGTGATGCCAGGTTTGGCACATCAGTACTGCAGAGCCTATTCTCAAAGTAGATTCTGTGCCCACCTCCAAGGGGCACTGCTTGGTAGTCTGCATTAGTCAGAATACAGTAAGACTTCCTGGGATTTGAAGGAAAAGTTACTTACCATAGTAATCTTGTTTCTTCCAAGAAAGTCTTACAATATTCTGACCTCCCACCCTGCCTCCCCTACTAGAACCTGGGGGCACTGCATTTCAGCTGTCACTCTTAGAAATGTTGGACCACTGGGGTGTTTTTTCATGGGCATCTGTGACTTGTGTTTTTTTTTATGCCCTTTGTGAGTTTGTAGTCATTTGACTACGTAAGTTAGTTATTTATGGTTGACTTAATACTGTTTAATTAGCATAGCTTAGTTATCTCATTGTTGCTATTATCAATATAGTTTGATTGTAAGAATCTGGCAGTTACAAAGAATGTACCAAGGACAGTGGTTTTAAAACTGAGATTGAGCCTATTGAACATTCCACTATTAACATATAGGCTTTAACTCTTTCATCTCCAGGGCAGTTCAACTGCAAAGTCTAACTGCATTAGTCAGAATATGGTAAGACTCCCTTGGAAGAAACAAGATTGCTATGATAAGTAATTTTTTCTTCTATACTGCACTTAAATTTTGGAACTCCCTTCTCCTAGCTGTCCGGCTTGCACCAAGTCATGCCCATTTTAAACAAGCATTTGTCAATGCCGAATGTTTGCTTGCTGGCATTAGCAGTGGAAGTGCAGGAGTGAGATGCAGCATAGGAATGGCATTGAAGTATTGAACAGATGCCAACTCCAACCCTCACCGTGCACAGATGGACAGGCATTGAGGTGTACCTTTGGGATGTTACCCATGATGGTCATGACATTTCACCTCACCCTACCCTTCAGACACTGACAAGTGTTGAGGTGTGCCTTGGGGTGTTTGGGCTTTACATTCACCTCATTCTGTAAGGAAATATGCTGAAATGTGTGCAGTATAGGAGAATGGGGTGAACTCCAGGGGCAAAGGGTCCAAGGTGCACCTCAACGCCTGTCACTGGCTGGAGGGTGGGGGTGGGGGGTGCAATGGCATGAGCATTACTGTCGACAATCCCAAGTCACACCCCTGACATCTGTCAGTCCCAACAGGGTAGGGTGTTATGGTAGAAAACCCTAACACCCCGGGTGTTTGCTGGTATTTCTACTCCAAGTTTTCCACATGGGCTTTTTGTGACCCCACTGCATGAACAGTTACACTATCAGTTCGTTAGGCGAAAGGTGATTTTGCACAGCGACTGTGCCATTTGGTGCCACAGGTTCGAAAACACATTTTGAACAGGATGTGAAAAGTGACAGGTGTACTGTTCATGAGGAGGTGTAAAAAATGGCATTGTTGAAAATCTGGAGTGAAAATATAAAAAAACTGGTGAAGTCACAAGCATGCATAGAAACTGCGCAATGTACACCCGTAATGTAATTAGTTTGAGGATTTTTTACAGCAGATTTTCAACGTAGGCATTTTGGGACCTTTACTCATGAACAATGTCACTGTAATTTTCTTAATCTATCTCGAACAGTAATTTCCCACAGCGATCATGCTATTCTGTGCTGGAAGTACGAAAACACGTTTCTTCCATGGTGTGAAAAATGACAGCTGTACTGTTCATAAGGAGCTGTGGACAAATGTCAATGTTGAAAATCTAGACTAAAAACAATACAAATTCGTGAACTTACGAGGGTGCGTGGAAATTGTACAATGCATTCACGTAACACAGTCATTTTATGGATTTTTGTCAGCATATTTTCAACATAGCCATTTTAATACCTCTGCTCATGAACAGTGTCACTGTGATTTTCTTAGTGCGTCTCGAACATTGATTTCGCAAACTGACTGTGCCAGTGGTAAGGAGGCAGTATAGCACAGTGGTTTAAGGCTCTGAGCTGCAAATCTGGCGACATCCAGCAGACCAGACCTGGATTTGAATCCTACAGCTTCCACTTGCATACTGTGTGACCCTGAGAAAGTCACTTAACTTCCCTGTGTTCCCAAGTCGCTCCTGTAAAAAAGCTTTCAGCTTAGTGTGCTACTCCTGGTTAAACAACTAAATAAAAAAAATGTGTGCTATATGTGCGAAAACACATTTTGAGCCAGAAGTGAAAAGTGACAGCTGTACTGTTCATACGGAGGTATGGTAAAATGGCAATATTGAAAATCTGGAGTGGAAATATTACAAATTCTCAAAGTTATGAGCATGCATAGGAACTGTGCAATGCACGCTCATAAAACAGTCATTTTTGGGAATTTTTTCACCAAATTTTTAACATAGGGTTTTTGGAGGCCTACCTCATGAACTGTGACCCTGTCGTTTTGTAAATCGGTCCCGAAAAGTGGTTCCACGCAGTGACTGTGAAATCACCTTTTGGGACCAAATAAAATGACAGTGACTGAGTTCAGGAGGTGGGGTCCCAAGAACCCCATGTTGAAAATTTGGTGGAAAAAGTCCACAAAATGCCCAAGATATGCACCAAAGTTGACAAAAACCCTAGTTATGCCATTATTCAGCTTACAGGCATTTCTTCAGTTCGTGGTCAGCTTTGAAGAGTGCAGACATGTTCCCGGTCCACCGAAGATCATTGCACTGGGCTCCAGAGGTAAGTATGGGGTGAGGTGGGGCGCACAGAGAGTGGGCATGGGTTGGGGGAGGGGGGCAAGACAGTCAGGGAGGGACTGTTTTTTCTTAAAGGTGATTTTTTTTTTTTTGAAAGACACCGTGGGACTTTTGCCACGCTGGAGTGGGCTCCCAGCGTGGCAGCTGGAAGGTTGTTTGAGGGGGGCAGTGGAGCCGACGGGGGATTGGGCACCCCTGTCGGCCATTCGGACTGTTGCCACGCTGGGATGGCTTTCCAGCATGGCACCTGGAAGTCTGTTGGGAGAGGACAGTGGATCAGACGGGGAGTGGGCACCACCGAATTTGCCATGCTGGGGTGGGCTCCCAGCATGGCACCTGGAAGTCTGTTGGGGGGGGGCACAGTGGAGCTGACAGGGAATTGGGCACCCCCGTCGGTCATACAGTGTGTGTTGGGGGGGTGCATGAGCACGCTGGGGTGGGCTACCAGCATGCTACTTGGGCGTTTGTTACGGGAGGGGGATGGAGCTGTCTATGACAGCTGTTCAGTGCAGTGCCGACATGTAGGCACTTTGCATACTGCCGATGGCAGTATGCAAATTGCCTACATGTTACCACTGCTGATTGTAGTGGTGTTTTACTTGGAACTGCATGCCACTGCATCTGAACTGCTGTCAGACAGCTCCGACAGTTATTGGTGCAGTGAGGCCGCACCTGCGACAAGAAGCAGGGCATTGGAAGCGAGGTGGTACACCTACAAAACTTTGTATGGTGGCACTATGTTTCTTGTACATGCGTGCAAGCAAACATAAAAAGTGTATCAGTCTCACCTATTTAAACCTACCCCATGCACGTGGTTCAATCCCCCCTAATTTCACTCGACTGCCACCACTTAGCTACGGGCTGCTGTCTCCCCTTGTTATTGCCCTACATCACTCCTGCTCCTTCCGCTCCTAACCCTGCCTTACCCTGCTCCTTGCAAGATTTTCCCTCACTGTCACTCTACTGCAGTCTCTGTGACCTAATCCTATACCCTCTGACAACCACTGCTTGGTGTTGACAAATTGTAAATTGGACTTAGTTGTTTGCTGTTGGCTCTTATACGACCTGTTGTTTTTGCTTTTGGCACTTACCTTGAACTTGTACTGTTTCTTGACTGCTATGCTTTTATGGTTGTCTACTTTATCCGTTATTTGTACCATGTTTCACTGTCAGCAGCTGTATCCTGCTATTGTAATCAAACCCTGTATTTTGTTGCTGTACTGCCTTGCTTGTAACCTCCCAGGTCGTGTCTCAAAATAGTTGTAACCCCCACCCTCGTCCTAGGGCATACTTCAACTTTGCAGATGGTCCAGGGAGCATGGGGGGGGGGCACAAATAAAGTGCTAACCCGAGCCAGTGTGCCCTTTACAAGATAGGAAAAATATTTATCCTACCTTTCAGCGACTTCATTTTCCAGTGCACGCTCAATCTCACCACAGCTAATCTGGAGTCTTCCCAAATGCTAACCACCAGACCAGGATCTCCATGCTGCAACCTTCTGTCACCTCATGAGCCCTGGAGCCCCTCGGTCTCACTACAGCTTGATGGAACCCTTCTGGAATTAAAAACTTGTGAAATAAATTAGACACAGGGAGGGAGGATTTCTGTTTCATTTGTCCCCCGTCTAACTCAAATAAGGAGAACAGCACTACTAATTTCTTCTCAAACCAGCATCTTTATTTAAGCTCCTGCACCCCCAAATGATACCAGAAATGCAGGGCTCTTATCTTCCACCAAATAAATAAAGCAACTCCATAGGGCTATCTGAACTTTATACAATTTACCCTAGCTGGTCTTTCTGAGCAGCACAAATGGATTACAAGTAGTACAAGCAGGATTTTATCTCTCTAATCCTTGGATGAGTTACCCAAGGACCCACTTAACTAGAAGAAATCCACAGGCTCCTGGCTCCCTGGTGCTGACAAGCCAAACTCTCTCTCTCTGGCACTAGTCGGCTGCCCTATTTCCAGAGCTGGAAAGTGGGTTACTTCCCCCACCTGGCCCCTGAATCTTGGCCCAAATCTACTAGGGGTGCCAGGATTTTTTTCCTCTGACCCAGGCCTTGTAACCCAACCTCCCTGGCTTCACACTGAACCTGAACCTGCCTTGTGCTCACAAACTCATGGCACCAGTCCCACATCTGCAGCTCAGCTCTCTCTCTTTTTGGTGTAGCAGCCCCAAAACCCGGCCCTGCTCCAGCACTCAAGCTACCTTACCCAGGCTACCCTGCCACAGGAAAGACCCAGGCTCTGCCACTGCCCAGGCCCTTCGAGCAGACCACTTCTCTCAGTGCTCCCAGATGGCAAATTTTGGAAGGGGGTGCACAGCTCCTTGCCCCACATCTCTGTCCAACACATCCTGGGCTTGCATTAAACCCCCACCAGAGGCACCCTCCTAGGCCTGTCCTAAGACCTGTGACCCGCCCGGCCCTTTAATGCTGGTGCGCCAGGACCTGCCCCTCCACGCAGGCCCTACAAATTGAGTGAAAGGCCCCCTGGCTCCATCTAAGTTTAGGCTGCCCTGCCACGCTAAGTATGGAGAAGAGCCACTGCCACTGGCCTTCTCCCTGTTGATCTCTTCGGGCTCCTGCCTATCTTGGCATACCACACCACCTACATTTTCCCTATCCCAACGACGCAGGCATACTGGCTGACCATCCCCCCACAGAGCTTCCTCCTCTAATCCTCAGTGCTACGTTGCTGCCATGGCCGTCCCTATCTGCCACTCTGGGGGGGGGGGTCCTCCCACTGGCCCACCCGGACCACAAAGCTTCCTTCTTGCCTGCCTTCCCTGCTCTTCCAGTCACCCCCCTCCAGCCCCAGGCCTAATCTCAGGCTGGAAAAGGCACCTAACTTTCTGTCTCCAGCCTTATATACCTCCCTAAACCTGCCTGTGCTGCCACCTTGAGGCATCCAGCAGGTATTAACCCCCAGAGCAATAATGAATTCCCTAGCTGTGGGAAGGGGGGGGCAGGAGGGAGAAAGGGGGTCCTAAATGGAAGCAGTAAACCCCTCCTTTAAGGGGACTTACACTCTTCCCCCACCCAGAAAATCATTCCCTCCTGGGAATGATGGCAAGGGTCTAGTGATTATCTCCTCCCATCAAACTGGGTATGCACACTCCCCAGCCTTTTGAAAGGAAAACACACCATACCTAGCCATAGGCACCATCCAACCTGCTTCTCTAAACCCAATACACCCTAAAACTAAAACCTACTTGCACCAGGACATGTTTAGAAAAAAATCTTCATTGTTTTTGTAACCCCTGGGTGGCGCTATCCCAAGGGCAACTTCCCCTGCCTGCGTGACTAGTTGCAGGTGAAGGGGCCTGGGTACTGAAAATGGGTGCCTCCACCTGGAGGACAGGGTTGGTGATAGCATAGCTGACCTCGGTACAGCCCTCTGGGACACTGTGACCCCCCTCTTTCCCCTCTAGTGGCCTAAACAATGAACAGAATACACAGGAACAATAGCCCCCAAACCACAAATATATCTCCACTCTGATTGCACTTACCACCAGGGCTGGTTACACCTGTCTGACCCTGGAGACCCCCTGTAAAATAAGATTAGACACAGCCAGCAACAACAATACAATACTATTAGTACAAAGATTCACCACAAACAGTTTAAGTGCAAAAAGAGTCAGATCTGATTTAATCAGGGGGATTGAACAAGGGAGGGGGGTAATCAGGTTGATTGGTCTAGCAACTGATTCAGTCAGGCTACAAGCATGCATTTTAGAGGCCCTCGACACAGTCACACATACACACTCTGGGTACCCAGTTGTTGATGCAGGCTAGCCTGATGCGTTGCCCGGGGTAGGCTGGCTTCGCAGCTGGTCAGGGCCCTAATGATGGGAATTAAGAGTCATGCACAGTAACCCACAATTTGTAATCTGGAGCCATATAGCTCAGTTCGTGATAAACAAAACAGATGACACACTTTGATTTAGTTGATGTTGCCTATCCTGGTGTTTACTCATGCTACCCAGTACAGGACACAGGATGGATGAAATGGAGACTGCAGAATGACTTGCTTGTTTGCCAGGAGAAGCAGGGCCCACACGATTCACCGTGGTATTGTTCCTGTTTGTGACGCTGAGCAGGGGGCTGATCCACAGGCAGGTCTCTCATTGATGATCTTCTCTGCAGCGTGAGTAGCTGTCTGGGCCAAGGTGGCAGAGCCCAGGCCAGGAGAACAATTCGGATGGCAGTCAGGTAGTGCTTGATTCAGCTTCCAGTAAGCGTGACACAGTTGGAAAGTGGGGAACCAAATCACGACCCACTGAGAACATTCAGCACACTTATAGTAAATAAAAAGCAGTACCACAGTTCAGATGACAGTCTGGTTGCAATCAGTGTCTCTTCGCAAACCGTATGCTCTGTGGTGGTTTCAGACTTTCTGACAGGCCGATCATGTGAAGCAAATCTTCAGTCTTCTTCCGGCAACAGGGAAGTCACAATTCGGTATTTCTGGTCACAAGCCGGTTTGGATTCAGTCCGATTAATTTCACTAGCAGATCCCTCAGATGGGAAGATGAAGCAGGCAGGTCAGACACAGTCTTCCCCCTAGTTTCCAGCTGCTCGAATGTCTTCAGCAGTTCACTCTCTTAACTCCAAACTCAGACTGACTTTCTGCTGCAGGCAGCACCGGGACTTCCTTCTTATTCAAAAATGGGTTCGGTTGGTTGATTCATCTGTCTGTCAAAGTAAGGGCTCCCCCTCCAGGTCCATTTAGGTGCCAAAATGAAAAAAAAAATACAATTCCTATAGAAATTCACTCCCACTAGACCCCTGGGGACAGACTCCATTTTAAGGTCCCCAAAAGGTACTGATTGGTGCAATACAGAAATGTCCATGCTGCAAAGAAAGGCAGGTTAGACAAACTATAATACCCTTATTATTAGAGCAACTAATCAGCAAACAGTTACCAGTTCTAACAGAGCTTCCTCTGCACCATTAGCGATGGCAGAACAGAGCAATATTACTGCAGCTCGGGTGGGACTTGAGCCTGGAAACACTTGGCCCCTACCCAGATTAATTGTACACTACAAAAATAATGTCTCTTAAAGAGATAGGCACAGAGGCTAACAGGGTACTCGCATGCAAGCATTTTTACACCCGTAAAGACACAGAACGCCCGTCTGGCAGTGGGCATTTAAGCACACCAAAGGAAGATTTTTGGGAACCCCCATTTATAGAGGGGTTACATTTATTTATCAAAAGATAACCATAATAATTGTTCCATAATGATTGGACTTTAGACTTAAAACACTGAACACAGTAATGAGGTAGTTTTCTAAAACTACAGCTACACCACAATATACCTCCCACCAAGCAGAACAATTTACGAACCATTCATTTATTCACACATTCACTCACCAGTCTCCTCCAACTTCCACGCCAACAGTTTTATCATGTCTATAAAAAGTGTTGTTAATAGCAACATAATTTTAAATGTTAACATTTTCCCTTTTAAGAAATAAGAACTGTAGGTGCAGTTCACAAGTCTGAATCCCAGAGGCCTAAGATGCAGGCCACCCTCTTGGAGGGAAATAATACACCAGGTCTGGCTTGGTAGTCACATCCTCAAAGGAATCCCAGTCCAAATATAGTACTTGGTCCGTGTCCCAGCCAAGTCCTGGACCAGGGCAAAATGTCTGAACAAAGTCAGGCCAGACCAAGTCCCTGTGTGACACATCAACTGTGCCTGCTGTATCAACTGCTGAGATGGGGCACCTCCTTCTCCAGGGCGATTCTTTAAGTGGTCCATCTGCTCCGTAAAGATTCATTCCTCCCTCATCTCCTCGATGATGTCCCATATCCTCTCAGGCATGTAAGGATAGTTCATATGGGGATACTCCACACGTAGCCTCCTATGGACCCACCTCTCTGCCTGGCTCCATTCTGGCAGGTCTCTCACACTGGTCCTCCTGGCTTGCCCAACTGGTAGCCATACCCCCCCTTGATACTTGAGGTTTAATGGGTCACTAGGATTCAACCCGTCCATCCAGGTTTGGAGCGTCTTTGCCCAGACTGGGAGTTGTGGGGTGCTGTCCGCCAAGGCGATTACTGGGCGATGGTAAGGCCTTGGGATTCCCTAACCACTGGGTAGTCCTGAAACCAAAATGTGCTACCAATATACTTCTCCTCATCCAACTCCCTTCGATCAGTATTCTCCCTATTTGTGCAGGAATAGACTCTGAGCCAAGCCTGCTGAGTTTTATTCTGAACTTGGCTTCTGAGGTACGCTCTGACTTTGACTAGAGGGCCTGTGGGCTACCACCGCATAGGGGCCGAGGCAGAGACCCCCTGGGCCCTGGAGGATCTCCTGCCAGTTGTCTGAGGCCCCTACCCCTCCCTCTGCCACTGGGATAGCCAGCAGCCCGTGTCGGGGAGCCGTACAGACAGCTGTGCTCCCTGTCACCTTCTCTCTTTGCCTTTTCCCCTGCACCTTCCTCTTCCTTGGCCTCCACGATGACATCTGGGGACACAGTGCTGGTCTCATCCACTCTGGTATGTCTGCTTTCTGCCAGGGAGAGTCTTCAAAGGCTCTCGAATCCCTACTGGCAGGTGACCACAGTACATAGGAGCTTGCAGTGGAACTGGAAGGGAACCATAAATTTGGAACGGGCAGCATGACTGTGAAGCTTCTGCACACAGGCACCATGGAAACACCCCCCCCCCCGATACCCACACTCACACTTCAAACAACATGAAGTCTTGCTGTATTCTGACTTATGCAGTTAGCCCCAGCACTTCAACTGCTCCAGAGAGGAAATAGTTAAATTCTATGTAGAGCATAGAACACTGAGCTTAAGCTCAGTTCAGACCTCTGTCTGCTGCACTTTGAAGTGTAACCATCAGATTCTTTACTCCGCCTAACTGAACGGTTGCTCTGGAGAATTCTCCTCTGCTCCCGGTTCGGTCGGTTTAAAAATCGTCGGTTTTACCGATACTTTAATTGTTTTTTTGGTTCAGATCCCCGTCTGTGGTACACTAAGTGCATAGGTAGAGGACTTGCTTTAAAACTATTGTGGAAATTGTAATTGGAAGAATTCCAACCAGGTCGGCTGAACCGGTTACTGTAGAGTGTGTTTATTCTTATTTTATTTAGGAATTTCGAGTGTCCGTATCGGTTAAAAAAAAACAACATGTTTTTAACGTTTTTTTCAAATACCCGTAACACGGTAAGGGAGTCTTGCCTGGCTGAAGCCGAGTAAAGGGTAAGTTTTTTTTTGTTAGGATGGCTACGTCTGAGAAACCCAAAAGAAAAACCGGGCCCACTGGGTTTTAACACTGCAGTGCATGTGGGGAGGCCTTTGCTAAGGCTGATCCCCACATCACTTGTGTTTATTGTCTGGGGTTTGACCACCTTGATTCAGATTGCCAAATATGTAAAAATGTCGCTAAAGCCACCCTGGATAAAATATTGGGCAGGCTTAGGGAAAAGGAGGCAGAGAAATCCACTGACCCGGATGGCCAGCCCAGTTCGGTTCCGACCGAACCTGAAAGAGTGCCCTCTGACCAGGGTGATACTCCTTCGGGCAAAAGGAGGGACGATTCTGAGGGATCAATTCCATCAAAAGGAAAAGACAAATCGGCTGGTTCGGATCCAGAACTGCATCATCTGACCGCCTAAGAAATTGCCCGAGTGATTAGGATAGTTGAATCGCTTCATCTGGTTCCGACTGATCCGGTGCCTTCTGGCAGGTGTTTGGTTCAGTCAGTTCCCCTGGTACAAGATTATTCCCCTGAAGATTTTTATGAACCGGATTTGGAGGGGGATGATGATTACAATGATGAAAATGATGATGATGGAGTAGAAGGTCTGGATGAGCCCATAGAACCGGACATCTCCCCAGACAGGCCTTCTGGTGTTTCTGGTGTTTCCCCTCCTAGGCTTTCTGAGTCCCCTTCCCACTTTATGTTTTACAGGAGAGTGGCAGAAACCCTCCAGCTCCCTTTGGAAGAAACTGTCAAGGAGCAAGAGAAGCCTGACTACATTTCCTTTGGGAAACAGACACAGAAATTGTTAAAAACGCCAAACTCTTTACTTCCTGTGGACAGAAGGATGGACAAGAGGTACATGCTGTCGGGCACAGGTACGGAGTACTTGTACCAGCAATGCAGCCATGTTGGGGTCGTGCAGGCTGCAGCCTGTGATAAGGCTAACATACCCTTGGCTTCACACCCCCCAGAGAAAGACTCCAGGAAGCTAGGAAGCTGGATGCCATGGCAAAGAAATGGTACATGGCATCTTCTTTGGGACTCAGGCAGGCTAATTACATGGCCTACACAGCCAGGTACCGGAAGTTCAGGTGGGACACTGTACTGGAACTAGCTAAGCAGACCTCCCCCCAGCTTGCCAAGGATCTGGAGGAGGTGGCTGCTGATGGGACTGAGGCATCAAAAATTCAGTTTCATGCTGCTGTGGACTCCAATGATGTGTCATCAAGAGTCATGGCTACATCTGTGGCTCTTCGGAGACTAGCTTGGCTCAGGTGTACTAGCCTATCTCAGGATACCCAAGCTAAGGCTATGGATTTCCCTGTGGTTAATAATTCTCTGTTTAGGGAATAGACAGAATTATATGAAGAAGATGGATGAATACAGGACCACCTACAGGAGTGCACAGGCTGAGGAAAAGCAGGCAACTCCTCAGGGTCCGCTAGCTAGGCGCAGGCCTTTTCATAGGCCTTTCTACCAAGCACAGGTCTCCTCTCCTTTTTCCCAGAGGGGGTTCTTCAGAGGGAGAGGCAGAAGGGGATGAGCAGGGCTGCATCCTTTTCTCAGCCTAAGGCTCCTTCCAAGCAGACACCCTGATGTGTCCGCCCGGGTCAACTCCCCAATTCCTGTAGGGGGCAGGCTGGCTTACTACCAGGACTGGAAGTCTGTTACCTCAGACAAGTGGGTCCTGGAGGTAGTAGGCCAGGGACTGGCCCTCAGCTTCAAAAAATTCCCAAAGCTGAGAGCCAGGTCCTTTGCACCTGCAAACATCTCCAAAACCATTGCCCGAGAGGCAGAGGTTTAATCTCTGCTGGCTTTAAGGGCCATAGAGAGAGTTCCTACAATTCACAGGGGCAAAGGTCTGTACTCCAGATACTTCCTTACCCCAAAAAAAACAGGGGAGTGGCGGCCCATCCTAGACTTAAAGTACCTGAACAAATATCTATTAAAGCCAAAGTTCAAAATGGTGACTCTGGGAATAATTCTTCCCTCTCTAAGGCCAGGGGACTGGCTAGCCTCCCTGGACCTAAAAGATGCCTACTTTCACATTTCCATCACGTGCTCCCACAGAAAGTACCTCAGGTTTGAATTGCCTTCAGGCCGTTACCAGTTCAAAGCAATGCCCTTCGGCCTAACATCAGCTCCAAGGGTGTTTACAAAATGCCTAGCAGTAGTAGTGGCTTTTCTAAGGAGAAGAAATATCTCCATATTCCCATATCTGGATGACTGGCTCATTGTGGGTCAGTCTCCTGACCAAGTCAGGTCAGATCTGCAAGTGACCCAGCAAGTGCTCACTTCCCTAGGATTCTTTCTCAATCTTCCCAAGTTAGTTCTCGAGCCTGTACAACTTCTGACCTTCATAGGGGCAGAACTGGATACTGTCAAAGCAAGAGCAATTCTCCCCTTGGTAAGGGTAAGGGCCATCATAGAGCTGGCTTCTTCCTTCCACTTTCTGGTTTCTCGACCAGCAAGGCATTTCCTTCAGCTTTGGGGCCACATGGCAGTGTAACTCCCAGGTGGCGCTATCACAATGGCTACTACACCTGCCTGCTTGGCTAGCAGCAGGTTAAGGGGCCTGAGTTCTGAAACGGGTGCCTCCACCCGGAGGTCAGGATTGGTAGTGGTCAAGCTAACCTGGGCACAACCCTCCGGGACACTGTAACCCTCCTCTTTCCTTACTAGTGGCCAGAACAATACACAGTAATCACTTTCATAAAACCCCTGATACACCACACAAGTACACACACTGTTTGCACTTACCACCAGGGCTTTCCTCTGGCTCGACCTTGGGAACCCCTGTAAAACAAGGTTAGACACAGCAAATAACAGCATTGCAGTCCTCTTGCACAAACTGGAACCACAGTCAGGGTAAATGCAAAAAAAGAGTTAGATCTGATTTATTTAAGGGACTTGAACAGGGGAGGGGCGTAATCAGGTTAATTTGCTTAAAGGCTCTATCAGTTAAACAGTTACGCATGCACTTCAGGGTCAATAAACAGTCACACACTCTGGGTACCGAGATGGAGACTGGTGGGTTAGCCAGGAACATTGCAGCTGGTTGGGGCCCTGTGATGGAAGAAAACAACATGCACAACACATACTATTTGTAATCCGTAGCTGGAGGGCTCAGTTCATGAAAAGAAAACAACAAGACAATCAGATGACACACTTTTAGATTAGGCTGTTGTTGCAGGGAGCAACCTTGATGATTACTCACGATACTCAAGACTGGACACAGGCTGGATGAAAATTGAGACAGCAGGTGGGTAATCTGGAGTGCCAGGAGAAGCAGGGCCCACATGATTCGCCGAGGTGTTGTTCCTGTTCAGGCGTGGAGCAGGGGGCTGATCCCCAGGCAGGTCTGTCATTGGTGTCTTTCTCGGTGCAAAGGGGTGGCCGGGCACGGCCAGCGTGGCATGGCCCAGGCCGAATCGAGATGAACACGGATTCAGTCCAATTGGGCTGGATAAAGCTTCCAGCAAGCAGAACACAGTTCACACAGTGGAGAACCAAATCACGACCCACTTTCAATACACAGCACATTTACATGTAAGGATTTCTACTGTACCAGGCAAACTGCTGTCCAGTCACAACCATAGTCTCTGCACAAACCAGGGATTCAAAAGCAGCTGGAAATCCTGACAGGCTGATCGCATTCAGCAAAATCTTCAGTCTTCTTCAGGTATGAGCCTGGTAAAAAATCTGTGGCTTACTTTGTTCTCACAAACTTGGATTTAGTTCGAAGTAATTCTCTTCTCTCCCTCTTGGGGCAGCAGGCAGACATGAAGACCACAAATCAGGCCTTTCCACAGTTCTCTTGTGCAAACTATTGAGATGGCTGCCAGACTGTCTCAGGCTGTCTGCCTCTTCAGTTCCCAACTTAGATCTTAGGTGACTTGTAATCCTAGAATTTGAAATAAATAAAGATCTGACTCAGCTGCCAGAAAGCTTGGGCATTTCCCTCCGAATCCAAAAGTTTTGGTTTGCTGATTCGGCTGTCAGTCAAAGTAAGAGCTCCCCCTTCAGTTGCAAAAAGGCTCCAAAAGCCCCAAACTACAATTCCTACAGATGTTGACTCCAGGCAGCTCCTATAGTCTGGCTCCATTTTAGGACCCAGTAATACTGATTGGTTCAATTTGCAGTCCCAGGCCAAATGGTGGGGATAAACAAAACAGTCCTTGCTACAAAGTAGGCAGGTTAGACAAACTACATTATCACTCTAAATGATTTTCAGCAAATAGTTACATCTTTCAACAGAGCTCTCTCTTAGATTACTTATGACTGCAAGCCAAGCAGCTCTTAAAGAGACAGTACACAGAGGCTATAGAGGCACTCTCTGGCAGTCACATTTAAACTGCTAAAACACAGGACACCAGCCTGGCAGTGAGCATTTAGGCAGGCTCGAGGAAGACTTTTCGGGGACCCCCATTTGTAGGGGGGTTACAGCAGCTTCCACTGCAGTGGTCTATGAGGGGCCAGATTTCAGATGAGGGGCAATCAGTTTCACCTGAGGGCCTTTTGGTCTCAGAGAAAAGATCCTCTAACCAAACTTATTCCAGTGACTCAGACCCTGATCCAGGCTCTTCAATGGTGGTAGGATCAGGACAATCTCAGGCAAGGGGTCCCATTCATCACTCAGTCTCATTCTGTGGTTCTAACCACAGATGCTTCAAACAACATGAAGTCTTGCTATATTATGACATATGCAGTTTGTCCCAGCCTTAGAACTGCTCCGGAGGTGAAAGAGTTAACTTCCATGCCAGGCATGGAATCTGGAGCACGAGCTCGGTTAGAAAAACTCTGTCTGTTTATCTTCAAACTGAAACTGTCAGATTCTTTACTCCGCCTAACTGAACAGTCGCTCCGGAGATTCCTCCTACTGCTCGGTTCATTTCTCAGTTAAAAAGTGTTTTTTCTCGGTTAAATAAACCGCGACTATATATATTTTAACCGCAAACCGGTCGGTTCAAGCTCTGTCTGTGGTATCGTAAGTAATAGACAGGTTTTCCTTTTCTGTGTGGAACTTGTAAATGTGATTATCGGTTCGGTTTGAACCGATCAGGTTGCTTTTTTTTAATACATTTAGAGTGCGGTTCCTGGTTCTTATCGATTCTAAAAAACACTGATTTCATTATGGTTTTTTCCACGACCCGTGACACAGTTGGGAACCGATAAGGGTGTCTTGCCTGGCATTTGCCGGAAAAGGGCAAGTTTTTGGTTAGGCTGGCATTATGTCTGAGAAACCCAAAAGAAAAACCGGGGCCCACTGGGTTTCAACACTGTAGTGTCTGTGGGGAAGCCTTTGCCAAGGCTGACCCACACACCACATGTGTTTATTGTCTGGGGTTTGACCACCTCAATGCAGACTGCCAGATTTGCAAGAATTTCCCTGCAGCTACCCTGGATAAGAGAGTTGGTAGACTCAGGGAACGAGAGGCCAAAAAGTCCGCTGATCTGGATGGCCAGATCCGGTTCGGTGCCAACCGAATCGGAAGGAGTGCCCTCTGACCAGGGCGAGACTTCCTCGGGCAAACGAAAGAGCTGACTCAGAGGAGCCAGTTCCAGCAAAGAGGACTAGAAAGTCAGCAGGTGTGGAGCCAAAATTTCCTTCTCCAACTGCTGCAGAGATAGCCAAAGCGATCCAAATTGTCCAGTCGCTTTCACCGGTTCCGTCCGAACCGCCACTATCAGGTAAACGGTCGGTTCAGCCGGTTCCACTGGTTCAAGAATATGATATAGAGGAGTTTTATGAACTGGAGGAGGGGGAGGAGGATTGTGAACAGTGTGAATGTGATTTTGAAAGTCTGGATGTGCCCATTGAACTGGACATCTCCCCAGACAGACCTTCAGGAGAGTCTCCCCCTAGGCTTTCTGAGTCCCCTTCTCATTTTCTGTTTTATAAAAAAGTTGCTGAAACCCTCCAGCTCCCTTTGGAAGAAGCTGTGGATGAACAAGAGGAGCCTGACTATGTGGAAATGATGGATATCCCAGAGTCCAGGAGATTGTCCATTCCTTTACATAAATCCTTTAGGAAACAAACAATAACAATTTTAAAAGATCCTAATTCTTTACCTCCTGTGGATAAAAAGATGGACAGGAGGTACACTTTGTCAGGTCCTGATACAGAGTTTCTTTCACATCAGTGCAGCCATGTGGGGGTAGTGCAGGCTGCAGCCTGTGATAAAGCTAATATTCCCCTGGCCTCACACCCTCCTGACAAGGACTCCAGGAGGATTGATGCCATGGCTAAGAAACAATACATGGCAGCATCCTTGGGACTGAGACAGGCAAATTACATTGCCTATGTTGCAAGATACCAGAAATCCAGATGGGATACTGTTATGGCTTTAGCGAAACAGGCCCCTGGCCAGCTTGCCAAGGAGCTGGAACAGGTGGCTGCTGATGATATTGAGGCATCCAAGGTGCAATTCCATGCTGCAGTGGATTCTAATGACGTATCTTCAAGAGTCATGGCTACATCTGTTGCTTTTCGTAGAATGACTTGGCTCAGGTGTACTAGTCTGTCACAGGATACCCAGGCTAAGGCCATGGATTTTCCTGTTGTGGGAAATTCTCTGTTTGGGGAGCAGACAGAGAATTACATGAAGAAAATAGATGAATATAGGACCACTTATAGGAGTGCACAAGCCAAGGAAAGGCAAGCCACTCCTCAGAGGCAGCCCCCCAGGGGCAGGGGCAGGCCCTTTCACAGGCCTTTTTACCAAGCCCAGGCCTCCTCTTCAGCTTATGCCCAGAGGGGGTTCTTCAGAGGGAGAGGCAGACGGGGTATGAGCAGGCCTGCTCCCACCCCTCAGCCTAAAGCCCCTGCCAAACTGGCACCCAATGGGATGCCCAGGGCCGATTCTCCATTACCTGTAGGGGGCAGGCTGGCTTACTTCGTCCAGGACTGGGAGTCTTTAACATCAGACAAGTGTGTCCTGGAAGTAGTAAGCCAGGGACTGGTTCTCAGCTTCAAAAAATTTCCAAAGATGAGAATCAGATCTTTCCCACCTGCAAATCCACTAGAGACTCTTGCTTTGGAAACAGAAGTCTCAACCTCCTGGCTCTCAGAGCTGTGAAAGGTTCCTCCCCCACACCAGGGCAAAGGACTGTACCCAGGTACTTCCTTACACCAAAAAGACAGGGAGAATGGCGCCCATCCTGGATCTTAGATATCTGAACAAGCACCTTTAAAACTAAAATTCAAAATGGTGACTTGGGAATGATTTTACCTCCCTAAGGCCAGGGACTGGCTAGCTTCCTGGACCTCAAGGATGCCTACTTCCATGTTCTCATTAGAAGCTCCCACCGAAAGTACCTCAGATTCGAACTGCCCTCAGGCCATTACCAGTTCAGAGCAATGCCCTTCGGCCTCATCTCTGCCCCAAGGGTATTCACAAAATGCCTGGCAGTAGCAGTTGCTCACTTAAGAAGGCAAAAGATTGCCATCTTTCCCCTACCTAGACGACTGGCTCATAGTGGGTCAGTCTCCAGACCAAGTCAAATCACACCTCAAGTTACCCAGCAGCTGCTTACCTCTCAGGTTTTCTTCAATCTCCCAAAGTCAGTTTTAGAACCTGTCCAGCTACTCACCTTCATAGGCGCAGAACTGGACACAAAGCAGGCCAGACCCTTCCTTCCTCTAGAAAGGGTAAGGACCCTGGTGGCCCTGGCCTCCTCCTTCACTCTGCAGGTCTCTCGACCAGCAAGGCATTTTCTACAGCTGCTAGGACACATGGCTGCTTCCACAGCTATAGTGCAGGAGCAAGATTTCAGATGAGGACATTCAGTTCCATTTGAGAGCCTTCTGGTCTCAAAGGAGAGATCCCTAACCAAGTTGATCCCAGTAACTCGAACCCTGATCCAGGCTCTGCAGTGGTGGCAGGATCAGAGCAATCTGAGACAGGGGTTCCTTCCATCCCTCAATCTCACTCCTTGATCCTTACTACAGATGCGTCCCTTTTGGGATGGGGAGCCCAGGATTGTAGTCCCTCAGGAATCTCTGCTCCACATCAATCTGTTGGAACTCAGAGCTGTTTTTCTAGCACTTCAGGTTTTTTCTGCATCTGTTCAGAACAAAGTGGTACAGGTCAGAACAGACAACACCACTACAATGTGGTACATCAACAAACAAGGGGCACTTTGGCTCAGCCTTGTGCACCAAGGCAATGAAGTTGTGGTCTCTGGCTTATTCCTGAATGCCTCCCTCATAGCAGTTCACCTCCCAGGCAAGGACAATGTCCTGGCAGATGCTCTCAGCAGGATTTCCTAGGGCCATCACGAATGGTCACTGGATCCCCTAGCACTGGGGTTAGTTTTTGCCAGGTGGGGCACCCCTCAGATAGATCTTTTTGCAGCCCCAGACAATCACCAACTTCCGCTTTTTTGTTGCAGGCCCCCAGTGTTGGGCTCAGTCCCTCTGGATGCCTTCCTTCTCGATTGGGAAGGGAAGTTCCTCTATGCCTTCCCCCCCTCCCTCTCCTGTTCAAGGTGCTAGTACCTTTCTCAAGGTGTGCTCGAAATCTTGAAAGCTTCTAGGAAGCCTTCCACCAGGGCTACTTATAACTCTAAATGGAAAAGGTTTTCCATATGGTGCTCTGGGAAACATATTTCCCCAGAATCTGCTGATTTGCCCACAGTTTTGGACTATATGGTCGATCTAAATACTTTGGGGCTGAGGCCAGCTACCCTGAAAGTGCATTTGGCAGCTGTCTCTGCTTTTATTTCAGCAGGAAAGCCCTCTTCTCTTTCTGCTCACCCTGTATTTTCCAAGTTTTTCAAGGGATTGCTTCACACCAACCCGCCATTCAGGGACCCTGCCCCTGCCTGGGATCTTAATGTTTGCATAGCTCAGCTGATGCAACCCCCCTTTGAACCTTTGTTCTCAGCAGAGCTTAAGTACTGACTTGGAAAACTGTGTTTTAGTAGCCATCACTTCCTGCCAGGCGATAAGTGAATTACAAGCTTTTGTCAGTGGAGACTGACTTTATCTCCCTTTCACAGAGATAAGGTAGTCCTCAGGACTAACAGGAAGTTCTTGCCTAAGGTGGTTTCAGATTTCCACCTTAATCAATCTATATCTCTTCCAGTGTACTTCACTGACCATTCCTCCTCTGGCGAGAGGAGGCTACACAGTTTAGATGTTAAGAGGGCCCTTAGTTACTACATAGAGCGTACTAAGGGTCACAGGTTTGACTCCCTCCAACTTTTCCTTACTTATGGTGAGGTTGGGAAAGGGAAACCTGCCACTAAGAGATCCATTGCCAGGTGGATTGTCTCTTGTATCCAATTTTGCTATCAAAAACTGGGTAAGGTTCCCCCTTCAGGCCTGAGGGCTCACTCTACCAGAGGAACAGCTGCGTCCCTAGCTGCGGCCAGGGACATCCCTATCTTAGAGATATGTCAAGCAGCTACTTGGAAAACTGTACACACTTTCACCAAGCATTAATCCCTGGACATCCAGGCCAGGAGGGATGCTCGGTTTGGCACAGCTGTGCTTCAGAGCCTATTTCCTAAGTAGGTTCTGTCCCTCCTCCGTGGAGGTACTGCTGTGTAGTCTGCATATGTCATAATATAGCAAGACTTCATGTTGTTTGAAGAAAAATTACTCACCTAGTAATGTTGTTTCTTCTAATGGAGTCTTGCTATATTATGACCTCCCAGCCTGCCCCTCTCAGAACCTCTACTCTTGGGATGGGGTGGGCAGTCCAGTGTTGGCACTTATTGATGCCCATCTTGTGTTCTCCACCCCTCTTTTTTGGGGTGTTTGGATGTTGTATTTTATCTTATCTTATTTTCTGGGTCCCCTGACTTGAGTCTTGGTGTTGGGACCAGGAAAATGTGTTAATATTTTAGTAGCCAGTTGGCTAGTGTAGGTTTACTGCTTCCACACAGAACCTTAGTAAGTTTTGCTTGTAAAGATCTGACAGTTTCAGTTTGAAGATAAACAGACAGAGGTTTTCTAACCGAGCTCGCGCTCCAGATTCCATGCCTGGCATGGAAGTTAACTCTTTCACCTCCGGAGCAGTTCTAAGGCTGGGACAAACTGCATATGTCATAATATAGCAAGACTCCATTAGAAGAAACAACATTACTAAGGTGAGTACTTTTTTCTTCTCTCCTGGGTTGGGGAGCTCACCTGAGGACTCTCTCAGCCCAAGGAGTATGGTCCACTCAGGAGTCTCTTCTCCACATCAGTCTTCTGGAGCTCAGGGCAGTTTACCTGGCCCTACAAGCCTTCTCGGAATCAGTACAGAACAGGGTGGTTCAGGTCAGGACAGACAACACCACCACCATGTGGTATATCAACAAGCAGGGAGGCCTTGCACATGGAAGCCATGAAATTATGGTCCCTGGCTTATTCTCTACAGACCTCTCTGGTAGCAGTCCACCTCCCAGGAAAGGACAGTGTGTTAGCAGATGCATTGAGCAGGATTTCCAAGGGCCATCACAAATGGTCCTTGGATCCCCTAGTGTTAAAAGCGATTTTTTCAAGGTGGGACACTCTAGAGATAGATCTCTTCGCAGCCCCAGACAATCACCAACTTCCTCTCTTCTGTTGCAGACCCCCAGTCTTGGGCTCAGTCCTATGGATGCTTTGATTCTGGATTGGAAAGGGAAATTTCTGTATGCCTTCCCTCCTTTTCCTCTACTGTTCAAGGTCCTGGTCAAGATAAGGGCACAATCTTGCAAAGTGATCCTGATTGCTCCAGATTGGGCCAGGCAGCCTTGGTACCCCCTGTTGCTGTCCCTAGCAGTCCATCTTCCCCAAGCTTTTCCCAGGAATCACAACCTGTTATCCTCATCTCAAGGGAGGATCTGGTATACCAACCTGCGGTCTCTCAATCTCAAAGCATGGCTCTTGAAGAGTTAGAGTATGCAGGCTTGCATCTCTGTCAAGGGGTTCTGGACATTCTTAAAGCCTCTCGGAAACCTGCCACCAGAAAAATGTATAACTCCAAATGGAAAAGATTCAGCATTCGGTGTTCCAAGAAGCATATACCCCCAGATACTGCTGGCTTATCTACAGTTCTGGACTACATGGTTCATCTTAATGGCCTAGGCCTCAGACCAGCTACCCTCAAAGTACACTTGTCAGCTGTTTCTGCTTTTCTGTCAGTGAGAAAGCCCTCCTCATTGGCATCTCATCCTGTCTTCTGTAAATTTTTCAAGGGATTGCTTCATATCAATCCCCCCTTTGGGGATTCTACTCCTGCTTGGGACCTTAATATTTGCAATGCTCAGCTTATGCAACCCCCTTTTGAGCCTTTGTCTTCAGCAGAACTTAAGTACTTGACTTGGAAAACTGTGTTCCTGGTAGCTATCACATCTGCCAAACGTATCAGTGAATTGCAAGCTCTGTCAGTGGAGCCTGATTTTATCTCATTCCATAGAGATAAGGTGGTCCTTAGAACCAATAGGAGTTTCTTACCCAAAGTGGTTTCAGAGTTTCATCTGAACCAATCCATGTCGCTCCCTGTTTTCTTCACTGATCATTCTTCTTCAGGAGAGAGAAGATTACACAGCTTGGATGTTAAAAGGGCTCTTAGCTACTACACTGAGTGTACTAAGGCACTCAGGTTTGACTTCCTCCAGTTGTTCCTCACTTATGGGGAAGTGGGAAAGGGCAAACCTGCCACTAAGAGAACTGTTGCCAGGTGGATTGTCTCTTGTATACAGTTCTGCTATAAAAAGCTGGGCAAAATACCGCTCTCAGGCCTGAGGGCTCATTCGACTAGAGGTACAGTTGCTTCCCTGGCTGCTGCCAGGGATATACCCTTACTAGAGATATGCAAAGCAGCCACCTAGAAAACAGTCCATACATTCACCAAGCATTACTCTCTGGATATCCAAGCTAGGAGTAATGCTCGGTTTGGTACAGCAGAACTGCAGAGCCTATTCCCAAAATAGGTTCAATGCCATCCTCCATGGAGGTACTACTTGGTAGTCTGCATATGTCAGAATACAGCAAGACTTCATTTTGTTTGAAGAAAAAATTACTTACCTTAGTAATTGTGTTTCTTCTAATGGAGTCTTGCTGTATTTTGACCTCCCTCCCTGCCTTCCCTCTCAGAACCTGTTTTTTGGGAAGTGGGTGGGCAGGCACATTGTTGCACCTCAGGGGTGCACTTGGCACGCTCCCTTTTTTTATTGGGGGGGTTGTTGTTTTCATTTGGTTATCATTTGTTCACTACCTAGTTTTGTTTTGGATTTCTCAACTTGAGTCTTTTGGGGATCGAAAATAGTTGGTTGCCTTTTTGGCTAGAAAATGTTTACAATTTCCACATAGTGGGGGTAGTTAGTTAGTGTTAGCTCGTAAGAATCTGATGGTTACACTTCAAAGTGCAGCAGATAGAGAGAGGTCTGAACCGAGCTCGTGCTCAAAGTTCTATGCTCTGCATAGAATTTAACTCTTTCCTCTCCGGAGCAGTTCAAGTGCTGGGGCTAACTGCATATGTCAAAATACAGCAAGACTCCATTAGAAGAAACACAATTACCAAGGCGAGTAATTTTTTCATCGATCAGTATCTTGTCCTTTTCCCCCAACTTTCCAAAGCCAGGAGAGCAGTAAGGCAGGAACCTTGGCCAGTGTTTCCTCCTGGGGGGTTGCCTCTGCTCAACCTTCCTCCCTGCCAGACACTATCCACTGCCAATCCATGGGGCTGTCTGCTCAAGTCTTTTCTCCGTGACTCCCAGTACCCACAATGAGGAACCCACTTACTTGGTTGGTTGTGATCTTTCTCTTTTGCTTTTTCTTGGCGGCACAACTCTTTTGCTCTGGTGTGGATGTGCAAATTTTACTTTCGCTATTTGCATCTCTGAATGTCTTTCTCCTCACCCTCTCAGCTCTCCTCCTCCTCCTCCGATCGCTTTCTCCAGGATGGCGCTTCTGTCTGCAGCTGCAGTAGCTCCTCATGGGCCATCATAGAAACATAGAAATTGTCGGCAGATAAGGACCTCTAGGCCCATCCAGTCTGCCTGTGTGCATCCACTCACCCTAAGTGGTCAATGGCTTTTCATCACTTCCTTCCCAGCCAAAATTCCCCTGTGCTTGCCCCAGGCATGTTTAAACCTCTCCACTGTACTTACCTGTACCACCTGTTGTGGGAGACTGTTCCAAGCATTCACTACCCTCTCTGTGTAGAAAAACTTCCTCACGTTACCTCTTAATCTCCCCCCTTCCAATTTCATATTGTGCCCCCTTGTTCTGGTATCTTTTCTACATTGAAAAATATCTCCCACCTGCACCTTGTTTATGCCCTAGAGGTACTTAAAATTTCTATCATGTCACCCCTTTCTCTTCTCTCCCTCAGTGAGTACATATTGATGTCTCTTAGTCTCTCCTCATATGTTTTGTGGTGCAAACCATGCACCATCTTTGTCACCCTTCTCTGGACAGCTCCCACCTTGTTTATGTCCTTACACATGTCTGGTCTCCAGTACTGCATGCAGTACTCCAGGTGAGGCTTTACAAGTGTTTTATACAATGGCATCACCACTTCCCACCTCCTACTAGTAATACCTCTGCCTATGCACCCCAGCATGCCACTGTCCCTCCCTTCAGCCTTTGCACACTGCTGTGATACCTTGAGGTCATCAGATATGATAACCCCTGGGTCTCTCTCCTCTTTGGTAATGGTCAGCACCTCCCCCCATCCTGTAGGTCTCTCCAGGGTTCCCCTACCCAGGTGCATTATCTTGCACTGTCTTGCATTGAACCTCAGTTGCCACACCTCCGACCATCTTTCAAGCTTCTTCAGGTCCCTCTTCATTTTTTGCGCCCCTTCTGGAGTATCCACCCTGTTGCAGATCTTGGTGTTATCTGCAAATAGGCAGACCTTTCCTTCCAGCCCCTCTGCAATGTCACTAATGAAGACATCGAACAGGACTGGTCCCAGTACTGATCCTTGTGGCACTCCACTGGTCACCCCTCTCTCCCTGGATTGGATCCCATTTACCACCACCCTGTGCCTTCTGTCCATCAGCCAGTTTCTCACCCACTGTATCACCTTATGCCCCAAGCCCAGACTACTCATCTTGTTAACCAGGCTTCTGTGTGGGACAGTATTGAAAGCTTTGCTGAAATCCAGGTAGGCGATATCTACGGACCCTCCCTGATTCACGTTCATAGTCACCCAATCAAAAAATCTATCAGATTCATTTGACAAGACCTTCCTGATGGGAACCCATTCTGCCTCAGATCCTGGACACCAATGGATTCCATGTGTGTCACTATACTTTCTTTCAGCAGTGTCTCCATGATCATTCCCACCACTGAGGTCAGGCTGACTGGCCTGTAGTTCCCCGCTTGCACTCTACTGCCACTTTTGTGCAGTGGGACTACATGTGCCCTCCTCCTCCAGTCCTCTGAAACCATGCCTGTGTTGAGTGCTCTGTGAACAGGGTGGCCAGAGGCATTGTTAGTTTCCTCTGCAGCTCCCTTAATATCCTCGGGTGTATGTTATCTGGCCCCATGGCTTTATCCACCTTCAGCTTTGTGAGTTCCTCCTGAACTCTTTCCACTATGAATGGACTGGTGTCCACTCCCCCCTCCCCGACTGTCTCTGCTCCCCAGGTCTGGTCCTTGACCCTCTCCCTCCTTAGTGAATCCAGTCGGAGTCTGCCTGAGGATATTGTGACCAGCTGGTCATGTACACACACCACACCAGGCATGCTGAGGCCTTTATCTATTCCAAGCCTAACCCACAGCTATTTTTTTCTGCATCATAGGGCCCAAACAGTCTGGGAAGCCTGCCAATGCATTGGACCTAAAAGCTCGGGGTCCAGTGATGTTTTGAGGTTTGGGAAACATCCAGGACAAGCCCCCATGTGTAACTCTCCCCTCCACCCCCTCATCTAGGGGCATACTTCAACAGGGAGCATGGGAAGGAACACAGATAAAGCACTAACCTGAGCCAGTGCACCCTTTAAAAGATAGGAAAAATATCTACTGTATCTTTCGGTGACTTCATTTTCCAGTGCAGTCTTGATCTCACTACAGCAAATCTGGAGTCTTCCCAAATGCTGACCGCTGGACCAGGATCTCCATGCTGCAACCTCCTGTCTCCTCATGAGTCCTGGAGCCCCTTGGTCCCGCTGCAGCTCGATGGAACCCTTCTGGAATTAAAAACTTGTGAAATAAATTAGACACAGGGAGGGGGGTTTCTGTTTCATTTGTCCCCTCGTCTAACTCAAATAAGGAGAACATCACTACCAGTTTCTTCCGAGATCAACATCTTTATTTAAGCACCTGTACCCCAAATGATTCCAGGA
This sequence comes from Neoceratodus forsteri, assembly GCA_016271365.2. Classification (NCBI taxonomy): domain Eukaryota; kingdom Metazoa; phylum Chordata; order Ceratodontiformes; family Ceratodontidae; genus Neoceratodus; species Neoceratodus forsteri. The sequence goes on along the minus strand of CM028130.1, from coordinate 638,617,173 downwards.
ATCTTCTACTAGATAAATAAAGCAGCTCCATGGGGCTATCTGAACTTTGCAGTTTACCATAGCTGGACTTTCTGAGCAGCACAAATGGATTACAAGCCAGTACAAGCAGGATTTCATCTCTCTAACCATTGGATGAGTTATCCAAGGACCCACTTAACTAGAAGAAACCCACAGGCTCCTGGCTTCCTGGTGCTGGTAAGCCAAACTCTCTGTCTCTCTCTCTCTCTCTCTCTTTCTTTTCTCCTTGGTTACCCACACAACCTTCCATAAACTGATCTGGCACTGGTTGACTGCCCCATCTCCAGCACGAGAAAGGGGGTTGCTTCCCCCATGTAGCCCCTGGATCATGGCCCAAATCTACTAGGGCTGCCAGGATTTTTTCCTCTGACCCAGGCCCTGTAACCCAACCTCCCTGGTTTCACATTGAACCTGAACCTGCCTTGTGCTCACAAACTCATGACACCAATCCCACATCTGCAGCTCAGCTCTCTCTCTTTTTGCTAGCTGCAGCCCAAAACCCGTCCCACTCCAGCACCTGCTACCTAACCCAGGCTACCCTGCCACAAGAGAGAGACCCAGGCGCTCACTGCTGATGCCCTCAGAGCAGTCCACTTCTCTCAGTGCTCCCAGATGGCAAATTTTGGAAGAAGGGTACACAGCTCCTTGCCCCACATCTCAGTCCATCACATCCTGGGCTTACATTAAATCCTCACAGAGGCACCCTCCAAGGCCTGTCCTAAGACCTGTGACCTGCCTAGCCCTTTAATGCTGGTACCCCAGGACCTACCCCTCCACGCAGGCCCTACAAAGTGGGTGAAATGCCCCCTGGCTTCATCTAAGCTCAGGCTGCCCTGCCACGCTGAGTACAGAGAAGAGCCACTGCAACTGGCCTTCTCCCTGTGGGAACCCTGCCACTGCCTCCACAGTCCTGGTGGCCTGAGTGACCACTAACACTGGATCTCTTTGGGCTCCTGCCTAGCCTGGCATACCACACCACCTACACCATGCTTTCCCAATTACACAGGCATACTGGCTGACCATCCTCCCCACGGACCTTCCTCCTCTACTCCTCGGCACCACATTGCTGCTACAGCTGTTATTGTCTGCCACTTTGAGGGTGTCTCCCCCCAGTGGCCCACCCAGACCACCAGGCTCCCTTCTTCCCTGCGTGCCTTCCCTGCTCTTCCAGTCACCCCCCCTCCAGCCTCAGGTCTTATGCCTGCGTTGGAAATGGCCTCAAACTTCCTGTCTCCAGCCTTCTATACCTCCTTAAACCTGCCCTCTGCTGCCACCTTCAGGCATCCAGCAGGTCTTAACCTCCAGAGCACTAATGAATTCTCTAGCTCTTTGAGGGTAGGAAGGGGAAAGGGTGTCCTATGTACCTTGATACATATGCTTATCTGTTCATTCTGTACATGTTTTATTTGTTTCACCCTGTTCACTGCCTGTATTTCACTTTGATGTAATGTTCACTGCCTTTAGTCCACTTTGCTGTAATATTTTCATATTGCTTGTAAAACTACTCTTGTAATCTCCTGGGTTGCACCTGAAAATAGGCATTCCTTGACTAGTGTGCTTACCCGGTAAACAAAAACTAATAAATAAATGGTAGCAATAAGCCCCTCCTGTAAGGGGGGCTTACCTAGTCATTCCTATGACTAGCACACCCACCCGGTAAACAAAAACTAAATAGAAACATAGAAACATAGAAACATAGAAGTTGACGGCAGATAAGGACCGCAAGGCCCATCCAGTCTGCCCATTTCTTTTTCTACCTTATAAATGTGCCATTGGCCTTTGCTATGTCAGTGACCTATCTATTCATAGTCATTTGTATTGCTCCCTTATGCCTATCCCATGCCTGTTTGAAGCCCTGCACTGTATTCATAGCACTACTTTTCTGTGGTAAGCCATTCCATGCATCTACCACCTTTTCTGTGAAAAAGAATTTCCTCACATTCTCCTTAATCGGCTTCCTCTAATCTCATGCTGTGTCCTCTTGTCCTGCTATTTTTCTTATATTTAAACATGTTAGACTCTTTTCACCTTGTTTATGCCCTTAAGGTGTTTAAATGTCTCGATCATATCACCTCTCTCCCTCCTTTGCTCAAGGGTATACATATTGAGCTCGTTAATCTGTCCTCATATGACTTCTGATGCAGTCCCTGCACCATTTTGCTGCCCTTCTCTGACTGCCTCAATTTGGTTAATGTCCTTGTGAAGGTGTGGCTCCAATACTGCACGCCAGTACTCCAGATGGGGCCTCAACCAATGTCTTGTACAGAGGGATTATTACCTCTCTTACGACTTGCAGATACCCTTACTAATACACCCTAACACCCCTCAGCCTTACCTATGCTTTAGAGGTCTGCTTGATGATTTCAGGTCATCAGTGATGATGATGCCCAAGTCTCTTTCTTCCTTTGTGACTGCTAGCAACTCCTCCCAGCCTATAAGTGGCTTCAGGGTTTCTCTTCCCTATGTGCATGATTTTGCACTTCTTTGCATTAAATCCTGTGCTGCCACTCTTCTGACCATTCTGCTAGTTTATCCAGATCTTCTCATTCTGCCCACCCATCTGGATCATCTACTCTGTTGCAGATCTTGGTGTCATCTGCAAACAGACAAGCTTACCCTCTAGTCCATCTGCTAGGTCACTAATGAAGATGTTGAATAGGACTGGCCCAGGACTGATCCCTGAGGTACCCCACTGTGACTTGCATCTCTTCTGACTGTATACCATTTACCACCACTTCTGTTTTCTGCCAGTCAACCAGTTTGCCACCCAGTTGACCAAATTCTGACCCACCCCGAGCCTACCTAGCTTATTTATCAATCTTCTATGTGGAACAGTGTCAAAAGCTTTGCTGAAGTCAAGGTAGGCGACATCAACTGCCCCCTTGGTCCACCACTCTGGTTACCCAGTCAAAGAAATCTATGAGATTAGTTTGACAGGACCTTCCTTTGTAAACCCATGCTGTCTTGGATCCCAGCTCCCTATGGGATTCCAGGTGTTGCACTATCCTTTCCTTAAGGAGTGCTTCCATAATCTTGCCCACTACTGAGTGTAAGACTGACCGTCTGTAGTTCCCCGCTCCTTCTGCTACCACTCTTGTGGGAGGGATCACATGAGCCCTTCTCCAGTCTTCTGGGACCTCTCCTGTGCTCAGAGACTCACTAAACAATTCTGCTAATGGCTCTGCTAGTTCCTCCTTTAGCTCCTTAAGTACCCTGGGATGTATGCCATCAGGTCCCATTGCCTTATCCACCCTGAGCTTAGCAAGCTCTTGTAGGACCTTTCTTTGTGAAGGGAGTAGTGCTCACCTCCTCCCCACTGTGTCCATGATGCTGAGCTGTGGGCCCTGCCCTCACCTCTCTTCAGTGAATACTGAGCAAAAGTATCTATTTAGGATAGATGCCTTTACAGGGTCCTCCTCCTCACATGCTCCCTTTTCTCCATTAAGCTTAGCAATGCCCCTCTGGACTTTCTCCTTTCACTAATGTATCTATAGAAAGTCTTGTCACCTTCTTTTACTGTTTGTGCTAGTGTTTCCTCAGTTTGGGACTTTGCCTGCCTTACTGCCTTACCTGCTTCCCTTAGGGCAGTTTGGTATGCCCCTATCTTCATCCCGCTGTGTTCCCTTATATTTTCTGAAGGCCAGCCTTTGGCTCTGACCTTTCTGCTACTGTATTTGAGAACCAAAGTGGTTTCCTTCTTTTGCACTTCCTTTTCTGTCTAACACAATGGGATGTTGCTTCAAATATTGTATCCTTAATGCTTGCCCACTTTGCCTGTACCTCTCACCTGTGTTTCTTTTTGCCAGGGCTAGCTTAACTCTGTTGGCCATCTTATCAAAGTCAGCTCCTCTGAAGTCCCATATTTTGCCTTGGAATGGGATGATTTAGATGTAGTCAAAATTGAACCATACCATGTGATGGTCACTGGCCCCAGGTGACCTTCTACCTGAAGATCTGTGATCCCTTCTTTGTTAGTCAGTACTAGATCTAGGATAGCCCTGTCTCTTGTGGGTTGCTGTACCAGTTGTTTGAGGCCCTCCCCTGCAGGAATCCACTATGAGTCTAGTTCTGGCAGATGTTCCTGCTGGTATTGACCAATCTGTATCTGCATGTTGAAGTCTCCATTATCAGAACCTCCCTTAGCTGTCATATTTTGTATATCTTCTAACAGTAATGTGTCTATGTCCTCCCTCTGGTCTGGGGCCTGTAGACAACCCCAGTTCTTATGGCTGTCCCATTTCCTGTTTCCAGGTGACCTACAGTTCTTCGCTCCTTATGTGTATTCTGAATTTCTGTAGCTTTGATATTTCATTAACATACAGGCCACTCCTCCCCCTTTGCACCCTCGGCCTCTTCTGAACAATACATACAGGCACCAGTCTCCAAGTGTGGTTACTGGTAAACCACGCCTCACTAATTGCTACTATGTCCAGTTTAGCCTCTGACATTATTGCCTGCAGGTCTGGGATCTTATTTCCCAGGCTGTGAGCATTTGTGTACATGATTTTCCATTGGCCAGATTTTGGTGTGTTAGTTGTTGGGTGAGGTTTGGCATTACCCCTGTGCATCGTATGGGGAGACAAACCTTTATATAACCTAATAAATAATAAATAAATGGCTACAAACTACATATGCATACAACAAATAGGTTGAGGGGACTTTCCTTTTAAGGGAATGAATGGTTATATCCTACTCACAGCTTAGTGACACTTAACTGAGGCTACTGCAGTACACCAGCAATTTCAACAAGATAATTTTTGGTGAGCAAATAAAGGTAGGTCAGTAGGTAGCTTAATCTAACACCAGCACAAGCCAAATATATTGTACTGCAACCAGTTTTTATTTTTTTCATATACTTAATAAATAAAGTTGGTTACAAATACGTGCTTTTGCTTACATAAAGTGCTTAGAACATTCAAAAAAGTGCTACCATACGTTTTGCTATTAAACTTTATCACACTACCTCTAACTGCAAAACAACCTACCTAATCTACTGCGCCAGCCACCACTAACCTCTGCGCTTCACCTCACTGGCTTCCTGAGGGAGTATAGAGTCAAAACTCGACCTGTCTTCAATACCCAACGTGCACGTGCTAAAAAAAATTTAACAATTAAACTGTTCTAACAAAGAAACGGTACTTGTCTTTAAAGATACAGAAACCTTCCTGTCCTTTTAGCCAGGAATGGTGTATATTTAATTCTAATTATCTCACTTCTAACCCCGGTAATGCTCAGGATATTCATAACTTTGTGCAGTCAGCCTGGTGGGTTGGACTGCCCGGAGAGATGGAACACATGCAAATGATGGAATTCTTTGCACGTGAGCATCTTTCAAATACTACCTCTACCAACTGTAGTGTTCTAAACCCTTCAGATTTTTCTCTCCGCCTAAAAGTCTGGTTGCTCGGAGTCTCTGTCGCCCTCTTATTGTTTCTTTTTCCCACAAACCTAACATCAGGTTGGCAAAAGATGGTGCCATGCAAGTACCCATGACAGTTTCCAATGCTTGTAAATAAAAATCCCCATTAAACTCAAAAATATTATGTGTCAAAATAAATGTAATACTCTCCAATAGAAATTTTGAAGGGTTGGGGGATGACATCCTCTCCAGGAAATACCTGCAGGCTGCAATTCCATCATAATGTCTGATGGATGAATACAGTTGTTCAACATCAATTGTTAACCACATAAAAATTGTTTGCCATATAAAACCTTGTAGTTTTGTTAATAAGCCACCCATGTCCCTTAGGTGGGATCTGAGTTTTGATACCTCTTCTTTGAGAAATAAATTGACAAATACAGACAAATTGTCTGTCAAAGATCCCACCCTAGAGACAATCAGGCGACCTGGTGGAGTAACATTGTTCTTATGAATTTTTGGTAGTGCATACAAGACTGGTGTTCTGGGATTATCCGTCCATAAAAAATTGAATTCATTAATAGTAACATCTCCTGATATCTTCGCATCTGTCAACATTTCTAACAATCCTCTCTTAAATTTGTTTGTTGGGTTGCTTGGTAGTTTTCTATATCTCAGCTGATCATCGACAATATCTCTAACCATACTTCCATACTGTACATTTGGAATTATAACAATATTGCCCCCTTTATCAGCACTTTTTATTATCACATCACTCCAGTTCCGAATTTGCTTGAGGGCTATTTTCTCCATTTTAGTTAAGTTTTTCAAAACTTTTCTATTGTCGTGAACAGATAGGATTTTAGATGCCTCCCCCGTTATAACCTTTTCAAACACTAGAATATTCGGATTTAAAGATCTAGGACAAAAATCAGTTTTCCCTCTAAACAACTTATTTCTCAGCCTTCCTGTATCTACTGATATTTCTACATTAGCAACCTGTGTTAGTTCGGATAAATCAGATAGCAGTCTCACATTAGTTTCAACAAATAATTCTGTTAGAGCCCTTAAATCAGTACTTTCCTGGGTAGTAGATGTCTCCATTTCCTCACACCGTTCTTCGATCTGCATGATTTCAGTTGATTCCATCAAGATATCGTTCTCCATCGATATCTGTTCTTCACCACATCTGAAGTATTCCTTCAACTTAATTTTTCTAAAGAACTTAAATCTAATTAATGTCAAACTCTTTAACATTCAGAGTTGGAACAAATGTTAATCCCTTTGTAAAACTTTCCTCTGCAGCTCGGTAAGTATTTTTGATGACAGATTGAGAGCATTCAGTTCTTGGTCTGTACTCTCCTCCCTGACTGTCTTGGAATGATGTTTCTTGCCTCTCTAACCTCTTCTTATTCTCTTCTTTTGCCCCTGTTGATTAATTCTGTTTTCAGTCTCTTCTCATAAAAAAGGACTATTGTCCACTTCTAGCTGGTTATGATCCACTTGTACTGACTTGTTGCTATTTACATTCTGGAAAGTCACTGTGCGGTCTTGTTTGTTTTGACTGTATTTTCTAAAACTGCTATGACTTTGTTTTCTTTTATAGGCACAGGATTTGACTGACAACATGAACTTCCTGTTTGGGAGCAGGAAGTGAGTGATCACAGATCCACCAAAAACTCACCATCCTAGAAGGACAAGAGTAGCTCTCCTTCTCCACCCCCCCCAAGCTGCTGGAGGTCTGCCTCTGAGCAAGTAAGGGGATTACTGAGAAATATAACATCTTCTTGTCTCAGAACAGGAAGATCAGGTGCTTAAAGGGCACAGAGACAGTAACTCAGTCAGGAAAAAAAATAAATAAATAGAGGAAAGAGTAAGTATTCGAAACAACAGTGAAGGGGCCATAAATAAGACATGATGGGAGCAGCAGTCTTCCAGGAGACGTTCTGGAGGATGGGGTGTTGTCCCATCTGCAGGCACCTCTCTGGGCAGAGGGAGGAGGTTGCTGATCTCCCGACTAAGTTGGCCAGGATTTGTGAGACCTCCTCTCCCATCCAGAGACCACCAAGGCCACTGCTGTTGCCTCAGAGGTTGCCAAGAAAGAGGAGCAGTTGGACCACAGTGGGCTCAGGGAGGGTGAGGGTGGTGGAACAGAGGCACATCCCTCCAGTTGTACCTCTCCACAATTCATATGCCATTCTGGCAAAGTGTGGTTCCTCTATTGAGGCATCCACAGTGGAGATCAAGGAGGATGAGAAGTAGACCCACAGAAGGGTGGCATGGGACCCCACAGGGGAAGGATACAACTCCTGGTGGGGGATTCCATTGTTAGGAAGGTAGAACTGGGGGAGGAAGGGGAGAGGGAGGTAAGCTGCCTGCCTGGCGCCATAGCTTGAGGGACAGGGAGCTTATCTCGTGGATCGCTTGGAGCAGCTGCACAGGCAAGGAGTTGATGTCATTGTCCACCGAGGGACAAATGACCTGGGCTAAGAAAGGGATCAGAGCAGGGCAGGAAGAGTTTGTAGAGTTGGGGAGGGTTCTTAGACAAGTAGCATGCACGGTAGCCTTCTCTGAGGTGCTGCCTGTCTATGGCATAGGTGAGGCTAGGGTGCTCCACACCATGGGATTCAATCAGTGGTTGAAAAACTGGTGCAGAGCTCAGGGATTTGGCTTCATTGGGGAATGGGGGTCCACCTGGAGTGATGGAGGCCTATATTGGAGTGATGGTCTGCATCTGTCCAGGAGGGGAACCAGGATCCTAGGTGACAGGTTTAAATGCTTAATTGGCAAGCATTTAAACTAGCCAAGGGGGGAGGCACTGGAAAGGAGCTGGGAAATCCTAGCTCCCCCCCCAAAAAAAGTCAGGGTAGTACGTGAGGTAAATACCAAGTTAGAGATGTCGATAGGGAGAAGGGCAGGGGTAAATGGAGAAAGTGACAAAGGCAGTAAGGACAGGAATGGGTTAAAAAAGGGGTAAGGCCATCAGGAAATGGAGGGTAATGAGTACCAATGCCTGTAGTCTGGGTAACAAGCTTTCTGAACTGGTGGCCTTGATGGAAGAGGGATACCTGGATATCGTAGCAGTCACAGAAACATGGTACAAAGAGAACCATGACTGGGATGTTAACATACCAGGGTACACAACCTATAGGAGAGACAGGGAGGGGAGAAGAGGGGGAGGAGCAGCTCTCTATGTAAGGGAAAGGATAAAAGCAACTGAACAAAAGAGCAAACAGAGAGGAGAGGAGGCACTGTGGGTCACCTTAGAGACTGGAAATGGCACCACAGTCCCCACAGGGGTTGTATACAGACCCCCATCTCAGGGCGAGGGAATGGACAAGGATATGATAGAAGTCATTCTTAGGATGGCAGAGAAAGGTGAGATAATGTTGATGGGAGACCTGAATATGCCATATGTTAACTGGAGCACATTTGCTGCAGCCACATCCAAGAGCAGTGCCATTCTTGATGCCCTACAGGTGGCATGCCTCAGACAGCTAGTTTTGGAACTCTGCTCATGAGGGAGCAATCTTAGACTTCGTACTCTGAAATGGGGACAGTGAGAGGATCTCAGATCTAGAAGTGGGTAGCCATCTGGGAACAAGTGACCACCAAACAGTGTGGTTCACGATAAACTCAGCTACAAGAGTCAAGCCATACAAAAGTGAGGGTACTGGACTTCAGGAGGGCTGACTTTGGCAAGATGAGAGAGTGCCTTAGAAAAGACTTAGCAACAGGCTAGAAGGAGGTGGAGCACAATGGGAAACATCAAACTGCCATCACAGAGGCAACAAGCCTTGTGTGAAGCAAATAAATCAAAATGAAAGAAAAGCCACTATGGTTCTCAAAAGATGTGAAGGGGAAGGCCAGGGAGAAAAAGATAGCATTTAGGAAGTATAAGGAAACACAGAAGGAACAGGACAGAGAACTGTACCAGTTAAGGCAGAGTGAAGCAGGGAGGGAAGTCAGAATAGCAAAGGCCCAAACTGAGGAAAAGATAGCCAACTTGGTTAAGAAGGGGATAAAACCTTTTATATGTATATTAGGGAGCGTAGAAAGACAAAGGGAGGGATAGTGAGGCCGAATAGAATGGATAGTGGGTGGGCAGAGAGGGACAGTGAAAAAGCAGGGATACTGAATGAATATTTCTGCTCAGTAGTTACAAAAGAGGAGGAGAGGGACTGCCTAATCCAATTAACAGAAGCACTCTGGATAGAGGGGTCGATCCCAGTCCTTTCACAGAAGAAAGGGTTCTGAAAGAACTCCTAAAACTGAAGGTGGATAAAGCAATGGGGCCTGATGGAATTCACTCCAGAATTCTAAAAGAATTAAGAGGAGAACTAATGAAACCACTGACTACCCTTTTTAACAAATCTTGGGAGGATGGTGTGGTACCTGAGGACTGGAGGAAGGCGGATGTGTTTCCCCTTCACAAAAGTGGGACTAGAACAGAGGCAGGAAACTACAGACCTGTCAGTTTGACCTCTGTGGTAGGGGAAAGTGATGGAATTACTTCCAAAGGAAAGAATTGTTGAGTACCTAGAGGCCAGTGGGGCACAGGACCCAAGACAGCATGGGTTCACAGCGGAAGGTCATGTCAGACTAATCTAATTGATTTCTTTGACTGGGTGACCAAAGTAGTAGACCAGGGAGGGGCTGTGGACATGGCCTACCTAGACTTTAGTAAGGCATTTGACACAGTCCCACACAAAAGATTAATAGTCAAATTAACCAGCCTGGGAGTGGTCCCAGGGTGGTAGCCTGGCAAAACACTGGCTGGACAACAGGACACAGAAAGTAATTGTAAATGGAGTCCACTCTGAAGAAAGAAGGGTTACTAGTGGGGTACCACAGGGTTCATTACTGGGTCCAGTTCTTTTTAATGTCTTTATAAGTGACATTGCAGAGGGACCGGAAGGAAAAGTATGCCTCTTTGCAGATGACACAAAGATCTGCAACAGAGTTGATACACAAGGAGGTGTGGAAAGGATGCGAAGGGACTTGACAAGGTTGGAGGAATGGTCAGAAGTGTGCAGCTTGATTCAATGCAAAGAAGTGCAAAATAATGCACCTGGGAAACAAAACCCAGGGAAGATTACACAATGGGGGAGAAAATAACAACAGAAATGGAAAGGGCCTGGGGGTAATCATATCAGATGACCTTAAGGTTATCAAGCAATGTGAGAAGGCAGTAGGGAGGGCTGGGGGATACTTAGGATATATAGGAGAGGCATCACCAGCAGAAAACAGGAAGTTGTTATCCCTCTGGACAGACAGTTGGTGAGACCCCATCTAAAGTACTGTGTCCAGTTCTGGAGACATTGTCTCTGCGAGGACATAAACAGGATAGAGGCAGTCCAGAGGAGGGCAACTAAAATGGTGCAGGGTCTGCAAGAGAAGCCATTCGAGGAGAGACTAAAGGAGTTTAATATGTATACCCTTGAGGAAAGGAGGGAGTGGGGGGAAATGATAGAAACTTTTAAGTACCTCAGTGGAATCAACAAAGTCCAAGAGGGTAGCTTCTTTCAGAAAAAGAGATGTGCAAGAACAAGGGGACACAATTTGAAGATAGAGGGGGGAACAGTTCAGGGGCAATATGAGGAAGTATTTTTTCACAGAGCGGGTGGTGGACACATGGAGCAGCCTTCCTGAGGAGGCTGTGGGGTCTACAACTGTGGGTGAATTCAGGAATGCGTGGGACAGACATAAGGCAATTTTTGTTGGGGGGGTAGGAAGAAATACGCTGCTGGTTAACTAGGATCTGCAGCTTATCCGATAGGTAGGGAAATGGGCAGACTAGGTGGGCCAAGTGGTCCTTATCTGCCGTCAAAGTCTATGTTTCTATGTTTCTACCCCTGGATCTTCCTCTGCTATTGCTACGATTGGACTCTTCTTTAGGCCAGCTAAGAAAGTGATTAACTTTATCATTTTCATCCCGTGTAATTTTACTTTGTTTTCTTATAATTAACATATTCTTATAAGTTTCCAGTCTCTCTTTTACATCTTGATCAAGTTCACTGAACACCAACAGTTTTACAACAGAGGCAAGCAGTCAATTTCATCATTTAATGCATTGGTGCTATGAAGTGTACTGAATCTCTCTTTCACGATTCAGAATGCTTCCCTCATTAATTATTTTGTTCTCTGTTACCTCCCATACTAAATAGTTTAGCCCTTTCCAATCCTAAAAAATTTAGGGACGAGATCTGATGATTGATTGCCTTAAAGTGTCTCACAAGGTTGGAGGCTGCATCTTTCTGTCTGATCATAGATTTGTGTTCTGAAATCCTTTTACAAGGCTGGGTATAACCTTATTGGTGTTACCACACAAAAACATGTTTGTTTACAATTCTTGACTGAATCTCACTGCATCTGTCTCAGACTTAAGAACACTTCAAACAGAGTCTAGCCATGCATTATTCAGTACTATGGTATCAGGAGTGGCTGCACTGTTTTAGGGTGTTCTAATGTCCAGGAAGTATACAATAAGAGTAGTTCAAGGATTTGAAACAAAACAACTCTGGGTATAACTATATGTTACCATGCATTTTGGTTCTACTAAGGAAGAAGGCAGATGAAACAACCAGCAACATCAATGAATTTCAAAGAAGGTAAATAATCATGAAGTGTGGGTTTTACTTAGAAATAATATGAAACAAAAAAAGTTGACAGTGTCCCTTTCAAACAACATGAAGTCTTGCTGTATTCTGACTATATGCAGTTAGCCCCAGCACTTGAACTGCTCTGGAGAGTAAAGGGTTAACTGTATACAAATACATAGAATGTTGAGCTCGAGCTCGGTTTTCAAACCTCTGTCTGTGGTACTCTGATGTAACCATTCTTTACTCCGCCTAACTGTGAAGTCGCTCCGGAGATACCTCCTGCGCTTTGGTTCGGTTACAGTACGAATCGGTCGGTTTTTCAAGCTGTTTTCCTCTGTCTCTGTACCAGTAAGTGGTAGTTTAGGTAGTGGTATTTTTCCTCAAGAAATTGTTTTATTTTCAGTTTCTTATTGGTCGGTCCGGTGTGGAACCGAAAACTATTCTGCTTACTGTATAATTTGTTGATTGTGTGTTTTTTTCCGGTACTTATTGGTCCCTAAAAAAAAAAATCTGACTTTTAGGATTTTTTTTAACTGACCCATGACACGGTTGGAACCGATAAGTTTGTAGTCACCTGGCTTAACCACTGTTTTGGGTGACTTTAAGTTGAAGGCATGTCTAAGAAACCCCAAAAGAAAACTGGACCGACTGAGTTTCAGCACTGTACCAAGTGTAAGGAGGCCTTTGCCAAGGCTGATCCTCACCTTGTATGTGTGTACTGTCTGGGGTTTGACCACCTCAGGAAAGACTGCCAAATATGCAAAAGCTTTCCCAAAGCCACTCTGGAAAAACGTTTCAGTAGGCTAAGGGAGAGGGAAGCCGTGAAGTCCACTGACCTGGATGGCCAGCCTGGTTCGGTTACGGCCAAACCTGAAGAGGTGCCCACTGACCCGGGAGATACCTCTTCAGGAAAATGGAGAGCCGATTCTGTGGAATCAGTTCCGAGTTAAAGAAAAAGAAAGTCAGCCAGTTTGGATCCGGCTTCCCATGGTACGACCGCTGAGGTGATAGTGAAAGCGATTGTCGTAGTTCATTCGCTTTGCCCAGTTCCAACCGAGCTGGTTTCGGTTCAGAGAAGACTGTTTCAGTCAGAAATGTCTGCTTCAGACATAGATCCTGAAGCTTACTATGAGGGCGATTGGGAGGAGCAGGAAGATTATAATGAAGAGGATGAGGGCCTAGATGGGCCGGTAGAGCCTGACATCTCCCCAGACAGGCCCTGTCAGGTTTCTCCTCCCAGGCTTTCTGAGTCCCTTTCCCATTTCTTGTTTTACAAGAAGGTGGCTGAGACTCTTCAGCTTCTTCTGGAAGAGGCTGAACAGGGTCAGGAAGACCCTGACTATTTAGAAATGATGGCTGTACCAAAGTCAAAAAGGGTGTCTATCCCCTTACACAAACCTTTGGGGAAGCAGACACAAAAAATGTTTACAATTTCCTACATCCATACCCCCTGTGGAAAAGAGAATGGGCAGGAGGTATACTTTGTCAGGTCCTGGGATGGAATTCCTTACCAATCATAGCAGCCATGTTAGGGTAGTACAAGCTGCAGCCTGTGACAAGGCTACAATTCCCCTGGCATCTCACTGCCCAGACTAGGATTCCAGGAAAGTGGTTGCCATAGCAAAAAAACACTACTCGGCACCCTCTTTGGGAATCAGACAATCTAACTACATGGCATATACAGCTAGGTACCAGAAATCTATGTGGGATATGGTTCTGGAGCTAGCTAAGAATCCCCCCCCCCCACAGCTAGCCAAGCCAGCCTCTCACAGGATACCGAGGCTAAGGCCATGGATTTTCCTGTAACTGCTAATTCTTTCTTTGGGGATAAAACAGAGAATTACATGAAAAAAATGGACGAATACAGGACCACCTATAGGAGTGCTGCAGCCAAAGAAAAGCAGACTACTCCTAGGAGGCAGCAGTTTGGGGGCAGTGGCAGGCCTTTTCACAGGTTTTTTTACCAAGCTCAGGCCTCCTCCTCTTCTTTCCAGCAGAGTGGGTTCTTTCGGGGAAGAGTTAGATGAGGGGTGACTAGGACACCATCAACTACTCAGTCTAAGCCCCCTGCCAAGCAGACACCCTGCGGTGTCAGTCAGGGTCGCCTCCCCAATCCTAGTAGGTGGCAGGTTGGCTCACTACTCCCAGGCCTGGGAGTCTATTACTTCAGACAAATGGGTCCTGGAAATGGTGAGCCAGGGACTTGCTCTCAATTTCAAAAGGTTTCCAAGAATGAGTGCATGATCCTTCAGTCCTCCCTCTCCCTTGGAGACAAAGGCCTCAGAGGCGGAAGTCTCCTCTCTTCTGCTTTTGCAAGCAGTAGAGAAGGTACCTCTTTGTCACAGGGGAAAGTACTGTTTTCCAGGTACTTTCTTATCCCAAAAAAGACAGGGTAGTGGCGACCCATCCTAGATTTATGGTACCTGAACAAGCATTTGACAAAGCCAGATTTCAAAATGGTGACTCTGGGAGTAATTCTTCCCTCTCTGAGGCCAGGAGACTGGCTAGCCTCCCTGGACCTCAAGGATGCCGACTTCCACATACCTATCAGACATTCCCACAGAAAGTACCTCATATTCGAGTTGCCCTCAGGCCATTATCAGTTCAAACAACATGAAGTCTTGCTGCATGTATTCTGACAGTAGCAGTGAGTCCCAACCTTCGAACTGACCCGGAGATGAAAGAGTTAACTTTCCATGCCAGGCATGGAACGCTGAGCTCGAGCTCGGTTGAGACTCTGTCTGTTGCTGTTTAAACTCAAACCGTCAGATTCTTTATTCCGCCTCACTGAACAGTCGCTCCGGAGATTTATCCTTCTGCTCGGTTCAATTTGTCGGTTAAAGTACAGTTTTTCTTGGTTTTCGACCGAATTTAAACCGCAACCTGTCTGTTCAGTCTCTGTCTGTGGTATTCGTGAGTACTAGATAGGTTATATATTAATTCTATTCTGTGTGGAACTTGTAAACAGTTTATCGGTTCGGTTTGAACCGATCAAGTTGTTCAAAAATCTTAAATTGTACTTTTAGAGTGTGGTTACCGGTTCTTATCGGTTCTAAAAAAACAGATTTCATTACGTTTTTTTCCATGACCTGTGACACGGTCAGGAACCGATAAGAGGGTCTTGCCTGTCGGATTGCCATTAAAAGGGTAAGTTTGGTTAGGACTGGCACAATGTCTGAGAAACCCAAAAGAAAAAACGGGCCCACTGGATTTCAACACTGTAGTGTGTGTGGGGAAGTCTTTGCTAAGGCTGACCCCCACACCACCTGTGTTTATTGTCTGGGGTTTGACCACCTCAATGCAGAATGCCAGATTTGTAAAAATTTTCCTGCAGCTACCCTAGAAAAAAGAGTTGGTAGGCTTAGGGAAAGGGAGGCCAAAAAGTCCGCTGAACCGGATGGCCAGCCCAGTTCGGTTCAAACCAAACCAGAAGGAGTGCCCTCTGACCAGGGCGAGACTTCTCCGGGCAAAAGGAGATCCGATTCTGAGGAGTCGGTTCCAGCAAAGAGAACTAGAAAAGAAAAATCAGCTGGTGTGGAGCCAAAACTTTCCTCTCCAACCGCTGAAGAAATAATCCAGCGATCAAAATTGTCCAGTCGCTTCCCCCGGTTCCGACCGAACCGGCACCATCAGGGAGGCGCTCGGTTCGGTCGGTTCCACCAGTTCAAGATTATGATTTAGAGGAGTATTATGAACCGGAGGAGGAGGAAGAGGAGTATGAGGAAAGTGAATGTGGATTTGAACATCTGGATGTGCCCATTGACCTGGACATCTCCCCAGACAGACCTTCTGGAGTGTCTCCTCCTAGGCTTTCTGAGTCCCCCTCTCATTTCATGTTTTATAAAAAAGTGGCTGAAACCCTCCAGCTTCCTATGGAAGAAGCTGTGGATGACCAAGAGGAGCCTGACTTTGTGGAAATGATGGATATCCCAGAGTCTAGGAGACTGTCTATTCCCTTGCACAAATCTTTTGGGAAACAGACATTTAAAATTTTAAAGACTTCTAATACTATACCTCCTGTGGATAAGAGAATGGACAAGAGGTATGCATTGTCAGGCTCAGATACAGAGTTCCTTACATAACAGTGCAGCCATGTTGGGGTAGTGCAGGCTGCAGTCTGTGACAAGGCAAATATTCCCTTGGCTTCACACCCCCCAGACAAGGACTCCAGGAGGATTGATGCCATGGCAAAGAAACAGTACATGGCAGCATCCTTGAGACTCAGACAGGCCAATTATATGGCTTATGTTGCTAGGTATCAGAAATCCAGATGGGACACTGTCATGGCTTTAGCAAAACAGGTCCCTGGCCAGCTTGCCAAGGAGCTGGAGCAGGTGGCTGCTGATGGTATTGAGGCATCCAAGGTGCAATTCCATGTTGCAATGGACTCAAATGATGTGTCATCAAGAGTCATGGCTACATCTGTGGCACTTCGCAGAATGGCTTGGCTCAGATGTACTAGCCTGTCACAGGATACCCAGACTAAGGCCATGGATTTTCCTGTTGTTGGTAATTCTTTGTTTGGGGAGCAAACGGAGAATTACATGAAGAAAATGGACGAGTATAGGACCACCTACAGGAGTGCCCAGGCCAAGAAAAGGCAGGCTACCTCAAAGGCAGCATCCCAGGGGCAGGGCAGGCCTTTTCATAGGCCTTTCTACCAAGCCCAGGCCTCCTTCTGTCTATGCTCAGAGGGGTTCTTTAGAGGAGAGGCAGAAGGGTACCAGCAGACCTGCTTCCACCCTCAGCCAAAACCCCCTGCCAAACAGGCACTCTGATGGGTTTGCCAGGCGATTCTCCACCACCGTAGGGGCAGGCTGGCTTACTTTGTCCAGGACTGGAAGTCTCTAACATCAGACAAGTGGGTCCTGGAAGTAGTAAGCCAGGGACTGGTTCTCAGCTCAAAGATTTCCAAAGCTGAGAACCAGATCATTCCACCTGCAAACCCCTCAGAGTTACTTGCCCTAGAGGCAGAGGTCTCTTCCCTCCTAGCTCTCAGAGCTGTGGAAAGGGTTCCACCCCTACACCTGGGCAAAGGGTTGTACTCCAGGTGCTTCCTTACCCCAAAAAAGACAGGAGAATGGTGGCCTATCCTGGATTTCAGATACTTAAACAAGCACCTTTTAAAACCAAAATTCAAAATGGTGACTCTGGGAATAATTCTACCCTCTCTAAGGCCAGGGGACTGGCTAGTGTCCCTGGACCTCAAGGATGCCTACTTCTATATTCTCATCAGAAGCTCCCATCGAAAGTACCTCAGGTTCGAGCTGCTCTCAGGCCATTACCAGTTCAGAGCAGTGCCCTTTGGTTTGACCTCTGCTCCAAGGTATTCACAAATGCCTGGCAGTAGTAGTTGCTTCTCTAAGAAGGCAAAGGATTGCCATCTTCCCTACCTGACGACTGGCTTATAGTAGGCCAGTCCCTAGACCAAGGCAAGTTAGACTTACAGATAACTCAGCAACTGCTCACCTCATTGGGTTTCCTTCTGAATCTTTCAAAGTCAGTTCTAGAGCCTGTTCAGCTCCTCACCTTCATAGGCACAGAGCTAGACACAGAAAAAGGCAAGGCTTTCCTTCCGCTGGACAGGGCAAGGACCCTTATCTCTCTGGCCTCCTCATTCACCCTGCAGGTGTCTCGACCAGCAAGGCATTTTCTACAGCTCCTGGGGCACATTGCTGCTTCCACAGCAGTGGTGCAGGGAGCAAGATTTCAGATGAGGGACATTCAGTTCCATTTGAGAGCCTTTTGGTCTCAAAGGAAGGACTCTCTGACCAAATTGATCCCAGTGACTCGAACCCTGATCCAGGCCCTACAGTGGTGGCAGGATCAGAACAATCTGAGACAAGGAGTCCCCTTTGTCACTCAGTCTCACTCTTTAATCCTTACTACAGATGCCTCCCTCTTGGGGTGGGGGGCTCACTTGGGCGACCTGACCATCCAGGGGTTGTGGTCCCCTCAGGAATCTCTGCTTCACATCAATCTGTTGGAACTCAGAGCAGTGTTTCTAGCACTTCAAGCTTTTTCCAAATCTGGTCAGAACAAAGTTATCCAGGTCAGAACAGACAATACCACCACAATATGGTACCTCAACAAGCAAGGAGGCACTCGGTCTACGGCCTTGTGCACAGAAGCAATGAAGTTGTGGTCTCTGGCTTATTCCCTGAACACCTCCCTCACAGCAGTTCACCTTCCGGCCAAGGACAATGTCCTGGCAGATGCTCTCACCAGGATATTCCAGGGCCATCACGAATGGTCACTGGATCCTCTGGTCTTGGAGGTGATATTTTCCAGATGGGGCACCCCACAGATAGATCTTTTTGCAGCCCCAATCACCAACTTCCCCTTTTTTGCTGCAGGCCCCCAGTGTTGGGCTCAGTCCCCCTGGATGCCTTAGTTTTCAGTTGGGAAGGGAAGTTCCTGTATGCCTCCCCTTCCCTCTCCTGTTCAAAGTGCTAGTCAAAATCAGATCTCAACCCTGCAAGATGATCCTGATTGCTCCAGATTGGGCCAGACAGCCTTGGTATCCACTCCTACTGTCCTTAGCAGTCCATCTTCCCCTGTGTCTTCCCAGGAATCACAACCTGTTAACCTGTGCTCAGGGGAGGGTTTGGTACCTGAATCTCAAATCTCTCAATCTCAAGGCCTGGCTCTTGAAGAGTTAGAGTTTGCTGATTTACACTTCTCCCAAGGCGTAATGGACATTCTGAAGGCTTCCAGGAAACCTTCCACCAGGGCTACTTATAATTCCAAGTGGAAAAGATTTTCCATTTGGTGCTCTGGAAAGCATACTTCCCCAGAGTCTGCTGATCTGCCCACAGTCCTTGATTATATGGTCCATTTAAATAGCTTGGGGCTTAGACCAGCTACACTGAAGGTGCATCTGGCAGCTGTTTCTGCTTTTATCTCAGCAGGTGCCCTCTTCTCTTCAGCACCCCTGTATTCTCCAAGTTTTTCAGGGATTGCTTACACCAACCCTCCTTTCAGGGACCCTGCCTGCTTGGGACCTTAATGTTTGCATTGCTCAGCTTATGCAACCCCCTTTTAGCCTTTGTCTTTGGCAGAGCAGTACTTGACTTGGAAAACTGTGTTTCTGGTAGCCATCACCTCTGCCAGATGCATAAGTGAGTTACAAGCTTTGTCAGTGGAGCCTGATTTTATCTCCTTTCATAGAGATAAGGTGGTCCTCAGGACTAACAGGAAGTTTTTGCCTAAGGTGGTTTCAGATTGCCACCTTAATCAATCTGTGTCTCTTCCTGTGTACTTCACTGACCACTCCTCCTCTGGCGAGAGGAGGCTCCACAGTGTAGATGTGAAAAGAGCCCTTAGCTACTACATAGAACCTACCAAGGGTCACAGGTTTGACCCCCTCCAACTGTTCCTCACTTATGGTGAGGTTGGTAAAGGGAAATCTGCCACTAAAAGATCCATTGCCAGGTGGATTGTCTCTTGTATCCAATTTTGTTATGAAAAACTGGGTAAGGTTCCACCCTCAGGCCTGAGGGCTCACTCTACCAGAGGTAATAGCTGCTTCCTGGCTGCTGCCAGGGATATTCCTATCTTAGAGATATGTCAAGCAGCTACCTGGAAAACAGTTCACACTTTGCAAGCATTACTCCCTGGATATCCAGGCTAGGAGTGATGCTCGGTTTGGCACAGCTGTGCTTCTGAGCCTATTTCCTAAGTAGGTTCTGTCCTCCTCCACGGAGGTACTGCTTGGTAGTTTGTTACTGTCAGAATACAGCAAGACTTATGTTGTTTGAAGAAAAATTACTCACCTTAGTAATGTTGTTTCTTCTAATGGAGTCTTGCTGTATTCTGACCTCCCTGCCTGCCCTCTCAGAACCTCTGTTTTTGGATGGTGGGTAGAGGGCAGTGTTGGCACTCAGTAGGTGCTCACCTTGTTGTTTTCAACTTTTCTTGGGTGAATTGGTGTTGTGTTTTTCATTTTTAGGTCTCCTGGCTTGAGTCTTGTTTTGGGACAAAAATGTGTTTTTATGTTTAGTAGCCAGTTGGCTAGTGTAGGTTTACAGCTTCACACAGGACCTTAGTGAGTTTTGCTCGTAAAGATCTGACGGTTTGCGTTTAAGCAGCAACAGACAGAGTCTCAACTGAGCTCGAGCTCAGCGTTCCATGCCTGGCAGGGAAAGTTAACTCTTTCAACTCCGGGGCAGTTCGAAGGTTGGGACTCACTGCTACTGTCAAAATACAGCAAGACTCCATTAGAAGAAACAGCATTACTAAGGTGAGTAATTTTTTCTTCAGGGCCATGCCCTTTCACCTAACATCTGCTCCAAGGGTGTTCACCAAGTGTCTTGTAGTAGTGGTGGCATTCCTCAGGAGGCAGGGCATTCTTCTGTTCCCATACCTGGATGACTGGCTCTTAGTGGGCCAGTCCTCAGAACTAGTCAAGTCAGCTTTAGAGGTCACCCAAAAACTTATAGAATCCCTGGGTTTCATTCTAAATCTGGAGAAGTCTGTTCTGGAGCCAGCCCAACTTCTCACCTTCATAGGGGTGGAAATAGATACTATTCAGACAAGAGCATTTCTCCCTCTCTCAAGGGTTCAGTCATTGGTCACTCTGGCCTCCTCTTTTTGTCCTCTAGTGTCTCATCCAGAGACACTTTCTACAACTGCTGAGCTACATGGCAGCTTCCACTGCAGTTGTTCAGGGAGCAAGATTTCAGATGAGAGATATTCAGTTTAATCTCAGATTTTACTGGTCTCAGAAAAAGGACCCTCTCTCCAAACTGGTTCCAGTCTCTCAAACCTTAGTCCAGGCCCTCCAGTGGTGGCTGGAGGAAGACAATCTTCAACATGGGGTTCCCTTTATCAGTGAAGTCCCTTCTGTGACTCTCACCACATATGCCTCCCTGCTGGGCTGGGGAGCCCATTAGATCATCTTACAGCTCAGGGAACCTGGTCACACCAGGAGTCCCTTCTACACATAAATCTTCTCAAACTGAGAACTGTCTTTCTAGCACTTCAGACATTCTTAACCGTGGTTCAGGGGAAAGTGGTGCAGATCAGGACAGGCAATACCACGACCATGTGGTACATCAACAAGCAGGGAGGCACTCGGTCCTCGGCCTTGTGCACAGAGGCCATGAATGTATGGTTTCTAGCTTATTCTCTTCAGGCTTCCCTGATGGCTGTGCATCTCCCAGGGAAGGACAACATCATAGCAGATGCTCTCAGCAGGATTTCTCAGGGTCATTTCGAATGGACCCTGAACCCTCTAGTTCTTCAAGTCATTTTCAAGAGATGACATAGCCCAGAGATAGATTTCTTTGCAGCCCCAGACAACCATCAACTTCCTCTTTATTGTAGTAGACCACCCCTTCTGGGTCCTTTCCCTCAGGCTGCTCTTCTGCTGAATTGGACAAGCAGGATTCTGTATTCATTTCCCCCTTTTCCTCTGATATTCAGGGTCCTGATAAAAATCAAGTTCTCAACCTTGCAAGGTGATCCTGGTGGCTCCAGATTGGGCCAGACCGCCTTGGTATCCTTTACTTTTGTCACTGTCAGTAACACTGCCCTTGTATCTTCCTAGACAACACAATCACCTTACCTCCTCTCAGTGGGAGGATTCTGTATGCCAACCTTCAGACTCTCGGGCTCAAGGCCTGGCTCTTGAAGAGCTAGAATATGCAAGTTTGTACCTCTTCCAATCAGTCCTGGATATTTTGAAAGTCAGCAGAAAACCTGCTACTAGGAAGACGTACAATTCCAAATGGAAAAGGTTTGGGTTTTGGTGTTCCAGGAGGCATACTAAGCCAGAAGTGGCTGATATTGCCACTGTATTGGACTATTTAGTGCATCGTAACAGTTTAGGCCTCCAGCCTACTACTCTCAAGGTAACATTTGGCAGCTGTGTCTGGCTGTCTCTCTGCTGGCAAAGGCTCTTCCCTAGCTTCTCATCCAGTTTTCAAGAAATTCTTCAAAGGTTTGGTTCATGTCAGTGCTCCCTTTAGGGATCCTACCCCTTCTTGGGATCTGAACATCTGTATTGCTCAGCTTATGCAGCCCACTTTCAAACTTTTATCTTCAGCTGAGCTGAAATATTTAACTTGGAAAACTGTGTTCCTGGTGGCCATTACCTCTGCCAGGAGAATCATTGAATTACAGGCCTTATCAGTGAAACCTAATTTCATTTCCTTTCATAGGGCTAAGGTGGTCCTCCGCACTAATAGAAAGTTTCTTCCCAAGGTAGTGCCAGACTTTCATCTGAACCAGTCTGTGTCATTGCCTGTGTTTTTCACTTATCACTCCTCCTCTGGGGAGAGGAGGTTACATAGTCTTGATGTAAAAAGGGCTTTTAATTACTATGTTGAGCATACTAAGGCCCATAGGAAGGACTGTTCTCAGTTCTTTTCTCACTTATCGTGAAGTGGGAATGGCAAACCAGCTACCAAGAGGTCTGTTGCCACGTGGATTGTCTCTTGTATTCAATTCTGCTGTTCTAAACTTGGGAAGGAACCTCCCTCAGGCCTGAGGGCTCATTCTACCAGAAGTACAGCTGCTTCAGTCGCAGCAGCTGGAAATACACCTTTAGTGGACATATGCAAAGCAGCTACCTGGAAATCTGTTCAAACTTTGACCAAGCATTACTCTTCGGACATCCAGTCACGAAGTGATGCTAGGTTTGGCACAGCTGTGCTGCAAATCCTCTTCCCAAAGTAGGTTCTGTAACTCCCTCCTCCAAAGGGGTACTGCTTGGTAGTCTGCATATAGTCAGAATACAGCAAGACTTCATGTTGTTTGAAGAAAAAATTACTCACCATAGTAATGTTGTTTCTTCTAATGGAGTCTTGTAGTATTCTGATCTCCCTGCCTCCCCTCCTGGAACCTAGTAGTTTTGGGATGTGATGGGGCAGGCACAGTGCTGTGCCCCAGAGGTGTACTGGACATGCCTCCATCTCTTAGCGGGTTTTTTTAGTTTGTTTATTCAGCCTTTTTGGTAAATCACTACCTGTTGTGTTCTTTTTGGGTTTTCTCGACTTGAGTCTTTGACCCTAAAACCTTGTTTTGGCCATTTGGCACAACATTTTGGAAACAATTTCTTCCTTTGAGTTAGTTAGTTTAGTGCTCATAAAAATCTGACGGTTACACTTCAGAGTACCACATACAGAGGTTTGAATACCGAGCTCGAGCTCAGCGTTCTATACCTTTGCATAGAGTTAACCCTTTACTCTCCAGAGTAGTTCAGTTGCTGAGGCTAACTGCATATAGTCAGAATACAGCAAGACTCCATTAGAAGAAACAACATTACTATGGTGAGTAATTTTTTCTTAATATTAATTAGGATGCTGAGGTGATGACATGATAACTGTACACATGGAGAGCAGACCCTGCTCTTTACTGTGGAATTTCAAAATGTACCCCCAAAATGGTTCAATTTTGGGACAAAACTGGGGTCTTTAGCAGATACATGTAACCCCTAGGTGGCGCTATCCCAAGGGCTACTGCCCCTGCCTGCTTGGCTAGTAGCAGGTTAAGAGGACTGAGTTCTGGAACGGGTGCCTCCACCCAGAGGTCAGGGTTGGTAGTGTTCAAGCTAACCTGGGCACAGCCCTCCAGGATGCTGTAACCCCCTCTCTTTCCCCTCTATTGGCCTGAACACTGTACAATAATCACTTTCACAATAGCCCTGCTACACCACACAAGTACCCACACTGTTTGCACTTACCAGCAGGGCTGTTTCCCCTGGCTCAACCCTGGGAACCCCCTGTGACACAAGGTTAAGCACAGAAAATAGCATCAGTACAGTACTTTGAGCACAAAGTGGAACCACAGTCAGATTACATGCAGAAAAAGTTAGATCTAATTTATTCAGGGGACTTGAACAAGGGAGGGGCAAAATCAAGTTAATTAGCTTAAAGGTTATATCAATCAAGCAGTTATGCATGTGCTTTGAGTACCCCCTCACAGTCGACCTCTGGGTACCCAGGTAGAGAAGAAATGGGCTAGCCAAGACAGTTGCCTGGGATTGCAGCTGCTTGGGGCCCTGTGATGGAAAAACAACATGCACAGTACACAATATTTGTAATCTGGAGCCAGAGGGCTCAGTTCGTAAAAGAAATGAAACAACAAGACAATCAGATGACACACTCAGATTAAGCTGTTGTTGTTGGGAGCTACCCTGGTATTTACTCACGATACCCAAGTCAAGCGTGGAGCAGGGGGCTGATCCCCAGGCAGGTCTCTCGTTGATGCCTTCTCTGTGCAGTGAGTAATCTGGCTGGGCCAATCTGGCAAAGCCCAGACTGCATGGAGACAAGTTCAGAAGCAGTCCGTTTTGGGCTGGATACAGCTTCCAGCAAGCAGAACTCAGTTCACACAGTGGGAAACTAACTCACAACCTGCTGGCAGTTCATAGCATATTTACATGTACGGGAATTCTACTGTACCAGGCAATGTGCTCCCCGGGCACAATTGCAAAGTCTCTGCACACACCGGGAGCTTAGGGGTAGCTGGAACTCCTGACAGGCCGATCGCATTCAGCAAAAATATTCGGTCTTCTTCAGGTTGAGCCTGGCCCACTTAAGTAGCTTACTTTAGTCACACAAACTTGTATTTAGTCCAAAATAATTGTCTTCTCTCCCTCTTAGGAGCAGCAGGCAGACATGGAGGCCAAACTCTCAGCCTTTTCATTGTTCTCCCATACGAATCCACTCAGGATTGCTCTCAGAATCACTTCAGCTCCTTGTTGCTCAGCTTCCAGCTTAGTTCTAACTGAAAACTGCAAGCAGCCCGGGACTTCCCCAAGATCCAAAAGCTTTGGTTGGCTGATTTGGCTGTTAGTCAAGGCAAGAGCTCCCCCTTCAGTTGCAAAAAAGGCACAACAATTCAAACCACAATTCCTATAGATTTTGAATTCAGACAGCTCCTGTAGTCCGGCTACATTTTAGGTCCCACCAGAACTGATTGGTCCAATTTGCAGTCCAGGACCAAGATAGTGGAGACAAACAAAACAGTCCTTGCTACAAAGAAAGCAGGTTAGACAAACAACATTATCATTATCATTCTAAATGGTTTTCAGCAAATAGTTACAGCTATCAACAGAACTCCATCTCAAATTACTTAAGCTGCAATTAGGCAGCTCTTAAAGAGACAGTACTCAGAGGCTATACAAGCTCTGGTAATCACATTTAAACTGCTAAAATGCAGGACACCAGCCTGGCAGTGAGTATTTAGGAAAGCTCAAGGAAGACTTTTTGGGAACCCTCATTTGTAGGGGGGGGTTACACCCTTCCCTGCCTCGGAAAACTTGGTGTCCACGTCAAGTCTGTACTATCAAAACATTGAAAATGCAACATATACAAGATATTTATACCATTAGCATGCTATACAAGTACTATCTGATTCATCAATTAGCGTAACTTGTCACTTTACTATACAGAATCATGTAATAACTTCCTGTACTCTAAACAATGCAAGAGGGGGCCCTTCCCTATCAGCTAACTTGGGGCTGGATGGGGCAGGAGCATCATGATGAGAGTGTAGAACAAGTAACCTGGAATGGGCCATCAAGCTCAATTTGGGCAGTGAGCTTTGAGAGATAAAAACACCTTTGTGGCCTACATTGAGAGGTGACTCTACTGGCCTCCCGGGGGAATCGTAACTGAAGTGCGCCACTGGCTTGACAGCTTGGCCAGTCTTTCTGGGGTGAACAACCACAGTCTCTGTACTTTCAGCAATGGTCTCGGAGCTTTCATCACTTGTGAGGGTTGTCTCTGCATGAAGGGGAATGTCCAAGCTGGGAGCACTGTCAGCCCCTTGCCCAGTAGTCTCTGTTTCTACAACACTTGGCTAGCTCAGGACTGCTGCAGATTGCTACAGGGGAAGAGCGGGCGGCTCTCGCTAATCGCACCCCCCTGCCATGACCCGAAGACACACAGAGCACCTCGGGGTTGAGGCACCAGCAATCCGAAAGCTGGGCAGACCTCCCCCGATGAAACGGGACCTACAGCGCTAAATACCAGCACTGAACAGCAGCAGCAGAAGCTGCTAAATTGACTTGAACTTTCTGAACAGCAGCAGCAGAAGCTGCTAAATTGGCTGGGGTTGTTTGTGACTACCGGAGCCTCAGCTATACTTTCGGCACCAAAGTGCCTAATTTCAAAAAAGGCAAAAGCGCCTCATTGGTCCCCGGAGACATGATGCTCCAACAGCCTGGACAGAAGGCTGTACTGGAACGTGACCAGACATCAACTAGCTCAGGACTGCTGTAGATTGCTACAGGGGAGGAGCGGGCAGCTCTCGCTAATCGCATCCCCTGCCATGAATGGAAGACACTCGGAGCACCTCAAGGTTGAGGCGCTGGCAATCTGAAAGCCGGGCGGACCTCACTCGATGAAACAGGACCTACAGCACTAAATACCAGCACTGAACAGCAGCAGAAGCTACTAAATTGATTTGAACTTTCTACCCCCCCCCCCACCGTTCTGTTCCCTCCTCCTGTTAAATGCCTGGTAACCACGCCCACCTTCTGTCTGGGGCCAATCGGGTTTGGGGATAGGCGGCAACTCTCCCCCACAACTCCCATTAGCTGCAACTATAGCACCCTCTTAGACAGCCCTCATGCGACTCCTACTGAATGGTTACTAGAAAGGCTAGATGGTATAACACTGGACTAAGCTTACCTGTCTTTAATTGCTACAATCTGCCTGCCAGCAGAAATGCATGCTCACTCTAAATGGGAACTGTTTTGATTCTGTAAATGATTATACGTAGGCAGCTTTTAGAACCAGTATACAAATATCTCTTTCCATAGTGTAACTGTCCTGACCTGATTTAACATAGGAAGCAGAAGCCCAGCTGCTAGTTGCATGGTAGTTTGCTTGTCTCCTATGTCTAATAGATATGCTAGTCATACTTTAGTTATCCTGGTCATATATATACTTTAGTTATCCTGGTCATATATGAACAATATCTAATAGGGACATAGAGCGAACAGCTAACAGACCAGGCTCAGGAGTACTGGTCCCAACTAGCTAAGGGGCCAAAGACAGCCAAACAGGGATACCCACAACTCCAGCCTCTGTAACCATAGGGTCCCCATTACCAAAGGGCCCCACTATTCAAAACCATGTCAACGAAGCCTAACACACCTTGTCTCTACCTACCCAACAGAGGTCAATCCCTGGCCACTATATACATCCTGTCCCTCCTCTGGGTGGAAGGGCTCATTGGAGCGGGTAACCCAAACCTACACAATCCCCAGCAGCCCAATGCCCTCCCATACTCCTGCGACCAAACTCCTTACCAGGGCAGTTCCCAGTACTTACTGGTGGCCTCACAACTCACCAAGAAAGGTGCTTGGTACTCTATCATCCACTACACAAGGAGGTCACGCTTAAGAGGATTACGACCATTCTTTTACCCTACCTCACTATGCCTCTTCGGAGCCCTCCTGCTCCTGGCAGGAGACATCCAACCGAACCCAGGCCCCAATACTGGCAATCTCCTGATATCCTCCTCGGAGGACCCTCAGTGGGTGTCCTCAAAGGGCTGGGGATCGCGCACATAAACACGTGCAACCTGAGACCAAAAATGCAGGAAGAGCAAGCCTGGCTGGATCTTTACAATCCAGATGCCCTGGCTGTGTCAGAGACCTGGCTCAAGCCTCACATCCTCCCACATGAGGTAGTTGCCCCTGGTTACAACTCCCACCGGAAAGACAGGACCAACAAAAAAGGGGGAGGGGTTCTCATTTATGTAAAAGATACCCTGAATTCAGCTGAGGTCATCCTGTAACACAATGCCAGAACTGACAGCGAGTCAGTCTTTCTACGGATCACCCTGGGCTCCTGTAAACACCTCACTATAGGTTGCATATATAACCCTCCTAAGAACACCCTACAGTCCCTAGAGGCAATCCTCCAGGACACAGTTAAACACATTGACACTGAACTCCTCATCCTAGGAGACTTCAACCTGAACTGGGCCCAGGACTCCAATCAGTCCCTGTTGGGCCTGATGCAAGAGTCAAACCTTGCACAGGTAATCTCCACACCCACTAGACTGAACCACAAAACAAGGAACCACTCTACCCTCGACTGGGCCCTAGTGACTAACCCCTGTAATATCCAGTCCACTGGCATCCTGGCTGACGCTCTGAGTGATCATTCTCCCATCTTCTGTATCTGGAAGAATAGGGTGCCCAGAGTACCACCACATATTCTGACTGTGAGGGACTATACCCACTACACTCCTGAACAATTCTCTGATTATCTAAGCAACCAAGATTGGAGCCCGATCAAGCGTCTCCCTACCCTGGATGAGGCTGTGGCCTTACAGAGGATGCTAAATACAGCAGCTAACCTACTTGCCCCCACAAAAAAACTTTGTGCCAAGGGCAGCTGCTACAAATGGATAACTCCCCCACTAAAGGCCCTCATGAAACACCGTGACAAGGCCTGGAAAAGGTTCAAGAACTCCTCCCTACAGGCCAACCTCGTCACATACAAAACCCTCAGGAATAAATGCAAAGTGGCCATAAAAAAAGCTGAGAAAGAGTATGCCATGCACATTCAGAAAAATAACCTAGAGAACCCTAGACTTTTCTGGGCCCACATCAGTGACTTGGTAAAGGGGAACGGTAAGTCAGAACCTGGCCCCACTGAGGTCAACGGACAACTAATCCAAGAGGCCTTGGTAATTGCCTCCTCCCTAAATCACCACTTCACTAACCTAGACCCTTACAAGGCTAGGTTGCCCCCCCATCACAGACCCCCGCACAAGGGTTCCCCCTGATCTCGACCACCCATCCTTTCATCTACGGCTGGTCAAGCCTAAAGAGGTCCTGTCACAACTCAAAACTCTAAGAACCTCTGGTTCGGGAGGACCTGACAGGATTCACCCCAAGCTGCTGAAGGATGGGGCCCTGGCCCTAGTCAGACCTTTATCGTGGCTCATCAACCGCTCTGTGAAGGAGGGCATCGTCCCTACACTGTGGAAACAGGCCCAAGTGGTCCCGATCCACAAGGGTGGCTGCTGGGAGTCCATTGACAACTACAGACCAATCTCCCTACTCTGCATCCTGTCAAAAATCCAGGAAAAGTTGATTTATGGACAACTCTGCAACTACCTGGAAGCCCATAACATCCTGGCACCCTCCCATCATGGCTTCAGAACCGGGCATGGGACAGGCACCGCACTGACCAAATTTGCTACAGATGTACTCCGAGACCTGGACAAGGGCACCCCAAGTGGCGCAGTCTTCATAGACCTTTCCAAGGCCTTTGATCTGGTCCACCACAATCTCCTTGTCACTAAGCTGAGTAACATAAGCCTTGACTGCCACGCTTTTAAGTGGTTTGAGAGCTATCTGACCAGCCGCAAGCAGAGGGTGAAGTGGAAGGATGCCATATCAGGGCCACTCCCACTAACAGAGGGGGTACCCCAAGGGTTGATACTCGGCCCCCTCCTCTTCTCCCTGTTCACTAATGAACTATCAGACCACTGTGGTGGAAGCTCTGTCATCCAGTACGCGGATGATGCAGTCATCTACTGGACCACTGTCACCATGGGAGGCCTTAGTCCCTCACTACAAGATGACCTCCAGTCACTGGAGCACTGGCTCTCCAAGAACAGAATGGTCCTCAACACATCCAAAACTAAGGCAATGCTGTTTGGCCCTAGATCCCTTGGTCAGGACAGATCACAGCACCTACAACTCACAACTGTGTCTGGCAACAGCCTAGAAGTTGTGCCCTCCCTGAAATACCTCGGCCTAACCCTGGACCAGGGCTTCACCCTGAAGAACCACATGGACTCAGTCACCAAAACTTTACATGGGAAACTAGGCATCCTATACCGGCTTAAAGACCAGCTCATACCCGAAGCCAGAACCTCAGTCGCCACCAGTGTCCTCCTCCCGACACTCACATATGCTGCCCCAGTCATGCAGGGGTTGGGAAAGCTGGAGAGGAATAGACTCCAGTTGCTCTACAATAAGGTGGCTCACTACGCCTCCCAGGCCATCCCTAGGGATCACCACTGTGACTCCCTATCCTTCTTAAACTGGCCCTCACTAGATGCTCGCCTCCAGTACCCCCTGCTCTGCCTGGCATATAAGCTAACTGGCCCAACACCCCCCCCAGCCTCTCTGGCCTCATTGCTCTAATGGTCAATCACCGACACCTCCACACAACTGGCATAACTCTCCTAGACGTCCCCAGGGTCAGAACCAAGGTGGGCGGTATGTCATTTGCACTCACTGCTCCCACACTGTGGAGCCAGCTCCCTTCTGGGGTGCAGGAAGCCCCTACTCTCAAAAACTTCTGTACTAGGCTTAAGGCCCACCTAGCACTCACCAGCTCCTACCGTTGTACTGGCTCCTAATAGGTACCCCGAGCTAAATTAATAACCAGGTTTTTATCCTTCACCACTGCTTAAACTTGAAAGCTAAATCAATAACCAGGTTTTATCCTCCACCACTGCTTAACTCCAAGTCAAACTACTAATTTTCACACAATGCTTAACACTGCTGATCAACCTATATATTCCATTGTGCACTTCTATGCTCCTGCTCTGCCATCATAACTGTGCTTTTGAGACTCCTGTAGCCCGAACTAAAGCTGTATTCTACCTCTTGTTTTATGTACACCCGGGTCACCCCTGAAAAAGGGACCTCTAGGGCTCAGTGGGCTTACCCGGTTACCAGAATTGAATAAAGAAATAAATAAATTTTGAAGACACTCTGGCACTGAAGGGGGATTGTCAGCACTCTTGTAGTGTTCTTCCAGTTCTGGCATGTCACCAGAAAGACTCATACCATCAGCCTCTCCTTCAGGCAAATCATACAGTTCCACTATACACAAAGACTCAGCGTCCTCAGACGTGATACTTTGCACTTCACCTTCAGGGAGCATTGGCTCCAAGGATGATGCCGGGGCATTAAGCAGTCCAGAAGGCCCAGCTTCATCCCCATAATTCAACATAGGATTTCCACGAAACAACTGACTCAGTTCATATGAGGGGTAATAGGCATTATCACACTCACTGTCATCCGAGTTAGACTGGCAGTCACTATCATTCTAGGCCTGCTGCGGGGAAAGTCTTAAATCAGCAACCACGGGGGCAGGCTGACTCTGTTTCCTTCTTGCAGCAGCATGAGTCATTGGTCCAGGGGAATCGATCTCGGTGGATTCAGCCTCAATTATAACTTGACCAATAAGTAGCAAGTGGTTACAGTGCATGGTCTTGACAGCTTTGGAGTTATTCTCTGGGCGCACGTTGTACATTGGCAAATCATCTAGCTTTCCAACTATGACATGGGGAAGATGGTGCTATCGATCAGCAATTTTGTGTTTACCGTGCAATCCTAAATTTTGCAACAACACATGGTCTCCAGGCCTAAGCTCTTGAGCCTTTACTTTCCTATCATGTCTCTCTTTATTGGCTAGATTTCTTTTGGAAGCCATTGTCTGGGCCAGTTGATAGGCATGGTTCAATTGAGCTTTAAGTTTTTGTACATATTGCAGGTAATCCTTGGCTCGGACCGCATGAGGAGAAACCCCAAAACAGACATCAACAGGCAGCCGGGCTTCTCTCTCGAACATGAGGCGGTAGGGAGAAAACCCGGTAGCATCATTCTTTGTGCAATTGTATGCGTGTACCAAGGTGCTAATCCGCTGGCTCCATTTATGCTTATCTTTTGGGTGGAGGGTGCCTAGCATGTCTAGTAGGGTGCGGTTAAAGCATTCAGGTTGAGGATCCCCCTGCGGGTGATAAGGGGTGGTTCTTGACTTTCGCACCCCCCATAGAGAGAGCATTTCTTTCATTAGCCAACTCTCAAAGTCCCGGCCCAGATCAGAGTGGATTTGCTGGGGGGCACCATAGTGGACGAAAAAATGTTCCACTAGCACCTTGGCCACGGTAGATGCTTTTTGATCTTTGGTGGGAAAAGCTTGTGCATACTGTGTGAAATGGTCTGTAACCACTAACACATTGCCAATGTTTCGCTGATCAGGCTCTAAACTCAAGAAATCTATGCAGACTAGTTCCATTGGGGTGCTGGTAGTAATGTTGACAAGGGGGGGGCAGCCCTCTGAGGCAGGGCTTTTTTCTTCAGGCAGCGAGTACAAGTCCTTACATGGTGCTCAACATCAGCCCCCGTCTTGGGCCAGTAGAATAGAGATCATACTAGGTCAATGGTCCGGTTGATACCGAGGTGGCCCATATGATTGTGGAGGGACCTCAGTACCAAATCTGTGAAGGCTGTGGGCAGGACCAATTGTTGCTTGTCTATTTGGCCACCCCAATCTGCAGTGTCTCTGTAAAACAACTGATTAAGTAGCTTCAACCTGGGGCCTTCTTCAAACAATAAAGCGGTTCTCAGATCAGAGGAACACAACTTAGACACATCTTTTCCTGCACGAAGGGCGTAAAGTTCTAGCTGAATCATAGGATCTCTGGATTGAGCCCATTGAATGCTGTCATTGTCAAACTGAGGTACTGCACTAATATCTAGAGCAAAAAAGTGGCAATACACAGCCGGTATGCAGGTGTCAGAGGGGCCTAAGCAATCTGCTAAGCAGTCCACTATGTCCGTAAACATCTGTTCATTTCTATCAAACCTTTGGCACGATGCTTGGATGTCAGGTTCAGACAGCCTGACCCAGTCGCTCTTGGAAATGGTTCTCCGGGATAGGGCGTCAGCATCAATATGATTCAGGCCTGGTCTGTATGCGACAGCATAATCATATGTTGACAATGCAGAAAGCCACCGGTGCCCCATGGCGTCTAACTTAGCTGAAGTCTGTACATACGTCAATGGGTTATTGTCAGTCCTCACCAATAGTTTCGTCCCATAGAGGTAATCATGAAACTGGTCGACAATGGCCTATTTTAACGCAAGGAACTCCAACTTGTGCACAGGGTAGTTTTGCTCTGACGGGGTCAAGCTCCTACTGGCGAATGCCACTGGTCTCAAACCATCCTTATGGTCTTGATACAGTACAGCTCCTAGACTCTGCAGACTGACATCAGTATGCAGCACATACGGTTTGGTGGGATCAGCATAAGCAAGGATGGGGGCATGGGTGAGCTGGTATATGACTTTGTGGAAAGCCGCTTTACAGTCAGGCATCCAGTGGGACCAGAAAAGTTCACCTGGGTGGAAATATGCTTTGTCTGGTTCTTTGACGGCCCCTTTTTTGTATTTTCGATTGGTAGGAGGGTAACCCCGGGTAAGGTTCAAGAGTGGCCGAATCACTTTAGAATAGTCCTTTATGAACCAGTGGTAGTAGTAATAGAATCCCAGGAAACATTGTAGTTCTTTCAAATTGTGGGGCTGGGGCCAAGTAATCAAGGCTTCAACTTTACTAGGATCAGTCTCTATCCCCTCTGTAGGCACTATGTGCCCCACATACTTCACAGAGGTTTGGAAAAACTGGCACTTGTCAATGGACAGCTTGAGGCCGAAATCTTCCAGTCGGTCTAGTACCTTGAACAGTTGACTCTCATGTTCCTCTAGGGAGCTCCCAAACACAATGACATTGTCCAAGTACCCCAGGCATTCCAGCAAATTCATGTCTCCCACCGCTCATTTCATTAGTCGCTGGAAGGTGGCTGGGACGCCTGATATCCCCTGTGGCATTCTCAGGAATTCGTAGAACCCCAAAGGACAGATGAAGGCTGTCTTCTCATGGTCCTCTGGAGCTATCGGAATCTGGTAATATCCACTGCAAAGAACCAACACTGAGAACCATTTGCTCCCATTCAAACAACCCAGAGTATCTTGTATATGGGGCATGGTGTGTTTGATCAGGAATGGTTCGTCTGTTGAGGGTCCAATAATCTACACACATTCATATTGTTCCATTCTTCTTACGCACAACCACAATGAGAGAAGCATATGGGCTCCGGGATTCTTGTATCACACCAGCTGCGAGCATTTCCTGCAAGTGTCTTCTCACATCGTTTATGTCTGCAGGGGCTAGGCATCGAGACCTCTCTCGAAATGGCCGTTCATCATGCAGTCGTATGTGATGCTCCACACCCTGGACACATCCCATGTCCCATTCCTTCAATGAAAACACTTGATCTCTCTGGGAAAGTTTCTGGCTAATTCCAGTCTTCCATTCAGCTGGCAACGGGGAGTCACCAAAATCAAACGAGTCGGGAGTCACTCTATCTGTTTTTGCCAGGGTGATTGTTGCTGGCCAACACTGCAGTGTCTGCGCAGTGTACTGTAGCTAGGGTGCATCCTCTGTTCACCCAGATCTCTTGATCTGACACATTATGAATCTGGACCATCACTTGTCGTGCATAGGCATGAGCATGAGCTGGCAAGATGCTGGGCTTAACCAATAATCCTTCTGGCAATTTTCCATCGCCTGGCGTGTCCAACATCAGCATTTTGTTCTTGACATCTTTGCGGATGTGGACCTCCTCTTGAATGGTACACTGGGCATTAGGGGCCAGTACCATTGAATCTGGATCCTTCTTCCACATGAACCCTGCCGGTTCATCCTGGTCCACTCCCTTGGGGTTCTGTTGCAAATCATAGGCCCTCTTGATCAGAGCAGTAATTCTTAGGGCCCTCCCAGTCCGTCGCCCTATTTTCTCGCGACAAAGTTGTGCCAGTCTCCCAAACATATGGGTGTTGGTCCCAGTTAACAGGGGAACCGCATCATACAGTCCAGTAGGGGGACACACTAAGACTAATGTCTCGACTTGCTCCTCTACACCAGTTACAGCTGCAGGAAATGACAACCAGAGGCAGACACATCCTAGGTAGGGATAAGACTTGTCGCTCAGCCTCCACACATGTAGGCCTTCCAGGGATTGTAAGGACACAGCAGATAAGTGTTTGTCATACCAGTTCTTAAATACAGTGGTCACTTGCGATCCACTGTCCAGCACAGCCCGAGTAGGAATACCATTCACAGCCATGGTAGTCTCCATTGAAGGGCCCACTATTTTGGACCAGTCTGGAGGGACAGCAGCAGGGGCCTGGACAGATGATTTAGCCACATAGCGATTTGAGTTACTACTTGAACCCTCACTGCGGTCATTTTGGGCACTCCTGAACTGCTGATTCGTTCTCCGAAGCTCGCCTTGAAGTCTATGTACAACTTTATCTAGGTCTTTTGTGGACCTGCATTCTCTCTTCATGTGCCCATCCTTCCCACAATTATGGCAAAATATGTTTTCTGGGATTTGGGGTGGCCGAGGCATCACACTGGGAGCTGGGTCGGTGGTACTACCAACCGAGAACCTTGGTGCCATCTGTGTCTGCTGTGTGGTGAGCATTTGGAGACATCTCTTCAATTCTCTTACTGTCATAGGTAAGACATCGAGTTTCAAGCTGCTGTCAGCTGGAGATGCCTAGGTGGACACCCCAACCCCCATAGCAGATGCAGTTGGATAAGGGTCGGTGCCTGTACTTACAGGAGTGGCCTTCATAAAGACACTGTTTTTTTTCCCCTGAACTCCCTCAGCAGTTCATCCCATGGTGGCACACCCTCATTGGTCCCCACTTCGGAAGTGCCTTCCGATGCCGTGATTACTTGGGCTGTGCTCACCCTAAAATTACAATCCCCCTCTTCATCTTCAACCTCCCGGAGTTCTTTTATCAAGTCACAACAGTCCAGTGGGTTACCCCTTCTATCTGGGAGCTTTAATTGAAGGAGCTGTAATTTAGAATGCTTTGCATGTTGCAGTATGTGCCCCAACCTCACATGGTTTAAGTCACTGGTGGCTACTGCACCCTTTCGGTAAGCCTTCTGCAGCGCTCTTTCCAGACGAGTAACATATGCAGACAAACTTTCCCCTGGCCATTGTTTTGTACCTTGAAATTTCCACATCAAGTTCTCCCCTGTCTCAGTGCTCCCAAAATTGCCTTTGAGTGCAGATAGGTACTTCTGGGTGGATGCATCAGGGTTGGTGGACCTCAGAAATGTAATGGCCTCTAGGGCGGGACCCCTCAAACTTTCTATGATCCTTTTCCATTTCTCAGCCTCTGCACATTGCCATTTAGGTACCAAAGGGGCAACCCGATCTATCCAAGTTTCCCAGTCATCCTCCCCTTGGGGGTGGGGAGGGTGCTGGAGAAGATTCTCAACTTTCAGTAAGAGTCGTGACTAATGGCAGGTACAGACATAGGAGCCAACATTGTGCACGGGCACAGGGTGTAGCCAGGAATTTCTGAGCTGCACCAAGTAGACTCACACCGCTTCGCCCCCTTGGGTGGCGCTACCCCCACGCCCCCTTAGGCGAGCTATCCCCACACACTTTCCACGCCCCTCTCAGATGCTGGTGTCATTTTCTGTGCTTGTGTGCCAGCACCATTCCACACTAACAGGTGTCATACTAACAGGCTGGCTTTTGGTTTACAATGCTGCATTGTGACACGCCTCTTTACCAGATTGGCCAAGTGACAATGTTGCATTGTGACAAGCCTCTGTACCACATCAAGGTAGCCAGTCCACAGAGGTCCCTCACACTAGTGTCTTAATCTTACACTATCCTTTCACTATCCACCAACATAGAAGGCCCACATCCAGCTCGCCACACCAGCCACTCAAAGCCCCAAGTCACAGAAAGGTTCATTACATTACCAGTTTAGAGGTAAGCAAGATCCAAATACTCACCCAGTCCACACAACATGCATACCAAAATCAACCGCTGAAACATACCCACACTGGAGCAGAATTACACCCACTGCAGATAAGTACTTACCCACACAGCAGACTCTGCCCACATTACAAAGAGGGTTGTGGTAAGCCAGATGGTGCTTTGGCTGGTGTTCAGATTCGTTCAGTTACATTAACTGAAACCAGCGATCCCAAAAAAAGCCTCCATCCAGGCACAGCATTGTGTGTGTACCTGCTCAGGTTCCAGATTGACGACATGCAAAATCCAAGACAGTTGGCACACCTTACAACCACAGTCATGCTCTTCACCCAAAGTAGCCCAAACCCACCACTGCACGTGGCCACATACCCACAGCAGTGTTACAAGTCATGCAAGTAACAGCTGAGCCCTCAGCCACACATTCATGCTCTCCTGCCCACTCACCCAAAGTAGCCCAAACCCACCACTGCATTGGCCACATACCCACAGCAGTGTTACAAGTTCATCAGTAACAGCTGAGCCCTCAACACATTCATGCTCTCCCTGCCCACCACCCAAAGTAGCCCAAACCCACCACTGCACAGCCACATACCCACAGCAGTGTTACGTTACATGAATACTACACAATTTGTCAGGTAACTGTAACATTGCGCTCACTATTATGGAGGGTCTGGGTAGGCTAGATGATGCACTGGTTTTGTTACCTTAACCAAAAGCATTTGCACCAAATAGCCCAATACCATGCAGTAAGTGTTCAAAGTCATCCTGTCGGCTTATTTGAGAAGCGTCTGTCCTGGCATGGGTCAAAGTCTTTGAGCACCTGTTCCACATCAATTACCATGTCTCTGTGTATATGTAGAGGCGAGTCCTGTCAGGCGTTGTTCCCCATGCTGTTTCTGAGCCAGGTCTTCAGCCGCCTCAAGGCACTGAAGGATCTCTCTGCACTTGCCACGCTGACTGGCATTGTTGCCAAGACTGATAATACTGCATTAACATTTGGGTGAGATCTGCATTCACATCCTGTAATGTCACAAGAATGGTCTCTGGAAGGTCTGCCACAGGAACATCGACCCACTTTTCTTTCCATCTTTCCAGCTCCACCTAAACTCCTCCAGGCTGCCCAGGTCAGTCTTGTAGGCACTGTACACTGCTGCTATTATGTCCTCCTGTAGCAAATGCAGTTTGCGTGGTAGAAGATACTGCCCAAGGAACCGTGGTCGGCACTCTATGATTTATCCTGCATTCTGAAATGACATGGTCTAGGAAGGAATGAAAATGTTGACTCTGAAGTAGTCTTGAGGGCTTGCAGCACTGATGTTGCTTCTCTGTGTTTGCCTACCACATATACGAGGTACCTCCTCCTGAATGAATGCAGCCTCTGCTAGAGTCAGGATACTCCGATACAGTTCTGCAAAGTGGCTTTCTGACCTGTCCTGCATTTTCTTCAATACTTGCACAAGGTTGGAGGCCTCTTGTGTTGCTTGTAGGAGGTCAGTGTTGACACGCTGCAGATACAGATGAAGAGGTTTCGTTTGGGACAAAACATAATCAACAGAATGAAGAGTCACAAGGAAGTCGAATCGCTGGATGCAGAGCAGCAATCTCTCACGCTTCATTGTCAAACTCTGCAATTTTCTCAAGCGAACTTGCTACTACCAAAAATTTCACTTTAACCTTGATAGAGAATCTGCTGACTCATCCACCTGGTGTTTCCAGCTGCAGGAGATAGGTACGTACGATCTTCTGGCTCATCATCATGTCGGAAGGCAAGTTGTTGAATTCTTTGAGTTCTGCCTGAAAGATGTTACTGCGTTTGTAGGGCGACTTTAGTGTAGAGATGATCTTTTTACGTGGTATCAAACATATTGGAAACTTGTCGCATGAACATGAATGAACTATAGCTGTGTTGAGGCCATGAGCCTTGCAAACTGTATATACACTGCTTCAGGGACAACCGGTGAGACGTGTGCTTGCACACCATTGAATTTTCCACTCATGTTACTGCCCTTGTCTTACCCTTTTGGCCACGCATTAGTTTTGTGTCGATGCCCAAGCCTTTAAACACCGCAAGAATAGTTCTGCTAAACCATGGCCAGTTGTATCCATACCTTCAGTGAACTCCACGAAATCTTCACGAAGTTCAATTGTGCCTGAAAGGTCCCGATGTACATAGCGAACCGATAAAGAAATCCGCTCCTTGGTTGACACATCTGTTGTTCCATCCGCTATCAAGCTGAACCATTTTGCCTCCTTTATATTGCTTAGTATTTTTCGCTGCATTTACCGACCCATCAATTGAATTAGTTTGTTCTGAATCTGGGGATGTGTAGTGCATTCCTTGGAGCCGCCTGTAGGTGTTCTTGCAGACTGGAATCTACTTCAGCGTTGTATTGCAACAAGCCATGGAAATTTCTGGTATCATCATACTTACCCCGAAGAGCAACGTTGTGTCTCCCACAATAGAGAATGATCTTGACAATTCTGCGTAGAAAGTGAAGAGTATTCTCAGTCACCTTGTTGTTGTGCTCCAGCAGACAGTGGCTTGCTGTTTTCATCTTCCCAGCACAAACAGAGAGAAACCCATCTGCTCTCGCGACAGCATTTCCATGGTCCTTAGACTTGCTATGCCTCTCCAGAGTCTTCTTTGTGTTGGACCAGTCCCTCATTGGTGCCGATACCAGAAGGGTGGTAGTACAGGAACTGTTGAACACGAAGCACGGACCACAGAACACGCCATCCAATACCTTGAATGCAGTAAATTTGAAATCATGCAACACGTGAGCATTGAACGCTCTGTAACACTGGCTTGGACCATCTAACCCATCAGACGACCAGGAAACTGAAATCCTGGAGGTTGCCACTGATTTTCAAGTATTTCCTTCCTCTGAGCATCCGTGAGATGGGA
This sequence comes from Neoceratodus forsteri, assembly GCA_016271365.2. Classification (NCBI taxonomy): domain Eukaryota; kingdom Metazoa; phylum Chordata; order Ceratodontiformes; family Ceratodontidae; genus Neoceratodus; species Neoceratodus forsteri. The sequence goes on along the minus strand of CM028130.1, from coordinate 638,577,704 downwards.
ACGATTCATACAGCCAATGTCCTCAGTATTTTGCAGATGCACATCTGGTTCCTGAAATGCTTGAAATGCTTCAAAAGTAGTTGCTTCTTCCGCTGTCTCCATTAACTGGAAGTTGACACCAGCTTCCTGCAGATCTTCCATAGTCTCCACTAACTGGGGTTCGACATTGGCTTCTGGAGAACACCCTCTGTGGCAGAGTCTCCTCAATTTCACTAGCAACCTTTTTTTGTACAATCACCCATGCACGGTAATTGATGGGCAAGTCTCTCCACACCACTTCCAGGCTGCGTCTCTGTGTTGTGGACCCTGCAAACACAAAGGTCTGCAGTTAGCTAACCTGTTTACCTATCTACCTATCAAAAATTATGTTTACTCTATTTTATGGCAGGATTTCTTACCCAGAGCTAGCTGAAGGCCGAGTGAGGAAGGACTGCATAAGCCTGGACATTTGTGCCGTTTCCTCTATTCTGGCCCAGAAGGTTGTTTTCTTTTGCCTGCCTCCATTCTGGAAACAGAAAACAGTTTAACCCCTGCACTATAAGTGGAAGAGGGGACAGTATGAAAGTAGGATAAAGGAATAGGAATGGAGCGGCATGAGGCAAGTGAAATATGGACAGATACCTTACCTTAATGCAGCAGCTGGTACAGTCCAGAAATCTTACTAAGTCTCAATATTTAGCAGTTGCCTGGAAACCACTGATGCTTCTGCCTCTGCCCACAAATCAAATGCTGTGACTGTTGATCTCAGTAACTTGCAGGGTTAATGCTGCTGCCGCCTGTCTGAGTAACCACGCTGCTTACCTGTGACAGCTGCCACCCCTCAATTGAAACACAAAAACAAAACACCTCATTTGACAGCCCGTGGGATTGCATACAACAAAATTCACATCACAAATTATGCTGTTTCAATGTATGCAATACATAAATGTCTAGGGCCAAGGGTAAAGCACACAATCCCAGTATCCACCACCTTAGCACAAGCAAGACCGCTCCAATTGTCAAACTGTGGAACCAGGTAGCATTCACAGGAAATGTTCAGACAAATAACTGGTCATAATACAACATCCCTCGGAATTATTTACACTGAAATGCCGAACAAGAAACAGCGCTTGCAGTCATGGCGTCTGATGATTTGCTAACAAATGGGCATCACGTCCAAAGGTCCCGCAGTACGCAATGCATAATGCACCAGCAGTTGCACACATTTTGTTTGGACCGATGACATACAGCTGTCGAGGCCTGTCACAGAGCCTTGTGAGGTGAATTGAGAACACAGTATTTATAATCTGTGCTGCAAGCCAAGAAACCATACTATTTACTGTACATTGGTATGCAGATAATTATATACTCTTGTCACCCAACATCAGCTTCAGTTTGCTTGCCAAGCTAAATTTATCTACAGTACTGTTCTGCTGGGATGTTAAAACAGAGACAGAATCAGGGCACACAGCTAAAAAGCATTCAGTAAAACAAATCCTTGTCTACACAGTAGGCTACAAACTTAATCAGATGCTAGGCAACCAATTGCTACTGTAGTTTTACACTAAGCAGAGAATAGAAATAGCTCTGCTCTTCACTGAGTTGCTGGGCAACTGACTATACCATTTTATAGTTTCACTGCTGCAGTCTGATACAAAAGGAGTAAGTGAGTAATAGTATAAAACTCAATGGCCTCTATTCTGATCTGTTAATAGCCATGTAGAAATTACCTTCGGTTGTCCGATTCTGATATCAATTCTGCCTAAATACTAGCCATAACCTGGTAAGACTGAGATGTCAATGGGTGCATACAACTGTGCAAGAGCTTGGTGAGCTTCACATTCCTGAATGACCCCATGCACACTGCCATTTTTTTTACAATTTTCAACATACACTAACCAAATACTGCCCAAATAAAGGTGTAGAACAGTGCGTTCACCCGGAGGTTTTCCGATTCCCCAAGTCTTTCTAGTTGAGTTCATGCAGTCTGTGCACATCAGAATCCCTCTTGGTGAGCAAACTGGCTCTGCACCTTTGCTCGGCCAGATTCTCTATATACACAATTTGTATCTGGTGTGGTGACGTACCAAATCAAAGCTATCATTGATCTCTACAATCTCTTATAGATCTCCCCGGAAGAGAAGATTAGTTTGTGGTCTGCAGTCTGCGAGATCAACATTCAGGAAAGAGACCTCCTGCCATAAAGAAGTTGCTACAGCCCCCCATCATAAACAGCAAGTTATGCATTTTGTGACAGCAATAATAAAGTGTTTAATTAAATGCAATGGTGTCTCCTTTCTGTCTCCTTATAGTCCATATGTGCATATTACAAATTATGCCACTGATTGCAGCTCTCACTCCGGAATGAACAGTCTTAGCCAGCGGTAAACACCTAAAGTACTTTAGTAGCAGAACCAGTGATGGTGTGATAAATCTTTGCTCTGTGTGGGGCACTCCACCCCCCCAGGTCCAAACAGAAATAAAATTATCTCCTTACGAGGGGAATGTAAGTATTATGATGACCATCACAGCGGTAAACAAGTAAAGTAGTTTAATAGCAGAACCAGTGACGTACCATTGATTAGAAAACGGGCTTTTTATTTCCTGGCATCTGATTGGCTACTACCCTTGCCAGGGGGGTACATTAACTTTCAATAGATGCCCAGGAATAAAAAAGTACCAGTCTATAGAGCCCTCTCACCCACTAAAGTAGCGAAGTGCCCACCCTGCTTCCTAATTGGCTAAAACCAGTTACTTTCAATTTAAAATCGCCACCATTTTTTTGTCTCGCTTAGCGAGATAGAGAGAGGATCGCTCCAAAGCTCCATAGTTACTTGGAACGCTCCATACCCTATCCCCTCAATGCTGCCTGCTGTACATCACAGCTGCAGTCATTTACAAAGACGGCAGCACTCGCCTGACTGCACTCTCACGCTCTCTACCAATCTCTCCCTTTCTAAAACTGTTTCCCCGCTGTCCACTAACTGTTGTCCGGCTGTCAGTTTCAGATTTAAATAAGATTCTTCCCAATCCTTCAACCAACTGCTTTTCGGCATTTAAAGAGCCCGCCGGCCTGAGTGACACGCCCCTTATGCAGTACCACTACGCCTTTCTCTTAGCGGACCTGATTGAGAGCCCCCCCTCCTCCCCCCACTTAAAATGTTGGGAACTTGGGACAAAGAGTGGCCAGGAAAGCCTGCGGAAAAAACAATTAACTAGGAGCGCACAGAGATACCAGCTCGCTCTCGCTACCCCTGCTGATTGCTGCAACACGCCGTGGCATGTCGGGCGTATCAGTAGCTATGCCCTTGATGCATACAGTCCAGCTGTCCCATGTCACTTGTCAACAGGAGTATACAAGGTAGATGTTCTTTTCACCACCTGGACACCAGAGTCCCTTCCCCAGAATAATCTGGGGCAAATGCACACTTCTGCAACAGGCTTGGGGATCTTTTCACTGCTCCCCAGACCAATCACCTCAGAGGCACAGCCACAAGCAGTACAGCCGGAGTTAATGCAGAGAAACATACATTTCCTGTAATGGACCTACTTGCTGTTTAGCTATTTCTTATTTTTGTCTTATACCCATGTTATCCTTTATCTACTCCCTTTACTCTGTAATAGCACTGTATTTACCCTACAGCCATTATTTGTAACATCCAATTGCCGAAATAGTTCTCCTTGTATCCTACCCACTAAAATACCTGTTCTTATTTGTTCTGTATAAAGTTGTGAACCACTACTGTAAAGACCTTACTGTAGCTACGTATTGTTTATACCTTGCTGTAACTGCCTATTTGTTGTATCCATGTACTGTTGTATCTTGTTACCTCCGGGTCATGCCTGAAAATAGTAATTTCTATGGCTAGTGCACTACCGGTAAACAAAAACTAAATAAAATCAATTGTGTATAGGGCACGGTATTAGCAATTGAGAGCAAGCCCAGTATTAGTACCCTGCCCAACTGAACATATATGTAAGCTAAATAATATATATAAAATCTGTTACTACCACTTCAGTTGCCACCCTAGCACCCTCTTGAAGACTGTGAAATGCACATAAATGATCCTATCCTATCCTAGTGCTATAATATGATGAGAGCCTGTGGCTCAGTGGTTAGAGTACAGGGACAGTATTCCAACGAATGCATTCAGTTCCCAGCAGGTACATGTTCTAGTGATTACAATGCACTTGGGCAGACTGGATGTTTCTAGAGATAATAAAGTTAAAAGCCTCCAATATGGATGGCCTCCAACTAAACAATTCCCCTCTTATATTAGAGACAGTAATAATAATAATAATTCCTTCTGCCACTTTGCCCTAGATTCTCCCCTCTGAGCCTCAGCCCTAATGCTTGTCCCATGTCCTCTTGAATTCTTTCAGCGATTTAGCCCCCACCACTCTGTCTGGTAGTCTGTTCTAGGGCTCCACCCCCTCTTACGTTGCCCCTGTCTCTTTTTCCTTGCGGTCTGTGCCCTCTAGTTTTGACCCTCTTCTGTCTCAAAAAACCTAGAACTCCCACCTGAATACTAGGAGAAACAACTAGCTACTAGTCACACCAGCTAGCGATTCGTGTTCAACAGTAAAACTCCTACGCATTTAAACAGAGCACTCTACGGGAGACTAGCGCAGAACAGCTATAATACAGCATTTCAACATAAAATTACCACGTTTACCGATAAAGCCCATCTTAAAGATTCCATTAAGCAAAAAAAAAAAATCAGCTGCTGTTAGCTGATAGTTGTCTGGTTACATCAATATGAATATATCAATCAGTATCAACTTTATTTTATAAAAAAGCACAATTCCAGCTTGTCCAAAGCACATGTACAGAGTTCCTAAACTTATATTACAGCTAAACCAATTATTCAAAGGAAAAGAGTCATTTGCAGGGGTTCCACCGTGCAAACCATACTCCCTCGGTTAGCTTTTGCCCAAAAGTGCCCTTTTCTGTGTCGGGGAGATAATTTAATTTACGAAGGAAAGTCTGCTACCTGGAAGTATGACTGACTGTCAGCGCTCCATTAATTGTGAAGGTCGCGGCGCACGCCCTGCACTTCAGTGCATTTGTATTGAAGTGCGGGTCGCGCAAACCTTTACAGTTAATGGAGCTGCCTGATAGTCCGCCATACTTCCGGTAGCATACTTTTAGTTTGTAAATTCATTATTTTCCTGTCACAGAAAAATGCTTTTGGGCAAACCTAACTGAGGGTGTAGGTTTGCAGGTGGGAGCACAATAATATCAAAATATCACACAGTAATTAGTCAACACATGGTGTGATGCAGTTAATTTCAGTTCAGGCAAGATGGTGCCCCACGCTTTGCTGTAGGTGAGTCAGCATACCTAGAGTCAAGTTGAAAAGCATACAGGCTTGTGAGGAGGGGAGAGCCTGTGATCACTGGCTGCTCCCAGATGCTTGTAAGGTAGAGCAGTTATGTCCCAGTGTTCCTGGGGCTGGTGGTTGGAAGCTGGAGTAAAGTTGAAGAGCAGACAGACTTGTGGGGAGAGGGGAAGCCTGTGATTGCTGGCTGCTCCCAGATGCCTTTAAGGCAGAGTGGTGCTGTCTGTGGTCCTGGGGCTGGTGGTGAGGAGCTGGAGTCAGGTTGAGTGGGGAAGGGTAGAGCCTGTGATTGCTGGCTGCTCCCAGATGCCTGTAAGGTGGGGCTGCACTGTCTGGCGGTCCTGGAATGGTGGTGGGAATCTTGGGGGAGGTACAAACAGATGGCCGCTTCACAATCCGATGTGTTTAACTTGAGTACATGTACCACTTCTACAAAAGCAGCGTCCTCCACCAAAGTAGCCAAAAATGCAAATACTGTGTCTACAAGTTGCCAGTGCAGACGCCATGCTATGGCTCAGAATAAAAATGGATGTTTTTTTCTGAGCTGTAGTATAATCCTCATTTACAACTTTTGCACACAAATTGTAAGTAACATTACTTAGATACATAGATACATAGACAGTGTCGGCAGATAAGGGCCTATGGCCCACCCAGTCTGCCCATTTGAGCTTGTAAGTTCAGTTTGTTTTCCTAGAAGTCTGTTTCCCCTTACCCCGACCTGCAGAATTCCTTTATGTCTATCCCATGCATCCCATTACTACTTTATTTACTGCTGCACTATGTAGCTCAATAAAGTATTTGTATTTTTGTCTGCTTTGGTAGACGGTGCTGCTTTTTTGTAGAAGTTTTCCACAGGGACAGGCCAGGAAAGGTTATTGGAAGTCCCGCCCCGTTGTAGTAGACTGCCAGAAAAAAAAAGTACTGAAAAATGCTACTACTACACATCTTTATCTAGTGATCCTCCAGGACACTCTCTCAGTCTCACTCCGAATGCGATGTCACACAATTTTAAATTTAAAACACAAACAGTCAGGGATCGTGGTTCAGTGGTTCACACTAACTCCATCTTCTAGAACTCCATCAACAAGAACTACTCTCTGAAGGTGTGTCAGCCCAGGCAACAACAACTGAGAAGCCATCTTTTTTAAACTATTTATTTAATAAACTGCTTGCCTGAAAAAGGTACAATAGCAAACATTCAATCACATTCATAAAAACTGACAGTATATCACAGACATTAATTCAAACTGAAATAAATACATAAAAAAAATATTTATTTATTTGAATTAAATTAATACAGGGTCAGAAAAAATCAATTTCCCCAATACAATTATTCCCAGACTGAATTGGTAGAAAGAATCAATCATTCCCCCGGTCAATGTGTATGTATTAATTAATTGAGCTGTAGGGAAGAGCCACAAAAGGTTCTCCTGTTCAGGATTGCATTCTTATGGGTACCCATCAGTTAATCTCCCTCCAGGGAACATGAGACTAGTTGTTAAATACCCATACCTCCCATCCCTTCATGGTACAAATTCTGGTCTATGTTTCATAATATAAAGGACCCATCTTCTCAATAACAATTCAGAACTGTCCTTTGCCTGATGGACAAGAGCAGTCAACGGTCGACAGTAAAGTAGCGCACTCACTCACCTCAGAAGATTAGGCAGGCTAGGTCGGATTGGAAGAACCCACTAAGGCAGCAGCAAGCACAAGCAGGAAAGGCGGGAAGCAGCACAGTAATACCTCCTCCCAAGTCTCTGAACCACCGCTACCGCCTTGTCTCCGACTGCAGACCCGAGTCCCGACTGACTTGCTGTGCTGCTGGCTCTGGCGTCTCGGCTTGATGATGTAATTGTCTGTAGACTGTGTCTTCACTCTTCTCGCGATCGCGATGCTTCACGGTCTCGACTCGTCTCTCTCTCCGTCCTCTTAGTCTTCCGAAGTTCCGTCTGATGACCCGATTCGGAATTTGAAAATGAGACACCTCACTAAAGTTCATCGGGCATTTAAAGAGCTCGGTAGACCCTAACCCCGCCCCTTATGGACTGGCACGCCTCCTTTGTCTGCAAGCGGACCTGATTGAGAGACCAAAGGTATTTCTCAATCAGGTCCTCCTCACTGCGTCACTGTGACTGACTGGCCGTCCACAACTCCACACTGCTTACGTCAGAGACCCCCCCCCCCCACCCCTCCTCCCTCAAAACTCGGCAAGTGGTGCAACAGTCAGAAAAAGACCGCGAAAAAAAAACAAGGGAATGCGGCAGACCAGCTGGCTCCTTCCTGCTACCACAGCTGATAGCAGCAGCGCGACGTGGCGTGTCTGGTGTATCGGTAGCTACGCCCTTGCACGGGCACAGAAGGAGGGGCAATAATGGGTGCTGGAGCAGGAGAGGGTGTTGGGGGAGGAACACCCCCAGGTGGCAGGAATAGTTTCTTCAAACAACATGAAGTCTTGCTGTATTCTGACAAGTGCAGTAATTCCCAACCTTTGAACTGCCCCGGAGAACAAAGAGTTAACTTTCTATGCAGAGCATAGAATGTTGAGCTTGAGCTCGGTTGAAGTCTCTGTCTGGAGTGTTTTGAACTTAAACCGTCAGATTTTTACTTCGCCTCATTGTATAGTCGCTCCAGAGATTTCTCCTTCAGCTCAGTTTGAAGTCGGTTAAAGTTTTCAGTTTTCATCGGTTTTTAAACCGAAAAAAGTATCCGCATAGTCGGTTCAGTCTCTGTCTGTGGTGCCGTGAGTACTAGATAGGAATTGTTCTATATTTCTGTGTGGGACTTGTAAAAGTGCGTCTCGGTTCGGCTGAACCGGCCATTTGTTAGTGAAATTTGTATATTTACTTAGTGTGTGGTTACCGGTTCTTATCGGTTCTAAAAAAAAAAGGTGTTTTGGACTGTTTTTTTCCAAAACCCGTGACACAGTTAGGAACCGATAAGGGAGTCTTGCCTGGTGGTTGCCGAAAAAAGGGTAAGTTTGGTTAGGTTGGCCATGTCTGAGAAACCCAAGGAAAAAAACTTGCCCACTGGGTTTCAACACTGCAGTGAGTGTGGGGAGGTCTTTGCTAAGGCCGATCCCCACACCACCTGTGTTTATTGTCTGGGGTTTGACCACCTTGATTCAGACTGCCAAATATGTAAAAACTTTCCCAAATCTACCCTTGAGAAGAGATTAGGTAGACTGAGGGGAAAAGGAGGCCGAGAAGTCCACTGACCTGGATGGCCAGCCTGGTTCAGTTTCGACCGAACCAGGAGGAGTGCCCTCTGACCAGGGCGAAAATTTTTTGGGCAAAAGGAGAGCCAATTCCGAGGGATCGGTTCCAACAAAAAGAAAATGCAAAGATAAATCGACCGGTTCGGATCCAGAGGTTCATGTTCCGACTGCCGATGAGATAGCCAGAGCGATTCAGATTGCGGAATCGCTCCGTCCAGTTCCGACCGATCTGGCTCCTTCTGACAGGGGTTCGGTTCAGTTGGTTCCCCCGGTTCAAGATTATGCCCTTGAAGATTTTTATGAACCAGAGTTTGAAGAGGAAGGGGAATTTGAGGATGATGATTTAAGTGAGGGTCTGGATGTGCCTGTGGAACTGGACATCTCCCCAGACAGACCTTCAGGTGTTTCCCCTCCTAGGCTTTCTGAGTCCCCTTCACACTTCATGTTTTACAGAAAGGTGGCTGAAACCCTCCAGCTTCCTATGGATGAGGCTGTGGAAGATCAAGAGGAGCCTGATTATGTAGAGATGGTGGAGATCCCAGAGTCCAGGAGGCTGTCTATTCCCCTCCATAAATCTTTTGGGAAACAGACACAAAAAATCTTAAAGTCTCCTAACACTATACCTCCTGTGGATAGAAGAATGGACAAGAGGTATACACTTTCAGGCTGAGATACAGAGTTCTCATATCGGCAATGCAGCCATGTTGGGGTAGTGCAGGCTGCTGCCTGTGACAAGGCAAATATTCCCTTGGCTTCACACCCCCCCTGACAAGGAATCCAGGAAGATTGATGCCATGGCAGGCAGGCAAATTACATGGTCTGTACAGCCAGGTACCAGAAGTCCAGGTGGGACACTGTACTGGCACTGGCTAAACAGGCCTCCCCCCAGCTAGCCAAGGAGCTGGAGGCGGTGGCTGCAGATGGGATTGAGACATCTAAAGTTCAGTTTCATGCTGCTGTGAACTCTAATGATGTGTCATCAAGAGTCATGGCTACATCTGTGACTCTTCGGAGGATGGCTTGGCTCAGATGTACTAGCCTCTCGCAGGACACCCAGGCTAAGGCCATGAATTTTCCTGTAGTGGGTAATTCTGTTTGGGGAGCAGACAGAGAATTACATGAAGAAAATGGATGAGTACAGGACCACTTACAGGAGTGCTCAGGCCAAGGAAAGGCAGGCAACTCCTCAAAGGCAGCAGTCTAGGGGCAGGGGCAGGCCTTTTCAAAGGCCTTTTACCAAGCACAGGTTTTCTTCCCTTTCTCAGAGGGGGTTCTTCAGAGGGAGAGGCAGAAGGGGGATGAGCAGGGCTGCATCCACTCCTCAGCCTAAAGCCCCTGCCAAGCAGACACCCTGATGGGCCTGCCCGGGTCGACTCTCCTATTCCAGTAGGGGGCAGGCTGGCTTACTTTGTCCAGGACTGGATGTCTATTACATCAGAAAAGTGGGTCCTGGAAGTAGTAAGCCAGGGACTGGTTCTCAGCTTCAAAAAAATTTCCAAAGACGAGAGCCAGATCTTTTCCACCTGCAAGTCTCTCGGAAACCCTTGCCCTAGAGGCAGAGGTTTCTTTTCTCCTAGCTTTAAAAGCTGTAGAAAGAGTACCTACCCTACACTGGGGAAAAGGACTGTACTCCAGGTACTTCCTGACCCCCAAAAAGACAGAGGAGTGGCGACCTAACATATCTAAACAGTCATCTGTTAAAACCAAACTTCAAGATGATAACTCTGGGAATAATCCTCCCCTCTCTAAGGCCAGGGGACTGGCTAGCCTCCCTGGACCTCAAAGATGCCTACTTTCACATTCCCATCAGGTGCTCCCACAGAAAGTACCTCAGGTTCGAGTTGCCATCAAGCTACTATCAGTTCAGAGCAATGCCCTTTGGCCTAACCTCAGCCCCAAGGGTTTTCACAAAGTGCCTGGCAGTAGTAGTTGCCTTTCTAAGAAGGCAAAATGTTTCCATTTTTCCTTATCTGGACAATTGGCTAATAGTGAGTCAGTCTCCAGACCAAGTCAAGTCTCACCTACAAGTGACCCAACAAGTGCTCACTTCTCTAGGATTTCTTCTCAACCTTCCCAAGTCAGTTCTCAAACCAGTCCAGCTTCTTACCTTTATAGGGGCAGAACTGGACACACTCAGAGCAAGGGCCTTTCTTCCTCTAGAAAGGCCAAGGGTTCTTATGGAACTAGCTTCATCCTTCAGCCTTCAGGTATCTCGACCAGCAAGGCATTTCCTCCAGCTCTTGAGCCACATGGCAGCTTCAACAGCAGGGGTCCAAGGGGCAAGATTCATGATGAGGGATTTTCAGTTCCACCTGAGAGCTTTCTGGTCTCAGAAGAAGGATTCCCTTACCAAACTGATCCCAGTAACTCTGACCTTGATCCAAGCCCTCCAGTGGTGGCAGGATAGGGACAATTTAAGACAAGGTGTTCCTTTTGTTGCTCAGCCTTGTTCAGTGGTCCTTACCAGGGATGTTTCACTCCTGGGCTGGGGAGCCCACCTCCCTTACTGCCCAGGGGCTGTGGTCCCCCCCCCCAAGAATCCCTTCTCCACATCAATCTTCTAGAGCTCAGGGCAGTTTTTCTGGCTCTAAAAGCATTCTCACAGTCAGTACAGAACAAGGTGGTTCAAGTCAGAACAGACAACACCACCACCATGTGGTACATCAACAAGCAGGGAGGCACTCGATCCACGGCCTTGTGCACAGAAGCCATAAAGTTGTGGTCTCTGGCTTATTCCCTGCAAACCTCTCTTGTAGCAGTTCAGCTTCCAGGCAAGGACAATGTGCTAGCAGATGCACTGAGCAGGATTTCTCAGGGCCATCAGGAATGGTCCCTGAACCCTCAGGTGATGAAAGTGATTTTTTTCAAGGTGGGGCACTCCAGAGATAGATCTCTTTGCAGCCCCAGACAATCACCAACTCCCTCTTTTTGGTTGCAGACCTCCAGTCCTGAGCTCAGTCCCTCTGGACGCCCTGATCCTGAATTGGGAGCGGAAGTTTCTGTTCAAAGTTTTAGTAAAAGTAAGGTCTCAACCAAGCAAGGTGATTCTGATTGCTCCAGATTGGGCCAGACAGCCCTGGTACCCTCTGTTGCTGTCCCTAGCAGTCCATCTTCCCCTGTCTCTTCCCAGGAAATACTACCTGTTAACATCCTCTCAGGGAAGGATTTGGTACTCCAATCTTCCGTCTCTCAATCTCAAAGCATGGCTCTTGAAGAGTTAGGGTGTGCAGATCTGTATCTTTCCCAAGGGGTTCTGGATATCCTCAAGGCTTCTCAGAAGCCCTCCACCAGAAAGATTTACAACTCCAAATGGACAAGATTCAGCATTTGGTGTTCTAAGAGGCATTTCTCTCCAGACACTGCTGAATTGCCTACGGTTCTGGATTATATGGTCCATCTTAATGGCCTAGGCCTCAGACCAGCTACTCTCAAGGTACACTTGTCAGCTGTTTCTGCGTTTTTGTTTGTGGGGAAGCCTTCCTCACTATCTTTCCATCCTGTGTTCTGTAAATTTTTTAAGGGATTGCTTCACACCAATCCTCCTTTTAGAGACCCTGCCCCTGCCTGGGATTTGAATGTTTGCATTGCCCAACTGATGCAACCCCCCCCCCCGAGCCTATGTCTTCAGCAGAGCTTAAGTACTTGACTTGGAAAACTGTGTTCCTGGTAGCCATTACCTCTGCCAGGTGTATCAGTGAATTGCAAGCCCTGTCAGTGGAACCTGATTTTATCTCATTTCACAGGGATAAAGTGGTTCTTAGAACCAATAGAAGGTTCTTGCCCAAAGTGGTTTCAGACTTCCATTTAAACCAGTCCATGTCTCTCCCTGTTTTCTTCACTGATCATTCTTCCTTGGGGGGGAGAGGAGGCTACACAATTTGGATGTCAAAAGAGCCCTTAGTTACTACATAGTGTGTACCAAGGGTCACAGGTTTGACTCCCTCCAGTTGTTCCTCACTTATGGAGAAGTGGGAAAGGGCAAACCAGCCACCAAAAGATCTATTGCCAGGTGAATTGTGTCGTGTATGCAATTCTGCTATGAAAAACAGGGAAAAACTCCACCCTCAGGCCAGAGGGCTCATTCCACAAGAGGTACAGCTGCTTCACTGGCTGCTGCCAGGGATATCCCTCTCATAGAAATTTGTCAAGCAGCCACTTGGAAAACAGTCCATACCTTTACCAAGCATTACTGTCTGGATATCCAGGCTAGGAGTGATGCTCAGTTTGGCACAGCAGTACTTCAGAGCCTATTCCCAAAGTAGGTTCTGTCCCTCCTCCGTAGAGGTACTGCTTGGTAGTCTGCACTTGTCAGAATACAGCAAGACTTCATGTTGTTTGAAGAAAAAATTACTCACCTTAGTAATTATATTTCTTTTAATGGAGTCTTGCTGTATTCTGACCTCCCTCCCTGCCTCCCTCTCAGAACCTGTTTTGGGAAGTGGGTGGGCAGGTGCAGTGTTGCACCCCAGGGGTGTTTTTTGCTTGCACCCTCCTCCTTTTTGTTTGGGTGTTTATTTATTATTGTTATTTTTAGTACATTGGGTTTTGTTTTTGGGTTTCCTGACTTGAGTCTTCCCTGGGAATCCAAAACTTTTTTAGCCAGTTGGCTAGTAAGAATTTTTACAATTTCCACATGGAATTCTTAGTTTAGTTGGGCTCATAAGAATCTGACGGTTTAAGTTCAAAACACTCCAGACAGAGACTTCAACCGAGCTCAAGCTCAGCGTTCTATGCTCTGCATAGAAAGTTAACTCTTTGTTCTCCGGGGCAGTTCAAAGGTTGGAAATCACTGCACTTCTCAGAATACAGCAAGACTCCATTAGAAGCAATATAACTACTAAGGTGAGTATTTTTTTTTAAGTCCTCCACAGTTTTCCTTTCCTCCAGCAACAACTTAACAAATTTCTCCTCAAAAGTCTCAGATAGTGGGGGGACTCATTCTCCCCGGGGTCTTTACTGTCTTTAGTTATCACTCTCCAGGCAGTGAGGGCTCCTTCGGGGGTGATAGTCCGTGGCACTTTGGAACTGTCTACTGGGTCCTTACACTCTACTAGTGCCTTGAAACTTGGGTGAGCAGATTAGCCTGTCGACCCACCACCACAGGGTTTTGTAAACATTCAACCTTGGAAAGTACTCCCTCTACAGTGTCCTTATTCGTACCCAGGGGAATATCCAGGATAAGTATAGCATTTTGGGGGTCGATCTCCTGCCCAGTACACCACCCCACCAACTGATGTACAGCCACTTCTGTTGGGGTAGCCATTTATTTTAAACAGCAATTGCAAATTTAGCCACTAGAAGACACAAAATCCCATCGGTGAGCCTCCCAAAATGTAACCCCTAGGTGGCACTATCCCAAGGGCTACTACCCCTGCCTGCTTGGCTAGTAGCAGGTTAAGGGGCCTGAGTTCTGAAATGGGTGCCTCCATCCGGAGGTCAGGGTTGGTAGAGGTCAAGCTAACCTGGGCACAGCCCTTTGGGACACTGTAACCCCCCTCTTTCCCCTCTAGTGGCATGTCTACTGGGTCCTTATCTCAAGGCATTTTCTGTTTATGCTAGAGCCAATGCACCCAGTTGTTTTTTTTTGATATCCGTTAATTGTGCAGTTTCTTACAGGGTTTCTTGTTGATGCTGTGATTGTAGAAAATGCAGAGTGGCCAGAAACATAGAAACATAGACTTTGACAGCAGATAAGGATCACTTGGCCCACCCAGTCTGCCCATTTCCCTATCTTCTGGATAAGCTGCATATTCTAGTTAACCAACAGCCTATTTCCTGCCACCCCCACTACATTCGCCTTGTGTCTGTCCCATGCATGTTTGAATTCCCCCACTGTTTTAGCTCCAACAACCTCCTCAGGAAGGCAGTTCCACGCATCCATCACTCTCTCCATGAAAAAAGATTTCCTTACATTACCCCTGAGCCATCCCCCCTCTATCTTTAAATTGTGTCCCCTTGTTCTTACACATCTCTTTTTCTGAAAGATGCCACCCTCCTGGACTTTGTTGATTCCCTTGAAGTACTTGAATGTTTCTATCATGTCCCCCCATCCCTCCTTTCATCAAGGGTATACATATTTAGCTGTCTCAGTCTCTCTTCATATGATTTCTGATGCAGACCCTGCACCATTTTAGTTGCCCTCCTCTGGACTGCTTCCACCCTGTCTATGTCTTTGCGTAGATGAGGTCTCCAAAAATGCACACAGTACTCCAGATGGGGTCTCACCAACTGTCTGTACAGAGGGATAACCACTTCCCTTTTTCTACTTGTGATGCCCCTTCCTGTGCATCACAGTATTCCCCTGGCTCTCCTTACTGACTTCTCACATTGCTTACCAACCTTTAGATCATCTGATATGACTACCCCCAAGTCCCGTTCCATTTTTGTTGTTGTTAGTACCTCCCCTGCTATTGTGTACTCTTCTCCTGGGTTTTTGTTTCCCAGGTGCATTACTTTGCACTTCTTTGCATTGAATCTAAGTTGCCATATGTCTGACCATTCCTCCAACCTTGCCAAGTCCCTTCTCATCCTTTCTACCCCCCTTGTGTATCAACTCTGTTACAGATCTTTGTATCATCTGCAAAGAGGCATACCTTTCCCTCCAGACCCTCTGCAATGTCATCTATAAAGATGTTAAAGAGGACTGGACCCAGTACTGAGCCCTGAGGTACTCCACTAGTGACCCCCCTTTCTTCGGTATGCGGTTCCACTCACTATTACCTTCTGTGTCTTATTGTGCAGCCAGTTTGCAACCCAGGCTACCACCCTGGGACCCACTCCAGGCTGGCTAACTTGATTATTAATTTTTGTGGGACTGTGTCAAATGCCTTGCTAAAGTCTAGGTAGGCCATATTCACAGCCCCTTCCTGGTCTATTACTTTGGTCACCCAGTCAAAGAAATCTATTAGATTCGTCTGACATGACCTTCCTGCTGTAAATCCATGCTGCTTTGGGTCCTGTGCCCTGCTGGCCTCTAGGTACTCAATAATTCTTTCTTTCAGAAATGATTCCATCATTTTCCCTACCACTGAGGTCAAACTTATAGGTCTGTAGTTTCCTGCTTCTGCCTTGCTCCCACTTTTGTGAAGGGGAATCACATCTGCCCTCCTCCAGTCCTCAGATACCACCCCATCCTCCCATGATTTGCTAAAAAGTGTGGTCAGTGGTGTCACTAGGTCCTCCCTTAGTTCTTTTAGGATTCTGGGGTGAATCCCATCAGGCCCCATTGCTTTGTCCACCTTGACTTTCAGGAGTTCTTTCAGGACTCTTTCTTCTGTAAATGGACTGGTATCAACCTCCCTACCCAGAGTGCTTCTACTGTCTGGTTTAGGTAACTTCTCATCTTCTATTGTGAATACTGAGCAAAAGTATTCATTCAGTATATCTGCCTTTTCACTGTCTCCCTCTGCCCACATCCCCTCTCCCTTATTAATCTTCACTATTCCTCCCTTAACCTTTCTATGCTCCGTAATGTACCTATAAAAGGTTTTATCCCCCTTAACTGAATTGGCAATTTTTTCCTCAGTTTGGGTTTTTGCTATTCTGACTGCCTTCCCCACTTCTTTCTGCTTTAATTGATACAGTTCCCTGTCGTGCTCCTTCCGTGATGCCTTGTACTTTTTGAATGCAGCCTTTTTTTCCTTAACCTTCCCTGCCACCTCTTTTGAGAACCATAATGTTTTTTTACTCCACTTTGTTTTCTTTATCTGTTTCACACAAAGGCTTGTTGGCTGTATGATGGCAGTTTTGATTTTTCTCCATTGTTCTTCCACCCCTCCTTTTTGGCCATTTGCTAGTGTATTCCTCAGGTATTCACCCATTTTGCCAAAGTCAGCCCTTCTGAAGTCCAGTATTCTTGTTTTTGTATGGCTCGTCTCCCTGGTTGTGTTTATTGTGAAGCACACTGTGCAGTGGCCGCTTGTTCCCAGATGTCTACTGACTTCAAAATTTGTGATCCTCTCTCCATTTGAGAGTACCAGGTCTGGTATTGCTCCCTCCCGAGTGGGTTCCAACACTAGCTGTTTAAGGCCTGTCCCCTGCAGGGCATCAAGAATGACCCTGCTCTTGGATGTGGCTGCAGTACATGTCATCCAGTTAACATCTGGCATATTCAAGTCCTCCATCAAGAGTATCTCTCCTTTTTCAGCCATTTTGAGAATGTCCTCTATCATTTTCTTGTCCATTTCCTCCCCTTGAGATGGGGGTCTGTATACAACCCCTGTGCAGATTGTGATGTCATTCCCTGTCTCCAAGGTGACCCAGAGTGCCTCTTGTCCTCCCCCTTTACTTTGTAGTTCTGTAGCTTTGATCACTTCCCTGTATAGAGCTTCTCCACCTCCTCTTTTTCCCTCCCTGTCCCTTCTGTAGACTGTGTAACCTGTGTACTGTGTACATTCCAGTCATGGTTCCCCGTGTACCATGTTTCGGTGACTGCCACAATATCCAATTTTTCATCTTCCATCAAGGCTACTAGCTCAGGAAGCTTGTTTCCCAGACTACGGGCATTGGTACTCATTGGGTGAGTCATTGCCCTCCATTTAATATTGGCTTTATCCTTTTTTCCCCCATGCCTGCTCTTTTTGCCCTTGTCTATTTTTCCATTTACCCCCTGTCCTGCCCTCTGTTGAGCACTGTACCTCAGTGTTTAACTTACTACCTGTCATGTTTTGTGGGGGGAGGCTTGAAATGTCCTGCCTCTTATTAGCACCTCCCCCCATGGCTAGTTTAAAAGCTTGCCAAGGAAGCATGTAAACCTGTCACTTAGGATCTTGTTCCCTTCATGGACAGATGCAGACCGTCGTGCCAGTATAGACCTTCATCTCTCCAGGTGTACCCCTAGTCCCCAATGAAGCCAAAGCCCTGTGCTCTGCACCAGTTTTGCAACCATTCATTAAACTGCATGGTGTGTAGTACCCTAGACTCATCCCTGCCATGGACTTGCAGCACCTCTGAGAAGGTAACTGTGCTTGCTACCTATCTGAGGCCCCTCCCCAACTCCACAATTTCATCCTGCACTGCACTGGTCCCATGCCTATCTAGGTCATTTGTCCCAAGGTGGACAATGATATCTAGATCTTACTTTGAGAGGGCTCTTGCAGTAGGTAATTACATATAGGACTGACGCCGACATGCAGCAGGACCCCACGGAAAAATTTCTAGCTAGTAGTCCCTGGCGAGGGACCGCCCCCGATGTCAGGTGACCGGCGTAAGGAGACGGTATAAAGGGGCGGTTCCGGACGCCCGCCTTCCAGTTCTTTCCCGCCGTTAGCTCGTGCAGCGCCTCGTGGAAATGTTCGTGCTTTGTCAGCCCTACCTTCATCGGTTTTTCGTGGAAAAATCTTTATCTTTTCACTAACGTCAGTACTAGCGTCGGTGTATGTCATCCCCTACCCTCCGAGCACAAGAATAAGTGCGATTCGTGCGGCGCCCAACTACCACACAAGGACGGCCACTCCCTGTGCCTGTTCTGCCTAGGCCCTGATCACCCGGTCGAGAAGTGCCAGCACTGCCTCAATTTCAATGCAGCTACCCGGAAAAGGCGGCAGCGATTCCTGGAAGCCCATATTCTAAAGAAGAAAATGAGTTCAGTGGAGAAGGAGGTTAAAAAAACTGAGGCAGACATCCACTTCCCCTGAAGGCCATCGGAAGAAGAAGCAAAAGGAGAGGCACCGGGACAAGGGCTCCTCCACCGCATCTCCCTCGGGAGTCGCTGGGACGCAGGTAACATCCCCTCCAGGGTATCGCTCCTCGACGGCCGCCTCGGAGGTTTCCGAGGGGGCGTCGGCCTGCCCGTTTGGCTTGCACTTAGGCCTTGCAGGTGCCTCCGGGCAGTTGGAGGCCTCTGCCCTGAGTTTGGCCGCAGGCTCACGGCCTACCACTGTGGGCGACTCCGGTAAGCCGGGCGTCAGATCCTCTGACGTCTGCCCGGAGAGGGCCGGTAAGACGCGCCTGACCGGGCGACGCACGGCCTCCACCCCACTGGACCAGGCTGATCACTCTACTCGTTTCTGCCTCTGAGTATGGCTCTCTTGATGTCAGACGCTGCTCCTCCGTACCCGCCGAGCTCGCTACTAAGCCTCACGCCGGCTCATCCGACATCCGCCAGCGTAAGGAATCGGCGACGGACCCCCACGTCCATCGCACTCGGTACCCCACAGCCTTCACTGCCATCTGGGGAACCAGAGTCTCCCCAACCCAACCCTGGGGGTTTACCCTCCATCCCCAGGTGAAGCTGGGGATCTTTTGCCTCCATCAGTCCTCCCTCTACCTGGAGCGCCGGACCTGATGTCAGCTCCCCGGATGCCGGCTCCGATGCCGGCCCCTCTGACGTTGGTACCTCCGGCACCAGAGCCTCCACCATTGGCCCTGACGTCAACCTTACTGACTCTGGGAGACATTCCATTCCCATCAGGCCCTCCGCCCTCTGGGCTCTCCACTATGGACCCGCCCGTGAGGCCTCCAGCCGGGCCATCTGCTCCGGCAGCCCCCCCAGCTCCTGGGTATCCTCCATCCTATTCGACGCCAGTGTACCCGGGACTGCAGTATCCGGCGCCACAGTACTTGACACCGGGCTTCCCAATGCCGCAGTACTCAACGCCACAATACCCGATGCCGGGCTACCCGCAGCCGGGTTTTGGATACGCTCCATACGGTTATAACCCGTATCCTTATACCCCGCCTCCTACTCCTTCACCACTCTCATGGCCACCGGTGGACCTGCAGGAGACTCTGGCCTCCTGGTGGGCTGAGGCCAAGGCTCAGCTCACCAAAGAGGTCGAGAGCCACCTTCTGGTGACGGTGCTGTCCCAGGTTCTCGTAAGTCCGAGGCGGCACACTCCCTCACCACCTCCGGACTCCAGAAAAAGATTTATGCTTCCTCCACACTGGGGATCAGGGCCCTGAACTATGTCGGCCATATGGGGGACTACCAGAAGGCCATCCTGACTAAGGCAGAAGCTAAACTGGACTCCTTGCCTGACTCCCAAGCCAAGCAGGAGTTGGCTGATATTGTCCGCTCTGCTCATTCGGCCAGTCAACACATGTTACGTGTGACATACGATGCAGTGGACACTGCTGGGTGGAGCTCAGCTTTCGCTGTAGGCCTACGGCATCATGCTTGGCTCCGTGTGTCAGTTTTGGTCCCGGAGGTGCAATCTGCTATCCAGGAAGCACCCTTCTGGGGGTCGGTGCTTTTCGGGGGTGATGTTAAGGACATCATCACCAATTTGCAAGAGAAGGGGACGGCTCTGAAGTCAGTGGATTCCATGTACCGTCCCCATCAGCAGCAGCGCCGTCCCTTTCGCAGACAGAATCGTCCAAAGACGAAACCCCAGGGAAGGCGGGCCACAAAATGCTGGGCCCCCGCAGCTGCCAAGCCCCCCCACCCAAAAAAGCAGTGGGTGCTTCAGCTGCGGCGCTGCCCCACATCACCTGACTCCTTTCCTCTCCCACTGCCTCCGGACTCCCCGGAGGAACTGGTAGGAGGGAAGTTTTCCCTCCACCTTCCAGGATGGGAGAGGATAACCACAGATTCTTGGGTGCTCCAGCACATAGCAGAAGGACACTCCATAGAGTTTCTTCAGAAACCACCCAGCCACCCCCCTCTGAAGTCGTCATATTCACGGGAACATCTTCTCTTGGTCCAGGAGGAAATCTCGGCTCTTCTGCTGAAGCAAGTGATAGAGCCTGTCCCCCTTCATCTGCAAGGGATGGGTTACTATTCCCATTTCTTCCTGGTCCCAAAGAAGACAGGAGATCTCAAACCAATTTTGGATCTCAGTTCCCTGAATCTTTACATAGAGTACAAAAGGTTCAGGATGCTCTCTTTGCAGAGCCTTCTGCCCCTCCTTCGGCCAGGTCAATGGCTTTGTGCTCTGGATATGCAGGATGCTTATCTGCACATTCCCATTCACCCATCTCATCGCAAATACCTTTGTTTTGCGTTCCAGGAGGACCACTACCAGTTTAAGGCGCTCCTGTTTGGTCTATCCGTGGCCCCCCGAGTATTTAACAAATGCCTGGCAGTGGTGGCGGCCCACCTGCGTACCAAGGGAGTGCAGGTTTTCCCATACCTGGACGACTGGCTCCTGGTGGCCTCGTCCAGGAAGGAACTCCTGCATTTCCTCTCCCTTACCCAGCAGGTTTTTGCCTGCCTGGGTATTACCATCAACCATTCCAAGTCTCATCTGGTCCCATCCCAGAGGCTACAGTTTATTGGGGCGATCCTCGATATGACCATGGGCAAGGCCTTCCTGCCTCTGGACAGGGCATCTACCCTTCAGACCCAAATAAGTCTGTTGTCCGATCGCAGGATGGTCTCTGCGAGGTCGGTCCCTCGCCTTCTCGGGCTCATGGCGGCTGCTATCCCGGCGGTGCCTGCCGACTCCACATGAGGATCTCTCAGTGGACTCTACGCTCTCAATGGGATCAGCTAGTGGACGACCTAGAGGACTCAGTTCTGATCTCCTCGCCGATGATGCGAGACTTGCAATGGTGGATGGTTCGAGAGAACCTGTTTCGGGGAGCTCCTTTCTTTCATCCTCCCCCCTCCCAGACTCTAACCACAGACACCTCAGGCGAAGGTTGGGGAGCCTATCTAGGCCCTCATCAGACCCAGGGCTCCTGGTCCAAGCTAGAACAAGGTCTTCACATCGGTGTGCTTGAGCTTCGGGCAGTGTTGTACGCCCTCCAAGCCCTTCACCTATACATCCTTCCCAGCCACCTAGCCGTCCAGATGGACAACATGTGCGTGGTGTGGTACATCAACAAGCAGGGAGGGACTCGGTCCTATCCTCTATGTAGGGAGGCAATGAGGGTTTGGGATTGGGCAACACAACATGACCTTCACCTCACGGCAGTTCCCATTCTGGGAGTTGACAACACCCTGGCAGACAAACTAAGTCAGTCTTCTGCTCTGACTCATGAGTGGCAACTGGACCAAGGCTTCCTAGACAGTATCTTCCACCTTTGGGGAACACCACAGGTAGACCTGTTTGCATCCCCCCTAAACGCAAAACTTCCCATCTTCTGCTCGCTCGTTCCAGAGCAAGGCACTTTTTGGAGCGACGCTCTGTCTCTAGACTGGAAGGACAGATTCGTCTATGCCTTTCCCCCAATTCCACTTATCCCATGAGTCTTGCAGAAACTAGCTTCAGAAGGAGCGAGAATGATTCTGATCGCTCCTTTCTGGCCCAGGCAAATCTGGTTCTCTCTTCTACAACAATATTCAGAGGATCCTCCTCTTCCTCTTCCTCTATCTCGAGGTTTGTTGACCCAGAATCAGGGGACCCTGGTCCATCCAGGCCTCAAATCCCTTCAACTGCATACATGGCTCCTGCAGACCTAGCCCAATCCCATTTTGGAGTGTCTCCCAAAGTGGCAGAGATTTTAGTGAAGGCCAGAAAACCCTCCACTAGATCCACTTATGCCATAAAGTGGAAAAGATTCACTATTTGGGCCGCTTCCAAGAACGTGGAACCTTTCTCCTGTTCAGCGGGGCTTCTGCTGGAGTATCTACATCATCTGTTTGATCTGGGTCTCAGCCATTCCTCTCTGGAGGTACACATGGCGGTCATTTTGGCCATTCATGTTCCATTCGCAGATGAGGTTTTTGCTCAACTGGAGGTCTCCAAGACCTTTCTCAGAGGGGTCCTCCATCTGAGGCCCCCCATCTGTACTCCTGCTCCCCCTTGAGACTTGAATTTTGTTCTCGAGAAACTTACTCTCCCTCCCTTCAAACCTGCAGCTTCTGCAGATTTGAAGTTCCTTTCGTGGAAGATTCTCTTCTTGGTGGCCATTACTTCAGCTCAGAGAATCTCTGAGCTCCAGGCCCTGATGTGAAAAATCCCATACTTGATTTTTCACAAGGAACGAGTCGCTCTTCACAGGAATCCTAAGTTTCTCCCTAAAGTAGTAGCCGAGTCTACCCTAAATCAGTCCCTAGAGTTACCTGCCTTTTTTATGCAGTACTCTAATCAAGGGGACTATTTACTCCATACTATGGATGTTCACCGGATTCTGAGATACTACACCAACAGGACAAAGGATCTCAGAAAGACTGATCAGTTGTTTGTCTCTTTTGCTCACAAAAGGGAAGGCAATGCTATTTCCAAGCAATGCCTGTCTAAGTGGTTGGCTCATTGCATCACTTTCTGTTATGACAAATACAACAAGACCCTCCCGGATCAAGGAGGCCACTCCACAAGAGGAGTAGCTGCCTCAGCGGCTTGTTTCAAGGATGTGTCTGCACAGACATCTGCGCTGCCGCCACCTGGACTTCCGTCCATACCTTTACGAAACACTACAGTTTGGATGTTGCCTCTCGCCGTAGAGCAGACTTCGGGCTGGCTGTTTTGCAAGGCCTCCTATCTTGAGACTTGCACAACCAGAACTACCTTTTGGAGTAGTTTTCATCCTTCTGGTGCCTCTCTTTGTTCCAGACTGCTTGGGATTCAGTCCTATATGTATTACATGATTGCAAGAGCCCTCTCAAGTAAGATAGTACAGTTACGTGCAATCTTACTGTGAACAGTAGATCTTCGAGAGGTCTGCAGGTAATACCTTCCCATTCCTCCATCCCCCTAGGCTTTTTCAGCTCCTTTTCCATTGAGGGAAATACCGCCTTCTCTCTCATCCGCCTCTTTTGGCCTGTGGCGGAAAAGAGCTGGGCGGGCGTCGGGACTGCCCCTTTATACGAACGTCTCCTGACGCCAGTCACCTGACATGGGGGCGGTCCCTCGCCATTGACTGCTAGCTAGAAATTTTTCAGTGGGGTCCTGCCGCCTGCCAGCGTCAGTCCTATATGTAATTACCTACTGCAAGAGCCTCTCTCGAAGATCTACTGTTACGGTAAGTTCTTACATAACTGTACTTTTCCTCTCCTGTGATGCTGCTTCTGCAATCCTGAGGATTCTCTTCTTTTCCTTCCAAGCCATGGCACAAGGCAGGCACCTTACATCCCTCTCCTCTCCCTTCCCCAGGTCTACCCCTCTAACAATTGAGTCCCCTATCAGAAGCTGTTTCCTTCCCCTGTGGTGTCCCTTGCCACCCTTCTGTGGGTCTCCCTTGTGGGTGTCCTCAGCATTCTTCTTGGTCTCCACTGAGGGTGCCATCATAGAGGAACCTTGCTCTGCCAGACTGGCATATGGTTTGTTTTGAGGTACAACTAGGGGACTTCGCCTCTGTTCCACCACCCGCACCCTCCCAGAACCCACTGTGGTCCAACTGGTCTTCATACTTGGCCGCCTCTGTGGCAGTGGTGCACTTTGGAAGATCCTCTTTGTGGGCTCTACATTTATTTATTTTTATTTATTTATGACTTTGATAACTGGTTAGGTGTGCTGGTCCCAGGGACTGTTTTCAGGCACAACCCGGGCCATTTACAAATGACACAGATAACGCAGAACAGAAAGCAACATAAAAGACAAAACAGTAAAAAAACTGTGATACAGATTACAATAACACATGATAGGATACATAAGTCAAATAAAACAAGATTGGATCACATAAGTCAGTTAATTACATATATATATATATATAAGGAATTATTACATAAGTACATTTTGCGGCAGACAGTATGAGCACATTACCTGTAATCAAAGCAAAATATGCAATTGGTAGTGAGTGGATGAAGAGGGAAACAGAGGGAAAATCCAAGGGGAGGGAGGCAAAAACAAGACTCAGCAGGTGAGTGGACAGATTTGGCAAAAAACAGGTGGCCTACCCAGGGGAATAGTGACAGGAGTAATTTGCTAGGAGCCAACTTTTGAGGCAGGATTTGCAACTAAAGTGGGTGTCACTAGAGCAGAGTACAGGTGGCAGTTTGTTCCACTGAGTAGGGGCTGCTGCTGACAAAGCTTTGCCACCCATATTCGTGTGTACCCTAGGAACTGCTAGAGTGGGGGTGCTGTTTGAGTGAAGGCAGCGGCAGGGAGTTTGGATCTTGTGGAGAGCTGCAAGGGGGGATTTCTGACCAGCACGGATAACAGTATCTGCCAGGCAGCAGAGGGCAAGGTCAAAGTTACCTTGCAGTAGGAACCATCCAGAGGAGTTGCAGAGGACACAGTGGTGCGTAGAGAAAGGGGCCAGCAAGGCAAAACGACAGGCATTGCTGTAGGCAGAGGAGAGCTTGGCTATAGTGGTTACAGATGCTCTGGCATAAATAATGGAGCAATAGTCCAGTATTGGGAGAAGATTTCCCTGGACAATGGGTTGTCTGGCCTCCAGGGTAAGGAACTGCCAGACTGTATAGGCTGTGCCCAGTTTTTGATGGAACCTGCTAGCTAGGGAATTGACGTGCTTGGAGAAGGCGAGGAAGGGGTCAAGTATGACTCCTATGTAATTGAAAGTGTTGATGCCCTCCAGTGCTGGCCCATCAGGGGAGAGAATGTTTAGGTGGCAGTGAGTCCTGGATTTTGCAAGGAAGGGTTTAGATCCGAACAACATGGATTTAGTTTTTTGGGCATTTACCAAGAGGAGATTTTTTATGAACCAGTGTAGTTTTGAGTGAGAGCTGTGGAAATGTTGGCAGTGGATTTGTTACTGTAGAAGAGTACGAGGTCATCAGCGTAGAGGAGAGTGGCAGCTGAGGCTGTCAGAAGGTCTTAGACAATGTTTTTTTTGCCTTTTGGTAGTGTAACTAATCAGATGGCCTTGCAAAACTGTCTTAACTGTATCCCAAACTGTAGCTGAGCTAGTTGGAGGGTGGTCATTTTCTGCTCTCGGATCCATTGCCTGACAGACTCCACTGATTGAGGGTCCTTAAGGTGTAATAGATCAAACTGCCAGGTGGTGGTTCTATGTGTCAAAGCCAGATCCACTTCAATTATGAGTGTTGCATGATCCGAATAGGAGATGGGGCCTATTTGGAAACTGGAGACCCTATATAAGTCATTATTATTTATAAATGCATAATCTGTTCTACTATACTTTTGATGGGGGTGAGAAAAAAGGGTATATGCCCATGTGGTAGGGAATAATTCTCTCCAGATATCCACCCAGCCCAGTGACTGTATTAATCAATGAAAACATTTATGGGCCTTTGATACTCGCGTTCTAGTCAGTTTATTAGTGTCTAAATCTGGATCCAAGACCAGGTTACAGTCCTTTGTAAGCAATAGAAAGCCCTTCGGATTGTCTAAGACCAAATTTACAATTTTTTTAATGAAGGGGATATCCGAGCTCAAAAGGATGTAACAGTTGGCTATTGTTAGGGGACGGTTTTCCACCTCACCTTGCACTACAACACAACAGCCTGCTTGATCCTTTACCACTTTGACTTCCTGAAATGTCAGGTGCTTATCGATCAGTATGGTCACTCCCCTTTTCTTTCCTTTCCCATACATGGCCGAGTATACATGGGAATAGCCATATTTCACCAGTTTCTCATTTTCTTTTTGTGTAAGGTGTGTCTTCTGTAAAGAGACTATGGACTATGAAAGATTTCTTTTTTTTAACTGAGAGGACCTTAGCTCTTTTTACACGTTTGCTAAGTCTGTTCACATTTACTGAATAAACTTTAAATTTGGGGTTACTTATGGCTAAATAGAGAGTCGCACCAGGCAGAATGTAGGGCTCCTTTTTATATTAAAGTATGAAAAGTAGCATCTGCAGATACCTTTCATCTCCGAAAACAGTCAGGATCCTCTGGCCTCGTGCAGTCGTCCCCAGCACATGACAGATTTTGCCAGGCCCCCACACCCACATCCATCCAGTGTCATAAGCCTTTGCCTTCCCAGGGTAGAAACAACAAAAATATAGAACTATAAGACAACAATAACATTTAGCTATATACAAACTGAGAACACAACAACAGGCTTCCAAGGTGGGATTTCCTGTGAGATGGGAACTCTGTAGCCGGGGGGGGGGGGTGTTCGCAGCTGAACATTCCATCCTTAAGTTGGGAGGTAGTGAGACTGTGATAGCCTCAGCCGCAGTGGAGCACAAGCTCCAAAGGATAAGTAGGGGAGGATAACCACTAGCCTCTGACTTCCCTATACAGGGAGTCTAGGCAGGAGAATGTGGAAGTAAACCTAAAGATATAGGATTGATGATGGGTAGATTAAGAGGAAAGGATGGGGATAGAGAAGATGGGAGGAAGAGGAAAGACAGATACCACAAAAGAGAAGAAAGAAAAAAATGGGTGGGTGGGATAGACGTCACCTATCAAAGGCAGCCGCTCTCTGTGGTAAATGCGGCTTCCTGGTGTTTTCTTAGGGGTACTCCTTCCCCCTCCAACCTAGTTGATGCACACGAAACTATAACAAACAGGCCCTGTTTTTGCTGTTTGGGATGGTGAAGGTCATCGCATGGCCCTGGTCCCATATCAGTAACAATTATGTTGCACTAGATCCGGGTTCCTTCCCTGGCAGCCTCCCTCCAAACTTTATTGTTAGGTTGATACATGTCTATATAAACATATATGGAACCTGGAAAAAAGGGGGACCTCAGGCATTCCAAGCTCTGCCTTTAGAAACTAACCAAACTAGGGAACTTCCTAGTATGTATTAGTTCCTAGTGTGGCTCAGTTGGTAGCACATCCGCCTCTGGACCAGAAGGTCGTGGGTTCTTGTCCCACACCGGGATTGGACTTGCACCTAAAAATTGCTGGCATCCGAGTGCAGTATTGGGGGGTGCTGTACTGCTGCGGTGTGCCGTCCTTTGGATGAGACGGTAACCGAGGTCCCTTCTGCCCATCCTGGTGTTGTTCTGGTGGGTGTCCAGGTGGAAGTAAAAGAACCCAGGGCACTCTTCGCAAAGAGTAGGGAACATTCCCGGTGTCCTGGCCAACATTCCCCTTCCCATAAACTGGTTCATGCAATTATCCAGGCTGTGTGTGGGTGATGATGTGCGATATGGCCGCCACCACACATTCAGTCACTTCACTACCAGTCTAGCATTGCTTGTAAAGCGCTTTGGATGTATGAAAAGCGCTATATAAATGCTGATTCTTCTTCTTCTTCTTCTATTTATTTAACACCCTATACAACCACATGTAAATTATGTGGCACTCGTGGGGTCGCTATATCTGTCTTCCCTACGTCCACAATTTGGCATTTGAAAGTAGGATAAAAAAGAGGAAAAACAGAGGGGAAGGAGGGAAGCACCATAACCTGGAGTTATTACTACTGAATATTCTCAAAACTGTAGGTTAACAAGGGAGAATTAACACTGATAGTTGAAGAGGGATCTGCCATTTTCAGTTAAAGTTCAGCAATTTAGGCAGTAATCCCCATAAACTAACAAATTTAACCAACTGACTGCATTACTTTGATCATGTGGTATACCTGGTTAGGGAGAACTTCCTGCGGGGGGAGGGTCAAATGGGATTAATGACTGGCATCTCTAAGTCCTGCCAAGTGCTGTAACACAGACAGTATTATCTAGTTTCCGAAAGTCACCAGGAAACAAATCTAATAAGCACTGTCTGTTCCATTTGCCTAGTTAGACAAGAATATCTTTATCATGTAGATACAATTACTTAATTTACCAGTGGTCCAAATCAGAACCAGTTTTGACTCACACCTGATTAAAACCTAAGGAAATCCTACTGTATTCTGACAGTATGCAGTATGGTCTCACCATTGGACTGCCTTGGAGCTGAAATGGTTAATAGAACCTATGCAAATAGTGGAATGCTAGGCTCAAGCTAGGTTTTCAAACCACTGTCCCTGGTTGTACTTCCTGCAACCATTAGATTCTTTACTCAGCTTGCCTCAGTAAGACGTCTCTGGAGAGCTCTCATTCACTTGCTTGAAGAAACTGTATTTTCATCAGTTTTCAATAGCACCATTTATTTCTTTCGATTTTTGAAGCATGGTCCTTGGTACATAGGTAGACTTAGTCTAGATTTAGTGTTTATCGGGTAAGTTCTAGCTTCCTTTTCAGTTCCCCGCAACTGGGAGGTAACCAATATCCATTACTTTTTTTGTCTGAAGTGAACTTCGGTAGTTTTTGTTTTATTCAACTTATCTGGTAAGTCGCTTTGATTTGAATATTATTTAAGCAGGGTAACTTTCGGTTCTTTCAGTTTAAAAAAATCTGAAAAAAAACAGACAATAGAGAGTTTTTTTCTTGGCTAGATGTCACAGAAAATCAAGAAAAGAACAGGCCCTACAGATTTTCAGCATTGTACCAAGTGTGGGGAACCATTTGGTAAAGCTAATCCTTATTTAATTTGTGTATTCTGCCTAGGGTTTGACCACCAGAAGGCAGACTGTGAGATTTGTAAACATTTTCCACAGTCCGCACTTGAGAGGTGACTGAAGAGACTGCTGGAAAAGATGTCTGAAAAGGCTGCTGACCCAGCCTCAGACAAACCGACTCCTCCTCAAAAGGAACTGGAGGAACAGCCCTCTGACAAGGATTGTAGTTCCTCAGGAAGAAAACCTGCTGCGGATACAGCCGTTGAACCTCCAACCACAGGGAAAAGAAAGAAAAGGGAAAAACATATAGCGCAGGAACCACAACTGAGAAAAACCTTGGTTCCAATTGCTGATGAGATTGCAAATGCAATCAGAATCTTACAGTCACTGCAACCTGGGATTCTGGTTCTGGTTGAAAAGCGACTGCAGGCACAGACACTGGTTCAAATCTCTGGTTCAGCCTCAGTTCCCCGTTAATTGGAACAGAGTTTCGAATTCTGTGAGGAGGAGGAAGAAGATGCGAATGAGGACTATGGAAAGCCCACTGAGCCTGATATTTCTACTGATCCCCACCATCTTGATTCCCCCTGACAAAGGATCTGAGGACTACACATCCCATTTTGCTTTTATGAAGCAAGTGGCTCAAACCCTGGACCTCCTACTCAGGAGTTCACTGAGGAGGAGGAGGAGGAGGAGGAACAGGACTACTTGGAGATGATGGACGTCCCAGTCTCAAAAAGACTACTGTTGCCAATCCATAAGTCCCTGAAGAAACAAGACAGTAAAATATTGCAGACACCCACCTCTGTGCCACCAGTGGACAAAAAGCTGGACAAAAAGTATTGGGTAGCCAAAGGAGAAACAGAATTCCTTTTTGGGCTCCCTAGCCATGAGGGGGTGGTACAGGCTGCAGCTTGTGACAAAGCTGGCATTCCACTGGCATCACATCCCCCTGATAAGCACTCTAGAAAAATAGACTCCATGGCTAAGAAAACTTACCTGGGGTCCTCTCTAACCATTAGACAAGCCTCTTATATGGCCTGTGTCTCCAGGTTTTAGAAAACACTGTGGAATGCTGTCCTGGAGATAGCAAAGGCTGTCCCAGCTCTCATGGCACAGTATTTAGAGAGGCTGCAAAAAGGGGCATAGAAGCTTCTAAAGCTCAGTTCAGGATGGTAGTTGATGCCAACGATACTGCAGCCAGGCAGATGGCAACGGTGTCCCTCAGAAGGTCTGCTTGGCTCAGGACTACTAATCTGACCCATGACACACAAACAAATGCTTTGGATTCTCCATGTGAGCCTACATCTCTGTTCGGAGAGCAAAAAGAGACGTACATGAAGAAAATGAATGATTACAAAACTGCTTACAAGAGTACTGTTGCCAAAGAAAGGGCATCCACACCCCAACACCACCAAGTTAGAGGTGGTAGGGGCAGGGCCCATTATAGGCCATTCTGTCAGCCTCAAGCTTTTCCCCAGTACCAGCAGCAGAGGGGGTATTTTAGAGGCGGGCAGAGAAGGGACAGTGGCCGTACTAGCCCCAGTACACAGACAGCAGCTCAAACCAAGCAGACATCTTGAGGTGCGTGTTCGGGTCACCTCCCCAGCCCCAGTAGGGGGCAGGCTGGCCCACTATCTCCAGGAATGGCAAGCCATCACCACAGACAAGTGGGTCCTGGAGGTAGTGGCCAGGATCTTGCTCTCAGCTTTAAGTTCATGCCAAAGCTGAGGACAAGAGTCTTACCTTCTACCCCATCAAAAACAGCTCTGTTAGAGGAGGAAGTATCCAACCTTCTGTCACAAAAGGCAGTAGAGCCAGTTCCCTTGGCACAAAGAGGAAAAGGCCTGTACTCAAGATACTTGCTCACAACAAAGAAACCTTGGGAGTGGTGACCCATACTAGATCTCAGACATCTAACATAGAAACATAGAATCTGATGGCAGATAAGGACCGCTTGGCCCACCTAGTCTGCCCATTTTCCTACCTAAGAGATAAACTGCAGATCCTAGTTAACCAACAGCTTACTTCCTCTTACCCCCCACTAGGACTGCCTTATGCCTGTCCCATCCATTCTTGAAGTCCCCCACTGTTCTTGACTCCACTACCTCCTCAGGGAGGCTGTTCCATGCATCCACAACCCTCTCAGTGAAAAAATACTTCCTCACATTACCCCTGAGCTGTCCCCCCTCTATCTTCAAATTGTGCCCCCTTGTTCTTGCACATCTCTTTTTCTGTAAGATGCTACCCTCTTGGACTTTGTTAATTCCCTTGAGGTACTTGAAAGTTTCTATCATGTCCCTCTCTCTTCTTTCCTCAAGAGTATACATATTAAGCTCCTTTAGTTTTTCTTCATATGTCTTCTGGTGCAGACCATGCACCATTTTGGTTGCCCTCCTCTGGACAGCCTCCACTCTGTCTATGTCTTTGCGGAGATGGGGTCTCCAGAACTGCACACAGTACTCCAGATGGGGTCTCACCAACTGTCTGTACAGAGGGATAACAACTTCCTGTTTTCTACTATTGATGCCTCTTCCTATGCATCCCAGTATCCCCCCAGCCTTCCTTACTGCCTTCTCACATTGCTTGCCCACCTTTAGGTCATCTGATATAATTACCCCCAGGTCCCTTTCTATTTTTACTGTTGTCAGTATCTCACCTGCCATTGTGTACGCTTCCTCTGGGTTTTTGTTTCCCATGTGCATTACCTTGCACTTCTTTGCATTGAATCTGAGCTGCCATACATTTGACCATTCCTCCAACCTTTCCAAGTCCCTTCTCATCCTTTCCACTCCATCTTGCGTATCAACCCTGTTGCAGATCTTTGTGTCATCTGCAAAGAGACATACTTTTCCTTCCAGTTCCTCTGCAGTGTTACTTATGAAGACATTAAAAAGGACCGGTCCCAGTACTGAACCCAGCGGTACCCCACTAGTAACCCTCCTTTCTTCACTGTGTACTCCATTTACTACTACCCTTTGCGTCCTGTTGTCTAGCCAATTTTTTATCCACAAACGTACATAGGCGGCTGCAAACACCACAGAAAAGGGGCCAAAACCAAATCCAAAAGGTACTCACAAACTGTCCAAAAAAGGTCGGCACCTCATAACCATCTATTCTTTGAGATGAAATTCACATACGATGTATCAGGATAAAAGCCTTTTATTTTCAAAATAGGCAAACAGGTCAGCAGGCATACAAGATGTGAGCTCGATACACCTGGCCCCTCACCACGGAACCAAACATTTTCGCATCACAACTACGCTTTCTCAAGGCTGTGGCAATAAGGAATAACACACCTTATATACCTTCTTTAAAGGTGAAGTTTAAAGGTAACGTTACATTCCCATAGATTTATCCCATGTAAACAAAATGCCACAAAAAGACAGGTTTTGAATAGTTTTATCCAATACTAAAAAGCCTGCCTAGATGTAAATACAGAATACATTATCAAAAAATTACAAAATATTGTTAAAAAACAGCAGAAACTGAAGAATCCTACTATAACCTTTATAATACATCTAAAAGATATGTAATTTGTTCCCAAAAAAACAGTAACAATCTGTAAATCACCTATAAAAAGGGGGAAAGCTGAAAAAAAATCATTTAAGCTGGGAGCAATATATGATTTCAGAACATATTGCCAATAAGTTTCTCTTTGTCGTAATTTTAAATCTAAATCTCCCCCTCTGGGACCTATAGTAACTTTCTCAATAATTTGAAAGCTAAAATGATGTTCTTCTCCCTTAAAAATGACATGTTGAGAAAGAGCACTAACACCATCAGCATGTGCAATACTTCTAACATGCTGTCCTATCCTTTCTTTTAGTTTTTGGGTTGTTTTACCCACATAGAAACCAGTACATTTATTACAACATGCCAAATATACCACATTCAGAGTATTACAATTTGCAAAGGTCACGATTTTATATTGTTTCCCAGTAACTGGTTGTTTAAACATATTACCAGTTTTTATAAATTTACAAAAACGGCAATTTCCACATCGGAAGGTTCCATTAGGCAAAGTACTTATTTTATTCACATTTTGTGTCTTCCCACTATAGTAACTATGTACCAATTGATCCCGCAAATTATGACCCCTTTTACATACAATTTTTGGGACTTTTTTTACCAGATCTTTAAACTTATGATCTACTGATAGTATGTGCCAATGTTTTTTAATTATGTGAATAAATAGATGTGCCTGTGGACTAAAAGTGGTAACAAATTTTGGAACATCATTTTTATGTACAATTTCCTTCTTTTCTTGTTGATCTTGAACATGTCTTTTAATATTCCACTTATACTCAGCTTTTCTACTTCCCTCTTGTATACATTTCATGTTGTAACCACGTTGTAAGAATCTATTTGTTAACTCCTCAGCACCTTTTTCATAGTGCCCTTCATGAGAGCAATTACGCTTATATCGCAAAAACTGTCCAACAGGTATATTCTCTGTAACATGTTTAGGGTGACAACTCTGAAAATGTAATATACTATTTCTGTCAGTACTTTTTCTAAACAACTTTGTACTAATGTCCCCATTATTTTCTTTTTTTACCATTAAGTCCAAAAAACTAATTTCATCAGGATCCACTTTTAGTTCAAATTTAAGATTACAATTCGATTTTTCTAAATAAGCTTTAAACAATCCCAGTTCTCCTACAGAACCCTTCCAAATGAAAAATAAATCGTCTGTGTAACGTTTATAAAAATCAATTTTATCCAGAAAAGGGTTCTCATCACCAAAAATGAATTTTTCTTCCCATTTTGATAGATATATAATCGCATAGTTGGGGTCCACGGCTGCCCCCATGGCTGTTCCTTTTTTCTGCAAAAACATCTTTCCATCAAAAATGAAAGTATTGCAAGTTAGAACCTTTTCTGTCAACATAATAAGAAGTTCCACAAATGCTTGTGAATGTGAGGTCTTTTCATACAAACTCTCTCTTAAACTTTCCAACCCTTCATTATGTGGAATATTGGTATATAGGGAACAAACATCCAAAGTTGCAAAACTCGACTGTGGATTCATATCAATATCTGCAAGAAGATCCATGAATTGTGCTGTGTCCTTTAAATATGACCGAGTATTTTGTGCAATAGGTTTAATGAAATAATCTACAAAATGTGCAATATTATCAGTCAGAGATCCAATGCTAGCCACTATCGGTCTGTATGGCGGATTCTTTAAACATTTATGAATTTTAGGAAGTCCATATAAAACAGATTTTATAGGATGTTTTATAGACAAAAATTTGTATGTATCATGACTGATTAGACCTTCCATTAATGCTTCATGTAGAATATTGTCAATCTCCCGTTTAAACTTGTTCACAGGATCACAAGACAAGCTTTCATAAAAATCTGTATTTTTAAGTTGGTATAGCATTCTCAATTCATATTCACTGGTGTTTATAACTACCACAGATCCTCTTTTGTCAGTCGGCTTTTTAGTGATCATTTTGTTATTTTTTAAGGCACGAATAGCTGCATTTTCTTCCGTTGTGCAATTATAATACCTCGATGGTGGTACCAATAAATTTTCTAAATCCTGAATGCACACCTTCTCAAACACCGTAACTGCGGTGTTTTGTGGAGGAAAAAAAGTGGATCTATTTTTAAAAGTAGGAACAGTTTCAAAATGATCTGCTGTCTCTCTGCCTTTTTCCAGCACATTGCATTCCCGTTTCTCTTCATAAAAAAATGCTTTCAAGTTCAATTTTCAGTGAATTTGTAAAGTCCACAACTGTTTCAAATTTGTTCAAGCTAGATGTCGGAACAAACGAAAGTCCCTTTTCCAGAACTTTTAATTCTGATTCAGTCAAGACATGGTCAGAAATGTTAATCACCACTTTTTCTTCACCATCTAATAATTTCGTTTGTATCTGTTGTAGGATCCTCTCCCCCGTCGCTGATACATTCTCCTGCCTCCTCCATTTTCTCTCATTCTTCCTCCCCCTCCCTCGTGTACCCCTTCGTACTATTCTTCTTGAAACCTGGCAAATCTCGGACTGCGTCTCAATTGTCTCTCCGAAGCCTTCTGTATAGGTACAGATCTCAGTCGGCTGTGTGAAGGGTACAACTGGGAATGGGGGTGGGGGTGCGGATGCGGGGTAGAGGTTTTGTTCTGCATCTCCGAAGCCACACTGAAAACTGCTTTTAAAGTTAATTTTTCTTGTGCCCTGTATGCTTCTTGATTTGGAGGAACACTCTCTTGACTGTAATCCAAAAAAGGACTTGTCACTTCAAATTCAGATCCACTTGTATAAACATCTGAATGTGATGATTTATCATTTGCAAATGTAGTTTGCTTCTTTAATATGGATTTTACCGGCTTCATGATTTTATTCCACTCAAAAATCCTTCCAATTTCATAATCTCTCTTATCTCGTTCAAATTTGCTGATCTTCACTTTCTCAATTCTATTGTCTTGTTTTTTAATTGTGTCTTCCAATTGTCTACAATATTGAAAGTACTCCACATGGTCAGCAAAAGAAAGTACCACCCTTTCCCTTTCAATTAATTCTGATTTAATTTTCTCTTCCACCGTTTCTGCATCTTTTAAAATATATTCAATCAGCCCAGCAGTGGATTTTAGAAGATGTTGTTGCCAACCCATTATAAATGACTCTCTATTTCCACTAAATGCTGGCTTAATTGTCGAACATAAGCCCCGTGGTGTTCTATTAACAGATAAATACGCTGTTAATGATACTCTCTGCCAATAGAGACGGCGTGCTTTAAAAGCGGTTATAGTAGGATTCTTCAGTTTCTGCTGTTTTTTAACAATATTTTGTAATTTTTTGGTAATGTATTCTGTATTTACATCTAGGTAGGCTTTTTAGTATTGGATAAAACTATTCAAAACCTGTCTTTTTGTGGCATTTTGTTTACATGGGATAAATCTATGGGAATGTAACGTTACCTTTAAACTTCACCTTTAAAGAAGGTATATAAGGTGTGTTATTCCTTATTGCCACAGCCTTGAGAAAGCGTAGTTGTGATGCGAAAATGTTTGGTTCCGTGGGGAGGGGCAAGGTGTATCTAGCTCACATCTTGTATGCCTGCTGACCTGTTTGCCTATTTTGAAAATAAAAGGCTTTTATCCTGATACATCGTATGTGGATTTCATCTCAAAGAATAGATGGTTATGAGGTGCCGGCCTTTTTTGGACAATTTTTTATCCAGGCTACCACCTTGGGACCCACTCCAAGGCTGGCTGTCTTGTGTATTAATCGTTTGTGTGGGACTGTATCAAATGCCTTGCTAAAATCTAGGTAGGCCATGTCCACAGCCCCTCCCTGGTCTACTACTTTGGTCACCCAGTCAAAGAAATCTATTAGATTCATCAGACACGACCTTCCCATCGTGAATCCATGCTGCCTTGGGTCCTATGCCCCACTGGCCTCTAGGTACTCAACAGTTCTTTCCTTCAGAAGTGATTCCATCATTTTCCCTACCACTGAGGTCAGACTAACTGATCTGTAGTTTCCTGCCTCTGTCCTGCTCCCACTTTTGTGAAGAGGAATCACATCTGGCCTCCTCCAGTCCTCGGGTACCACCCCATCCTCCCAGGATTTTTTAAAGAGAGTAGTCAGTGGTGTCACTAGTTCTACCCTTAGTTCTTTTAGAATTCTTGAGTGAATTCCATCAGGCCCCATTGCTTTGTCCACCTTCAATTTTATTAGTTCTTTCAGAACCCTTTCTTCTGTAAATGGACTGGTATCAACCCCTGTCTTCAGAGTGTTTCTCTTGTTTGGTTTAGGTAACTCCCCCTCCTCTTCCTTTGTGAATACTGAGCAGAAATATTCGTTCAGTATCCCTGCTTTTTCACTGTCACCCTCTACCCACATTCCTTCCCCTTTATTAAGCTTCAGTATCCCTCCTTTGGTCTTTCTTTGCTCCCTAATGTACCTATAAAAGGTCTTATCCCCCTTCTTAACAGAATTGGCTATCCTTTCCTCGGTTTGGGCCTTTGCTATTCTGACTGCCTTCCCAGCCTCTTTCTGATTTAACTGATAAAGTTCTCTGTCCTGCTCCTTCTGTGTTTCCTTATATTTCCTGAATGCTGTCCTTTCTTCTTAACCTTCCTGCCACCTCTTTTGTGAACCATAGCGGTTTTTCCTTCGTTGTGTTTTATTGATTTGCTTTACACAAAGGCTTGTTGCCTCTGTGATGGCTGTTTTGATCACTCCCCATTGTTCCTCCACCCCTCCTTCTTGCCTGTTTGCTGGTGCTTTTCTGAGGCACTCTCTCATTTTCCCAAAGCCAGCCCTCCTAAAGTCTAGTACTCTTGCTTTTGTATGGCTTGATTGTATGGTTGTGTTTATCGTGAACCACACTGTTTGGTGGTCACTTGTTCCCAGATGGCTACCCACTTCTAAAACTGAGATTCTTTCTCCATCCCCATTTGAAAGTACCAGGTCTAAGATTGCTCCCTCCCAAGTGGGTTCCAATACTAGCTGTCTGAGGCATGCCCCCTGTAGGGCATCAAGAATGACCCTGCTCTTGGATGTGCCTGCAGCAAAGGTGCTCCAGTTAACATCTGGCATATTCAGGTCCCCCATCAACAATATCTCCCCTTTTTCTGCCATTCTAAGGAAGCCTTCTATCATTTCCTTGTCCATTCCCTCCTCCTGTGATGGGGGTCTGTATACAACCCCCATGCGGATTGTGGTGCCATTTCCTGTCTCCAGGGTGACCCAAAGTGCCTCATCTGCTCCCTGTTTACTCTTTAGTTCTGTTGCTTTGATCCCTTCCTTTACATAGAGAGCTACCTCTCCCTCTTTTACCCTCCCTGTCCCTTCTGTAGATTGCATAACCTGGTATGTTGACATCCCAGTCATGGTTCTGTGTACCATGTTTCTGTGACTGCCACAATATCCAGGCAACCCTCTTCCATCAAGGCCACTAGTTCAGGGAGCTTGTTACACAGACTACGGGCATTGGTACTCATCACCCTCCACTTATTGATAGCCTTACCCCTTTTAGCCCCATTTCTGTCCTTACTGCCTTTGCCTTTTTTACATTTAAATCTGTTCTGCTCCTCATAACTTCTGTACCTTGGTGTTTACCTCACTAATCACCATGTTTTGTGGGGAGGCTCGGATTTCCCTGCTCTTTATCAGTGCCTCCCCCCTTGGCTAGTTTAAATGCTTGCCAATGAAGCATTTAAACCTCTCACCTAGCATCCTGGTTCCCCCGGACAGATGCAGACCATCGCACCAGTATAGGTCTGCATCCTTCCAGGTGGCTCCCCAGTCCCCAATGAAGCCAAAACTCTGAGCTCCACACCAGTATTTCAACCACTCATTGAATTCCCTGGTGAGAAGTGCCCTAGCATCTCCCTTGCCATAGACAGGCAGCACCTCTGAGAAGGCTACCGTATGCGCTACTTGTCTAAGGCCCCTTCCCAACTCTACAAACTCCTCTTACACTGCTCTGATCCCATTCCTAGCCAGGTCATTTGTTCCTAGGTGGACAATGACATCCAGCTCCCTCCCTCATGCAGCGCCTCTCACCATTCTGAGGATTTGCTTCCTGTCCCTCCAAGCCGTGGCGCCAGGAAGGCACCTTACCTCCCTCTCCCCTTCCTCCCCCATTTCTATCCCCTAATGATTGAGTCCCCCACCAGGAGTTGTTTCCTTCCCCTGTGGGGTCCCATGCCACCCTCCTGTGGGTTCTCCTTTGTGAAGGTTCCCAGCATCCTCCTTGGTCTCCACTGTAGGTGCCTCCATAGAGGAACCACTATCCACCAGAAGACTGAATGAATTGTGGAGAGATGCAACTCTGTTCCACCACCCTCTCCCTCCTTGAGCCCACCCTGGTCCAGCCTCTCCTCTTTCTTGGCAACCTCTGAGGTAGTGGCATGTCTTATTTTGTGTCCTCTTTACTGTTTCTCTGGATGATTATTCTCTCCTCTCCTTACAACTCTCACCCTTCCTGTTCTGGGACAGCAACTTCCTATCTTCTTCAATAGCCTCCTTCTTCCTTGCTCAATATCAGACCACCAGCAGCTAGGGGGGAGAGTGAGCTACTTTTTTTACTTTAGGGTTGACAAAACCAATGTTTCTCTATGATCCTTTCCTTCCTACTGCCAAACAGGAAGTTCCTGTTGACTGCCAAATCCAGTGGCTATAAAAGTAGAATTGGCTTTGGGTGGGTGGGATGGAGGGCAATTAGTAAGAAAAAAGGCTAGCACAAGGAAGTTGTAATTTGACTCACCTGCTTTTATAGTGTCTAAACCACACCCCCAAGTAAGCTCTCTTTCCTCCTACTGGTTTAGCAAACTCAGCTGATACAGTACCCTTCACTGCACAGAACACACACTGACTTTCTTTCTTTTCTTTCTTTTTTTAACCCTAAATAAGACCCCTTCTACTTCTAATAAAGTTATCTGTCTACTTAATCTGCTTGGGTACCCAGGCCAGAAGTGATGCCAGGTTTGGCACAGCAGTACTGCAGAGTCTGTTCCCTAAGTAGGTTCTCTGCCCACCTCCAAAGTACCGCTTGGGTAGTCTGCATTTGTCAGAATACAGTAAGATTTCCTGGGGCTTGAAGAAAAAAATTACTTACCATAGTAATCTTGTTTCTTCCAAGGTAATCTTACTGTATTCTGAGCTTCCACCCTACCTCCCCTACTGGAACCTAATGGGCACTGCACTCTAGCTGTCCATACCCTACTGCAAACTTATTGGTATGTATGTTTGTTTTTCTTGGGCATCTGTGACCTGAGTCTTAAGGATACCCCTGTTGTTTAAAAGAAGGGTTAGTCTTTAGGGGGAATTGGTTTTATGTTAGGATAGTTTAGTTAGTTTAGTTTAGTTTTATATATGCTTTGTAAGAATCTGATGGTTGCAGGAAGTGCAGCCAGGGACAGTGGTTCGAAAACCAAGCTCGAGCCTAGCATTCCACTATTTGCATAGGTTCTATTGACCATTTCAGTTCTGAGGCAGTCCTATGGTGAGACCATACTGCATATTGTCGGAATACAATAAGATTCCCTTGGAAGAAACAAGATTATTATGGTAAGTATTTTTTTTCTTTCCTGCAGACTTATAATACAATCAACCAAGTGCGTAGGCATTTCATCCTAAGGATACAGAGAATGGTCAGATGCAGGGTATAGAGAGGTCACCTCTGAAAATGTTAGAATTTTATATGATCCAAGGTCTAGTTATTGTTAAATCAGATGACAGATATAGGGCTATTTGAGATCCTCATTCTACCTCCCTGTGTGTAGGCATTAAGAAAGTAGTATGCATGGGAGTGACAGAGACACTGCACCCTTGAGATCAAAAGAGTTGAGTTAGTAACTTTGACCGAGACCCTTAATCTGGCAGTAATTTTGAAGGCAGAGTAAATAACTATGTAGGTATGAGATGATATGTAAGTTGTCTCCCCATGAATACTATGCACTCAGTTACTGTAAAAGCCTGTCAACTTCAACAGTCAGGCCATTGGTTGGACAACTGTTTCCCAAGACCAGAAGTAAACAGATTATCACCTACCTTTATTTCGCCCCAGTTCTCTCCCAAACCAGCAACATCCATATTTATTATTGGCACTGGATAGTACTTCAGCTTACCTCCAACTGAACCCTCCCACCCACTCCATCCCTTTATTCCCAAACTGGTACCTACCTCATGTCTGAGGTGAGTTTACTTGGCTGTAGGTGAATAATCAAAATGCATTACGGCAAGTTCATCTTCTGGGTTCCCGAGAGTTGTGGTTGTGTCTAGTTCCCATAATTCGAAAGGACTTGCGTTGTCTGGTCCTTTCTTGTTATGGGAGCTAGCTTGCTGTAAACAAACATGCTAGTTCCCATAAAAGCAAAGGACCCTGTGGCTCTCTAGTGGTCGGGTCCTTTCCTGTCATTGATTTTAGTCAACATGCAGTGAAATTACTAGTTCCCATACCAGCAAAGGATCTCATTCTGCTTGGTCCTTTCTAGTTATTGGAACTAGCTGACTTTTTAGAAAACAGCTAGTTCCTATAAGAAATAAGGACCTTATCTTGTTCTGCAATGTATTTGCCCTTTCCTGTCATTGAAACTATCCAATACAGTGTGAAAGTGCTAGTTCCCATAATGCTAAAGGACATTACTCTGTCCTGCACTGTATTCAATTTTTTTCTGTTGGTTCTTTTCAGTTATGGGAACTATCTGATACAGTATGAAAGTGCTAGTTCCCATAACAATAAAAG
This sequence comes from Neoceratodus forsteri, assembly GCA_016271365.2. NCBI lineage: Eukaryota > Metazoa > Chordata > Ceratodontiformes > Ceratodontidae > Neoceratodus > Neoceratodus forsteri. The sequence goes on along the minus strand of CM028130.1, from coordinate 638,536,818 downwards.
ACCTCATTCTGTTCTGCACCATATTCCATTTTTTCTGTTGGTCCTAATTGGTTATTTGTGAAACTGCTAGTTCCCATAATGGTAAAGGACCTTAGTCCATGCTGCGCTGTATTCTTATTTTTCTGTTGGTTTTTCAAACAACATGAAGTCTTGCTATATTATGACAGTTGCAGTTTGTCCCACCATTAGAACTGCTCCGGAGGTGAAAGAGTTAACTCCATTCCATGAATGGAACTTAGAGCACGAGCTCTAAAGAGAAGCTGTCTGTGTAGTTTCAAACCTAAACTGTCAGATTCTTTACTCCACCTCACTGAACAGTCGCTCCGGAGATTTCTCCTACTGCTCGGTTCATTTCTGGTTTAAACAGTGTTTTCTGGTTCGATTCAACCGAGAATAGTTTTATTTTAACCGCAAAACCGATCGTTCAAGCTCTGTCTGTGGTATCGTAAGTAATTTTATTTTAATTCTGTGGAACTTAGAAGTTTTATCGTTCGATTTGAACCGATCAGCTTGAGTTAAAACTTAAAGTTTTTAAACTTGATATTTTAGAGTGCGGTTCGGTTCTTGTCGGTTCTAAAAAACGGATTTCATTACGTTTTTCCAATACCGCGTGAACACGTTAGAACCGATATGGTGTCTTGCCTGGCACTGCCGTTAAAGGGCAAGTTTTTCTGGTTAGGTTGCATTATGTCTGAGAAACCCAAAAGAAAACCGGGCCCACTGGGTTTCAACACTGTGATGTCTGTGGGGAAGTCTTTGCTAAGGCTGACCAGGCGAGACTTCCTCAAACGAAAAGCTGGCTCCTCGATGAACCAGTTCCAGTAAAGAGAACAAGAAAGTCAGCAGGTTTGGAGCCCAAAATTCTTACTCAACTGCTGCAGAGATAGCAAGAGCTATTCAGATTGTCCAGTCACTTTCTCCGGTTCCGTCCGAACCGCTATCTAGTAAAAGGTCGGTTCGGTCAGTTCCATCGGTTCAGGAATATGATGTTGAGGTTTTATGAACCAGAGGAGCGGGAGGATGATTATGAACAGTATGAATGTGACTTGGAGGGTCTGGGTGTGCCCATCGAACGGACATCTCCCCAGACAGACCTTTAGAATCTCCCCCTATGCTTTCTGAGTCCCCCTCTCATTTTATGTTTTACAAAAAAGTTGCTGAAACCCTCCAGCTTCCTTTGGAGAAAGCTGTGCATGAGCAAGAGGAGCCTGATTTTGTAGAAATGATGGATATACCAGAGTCTAGGAGATTGTCTATTCCTTTGCATAAGTCATTTAGGAAACAAACAATAAAAATCTTAAAAACTCCTAATTCAAACACCATGAAGTCTTGCTATAATTAGGACCATTGCAGTTAGCCCCTGGCTCTGAACTGCCCCAGAGAGGAAACAGTTAACTCCAGAGAGATCTGGAGTTCCACAGCACGAGGGCGCTGTTCAAAGCTCTATCTGGTCAGTTTCAAATGAAACTGCCAGATTCTTTACTCCGCTTTCACTGAACAGTCGCTCGGAGATCAGCTCCTTCAGCTCGGTTCGTTTGTTTATTCGGTTCATTTGAACCGCAAATGTTTAAAATTACCGCGTTTCGGTTCAGAAGCTCTATCTGGTAACCGTAAGTACTAAAAATTAAAGTCTGTGTGGAAATTCATTATCGGTTCAGTCTGAACCGATCGGTTTCTTATTTGACTTTACTGACTTTAGAAGTGCAGTTCAGTTCTTATCGGTTCTAAAAACCCTTTAATTTTTTGGTTTTCCAATACCCGTGACACGGTTAGGAACCGATAAGGGTGTCTTGCCTGGCACGGCCGTTTAAAGGGCAAGTTTGTTGGCTAGGCTGGCATTATGTCTGAGAAACCCAAAAGAAAATCCGGGCCCACTGGGTTTCAACACTGTGATGTCTGGGGAAGCCTTTGCCAAGGCTGACCCACACACCACTTGTGTTCATCGTCTGGGCTGACCACCTCCTGTCAGACTGCCAGGTGTAGAAAAATTCCCGCAGCCACCCTGGAAAAGAGATTGGGCTGGCTCAGGAACGAGAGGCCAAAAAGTCCGCTGACCGGATGGCCAGCCCGGTCCAGCTCCTACTGGACCAGAGGGAGTGCCTCTGACCAGGCGAGACTTCCTCGGCAAAGGAAGGCTGGTTCAGAAGAACCAGTCAAAGTAAAAGACAAAGAAATCAGCAGGTCTGGAGTCCAATATTGTCTCTCCTACTGCTGCAGAGATAGCTAAAGCCATTCAGATTGTCCAGTCTTTGTCTCAGGGACTTGTTGAACCCCTATAGTTGGGAAAAGGGGCTCGTTCAGGTCCAGTGGTTCAGGATTATGATGTTGGGGATTTTTATGAACCACAGGAGGGGGAGGAGGACCTTGATGAGTGTATTTGTGACTGGGAAGGTCTGGAAGTGCCCATAGAGCCGGACATTTCTCCAGACAGACCCTTTGAGTCTTCCCCTTTGCTGTCTGAGTCCCCTTCTCATTTCAGGTTTTATAAAAAGGTGGCAGAAACCCTCCAGCTCCCTTTACAGGAGGCTGTGGATGAGCAAGAGGAGCCTGATTATGTAGAAATGATGGATATTCCAGAGTCTAGAAGGTTGTCTATTCCTTTGCATAAGTCATTTAGGAAGCAAACAACGAAGATTTTAAAATATCCTCATTCTGTCCCTCCTGTAGATAAAAAAATGGACAGAAGGTATACTTTATCAGGCCCTAATACAGACTTCCTCACTGAGCAGTGTAGTCATGTAGGTGTTGTTCAAGCTGCAGCCTGTGACAAGGCTAATATTCCCCTGGCCTCACATCCTCCTGATAAAGATTCCAGGAAGATTGATACCATGGTGAAAAAGCAATATATGGCAGCTTCGTTGGGACTCAGACAGGCTAATTATATGGCTTATGTGGCTAGATATCAGAAATCTAGGTGGGACACTATATTGCAGTTGGCCAAGCAGGCCCAGGGCCAGCTGGCTAGTGAGTTGGAACAGGTGGCTGCTGATAGCATTGAAGCCTCTAAAGTTCAATTTCATACTGCTGTTGATGTTAATGATGTTTCTTCTAGGGTCATGGCCACTTCTAGTTCTCCGTAGGTTGGCATGGCTCAGATGCACTAATCTGTCCCAAGATACCCAGTCAAAGGCTATAGATTTTCCTGTGATAGGAAATTCTCTGTTTGGGGATCAAACGGAAAATTACATGAAAAAGATGGATGAATACAGAACTACCTACAAAAGTGCCCAAGCTAAGGAGAGGCATGCCACTCCTCAAAGGCATGCCCCAAGGGGTAGGGGCAGGCCTTACCACAGGCCTTTTTACCAATTTCAGGCCTCTTCAGCCTTTGCACAGAGGGTTTTTTCAGAGGCAGAGGTAGACGGGGCACAGGCAGGCCCTCTCCTTCTCCTCAGCCTAAAGCTGCTGCTGCTAAGCAGACACCCTGACGGGGTGTCCAGGGCCGATTCTCCTGTACCGGTGGGGGGCAGGTTGGCTTATTTCAGCCAGAACTGGTTGTCCTAACTCGGACAAATGGGTTCTGGAAGTGGTAAGCCAAGGTCTGTTCTCAGCTTCAAGCAGTTTCAAAGATGAGAGCCAGACATTTTCCTCAAATCCTTCAGAAGCCCTTGCTTTGGAAGCAGAGGTTTCGTCTCTTCTGGACTGCAAAGCAGTGGAAAGGGTCCCCTGCCATCAGGGCAAGGGCTGTACTCGGTACTTCCTGACCCCAAAAAAGACAGGAGATTGGCAGCCCATTCTAGATTTAAGATTCCTGAACAAGCACCTTTTGAAACCAAAGTTCAAAATGTTAACTCTGGCAATGATTTTGCCTTCCTTAAGGCCAGGGGACTGGCTAGCTTCCCTGGACCTCAAGGATGCCTATTTTCATATCTTAATCAGGCCTTCTCACCGAAAGTACCTCAGGTTCGAACTGCCCTCTGGCCACTACCAGTTCAGAGCAATGCCCTTCGGTCTCACTTCTGCTCCAAGGGTTTTCACAAAATGTCTAGCTGTGGTAGTGGCCCTTTTGAGAAGGCAAGGGGTAGCTGTGTTTCCCTACTTGGACGACTGGCTCATAGTGGGTCAGTCCCCAGAGCAGGTAAAATCCCACTTGCAAGTCACCCAGCAGCTTCTCATTTCTCTGGGATTCCTGCTGAACTTTCCAAAGTCAGTTCTCGAACCAGTTCAAGTACTAACTTTTATAGGTGCAGAGTTGAACACAAAGTCAGCCAGGGCATTTCTTCCCTCGGAAAGAGTGGACAGAATCATTGCTCTGGCATCTTCCTTTACCCTGCGGGTCTCTCGACCAGCAAGGCACTTTCTGCAACTCCTAGGGCACATGGCCGCTTCCACAGCTGTCGTGCAAGGAGCAAGATTTCAGATGAGGGACATCCAGCTCCACTTGAGGTCCACTGGTCTCAAAGGAAGGACCCTTACCAAATTAGTCCCAGTGACCAAAACCCTGATCCTAGCCCTTCAATGGTGGCAGGATCAGCAACCTAACCCAGGGGTCCCATTCTTACCGTTCTTCATTCCTCACCCTCACCACGGATGCCTCCCTGTTAGGGTGGGGGCTCACTGGGCGACCTTTCCACTCAAGGAGTGTGGTCCCCCAGGAATCTCTGCTCACATCAACCTGTTGGAACTCAGAGCTGTTTTCTTAGCTCTCCAAGTTTTTCAGATACTGTCCAGAACAAGGTAGTCCAAGTCAGGACAGACAACACCACAACAATGTGGTACATCAACAAGCAAGGGGCACCGGTCTTCAGCCTTGTGCACCAAGCAATGAAGTTGTGGTCCCTAGCTTACTCCCTGAACACCTCCCTGACAGCAGTTCACCTTCCAGGAAGGACAATGTCCTGGCGGATGCCCTCAGCAGGATTTCTCAGGGCCATCACGATGGGCTCTGAATCCTCAGGTGCTGGGGTCAGTCTTGCCAGGTGGGGCACCCACAGATGGATCTTTTCGCAGCCCCAGACAACCACCAACTTCCTCTGTTTTGTTGCAGGCCTCCAGTGCTGGGATCAGTCCCTCTGGACGCCTTTCAGTTGAATTGGGAAGGGAAGTTCCTGTATGCCTTCCCCCCCTTTCCTCTCCTCTTCAGGGTACTGGTAAAGATCAGAACTCAGCCCTGCAAAGTGATTCTGATTGCTCCAGACTGGGCCAGGCAGCCCTGGTACCCTCTTCTCCTGTCCCTCACATTTCACCCTCCCCTGACCTTGCCCAGGACCCACGACCTGCTGACCTGTGCACAGGGGAGAGTGTGGTATCCGGACCTCAATTCCCTCCACCTCAAGGCCTGGTTCTTGAGGAGCTAGAATTTGCTGATTTACACCTTTCTCAAGGTGTCTTGGATATTTTGAAGGCTTCTAGGAAGCCTTCCACTAGAGCCACTTATAATTCCAAGTGGAAGAGGTTTTCCTTCTGGTGTTCTGAGAGGCAGATTGTACCAGAATCTGCTGACTTGGCTATTTTATTGGACTACTTGGTCCACTTAAATTCACTAGGCCTCAAACCAGCTACTTTGAGGGTTCATTTGGCAGCTGTTTCTGTTTTTATTTCTGCAGGAAACCAGTTTCCTCTCCTCTCCTCTGTGTTTTCCAAGTTTTTCAAGGGTTACTTCACACTAACCCTCCCTTTCGGGAACCAGCTCCTGCCTGGGACCTGAATGTTTGCATTGCTCAGCTAATGCAACCCCCTTTTGAGCCTCTATCTTCGGCAGATCTCAAGTTTTTAACTTGGAAGACTGTTTTTCTAGTGGCTATCACTTCTGCTAGGCGTATAAGTGAATTACAAGCCTTGTCAGTGGAAGAGGATTTTATTTCTTTCCACAGAGATAAAGTGGTCCTCAGGACTAACAGAAAGTTTTTACCTAAGGTGGTTTCAGATTTTCATCTTAACCAATCCATCTCTCTCCCAGTATTTTTTACTGAGCATTCTTCCTCTGGTGAGAGGAGATTGCACAGTTTGGACGTCAAAAGAGCTCTTAGTTACTATTTGGAACGTACCAAGGGTCATAGGTTCGAATCCCTCCAACTCTTCCTTACCTATGGAGAAGTGGGTAAGGGGAGACCGGCTACTAGGAGGACAATCGCAAGGTGGATTGTCTCTTGTATCCAGTTCTGTTACCAAAAACTAGGTAAAGAACCTCCCTCAGGACTGAGGGCTCATTCCACCAGGGGTACAGCTGCATCTCTAGCGGCCGCTAGAGATATTCCTATTTTAGAAATTTGTCAAGCTGCTACCTGGAAGACAGTCCACACTTTCACCAAGCATTATTCTCTGGACGTCCAGTCCAGGAGAGATGCTCGTTTTGGCACAGCTGTGCTTCAGAGCCTATTCCCTAAGTAGGTTCTGGCCCTCCTCCATGGAGGTACTGCTGTATAATCTGCAATGGTCCTAATTATAGCAAGACTTCATGGTGTTTGAAGAAAAAATTACTCACCTTAGTAATTGCTTTTCTTCTCATGGAGTCTTGCTATATTAGGACAACCCCCCCTCCTACCCCTCTCAGAATTCCTACTTGGGTATGGGGTTGGCAATTTGGTGCAAGCACTGTGTCATGCCATTTTAGCCTTTCTAGTCCCTCGTTTCATTTGGGTTAGGAACTAGGTAATTCTGTTTTTGTTTGGTAGATGGCCCTCTCTGGACTTGAGTCTTTTGGGGAGAGGGGGCCTATTAGTGCTTGTCAGGGGTGATCCTAACAATAATAGGTATATTGTTTTTATTCTGTGTTTGTTGTTGTTGTGTTTTGTTGTTCTACTACTAGTAGGTAGCCAATGGCTAGTGTAGGGCTTTTTCCACACAGACTTGCTATGTTAGTTTAGCTTCGTAAAGAACCTGGTAGTTTCATTTGAAACTGACCAGATAGAGCTTTGAACAGCGCCCTCGCGCTGTGGAACTCCAGATCTCTCTGGAGTTAACTGTTTCCTCTCCGGGGCAGTTCAGAGCCAGGGGCTAACTGCAATGGTCCTAATATAGCAAGACTCCATGAGAAGAAAAGCAATTACTAAGGTGAGTAATTTTTTCTTCTGTGTCTCCTGTAGATAAAAAGATGGACAGGAGGTACACACTGTCAGGTCCTGTTACAGAATTCCTTTCTCAGCAATGCAGTCATGTTGGGGTAGTTCAGGCTGCAGCCTGTGATAAAGCTAATATTCCCCTGGCTTCACATCCTCCTGACAAGGATTCCAGGAAGATTGATGCCATGGCAAAAAAACAGTACATGGCAGCGTCCTTGGGACTCAGGCAAGCAAATTATATGGCTTATGTAGCAAGGTATCAGAAATCTAGATGGGATACTGTTATGGATTTAGCCAAACAAGCCCCTGGCCAGCTTGCTAGTGAGCTGGAGCAGGTGGCTGCCGATGGCATTGAGGCTTCTAAGGTGCAGTTTCATGCTGCTGTGGATTTTAATGATGTTTCCTCTAGAGTCATGGCCACATCTGTAGCTTTTCGTAGGTTGGCCTGGCTCAGGTGTACTAGCTTGTCACAGGATACCCAGACTAAGGCTATGGATTTTCCTGTGGTGGGAAATTCTCTGTTTGGGGAGCAGACAGAGAATTATATGAAGAAGATGGATGAATATAGGACTACCTATAAAAGTGCCCAAGCCAAGGAGCGGCAAGTCACTCCTCAGAGGCACACCCCCAGGGGTAGGGGTAGGCCTTTCCACAGGCCTTTTTACCAAACCCAGGCCTCCTCTGCTTATGCTCAGAGGGGGTTCTTCAGAGGCAGAGGCAGACGGGGCATGTGCAGGCCTGCCCCCACCCCTCAGCCTAAAGCACCTGCCAAGCAGGCACCCTGATGGGATGCCCAGGGCCGATTCTCCTTTACCTGTAGGGGGCAGGTTGGCTTACTTCAGTCAGAACTGGGTGTCTTTAACTTCAGACAAGTGGGTTCTGGAAGTAGTAAGCCAGGGTCTGGTTCTCAGCTTCAGAAAGTTCCCAAAGATGAGAATCAGGTCTTTTCCACCTGCAAGCTCTTTAGAGACCTTTACTCTAGAAGCAGAGGTCTCAACCCTGTTAGCTCTCAGAGCGGTAGAAAGGGTTCCTCCCCTACACCAGGGCAAGGGTCTGTACTCCAGATACTTCCTTACCCCAAAAAAGACAGGAGAATGGCGGCCCATTTTAGACCTCAGATATCTGAACAAGCATCTTTTGAAACCAAAGTTCAGAATGGTAACTCTGGCAATGATTTTACCTCTCTAAGGCCAGGGACTGGCTAGCTTCCCTGGACCTCAAGGATGCCTATTTTCACGTCCTAATCAGAAGCTCCCACCGAAAGTACCTCAGATTCGAACTGCCCTCAGGTCACTACCAGTTCAGAGCAATGCCCTTCGGCCTTACCTCTGCCCCAAGGGTATTCACAAAATGTCTGGCAGTAGCAGTGGCTCACTTAAGGAGGCAAAGGATTGCTGTTTTTCCCTATCTGGACGACTGGCTCATTGTAGGCCAGTCCCCAGAACAGGTAAAATCTCACCTGCAAGTCACCCAGCAGCTTCTCACCTCCCTGGGCTTCCTGCTAAATCTACCAAAGTCGGTTCTGGAACCAGTTCAGGTACTCACCTTCATAGGTGCAGAATTGGACACAAATCTGGCCAGAGCTTTTCTTCCCTTAGAAAGGGTAAGGAACTTGGTGGCTCTGGCCTCCTCCTTCACTCTGCAGGTCTCTCGACCAGCAAAGCACTTTTTGCAGCTCCTGGGGCACATGGCTGCATCCACAGCTGTAGTGCAGGGAGCAAGATTTCAGATGAGAGACATTCAGTTTCACTTGAGAGCCTATTGGTCTCAGAGAAGAGACCCCCTTTCCAAGTTGGTCCCAGTGACCCGAACCTTGATCCAGGCCCTCCAGTGGTGGCAGGATCAGAGCAATTTAAGACTGGGGGTCCCCTTCATTCCCCTTTCTCACACTTTGACCCTCACTACGGATGCTTCCCTCCTGGGGTGGGGAGCCCACATGGGCAACCTCTCCACTCAGGGAGTGTGGTCCCCCCAGGAATCTGTGCTCCACATCAATTTGCTGGAACTCAGAGCTGTCTTTTTAGCACTTCAAGCATTTTCTGCTTCTGTCCAGAACAAAGTGGTACAAGTCAGAACAGACAATACCACAACAATGTGGTACATCAACAAGCAGGGGGGCACTCGGTCTTCGGCCTTGTGCACTGAGGCAATGAAGTTGTGGTCTCTGGCCTATTCCCTGAACACTTCACTCATAGCAGTTCACCTTCCAGGAAAGGACAATGTCCTAGCAGATGCTCTCAGCAGGATTTCTCAGGGCCATCACGAATGGTCTCTGGATCCTCAAGTACTGGGGATAGTCTTTGCCAGATGGGGCACCCCTCAGATAGATCTTTTTGCAGCCCCAGACAATCACCAACTTTCACTGTTCTGTTGCAGGCCCCCAGTGTTGGGCTCAGTCCCCCTGGACGCCCTTCTCCTGGATTGGGAAGGGAAGTTTCTTTATGCTTTTCCCCCCTTCCTTCTCCTATTCAAGGTGTTAGTAAAAATCAGATCCCAGCCTTGCAGGGTGATTCTGATTGCCCCAGATTGGGCCAGGCAGCCCTGATACCCACCTTCTGTCCTGACAGTCCATCTCCCCTGTGTCTCCCCAGGAATCACAACCTATTAACCTGTGCCCAGGGAGAGTTTGGTATCCGAACCTCAAATCCCTCAACCTCAAGGCCTGGCTCTTGAGGAGTTAGAATTTGCTGACCTACACCTCTCTCAGGGTGTTCTTGAAATCCTAAAGGCTTCTAGGAAGCCTTCCACTAGGGCTACTTATAATTCTAAGTGGAAAAGGTTCTCCATTTGGTGTTCTGGAAACATATTTCCCCAGAATCTGCTGATTTGCCCATTGTGTTAGATTATATGGTCCATCTTAATTCTTTGGGTCTGAGACCAGCTACCCTGAGAGTTCATTTGGCAGCTGTCTCTGCTTTTGTTTCAGCAGGAAAGCCATCCTCTCTTTCCGCTCACCCTGTATTTTCCAAGTTTTTTAAGGGATTACTTCATACTAATCCACCTTTTCGGGATCCGGCCCCTGCCTGGGACCTTAATGTTTGCATTGCCCAGTTAATGCAACCCCCTTTTGAACCTCTGTTTTCTGCAGAGCTTAAGTATCTAACTTGGAAAACTGTTTTCCTAGTGGCTATCACTTCTGCTAGACACATAAGTGAGTTGCAAGCCTTGTCAGTAGAAACTGACTTTATTTCTTTCCACAGGGATAAGGTAGTCCTCAGGACTAACAGAAAGTTTTTGCCTAAGGTGGTTTCAGATTTCCATCTTAACCAATCTGTCTCCCTTCCAGTGTTTTTCACTGAACATTCCTCTTCTGGTGAGAGGAGATTGCACAGTTTAGACGTTAAGAGGGCCCTTAGTTACTATATAGAACTTGCCAAGGGTCACAGGTTCGAATCCCTCCAACTTTTTCTCACTTATGGTGAGGTTGGGAAAGAGAAACCTGCCACTAAGAGATCAGTTGCCAGGTGGATTGTCTCTTGTATCCAATTTTGTTATCAGAAACTGGGCAGAGATCCCCCCTCTGGCTTGAGGGCTCATTCTACCAGAGGTACAGCCGCGTCTCTAGCTGCTGCCAGAGACATCCCTATATTGGAGATATGTCAAGCTGCTACTTGGAAAACGGTACACACTTTCACCAAGCATTACTCCCTGGATGTCCAGGCTAGGAGAGATGCTCAGTTTGGCACAAGCTGTGCTTCAGAGCCTATTCCCTAAGTAGGTTCTGTCCCTCCTCCATGGAGGTACTGCTGTGTAGTCTGCAATTGTCATAATATAGCAAGACTTCATGTTGTTTGAAGAAAAAATTACTCACCTTAGTAATGTTGTTTCTTCTAATGGAGTCTTGCTATATTATGACCTCCCCCCCCCCAGCCTGCCCCTCTCAGAACTTCTACTTGGGTATGGGGTGGGCAGCCTAGTGTGGGCACTATTTTATGCCCTTTTTATGTGTTTTCACCTCTTCTTGGGGTTTGGGGGTGTGGTGTTTTTCATTTTTTTTCTTATATTTCTCTCATATTGTTAAATTATACTATTAGTTCTGGTCCCCTGACTTGAGTCTTTTGTGTTGGGACCAGCAATGGGTGTTAATATTTAGGTAGCCAGTTGGCTAGTGTAGGTTACAACTTCCACACAGACCTTAGTGAGTTTTTGCTCGTAAAGATCTGACAGTTTAGGTTTGAAACCACACAGACAGAGCTTCTCTTTAGAGCTCGTGCTCTAAGTTCCATTCATGGAATGGAGTTAACTTTTTCACCTCCGGAGCAGTTCTAATGGTGGGACAAACTGCAATTGTCATAGTACAGCAAGACTCCATTAGAAGAAACAACATTACTAAGGTGAGTAATTTTTTCTTTTCGGTCACTGGAACTATTAAATACAGTATGAAAGTGCTAGTTCCCATAATTGTTAAGGACCTTATTCTGTTCTGCACTTCTCGCATGGCCTTTGATCTCTGTTTATTGGCATCCCATCATTGTCATCCTTCCCCTCCTGTAAACCCAACTCACTATATAATATTTTCTTTATTATACTGAATAAATGTAGCCCCTTCCCCTGTCTGTGGGTGCACATGCTGAAAAACAGGAAAATGCACAAAATGTTGTGTAACTGATCTCCTGGGTTTTGGAGTGGTCTCATGATATATAGGTCACTGCCATCAATATGCTGTACTGCACTTAAATGTGGAGACTAAGTTCCAAATCCGACCTGGTTCGGACCAGGAACACACTGGGGGTCAAGGAGCAAGACACCATGATACCTGAAAATGTTCTGCCAGCAAAGCCTGCACACACAATCCTCAGCCATAAAGACTCCATAAAGGGAAACTCAAAAACCAAAAATCCTTACAGTATAATGAGCTTTTGCAGCTGCTCATCTTATTTCCCAGCCTCTGCACTCGCTCGCTCTTTGTAATGGGTGCCATCTGCCAGCATGTAAAGTGCAGGTCACATGACAGGCTGACATCGTTAGGTCCCTTACACCAATGGGAACTAGCCATGAGCCGTGACTAGTTCCAGTAAGCGTAAGGGACCTAGCGACATCCACATGTCACATGACCCCGACATTACATGCCGGCGTACATCACCCATTCCAAACTGCAGTTGGTGGCAGAGATGAGCAGCTGGAAATTTGAAGCAAGGGAAGTTAAGGCAAGCATCTGAAAAGGCAGTTTATACTGTAAAGGTTTGTGCTAACTTATTTGCTTTGTTTCTCTTTATGCCGGAGGACTGTGTGTGCAGGTTTTTGTTATTTTACTCCTACATGTTTTTGTAGTTAAAGAAGTAAAAGTAAAATAATTTGGGTAATACTTCCTTGATTACTTCCATCCACAACATGATTATACATCACATAAAAGTTTATTAAATTGCTTATCTCAGTGAATTATGATACTGTACTTAACTGTATGCCATCTATAGTTTCTACTCATTCTCAGATACTTGTGGATGAAAGACTCTATACAAAATTAAATGGTTTTCTATTCTTTCATGTTTTCCTTCAAAATAACATACTGTGAGTCGTTTGTTTTTTGTTAAGCAGGTAAGCACACTGGACAAATAACACACATTTTCAGGCGTGGCCTGGGATTTATATTCACTTTGGATTTAGCAGTTATCCACTTATCTGTAGGCTAAGTAGAAATGTTGCTAGGCAAGTACTTACTACAGTTTCACTGACCCAACAGATGAGATTGCTGCTGCTGACTCACCGCACAAGCGGATATTCTCAGCTGGGTCTGGCATCAGTTCAACTAAACAGACTTGAAGAAAATCAAGCAAAACTTAATAAAAATCACAGAAGAATTAACCATCAAACAATCTTGGACATGATTCCCCCCCATCAATGTCCACAATTACTTGAAACTGAAAGGGCTGTGTACAGTTACATGTGGCTACTTTGAATCCTTATACTTGAGCCCAAAGGAGGAACACGACATTTACATTCATTTACCAATCATCACTGCATAGATCACGTCTATTCCTTCTAAATAAATAGGTAATCATTTTTGGTTTATCCCCGAATACAAGTAAAAGTGAAGGCTATTTTCTTTGTGTATAAGACACATATGGTTCGTTTGTAGAATGCACCATCGTCATAGCTACATGGGCTTTTCTTACTCTGTCAATACATCTGCTTCTCACATGAAGCCTCTACTAGAGCTCACACTGAGAAAGGACTGGGTCAGCTTGCTGCAAGGGCCTAGATTCACACACACACACACTCACACTACAAAGCTCAGCCCAAAGGTTTGTGTTGCAGGTGTCTAAGCTTGTTATTCATAGTTGGATAATACACCACGCTATTTCAGGATGCAGTGGTAACCCCTGTATCATTACTTCGAACCCAACTCATGCTACCCCCACAGGCATTCCGGCTGATTGCTGGCCCGATATATAATAAAGATTATAGCTGGTGGTCTAGTGCCCCCCCGACCTGATTGCCGGCCCAACAGATAATGAAAAATATCCCTAGTGAGGTACCGGAGCACTCTCCCTATCCCTGATCTCCCCTTATACTACAAGAAAAAGTTTTCCCTAGTAGTCTAGTGGACTCACCCCCCCCACCCTGGCGGGTAGTGACCAATCACTTTGCCTCTCATCCATCCCCTCTTCCATGATGGGGGGGGCAGGGGATCCACTAGATCACCAAAGATATTCTTCATAATCTATCAAGCTGGTGATCATTGGGGGGGCACTAGACCACCAGGAATAACATTAGATCTTCAAGAGGATCTCTTGCAGCAGGCCAACACTGGTAGATCTTAGCCACCAGGTGCCACGGCCACACAGAAATTTTCCAGCTGGCAGTCTAACATGGGAGACCACCTACCACCGACATCAATCTCAGATGTGGCCCAATCCTATAAAGGCAGGCAGTCCCCCCACAACCTCCTCAGTTTGCCATATGGAGACCCCAAGCAGGCAGGGAATGGAGAACTGAGGGGGCTGGTGAGAGCCAAAGAAGGTAAAACAGAAAAAGTGTGAGTGGAACAGAAGAATAGCAAAGACAGACAGGGAAAGGAGGGAGAAAAAGCAGGGCCTGCTGCAAAAGCTTCTCTCAAAGATCTATTGTTATGGTACGTTCTTTTGCAACTGTACTGTCTTACTTTGAGGAAAGCTCTTGCAACAGGCCAGCACTGGTAGGATCGAGTCCCAAGCAGTACCTGGAAAACAGCACTGGGAGGAGGGAAAATGTCAGCAGCTAATGACTTAGGAGAGAAGGACTTCAGGAACTGCAAAGCCAAAACTGGTCTGTGCCGAGAGGCAATGTCCAAACTGTTATGCTTGGTGAAGGTGTGGACAGAACTCTACTTGTCAGCTGCACAGATGTCTGCAGTGAACACAGTTCTGAAACAAGCCATGGAAGCAGTCAGACCCCTGGTGGAATGGCCCTTAACCCTTCCCAGAAGGTCCTTGTGATAGTTCTGATAGGATTAAACAATGCAGTTGGCTAACCACTTAGACAAGCATTGTCTGGAAATAGCACCCTCCGTGTTGGATTGCGAATGAAACAAACAACTGGTCAGACTTCCTTGAAGCCTTGGTGCGGTGCTCATAGTACCACAGTATTCTGTGTACAGATAAGTATGGAGCAAAGCCTCCCCCCTGATTAGAGTACAGGACTCAGGATAATGAATCGGAAGGTGGATTAACTGGGTCAACGTAAACTTGTATACCACCTTGGGAAAAAGCTTAGGATTAATTAGACCCAGCTTTTAAATTCGACATAGAGCGAGTCCATCGGGCTGTATCACCGAAACCAACTCAGACAGACAGACAATCTTGCTCCATCATAATGAAGTTTTTAAACTATACTACTAAGTAAACTATCCTTACCAGAGCCTGGAGAATGAGAGATGCTAAGTACAAAAGAAAACGCATTTATTTTTACAACGATTACTCCCCATCTATTTCAACCAACTGTAGGGCCTATGCTCCAATACTCTGTCTTTTAAAGCAACAACAGCTGAAATTTGCTACTCCATACCCTGCTCGACTAGTCATTATGTTTCCAGATGGCTCCCAAACCTTTGAGACACCAGATGAAACAACGAAAGCTCTTCAACTCAGGGGCCTGGTTCAATCTACCCAGGAAAACTCCTCACTCAAGAAAACTCAATAAGGCCTTCACAATGCTGTTTGGGACACTGCTAGGGACCCGGTTTCAGAAAGAGACAGAGTCAAGCAACCCTAGAGGATGTGAAAAAAACTTTTACAAAGATTTCAGTGACCTGCACCAGAGTGAGTGTCGAGAGAAGTTCTGCAGAGACTTGAAAACTGGTAACTTGATGCGGAGGTGACTCTGCATACAGAGACTACACAGTGCAACTCGGGGAAGTCTGTTTGGGGTGGGGACATTGGGAAATGGAAATCCTGTTTATATTCCCAAGCTTATAGATGGGAAAAAGGTTAGTGAATCAGAAAGATGTTTCTGAATTTCCCTTGGATTATCCATCCCCCCCGAAGCTTGCTGATAGTCCTCCGATAGTTATTGTTTAATTATACTATAGCTCAGGAAAGGTGGCATGACTTAATACATTTTTTGCATCACTACATGCCCACCTGACCAATATATAGGGTCAGAAATACATCCCTAAATGATCGATGTATCCATAAGGCCTTACTGGAGATGAGGCATACAGGGACCATTTCCTGGGGGTCTCTGTTTCTCATTTTTATTTCCAGTGTGGCCTGCTGCTCCACTAGGTACCAGGGAAATAGTGGTGCTGGGGGCCCTTGGTGTTGCCTTGACACTCCCCCTCAGGGCGCATACATTTGCCCCTTCAAAGGAGAGGTATCTGTCTTTTCCCTACCTTGGGAACCGCTTAAATTTTCTGCCAGGTTCAGAGACCTGTTACAGCAGGTACAATTTGCTGGTACAAAAAAGTTGATGCCCTGTTGGCATTTGGTTATTTTGGCAGGCCTAAAAGTACTGAGTGTCATGTATAATGTCAAAATGCAACAGGCCTGCACATGTTTATTTGTTATAGGCCTAGTGCCACATTTTTTAGATCCTTGTGTAGTTTTAAACACTTGGACAGTGTTATGGTGTTTGAATAGAACAACAAGCAGACATCATAATGCCCTTATATTAGTGACAGTACATAAAGCAATTAATAATACAATATTATTGAGCATAGGGGTGAAAAGGCATAAGTACGGTAGGAAGGGGATATATTGTACTTGTAACATGCAGGAAATATGCATACAAGGACAGATCAGAAGTAGAAATGGCTAAATCTGCTTTGATTTTATCTTTAAATTTGAATGGGATTGGTAATCCAATAAAGCACTCTCGATTATTGTGCTTGTAACTGAAGGTATTAGGATAGCTGGGTCCTAGTGTGACCTCATTTTGGAATAGCCCTGTTTGCTTAGAGTGGAGCTCCTTTGTGAAAGTCACAACAAATTCTCCCGCTGCATAGTAATGAGAGGCTTTGTTTTCTCCACTACATAGGCAGTTCCCCCCCACCCAAGCTAGGCACTCGGGACAATCAAGCAACAGAAGCAACACAAGCAGCTCACCTGAGGAGCTGAGGAAGCCGAATTTCCAGCCTGATAACTTTGGGGTAAAGAGGCCTCTTCTCTTCGTCTGGACTTGCCTGCAGGGGTGCTAGCCCGGCCAGTAGCTTTGCGCCGTCTGCCCCCGCCCAACCACCCTCCCACCCAGGCGGCTGTCAATTTAAGGATCTACCCCGTGACATCACGTCCTGTTGCCCAGAACCTATCTCCCCACTTTCCCATTTGCAGGTTATACCTGCTGGCCACTAGAGGGACCTATGCTCCCTCGCTACTTCCTACTCCTACCTGTACAGCACTACTTCCCTGGGATCTTGCTCACCACAATGTATTGGCCCTGCCTCATGCTCTGCCTGTGCCTATCCCCACTAGCAGTGCACTTACCCACTTACCCATCTGCTACTCCGCACTGTGCCCTGGCACCCCTCCCTCCCCTTGTTCCTGAACCTGCTCTCCTGCCCCTTGGGACCTCTGTGTGTCTCAGTCCTCCCTGCCCTCCCCCTAGCTTTCTCGTCACCTCAGGCACATCTGGGTGTCTTCTTATTCTTGCCTTCCCTTCCTGTACCACCCTGCCCACCCCCTGCTCCCTTAGCCCCCTCCTCCCCCATGTCAATCGTGAGGAAAACCTCTCACCATCTCCCAGCCAGGGTGTTAGTCATGCTACTACTCCTGTCAGGAACATTCATCCAAACCCTGACCCGGTTCCCAGGAACTCCCGATCAGCACCACAGGCCTATGCATGGTCTCCATGAATATCTGTAGCCTCCTAAAAAGTTTGACTCACTACAATGCCTGGTCACATCAATTAACCCTGATGTCATCAGCTCTGGTTGAGACTTGGCTGTCGAAATCCTCCCTGACTCCCTAGTCTCCTTCCTGGTTTCACCTCTTCCGGTCCGACCGTGTTGGGAGACGGGTGGCGAAGGCACCATTTTATGTCAAGGAATCTCTCCCGCACTCAGCCCTGCCTGCTCCCATCCTGACTCCAGGGCCCAGGCGCTTACACTGAAACTAACCCCTGACCCTTTAAAAGAACCCCTTTATCTGACTGCTGCATAAGTGCCCCCCAGGGACCAAACGCAGGCCATTGCCTCTCTTACAGAATACCTTACCTCACTACCTCCTTCCGCTGATCAAATTCTGGTGGGTGACTTAAATGTCAACTGATTCAGCCCCTCCTGCTCCTCTACCTGAGACTCCTTTTCTGCAATAGACCTAACGCAACTAGTTACCCACCCTACCAGGACTAACCCCAAGAGAGGCTCCAGTACCCTGCTTGATGTGGTACTCACCAACCGCCCTAATCGGATCCCCAATGTACAAGTCCTCCCAGACTCTCTCAGTGATCACTCCCCCATTCTATTCCACTGGTCATCCTCAGTCCCCAAACCCATAGCACAGTCCACATGCCGGCGGCGTCTAATACCTGGTGGATTGATAAAACTTAAGGAACTTCTGTCCCAAATTGACTGGTCTCCTATGCAGGCAACTCCTGACATTGACACAGCTCTCTCCTTCTTTACCCAAACTTTTAATAATGCCTGTGATATCTTTGCCCCAATGTTGACTCGCCGTTCTAAAAGGCAGAATGCCCCCTGGGTAACCCCAGCTTTGATCCACCAACTCAAACATAGGGACAATCTATGGCCATTGAGACTCGCTGGCCCAATGACAGGCAGTTATATGCTGCCGCCCGAAACAAGTGCACTCGGGCCATCAGAAAGGCCAAGTCTGAGCACTATCGGTCCTCACTCACTGCCTCATGGGGGAACCCCAGAACCTTCTGGGATAACATTAAACAGTTAAATGGGACTGCACACTCCCCCCACCCACCCAGATCAACATTAATGGTGTGATCTCCTCAGACCCAGCCCTCATAGCCAACCACCTCAACACCTCATTCACTGACCTTAGCCCTATCCTCCCTACAAATTTTTTTGACCCTCCTCCCCCAGCACCTGCCGTAAATCTTTCTCGCCCTTATTTTCTCCTCCACCGTGTTTCTGCCCAAGAACTTAGGCCGCACCTTGTCACTGCCCTCAAGAGTAATAGTACAGGCAGTGACACCCTGGATCCGTGTATCCTACGGCTGGTCTTAGACACAGTCCTTACCCCGATCACATGCCTCATCAACCACTCTCTTTGCCTGGGGAAGGTTCCAACTGCCTGGAAAGTTGCCACTGTCACCCCTATCTTTAAAGGTCGTGATAGGACTGTGGCTGGAAACTATCGACCAATCTCCATTCTCTCTCTCTCTCAAGGCCTTGGAAAAGTGGTGGCCTCTCAAATCTCTGACTACCTCTCCACCTACAATGTCCTATGTCCTGAGCAGCATGGCTTCCAAGCAGGCCACAGTACCAGCACAGCCTCCTAGAGTTCTCCAACTTTCTCCACTCCTCCTTAGACACTGGTTCTCTGGCTGGTGTGATCTTCATTGACCTCTCTAAAGCTTTCGACACTGTCTCCCACCCCCTCCTTCTTGATGCCCTTAGTCTCTCTGGTTTTGCTGCTGGGCCTATCTCCTGGTGCACCAGTTATCTGTCTGACCGCTCACAGCATGTAAAAATTAATGGGACCTACTCAGACATCTGTCCCATCTTTTCTGGGGTTCCCCAGGGCTCCATTCTGGGCCCCTTACTATTCTCCCTTTACCTTAACACCCTTCCACGCTCTTGCTCGGGGAACATTCTATTGTACGCTGATGATGCAGTCATCTTTGCCTCAAGTCGTAACCCTACTGCCCTCCAGGACTCGCTGCAGAAGTCCTTCGCTGAAGCCAAGGGCTGGTTCAAGGAACATAGATTGGTGATAAATCTTAAAAAACCAAAAACCATGTTCTTCACTCATCCTCAAAACAAGTCCTGCAACTTCAAACTCCTCATTCACTCTGGGTCCTCTTTCCCACTCGAATAAGTTTGCTCCTGTAAATACCTAGGGATCCATTTTGACCCTTCCCTCTCCTTCCATGGACACATCGCTGCCCTAGCCACTGCCACTAATATCCGATTGGGCATCTTACATCGGTATTAACACTGCCTCCCCCCGGAGGCTCTTCGACTCGCAGTCACCTCCTCTATCCTGTCCCTAGTGGACTATGGACTGCCGGTGTATGGTGCTGCTGATCAGACCGCACTCCATAAAATTCGCACTACTCTGAATAAGGCCTGCAGGTTAATTACTGGGGCACCTAGGCTGACACACACCTGTCTACTGTACGCTAAAGCACTGGTACTTGATCTTGACGCAGCTCTCAAATATCTGACCTGTACCCTTACAAAAAAGACCCTCCTTGGGCTATCCCCGCCAGGATTGACCACCACCATACGCCGCTCTGTCCCACTAGTTCATACTCAGACCTCTGGGAAAACCTCTCTTGTTATCCCTAGAGCTAGGACCTCTCACGGCCAAAGAGCCTTCAGCTTTAGGGCCCCCTCCTGGTTCAACACACTGCCCCCCTCCATCTCCGAAGCTCCAACTATATTGTGCTTCAAAACTTCCTTACGTAACCACCTTATTAACACCCGATGCTGTAATTGCCATTAGTCAAAGCCATACTCAATACTTATGACAAAGCTTACTACTAAGCTGCTAAGGACAACATAACTCTGGTATTGTTTGCATCAATCCTACCTGTACCAGCTTGTTTGTATCTATGTCTTAAGTTACTGTTATACTTATGTGTTGTACTGCTATACTGTGTATATTTGTTTGTCTTACTGTGACAAGGTACCTTTGTAAATGAGCCTATGGCCCAAAGGTTTTCCAAACTGCTGTTTAAATAAAATTAAAAAAATTATTTCAATTATTCAGAAAAGAGAGACTGGGGCTTATTATGCTGCAGGAAACCCACATGTCCTCGGACGAACATAAAGATTTTCAGAGGTGTGGGTATTCTGTAGTAACTGAATCATCCTGTAGGGGTGGGAAAAGGAGAGGGGTGATGATTCTACTCTCCCAGGAGGTGACCTTTGAAAAACAAAGTGAGATTAGTGACCCAGAGGGCCACTGTGCCGTAGTGACTGGCAAGCTGTACTCAAGACTCGTTACCCTGGCATCTGTCTGTTTTTCTCCAGGGTCAGGGAAGCCCTTAGCAGTAAAATTCTTTGTGGATTTAATGTTCCTTATGGAGGGACAATTGCTGCTGGGGGTAGACATGAATATCATTTTAAACCCCTCTTTGGATGCCGATACCCCACTGGCCCATAGATCTAAGGCTGTCCAAAAATACACAAAACAAACCATCACTTCTCTGGGCTTGGTGGACACCTGGAGACATTTTTTTCCTAAGACAAAAGAATACCCCCACTGGGCCCCGCACGTGGGAAGTGGGGCTCAACTGAACTACTTTATAACCACGGGCGAGCATTTAGACTCCATTTGTGATGTATGGCATGGGATCACCTTCTTATCAGATCATGCTCCCTTATATCTCAGGGTGAACTTAGGCGTGCAATATAAGCAAACCAGTTGGCGCTTGAACCTTGCCCATTTTAGGGACCCAGAGTTCCTTGAATTGGTCCAGGAGGCTGTACCTAGAATTAAACAAGAAAACACGCAACATGTAGTTGCCCTCACAATTCTGTGGGATACTTTAAAAGTAGTATTAAGAGGAGAGATTATACAATTTTCTGCCATTAAAAAGTGGCAGAGGGGGAAAAAACACATAAAGACCTGCAGGAGGAGCTATTACATTTATAGCATTGGGCAGATCAAAAGGACCCCACAATACGACAATGATTAAGAATTGTAAAACAAAAGCTACAACAAATAGACTAGTTGGTACAACAAAACTATTTTATCTAAAGTTAAGACACCATGAGGGGGGACCTAAGGCCTCCAGAAATTTAGAAGAAAATTGAGAGAACAGAGAACAAGAGTGAACATAATCAGCATGGGAGATCCTAAAACAGGGAGATTAGCAAAAAGACCCCAGGAAATTAGACATTCTACAGCGGTTTTACCACGGGTTGTACACTAAAGAAGATGAAATTTCCCTAGACAACATCAAATCATATTTACAGAGTTTACCATTACCACAAATCAGCCCACTACAGGCTGAAGCCTTGCCGGTGCCAATCAAAGAGGGAGAACTACTCCAAGTTCTAAAAAAAGCTCAGACCCTGAAGGCACCAGGTCCAGATGGGTATTCCTCTGAATTTTATAACAAATTCAAAAAGCTGCTACTACCCATATTATTCCTGGCCTTACATGCGATCCAGGAGGGAGAACTCCCCCCGCCCCCATCCAATGGCAATATGCCACCATATCAGCCATACTAAAACCCCATAAAGATGTTAAACATCCCTCCTCTTTTCACCCCATTTCAATGCTAAATTATGATTACAAAATATTCATGTCAGCCATGGCCTCTAGAATAGACCATTTACTACCAGCTATTATTGACCCTGATCAAGTGGGCTTTATTAAGGGCAGACAGGCTCACGATGCCATAAGGCGTGCACAAACTGGGGCACCAACTGTAGTAACTACACCATAGATGATGCCCTGCCACATTTCTGGAATACCTTCCTTAGCATCTGGGATAAACATGCTCCAATGCGTTGGATCAGGGCCCGAGGGACACACCTTCCCTGGATTTCCCCTGAACTAATAGCATGCCAAAATGCTCCGGACAGAGCGTGGAAAAACTACAAGTCTACACTCCTCCCAGGAGATTGTATCATCTACCGTATGCTCCATAACAAGTGCACCCAGGCCACCTGGTTAGCCAAAGCCGAATACTTTAACTCCACCTTCAATGCCAGCCTGCGTAAACCATCTAAATTTTGGAAAGTTATCCACTCCCTTTTTCTTCCGCTACATCAAATCCCATCCCCTTCTGTTCTGAAATGGTACTTTTCTCTCTGACCCTCTTATGGTAGCATCTGAGTTCAGTTCATACTTTACCTCATGTGCCACTTCTCTTCTTGCCTCCCTACCAACTGTAGCTCCACCAACCCACCATGCTGAAGCTGCAAATCCCCCGGATCTAACACCTTCTACTTCGGGACCATCTCCCTGTTGGAAACTCTTGATGCACTACTCTTCCTAAACCCTTCCAAGGGAAAGTCCCCTGATGGGTTAGACCCCAAACTCCTCTACCTCTCTGCCCCTGCCATTGCAGCTCCATTAGCTGCCCTACTAAACCTGTTGTTTGCCTCTGTCTCAGTTCTTGTGGAGTGGAAACATGCCATAGTCCTCCCACTTCCCAAAGGAGGAGACCCCACCTATGCAGCCAACTGCTGCCCTATCTCCCTCCTCCCCACCCTAGCAAACTCCAGGAGCACCTTATGCTCTCTCAACTCTCCAACTTCCTCTCGGAACCTAACTTCTTCACCCCCTACCAGTCTGGATTTAGAAAGAACCATTCTACCCCCACCTCCCTCCAACGACTCTCCGACATAGTCCTCTCAGGGATGGACAAGGGTCTCATTACTGCAGCCATCTTTGTTGACCTAGCCAGTGCTTTTGACACTGTCTCCCACCCCCTGCTGCTATCCTGTCTTGCTGAAGCTGGCCTATCCATGTCTGCCACCAGCTGGTTCAGAGCCTACCTGGAAGGGAGAACTCAATCTGTAAAAATTGCTGGTTCCTCCTCTCCCCCACTCCCTATAGCTACTGGCATCCCCCAAGGCTCAGTACTCAGCCCTATCCTCTTTTCCATCCTCCTAAACAACCTGCCTTTTGCCTGCTCAGTTACCTCAATTCACATGTATGCAGATGACACCATCCCTGAGGAGATTACTACCAGTCTCCAGGCTGATTTCAACGAAGTTAAGCACTGGTTTAGCTCCCATCAACTCTCCCTCAATGCCAAGAAGACAGTCTCCATGACCTTCGGCACTAGGCAAAGACTACCCAGGCTTACTACTCTCCTGAACTTCCACACCCTTGATGGGACTGCCCTTGAGGATATGTCAACTTTCAGGTACCTTGACGTCTGGCTTGACCGACATCTGTCCTTCTCAGCTCATGTGGATGCTATCCTGAAAAAACTGCGCCCTAAGCTCGGTGCTCTTTACAGAAACCACAGTTGCCTCTCCCTACTGGTGAGATGTGAAATTGTGCAGAAAATGATATTACCTATGTTCGACTACAGTGCTGCTCCTAAGTCAACTCTATCCAGACTGGACCCCCTCTTCAACGCTTTCTGCCACTTTACCCTCAGTGCCCCCCCTTGCACCCACCACTGCAAGCTTTACCATGTGCTGGCCTTCCCCTCCCTTGACAGCCGGCACCTACTCCACTGTGCTAAATTTGCTTCAAACCTCTGGCTCAGGTCCCTTCCACCCTACCTCACCTCCTCCCTATCCCCAACCCCAGCCCCCTCACACGCCGTTAGATCTACTGACTCTCGAATGTTAGTAATCCCTCACCGCTGGACCACTGCTGGCCAGTTTTCTCCTACCACCACCCGAGGCTCTGGAATGACCTGCCAGCACAAATCCGGCACTCCTCCTCTAGGTATTCCATCTCCTCTGCCCTGACAAACTACTGCGTCGTAAACTGCCAGTGTCACTGACCTCCCCCTCTCCCCTACTGTCTTACCTTCTCCCTTTCTCCCCCCCATCCTATCCTAGATCCTATGCAGCTTGACCAATGGCTACAAATGCTGGCATATATTCCCAGCCTCTGCACTAACCCCCTACTGTGCTTCTAACATTGACTCTCTGTCTACAGCGCTACTGTAGCTAGTAGCTGACATGAATGAAGACCCTTTGTCATTATAATTCCTTGTACAATCTCTCCCCCACTCCATGTAACACTTTGGATAACTCCTTGTGACAATGTTTCCTATGTTGCTCTTACTTCTTGTTTCCGAGGTGTCATACCTATGTACCGTCATGTAATTTAATTTGTGTAATTTTGCTTCCTTGTACAAATGTATACAGTTGCTCTCCTCTGTAACCCACCCCCTCAGGTCGCACCGTAAGATAAGCATCTTTTTGCTCAGTGTGCCTCTCCTGGTGAAACATTTCAATAAATAAATACAAAATTTCTTAGTAGATTATGCCATTGAAAAACAAATCCCTTTAGTGCTACTGGGGTTAGATGCTGAAAAGGCATTCGACCGGGTCAGCTGGTCTATTTTATGGCAGACTCTGGAGCACTTTGGATTCCCGGAACAACTTATAAAACAATTACAAAATATTTATGCCTCCCCTAAAGCAAATGTTAAGGTGGATGGGGCATTTTCAGATACATTCCAACTCTCTATGGGCACCTGCCAGGGATGCCCAGTGTCCCAAATGTTGTTTGCTGTATATCTTGTACCCCTAGCCATTGCCATCAGATCTTCTAGGGACATAGAAGGCCTTCCATTGGGAGGTCACCCACACAACATATCACTATTTGCATATGATATTCTGCTGGTTCTCACTGAGTCTGAACAATCCATCCCAGAGGTATGGAAATAGCTACAACAACATTTGGTAAGCTAACAGGATATAAAATTAACAAATCAAAAACCGAGATATTGACATACAATTACCTCCCTCCCACTTCAAAAGAGACTTCCCCTTTAAGTGGCACAGACAAGAGATGAGATACTTGGGAATAAAGCTCACAAGAAACCCCGTTCATGCAGAGCTCTCAAATCTCGAACCTTTAACCCTAAAATTGACAGAAGATCTATCTTGTTGGTCACATCTCCCCCTAAGCTTTTTGAGTAGGATAGATGCAATTAAGCAGAATGTATTTCCCCACATATTGTTCTTTCTTCAGACACTGCCCTTCACCCTGGATAAAACATATTTCCAGGCTTTGGACAGAATGATACCCCACTTTATTTGGAGCGCAAAGCGTCCCAGAATTAGATATTCTGTTCTGCAGCTGTTCAGAGAGAGAGGTGGCCTTAACCTCCCTGACCTCTAAAAGTATGCAATGGCCACACAGTTAAGGGTAGTCCTATACTGGCTAAATAAGCAGTATGATGCACACTGGAAACAATTAGAAGTAACCTGGGTAGACCTATACAACACTGAGGAGCTCCTTTTTGGGATGCACCCCAAGTGCCAAGGGATAATGAATTATCCGAAGTTCACGAGGGAACCCTTAAACATATTGCTTAAGGTCAGTAATGATTATTTTACATTCCCTGAAAAATTGTTCTTGGGAACACTGAAGTATAATGCAAATTTAACAGCAGGTCCCTAAGGCCTCTTTGTAGTTTAATGGCAGAGATATGGCATTTTATTCATTTTCTAGTTAGTGGGCAGAACAGGTCTCCTTCCCTTTGTCTCCCTTCAGAAGGAATATCACTTGCCCCATAAATATTTTATTTCTTATTTACATCTTAAATCATACCTTCAGCCATGTGAACGGTCACTCGCGGCCCTAAGTGAAAACCCTACCCAAATAACAAAACTGTTACAAGCTCATATCAGAGGATCGACCTTGGATCACCTGATTAGTAAGATATATAAGGCCTTAAATGAAAGATAGGGAGACTCGACCAACTCAGTCAGGTTTAGATGGGAACAAGAACTACAGGTATCAATCAGTGAGCAGGACTGGAATGACTCTGCTTTACCAACTATAAAAATCTTTTTCTCACCATACTGGCGTGAATACATGTGGAAACTTCATTCAAACAACATGACGTCTTGCTGTATTCTGGCTATTGCAGTTAGACCCTGCCTTTCAACTGCCCTAGAGAACAAAGAGTTAACTTTCCATGGCCCGCATGGAACGTTCAGCGCGAACTTGGTTTAAGCCTCTGTCTGCTGTTGTTTAAACTCCAACCGTCAGATTCTTACTCCACCTCACTGAACAGTCGCTCCAGAGATTTCTCCTTTGCTCGGTTAAAAAAAGTCGGTTAAAGTGTCGTTTTTTTGCTTGGTTTCTACTGAATTTCTGCTACTGAGCCTGTCGGTTTAAGTCTCTGTCTGTGGTACCGTGAGTACTAGATAGGATTCTTATATTAGTTTTCTGTGTGGAACTTGTAAACATTGGATTGGTTCAGTTTGAACCGATCAGATAGGTTTTAAAAAACTTTTGAATTTATTAGAGTGTGGTAACCGGTCTGTATCTGTTCTAAAAAAAAAAAATACAGATTTAATTACGTTTTTTCCAAGACCCGTAACACAGTCAGGAACCGATAGGGGTGTCTTGCCTGGTGGACTGCTGAAAAAAGGGTAAGTTTTGGATAGGATTGGCCATGTCTGAGAAACCCCCCCCAAAAAACGGGCCCACTGGGTTTCAACACTGTAGTGTGTGTGGGGAAGCCTTTGCTAAGGCTGATCCCCACACCACCTGTGTTTATTGTCTGGGGTTTGACCACCTCGATTCAGACTGCCAAATTTGTAAATGTTTTCCCAAAGCTACCCTGGATAAAAGAGTAGGTAGACTGAGGGAAAGGTAGGCTGAGAAGTCTGCTGACCCGGATGGCCAGCCCAGTTCAGTTCCGACCGAACCAGAAGGAGTGCCCTCTGACCAGGGTGAAACTTCTTCGGCCAAAAGGAGAGCCGACTCTGAGGAGTCAGTTCCGGTTAAAAGAAAGAGAAGGGAAAAATCATTCGGTTCGGATCCACAAATTCTTTCTCCGACCACTGATGAAATAGCCAAAGCGATAAGGATAGTTCAATCGCTAACCTCGGTTCCGGCCAAACCGGCACCATCTGTCAGGGGCTCGGTTCGGTCGGTTCCCCCAGTTCCGGATTATACTTCAGAAGAATTTTATGAACCAGAGGAGGAGGAGGGAGAGTATAAGGATAATGATGATAATGGTGATTATGAAAGTCTGGATGTGCCTATTGACCTGTACATCTCCCCAGACAGACCTTCAGGTGTTTCTCCTCCTAGGCTTTCTGAGTCCCCTTCCCACTTTATGTTTTACAAAAAAGTGGCTGAAACCCTCCAGCTTCCAATGGAAGAAGCAATGGAGTATCAGGAGGAGCCTGATTTTGTTGAGATGATGGACATCCCAGAGTCCAGGAGATTGTCTATTCCCCTCCATAAATCTTTTGGGAAACAGTCATTTAAAATTCTAAAGACTCCTAATTCCATACCTCCTGTGGACAGAAGAATGGACAAGAGGTATACCCTTTCAGGCTCAGACACAGAGTTAATTTCCCAGTAATGCAGCCATGTTGGGGTAGTGCAGGCTGCTGCCTGTGATAAGGCAAATATTCCCTTGGCTTCACACCCCACAGACAAGGACTCCAGGAGGATTGATGCCATGGCAAAGAAGCAGTACATGGCAGTGTCTTTGGGACTCAGGCAGGCTAACGATATGGCATACACAGCTAGATACCAGAAGTCCAGGTGGGACACTGTGCTGGCTCTAGCTAAACAGGCCCCTGACCAGCTTGCCAAGGAGCTGGAGCAGGTGGCTGCAGATGGGATTGAGGCATCCAAGGTGCAATTTCATGCTGCTGTGGACTCCAATGATGTTTCATCTAGAGTCATGACTACATCTGTGGCCCTTTGGAGGATGGCTTGGCTTATACTGTATGTACTAGCCTATCACAGGATACCCAGGCTAAGGCCATGGATTTCCCTGTCATTGGTAATTCTCTGTTTGGGGAGCAGACAGAGAACTACATGAAGAAGATGGACGAGTACAGGACCACCTACAGGAGTGCTCAGTCCAGAGAAAGGCAAGCCACTCCTCAGAGACAGCATTCCAAGCACAGGGGCAGGCCCTTTCAAAGGCCTTTTTACCAAGCCCAGGCCTCCTCTTCTGCTTATGCTCAGAGGGGGCTCTTCAGAGGGAGAGGCAGACAGGGAATGAGCAGGTCTGCTTCCACCCCTCAGCCTAAAGCCCCTGCCAAGCAGACACCCTGATGGGTCTGCCTGGGCCGATTCTCCAGTACCTGTAGGGGGCAGACTAGCTTACTTTGTCTAGGATTGGAAGTCTGTGACATCAGACAAGTGGGTCCTGAAAGTAGTAAGCCAGGGACTGGTTCTCAGCTTCAAAAAGTTTCCCAAGATGAGAACCAGATCCTTTCCACCTACAAATCCATCAGATACCCTTGCCCTAGAGGCAGAGGTTTCTTCCCCCCTGGCTCTCAGAGCCATAGAAAGGGTTCTGACCCTACACAAGGGCTAAGGATTGTACTCCAGGTACTTCCTAACTCCCAAAAAGACAGGAGAATGGCGGCCCATCCTGGATCTAAGATATCTGAACAAGCACCTTTTAAAACCAAAATTTAAAATGGTAACTCTGGGAATAATTCTACCCTCTCTAAGGCCAGAGGACTGGGTAGCCTCCCTGGACCTCAAAGATGCCTATTTTCACATTCCCATCAGGTGCTCCCACAGAAAATACCTCAGGTTCGAGTTGCCCTCAGGCCACTATCAATTCAGAGCAATGCCCTTTGGCCTAGCATCAGCCCCAAGGGTGTTCATAAAGTGCCTGGCAGTAGTGGTTGCTTTCCTAAGGAGAAAAAAATATCTCCATCTTTCCATATTTGGACGACTGGCTCATAGTGGGTCAGTCTCCAGACCAAGTCAAGTCTCATCTGCAAATAACTCAGCAAGTGCTCACTTGCTTAGGATTTCTCCTCAACCTTCCAAAGTCAGTTCTCAAGCCTTTATAGGGGCAGAGCTGGATACAATAAGAGCAAAAGCCTTCCTTCCCCTGGACAAGGCAAGAACCCTTATAGAACTGGCCTCTTCACTCACCCTTCAGGTGTCTCGACCAGCAAGGCATTTCTTGCAGCTCCTGGGCCACATGGCAGCCTCTACAGCAGTGGTCCAGGGGGCAAGATTCCAGATGAGGGACATTCAGTTCCACTTAAGAGCCTTCTGGTCCCAGAGAAAGGATTCCCTTACCAAACTAGTCCCAGTGACTCAGACCCTGATCCAGGCTTTGCAATGGTGGCAGGATCAGGACAATTTGAGACAAGGAGTTCCTTTTGTCACTCAGCCTCATTTAGTGATACTCACCACAGATGCCTCCGTGCTGGGCTGGGGAGCCCACTTGGGGGATCTTACCACTCAAGGACTGTGGTCACTTCAAGAATCTCTGCTTCACATCAATTTCTTGGAACTCAGAGCAGTATTTCTGGCACTGCAAGCCTTTTCCAAATCTGTACAGAACAAGGTGGTCCAGATCAGAACAGACAATACCACCACAATGTGGTACATCAACAAGCATGGAGACACTCAGTCTACAGCCTTGTGCACTGAAGCAATGAAGTTGTGTTCTCTGGCCTATTCCCTGCAAACCTCTCTGATAGCAGTTCACCTCCCGGGGAAGGACAATGTCCTAGCAGATGCTCTCAGCAGGATATCCCAGGGCCATCACGAATGGACCCTAGATCCCCTGGTTTTGGAAATGATTTTCTCGAGATGGGGCACTCCACAGATAGATATTTTTGCAGCCCCAGACAATCACCAACTTCCTCTCTTTTGTTGCAGACCCCTAGTCTTGGGCTCAGTCCCCCTGGATGCTCTGATCCTGAATTGGGAAGGGACATCCCTGTATGCTTTCCCCCCTTCCCTCTCCTGTTCAAAGTTCTAGTCAAGATCAGGTCCCAACCATGCAAAGTGATTCTGATTGTTCCAGACTGGGTCAGACAGCCCTGGTACCCACTGTTGCTGTCCTTAACAGTCCACCTTCTCCTGTCTCTTCCCAGGAATTACAACCTGCTGACATCCTCTCGGGAGGATTTGGTATCCGAACCTCAGATCTCTCAATCTCAAGGCATGGCTCTTGAAGAGTTAGAGTTTGCTGATTTACACCTTTCTCAAGGGGTTCTGGATATCCTTAGGGCTTCTCGAAAGCCTTCCACCAGAAAGACTTACAACTCCAAATGGAAAAGGTTCACTATTTGGTGCTCTAATAAGCATATTTCTCTAGAATCTGCTGGATTGCCTACAGTCCTGGACTATGTGGTTCATCTTAATAGCTTGGGACTTTGGCCAGCTACACTTAAAGTACTGTACATCTGGCAGCTGTTTCTGCCTTCTTGTCAGTAGGCAAGCCCTCTCCTCTGTCAGCCCATCCTGTGTTTTGTAAGTTCTTCAAGGGATTGCTGCACACCCCCCCCCCTTTAGGGACCCTGCTCCTGCTTGGGACCTTAATGTTTGCATTGCTCAGCTTATGCAACCACCCTTTGAGCCTTTGTCCTCTGCAGAGCTTAAGTACTTGATTTGGAAAACTGTGTTTTTAGTAGCCATTACCTCTGCCAGGTGTATCAGTGAATTGCAAGCCCTGTCAGTGGAGCCTGATTTCATCTCTTTCCATAGAGATAAAGTGGTCCTAAGAACTAACAGAAATTTTTTGCCTAAGGTGGTTTCAGATTTCCACCTTAATCAGTCTATGTATCTCCCTGTTTTCTTCACTGACCATTCCTCCTCTGGAGAGAGGAGGTTGCACAGCTTGGATGTTAAAAGGGCCCTCAGCTACTACATAGAGTGCACCAAGGGTCACAGGTTTGAGTCTCTCCAGTTGTTCCTCACATATGGAGAGGTCAGTAAGGGCAAACCTGCCACTAAAAGATCTGTTGCCAGGTGGATTGTCTCTTGTATACAATTCTGCTATGAAAAACTGGGTAGAACGCCACCCTCAGGCCTGAGGGCTCACTCTACTAGAGGTACAGCTGTTTCCCTGGCTGCTGCCAGGGATATTCCTATCTTAGAAATTTGTCAAGCAGCCACTTGAAAAACAGTCCATACAGTCACCAAGCATTACTCTCTGGATATCCAGGCTAGGAGCGATGCTCGGTTTGGCACAGCAGTACTTCAGAGCCTATTCCCAAAGTAGGTTCTGTCCCTCCTCCATGAAGGTACTGCTTGGTAGTCTGCAATAGTCAGAATACAGCAAGACTTCATGTTGTTTGAAGGAAAAATTACTCACCTTAGTAATGTTGTTTCTTCTAATGGAGTCTTGCTGTATTCTGACCTCCCCTGCCTCCCCTCTCAGAACCTGGTTTTTGGGATGTGGGTGGGCAGGACCAGTGTTGGCACCCTAGAGGTGCCCCTTTTTCACCCTCCTTTATTTTGGGTGTGTGTTGTGTTTTGTTTTTTGGGTTTCCTGACTTGAGTCTTTGCTTTGAAACCAAAAAACCTTTTTAATAAATTTAGTTGCCAGTTGGCTAGTGTGAGTCTTGCAGTTTCCACACAGAACTTCTAGTGAGTATTGCTCGTAAAGATCTGATGGTTGGAGTTTAAACAACAGCAGACAGAGGCTTCAACTGAGCTTGCGCTGAACGTTCCATGCTGGCCATAGAAAGTTAACTGTTTGTTCTCCGGGGCTCTTGAAAGGCAGGACCTAACTGTAATAGTCAGAATACAGCAAGACTCCATTAGAAGAAACAACATTACTAAGGTGAGTAAGGTGCTGGCTAGTATGGGAGAATTAGGGGAGGGACAGTGTTGGAGAGAATGTGGGGATGATAGAGCAAATCAGAGCCATGTTCTTTGGTCATGTCCTAAGCTATCCAGGTTTTGGAAGGAGATCCTCAAGGAGCTGAGTGCACTTTATGACACCACTGATTTATTCACTCCCACATTTTTATTGACTTTTATTAAACTAAAAGGTCTGCGAATTGACAAAAACTTGCTGAAACAAATTTTAAAATTTATAACAGTAGCCCACAAAATTATCACTAGGCTGTGGTTTACAAATAAAATACCTACTAAAAAATCCTGGATTGTTTTGTCCAGGGAGATATGACCTTGAGTGACTCTCGGCCAAGATGATGGACAAAGTTAAAAATGTGATGTACAATGGCAAAAGTGGCTATCTTACCAACTAAATCATTATGATGATTTTGTACCTTAAGCTATGTACTGAAAATTGTAATTTTGCTCTTCTTTTGCACTGAAAAAATACCCAGAATATGATCTGTGATGCTCCTTGAATTTTAATGGGAATAAAATCTGGGAGGGATAGGGGAGGGCTCACCGTGCTATGCCTGATTTGATTTGAATGGATCACAGACTGAACTTAAAATGAGTAATTATGATTCTCTGGATACTGAAGTAATAAGATGTTAATTTATTTTCCCCTAATATGACCGCTACAAGTATACATGTAATGTATTGTGATGTTATCAACTGGTATTAGTAAGTGATGTATTGCTGCCTGTAAAATTGTTGCATTTATAAATTAAATAAAAGGACTAAATAAAAAAAAAAGAAGCTTAGGATTAGTATGCAGAGACACTCCGTCTTTGTGCAAAACCAAACAAGGCTCTTTACACATGAGAGTCTGAAGCTCGGAAATCCTTTCAGCAGAAATAATAGCAACCAGAAAGAGTCCTGACCATAATAAAAAGCATAGCTCGCAACTCACGGCTGGTTCAAAGGGAGGCAACATAAGTTTCTCCAACTTAAAATTGAGGTCCCACGGAGGGTTCGAGTCCTGAATAGGAGGTTTCAGATGCAGAATGTCTGACAGATAGGTGTGGGACACCTCAAGCTGAGCCTCAGTCCTGTCCTTGATAGCTGCATTGTATGCAGAGATGACAGAAAGATGCACCTTGATTAAGGAATACCCCGAGTCAAAGACAGAGAAGGTACTCCAACATCTGATTCACTAGGCAGGTGAAGGGGTCCAGCTGGCGTGAAGCAGCTGAAAGGGTGAAACACTTCCATTTTATGATATAGGTAGCCCTGGTGGAGGGTTTTCTAGCATCCACCAGGATATTTGCTACCCTAGACAACACTCCAAAGCAGGCGATAGCTACATCCACAGGAGCCACCCATTGAGATGCAGAGACCCGGATGGACCAGGAAACCCCAGTCCTGGGAGAGCAAATTAGTGCTCGAGGCAACAACACTGGAGGTTCCACCGCCTGCTGCTACAGCAAGGGGAACAAAATCCAACACAGTTAGAAGGGGGCTATGAGTATTATCTCCGCCCTTTAAAACTGGAGCTTGAGTAGAACTCTATGCAGGAGTGGGAAGGCATATAGAAACCTCCCCCTCCAGGAGAGGAACTATGCATCCCACTAGAAAACACCAGGCCTGGGATTGAGCAAGCAGAAAAGCAGTTTTGTGTTGAATGGGGACGTAAAAAAGTCCAACTCTGGATGACCCCACCGGTCGAAGAGATCTTCAACTAACGTGGCCAGAAGTTTCCAGTCATAATCCCATGACCTGGTCCTAGAGCAGCTGAGACTGTTCATCAGGAACATGTATGGCCAAGAGCTCCAGGCTGTGTTCAGTGGTCCAGGGGGTAAGAGCGAGTCCCCCCATTCTCGTTGATGTAGTATACCACACACATTGTCCGTCTGTACCAGCAGTGGACGGGGGAAAAGATGAGACTGAAAGGCCAGCAGAGCATAAAGTACTGCGTGCATCTCAAAGATGTTGATATACAGAACCTGCTCCAACACTGTCCAAGTGCCCAGAGTCTGATGGCCAACCAGATACGTGCTCCATCCCAGACCAGAAGCATCCATTGTGAGAATCTGACCCAGGGGAAGGGGGTCGCACCAAAGCTGAAGGATCCCCACAAAAAACCTACACTCCCAGAAATAAATGAAACTATACCCACCTATGGCACCTTTAGAGACCACTAAAATACCCTCACAAAGCAAAAAAAGACTCCCAATCCCCACAGGTAAATGTGAAGGCAGGTTATTCAATTTTAAGGCTGCAGCTTAACAGGCATGATTTTAATTTAGGGGTGCTCACTGAAAACAGGTAGCCACAACCTACTATGCAGAACTGCAGCCTCAAAGTAGTCTTGAAATCTTTATAAAAGATCAAAGTAGCTCTGTCCCCTTTGACTGGCACAGCTGGACTGGGGAGTTGCTACTGCTTGGAATCCTCATGTGTCCTACATTCTAAAGCTTGGGCTGTGCCATTCACGTGGTAGTGCACACAATACCCCAATTGTTATGATTACCTATTGACAACGCAGAGTGCTACAGAAAACCCTGGCCTGGACCAGATGATTTAGATCAGGCAGGTCTGTTCCATCAGGTGATCCACCCGGGCCATTGGGAGAAAGACCATGCCCAGGTCGGTATCCAGAACCGCCCCACGTACTGGAGGTGTTGTCATGGAGAGAGGCAGGATTTTGGCTGGCTGATGATGATCCTCAAGGTCTGAAACAGCCAAAGGGTGCATTCCAAGATTTGGAGCAGACAGTTTCTGGAGGGGGCTGCTAGAAGCCAATCGTTCAGGTAGGGGAACATGCAGATGCCCTGCCTCTTTAGGGCAGCCGCCACCACTGCCAGGCACTTGGTAAAGACACTGGAGACTGAAGAAAGGCCAGAAGGGAGGGCCTGGAACTGAAAAATAGAGCCCCTGAAAATGGAAGCAGAGGAAGCGATAATGGGCAGGAGAGAGAGACTTGGATATATAAATAGGCATCCCGCATGTCCAGAGAACAGAGCCAATCCCCCTGGTTAAAAAAGGGGCAACAAACCTTGAAGGGTGACCATCCAGAAATGTTTGTACTCTTTATACAGGTTCAGATGGCTCAGATCCAGAAGTGTCCATTGGTCCCCAATCTTTTTGGGACCAGAAAGAAGTAGGAGTAAAGCCCATATCCTCACTAAGCTGGAGGGATGGGCTGTATGGCTCTTTTTTGCAGAACAGCCTAAATTTCCTCCCAGGCAAGAGGCAGGTGGGCTGGAAGACAGAAGGAAACTACCATAAGATTTTCTAGAGGCCACTTTCAAAATTTTAGAGTGTATCTGTGTTCGATGATCTGAAACAACCACCTATCCATGGTTATGTGTCTTCACCTGCCAAGATGGAGGGAGAACCAACCCCCGACAGCCTCCCCAGAATCTCAGCTGGGGGGGGTATCAGGTAAGGAGTCAGGAGGTGGGGGAAGATGCCTGGAAGACTGCTGCAGGTGCTCGAGGGACCTTGGAGGCAGAGGGGACTGATGCCACCTTGTGCTAGCCCTGACCTCTTGCAGGCTGGTGAGAGTCTTTGTGAGCAGGACAGTGAAAGGAAGGGTGCTGACTGGCCTAAAAATAAGGGTGGTATACTGAGTGAACCATCCAGAGAGCATTCCCCAACTCCTGAAGGGTGACGATCATGTTCTGGACATCTCCACCAAAGAGGACAGTGCCCCAATAATGGGCATCCAGGATGCTGGACTGCACATCCATGGCAAAACCAGAACCCCAGAGCCAGGAAATGGCATTGCAGGCAGACACCAGCTGCTGCTCCCCTGCCTGAGGAGTCTACGGCATCACAGACAGCCTGGAGAACATGACTGCCAATGTCAGAGCCTGATTTAAGAAGCTGGGCAAGCTTTGTCTTAGAGGGGTCCTCCCACAATGTCTGCACGAGGTCCCTGGTCTGGTCCCAGAGGACATTCTGTTTTTGAACCATGTGGGCCAGGTGATTAATGGCCTGGATAGCCATGGTAGTTGGTGCAAAAATGCATTTACTCAAGTGGTCCAGCTACCTGGACGCCATATCGGGGGAAGGGCACTAAGGTGCTTGGGTCTTTTAGCAAGGTCATGTGCTGCATTAATGACTATGGAGTCAGGCTTAGGGTGGCCCCCCCAGAAAGGGCTTGTCTGCAGGGGTATGGTAGAGCCTGTTCACCATCTTAGGCAACGAAAGAATAGAGGATAGGTGATTCCAAGCTGCCCTGGTGATATTGTTGTAAGAGTCAACCAGGGGTGGCACCACCACAGGAAGTGCATCATGCTACCTCAAGTAAGTAGCCAGCTGGCACCTCTTGTGATCCTGGTCCTCCATCTCCCAGCCTATGATGGTCTGGATGTGTCACATGATGTACCTGAATGATGGATCTTTGGGGGGGGATGACAGCTTAAAAACTTTGGATGATTCCTCAGCCTCTGTAGATTCCCTTGGTGAAGAGGAAGACTCCATGCAATCAGAGTCATCTTTATACATCTCCTCCTGATTGCGCTCAGGTGTCAAGTACTCCATGAAACAACCAGTACCTACATCGGGTTGACAGCCTGAGGACACTGATGTCTGGGGGCTGCCAGCACCAGATGGGCCCTGGGGTGGAGGGTCTCCCTTGAGATACCGGGGGATGCCAGACGCAGGCTGAGGAGCAGGGATCTGCATCCGAAAAAGGCCAGCCATGCAGAAACAGAGCATTGTAAGCCACTGGGAAAGGAACATTATAAACCATTGATAGGCATAAGTTGGCATCATGTATGGTGGCAGGTACCCAGGTGAGGAACTTGCTGGTGCCAGCTAAGAGACTCACACTGGCCATGGAGGTGTCAGAGGTGTAGGCCATGGAGGCATCAGGCCCAAAGGTTGAGGCAGCAGCAGGGCCAGTGGCAATCCAGTGAGCATCAGCCAAGAACACCAAGGAGAAGGGGAGGCTGGTGAAGCATGCACCTGGGGGGATGGTGACTTCCCAGTGAAGGCAGAGGCAACGCCAGAGTAGAAGTGTTGGCAGTAGCCTGCTTTGGGTACTGACTGGGTTGATGTATGGTCCCATAGAGAAGACCAATGCAGGCAGTGCCCTGGCCAGGAGAGGGGCGGGGGTCAACAAACCGATGCTAGAGGCACCAATACTGGCCAAGTCTCCTGGCTGACAGCCCATGGAAAAAAAGGGCTTGAGCTTCAGGGGCTGGAGATGAAGTTCCCTGCCCTGAAGAGCTGCTGCTGATAGTGGTTATGAGGAGGGCAGCTGTGCCACTTGTAGCCCAGAGGAGGAAAGGGCTGACAGGGCAGGCGGAGCAGTCTTCCCAGAGGCGGGTGACTCCGAGGCGGTTGAAGGTTTGTGTGGTGACCACAAGCAGGAAGCAGATTGCTCCCGGTGTTTGTTTCTATGTTTGTGCTTCCCAACAGATTTTTCCCAGAATTGTGAAGAGGAAGAAGCCCTGAAAGATAGTGCTGACAAGGCCAAATAGCTCCTGGCCTGCAGCTCCTTTTCAAACAACATGAAGTCTTGCTATATTATGACATATGCAGTTTGTCCCAGCCTTAGAACTGCTCCGGAGGTGAAAGAGTTAACTTCTTTGCCAGGCATGGAATCTTGAGTGCGAGCTCGGTTGAAAAAACTCTGTCTGTTGATCTTCAAACTGAAACTGTCAGATTCTTTATTCCGCCTCACTGAACAGTTGCTCCGGAGATTCCTCCTACTGCTCGGTTCATTTGTTGGTTAAAAAAGTGTTATTTCTCGGTTTTCTAAACTGCAATTATATATTTTAACCTCAACCAGTCGGTTCAAGCTCTGTCTGTGGTATCGTAAGTAATAGACAGGTTTTACTTTTCTCTGTGTGGAACTTGCAAACATTGTTATCGGTTTGGTTTGAACCAATCAGGTTGTTGTTAAAACTTATTAAATTACATTTAGAGTGCGGTTCCTGGTTCTTGTCGGTTCTAAAAAAAACGGATTTCATTACGTTTTTTCCACAACCCGTGACACGGTTGGGAACCGATAAGGGTGTCTTGCTTGGCGATTTGCCGGAAAAGGGCAAGTTTTTGGTTAGGCTGGCATTATGTCTGAGAAACCCAAAAGAAAACCCGGGCCCACTGGGTTTCAGCACTGTAGTGTCTGTGGGGAAGCCTTTGCCAAGGCTGACCCACACACCACATGTGTTTATTTTCTGGGGTTTGACCACCTCAATGCAGACTGCCAGATTTTCAAGAATTTCCTGCAGCTACCCTGGATAAGAGAGTTGGTAGGCTCAGGAACGAGAGCTACAAAAGTCCGCTGACCCGATGAGCCAGCCCGGTTCGGTGCCAACCGAACCGGAGGGAGTGCCTCTGACCAGGGCGACTTCTCGGCAAACGAAGAGCTGACTCGGAGGAGCCAGTTCCAGCAAAGAGGACTAGAAAATCAGCAGGTGTGGAGCCAAAATTTTTCTCCAACCGCTGCAGAGATAGCCAAAGCGATCCAAATTGTCCAGTCGCTTTCTCGGTTCCGGTCCGAACCGACACTCAGCAGGTAAACGGGTCGGTTCAAGCGGTTCCACCGGGTTCAAGAATATGATATAGAAGAATTTTATGAACCGGAGGGGGAGGAGGATTATGAAGAGAGTGAATGTGATTTTGAAAGTCTGATGTGCCCATTGAACCGGACATCTCCCCAGACAGACCTTCAGGAGTATTCCCCCCTAGGCTTTCTGAGTCCCCGTCTCATTTTCTGTTTTATAAAAAAGTTGCTGAAACCCTCCAGCTCCCTTTGGAAGAAGCTGTGGATGAACAGGAGGAGCCTGACTATGTGGAAATGATGGATATCCCAGAGTCTAGGAGATTGTCTGTTCCTTTACATAAATCTTTTAGGAAACAGACAATAAAGATTTTAAAAGCTCCTAATTCTTTACCTCCTGTGGATAAAAAGATGGACAGGAGGTATACATTGTCAGGCTCTGATACGGAGTTCCTTTCACAACAATGCAGCCATGTTGGGGTAGTGCAGGCTGCAGCCTGTGATAAGGCAAATATTCCCTTGGCTTCACACACCCCTGACAAGGACTCCAGGAGGATTGATGCCATGGCAAAGAAACAATACATGGCAGCATCCTTGGGACTCAGACAGGCAAATTATATGGCCTATGTTGCAAGATACCAGAAATCCAGATGGGATACTGTTATGGCTTTAGCGAAACAGGTCCCTGGCCAGCTGCCAAGGAGCTGGAACAGGTGGCTGCTGATGGTATTGAGGCATCCAAAGTGCAATTCCATGCTGCAGTGGACTCCTAATGATGTATCTTCAAGAGTCATGGCTACATCTGTGGCTTTTCGTAGAATGGCTTGGCTCAGGTGTACTAGCCTGTCACAGGATACCCAGGCTAAGGCCATGGATTTTCCTGTTGTGGGTAATTCTCTGTTTGGGGAGCAGACAGAGAATTACATGAAGAAAATGGATGAGTATAGGACCACTTATAGGAGTGCACAGGCCAAGGAGAGGCAAGCCAGTCCTCAGAGGCTGCTTTCAAGGGGCAGGGGCAGGCCTTTTCATAGGCCTTTTTACCAAGCCCAGGCCTCCTCTTCAGCTCATGCCCAGAGGGGGTTCTTCAGAGGGAGAGGCAGACGGGGTACGAGCAGGCCTGCTCCCACCCCTCAGCCTAAAGCTCCTGCCAAACAGGCACCCTGATGGGATGCCCAGGGCCGATTCTCCATTACCTGTAGGCAGGCTGGCTTACTCGTCCAGGACTGGGAGTCTTTAACATCAGACAAGTGGGTCCTGGAAGTAGTAAGCCAGGGACTGGTTCTCAGCTTCAAAAATTTCAAAGATGAGAACCAGATCCTTTCCACCTGCAAATCCATCAGAGGCTCTTGCTTTGGAAACAGAAGTCTCAACCCTCCTGGCTCTCAGAGCTGTAGAAAGGGTTCCTCCCCTACACCAGGGCAAAGGACTGTACTCCAGGTACTTCCTTACCCCAAAAAAGACAGGAGAATGGCGGCCCATCCTGGATCTAAGATACCTAAACAAGCACCTTTAAAACCAAAATTCAAAATGGTGACTCTGGGAATTATTTTACCTCCCTAAGGCCAGGGGACTGGCTAGCGTCCCTGGACCTCAAGAATGCCTACTTCCATGTTCTCATCAGAAGCTCCCACCGAAAGTACCTCAGATTCGAACTGCCCTCAGGCCATTACCAGTTCAGAGCAATGCCCTTCGGCCTCACCTCTGCCCCAAGGGTATTCACCAAATGCCTGGCAGTAGCAGTTGCTCACTTAAGAAGGCAAAAGATTGCCATCTTTCCTTACCTGGATGACTGGCTCATAGTGGGTCAGTCTCCAGACCAAGTCAAATCACACCTTCAGGTTACCCAGCAGCTGCTTACAACTCTAGGTTTTCTTCTCAATCTTCCAAAGTCAGTTCTAGAGCCTGTTCAGCTACTCACCTTCATAGGTGCAGAACTGGACACAATGCAGGCCAGATCTTTCCTTCCTCTAGAAAGAGTAAAGACCCTGGTGGCTCTGGCCTCCTCCTTCACTCTGCAGGTCTCTCGACCAGCAAGGCACTTTCTACAGTTCCTTGGCCACATGGCTGCTTCCACAGCTGTAGTGCAAGGAGCAAGATTTCAGATGAGGGACATCCAGTTCCATTTGAGAGCCTTCTGGTCTCAAAGGAGAGATCCTCTAACCAAATTGGTCCCAGTAACTCAAACCCTGATCCAGGCCCTGCAGTGGTGCAGGATCAGAGCAATCTGGGACAGGGGGTTCCTTTCATCCCTCAATTTCACTCCTTGACCCTTACTACAGATGCGTCCCTCTTGGAATGGGGAGCTCACATGGGTGACCTCACCACCCAGGGATTGTGGTCCCCTCAGGAATCTCTGCTCCACATCAATCTGTTGGAACTCAGAGCTGTTTTTCTAGCACTTCAGGGTTTTTCTGCATCTATTCAGAACAAAGTGGTACAGGTCAGAACAGACAACACCACTACAATGTGGTACATCAACAAGCAAGGGGGCACTCGGTCTTTGGCCTTGTGCACCGAGGCGATGAAGTTGTGGTCTCTGGCCTATTCCCTGAACACCTCCCTCATGGCAGTTCACCTCCCAGGCAAAGACAATGTCCTGGCAGATGCTGAGGGAACCGACCAGGGAGGCGCGGGTACTGGATGTGGTCCTGGCAGACAGTGACCAGATTGGGGGCCTGGAGGTAAGGGACCCATTGGCGGGGAGTGACCATGCCACGGTCTGGTTCTGCCTGGACCTAGGAGGGGTAGAAGGCTGCACAAAGACGGAAGTAACCGACTTCAGGGGGCGGATTTTAAGGAAATGGGAAGGATCCTTAAGGAGCATTAGGATGGGATTGGGTCAGACATGGACGCTGATAGTAGGTGGGAAATCATCAGGAGAGGGGTGCAGGATGCTACCAGCACCTGTGCAAGAGTAAGACGAAAATGTGGTAGGGCCCAAAAACCCTGCTGGTGGACCAGGGAGGTCCAGGAGGTGGTGCGGGAAAGAAAGCAGCCTATAAGCAATTCAAGTGCTCAAGGAGTGAAAGGGATCGAGGGGAGTACGAGCTGATGGCTAGAAGGGCCACTAGACTGGTGAGGGCGGCTAAGGCAAGGAAGGAGCAGAACCTGGCCAGGGAAATTAGGAGAGGGAACAAGGGGTTCTTTAGATACATTGGGGAAAAACAAAGGGTGAAGGGGCAGATTAGCAGGATTAAATCAGGGGAGAGATGGGCACAAGACCTGGGGGAGCAGGCTGAGGTACTAAATGAGTACTTCACCTCAGTTTTCACCAAGGAAAATGGGGGTGCTGCATCATACATGGGAGGAGACAGAGATACTGAGGAGGGGGGGACCCTTACCGATCGGCGGGTCTGGGGAGAGGGGGAGGCATCACTGGCAGGTGGGGGAGGGCTAAGCAGGGAGAAGAGGTACCGGAAGTGGAAATCACAGCAGAGAGGGTGAGGGAAGCCCTCAGCTCCCTTAAGACGGAGAAAGCACCGGGGCCGGATAAATTACATCCCAGAGTGCTGAAGGAACTTGCGGATGTCCTGGCGAAACCCCTGGCGGAGCTTTTCACCATCTCTCTGAGGACAGGGTGGGTGCCCCAAGACTGGAAGGTGGCGCATATAGTGTCTATCCACAAGGGGGGATCAAGGGAGGTGGCAGGGAACTACAGGCCTGTCAGCCTGACATCGGTGGTGGGCAAGGTGATGGAGTGCATTGTCAAGGAGAGGCCTGGGGGGACCTGGATAAGTCAGGGTGCCTGGACGATAGACAACATGGATTCATCCCGGGGAAATCATGTCAGACAAACCTGGTGGAGTTCTATGACTGGGTGACAAGTGCCTTGGACCTGGGTAGACCAGTGGACGCCCTCTTTCTAGACTTCAGCAAGGCATTTGACTCTGTTCCTCACGTGGGCCTGTTGGATAAGCTGGGAGAAATGGGGGTGGGGAACCAGATGATCAGATGGATAGGCAATTGGCTCCAGGACCGGACCCAGAGGGTCTTAGTTGGTGGGATAGTCTCATCCCCAAGGAGGGTCATTAGTGGGGTCCCACAGGATCAGTCCTTGGCCCCTTCTGTTCAACGCCACGATTCGAGACATAAGGACAGGAATCAGGAGGAGATGAGTCTCTTTGCAGATGACTCGAAACTGGGGCGGTGGTGGATGGGA
The DNA here is from genome assembly GCA_016271365.2 of Neoceratodus forsteri. Lineage (NCBI taxonomy): Eukaryota > Metazoa > Chordata > Ceratodontiformes > Ceratodontidae > Neoceratodus > Neoceratodus forsteri. The sequence goes on along the minus strand of CM028130.1, from coordinate 638,494,347 downwards.
GGAGGGGAGGGTGGCCCTACAGGGGGACCTGGAGGCTCTGGAAAGATGGTCTAGAAAGTGGAAGCTGAGGTTCAATGCAGGGAAATGCAGGGTACTCCACCTGGTGCCAGAAACCCAGGCCAAGTGTACACCCTGGGGGGGAAATGCTACAAGTCTTGATGGCGGAGAGGGACCTGGGGTGGTGGTGGATGTCAAGATGAACAACTCTGAGACTTGTAGGAGGGCAGCAGCCAAGGCCAACAGGATGCTGGGATGCATCGCTAGGGGGATCACCTCCAGAAGGAGGGAAGTGATACTCCTCTGCATAACTGCTTGGTGAGGCCGCACCTTGAGTACGCAAGGCAGTTTTGGAGGCCACACTTAAAGAGGGACATTAACCTCCTGGAGAGGGTCCAGAGGAGGCAACAAAATGATTTGGGGCTTGGGGGACAGGACCTATGGGGAGAGGCTCAAGAGCTAAATATGTACACATTGGAAGAGAAAGGACCGGGGGACATGATAGAGGTCTTCAGGTACATGAAGAGGTAAATAGGGAGGAACAGTGAGGGTGCTTCGAAGGAAGGAGGAGGGGGCCACTAGAGGGCATGGGTGGAAGCTGAAGGGGGGAAGATTCAGGGGAGAAAGGAGGAGGAGGTGCTACTTCAGTGAGAGGGTGGTGGAGCCATGGAATGCACTGCCTAGGGGGCTGGTGGAGGCAGAGACAGTGGAGGGGTTCAAGAGGGGGAGGGACAGGTACAGGGGAAGGGTTCTGGAAGCAAAATCCAATGCAGCAAGAATATCCGGAACTGGGAAGGGAGAAGCCAGAGAAGGCGAGGGAGACAGCAAGGTCAGCACCCAGGGTGGGGGCTGACCAAACGAGCCGACACGAAAGACCGTTAGGCCTATTCTGCTGGCATTTTAGTATGTTAGTATGCTCTCAGCAGGATTTCCCAGGGCCATCACGAATGGTCACTGGATCTCCTAGTACTGGGGTTAGTATTTGCCAGGTGGGGCACCCCTCAGATAGATCTTTTTGCAGCCCCAGACAATCACCAGCTTCCGCTTTTTTGTTGCAGGCCCCCAGTGTTGGGCTCAGTCCCTCTGGATGCCTTCCTTCTCGATTGGGAAGGGAAGTTCCTCTATGCCTTCCCACCCTTTCCTCTCTTGTTCAAGGTGCTGGTCAAAATCAGATCTCAACCTTGCAAGATGATTCTGATTGCTCCAGATTGGGCCAGACAGCCCTGGTATCCATTCCTTCTGTCCTTAGCAGTCTACCTTCCCCTGTGTCTCCCCAGGAATCACAATCTGTTAACCTGTGCCCAGGGGAGAGTTTGGTATCTGAATCTCAAATCCCTCAACCTCAAGGCCTGGCTCTTGAGGAGTTAGAGTTTGCTGACCTACACCTTTCTCAAGGTGTACCCGATATCTTGAAAGCTTCTAGGAAGCCTTCCACCAGGGCTACTTATAATTCTAAATGGAAAAGGTTTTCCATATGGTGCTCTGGAAAGCATGTTTCCCCAGAATCTGCTGATTTGTCCTCAGTCCTGGACTATATGGTCCATCTAAATACTTTGGGGCTGAGGCCAGCTACCCTGAAAGTGCATTTGGCAGCTGTCTCTGCTTTTATTTCAGCAGGAAAGCCCTCTTCTCTTTCTGCTCACCCTGTATTCTCCAAGTTTTTCAAGGGATTGCTTCACACCAACCCTCCATTCAGGGACCCTGCTCCTGCCTGGGATCTTAATGTTTGCATTGCTCAGCTAATGCAACCCCCTTTGAGCCTTTGTCTTCAGCAGAGCTTAAGTACTTGACTTGGAAAACTGTGTTTCTAGTAGCCATCACTTCTGCCAGGCGCATAAGTGAATTTCAAGCTTTGTCAGTGGAGCCTGATTTTATCCCCTTTCACAGAGATAAGGTAGTCCTCAGGACTAACAGGAAGTTCTTACCTAAGGTAGTTTCAGATTTCCACCTTAATCAATCTATATCTCTTCCAGTGTACTTCACTGACCATTCCTCCTCTGGCGAGAGGAGGCTGCACAGTTTAGATGTAAAGAGAGCCCTTAGTTACTACATAGAGCGTACCAAGGGTCACAGGTTTGACTCCCTCCAACTGTTCCTCACTTATGGTGAGGTTGGTAAAGGGAAACCTGCCACTAAAAGATCCATTGCCAGGTGGATTGTCTCTTGTATCCAATTTTGCTATCAAAAACTGGGTAAGGTTCCCCCTTCAGGCCTGAGGGCTCACTCTACCAGAGGTACAGCTGCATCCCTAGCTGCTGCCAGGGACATCCCTATCTTAGAGATATGTCAAGCAGCTACCTGTAAAACAGTACACACTTTCACCAAGCATTACTCCCTGGACATCCAGGCTAGGAGTGATGCTTGGTTTGGCAAAGCTGTGCTTCAGAGCCTATTTCCTAAGTAGGTTCTATCCCTCCTCCATGGATGTACTGCTGTGTAGTCTGCATATGTCATAACATAGCAAGACTTCATGTTGTTTGAAGAAAAAATTACTCACCTTAGTAATGTTGTTTCTTCTAATGGAGTCTTGCTATATTATGACCTCCCCCCTGCCTGCCCTTCTCAGAACCTCTGCTCTTGGGATGTGGGTGGGCAGTGCAGTGTTGGCACTTAATGATGCCCACCTTGTGTTTTCATCCCTTTTTGGGGGTGTTTGGGTGTTGTATTTTATTTTATTTTATTTTTTGGATCCCCTGACTTGAGTCTTTGTTTTGGGACCAGAAAAATGTGTTAATATTTTAGTAGCCAGTTGGCTAGTGTAGGTTTACAGCTTCCACACAGAACCTTAGTGAGTTTTGCTCGTAAAGATCTGACAGTTTCAGTTTGAAGATCAACAGACAGAGTTTTTTCAACCGAGCTCGCACTCAGGATTCCATGCCTGGCATCGGAGTTAACTCTTTCACCTCCGGAGCAGTTCTAAGGCTGGGACAAACTGCATATGTCATAATATAGCAAGACTCCATTAGAAGAAACAACATTACTAAGGTGAGTAATTTTTTCTTCCATCATAACCAGCTTCTGCTTGATAAGGTGACTCTCCAGAATCATAAGATGTCGTTGAGTGTTCTGGTTAAACTTCTGGCAAATCTGGTAGGCTTCATTGTCGTGGCTGGGTCCTAAAGAGAGAATGCATGTAGAATGGCCATCTTTTTCAGGAATTTGTTTGCTGTAGGCATATGTAGTGGAGAAGACAAATCTGAAGGCTGAAACACTGAAAATTTGATGTTTACTACTGGAATAAAATGAAAATTAAAAAAGTGCATCAAGTGTGAGTAAAGTCGGTCAGTTGATGCTGTGGAGTCCACTAAGGTCGTGTGTGCACTGGTCGACAGTGGCAAAGAACTCAGGAGGGTGGGAGGAGGGACTGCCCACCTTTATAGGATAAGCAGGCATCAGAGGCCAACGTCAGGGGTGGGCAGTCCCCATGGCAGACTGCTGGCTAGAAAGTTTTCTAAGTAGTCCTGGTGCTGAGCAGCTAAGTCCTACCAGAGTTGGCCTGCTGCAAGAGCATTCCTCAGATAACAACTTACTCTTTTATAGTCCGATTGGCAATCAAGGGGGCACTGGTACCAGAGAAATATTATTTATGGAACAGGAATGCATGGGTGATGGGAGGGACCACTGAAACCAGGGTAACCAATTTTTTATGACTGTGGGTGGAGCCTACAGGAGTATTGCATGTACAAAAGGAGTGATGTCATGTTTTCTGTCCGTGGAACTGACTGAAGATGTAAGTAGTCTCCTTCGCCTTACCCTCCTCCAAGAAATGTTTTCCGCTCTCAAACAAATACATTTTTATGTTAGTCAGTGGTTGCAGGGTACTACTTTGTTTCTTAAATGGGTGGTACAAGAACTGGAACGTGAGTAGTGAGAGGCAGCATTGTTTTTTTTTTATTAGGGGAAGTAAGGTCCACCCCACCTCCACCCAAGAAGCTCCAAAAGATCCATCCCACTTTTTTTAATTCATGTGGGAGGGGCAGGAGGTGGATCTATCGTACTGAAAGAAGACTCACTAGAGTTTGGGGTGTGGACCAAGGAACAACACATCTGTGGAGTCCCTGCATTTTGTTAAGGACTAAGAGAACAGAAGATACTTAAATTGCCTTCAAACTGACTTAAAAACCCTTGGAACAAATGATTATCAGAGTCACCTGGTGTCTCAAAAGGAAACACTAAGAAATGTCTGAAACTACAGCTTAAGGATTCAACTTCAAAGAAAATAGACTACTTTCAGGTACTTCTTAAACATTTATATACTAAAATGGGCACAGTACTTGGTAAACACAGTCTGTGATGAAGTGTATTTTTCTTTTTAAGTTTGAGAAGTGGAGTTGACTTGGATATGTTAAAAATATCAACTGCAATTAGCAACTACTGTAGTTGTAGAAACAAAATGCTGTTTTGTTTTTCCTATTTACTTTTTTTCCTGGCTCAGTTTATATCAGCGAAGAGCTGCCGTCCAACTGGACAAGCTATTTATCACTCATTTTTCATTTAAAATAACATAAATGTGGTTTCACATTTTTACCACGAGGGAAGCAAGATAAACCAACATGGTTAACAAATACATTCATTGACTCCTCTGAATGAATGGGGTAGTTTTTTTTAACATTCCTTTTGAGTTAATTACTACTTGGAACCTGTTATTCCAGTTTTTACGACTGTGCTCCTGGAACTTTCTGCATGACAAGTTCCCTTAGGCACCACACAGCACCTCATTAAGCCATGTGACACTACTATCTTTGCAGGACATTGCATACTGTAGCAAGGGACCCAATTTTTTTGCCTTTTTCCAAATAATATACCAACTTCATTCTCAGGCAGGCAGTTCTGGGCTAGTGTTAATATTCTACTGAATTTTCTTAATTTGCAGTTTGTGACTATAGGTGTTTATAACTGAATGATAATTACCACCACTTGCTTCTCTTGCAAATAGCCAGGCATTTGTGTGTCTAATTTCTGTTTGACTTACTGTAGGTTACACATAGAATCTGAAAAATTCATAACATGCTGTATTGTGATTCAATGAACTGATAAATGGGGATTTTGGTTTCTTTTACAAATTCTTTTTTCCTGACCATGGATATACTAAAACAAAAATTTCTCAACAAAATGTTTTTAAATAAATTATCCGGTTTTGGGGGGGGGGGTGGAGGGTTGCCACAAACAGAATGGGATTTCACAGGTGAGAGAACTTACAGCAGCAGAAAAAAGAAGCATGTTGCAGGGTTTTAAATAATTGATTAGCAGTTTTTTCTTGGCACGATACTAACTGTACAGAAAGTATTTATATAGATTTTCTAGAAGTGCTGTGTTTGTTAAACACAGTGTGGCAAGAGCTATTAGTTTTCACAAAGTTTTAGCACTTTTATGAGCAAAACGCTAATCAGTTTTTAGAGTTAAATAAAACCCTTTGCCTGATGCCCACTTTTAGGCCTTATATAGTAATATCTTCCTTCTAGAGAACAGCTTGTAATGAAATGTGTCGAATTTACATTGGTATTTGGGCATATGGACTTTTATATTATACGAATTTTGTGTGTTAACTGTATATCGGCCTCTAAAAAAAGACACATCAAATGTCTTCAAAAACTTGTCTCAGCATTGTGTTTATCTTCTACCTTGTCACAACATACAGCTGTCTCAGCAGTGTTTTCAGTTAGGCTACAGTACCTTCATGTATGTGATGGCCTGGTTTTGTTGAGTTGATTGCTATAACAGTGCAAAGAATAAAATGCAAAACATATAGGTAACTGTAATACAGAAGGTGGCGTTATTTTTAATTATACAATGACAAGGAAAAATGTAAGAAGCTGATTGGCTGCTGACCCATTGAAACAGTGGTGTTATTACACAACAACATCACCGTAACTTTGGATTTGGATCATTCCTTGCATTTTCTCTTAAGAAATATTTTTCCACACTAACAAAAACATCCTTTAAAATGTATTTTTTATTTTGTATACAACAACAAGCCATTAAGTTATCTTGTAATAATGTCACTCCTGTGGTGGTGGAAGCACTCGGCTTCGCCTCATGCTTCAACCCACCCCAGGAGTGATATTATTACATGATAACACACACCCTATCGTGCCTTATTGCTTAAATATGCCCTTTCTCAATGTACTCTACTTTGATTCAGTTAGTGTATATGCAACAGCCTTCATGTGAACACTCTGGGCTTCTCTTTGCCTCCTGATGTCTATTTGCTTTAGCTATTGTATATTGTTTAAACTGCTTTGGTCTTCTTGATGTGGTGTGTGTGTGCCTAAACTATGTAATCTATTTATCTACTGCTACCCATGTATCTCCAGTGAATGATTGTTATAACTGTCTGCTCTCTAAGTCGTTGTTTTTTGACTTGTTAACTGTGCTGTCTTTGTATTAGTTTCAATGAGGTGCCTTTGTAAATGAGTCCCTGACTCAAAGGTTTATAAATCTGATATTTTTTAAATAAATAACTATGTTTAAGCCCATGAAACACCCTTATCTAGTTAATGCATTCACAGTCGTAGTGGCTCTGCCACAGCTTGTTTATATGGGTGGCGATTGTGGGAGGGGTTCGGTGTGGGTGGGGGGAGGAACCATTGGACACCAGGTAATCAATTTTTTTTATACTTCAGCCAGCAAAGTGGGAGGGGGGCTGCTAATCTCCACCCCAGCCAATGTAAATGAGCCCATAATGGGCAAGCAAATAGCGCTTTGCAGTCCCAATGGGCTAATCTTCATGGCCAGTTTTGTGAATTCTGAATAGCTCACCTACACTATTCATTGCAGGGACGTTCTCTGGGATGTCTGTCGGGGTGGCACTAGTAAGGTTAGAGGTAGTGGTACAGGTGAGGTGCTGAGGCGCTGGACGCCTTACAATGCGCTGCGCAGGCGACCTGGGTTCGGGAAGGCCCTCGGATCATCAGTGAGCCGGCATTGAGGGGTGGAGGAGGGAGCGGGATTGGGCAGCTACTAGGCAGCTCTCCCCTCCTGGGGTGGTTGCCCACTCCCCTGTAGTTTCACTCCCATTGGGGAGAGATCTGGTGGGATGCATAGGTGGGAGGGAGCAGCAATGATAGTCAGGGGTGGGGCAGAAGGGGCTGAGCCTGTATATGACATGCGCACCTCAATGCATGTGCAAGTACGTGCCAGAAGAAAATGGGTACAAGACAGAAAAGAAAATGAAAAAACTGTTAAGAAAAAGAGGTAGCAGTATGGGAATTAGCGCTGTGTAATCTTGGCCTTATTCACAAATGTAACACGTTTGTCCACAGACAGTTGTTTGTCGTAACTGCGGATATTGCATGGGGGTGGGGGAGCAGTATCCAAGATCGCTTCATGGTTAATTCCTTTGTGATATTTATTAAGTCCTGTTTGATTTTCTCCAAGTCCTATTCAGTTGAACTGACACCAGATCCACAAATATGGGGGCCTTTGCATGAATGGGCAGAGTGCTTATGCACCATGGATCCGTGGCACGTAGCCACACCACTTCCCACACGGGATGCATGAAACAGGGTGAGCAACCTCTACACACCTGTTCCTCTGCCTGCTGGGGCAGCAATGCACCAGGGTCAGGTGGGGGCATGCCAGCACTATGCGGCATGCATGAAGGCATGTAGTGCTGTGCACCAGGGAGCATAGGATAATGCTCTTTATGCCAGGGAGACCATGCCACAATCACCCTGTGCATCCAGCCCTACACACAGTGGAAAACTGCACATGCCCCTGCAGGGGTTAGGGACACCCCCAACATGACTGGTCACTCACCCAAGCCAGGGGCCAAGCTCCCCCCAATGGCAGGAGACGCACCCTGCCCCACCACAACTTGGCGGCCTGACCACAGTGCATGGCTCAACGGTCCCAGCCCCTGACATGTGGCTTCCAGGTGCCCCCATTGGCAGGATACAGAACTCTGATTCCAAAGGATGTCATTCCATACCCTGGCAGTAGGATCACTGGTGCCAGCAACCCCAAAAAGTGTCAGGCTGGTCCTCTACAGTGCATATCCCCCAAAACAAACAGGGCTGCCCCTGTCCCAGCGGTGTGCACTAACCCATCACCAATGCACACAAGTGCCTCAACCAGTACATCACAAGGCCCAACCCCAGTACCCCCGCCCCCATGTTGGTGGTCAGTGGGGCGACAGCACCGACAGTTCCCCTGCCCTGTACCTTCCCATGGGTGCTGCTGCCAGGATCAGCTAGAGGCACAGCCCTCCTTATGCTGCTTCGTCAGCTGGCTGTCCAACTGCTGTTGGGAGTGTGCTGCCTATCTATAGGGGAGAGAGCTCCCAGCAGCATTTGAACCGCAAGCAGCCGAGGAGGTTTCTGGAGGGCTGTGCTACTGGCCGTCTAGGGCAGTGACACCAATGGGCAGGTATAAGGGAGGGGGGATGTCTGTGCCACTGGGGAGGGGGATCAATAACCACTAATGATGAGGTGGGGCCTTCAGAACCAGGCTGGGGGGGGAGGTTGTGCAGTACTGGGCACTGCCCAGGCACAGCCACACTGCAGTGTGGCTGTGGGGTGGGGGGAGCTTTACCACAGACTGTGACGGGGAGGTGTGGGGGTATTGCACTGCACTGGAGCTTGATGTGTTGGGGTGGAGGGGGGAGGCTTTTGGCAATGCAGTTCCAGGATTGGGGCTGAACAGCACTGTGGTGGGGCTGGGGTGATTGGCAGGATCGGTGATGGGGCAGCACTGTGTTGGGGTAGGGAGTGCCCTCGGCCATATGGGACAAGTCAGCTATGTGTTAGAGGGTGGATTGATGGCTTGAGGACACCGCAGTGCCCATGACGCTCAGCTCAGGAGGCTGTAAGTGGTTGTGCAGGTCCAGGTGCCTGCAGGGGCTATTCTCATACCCGAACCTCCCCATGCGAGTAACCCACAGTAGGACCCAGGACAGGCATCCTATTGGATGCCCGGATTGGTCCACGACTCCACCCTGTGCACCGGGGGAGTGGCCCATGGACAGGTAGCAGTAGCCATTGGTGAATACTGGCTGCTGCACACCAGTTTGCAGGTGCAGAGCTATGCAGGTGGGATACACGCCTCTGGAGTGTAAATCACACCTGGTCATGTATAAGCCCCATGGTGATTCTGCAGCAGCAATCTCATTTGTTGGTTCAGAGAAACTGTAGCAAGTAGGTGCCTAATAACATTTCCAACTAACCTACAGACAGAAAACTGCTAAATCCAAACTGAATATTAATTCCAGGTAATGCCAGAAAATAGCTTCCCTTGTGGTGTGTGCCACACTAGTGAGTACAAAATTAAATGGGTTTTGTAGCTGCTTTTTATCTTGGTGAACCTTAAGCATTGGATCGTTGTGGAGATGTTTTCTAGAATGCCCTGAACTGTGCTATTATATCTCCTCTGTCTTCTGTGGCATGTCCTCCTCTGGCTGGGTCGACTGTAGTCTAGGCTTCCACTGCGATCCAGTCCATGCAGGTCTCTGGTCCCAACTCCTGGATAGAGGTGCTTGATATGGGTCCCCGACATGTCAGTTCCTTATGGGCTGCCTCTGCAGTATTGAAAGTTTGTTTACCATAGGGGAAGAAAATGTTCAACTTGGCTGGGTAAGGCATCTGGAACCGTAATTGATTTTGTCTCAGCAGCTGAAGAAGAGAGATGTACACCCATCTTTTCTTTATAGTGTCCAGAAGGTAATCATTATCAAAACATATCCTATTATTTTCAAAGTTCACACTTTTCATATGCCAGGCGCTAACAACAAGACTTGTTTTACTTTATATTGATTAAATCGAACTATAATGGATTGGGGATGGGCCCCTTCAGTAGTTGGCTTAGGGCTCAACGCTCTATGAGCCCATTTGATTTCCAATACATATTCTGAATCAAGTTGGAGGGCTTGTCTAAAGAATTGGTCTAAAAAGTCCTCCATGTGTCTGTCCTCAATGTCCTCCGGCAAACCGTAAAGTCGAATGCTCTTCCAACGGCGTCTGTTCTTCGAATCTTATTGGCACTTTTGCATGACTTTCTGGGCATTGGCTAACTGGAGGACTGTGGCTTCCAGCCAATCAATGCTTTTGTCTGTAGCCATCAATTGGGACTCCACTTCATCTGCCCTTCACTGTAAGGTGCTAAGTTCTTGTCCCATGTAATCCAGCTTGTCTATAGTAACTGCTCTGAAGTCTCTCAACTCCCGAAGTATCAGATACAGTTTCTTGCCCTTTTTTTTTCTTTTTGTAGGAGTTAGTTGATCTGGTTCGTAGGAGACAATGGACCCCGGAGGTCTGTGAGACATCTGACTCCTCCAGGTCTGTTTTCCATCTTCCTCCATCCTTTTGTTCCAGGCACATTTTGGCTTTATCCACCTGTTTCAGCATATCATTGGAGCCTCCAGCAATCTGTTTTTAAAGTTCTTAGACTGGATTTAGTTTGAAGATAAGGCAGCCATGCAAGTGGTGATGTCACTGGAAGTCCTTCCTTTCACCTTTTTCTGTTGTTTTTAGCACATGCCATTTTTTTTGTTTGATTTTGAAAACATCTTTGCTGTATCTAAAGGCACTGTTGTAAGGTGTAGAGAAGACTGTACCTGCTGGGGGAGCAGTGTTTTTGATTGTTGGCTGGAATAATTGCTCACATAGGACTGCTGATGCTCTCTTCCAAGCCTGACCAGTCATAGCACTATCGTACCACCCTTGTTTAAACCTGGTATTCAAGTTTGTTGCAGCTTCATCATAATCACTTGCATTTGAGCAGTTCTGTTTTGCTCTTAAGAGCTGCCAATATGGTATGTTCCTAAACAGGCTTTTGGGATGAAGACTGTTCGATTTCAGGAGAGTGTTCTTGTACTAGAATGCATGTGATAGATGCAAGGGAGCCCTGACTACAAAGAGCAACTAGAGTGTCGAAACAGATCTAAAACAAATGGGCAGACTAGATGGACCTAGCAGTCTCCTTCTGCCGTCAACTTCTATGTTTCTGTGTTGACTTCCTGTATATTCTACTGCCTAACCTATGACCTTCCTTATAAATCTCCAGGTCTAAAATAAGTATGGCATTGTCATCAAACTGCAATGTGAACTGTGTTTTTGTTTGGACTATTCAAATATTTGTGGAAAAGTTCTAAATTTTCCACTGTGCCTGCCCATAAGAAGAACAAATCATCTATATATCTCTTATATAGATTGATTTTCCCTATATGGGGTATTAACATTATCAATAAAATCCATTTTGAACTGGTACATGAAAAGGTTGGCGAATGAGGGGGCCATTGTTGACTCCATCACCATCCCTCTGGTTTGCAGATATTAGATGTTGTTAAACCTAAATTAGTTTCTTTCTAGTACCACTGAAGTCAGTTCAAGTAAGAATCTACTACTGTGTTTCTCCCCAGCATTCCTAAGGTCAAGGGTCTTGGACAGCACATCCAGCACTTCTTGTTGTGCGGTCGTGGTATGAAGATTACCACATCCATTTTTACTTTTAGTAAATGCTGTGTATTTCTAGTATCTCTGTTCACTTGCTCTATGAGCTTTAGTACGTCCTCAGAGTCCTGTAAACAGGAAGGCATTATTGTCACAAAGTCTCTCAGGAAGTGGTCCAGAATACATGACAGGGGCTCCAGGCAGACTCCAGCCTGGAATCTAGGGGTCTGCCTGGAGGTGGTCTCATGGGTTTATGTATTTGGGTAAACAGTAGAAAACTGGAATGGTCGGATGTGAACTTCAACACCAAAAAATATAAAGTAATGTACCATGATCTGTAACAGAGTAGATGATCCAGATGGGGTGGGCAGATGAGAAGAAATCTGGATAAACTGGCAAGATGGTTAGAAGAGTGGCAACTGGGGTTTAACGCAAAGAAGTGCAAGATCATGCACGTAGGGAAGGGAAACCCTGAAGCTACCTATCGATTAAGAGAGGCGTTGCTGGCAATTACACAGGAAGAAAGAGACTTGGGCATCATCATCACAGATGACCTGAAATCATTCAAACAGACCACTAAAGCAGTAGATAAGGCTAGAGGGACGTTGGGGTGTATTAGTAGGGGTATCAAGTCGTAAGAGGGAGGTAATAATCCCTCTTTACAAGACACTGGTTAGGCTCCATCTGGAGTGCTGCATGCATTACTGGAGGCCGCACCAGCACAAGGACATTAACAAAATGGAGGCAGTCCAGACAAGGGCAACCAAATGGTGCAGGGACTGCATCAGAAAACAAATGAGGACAGATTAATGGAGCTCAATACGTATATCCTAGAGCAAAGGAGGGAAAGAGGCGATATGATCAAAACATTCAAACATCTTAAGGGCATTAAGAAGGTGAAAGAGTATAACATATTTCAATATAAGAAAAATAGGACAAGAGGACACAGCATGAGATCAGAGGGAGGCTGATTAAGGGGTGATGTGAGGGAGTTCATTTTCACAGAAAGGGTGGTGGATGCATGGACCGGCCCACCTCAGGAAGTGGTGGATGTGAATACAGTGCAGGGCTTTAAACATGAGGCAGTATAGCGCAGTGGTCTAAGGCTCTGAGCTGCAAATCTGGTGACATCCAGCAGACCAGACCTGGGTTTGAATCCCACAGCTTCCACTTGCATACTGTGTGACCCTGAGCAAGTCACTTAACCTCCTTGTGTTCCCAGGTTGCTCCTGTAAAAAAGCTTTCAGCTTAGTGTGCTATACCTGGTTAAACAACTAATAAAAAAAAAAAAACAGGCATGGGATAGACATAAGGGAGCAATACAGATGAGTATGAATAGATAGGCCATTGACAGAGTAAAGGCCTATGGCACATTCATAAGGTAGAATAAATGGGCAGACTGGATGGGCCTTGCAGTTCTTATCTGCCGTCAACTTCTATGTTTCACCTAGGAACAAGAACCCAAGGGCAGAGTACAGGATGGATGGGGTGAGGCTTAGCACTACAGATGAGGGATGGGACCATGGAGTTATCATTAGTGACTCCCTCAATCAATTCAGTGCAACAAGGAATATAGCAAAGCAAGTAGGATTCTGGAATGTATTGAAGGAGTATTAATAGCAGAAGGGAAGAGATAATACTTCCCCATCTAGATCCTTGGTGAGGCCACACATGGTGTAAAACAGTCATTTTTAGGAATTTTTTCACCAAATTTTCAACATAGACTTTTTGAGAGCCCACCTTATGAACACTGGCAGTGTTGTTTCATTAATTGGTGCCTAAAGGTGATTTCACGCAGTAACCGTGAAATCACCCTTCGGGTCCGATTAACGCCATGACAGTGCAAGAATTCATGAGGAGGGGTCATAAAAACCCCATGTTGAAAATTTGGGCCCCAAATTCCCAAAAATGCCTGAGATATGCCACAAAGTTGAAAAAACCCTATTCATTGCATTATACGGCTTACTGGCATTTCCTCAGTTCCCGGTCGGCTTTGAAGAGTGCAGACATGTTCTCGGTCCACCGAAGATCATCGCGTCGCGGTCCGGAGGTAAGTATGGGGTGAGGGGGGTGTGGGGAGGCAGGGTGCGCAGTGGGTGGGTGCAGTTTGTGAGGGGTGCAGGAACACCATGAGGGACCTTTTTTGTTTACAGGTTTATTTTTTTTTTTTTTAAGCGACGATGGGACGCTTGCCACGCTGGGTGGGCTCCCAGCGTGGCAGCTTGAAAGGCTTTTGGGGGTATCGCAATGGGGATTGGGCACCTGCTGGCCATAACAAGCTTTAAGCACGCTGGGGTGGGCTCCAGCGTGGCACCTGGAAAGCTTGGGGGCGTGCAGCTGTGGAGTCAGCGGGGGATTGGGCACCCCCGTTGGCTATAACAAGCTTTGCCTCGCTGGGGTGGGCTCTCAGCATGCCACCTGGAAAGCTCTTGGGGGGGTGTGCAGCCGTGGAGCCACGTGGGACTGGGCACCCCCGTCGGCTATAACAGTTTTTGCCATGCTGGGGTAGGCTCCCAGCATGGCACCAGGACAGCTTTGTGGTGGGGCGTGGAGCCGACGGGAATGGGCACCCCGCCGGCCATACAGTATGTGCGGGGAGAGCGATCAGCACGCAGTATGCGTGGCTTTGTGTGTGTGGGGGGGGTAGAGCTCTGCTCACTGAAGCGGAGCTCTCCCTTTCAACTGTACGACCACTGCATTTTGAACTGCTGTCATAGACAGCTGCAGCAGTGATTGGGGAACTGGGCCGCATCTGCAAACACACTGACTGAATTGGAAGACGGGTGCCACACCTCTGAAAACTCGGATGATAGCACTATGTTTCTTGCACATGCATGCAAGCAACATAAAAACTGGTTGTCCCAACAACATATCACCTTACATATGTGGCAGGATCTCATGATATCTATCTATCGGCTGGAAGCTGTCATGGCGAGTCTCAATACAAAACTTCCCCAGTTTGAGATCCTCTGGAGGAGGTGGGTCTTCTACATGTCAAAAGAGAGAGTAGACTTCATTCCTTGATAATCCCTAGTTTTATTTTATTTTAATTTAATTTTTTTTCCAAAGGAGGGTAGTTCCTTTTATATAAGGAGCTTCCTGGATGAGAGGAGGACCTGTTGTCTGGGTGAATGTTTGTATTAGGTATATCTGACCCCTTCCTGATAGTTAATGCTATTTTCATTACTTAACCTCCCGTAAGCCGAATGAATTGTTTTATTTGTGCCAAGTGTCATTTGTATCTGTATTTGTACTTTTGTATTTGTATCTGTACTGCCATTTTTATGAATTCTGTTTTGTGTTTTCATGTGTTTGTACCATGTTTGTGATTTTAAACTTCAAATGGTTAAATAAAGAAAGTTTTATATAAAAAAAGTGAGGGCGGAGAGAGCAGGATATCTTGCAAGTAGCGGGGGCCCTGATCATGTAGGGCTTTAAAGGTTAGCAAGCCAACCTTAAAGGTGATCCGCCACTGAATAGGCAGGCCAGGCCAGCTCGCAGAGCACAGGCGTAATATGACTGGACCTAGAGGTCCCAGTCAAAAACCTGGCCACCGCATTCTGCACCAGCTGCAAGTGGTGGATATCAACCCCATGTAGCCCTAGGTAGAGGGAATTGCAGTAATCAAGGGGAGTAATGACAAAGGCATGGACCATTGTTGGAAGATCGTCAGGGGGAACCAGGTGTTTCACCCGGGTGATATTCCTCAGTTGCTATAAAGAGGATTTGAAATCAGCTGACACCTGAGATTTTAGTGTCAAACCATCATCAAAAATAACGCCCAGGTTACGCACCCGGTCTGAGGTAGTGAGCAGTACGCCACCAAGTAATAAACCTGATGGCGGTCCAGCCTCCAGACCCGCCCCCGGGCAACCAGGGTCCACTACCAACACTTCAGTCTTATCTGAATTCAGTCTCAGTCAGCTGGTACTCATCCAAGTTCTGATCTCAGTAAGGCAATTATTTAGCACGGAGAGTGCATCATTCTGTCTAGGTAGAAAGGACATGTACAGCTGAGTATCATCTGCATAGCAGTGAAAACTCAGACTGTATCGCCTGATGATATCTCCCAATGGCAGCATGTACACTGCAAACAACATGGGGGCTAAGATGGAGCCCTGTGGCACCCCGCAGGGCAGGGAGTGAACACCAGAGGAATAAATTCCAGTGGCAACTCTCTGAGACCTGCCCATGAGGAACGAATGAAACCATTTGAGGAGTGTACCAGACAGCCCACAAAGATGCCGCAGGCACTCCAACAGCACACCATGGTCTACAGTGTCAAATGCAGCAGAGAGAGATCAAGAAGGACCAGAATGGTGCATGCCTTTCGATCTCTTGCCTTTAGGAGGTCATTCAATACCCAGACAAGTGCAGTATCTGTGCTGTGCTTCTTCCTAAAACCAGACTGGAGGGTGTCATAGACGTGAGTTGTAAGGTCATCGTCCAATTGCAGCGCAACCACCTTTTCAATAACCTTACCAACAAATGGCAGGTTTGAGATAGGCAGGTAGTTAGCTAGACAATCTGGATCCAAGGAGGGTTTCTTAAGGAGTGGTCGAACTACTGCCTCCTTGAGGGGGTCTTTCCAGACCCCCTTTCCAAGGACTTCCAGATGATTTCAGCAAGGATCGGGCAGGTAACATCTACACATCCCAATAACAGGGGTGTAGGGCCCAGATCCAAACTACAACTGGTTGAGTAAAATGTTTGGATGATCTTCACAATGTCCATGAATTCCGGCTGGCAAAAAAACTGACCAGACAGACTGAGTGCATGCCACTTCATGCCGATCTCTACAATCCCTCATAAGGGAGGCCAGGCCAATGCTAGACCTGATGCTGGCAATCTTATCTACGAAGAATCGAGCAAACTCCTCACATTTAGACTGAGAAAAGGATTCTCTGGGCTGGAGACAGGTTGGATTGCACAATCTGTCCACAGTCTGGAAAAGCTGAGCTGGTTGATTCCGTGCAGCAGCAATCTCCCTGGACAGAAATTCTGCCTTCTTACAGGTGATTTCTGATAGATAGCCATCATAATGTGCCATCAACCTAAGCCTGTCAGCATCAAGGTCAGACTTCCACCAGGCTCTCTCCAGCCTTCGGCCAACTCGCCTCAACTCCTTCAAGGAACCATCAAACCAAGGGCTCCTTGAGTGAAGGGTGAGAGGCCGAACACGAACAGGAGCAATCTTGTCCAGAGCATCTCCCACAGCCTTATTATAGGCTAATACGAGATCATCTGGACTCATACATTCACCTGACAAACCCGATAGGTCCAGCACTGCTGATAGATCACTGGGGGTAACTCCCCTTAAAGGGCGGTACTGAACCATCTCCATGAGGCAGATCTATTAGGGGGGCCCTGAAGCTGAACCTTATGGTGCGATGGTCAGACCAGGTGACTGGTTCCACCCCCCAAGCCAGCTGTCTCCATACCCAAGAAAAAGATTAGATCCAACGAGTGACCCCCTACATGGGTCAAGGAGGTAACTACCTGTGTAAGACCCAGCATCGTTATCAGCTGGAGGATATTTTGACCAAAATGTGAGAGTTCATCGTCAACCCAGGCATTGAACTCCCCCAGAATTATCCATCTGGGGGACCTCAACACCATGTCGACGATGAAGTCTGCTATCTCCTGCAGGAATTCTCCACCATCTCCTGGGGGACGGTAGATGAGGAGTATCCTGCAGCCTACACCCTCTCCCAGGATGTACTCGAAGGATCTGGCACTTCCAAATGGCACATCCACAAGACCCAGCTCAGTCTTAAATATAATGGCCATGCCCCAACCCCTATGATCCAACCTTGGGCGGTGTATCACCGAGAACCCGTCCGGAACTGCCGAGGCTAATACAGGGCTTGCATTTCATACAGCCAGGTCTCAGTGATGCAAGCCAGATCAGTTGTTCGAACAAGATCAGCTATAATACCTGTCTTGTTCTTAACAGATCTGGCATTGCATAATACCGCCCAGGTAGGATGAGCTGTCGGGGAAGACCTTGGCACCTGCCCGCAAGCCTCGGAAACCCTTGGGTATGGAAATAAGACAAGAAGGGCCTCTGTCCTGGCTCCATTTCACCCCAGGATGCCTCCTGGACCTCACAACTCCAATCCACCCTCCCCTTTCCTCTCCCCCACCAGGCCCAGCTCTTCCTCTTCTTATACACTTTATAATTATCCCCAAAGCACGACACCTAAAATAAGTGTCAGATGATAATGGGGTACATTCAAAGGGACGTAGTTACCTAAGCCTGGTGGGGGAATAATGCCTGACCATCGCTAAACCTCCCCAGCACATTTTATACAAAGTAGTGAGATAAAATCACAGCACTCTAAAACCTGACTACACCCCAAAACAAAACAGTACTCTTAAACATAGAAACATAGATTTTGACGGCAGATAAGGACCTCTTGGCCCACCCAGTCTGCCCATTTCCCTACCTAATGGATAAGTTGCAGATCCTAGTTAACCAGTAGCCTACTTCTTCCTACCCCCACCCCCTAGAATTGCCTTATGACTGTCCCATGCATGCTTGAATTCCACCACTGTTTTTGACTCCACAACCTCTTCTGCAAGGCCGTTCCATGTATCCACAACCCTCTCTGTGAAAAAATACTTACTTAAATTACCTCTGAGCCACCCCCCTCTATCTTCAAATTGTGCCCCCTTGTTCTTGCACACCTCTTTTTTTGAAAGATGCTACCCTCTTGGACTTTGTTGATTCCCTTGAGGTACTTGAAAGTTTCTATCATGTCCCCCCTCTCCCTCCTTTCCTCGAGGCTATACATATTAAGCTCCTTAATTCTCTCTTCATATGTCTTCCGGTGCAGACCCTGCACCATTTTAGTTGCCCTCCTCTGGACAGCTTCTGTCCTGTCTATGTCTTTGCGGAGATTGGGTTTCCAGAACTGCACGTAGTACTCCAGATGGGGTCTCACCAACTGTCTGTACAGAGGGATAATAACTTCCTGTTTTCTACTGGTGATGCCTCTCCTATGCATCCCAGTATCCCCAGCCCTCTTTGCTGCCCTCTCACATTGCTTACCCACCTTTAGGTCATCTGATATGACTACCCCAGGTCCCTTTCCATTTTGTTGTTGTTAGTATCTCACCCCCATTGTGTACTCTTCCCTGGGTTTTGTTTCCAGTGCATTACCCTGCACTTCTTAGCATTGAATCTAAGCTGCCATACATTTGACCATTCCTCTAACCTTCCAAGTCCCTTCTCGTCCTTTCCACCCCACCTTGTGCATCAACTCTGTTGCAGATCTTTGTGTCATCTGCAAAGAGACATACTTTTCCTTCCAGTCCCTCTGCAATGTAAGCTATAAAGACATTGAAGAGGACCGAGTCTAATACTGAACTCGCAGGTACCCCCACTAACCCCCTTTCTTCAGAGTGGACTCCATTTAGTATTACTTGTGTCCTATTCTCCAGCCAATTCTTTACCCAGGCTGTCATCTTGGGACCCACTCCCAGGCTGGTTAACTTGTATATTAATCTTTTGTGTGGGACTGTTTCAAATGCCTTGCTAAAGTCTAGGTAGGCCATGTCCACAGCCCCTCCCTGATCTACTACTTTGGTCACCCAGTCAAAGAAATCTATCAGATTTGTCTGGCATGACCTTCCCGTTGTGAATCCATGCTGCCTTGGGCCCTGTGCCCCTCTGACCTCTAGATACTCAACAGTTCTTTCCTTCAGAAGTGATTCCATCATTTTCCCTACCACTGAGGTTAAACTAACAGGTCTGTAGTTTCCTGCTTCTGCCTTGCTTCCACTTTTGTGAAGGGGGAATCACATCTCTGCCCTCCTCCAGTCCTCGGGTACCACCCCATCCTCCCATGATTTGTTAAAGAGGGTAGTCAGTGGTGTCACTAGTTCTACCCTTAGTTCTTTTAGAATTCTTGGATGAATCCCATCAGGCCCCATTGCTTTGTCCACCTTCAGTTTTAAGAGTTCTTTCAGAACCCTTTCTTCTGTAAATGGGCTGGTATCAACTTCTGTATCCCGAGTGTTTCTGCTGTTTGTTTTAGGTACCTCCCCCTCTTCCTTTGTAAATACTGAGCAAAAAATATTTGTTCAGTATCTCTGCCTTTTCACAGTCACCCTCTGCCCAACCTCCCTTCCCTTTATTAAGCCTCACTAACCCTTCCTTGGTCTTCCTTCGCTCCCTGATGTACCTATAAAAGGTTTTATCCCCCTTCTTAACTGAGTTGGCTATCTTTTCCTCAGTTCAGGCCTTTGCTGTTCTGACTGCCTTCCCAGCTTCCTTTTGCTTTAACTGATACAGTTCTCTGTCCTGCTCCTTCTGTAATTCCTTGAACTTCCTGAATGCTTTCTTTTTCTCTTGAACCTTCACTGCCACTTGCTTTGAGAACCATAGTGGTTTCTTACATCGTTTCGTTTTGTTTATTTGCTTCACACAAAGGCTTATTACCTCTGTGATGGCAGTTTTTATTATTCCCCATTGTTCTTCCACCCCTTCTTCCTGCCCATTTGCTAGTGCATTCTTAAGCACTCACCCATTTTGGCAAAGTCAGCCCTCCTAAAGTCCAGTACTTTTGCCTTTGTATGGCTTGACTCTATTGCTGTGTTTATTGTGAACCATACTGTTCGATGGTCGCTAGTTCCCAGATGGCTACCCACTTCTACATCTGTGATCCTCTCTTCATCTCCATTTGAGAGAACCAGGTCTAAGATTGCTCCCTCTCGAGTGGGCTCCAATACTAGTTGTCTAAGGCATGCCCCCTGTAGGGCATCTAGAATAACCCCACTCTTCGAAGTGGCTGCTGCAACTGCACTCCAGTTAACATCTGGCATATTCAGATCACCCATGTTTCTATGTTTCTATCAGCAATATCTCCCATTTTTCTGCCATTCTAAGTATTCTTTCTATCATTTCCTTGTCCATTTCCTCCCCCTGAGAAGGGGGTCTGTATAAAACCCCTGTGTGGATTGTGGTGCCATTGCCGGTCTCTAAATTTACCCACAGTGCTTCTTCTCCTCCCTGTTTACCCTTTCGTTCTGTTGCTTTGATTCCTTCCCTTATGTAAAGAGCTACTCCTCCTCCTCTTTTACCCTCCCTGTCCCTCCTGTAGATAGTGTATCCTGGTTTGTCTACGTCCCAGTCATGGTTTTGTGTGTACCATGTTTCTGTGACTGCCACGATATCCAGATGTTCCTTCTCCATCAAGGCCACTAACTCAGGAAGCTTGTTACTCAGACTATGGGCATTGGTACTCATTGCTCTCCATTTTTTGATGGCTTTACCTTCTTTTGCAGCATCCCCCACTGACCTTTCTACCTCGGTCTTTTTCTCATTTAGTACCCTGTTTTGTAGGGAGAGGCTGAGATTTTCTTGCTGCTTATCAGTGCCTCCCCCCTTGACTAGTTTAAAAGCTTGCCAATGAAGCATTTAAACCGATTGCTCAAAAGACTTGTTCCCTTCCTGGACAGATGCAGACCATCCTGCCAGTATAGGCTGGTGTCCCTCCAGGTGGAACCCCAGTCCCAAATGAAGCCAAACCCATGTGCTCCACACCATTTTTTCAACCATTCATTAAACTGCATGGTGCAAAGTACCCTTACCTCACTCATGCCATTGACAGACAGCACCTCAGAGAAGGATATTGTGTGTGCTACTTGTCTTGGGCCCCTCCCCAATTCTACAAAGTCCTTCTGCACTGCTCTAATCTCATGATGAGCCAAGTCATTTGTCCCTAGGTGGACAATGACATCCAGCTCAGACTCCCGTGCAGCTGTTCTCATGATCCTGAGGATGCGCTTCCTGTCTCTCCAAGCCATGGCACCAGGCAGGCACCTTACTTCAGTTTTCCCTGCTCCCCCCAGTTCTATCCCCCCTAATAACTGAGTCCCCCACCAGGAGCTGCTTCCTTTCCTTGTGGTGTCCTCTGCCTCGTTCCTGTGGGCCTCCCTTGTGACAGTTGTCCTCAGCCTCCTTAGTCTCCTCTGCGGGTGCATCCATAGGGGAGCTATGCTCCCCCAGAATGGTGTATGGATTGTGGTGTGGAACAACTGACTGGGTGTGCCTCTGTTCCACCATCCTCACCCTCCCTGAGCCCACTGTGGTCCAACTGCTGTGCTTTCTTCACAACCTCTGAGGTAGTGGTGGTGGCTCTGGTGCTCCCTGGATGGGGAGGTTCCCTTCCTACCATCCAGTGTGGCCTGGGGAAGGTTCCCTTACTACTGTCCAGTGTGGCCTGAAGACAGGCAACTTCCTCCTCAGGGCAGAGAGTTGTCTGCAAATAGGGCAGCATCTCAGCCTCCAGAAAGACTCCTGGAAGACTGCTGCCCCACAGCCATTACATTGCACTACTCCCCACATTTTTTTTGTGTGTGTGTGATTGGTTTGTTATATAGAAATATATATATTATACAGTGTGTATGCTTATATTGTCAGTGCAGTGTGCTAGGGAGGATATGACAGTGATATGCACCTTGCATTCTTGAGGAAATGATGTCAGAACCCCAGGTATAAAGGAACTATTTCAAGGGGTGAGGGGTGGAAAGGGGTTGGGCCTAAACTGTGCCCTCACAAAACAATCAGCTAAAAGCTCTGACCCACCACTGCGATGAGTGCCTTCCTGTCAGCAAGATGCCCTACACAACAATTTGACAGAGAAAATACCCTGCTAATCAAACAGAGAAAAATCCACACATCCAAGTCAGACACAGGTAAATCTCGACAGCCCCAAAACAGGCCTGGTGGTTTGTGCTCTGGAAGCAGTCAGCCCCAAAATAAGTCAGCTGTGCTTTAAACTCTTCCTGCACTGAAAATCTTAAGAATTGTAACAAACAAATGTAAACCTAGATCCACCTCCCTCTGTTGCTTGAAAGACTGTCTTTTCCTGTTTCACACTGCAGGTTTTGCTATGACAACTCCTTAACCACAGTAACTTATTTAAAAATAGTTTTAACTATCACAAACTCCTACGCACCAGTAAATTATTTAAAAATAGTTTCTGTCCCAAAATCCTAGTAGTCAATCCAGCTACCTCCAAGGGACAACCAAAATGCAGTATTCAAACACTTGTGAAGTTTCTTCCAAGATAAGCAGAGTTTGCAAGCTCCTTTTTCAACTCCTCAGCCACCTATAATTTATTTAAAAATAGTTTAACTGTCAGAAAATCCTAGTAGACAATCTAGCTACCTCCAAGGGTCTACCCAAATGCAGTATTTAAATCCTTCTGAAGTTACTCACAAGATAAACAGAGTTTGCAAGCCCCATCTTGGTTAAACACTAAATAAATATGTGAATAAAAGCAATTACCAAGGGTAGTTAGTTCCTCCACAGAATTAAGCAAAAGTACGTTGTTGCAGATATCAAGTGCAATATAGAATTTCTCACACAGCTCACAGCTGAATAAAGAAGTAGTGTCCTTCCAGGTCAAGAAGATGTGCTTTGTGTCTCTAAATATTGCAGCCTCCAGTAATTTATAGTAATCTGATCTAGTCTGGATATCGCCACCCAGGGCAATTTGTTGACAATGGTTATGATGCAGCCTTTCCTGTTCCAATACAACACTTTGTGGTCTGAAAACAATTTCCTGCACCTGTGGCTGTCTGTGTTTCAATTCACACTGCAGGTTTTGCTGTGATAACTCCTTAACCACAGTAACTTATTTAAAAATAGTTTAACTATCACAAACTCCTACGCACTAGTAAATTATTTAAAAATAGTTTCTGTCCCAAAATCCTAGTAGTCAATCCAGCTACCCCCAAGGGACAACCAAAATGCAGTATTCAAACACTTGTAAAGTTACTTCCAAGATAAGCAGAGTTTGCAAGCTCCTTTTTCAACTCCTCAGCCACCTGTAATTTATTTAAAAATAGTTTAACTGTCAGAAAATCCTAGTAGACAATCTAGCTACCTCCAAGAGTCTACCCAAATGCAGTATTTAAATCCTTCTGAAGTTACTCACAAGATAAACAGAGTTTGCAAGCCCCTTCTTGGTTAAACCCTAAATAAATATGTGAATAAAAAGCAGTTACCAAGGGTAGTTAGTTTCACCTCCCACAGAATTAAGCAAAAGTGCACGTTGTTGCAGATATCAAGTGCAATATAGAATTTCTCACACAGCTCACAGCTGAATAAAGAAGTAGTGTCCTTCCAGGTCAAGAAGATGTGCTTTGTGTCTCTAAATATTGCAGCCTCCAGTAATTTATAGTAATCTGATCTAGTCTGGATATCTCCACCCAGGGCAATTTGTTGACAGTGGTTATGATGCAGCCTTTCCTGTTCCAATACAACACTTTGTGGTCTGAAAACAATTTCCTAACTATAAAATAACCAAACTAAATTAAAATCAATAAAATCAAAGCAATCCCCTCTCACCCCAAACTAAACCCATAAACAACTATCCAAAAGATTAGGGCAGCTAAAGTTCAAAATTAAGTCACTTATTATTGTCCAAAAATGTATTGTCAAGTATCTTTGTATAAAACTGATTCAGGGATTTATCAAGTCCTTTAAAGTTAATACAACAAGGGTAGCTCTCACCCAACCCTTGTCAAAATAAAATGTCCAGGAAATGTGGCCCTCTCACTGCCACTAGAACTGAATTTATAACAAATATTAAGTTTCACTGAGGCTCTCTCCCTGCCTCCAAAATAAAAATGATTACAGTACCTGCAGATGGTATAATCTGGAATAAGATGAAAAAGCAGCAGACCTGTTGAGAGTCAAACCAGAAGGTTAGGTGTAAATATTTCTGGCCCTAGCACAGCTCAGGGATAGGGCCTTCGACAAAAGAGACACCCCACTAAGTCCACTAATGCCACCCAGTGAACTAGGAGGCAGCAGTATGACACAGGAGAAAGAGTGTTACATCAGCCCTTCGGCTGATATACTCTATCCCCATGGGGAGCCCTAAAGGCCAGGCACCCACCACCGTAGCCAGCCAGACCAGTCTACAGTCCACACTCCCATATGGCAACTCAACCAAGATGATAGGCTCCACAGCAGTTCGCACCACTCTCATCCATAGACTCTCCCATGCCAGGCATTCAGGCAGCAACACAAACGGCAGTCAGCCAGATGATGTCAAAAGTCTGCCGCAATATCCTCAAAAAGGAAATGATAGCAAAAAGCTGCAAACTGTCACCACACTACTAGAATATCCCAGCAAAAGCGGTACTAATAAATGCCTCCAACCAACTCCAGCGTCAAGAGCGGTCCGACAGCTGCTCCGAATCCAGGTCCCAACAATAGCCAAGAGTGACTGACTGACAGAAGACAGAAAATATTTATTTTATTGAGTTAGGATTCAGGATTCAGTTAAGGTTGTTCATTCAACATGTATTCTTATCAGTAGGCTTCACTGTAGTGCTTTTGATGTGATAATCATCATCTTGGTAGAAAGTTGTTCATCTATGCTCTAGTACTCTTTGCTTTAAAACAATTACAGTCTGTAAACATTTCTCCTCTCCTAGGGCAAATAGTGATATCAGCATGGAGTGCATGTACCTCCAAATCCATATAAAGATGGCAGTGCATGTATAATCTTAAAGAATATCTAACTCCATGGAGACCGACTCTGTGTCCTTTCTATCATAATTTAGGAACTTGGAGGACGTTGAGAACTTTCATGAAATCTGCATATAAACTGTAATTGCACCCTAGACTATATTATATGGATTGAATTTCAGTAATGGTCTTCATTTCTTTTTTCTAGGTGCACACCAACCCCTTCCAAAACCGATATAATCCCAATGTCATTAAGCAAGCTTGAAAGACACCGACTCTTTGGTACAGTAGTCCCTTGCTATAACGAATCAAAAGGGAACCATAACCTGTGTTCATTGTAGCTCCCCATTTGTTATGTCGCGGGATGCTTGAATATAGCACAGATGTAGCATATCAGAAGCCAGTGTGCCCTCTCATTCTCACATCACAATAATTTTTTTTTATTCACATTTTATCCTTCTGGAGTCCTAGCAGGTGGCATCGGCCCTCATGATGAAGGAACTGTCTCTCTCCAGACTTGCTACTCCCGCACTCGCTGACCCCGGTAGTTCCCCCGCGGATTACCCCCTGCGGCGGGGCCAGGAAGGAGGTGGCCCGCTTCACTTCCCCCCTCCCAGACCCAATCCAGAAGCCAGGGTCGGCCCTCATGTGCAGCCACCATCATTGAGCACTGCCAGGCTCTGTTTTTTCCTCCATTGTCTCCTATCCCCCCCCCACTGACTTAAGTACGTCGGAGTGTGCCTCCCGACTTGTACTGTCCTTCAGCCACTGCGAGAGGGCAGTCAGCAAATGGGACAACAAGTCTCCTTCCCCTCAAGAGAGGAAAGCAGTCCTCTGAATGCTCAGTCCTCTCTCCCCCCTGCCGACCCACAGTGTCCCGGGCTCATTACCAAACCCAGGTCACCGGCATGGTGCGAGGTGTAGTGACCAGCACCTCAACCTCCAGTGCCACCGGGGCCAGCCACATCACAGTAATTTATGTGACATCATTAATGATTTGCTGCTGTCTTGGGAATTATTTGTTTTGGGTGAAGTTTAAAAAAGAAAATAAATAAAAACTGTGACTGTAGGCACCTTTGCAGCTTCTGAGCACACTGCTAGCTGCACCATCGACGCACTCTCCGACCAGCCCTGCGCCCAGCCAGTCAGAAAAATGAAATAAATCATTTGGCATTTGGCTTTGCTTTTCTTTCCTGGTTTTATTTGAAATAAATGTAGTACAGTACTGTATTTGAAATAGACACTGTTCTCACCTGCACTTGATGTCTTATGCTCACCCGCCCATGCTCTCGGCCAGCCTAAATGGAGAAAAAAAATACAGTTACATTTGTTTTTTGTTTGTCTTTTGCTTGTCTTACCAAAATCACATGGCAGGTGTTTGTTTTGTCGGAGTGCCCTGTGACAGTGGCCTGAACTTTGCTACGGCGTGTGTTGAAAGACAATGTGTGTCACTGTGCACTATACTGATGGCAGCTTCTCTGTTTCAGTCTCTCATCCCACATGCTGTCAGAAGTACATTACAGCACAGCAAGTTTTTATTTTATTTAGTTATCTATCTATCTAGCTGTCTATCTATCTATCTATCTATCTATCTATCTATCTATCTATCTATCTATCTATCTATCTATCTATCTATCACCAAAGACTTGTATTTTTATTTTATCATACAGTTTTGTGCTGGGAGGATGTAGGTAATAGGCAGGGTCAGAGCTGTAAAACAGCTGATGATCTCAGGAGCCATGGTCAGCATTCTTTATACCAAGATCTCTCTATAGCGGGGTTAGCTATAGCAAGGGGCTGTTGTATCACTGTTGGGCTTACAGGGCTCCACACTGCCTCAACAACTCCGAGAGCTACAAAAGTCATCCCCATCTTCATGGTGTGCAGTAGCCAGTAGTTTCTGTGGGGCTGCAGACATCTGCCCATCAAAGAGTTAAAAAATGCAGCCCTGCCTCCATGATGTGTATTTATTTATTTGAAAAAGTTTCACCAGGAAGGACATACAGCGTCCGTCGTAGTAGCTAATTTCCAGATGCGTCCCGGGGAGAGAGAGTTACATAGGAGGAGACATACACAATCACTTACTGAGAGCAAAATCACTTAGTTACAAAGAGAGGTTACATACCATATCCAGATAAACAGTTACAACAAAATATGTGCTATACGTAATCATTTGTTTACAAAGGAGCAAGGCACAGAACACACAAAGTGCTTAGTATACAGTTCAGAACGTAAAATTTAGTACCATCTGCTTTGATATACAGAGGAACCAAGGCATGGAATACACAGAGTGTTTATTGTACAATCCAAGTACATGAATTTTGGCAGGGAAAGTGCTAGATCCAACCAGATTATGTAATCTGTACTGATTACTAGCGTACAGGTAGAGCTGTTTGACTACAGTAGGGGTAGTAGGTGGAAGGACAGTCAGAATCCCTATATCCCTTTGGGATGCGGAAAACCCTGCAAGGGGCAGTCAGGTCAAAATAGGCAAGAGAGGATTCACCCAATAGTTAGTTAGGCAATGTAGGGGTGGAGGGAATAGCAAGGACCCATAGGGGAGGTGGTTAGGTGCAGTTGTAAGAGGGAGCTATGTGGTGGCGGAGAAGGAGCGCTAGAGAGTGGGGGAAGGAACTGGGCAGAGTGGATATTTAATGGGACGGAGTTCCAGATGTGTGGGAAGTGGTAGGAGAAGGCAGTGTGCCCATAACTGGAACACTGGGGGGGGGGAGGGGCCCTGTGGGTGGAGTTATGGAAGGTGTAGAGTAGGTTGGGTGATTTAGAAATAAGGGCGTGTAGGTAGGGTGACAGAGAGCCAAACCAGTACTTCCCGATTAAAGAGGCGGTATGGGCAAGGTGTCTGTAGCTGAGGGATGGGAAGGAGAGTGAGGTGTAAAGGTCACACTGATGGGTACAAGGCGAGCAGCCTAGAGCGAAGCAGCAGAAGTAGTGAAAAAAAGTGTAAAGTCTAGAAAGATTGGATTTGGGGGCAGAGTTGTAGATTACTTCTCCAAAGTCAAAGATAGGGAGAATCATTTTTTGGACTATCTCTCTCCAGGCTAGTGGTGGTAGGCAGCTGCGGTGGCTGTACAGAGCAACGAGTTTGGGGAAAAGCTTTTTGTAGATAGCATCCACGTGCACCGCAAAATCGAGGTTCTTGTCGAACTGTAGCCTGAGGTATTTGAAAGAGGTATTTGAAACCTGAATGCTAGGAGCCTTAGAAAGAAAACTGCAGAGCTACAGACTCTCATGGCAGAGGGGTAGGTGGACATGGCAGCCATCACCGAAACATGGGCCACCCAATACAATGACTGGGACCTGTCGATACCAAGGTACAGGATATTTTGTAAGGACAGAGCAAATCGGAAAGGAGGGGGGTGGCACTATATGTGAGGAAAGGACTGAAGTGAGTACAGGAGGAAGGGGAGGAGGGTAGTACAGAGTGACTATGGATGCAAATCCAGGATTCCAAGAATAGGAACCTCAGGGTGGGAGTGGTGTACAGGCCACCCTCTCAGACAGAGGAATTAGATAGGGAACTAGCCGGACAGATCAGGAGGACCTACGAGAAGAGTAGTGTGGTGATCGTGGGGGAATTCAACATGCCAGGAGTGGATTGGAGTTCCCCAACAACCAGGAATAGAAGGGAACAGGTACTGCTGGATGCCTTCCAGGACAGCTTCCTGATGCGAATGGTCAACAAAGTAGCCAGGTTAGGGAATATTCTTGACCTCATGCTGGTAAATGGGGAGTTTATGAGGAAACTGAGGGTGGAATAACCGCTGGCAGGGAGCGACCATAATTCAGTATGGTTCACATTGGATATGGGTAAGGAAGAAGTGGAATCCAGCACAAGAGTGCTGGATTTCAGGAGGGCTGACTTCGGGAGGATGGGGGAAGTGGTAAATGGGTACCTGGTCAGAATTCAACCTAGTATGGGCACTAACCAGAGGTGGGAGCTCATAAAGCTGGGGATAGTGGATGCAAACAGAACCCGCAGCAAGGCCCAGAGCAAGAAGGCTAGGGCAAAGAAATCTAGCTGGGTGAGCAAGGAGGTCATGGAAAAGGTAAGGAGGAAAACTGCTGCTTTTAGGAAAGACAGAAAAACAGGGATGGGGGAGGACAGGGAGGAGTTCCTGAAGGAATCGAAGGAGGTGACAAGGGCAGTAAGGGCAGCCAAGGTGTCTAAGGAGCTCAGACTGGCACAGGGCATTAAGAAGGGGGAGAAGGACTTCTTCAGGTACATCAGGGAGAAAAGGAGCTGTAAGGACCGTATAGTAAGGATTATGAAGGGGGTGGATGGAAGCAGGGGGTGATAAGGCAGAAGCACTGAACGATTACTTCCGCTTGGTATTTAATAAGGAGAAGGGGGTGATAACCAAGGGGGGGGGAGAGAGAGGGCAGGCACGGAGGGGGAGAGGGTGACAGACAGGGAAATCATGGAGGGCAGGGTTCTGGAAGGTTTGAGGGCACTGAGGGTGGACAAGGCACTAGGCCCAGATGGCATCCACCCCAGGGTAAGAAGGAGCTGGCAGAGGTCCTAGCAGGACCTTCGGCAGACCTATTCAATGCCTCCCTACACTCAGGGTGTGTACCTCAGGATTGGAGGATGGCTCATGTGATGCCCCTCCATAAGAGTGGCTCCAGGGATGAACCAGAGCCTCACATCCATCGTGGGTAAACTGATGGAGACTATCCTGAAGGAGAAGCTGGCAGCCCTTCTGGAGGCCAAAGGGCTACAGGTAGCAGACAGCATAGCTTTGTAAGTGGCAGATCCTGCAAAACCAATCCGGTGGAGTTCTATGACTAGGTAACTAGGCAATTGGATGGGGGCCATGTAGTGGATGTCTTGTAACTGGACTTCAGTAAGACATTTGACTTGGTGCCACATGGGAGGCTGGGAAGTAAGTTAGAAGGCACAGGGGCGGGTGCAAAGCTGGTGAGTTGGGTAGGGAACTGACTTCAGGGAAGGCAACAGAGGGTAGTGGTGGGTGGGGAGCTCTCATCTCCAAGGGTAGTGATGAACGGTGTTCCACAGGAATCAGTGTTTTGACCAGTGTTGTTTGGGATATTCATTTAAGACATATCATTGGGCATCAAGAGCAAGACCAGTCTGTTTGCTGATGACACCAAGATGGGAGCAGTGGTGGAAGACCTTGGGGGATGGCAGGGGTTGCAGGATAATCTGGCAAAGCTGGAAACCTGGTCCGACACCTGCCAACTGGGGTTCAATGCCAAAAAATGCAAGGTACTGCATTTTGGTGCAAAAAACCCAAGGAGGAGTTACCAGCTGGGGGAGTGCAACTAGCCGAGACTGAGGAGGAGAAGGATCTGGGGTTGCTCATTATAGGGTCAATGAACAACTCAGCACAATGTAGGAAGGCAGCTGCAAGGCCAACAGAATGCTGGGTTGCATTGCAAGGGGTACAGTATATCCTCGAGGAGGGAGGAGGTGATTCTGTCAATGAATAGGAGGTGATTCTGCCAATGAATAGATCATTATTTAGACCACACCTGGAGTACTGCATGCAGTAATGGCGCCAGTATCTGAAGAGGGACATTAAGTTACTGGAGGGAGTGCAGTACAGGGTGACAAAGATGTTCCAGGGGCTGGGGGACTTAACATACAAGAGGAGGCTGAGGGAGTTGAAAATGTACTCGCTGGAGGAGAGGAGAAACAGGGGGATATGATTGGAACCTTCAAGTGCATGAAAGGAATAAAAAAGACAGGTACGAAGGGGCTATTCAAAGTAAGGGAGGGGAGGGCAGGGACACTCAGGGCCGTGATATGAGACCGGAGGGAGGAAGGTTCAGGAGGGAGATGAGGAGACACTTTTTTACAGGGAGTGTGGTAGCTGGGTGGAATGCATTACCGGCAGAAGTGGTATCCAGTAGAACAGTGGACTGCTTCAAAAGGGGTTGGGACAGGGCAAGGGGGAGGGTCAAGGGAGGGGGAGGGGCAGCTGCAGAATAAGGGGTGCTAGCTGTACATTTGAGCAGACTTGATAGACCACTAGGCCTTTATCTGCTGGCAAAGTTTGTATGCTCATAGGAGACATCTTCCAGTACAGACAGTAAGAAAGGTGGAAGTGACACTGAGCCTGGCGAGTTTCTGTCTGGTGCCAGAAGTCATAGAGACTGTCTTTTTGGCATTTAAAGAAAGTTGGTTTGAGCGAAACCAGCAGTGGATGTTGTTGAAAACCAACTGAAGGCTATTCACCACCTTTGAGGGAGGCATCGTGGAGGTTGTTTAGGAATATGGAAAATAGTATGGGGCCAAGTACCGAGCCTTGAGGTATATGACAATCAGAACATCATTTCAAGGCGATCCATCACACCCACTAGGCTTTTGAGCTGTCAGTCACTTTGATTTGCAGCCCAACAAATCAGTGATATTCCCCAGTCTCTTTCTCTGGTTTAAGGGTAAAATGAAAAGTGATTTCGCTAGTCTGCTGACCCCACTCCCACTCTACATACAGATGAGTACTGGAATTTCCTCACTGCTGTTTATGGGGATGGGGGGTGGGGTGGGGTGTGTGGCTTTGATTCGTGTGCTATTTTCTCCTGATTGAGAACTGCAAGGAGAAAATTGTTTTGTATTTGTTGAAAGCTGTGTTTACATGCATAAAACATAATGTTTTCAGCACGTTTATGGAACAGGTGGTAATGGTCTGAGAATCAATTTTGTTTTTTTACTTAAAAATAACAGTGAGTTGAATAACAAAGAAACATAGAAACATAGAATTTGACAGCAGATAAGGACTGCTTGGCCCACCTAGTCTGCCCATTTCCCTACCTAATGGATAAGCTGCAGATCCTAGTTAACCAGCAGCCTACTTCTTTCTACCTCCACCCCCTAGAATTGCCTTATGACTGTCCCATGCATGCTTGAATTCAGCCACTGTTTTCGACTCCACAACCTCCTCCGGAAGGCCGTTCCATGCATCCACAACCCTCTCTTTGAAAAAATACTTCCTTACATTACCTCTGAGCGGCCCCCCTCTATCTTCAAATTGTGCCCCCTTGTTCTTGCACACCTCTTTTTTTTGAAAGATGCTACCCTCTTGACTGTTGATTCCCTTGAGTACTTGGAAAGTTTCTATCATATCCCCTCTCCCTCCTTTCCCCGAGACTATACATATAAGCTCCTTTAGTCTCTCTTCATATGTCTTCTGGTGCAGACCCTGCACCATTTTAATGCCCTCCTCTGGACAGCTTCCATCCTGTCTGTGTCCTTTCGGAGATTGGGTCTCCAGAACTGCACGCAGTACTCCAGATGGGGTCTCACCAGCTGTCTGTACAGAGGGATAACAACTTCCTGTTTTCTACTGGTGATGCCTCTCCCTATGCATCACAGTATCCCCCCAGCCCTCTTTACTGCCCTCTCACATTGCTTGCCCACCTTTAGGTCATCTGATATGACTACCCCAAAGTCCCTTTCGATTTTTGTTGTTGTATCTCACCCCCCATTGTATACTCTTCCTCTGGATTTTTGTTTCCCAGGTACACTACCTTGCACTTCTTAGCATTGAATCTAAGCTGCCATACATTTGACCATTCTTCTAACCTTGCCAAGTCCCTTCTCATCTTTTCCACCCCACCTTGTGCATCAACTCTGTTGCAGGTCTTTGTGTCATCTGTAAAGAGACATACTTTTCATTCCAGTCCCTCTGCAACATCGCTTATAAAGACATTGAAAAGAATCGGTCATAATACTGAACCCTGCGGTACGCCACTAGTATCCCCCCTTTCTTCAGAGTGGACTCCATTTACTATTACCCTCTATGTCCTATTCTCCAGCCAATTCTTTACCCAGGCTATCATCTTGGGACCCACTCCCAGGCTGGCTAACTTGTATATTAATCTTTTGTGTGGGACTGTGCCAAATGCCTAGCTAAAGTCTAGGTAGGCCATGTCCACAGTCCCTCCCTGATCTACTACTTTGGTCACCCAGTCAAAGAAATCTATTAGATTCATCTGGCATGACCTTCCTGCTGTGAATCCATGCTGCCTTGGGTCCTGTGCCCCTTTGGCCTCTAGGTACTCGACAATTCTTTCCTTCAGAAGTGATTCCATCATTTTCCTTATCTCTGAGGTTAAACTAACAGGTCTGTAGTTTCCTGCTTCTGCCCTGCTCCCACTTTTGTGAAGGGGAATCACATCTGCCCTCCTCCAGTCCTCAGGTACCACCCATCCTCCCATGATTCGTTAAAGTGGGTGGTCAGTGGTATCACTAGTTCTACCCTTAGTTCTTTTAGAATTCTGGGATGAATCCCATCAGGCCCCATTGCTTTGTCCACCTTCAGTGTTAAGAGTTCTTTCAGAACCCTTTCTTCTGTAAATGGGCTGGTATCAACTTCTGTATCCAGAGTGTTTCTATTGTTTGTTTTATAGGTACCTCCCTCTCTTTATTTGTAAATACTGAGCAAAAATATTTGTTTAGTATCTCTGCCTTTTCACAGTCACCCTCTGCCCACCCTCCCTCCCTTTTTAAGCCTCACTATCCCTCCCTAGGTCTTCCTTCACTCCCTGATGTACCTAAAAGAAGGTTTTATCCCCCTTCTTAACTGAGTTGGCTGTCTTTTCCTCGGTTCGGGCCTTTGCTGTTCTGATTGCCTTCCCAGCTTCCTTTTGCTTTAACTGATACAATTCTGTGTCCTGCTCCTTCTGTGATTCCTTGTACTTTCTGAATGCTTTCTTGAACCTTCACTGCCACCTCCTTGGAAAACCATAGTGGTTTCTTACATTGTTTTGTTTTGTTTTCTGCTTCACACTAAGGCTTGTTACCGATGTGATGGCAGTTTTTTATTATTCCCCATTGTTCTTCCACCCCTCCTTCCTGCCCATTTGCTAGTGTAGTCCTTAGGCACTCACCCATTTTGGCAAAGTCAGCCCTCCTGAAGTCCAGTACTTTTGCCATTGTATGGCTTGACTCTATTGCTGTGTTTATTGTGAACCATAGTGTTCAATGGTCGCTAGTTCGCAGGTGGCTACCCACTTCTAAATCTGTGATCCTCTCTCCATCTCCATTTGAGAGAACCAGGTCTAAGATTGCTCCCTCTCAATACTAGTTGTCTAAAGCTTGCCCCCTGTAGGGCATCTAGAATAACCCCACTCTTAGAAGTGGCTGCTGCAACTGCATTCCAGTTAACATCTGGCATATTCAAATCACCCAACAGCAATATCTCCCCTTTTTCTGCCATTCTAAGTATACCTTCTATCATTTCCTTGTCCATTTCTTCCCCCTGAGAGGGGGGGGTCTGTATACAACCTCTGTGCGGATTGTGGTGCCATTGCCTGTCTCCAAATTGACCCACAGTGCTTCTTCTCCTCCCTGTTTACTCTTTTGTTCTATTGCTTTGATTCCTTCCCTTATGTAGAGAGCTACTCCTCCTCCTTTTTTACCCTCCCCTGTCACTCCTGTAGATAGTGTATCCTGGTATGTTTACGTCCTAGTCATGGTTCTGTGTGTACCATGTTTCTGTGACTGCCACGATATGCAGATGTTCCTCCTCCATCAAGACCACTAATTCAGGAAGCTTGTTACCCAGACTATCGGCATTGGTACTCATTGCTCTCCAGTTTTTGATGGGTTTACCTTCTGTAGCAGCATCCCCCACAGACCCTTCTACCTTGGTCTTTTTCTCATTTAGTACCCTGTTTTATAGGGGGAGGCTGGGATTTTCCTGCTGCTTATCAGTGCCTCCCCCCTTGACTAGTTTAAAAGCTTGCCAATGAAGCATTTAAACCAATTGCCCAAAAGACTTGTTCTCTTCCTGGACAGACACAGACCATCCTGTCAGTATAGGCTGGTGTAGCTCCAGGTGGAACCCCAGTCCCCAATGAAGCCAAACCACTGTGCTTCACACCATTTTTTCAACCATTCGTTAAACTGCATGGTGTAAAGTACCCTTGCCTCACCCATGCCACTGACAGACAGCACCTCTGAGAAGGATACTGTGTGTGCTACTTGTCTTAGGCCCCTCCCCAACTCTACAAAGTCCTTCTGCACTGCTCTAATCTCATGATGAACCAAGTCATTTGTCCCTAGGTGGACAATGACATCCAGCTCAGACTCCCGTGCAACTGTTCTTGTGATCCTAAGGATGCGCTTCCTATCCCTTCAAGCCATGGCACCAGGCAGGCACCTTACTTCAGTTTTCTCTACTCCCTCCAGTTGTATCCCACTAATAATTGAGTCCCCCACCAAGAGCTGCTTCCTTTCTCTGTGGTGTCCTCTGCCTCCTTCCTGATGGCCTCACTTGTCACAGTTGTCTGCAACCTCCTTAGTCTCCTCTGTGGGTGCATCCATAGGGGAACTATGCTCCCCCAGAATAGTGTATGGATTGTGGAGTGGAATAACTGACTGTGTGTGCCTGTGTTCTACCACCCTTACCCTCCCTGAGCCCACTGTGGTCCAACTGCTGTGCTTTCTTCGCAACCTTTGAGGTAGTGGTGGTGGCTCTGGTGCTCCCTGGATGGGGGAGGTTCCCTTACTACTGTCCAGTGCGGCCTGGGGAAGTTTCCTTCAAACAACATGAAGTCTCGCTATATTATGACATATGCAGTTTGTCCCAGCCTTAGAACTGCTCGGAGTAAAGAGTTAAAGTCCATGCCAGGCATGGAACTTAGAGCTCGAAGCTTGATTGAAAATTCTATCTGTTGTTCTTCAAACTTAAACTGTCAGATTCTTTACTCAGCCTCACTGAACAGTCGCTCCGGAGATTCCTCCTTCTGCACGGTTCATTTGTCGGTTAAAGTATAAAGTTTTGGTTTTAACGAAATTAAACATCAACCGGTTGGTTCAAGCTCTATCTGTGGTATTGTAAGTACTAGATAGGTTTTACATTTATTTTCTGTGTGGAACTTGTAAACATTTTTATCAGTTCGGTTTGAACCGATCAAGTTACTTCTATTACATTACAGTCTTTTAGAAGTGCGGTTCCCGGTTCTTATCGTTTCTAAAAAAAATGGATTTAATTACGTTTTTTTCCACAACCCGTGACACGGTTGGGAACTGATAAGGGAGTCTTGCTTGGCAGATTGCCATAAAAGGGCAACTTTTTGGTTAGGCTGGCACTATGTCTGAGAAACCCAAAAGAAAAACCGGGCCCACTGGGTTTCAGCACTGTGTTGTATGTGGGGAAGCCTTTGCCAAGGCTGACCCCCACACCACATGTGTTTATTGTCTGGGGTTGACCACCTCAATTCAGACTGCCAGATTTGCATGGGTTTTCCTGCGGCTACCCTGGATAAGAGAGTTGGTAGACTCAGGGAATGGGAGGCCATAAAGCCCGCTGACCCGGATGACCAGCCCGGTTCGGTTTCAACCGAACCGGAGGGAGTGCCTCTGACCAGGGCGATACTTCCTCGGGCAAAAGGAGAGCCGACTCTGAGGAGTCAGTTCCAACAAAGAAATCTAGAAAATCAGCTGGTGTGGAGTCAAAACTTCCCTCTCCAACCGCTGAAGAAATAGCTAAAGCAATAAAAATTGTTCAGTCTCCCCAGTTCCGACCGAACCGGCATCATCAGGTAAGTGCTCGGTTCGGTCGGTTCCTCCGGTTCAGGAATATTATTTAAGGGAATTTTATGAACCAGAGGAGGAGGAAGAGGAGTATGAGGAGAGTGAATGTGGTTTTGAAAGTCTGGATGTGTCCATTGAACTGGACATCTCTCCAGACAGACGTGTCAGGAGTGTCTCCCCCTAGGCTTTCTGAGTCCCCTTCTCACTTCATGTTTTAAAAAAAAAAAAAAAGCGTGGCTGAAACCCTCCAGCTCCCTATGGAGGAAGCTGTGGATGATCAGAAGGAGCCTGATTTTGTAGAAATGATGGATATCCCAGAGTCTAGGAGACTGTGTATTCCTCTGCATAAATCTTTTTGGAAACAGACAGTAAAGATTTTAAAAGCTCCTCACACCATACCTCCTGTTGATAAAAGAATGGACAAAAGGTATGCATTATCAGGCTCTGATACAGAGTTCCTTACACAACAATGCAGCCACGTTGTGGGGGGAGGCTGCAGCCTGTGACAAGGCAAATGTTCCTTAGCCTCTCACCCCTGACAAGGACTCCAGAAAGATAGATGCCATGGCAAAGAAACAGTACATGGCAGCTTCCTTAGGACTCAGACAGGCTAATTATATGGCTTATGTTGCTAGATATCAAAAATCCAGATGGGATACTGTTTTAGCTCTAGCAAAGCAGGTTCCTGGCCAGCTGGCAGAAGAGCTGGAGCAGGTGGCTCCTGATGGTATTGAGGCATCCAAGGTGCAATTCCATGCTGCAGTGGACTAATGATGTATCATTCAGAGTCATGGTTACATCTGTGGCTCTCCATAGAATGGCTTGGCTCAGATGTACTAGCCTGTCACAGGATACCCAGACTAAGGCCATGGATTTCCCTGTTGTGGGCAACTCTCTGTTTGGGGAGCAAACAGACAATTACATGAAGAAAATGGATGAATATAGGACCACCTATAGGAGTGCACAGGCCAATGAAAGGCAAGTCACTTTCCAAAGGCAGCCTCCCAGGGGCAGGAGTAGGCCTTTTCATAGGCCTTTTTACCAAGCCCAGGCTTCCTCTTCAGCTTTTGCACAGAAGGGGTTCTTTAGAGGGAGAGGCAGCCGGGGTGCAGGCAGGCCTGCTTCCACCCCTCAGCCTAAAGCCCCTGCCAAACAGGCACCCTGATGGGGCGCCCAGGGCCATTTCTTCACTACCTGTAGGGGGCAGGCTGGCTTACTTTGTCCAGGACTTGGAGTCTCTAACGTCAGACAAGTGGGTCCTGGAAGTAGTAAGCCAGGGACTGGTTCTCAGCTTCAAAAAATTTCGAAAGATGAGAATCAGATCCTCTCCACCTGCAAATCCTTCAGAGGCTCTTGCCCTGGAGGCAGAAGTCTCTACCCTCCTGGCTCTCAGAGCTGTGGAAAGGGTTCCACCCCTACACCAAGGCAAAGGGTTGTACTCCAGGTACTTTCTTACCCCAAAAAAGACAGGAGAATGGCGGCCCATCCTGGATCTCAGGTATCTAGACAAACACCTTTTAAAACCAAAATTCAAAATGGTGACTCGGAATTATTTTATCCTCTTTAAGGCCAGGGGACTGGCTAGTGTCCCTGGATCTCAAGGATGCCTATTTTCATGTTCTCATCAGAAGCTCCCATTGAAAGTACCTCAGATTCGAACTGCCCTCAGGTCATTACCAGTTCAGAGCAATGCCCTTCGGCCTTACATCTGCCCCAAGGGTATTCACAAAATGCCTGGGAGTAGCAGTTGCCCACTTAAGAAGGCAAAAATTGCCATCTTTCCTTACTTGGACGACTGGCTCATAGTAGGCCAGTCCACAGACCAAGTCAGGTTACACCTTCAAGTAACTCAGCAACTGCTAACTTCTCTAGGTTTCCTTCTCAATCTTCCAAAGTCAGTCCTAGAGCCTGTCCAGCTTCTCACCTTCATAGGTGCAGAACTGAACACACAAGAAGCCAGAGCCTTCCTTCCTCTGGAAAGGCAAGTACCCTGATTTCTCTGGCTTCCTCCTTCACCCTGCGGGTCTCTCGACCAGCAAGGCACTTTCTACAGCTCCTGGGACACATGGCTGCTCTGACAGCAGTAGTGCAGGGAGCCAGATTTCAGATGAGGGACATCCAGTTCCATCTGAGAGCCTTTTGGTCTCAAAGAAAGGACCCTCTAACCAAATTAATTCCAGTGACTCAAACCCTGATCCAGGCCCTTCAGTGGGGGCAGGACCAGGGCAATTTGAGACAGGGGGTCCCCCTTACCCCTCAGTCTCACTCCTTAATCCTTACTACAGATGCATCCCTATTGGGGTGGGGAGCTCACATGGGCGACCTCACCACCCAGGGATTGGGGTCCCCTCAGGAATCTCTGCTCCACATCAATCTGTTGGAACTCAGAGCAGTTTTTCTAGCACTTCAAGTTTTTTCCAAATCTGTTCAGAACAAGGTTATTCAAGTCAGAACAGACAATACCACCACAATGTGGTACATCAACAAACAAGGGGCACTTGGTCTGCGGCGTTGTACCAGCTCAGCAGAGATTGTGGTCTCTAGCTTACTCTGAACACCTCCCTTCTTAATGGTTCACCTCCCAGGCAAGGGCAATGTCCTGGCAGATGCTCTCAGCAGGATTTCCCATGGCCATCACGAGATGGGCTCTGGATCCCCTAGTTCTGGAGGTGGTATTGCCAGATGGGGCACACCCCAGATAGATCTTTTTGTAGCCCCAGACAATCACCAACTTCCTCTTTTTTGTTGCAGGCCCCCAGTGTTGGGCTCAGTCCCCCTGGGTGCCTTCCTTCTCAGTTGGAAAGGGAAGTTTCTTTATGCCTTTCCACCCTTCCCTCTCCTGTTCAAAGTGCTAGTTAAAATCAGGTCTCAATCCTGCAAGATGTATCTGATTGCTCCAGACTGGGCCAGACAGCCCTGGTACCCACTCCTTATATTCTTAGCAGTTCACCGTCCCCTATGTCTCCCAGGAATCACAATCTGTTATCCTGTGCTCAGGAGAGGGTTTGGGTACCCGAACCTCAAATCTCTCAATCTCAAGGCCTGCTCTTGAAGAGTTAGAGTTTGCTGACCTACACCTTTCCCAAGGTGTATTGGATATTCTGAAGGCTTCTAGGAAGCCTTCCACCAGGGCTACTTATAATTCCAAATGGAAGAGATTTTTCCATATGGTGCTCTGGGAAGCATATTTCCCCAGAATCTGCTGACTTACCCACAGTCCTGGATTATATGGTTCATTTAAATACTTTAGGGCTGAGACCAGCTACCCTAAAAGTGCACTTGGCAGCCGTGTCTGCTTTCTTGTCAGCAGGTAAGCCCTCTTCTCTTTCAGCTCATCCTGTATTCTCCAAGTTTTTCAAGGGGTTGCTTCACACCAACCCCCCATTTAGGGATCCTTCCCCTGCCTGGGATCTTAATATTTGCATTGCCCAGCTTATGCAACACCCTTTTGAGCCCTTGTCCTCAGCAGAGCTCAAGTACTTGACTTGGAAAACTGTGTTTTTGGTAGCCATCACTTCTGCCAGGCGCATAAGTGAGTTACAAGCATTGTCAGTGG
Organism: Neoceratodus forsteri; assembly: GCA_016271365.2. Classification (NCBI taxonomy): domain Eukaryota; kingdom Metazoa; phylum Chordata; order Ceratodontiformes; family Ceratodontidae; genus Neoceratodus; species Neoceratodus forsteri. The sequence continues at coordinate 638,454,391 of CM028130.1, read as the reverse complement.
AGCCTGATTTTATCTCCTTTCACAGAGATAAGGTAGGCCTCAGGACTAACCGAAAGTTCTTGCCTAAGGTGGTCTCAGATTTCCACCTTAATATATATCTCTCCCTGTGTACTTCACTGGCCATTCCTCTTCTGGTGAGAGGAGGTTGCACAGTTTGGATGTCAAAAGATCACTTAGCTACTACATAGATCGTACCAAAGGTCACAGGTTTTACTCCCTCCAACTGTTCCTCACTTATGGTGAGGTTGGCAAAGGGAAACCTGCCACTAAAAGATCCATTGCCAGGTGGATTGTCTCTTGTGTCCAATTCTGCTATGAAAAACTGGGTAAAGTTCCTCCCTCAGGCCTGAGGGCTCACTCCACCAGAGGTACAGCTGCGTCTCTGGCTGCTGCCAGGGACATCTCTATCCTAGAGATATGTCAAGCAGCTACCTGGAAAACGGTGCACACTTTTACTAAGCATTACTCCCTGGACATCCAGGCTAGGAGTGATGCTCGTTTTGGCACAGCTGTGCTTCAGAGCCTATTTCCTAAGTAGGTTCTGTCCCTCCTCCATGGAGGTACTGCTGTGTAGTCTGCATATGTCATAATATAGCAAGACTTCATGCTGTTTGAAGAAAAAATTACTCACCTTAGTAATGTTGTTTCTTCTAATGGAGTCTTGCTATATTATGACCTCCCCCTGCCTGCCCCTCTCAGAACCTTACTCTTAGGGATGTGGGTGGGCAGGGCAGAGTTGGCACTTTTTAGATGCCCACCTTGTTTTTCACCCCTCCTTTTGGGGTGATCTTTGTTGTGTTGTCATTTTTTGGGTCTCCTGACTTGAGTATTCTTTGTGGCACCAAAAAATGTGTTTAATTAAGTAGCCAGTTGGCTAGTGTAGGTTTACAGCTTCCACACAGAGTCTTAGTGAGTTTTTGCTCGTAAAGATCTGACAATTTAAGTTTGAAGAACAACAGATAGAATTTTCAACCGAGCTCGAGCTCTAAGTTCCATGCCTGGCATGGACTTTAACTCTTTCACCTCCGGAGCAGTTCTAAGGCTGGGACAAACTGCATATGTCATAATATAGCAAGACTCCATTAGAAGAAACAACATTACTAAGGTGAGTAATTTTTTCTTACTACTGTCCAGTGTGGTCTGAAGACGGGCAACTTCCTCCCTCAGGGCAGAGAGTTGTCTGCAAACAGGGCAGCATCTCAGCCTCCAGAAAGACTTACGAAAGACTGCTGCCCCACAGCCATTACATTGCACTACTCTGCATATGTCTGTCTACCTTTTTTCGTGTGCGTGTGTGTGTGAGATTGGTTTGTTATATAGAAATATATATATTATATAATGTGTATGCTTATATTGTCAGTGCAGTGTGCTAGAGAGCATATGACAGTGATATGCACCTTGCCCTCCTGAGGAAATGATGTCAGAACCCCAGGCATAAAGGAACTATTTCCCAGGGGTGGGAAGGGTTTGGGCCTAAACTGTGCCCTCACGAAACAATCAGCTAAAAGCTCTGACCTACTGCTGCGACGAGTGCCTTCCTGTCAGCAAGGTACCCTACACGACAATTTGACAGAGAAAATACCCTCCTAATCAAACAGAGAAAAATTCCAACATCCAAGTCAGACACAAGTAAACCTCCCCAACCCCAAAACAGCCTGGTGACTTGTGCTCTGAAAGCAGTCAGTCCCAAAACACGTCAGCTGTGCACAAGGACAGACACAGTAAACAGTATTCAGTCCCTATGGGTTTAAACTCTTCCTGCACTGAAAATCTTAACAATTGTAACAAAAGTAAAGCAAGGTTCACCTCCCTCTGTTGATTGAAAGACAGCCGTTTCTGATAATTCTAAGTTCCTTATTTCACCTTTCAGTTAGAAGTATCCTCCACCTGAAGAATATTAACTTTCCTAAGAAATCTGCTACAAATCAAAGACAATTGTAAATTGTAAGGTTCACCTCCCTCTGTTGTGGGCACAACTCGCTTTCTTGCAAATCCTAAGTCCAGTGTAGCAGCTTCCAGCCAGAGGTAGCTTCACCTGAAGAATATTAGGTTTAATAATAAGGCCAATTAGTTAAATAAAAGTTGTTTTTCAAACCCCAGGAATGCCTCACTTATGCTTAACAACTGCAATCATTCCCCTGGAATGAGCCACACTAGAGCTCTTAGAATTTTATGCTAATTATGGAACTTAAAATGAAATGTAAACTCGGCTATGTGGTCATGTGGTCATACCCTGTTAACGTTGAATTTATTTGTAAAGCTAGGGTGAGCTATAAGCACTAAAACTAGCTAAATGCTACCAAAAAATACTAAAGTTGTTTCAAAATAGCTTAAATATGATAGAACAAGTATGTGTTTTAGTTTTATGGATCAATGAATTAACCACTCAGCTTACAACATCATTAAAGCTTTTTATTAATTATTCTTGTAATTAGGAACACCCTTTTAGTCAATGTTTTACTCCTGCAAGCTTTCTCAAGGCAAGTGGTCCTGATCTTCCAAGAATTAATCTTCACCACTGATTCATACTCATTGGTCTAGGGCAGGAGGTATTAGGACCCCACCGAGAGCTTTTTTCTACAGGGAGGGAACCAACGTTGGCTACTCATGTCACCCCACACAGCTCATGTGGTGCCACATGTGCTAACTAATAAACGTCATTGGCTCCCTCACACACCTCGGTCTTGTTCTTCCCACCGACGAGTGCACATGGGGGGAGTAACAGATCCTCAGTTCACCCCATGGTCACCCAAATTTCTTCTACGTCATCACTGAAAGGTTTTTTATCTGTGTGCAAACTTTTGTTAATTTATTTTCCATGATGTCAAAGTCTGAGAAGTAGAAGAAGAGGGCTAAGTAAGACCGACAGCCTCTCCCTTCATGCGTCATTGCCCTGTGGGAAAACTGTCATGGCAGTGGATCAACATCCATGGTGCTGGACCTGCCTTGGCTAGATCATGATATGAATGTGTAGGGCCAACCTGGTGGTGTAGAGGGATAAGGTGCCTTGTGCCTTACCTCTCACCACGCCGGTGACTAGGGTTGGGAGCGAGCTTGGGTTGCTGGGGGTTGGCCAAGGAAGAGAGGATTGAGCATCCTATGACAGCTGTCCTCTCCCAGGGTTGGGTGGGTTGTGGCTCCCAGTGGAGACTGGGAGTGCAACAGTTGGGGTCACACAAGGCATGAGGGAAGGCTGTGGTAGAGGTCCATGGATCGGGGGCAGAAGCGCACCCATCACACAATGGACATCATTGCATGTCCGTGCCTCTGAGGGGGGGGTCTCTCATTCACGCTCATGAAACAAGGAAAAACCATTGATCTGAGTGTAGAAAACAGTGCACCAGCCCCACACCTACCGTTGGACCCTGCCCTACCTGGTCCCGATATCCTCCGGCCTGCACCCTGCCCACACAGAAAGCTAGATTACAAGGAGCACCCAAGGTAAGTGGTGGACAACCCTGTCCTGGGGTATAAGCCAAGGGGTAACCAGTGTGGAGCTGAGGTGTTAGGTCAGAGTTTCGGGGGGGGGACTCAGGGTTAGAGGGGTCTCAGGCCGGGTGGGACAAGCAGGTGCCGCCTGAAGGATGCCCTTGGTCCAACGACTAGAGGTAAAAAGATGTTAAAAAAATTTATATGAACGCATGCGATGCCTGCTTCTCTGTAGACTGCTGTCTTTAGAGATACACATGTTGAAGTGGTGATGCCCAATCCCCACCTTTGGAGGCAGGCATCGCATGGTTGGCACAATCTTTGGGCCCTGACCCGGGCCCCATCCCAGCACTTCCCATGCTAAGAAAGCACAGGGTCCTCCACTGCCTCACCAAGGCATCAGAGACCTTCAGGAGTGGGTGTGGTGAACAGCTGGCTCCTTTTGGGCAGCCAGCTTTACACACACCCAGTCTGTCTGCCATGGGAAGCATAAGCCCCCAGTGATGAATCCAAAGCTATATACTTATTCTACACCGGCAGACACCTTGATGTCACAACCTGGTGCTGCCCAGGCTCCTGACACTGTTGGCATCGTTACTGAGGGGTGTGGTTCCAGCTGTGATACTGGGTCCCTCTGACACCATTTGCAGTGTCAGGAGAGGGACTGGCACTGAGGCCATGTGACATTCAGTTGCTGAGGTGCTGGTATTGCTCTGTCTCCCATGTAACCTTGTGTTGCTCACCAGACAAGTGGTGGCTCTGAATGTGGCACAGGCCGTGGTGTCAGTGCCAGTGCCATTCCTGGCACCAGTCAAGCTTCCAACATCACTTGTGGTGTCAGAGGTAGGGACAGTGTCAAACCTGGCACCGGGCCCAGCGCCGAAGGTGGTGCCGGCCACAACGATGAAGGTGAACCCATGTCCAGGCCAGTCCTTAGCTCTGGGTCTGGTGTTGGAGGCAGCACCGGGTCAGGGCTGGGGGATGGCAGGGGTGTGGCATTCTTTCCTGACTTGCAGGCTAATCCTGCCACTGGTGAGAACTGGAGTTGTCCCAACGGGATTGTACAGCTTCACTTTCCTCACCTGGGGGGGGGGGGTCTTCCCCCACAGGCATCGACCTAGCCGTTTTTCTTCTGCAGGTCAATATGTCAGCCTTGTTGGGGGCAGTCCTGCCTGGCCCTCTCCCCTTGGATGAGATCTTCTGAGCATCCCTGCAGCCCAGGTTTAGGCCCTTGAACCTCTGGCTCTCACTTCCCTCATGAGCCTGTACCACATCTGCTGGAACCTCCAGGGGTCATGGGCCATCTGGGGCCAGTCACCTGGAGTCATCATGGAAGTGCAGTTGGTACCTTGTACCAGTATCATAGCCATACCAACCAGATTTAGTTTCAACCCGGCCCCCTGGCACCACCCACGTCCATGTCCAGTGCCTCCTCTCCATCAGCATTCTCCTCTGAGGACTCAGAATCTTCCCTTCATGTGTCCTTGACCTCTGAGTACTCGCTGTAAAAGAGATTCCTGGCGCACATGCTGCAGGCCCTGGACATTGGTACAATTGCTAGTCACAGTATTGTGTCCTTGCAGCCTGGGACTCCTAGGAGATTTTAGTGATGCCAAATGTGTCATGCCTCCCTGGCCTAGAGTCTTCAAGGAGTGTTCAAGTGCAGTCTGGAGATATTCCTTCGCATGCTCAAGGACGACCAGCTTCAGTACTGGACATCTTCAGGCTCTGCAGGAGCAGTGCCTCTCCCTACTTCAGGGACTGAAGTCATTCAGATCCTGGTAGGACTGCAACGCCCAGTATGTGACCGACCTCCTGAAGCTGGCTCTGCTAAGGCAGATGCTTTACGTAGGAAGGTATTTACCTCAACTCGCATCATGATGTGCATTGCTGCACATCAGGGACACCAGGCAGCTTACAACAAGGACTTGTGGGCAGAAGTATGTCAGCTTCTAGCTGCCATGTCACACTTGGAGTTAGTGGGGCAAGCCATCTGCCTTTCTGTCAAGGGCCTGGAGATGATGAGGCACCAGTCAGGGGCATCATACGATGCCAATGAGGTGGCCTTCAAGCTAGTGGGAACTGCAGTCTGCATTTGACGGATGGCATGGATTCACCTTGCATGACAAGCACCTCTGGCCTGACAAAAGGTGCATAACTCCCAGTTCCGGGGGCTCATGTCTTCTCCTGTAGGGTCAGGTGGGAGCTATTGGGGTACCTTGCCATTCGTGCATCTGACCTCAACTGGTCTGGGGTCTCACCAAGATGGTGAGAAGCCCCTGCCCTTAGGCATTCTCCCCCATGCAGAGGGTTGAGGTCCCTTGTACCAGTATCATAGGCATGTCAATCAGATTCAGTTTCAACCCAGCCTGCTGGATGAGGTCCCTTGTACTACTCTCAGGGTGAGCCAGCTCCCCTTTTTTGGGAAGCTTGATACTTTGACTCATGAGTATGAATCACTGGTCAAGACTGATTCTTGTAAAATATGAAAATTACATACTTACCATGATTGTTGATCTTCCAGAATATCTTTATCATTGTTTCATATACCTGCCCACCATCCCTTGCTCAGCTGAGAGCCAGGGCCTATGGCAGCTCACCCTGTGTGGCACTGACAGCAAATCAGTCTGCACATGTGTCCTCCACCATGGTCCTTTTGGTAGTTGTTCTTGTTGTTTAAAAAAAGTGAGTTGTACACTTCAGTGCCACTCTCATCCCCCAAAAGGAGTGGGGTCATATGAACCCCACCAGAAAAAAATCCTTGTATTTTTTTTCTATAGAGTGGGCAGGTGGCCCCCTTCCCTCCATTTTTATGTTGTCTTGCATGCGCAACGCAGACAACATATTGTGGTTGCTTCAGCTGAGAAGTGGGTTTTGCAGGTGCGGTTCTACTGCAGCCAATGGCGCCACTGCTTTTTGTGGCCAGGCTTTGTGGTGCCAATGGCATAGCACGCTGTCTATGATAGCAGTTGAGAAAACATGCCACCACCTTGAAAGAATTTAGCTGCTGCAATCAGGGAGCGCCACGAAGCAGTCCTTGACTGCAGCAGCCAATTATTGTTAATGTTCCCTGTAAGCAACATGGTGGCTGCAGTGACGGGGAAGCCAAGGGACAGTCACCGCCTCTCACAGTGTTTCATAAAGCTGACCGGGGTGCCCAATCCCCCTGTCGGCATGTCCCTTCGTAACTTAATTCGCCGATGGGGGTGCCCAATCCCTGTCGGCATGTTCCCCCCATATCTTGTGTGCCGAGGGGGTGCCCAATCCCCCTCGGCTCATGCGACCCCCTCCAGTATGTGCCAGCGGGGTTGCCCAGTCCCCATCGGTGCCAGTTCCTGCCACCCCAAAACACACAGGTGGCATGCTGAGAGCCCACCCCAGCGTGCCAAAAGTACCTACGAAATAGAAAAACTGTCCTGTGATGTTGGTGACTTTTTTTTTTAACCCTGTAAAAAAGAAAACAGTCCCTCACTGTCTGTGGCCCCTTCCCCCAACCCACACCTACCCACTGCATACCCCACCTCCCCACACACCCCTCTCACCCCATACTTACCTCTGGAGCCCGGCGTGACAATCTTCAGTGGACCGGGAACACGTCTGCGCTCTTCAAAGCCGACCGCGAACTGAAGAAATGCCAGTAAGCTGTATAATGGCATAAATAAGTTTTTTTCAACTTTGGTGCATATCTCTGGCATTTTTGGAGTTTTGTAGCACAACATTTTCAACATGGGGTTATTGGGACCCCGCCTCATGAATTCAGTCACTGTTATGGCGTTATTTGGTCCCGAAAGGTGATTTCATGTTCACTGCGCGGAATCGTCTTTTGGGACTGATTAACGAAATGACAGTGCCACTGTTCATGAGGTGGTCTCTCAAAAAGCCTATGTTGCAAATTTGGTGAAACAATAGAAAAAAAAATGACTGTTTTATGAGCGTGCGTTGCGCAGTTTCCACGCACGCTCATAACTTCGCAAATCTGTAATATTTTCACTCCAGATTTTCAACATTGGCATTTTTCCACACCTCCTTGTGAACAGTATAGCTGTCATTTTACACATCCCGTCCGAAATGTGTTTTCGCACTACTGGTGCAGAATAGCGCGGTCGCTGTGGGAAATCAGGTTTTGGGACAGAATAAGAAAATCACAGGGATAGTGTTCATGAGTAGAGGTCCTAAAATTCCTATGTGGAAAATTTGGTGACAAAAGTCCACAAAATGAGTATGTTACAAGCGTGCGTTGTGCAGTTTCCACGTGCACTCGTAACTTCGAGATTTTGTAATATTTTCATTCAGCATTTTTAACATTGTTAGTTTTGCACACTGCCTTATGAACAGTACAGCTGTCATTTTTAACATCCTGCCCGAAATGTGTTTTTGCACAACTGGCACACAGTGGCGCGGTTGCTGTGGGAAATCAACGATCAGGACAGATGAAGAAAATCATAATGACAGTGTTCATGAGCAGAGGTCCCAAAATGCCTGTGTTGAAAATTTGGTGAAATAATTCCACCAAATGACTGTGTTACGAGTGTACTTTGCGCAGTTTGTAGGTATGCTCGTAAATTCGAGCATTTTTAATATTTTCACTCAAGATTTTCAACACTGCCATCTCTTCACACCTACATATGAATGGTACAGCTGTCATTTTTCACATCCTGCCCGAATGGTGTTTTCCCACATCTGGTGCAGAAAGGCGCGATCGCTGTGAGAAATCAACGTTTGGGACAGATTAACAAAATCACAGTGCCACTATTCATGAGCAGAGCTCCCAAACACTTTCATGAGTTGGGGGTCACAAAAATGCTGTGTCACAAATTTGTAGTGCAAATACCAACAAACGGCCGGGGCATTAGAGTTTCTAACCATAACGTCCCACCCTGTACAGACTGACAGGTGTCAGGGGTGTGCCTTTGCATTGCCAGCTGTCATGCTCATGCCATACCATCCCCCCCACCCTCAAGTCACTGACAGGCATCGAGGTGAGCCTTGGACTCTTTTGCCCCACAGTTCACCCCATTCTCCTGTGCTGCACCCATCTCAACGTATGTCCTTATCAAATGGCATGACTGTAAAGCCGAACACCCCAAGGCACACCTCAGCACTTGTCAGTGTCTGCAGGATAGGGTGAGGTAAAATGCCATGAGCGTTATGGCTGAATGGGGTGAGCATAAGGCCCGAGGACCCCAAGGCACAACGCGATATTTGCCTCACTGCAGGGTAGGGTGAGCGGAAATGCCATGCATATTATGGCTGATGCCCAAAGGCACACCTCAGTGCCTGTCAGTTTCTGTAGGGTGATGTGGGGTTGATGTCACTTTCATACTTCAGTGCCATTCATATTATGCATCTGTTCAACTCCTGCGCTACCGATGCCAATGTCAGCAAGACAACATTCAGCATTGACAAATGCTTGTTCTTTACCCTCTTTCTCCCTGCCAGCGGGTACCCCTCCATTTTTCTTTATCCTTCTCTCTGCCAGGGATATGTTAGTTACCTCTAGGGTATATCCCTGTTAGTTGCTGCATGCAACATGTGTCCTGGGCACTGCACACTCTAACTCCACTGAGCTGATAATGCTTCGTCTCTTGAGAGGTGCTATGTACTTTGTTGTGGATCAATGTACTAGCCTTACACAGGGTACATACCTGTGGTTGCAGGGAGGAGCAGGACATGTTCTTCTCATGTTGGGAGTTTTGGTACATACCACTTGTCATCTGTCTCTGTGCTTTGGGCTTCACCCGCTCTACCTGGAGCATGCCAGAGGAGATAGCCACATCTTGTCTCACTAGTACTGCTAGTCCGGCAACTCCTATGCTCTTCATACCTACTTTTCTCCCATCTGGCATAGAGAAAAGAGGGCTATGAGTTTACTCAAGTTCTATTTAGTAACATGGAGTTATTCTTTTTTAGGAGTCCAGGTGTCATTTTTCCATTTCTGGCATTTTTGCTATCTCAGTCGCAAGAAGGTCCCAATTTGGAACTCCCCTTTTGCTGCTTCTGCTAGAGCTGTCTGATCAGGGTTGCTGCCCTAACTTTTTTACCTATTACTATCCACACTCTGTCTGGCAAGTGTTAAGAAGCTCTGGCTCTTTTTAGACCCATCTAAGGAAGGCTGGGGGGATACTGGGATGAATAGGGAGAGGCATCAATAGTAGAAAACAGGAAGTTGTTATCCCTCTGTACAGACAGTTGGTGAGACCCCATCTGGAGTGCTGTGTGCAGTTCTGGAGACCCCATCTCCGCAAAGACATAGACTGAGTGGAGGCTGTCCAGAGGAGGGCTGCCAAAATGGTGCAGGGTCTACACCAGAAGACATATGAAGAAAGACTAAAGGAGCTTAATATGTATACCCTTGAGGAAAGAAGGGAGAGAGGGGGACATGATAGAAACTTTCATGTGCCTCAAGGGAATCAACAAAGTCCAAGAGCGTAGCATCTTTCAGAAAAAGAGATGTGCAAGAACAAGGGGGCACAATTTGAAGATAGAGGGGGGATGACTCAGAGGTAATGTGAGGAAGTATTTTTTCACAGAGAGGGTTGTTGATGCACGGAACAGCCTCCCTGAGGAGGTAATGGAGTCAAGAACAGTGGGGGAATTCAAGAATGCATGGGACAGACATAAGGCAGTCCTAGTGGGGGGTAGGAGGAAGTAAGCTGTTGGTTAACTAGGATCTGCAGCTTATCTGTTAGGTAGGAAAATGGGCAGATTAGGTGGGCCAAGTGGTCCTTATCTGCCGTCAAATTCTATGTTTCTATCCTTGTGCCACCTGGTAGGCCCAACCTTTTTTAATTTTATTTCTTATATCCTTTTACTATCCCTTTGGGCTAAAAAGTACCTAGTCCTCTCTTTTACTTCTCTCTACTTTGTTTCTCTCCTAGTGAAGAGAACTGAGGTACATAGGAGCCGATGATGGTTGTTGGCTAGCACACGTTACCATGTAAGGTGCACGGGTGACACCAGTAGCTGATGTTGGCTCCCTCCCTGTAGGAAAAAGATTCTGCGGGGTCCAAGTGCCTCCATTCCTAGACTCATGAGTATGAATCAATAGTGAAGATGTTCTGGAAGATCAACAATTACAGTAAGTACGAAATTGTCATTTCTGGCCAGTCAAATTCAAACTTTGTTCATTCATAGCAGTGTTAATCTAATACAGTAGTACTGTACAGATAAAATGCTTGAGAAAATGCTCCATAACCATGCTTTTGGGTCTGAAAAAATAACAGCGCAGTCTTAAGATTTGTTCAGTCATCATGGGACTATCACAGAATATTGCATAGATCACAGAATATTGAACAGATCAAAATGAATAAAAAGGCATTCTTCTCATTTCTTTGAGCTTAAATTCAATTATGTTTACCCCTTTTTGTTTGTGTTTTTGTGTTTAAATCAGCCCCATCCCAAACAAATTTAATTAAAAGCTGAGCCCAGGTTATCCACCTGAGATTGTGGATAAAAGGGGAATGTATGATTGGTAGCAAAATATAGAATTGTGTATGAACAATCATACACAACAAGGTTATTTTTTGATTGAAGTTTCCATGGTAACTAGAGACATCAAGAGTGCAGCTCTAGAGGTCTCATTACCATGGAAACATTGAGATAAAAAAACCAGCCATGTTTGTGTATGATCACCCATATACAATCTTTTATAGTATATGTGCAACATGAGCGATAAGACTAAGGTCTTACTGTGCAGGTATTTTTGGTTGCTGCTCATTTCTAGGGCCATCTCTCACCACCGCAGCTGCTTCCTGAAGTTCAGAAGGTTCAAGACTGTGCATATGCAAAGACATTCTATGTTGTTGTGCTACACTAGTGAGGTAGTTAGTGCAACACAACAACAACGTGATGTAGGCAGTGCAGCACAACAAGTCGATTTGAGTAACTGAATTCTTTCAGCAGTCACGTTCCACCATACACTGTGGTCCAGATATTCAAACTGTGCCCAAAAAGTGCACAACAGCAGGAGCAAGTGCAAGTCCATTGCGCCCATGCTCAAGAGGCACGATATTCAAAAACTGCGCAGGCCAAGATGCGCCTACAGCCGATGACTGAATATCGCACCACCTGCGCCATAGCGCAACTAGGGAGGTGAAGCTGAGCATATCTGATGCGCCATAGCGCAACAACGGATGTTCAGCTGAGCAGACCAGATGCGCCATAGCACAACCAGGGATGCCCCCCAGCAGCAGGGCAACAATGCAACAGCACAACCAGGGATGCAGGGGCCCACCACCCTTGCCACAGATGGGCAGAGGAACACACAGCAGAACAGACATCGTCCCCCCACACCCCATGCACTGCACAGCTGGGGGAGGGCTGGAATAACCACTGGCTCATGGAGACCAGCAACCAACCCACAGCTGGGCCATGGTGCCCCATCACACCCCCTGGCAAGCTGTGACCGGCACACAAGGAGGGCCGACCACCCCGTGCCACACCATCCCACCAATGCAGAGCACACCCTGCACCGTGACCCCCAGACACCCTGCCCAGGAGCAGCGTCCACCAGTGCAGGATACCCCATGCATGCCACCACCCCCACTGTGACAATGCAACCCTGTGCACCACAGAACCATGCAAGGCAGCCCCACCACGAGCACACCCACTGTGCATGGCATACGGCCATGGGACATGCCTCTGTGATGGTGTGTGACCACCCACAGTGATTGTGTCTACAAGACCTGCCCTGGGGTGAGTCACCAAATAATGGGCCAACAAGTGGCTCCACAGTGGCAACCAAGTTTGCCATCTCCACCTGGCTGCACTGTGCTGCTCTCCTCCGCACCATCTGTATTGCTCGGTTAAGTCAAAATGGCGCTCTGCAGTGCAGTTCTGCCATATGCAGATGCTGCACGGTACATCGCTGCCATTCCCTATCGCGCTGTCACCGAATAGCGCGATAGTGGTGCACCCATGCCTGACGTATGGCGCCTAGGGGGCAAAGGTCAGGCACAGGATCAAGGGTCTCTGGCACACAGACAGCCACAGCGCAATTGGAACCCAATGCGTCTAGCGTGATTGGGTGCCTGTGTGCCACCTCCTGTAGTGGCCTACTGCGCTGTTGCCCCAGTGCGCCTACGATGCCCCAGTGCCACAGCACCATATAGGTGAACAGCGCTGTAGCACCACTGGCACAATAGTGGCTGTGCCCTGCATTGCCTCCCTCGCACAGCATGTCAGCAGTGCGGCAGGCGCCTGCATCACCAACCCGGGCATGCGCAGTTAGGTGTGTACCGTGCATGTCACAGAACTGCGCCCTTGGCTCAGCACGTTCAACACAACTGCCCAAAGCGCAAAAGCGCGATATTCAGCCGTCATATGCAAATCAGTTAATCAGCCATTCAGTGGCGCAGTCACTGCATTTGCATCCACTTAAAGATGCGCCTCGCCTCATTTGCATGGCTTGCACTATAAAAGTGTGACATTGGGCTGCACTGGCCATAGTCGGTTACTGCAGTCTATTGGTGAGCTGCATACTGTTTGGGAGTGTGGACTGTGGATTTTGGGACATGCTTGGGACTGCACAGTCACAGGTAACACCTGTCATTCTCACAGGCTGAATCATGACCGAGCGAGTTGTGGAGGAAGAGGAACAGAGTTGTGGGAGGAGGAGGAGGCCAAATTTCATGAAGGCCGAGACGGATGCCCTGTTCGAGGCCTACCTAGACCAGGAGCCGCTTCTCAGCGGACACCAGGAAACGCCACAGGCCCGTGCTGCTGCATGGGAGGAGGTGGCACATGCTGTAAACCTGCATGGCAGCCACCAGCGCTCCGTGCAGGAGTGCAAGAAGAAGATGGGCACAGACAGGAGGAGGATTAAGGAGAAAGTGGCTGCCATCAGGGCAGCATGGTCTGCGACGGTTGGGGGACAGCCGGAGGTGCTATGCGTGACCCCACAGGAGAAGAGGGTTGCTGGCAGCATGCAGCGTTGCGCCATTGAGGGTGTTCCAGGTGGTGGATTCCAGATGGGTGGTAGCCCGTCACTGCATGGTAGGTCATGGTCTGTCTGTTGGGGGGGGGGCAGGGTAGGTCACATGCAGTAACGCGGCTTTGTTTTCCCCTTACAGCTCTTGAGCATCTGCATGGGTCAGCAGTGGTGGGCCTCTCCACTGTGGCTGGTCAGATGGAGATGGAGGAGGGCCCATCCACCTCCACAGGAATACGCGGCTCAGTGCGACGGTGGGCCCGCCTAGATGTCCAGACTGATGTTGTTGGAGCTGGTGCGGAGGAGGCCCTGCCCGTGTCCCAGCATCCACGGATGCCAGCATGCAGGGATTCGGGCTGGTGCCAGCTCCGTCACCGATGATGATGTCACTAACGTCATGGGCAGTAACGTGTGTGCCACAGGATGGCCACACAGCAGGTAACATCGCGGCCATGGCTGTGGGTGGTGCCGCCGTGGAGGCCTGTGTGTCATCACAGTCCCAGCCTGTGCCTGTCAGCACTGGTGGGGCAGCACTGGTGTGTGTACAGGACAGTGGGACTGTTGCGGCCACTGTGGCAGCACCATTGAGCCCTGGGGAGCAGCAGCCGGAGGGGCAGCATCAGCAGTTGGCCAATGGGCTTGGTGGTACAGTGTCTGGGGCGGTGTCAGTGCACTGCCTGTGAACATGCCCAGGCCTGGCCCTGGCGTGCAGCGCCCACCCTCAAGGGATGCTGAGCATCAGGGCCACGCACACCCTGAGGGACAGCATGCCGATCAGGCAGATGACCTCTTGGATGAGCACACCTGCATACTGCAAGCATCAGTCAATCAGCAGATGTGGCTTGTGACGGCGGTGGATGCACTGAGTGCAGCTCTGGAGCAGGCAGAGGAGCGTCACAGCAGAGAAACCGCTCTGCTCCTGGCAGGGATGGACCGGATGCGGGAGGATGTGACCGCTGCCATTGACAGGCTGACACATACAATCACAGCTGCCATGGCCACAGGGGGTACACAGTTATTTGCCCATATGTCGCAGACATCGTGCAGTGCAATGTCCACCCTCCATTCCTGGCGTCATGCGACACCATCCTTGTCGACACCAGGTTCAGCTGTGGGCATCCTGAGCATGCCTGGAGCAGGCATGTTCGGTGTGCTGCAGACCTCTGCGCGAGAATGGTCATGTTCTCGCAGTGGAAGCCCTGGGGGACCATCGGTGCCACCCCATGAGGCTAATGGTCAGCCTGTCACTGCTGGCGGGTCTCGGCGGGGCCGCCCATGCATACTTGGTGGCCGGGGCACTGTGGCACGTGACTGACCTGTCTCCCAGCGCGGCTACTGTCTGATGCTGCCCTGTGTGCAATGTGTCATTCAGCGGACAATGCAAGGGTGGGTACCAGGCCTTGCACGCACACACACAGTCCATCTGCACACCCTCCTGGCTGCTGTCCGCAGTTGTGTGTGCATGATGATGCCTGTATTGCACTGTACGCCAATGTGCAATGGTGCCCAGCGTCTGACACATGCACAATGACAGGCTGTGGGCGTGGTGGTCTGTGGACATGTGTGTGGCTAGGGGTGGTGTTCTGGGTTGGTGTGCCTCCTATTCTTTGTGCATGTCTGGTGAGTTTTGTGTGTGTGTGTGTGTGTGTCTGTCTGCGTGCCATGTTAGATCTCACCCATCCCTGGTGGTGTGTGTGGTTCCATGCCCGGCCACTTCCCTTGACGGCATGCACCCCTGGTGTGTGTCCATGTGTGTTTGTGGGTTGTGCCTTTGCCACCGGTGGTTGCACATGGCCCCATGACTTACCTGGGTTGGCTGAAGTGCTCCTCTGTGATGGTGTCCTGGTGCAGCTGTGCCAGCTGGAGCACTCGGGGGTCCCATTGCACAAGGGTGGGCTGCCCATCACCATTGTCACCGGCATCCTCTTCGTCCCCATCGCTGTCCCCCTCTTTGACCAGTACAGCTATTCCACATTCGTTGGCCATGTTGTGCAGGATGCAACAGGTCAGGCTCGATGACATTACGTGTGGTGGCGTGTACCTCATTGTAGCATTGCTGCGATGGGGTCACGGGCTGCCGGTATGGTGTGAGCAGCCAGGGATGGAGTGGGTATCCACTGTCACCTGTGTGTGGAGAGTGGAGGTTAGTTTGGTGATCAGCATTGCCCTGCCCCGGGCCATGTAGGCCACTACCCATGTCACCTCTGACCATGCCCCTCCCAAGCCCTATGTTTGTCCATGTGGTTTGCATACTCACCCACTAAGTGGCCAGTGGGGATGTCCCCACTCTCGAATCTGTGGCACAGTGCCGACTGGTGCCAGATGAAGGCATCGTGTGCTCCCCCAGGGTGTGTGGCACAGACATTGATTATGTGCCCCTGGCATCGCACACCACCCAGCAGCTGATGCTAGCATAGCCCTTGTGATTCATGTATGCAGCCCCCTCAGGGCCAGGTGGTGTGCGGATGGCCACATGGGTGCAGTCTATTGCCCCTAGCATGCCAGGCATATGTGCTACCCTGTGGAACTCCTGTATGTTTGCTGTGCGCTCTGCCGGTGTGCTGGGGAAATGGACGTACTCTGCAGCATGTGGCAGCAGTGCGCTGAGGAATTGGATGAGGTGGTGTGACGCGGCCGACTGGGTTATGCCTGTGGTGTCCCCTGTTGGTCTCTGGAAGGTACACGTGGCGAGCAAGCACATGCAAGCTGTCACTTTAGTCTCCACTGACAGAGCATGGCTCTGTTGTGTGGGTGCCTGCATCACATCACTGCACAGCTCACAGAGTCACCTCAGAATTGCCCAATTCAGGTGGTACCGGCTCACGATCTCAGTATCACTGTAAAGCTCGAAGCTGGTGCGGGCTTGGTACTGCCTGTTGGGGGCATACCGCCGATGGGCCCTTCCACGGCCGTGACCCCCTGCTGCCCACCTTCTCACCCTCCTCATTACTGCCTCCATCTGGATGGTGGCACTGGCCATGTCCCTGGCTTGTGTTCACCCCACCCCGGCAGCTGTTTCTGTGTTCCCCCCGCTGTCCTGGCTGCTACTTCTCCTGCACCAGGAACACCTGACTGTGCTGGCCTCAGTGCTGTGTGGCACTTCCCCCTTCTGCACTGTGGCTGTGGTTCCCCACACCTTCCCTGAGCCTGTGGGTTCCTGGTGCCCTTTCACTGTCCTGCCCTGTGTGTGTGTGTGTGTGTGTGTGTGTGTGTGTGTGTGTGTGTGTGTGTTGCCTGTGTGGCTGGCTATAGTTCAGCAACTGTGGCTTCCTGTAGCATTCTTGCACTCTCTCTTGTTCCTTTTATTTTGGCCATTTCCGCTGTGGCGCAACTTCCTCGGCTCCCTATTGGCATGGCGCATGTTGAATATTCGCACCGCGCCATTTATGCATGGTTCTTCCCCCTTCAGTTGCACATACATTCATTATCATTGCACTGTTGCTTAGCATGATTTGGGGGGCATAACTACCTCCCGCTGAATATCACAGAATGGCACATTTTCGGACTTGCGCTGGCGCAACCCTTTTGAATATCTGAGCCTATATGTATTTGCTGTATAAATAGCAGGAATCCACTTCAGTACACAATGTCTTTAAAAATAATCTGTTCAGTTATTACACTTTACTAGAGAACATCTTTATAAATTTCACTTGTATTTCACAAGTTTTGAATTATATACATGAACTCCATAGGAAAAGCTTTCAACATAATTTTCGGATTTCACTGAGCACTTACAGCATTATGGGGCTTGCCATGATAGTAGACTGATATCACAAACCCCTCATTTGTGCAGTAAGCTAGGAACAGATATTTTTGACACAGACAGTGGAATAGGTACTTGTTGATGCTAAGCCTGGTAATGAGAAGAGGCCAAAACCCTCAAAAAACACTAGCATCAAATGCAATTGCCATAGACATTATGGTTCTGAAATTTTATTTTAGTAGATATAGTACATGCTTCTTGAAAGGTAGATTGGAGGACCTCACATAAGCACTATATTTCACAGCCTAGCTCATATTAAATCCATTAAAAAATCCTCCCAAAAAGGCACCATGGACCCTTACCTGTCCCAGAGTCTGGTTATACTTTAAAGTAACATTTGTATTGTAGGGGTTTCAGAGGGATGGGATTGTATTTAGGCTCCATGGATCAGAGAGCCCAATTCCTGCCACTTTCCAATTTGGATCCCCACCCCGGCACGCTCACGTTTTATGATGCAATAGTTGTGAGAGCACAGGGATGCTCTCCGTAGACGTCTGTGGGGCTGGTTTTTAAAATACTTTTTAAAATACTTTAGAGCGCTGATTCCAACAAATCAAGGTCAGTGTTCAACTAATAGGCCCTTGTTAGTTCAGCACTGGCCAGGAATTGTTGGAATTTGCCTTCTAAAGTATGAAAAAAAATAGTTTAAAAAATGGCCCTATAGAAGTCTATGAAGTGAGCCCTCAAGCTCTCACAACTATTGTATCACAAAATGTGAGAGTGCGGGGGTGGGGCTCCAAATCGGGAAGTGGAAGGGATTGGGCTCTCAGCTCCACAGAGCATAAATACGATCTCTTCCATTTCCAAAACCCTACAATAAAAAACTATTTAGCATCCCTGGACTCCGGGGCAGGCAATGGTCCTTGGTGCACTTAATATTTTCTACTAGGAAATGTGCTCTTTAAATAGATAGAAACAGGACTGTTTAAACAAGACAACATACTTTTACCAACATAAATTTTTTTTACAAATACTAGAAAAATAATGTGGTGGGTTAAGGTTTACCTGTTTAGGACATTTTCCCTTTTCTAAATCCCAGTAATTTTCTACGAAGATCATCATGCCTAGGCTGTTCTATAACTGTTGCTTAAAACCTTAGAGAGCATTCTGACAACTTATACACATTTACTGTAACAGAGCCTGGTTTTCTCTTGTTGACAGGAAAGGGTATTCAGAAGAGGATATTCAAGCGTGTTTTACTGTATATAATGTCAACAGAGATCGGAAGCCCAGTGACATTCAAGGCTTGATTTCTGACCTAGAAAATATGGAGGTATTTATGTTTAACCAACAAAGAACCATATAACATTGTTATCTTCTGGTGCTTTTGCAGGCAAAACTAACAAACAAAACAAAAAAAAGTGTGTGTTTAGAAACATAGAAACATAGAATTTGATGGCAGATAAGGACCGCTTGGCCCACCTAGTCTGCCCATTTTCCTACCTAACAGATAAGCTGCAGATCCTAATTAACCAACAGCTTACTTCCTCCTACCCCCCACTAGGACTGCCTTATGTCTGTCCAATGCATTCTTGAATTCCCCCACTGTTCTTGACTCCACGACCTCCTCAGGGAGGCTGTTCCATGCATCCACAACCTCTCTGTGAAAAATACTCCTCACATTACCTCTGAGCCGCCCCTCTGTCTTCAAATTGAGCCCCTTGTTCTTGCACATCTCTTTTTCTGTAAGATGCTACCCTCTTGACTTTGTTGATTCCCTTGAGGTACTTGAAAGTTTCTATCATGTCCCCTCTCTCCTTTCTTTCCTCAAGGGTATACATATTAAGCTCCTTTAGTCTTTCTTCATATGTCTTCTGGTGCAGACCCTGCACCATTTTGGTTGCCCTCCTCTGGACAGCCTCCACTCTGTCTATGTCTTTGCGGAGATGGGGTCTCCAGAACTGCACACAGTACTCCAGATGGGGTCTCACCAACTGTCTGTACAGAGGGATAACAACTTCCTGTTTTCTACTATTGATTCCTCTTCCTATGCATCCCAGTATCCCCCCAGCCTTCCTTACTGCCTTCTCATATTGCTTGCCCACATTTAGGTCATCTGATATAATTACCCCCAGGTCCCTTTCCATTTTTACTGTTGTCAGTATCTCCACCCCATTGTGTATGCTTCCCCTGGTTTTTGTTTCCATGTGCATTACCTTGCATCTTTGCATTGAATCTGAGCTGCCATACATTTGACCATTCCTCCAACCTTGCCAAGTCCTTTCTCATCCTTTCCACTCCATCTTGTGTATCAATCCTGTTGCAGATCTTTGTGTCATCTGCAAAGAGACATACTTTTCCTTCCAGTTCCTCCACAATGTCACTTATAAAGACATTAAAAATGACCGGTCCCAGTACTGAACCCTGTGGTACCCCATTAGTAACCCTCCTTTCAAACAACATGAAGTCTTGCTGTATTCTGACAGTAGCAGCAGTGAGTCCCAACCTTCGAACTGCCCCGGAGATGAAAGAGTTAATTTTCCATGCCAGGCATGGAACGCTGAGCTCGAGCTCAGTTGAGACCCTGTCTGTTGCTGTTTAAACTCAAACCGTCAGATTCTTTGCTCCGCCTCACTGAACAGTCGCTCCGGAGATTTCTCCTTCTGCTCGGTTCAATTTGTCAGTTAAAGTATCGTTTTTCTCGGTTTTCGACCGAATTTAAACCGTAACCTGTCGGTTCAGTCTCTGTCTGTGGTATTTGTGAGTACTAGATAGGTTATATATTAATTCTATTCTGTGTGGAACTTGTAAATGGTTCATTGGTTCGGTTTGAACCGATCAAGTTGTTAAAAAATCTTAAATTGTACTTTTAGAGTGTGGAGTTACCGGTTCTTACTGTTCTAAAAAATGGACGTTTTTTCCACGACCAGACACGGTCAGGAACTGATAAGAGGATCTTGCCCATGGATTGCCATTAAAAGGTAAGTTTGGTTAGGACTGGCACAATGTCTGAGAAACCCAAAAGAAAACCGGCCCACTGGGTTTCAACACTGTAGTGTGTGGGGAAGCTTCTAAGGCTGACCCCCACACCACCTGTGTTTATTGTCTGGGGTTTGACCACCTCACTGCAGACTGCCAGATTTGTAAAAATTTTCCTGCAGCTACCCTAGAAAAGAGAGTTGGTAGGCTCAGGGAAAGGGAGGCCAAAAAGTCCGCTGAACCGGATGGCCAGCCCAGTTTGGTTCAAACCGAACCAGAAGGAGTGCCCTCTGACCAGGGCGAGACTTCTTCGGGCAAAAGGAGATCCGATTCTGAGGAGTCAGTTCCAGCTAAAGAGAACTAGAAAGGAAAAATCAGCTGGTGTGGAGCCAAAACTTTCCTCTCCAACTGCTGAAGAAATAGCCAAAGCGATCAAAATTGTCCAGTCGCTTTCCCCGGTTCCGACCGAACCGGCACCATCAGGGAGGCGCTCAGTTTGGTCGGTTCCACCAGTTCAAGATTATGATTTAGAGGAGTATTATGAACTGGAGGAAGAGGAAGAGGAGTATGAGGAAAGTGAATGTGGATTTGAAAGTCTGGATGTGCCCATTGACCCGGACAATCCCCCAGACAGACCTTTCAGGAGGTTCTCCTAGGCTTTCTGGAGTCCCCCTCTCATTTTATGTTTTATAAAAAAGTGGCTGAAACCCTCCAGCTTCCTATGGAAGAAGCTGTGGATGACCAACAGGAGCCTGACTTTGTGGAAATTATGAATATTCCAGAGTCTAGGAGACTGTCTATTCCCTTGCACAAATCTTTTGGGAAACAGACATTTAAAATTTTAAAGACTCCTAACACTATACCTCCTGTGGATAAGAGAATGGACAAGAGGTATGCATTGTCAGGCTCAGATACAGAATTCCTTACACAACAATGCAGCCATGTTGGGGTAGTGCAGGCTGCAGTCTGTGACAAGGCAAATATTCCCTTGGCTTACACCCCAGACAAGGACTCCAGGAGGATTGATGCCATGGTAAAGAAAGTCACATGGCAGCATCCTTGGGACTCAGACAGGCCAATTATATGGCTTATGTTGCTAGGTATCAGAAATCCAGATGGGACAGTGTCATGGCTTTAGCAAAACAGGTCCCTGGCCAGCTTGCCAAGGAGCTGGAGCAGGTGGCTGCTGATGGTATTGAGGCATCCAAGGTGCAATTCCATGCTGCAGTGGACTCAAATGATGTGTCATCAAGAGTCATGGCTACATCTGTGGCACTTCGCAGAATGGCTTGGCTCAGATGTACTAGTCTGTCACAGGATACCCAGACTAAGGCCATGGATTTTCCTGTTGTTGGTACTTCTTTGTTTGGGGAGCAAACAGAGAATTACATGAAGAAAATGGACGAGTATAGGATCACCTACAGGAGTGCCCAGGCCAAGGAAAGGCAGGCCACTCCTCAAAGGCAGCATCCCAGGGGCAGGGGCAGGCCCTTTCATAGGCCTTTCTACCAAGCCCAGGCCTCCTTTGCCTACGCCAGAGGGGGTTCTTTAGAGGGAGAGGCAGAAGGGTACCAGCAGACCTGCTTCCACCCCTCAGCCAAAACCCCCTGCCAAACAGGCACCCTGATGGGTTTGCCAGGGCCGATTCTCCACCACCGAAAGGGGGCAGGCTGGCTTACTTTGTCCAGGACTGGAAGTCTCTAACTTCAGACAAGTGGGTCCTGGAAGTAGTAAGCCAGGGACTGGTTCTCAGCTTCAAAAGATTTCCAAAGCTGAGAGCCAGATCCTTTCCACCTGCAAGCCCCTCAGAGGCACTTGCCCTAGAGGCAGAGGTCTCTTCCCTCCTGGCTCTCAGAGCTGTGGAAAGGGTTCCACCCCTACACCTGGGCAAAGGGTTGTATTCCAGGTACTTCCTTACCCCAAAAAAGACAGGAGAATGGCGGCCCATCCTGGATCTCAGATACTTAAACAAGCACCTTTTAAAACCAAAATTCAGAATGGTGACTCTGGGAATAATTCTACCTCTCTAAGGCCAGGGGCTGGCTAGTGTCCCTGGACCTCAAGGATGCCTACTCCATATTCTCACTCAGAAGCTCCCATCGAAAGTACTCAGGTTCGAGCTGCCTCAGGCCATTACCAGTTCAGAGCAATGCCCTTGGTCTGACCTGTGCCCAAGGTATTCACAAAATGCCTGGCAGTAGTAGTTGCTTCTCAGAAGGCAAAGGATTGCCATCTTCCTTACCTGGACGACTGGCTTATAGTAGGCCAGTCCCCAGACCAAACTCAGGTTACACTACAGATAACTCAGCAACTGCTCACCTCTTTGGGTTTCCTTCTGAATCTTTTAAAGTCAGTTCTAGAGCCTGTCCAGCTCCTCACCTTCATAGGCACAGAGCTAGACACAGAAAAGGCCAGAGCTTTCCTTCCTCTGGACAGGGCAAGGACCTTATCTCCAGCTCTCATTCACCCTGCAGGTGTCTCACCAGCAAGGCATTTTCTACAGCTCCTGGGGCACATGGCTGCTTCCACAGCAGTGGTGCAGGGAGCAAGATTTCAGATGAGGGAAATTCAGTTCCATTTGAGAGCCTTTTGGTCTCAAAGGAAGGACCCTCTGACCAAATTGATCCCAGTGACTCAAACCCTGATCCAGGCCCTACAGTGGTGGCAGGATCAGAACAATCTGAGACAAGGAGTCTCCTTTGTCACTCAGTCTCACTCTTTAATCCTTACTACAGATGCCTCCCTCTTGGGGTGGGGGGCTCATTTGGGTGACCTGACCACCCAGGGGTTGTGGTCCACTCAGGAATCTCTGCTTCACATCAGTCTTTTGGAACTCAGTGCAGTGTTTCTAGCACTTCAAGCTTTTTCCACATCTGTTCAGAACAAAGTTATCCAGGTCAGAACAGACAATACCACCACAATGTGGTACATCAACAAGCAAGGAGGCACTCGGTCTATGGCCTTGTGCACAGAAGCAATGAAGTTGTGGTCTCTGGCTTATTCCCTGAACACCTCCCTCACAGCAGTTCACCTTCCAGGCAAGGACAATGTCCTGGCAGATGCTCTCAGCAGGATATCCCAGGGCCATCACGAATGGTCACTAGATCCCCTGGTTTTGGAGGTGATATTTTCCAGATGGGGCACCCCACAGCTAGATCTTTTAGCAGCCCCAGACAATCACCAACTTCCCCTTTTTTTCTGCAGGCCTCCAGTGTTGGGTTCAGTCCCCCTGGATGCCTTAGTTCTCAGTTGGGAAGGGAGGTTCCTGTATGCTTCCCCCCTTCCCTCTCCTGTTCAAAGTGCTAGTCAAAATCAGATCTCAACCCTGCAAGATGATCCTGATTGCTCCAGACTGGGCCAGACAGCCTTGGTATCCACTCCTACTGTCCTTAGCAGTTCATGTTCCCCTGTGTCTTCCCAGGAATCACAACCTGTTAACCTGTGCTCAGGGGAGGGTTTGGTATCCGAATCTCAGATCTCTCAATCTCAAGGCCTGGCTCTTGAAGAGTTAGAGTTTGCTAATTTACACCTCTCCCAAGGCGTAATGGACATTCTGAAGGCTTCTAGGAAACCTTCCACCAGGGCTACTTATAATTCCAAGTGGAAAAGATTTTCCATTTGGTGCTCTGGAAAGCTTATTTCCCTGCTTGGGACCTTAATGTTTGCATTGCTCAGCTTATGCAACCCCTTTGAGCCTTTGTCTTCAGCAGAGCTTAAGTACTTGACTTAGAAAATTGTGTTTTGAGAGCCATCACTTCTGCCAGACGATAAGTGAGTTACAAGCTTTGTCAGTGGAGCCTGATTTTATCTCCTTTCACAGAGATAAGGTGGTCCTCAGGACTAACAGGAAGTTTTTGCCTAAGATGGTTTCAGATTTCCACCTTAATCAATCTATGTCTCTTCCTGTGTACTTTACTGACCATTCCTCCTCTGACGAGAGGAGGCTCCACAGTTTAGATGTGAAATTAGCCCTTAGCTACTACATAGAACGTACCAAGTGTCACAGGTTTGACTCCCTCCAACTGTTCCTCACTTATGGTGAGGTTGGTAAAGGGAAACCTGCCACTGAAAGATCCATTGCCAGGTGGATTGTCTCTTGTATCCAATTTGTTATGAAAACTGGGTAAGGTTCCACCCTCAGGCCTGAGGGCTCACTCTACCAGAGGTACAGCTGCTTCCCCTGGCTGCTGCCAGGATATCCTATTCTAGAGATCTGTCAAGCAGCTACCTGGAAAACAGTTCACACTTTACCAAGCATTACTCCCTGATATCCAGGCTAGGAGTGATGCTTGGTTTGGCACAGCTGTGTCTTCAGAGCCTATTTCCTAAGTAGGTTCTGTCCCTCCTCCATGGAGGTACTGCTTGGTAGTCTGTTATTGTCAAAACAGCAAGACTTCATGTTGTTTGAAGAAAAATTACTCACCTTAGTAATGTTGCTTCTTCTAATGGAGTCTTGCTGTATTCTGACCTCCCCGCCTGCCCCTCTCAGAACCTCTGTTTTGGGATGGGTGGGCAGTGGCAGTGTTGGCACTCAGTAGATGCCTACTTTGTTGTTTTCACCTTTCTTTTCTTGGGTGAATTGGTGTTGTGTTTTCATTTTTTGGCCCCTGACTTGAGTCTTTGTTTGGGACCAAAAATGCGTTTTATGTTTAGTAGCCAGTTGGCTAGTGTAGGTTTTACAGCTTCCACACAGGACCCTAGTGAGTTTGCTCATAAAGATCTGACGGTTTGAGTTTAAACAGGAACAGACAGAGTCTCAACCGAGTTCGAGCTCAGCGTTCCATGCCTGGCATGGAAAGTTAACTCTTTCATCTCCGGGGCAGTTCGAAGGTTGGGACTCACTGCTGCTACTGTCAGAATACAGCAAGACTCCATTAGAAGAAACAACATTACTAAGGTGAGTAATTTTTTCTTCTTCATTGTGTACTCCATTTACTACTACCCTTTGCGTCCTGTTGTCTAGCCAATTTTTTATCCAGACTACCACTGTGGGACCCACTCCAGGGCTGGCTAACTTGTGTATTAATCTTTTGTGTGGGACTATATCAGATGCCTTGCTAAAATCTACGTAGGCCATGTCCACAACCCCTCCCTGGTCTACTACTTTGGTCACCCAGTCAAAGAAATCTGTTAGATTCATCTGACACGACCTTCCCATCATGAATCCATGCTACCTTGGTGTCCCCTGTTGGTCTCTGGAAGATACCCATGTGTGTTTGTCTGAATTAACTGAACTGAATGGTTATCTGAACAGTTATCTAGGTGTAAATCTCAGGTGATTGAAAGGACTTGATAGCTGTGAGGTTTAAATTACTTGTAGAAAGATCTAGTAAGTAGGGGGTGGCTTAGCTAGAAGGAAGCTACATTTGAAGACTGCCTTAGAAAGATTCTGTTAGTAGCTTGGCAGAAGACACCAGGAGAAAGGACTGCTGTGTGACTGGACTTCTCTGCTGGGACTAAAGAAGTAGAACTCTTGTACTTGGACCTTTAATATAGGTTAAAAAAACTAACAAACAAAACAAAAAAGTGTGTGTTTGTCTGAGTTAACTGAACTGAATGGTTATCTGCACAGTTATCTAGATGTAAATCTCAGGTGATTGAAAGGACTTGATAGCTGTGAGGTTTAAATTACTTGTAGAAAGATCTAGTAAGTAGAGGAAGTGGCTTAGCTAGAAGGAAGCTACATTTAAAGACTGCCTTAGAAAGATTCTGTTAGTAGCTTGGCAGAAGACACCAGGAGAAAGGACTGCTGTGTGACTGGACTTCTCTGCTGGGACTAAAGAAGTAGAACTCTTGTACTTGGACCTTTAATATAGGGTAAAAAAAACCTAACAAACAAAACAAAAAAAAAGTGTGTGTCTGAGTTAACTGAACTGAATGGTTATCTGCACAGTTATCTAGATGTAAATCTCAGGTGATTGAAAGGACTTGATAGCTGTGAGGTTTAAATTACTTGTAGAAAGATCTAGTAAGTAGGGAGAGTGGCTTTGCTAGAAGGAAGCTACATTTAAAGACTGCCTTAGAAAGATTCTGTTAGTAGCTTGGCAGAAGACACCAGGAGAAAGGACTGCTGTGTGACTGGACTTCTCTGCTGGGACTACATTGCCCTGCTTCCTTCCCCTCCACCCTCCCACCCAAAGCTAGTTCTACTTTTATAGGCACAGGATTGCTGACAACAGGAACTTCCTGTTTGGGAGCAGGAAGTAAGTGATCACAGAGCCACCAAAGACCCACCATCCTAGAAGGGCAAGAGTAGCTCTCCGGACCTCTCTAGCTGCTGGAGGTCCACCTCTGAGCAAGTAAGGGGTCTATTGAGAAATATAGGATATTCTTGTCTCAGAACAGGACAATCAGGAGCTTAAAGGGTACACAGGCAGAAAGTAAGGAGAGAGAGAGAAAAAAAAACAGAGGAAAGAGTAAGGATTGCAAACCGTTAAGGGGCCAGAAATAAGACATGATGGGAGTGGTACAGTGCAGTGGCTGTGGAGCAGCGGTCTTCCGGGAGACGTTCTGGAGGATGCGGTGTTGTTCCATCTGCAGGCACCTCTCTGAGCTGAGGGAGGAGGTTGCTCATCTCCAGGCTGAGTTGGCCAGGATTTGTGGAACCTCCTCTTCCATCCAGGGACTACCAGTGCCACTGCCGTTGCCTCAGAGGTTGCCAAGAAAGAGGGAGTGGTGGACCACAGTGGGCTCCAGGGAGGGTGAGGTGGTGGAACAGAAGTGCATCCTCCAGTTGTACCCTCTCCACAATCCCTATGCCATTCTGGCAAAGTGTGGTTCCTCTAGGGAGGCACCCACAGTGGAGACCAAGGAGGATGTTGGGAACCTCCACAAAGGAGACCCACAGGAGGGTAGCAGGGACCCGCGAGGGGAAGGAAACAACTCCTGGTGGGGACTCCATTGTTAGGAAGGTAGAACTGGGGGAGGAAGGGAGGGGAGGTAAGGTGCCTGCTAGGCACCATGGCTTGAGGGACAGGGAGGAATCTCAGGATTGCCAGAGCAGCTGCACAGGGAGGGAGCTGGGTGTCATTGTCCACCTAGGGACAAATGACCTGGATAAGAAAGGGATTAGAGAAGTGCAGGAAGAGTTTGTGGAATTGGGAAGGGGCCTTAGACAAGTAGCATGCATGGTAACCTTCTCGGAGGTGCTGCCCATCTATGGCGTAGGAGAGGCTAGGGTGTTCCGCACCATGGGATTCAACAGTGGTTGAAAAACTGGTGTGGAGCTCAGGGATTTGGCTTCATTGGGGACTGGGTGTCCACCTGGAGTGATGCAAGCCTATACTAGCATGATGGGCTGCATCTGTCCAGGAGGGGAACCAGGATCCTAGGTGATAGGTTTAAATGCTTCATTGGCAATTATTTAAACTAGCCAAGGGGGGGAGGCACTGGAAAGGAGCAGGGAAATCCTAGCCCCCCCAGCAAAAAAAATCACGGTAGTAAGTGCAGTAAACAACAACATAGAGGTGTCGGTAGGGAGAAGGGCAGGGTTAAATCGAGAAAATGACAAAGGCAAAAAGGACAGGGATGGGGCAAAAAGGAGTAAGGCCATCAGGAAATGGAGGGTAATGAGTACCAATGCCGTAGTCTGGGCAACAAGCTCCCTGAGCTGGTGGCCTTGATGGAAGAGGGATGCCTGGATATCGTAGCAGTCTAGAAACATGGTACACAGAGAACCATGACTGGGATGTTAACATACTAGGTGCATAACCTACAGGAGAGACAGGCAGGAGGAGAGGGGAGGAGTAGCTCTCTTGTAAAGGAAGGGATAAAGCAACTGAACAAAAGAGTCAACAGGGAGGAGAGGAGGCACTGTGGGTCACCTTGGAGAATGGAAAAGGCACCACAATCCGCACGGGGTTGTGTACAGACCCCCATGTCAGGGGGAGGGAATGGACAAGGATATGATAGAAGGCATTCTTAGAATGGCAGAGAAAGGGGAGATACTGTTAATGGGAGACCTGAATATGCCAGATGTTAACTGGAGCACATTTGTTGCAGCCACATCCAAGAGCAGGGCCATTCTTGATGCTCCTACAGGAGGCAGGCCTCAGACAGCTAGTTTCGAACCCACTCGTGAGGGAGCAATCTTGACCTCATACTCTCAAACGGGGCAGTGAGAGGATCTCAGATCTAGAAGTGGGTTGCCATCTGGGGAACAAGTGACCATCAAACAGTGTGTTCACATTAAACTCAGCTACAGAGTCAAGCCACAAAAGTGAGAGTACTGGACTTTAGGAGGGCTGACTTTGGCAAGATGGGAGAGTGCCTCAGAAAAGCACTAGCAAACAGGCTAGAAGGAGGTGTGGAGCAACAATGGAGAATCATCAAAACTGCTATCACAGAGGCAACAAGCCTTTGTGTGAAGCAAATAAATCAAAACAAAAGAAAAAGCCACTATGGTTCTGAAAAGAGGTGGCTGTGAAAATCAGGAAGAAAAAGATAGCATTCCGGAAGTATAAGGAAACACAGAAGGAGCAGGACAGAGAGCTGTACTAGTTAAGGCAGAAGGAAGCAGGAAGGGAAGTCAGAATAGCAAAGGCCCACACTGAGGAAAAGATAGCCAACTCGGTTAACAAGGGGGATAAAACCTTTTATAGGTACATCAGCGCACGTAGAAAGACAAAGGAAGGGATAGTGAGGCTAAATAGAATGAACAGTAGGTGGGCAGAAGGGGACAGTGGAAAAGCAGGGATTCTGAATGAATATTTCTGCTCAGTAATCACAAAAGAGGAGGGGGAAGTGCCTAATCCAATTAACAGAAACACTCTTGATAGGGGGGTCGATCCCAGTCCTTTCACTGAAGAAAGGGTTCTGCAAGAACTCCTAAAACTGAAGGTGGACAAAGCAAGGGGGCCTGATGGAATTCACTCGAGAATTCTAAAAGAATTAAGGGGGGAACTAGTGAAACCACTGGCTACTCTTTTTAATAAATCACGGGAAGATGGTGAGGTACCCAAGGACTGGAGGAAGGCGGATGTGATTCCCCTTCACAAAAGTGGGACCAAGACAGAGGTAGGAAAGTACAGACCTGTCAGTCTGACCTCTGTGGTAGGGAAAGTGATGGAGTCACTTCTGAAGGAAAGAATAGTTGAGTACCTAGAGGCCAGTGGGGCACAGGACCCAAGGCAGCATGGGTTCACAGCGGGAAGGTCATGTCAGACCAATCTAATAGATTTCTTTGACTGGGTGACCAAAGTTGTAGACCAGGGAGGGCTGTGACATGGCCTACCTAGACTTTAGCAAGGCATTTGGACACAGTCCCACACAAAAGATTAATAGTCAAATTAACCAGCCTGGGAGTGGGTCCCAGGGTGGTAGCCTGGTAAAACATTGGCTGGACAACAGGACACAGAAGGTAATTGTAAATGAGTCCACCCTGAAGAAAGAGGGGTTACTAGTGGGGTACTGCAGGGTTCAGTATTGGGTCCAGTCCTTTTAATGTCTTCATAAGTGACATTACAGAGGACTGGAAGGAAAGTATCCCTCTTGCAGATGACACAAAGATCTGCAACAGGGTTGATACACAAGGAGGCGTGGAAAGGATGAGAAGGGACTTGGCAAGGTTGGAGGAATGGTCAGAAGTATGGCAGCTAGATTCAATGCAAAGAAGTGCAAAATAATGCACCTGGGAAACAAGAACCCAGGGAAGAATACACAATGGGGGTAGTAACAACAACAAAAGGAAAGGGACCTGGGGGTAATCATATCAGATGACCTTAAGGTTAGCAAGCAATGTGAGAAGGCAGTAGGGAGGGCTGGGGGTATACTGGGATGCATAGGGAGAGGCATCAGCAGCAGAAAACAGGAAGTTGTTATTCCTCTGTACAGACAGTTGGTGAGACCCCATCTGGAGTACTGCATCCAGTTCTGGAGACCCCATCTCCGCAAGGACATAGACAGGATAGAGGCAGTCCAGAGGAGGGCAACTAAAATGGTGCAGAGTCTGCAAGAGAAGCCATATGAGGAGAGACTAAAGGAGCTTAATATGTATACCCTTGAGGAAAGAAGGGAGAAGGGGGATATGATAGAAACTTTCAGGTACCTCAAGGGAATCAGCAAAGTCCAAGAGGGTAGCATCTTTCAGAAAAAGGACGTGCAAGAACAAGGGGACACAATTTAAAGATGGGGGGGCAGTTCAGGGGCAATGTGAGAAGTATTATTCCACAGAGAGGGTAGTGGATGCATGGAACAGCCTTCCTGAGGAGGTTGTGGGGTCTAAAACTGTGGGAGAATTCAAGAATGCATGGGACAGACATAAGGCAATTCTTGTTGGGGGTAGGAAGAAATAGGCTGTTGGTTAACTAGGATTTGCGGCCCATCCTGTAGGTAGGGAAATGGGCAGACTAGATGGACCAAGCGGTCTTTATCTGCCGTCAAAGTCTATGTTTCTATGTTTCTAACAATCATTGCAAAATATGAAGTTATTTAAGGGGAAATGGATTTTTTTATGATGTGATTTCATCAATTTAGGACACTAGAATGGACTGAAAAACGATATTGTTCTTGTTTTATCAGCTGAATTTGAACCACAAATAAACCCCTTGAACTGTGAAATTTGGTTTGCATGTTCACAGTGTTTGAGGCTATTTTTTTGGCAAGCGTGGTGCAAATCAGTTGAGCTGTTCAGAAGTTATTAATTATTGAAATTGTGTACAAATTCACGTATTAAGATTTTTTTTGTGCTTGGATAGAGGAAAAACTAAAACAATTTAAATTATGAAACTTAAAGTGCCATTAGATCTTGTGCTAGAATGGGGCCTTTTTGTGGTTTGAAAGCAAATTGATCCTCGACAGATAGGGTTTCCTCCGTTGAACAGACTGTCAGTCAGCAAACTGAGGATTCTTCCATTCAGAAAGGACTTGCTGACTCAGGGTCACCTGGTCCATCTCAGTCTGTTCTCATTTCATCTTCAGGCCTAGCTCCTGAAGAGCTAGAACTGAACAGGTACAAGGTATCTCAGAGTCTCTGAAATGCTTTTTACTGCTCGTAAGCTGTCCACTGGGAAACCTTACATGGCTAAATGAAAAAGATTTGCTGGAAAACCTGCAAAGACCCCTTTTGGTGCCACCTGACAAGGTTCTGGAATACTTACTGGACCGTGCTGATGCTGGCCTGCAGTATTCTATAGTAAAGATCCACCTGTGTGCTATATCTGCATACTACAAGCTCATTGGTATTCTCTACCTGGCAAATCTGCCACTGTTTAAGAGGTTCCTTAAGGGCATTTTGCACACAAGGCCTCCTGTCAGGCAGCCAGTGGCTACCTGGGATATCAACCCTGTGTTGGACATGCTCACTCAGAAACCTTTCCAACTCCTTGCGACTTATGAGCTTAAGTTTTTAACTTAGAAAACGGCATTACTCATGGCCATCACCTCTGTTCTCAGAGTGTCTTAAATCTATGCCCTGGTCACAGATCCTCCATATACTGTTTTACATAAGGACAAGGTGGTCCTCCACCCCCTCCAAGTTTCTACCAAAAGTGGTGTTGGAGTTCCATCTTTAACCAGCCACTAGTGCTGCCTACCTACTTTGCCAACTTCCAGAAAGAAGGAGAGTGTACTTTCTGTTCTCTGAATGTTAAAAGCATTCTTGTGTTTTACCTTGACTGAACTAAGGACTTCAGGGAGTCCAAACAGCTCTGTTTCCTTTAATCCCAATTGGAAGGGACAGCCTTTTACAGTTAAGTGCATTTCTGCCTGTATTGTCAGTTGACTGTGTCATTGCTATGTCCTGATCTAGGTCAAGATGGAAGGCCAGGTACATGCCCACTCCACAAGAGTGGTAGCCACTTCCCTGGCAGAAATTCACTCTGTGCCTCTTGGTGATATTTGCAGAGCTGCAACTTGGAGCACAGTGCACACTTTTGTCAAGCACTGTGACGTATATGTCCATGCCAGGCAGCATGCCACCTTTGGTAATCCAAAAGAACAAAGAAGCAGTGTAACACAGAAACACACTATGGTGCAGGAATGGGCAGCCAGCCCAAGGCATACAAATGATCAGGATAGCTACACTTCTTTGGTTCCTGAGTGTAGGTTTCCTGATCATTAGCATGCCACCATTGGCAGGACAGTTGAATGGATTATTACCCTGAGTGAGCACTTGACTCCCCCCCCCAAGTCTGGGGAATTTTGTCTGAGCTAGGTCCCCTGACCCACTGATGGGAATCAATGGTGAAAAGTGATTCCTGGAAAATATGAAAATTACATACTAACCGTAATTCTTGATCTTCTAGGAATATCTTCACCATTGATTCACACGCCCACCTGCTATTCCCCTGGGCTTACTCCAATATGCTTTATTGGTCTTCACTCCTTGAGCTTGCTTGGGCTGTGAAGACACTGTGTTACTGGTTTGTTGACCCTTCTTACACTGGTAATCAGGGCTAACTTATGCCCTTAGGTTAAGTGCATAAGTCCTCATTAAGTTATGCTGCACCTCCTCAGTAAAAAAGGTACTGAAGTGGTTGAGGATCAATGCTGAGGTAAACCTGTGCCACAAGCTCCCACTCGTGGTGCTGCACATGCATGCAGCTTTTCATGGCGCCAGCCCTTCTGAAAAGTTCTGGATCCTGTGGGGTCCCAGGGCCTCCAGGTCAGACCCGCTAATGTGAATCAATGGAGAAGATATTCCTAGAAGAGTAAGAATTACTGAGTACAAATCTATTTCTGGCCCTTCTCCTTGGGGTCAGTGCCTCATCCCTATCAATGTCCTCCTCAGAGGACAATGAATCATCTTCCCACCTGTCCTCAGTTGCTGAGTACTCTCTGTACCAGTGATTCTTGGTGGAGATGCTCCAGGCACTTGACATCTGTTCCTACACAGGCTGCAATCCAACAGCCCTGCCATTGGGAGTCCTCAGAATTCCCAGTGATGGCTCTAGTGTTATCCCTCCCTGACCTAGATTCTTCGAGGAGGTGTCCCTACTTTTGTTCTCTAACCCCAAGGAGCCTCCTACTCCTGTACCATGCAACCAAGGGTCTGCAGGTACAGCACTTCACCCCTTCTCAGCGCTGGAAGTGCTGCAGACTCCTTTGGGCCTAGATGTCTTCCGTGTCATCGAACTCCAGAGTCAGGCTCTACTAAGACGGTTGCCTTTGGGAGGAAGGTGTTCATCTCATCATGCACCCTCCAGTGCCTGTCTGCACACTAAGCACATCAGGTAGCCTTCAGTCACCACCTGTGGTTGTAGCAAGGATCGCTCTTAACTGCCGTCTTTCAATGAGAATTAGTCAGGCAAGATATTTGCCTTTCTGCTTGGGGCCCGGAGGTAGCTCAGTACCAATCAAAGTCACCATATGATGCCAATAAGGTGGCCTGTAGGCTAGCAGGAACTATAGTCTGCCTTAGGTGGATGGAAGAAGGGCATGGCATTGTCTTTCTAGATTGGCACCTTTGGCTTGGTCTAAGTTGCTAAACTCGCAGTTTCAGGGGGCTCATTTCTTCTTTGCAAGGTCAGACACCTTTCTGCTCCTGTGCCACAGGAGCCTCCGACTGGCCCTGACCAGTCCCTGGTCTCGCTAGACCTGTAAGGAGCCCCTGCTGTCAGGTGTTCTGTCCCACACAGAGGGCTGCGGATATCTCTTTACCCTCAGGGTGAGCCTGCTCCTCCTTCAGAAAAAGGAACAGCTTGGTACTCAGACCCATAAGTGGGAATCCGTGATGAAGATTGATTCATGAAAGATATAAAAAGTTACATACTTACCATAATTGTTGATCTTCCAGAATATCTTCACCATTGATTAAGATGCCCACCCAGCATCTCCCACTCAGACAGTGCCAGGGTCTCTGGGCAAGCTCACCCTGCTGGTTCTGGCAGCACCACACACTGTTGGACATCTTTCCAGTTGCACTGCCCTAGGGAGTGTCTTTTTTCATGTATATGAATATGATTTCACACCTGGAAATGAGCCTCGGCTCAGTGTGCCTTTCCCAGTTACTAAAATTTTAAATAAAATAAATAAAAAATATCTACACACACACACGGAGTCGGGCACTCTTTCTGGATGCCCACATTAGTTAAACAAAAAAAATAGAGTCCCCCTTTTCTTCTTCCCCGATGTGGGAGAGGGACTTTGTTAACTCACAAGTTCTAACAGTCCTCTATCTGGTAGCATAGAGTTGCTCCTTTTTTCCAGGAGTCTCTGTGTATTTTCCCTTTTTGGCACATTGTACCATCTCATTTACAAGGGGGTCCCAATCCAGGGCATCCCCCTCATGCTTCTGCCAGAGCCACCTGCTCAGAGCTGTTGTCCTTTTTGTAAGACTACTATCTACTTCCTGTCTGGCTAGTGGTGTGAGGCTCTGGCTCGATATACCCAAATACCCCTTGTACCACCTGGTGTGCCCTGTTCTTATTTCTAAGTTGGTAGTTCTGATCTTCCTAGATTATGTCTCTATCACTCATTCATACTAGTGGGATAGCACCGGAGGCGCTAGGACCTAGCGGGAGCCTAAAATTTTCAGAAGGGTCGGCGCTGAGACAGGACCATGCAAGCGTGGCACCGCGAGACTAGCTCACACCTGTATAGGCTATCTTGGCGTCGACCCTCCAACCGTCTCAGTTCCTTTTCTCCCGCTGTCGAGTGTGCTTGGATGTCGATGTCGCTCGTCTGTCGGAGTCTAAGTTTTCGTCTATACGACAGCAGCTTTTAATGTTTAATTTAATATTTTAAGTAGTAATTTCTTATTTTACAAACAAGAAAAGAATATTATGAAGAAGAAGAAATGCCATCAACGGAGTCATCCTTAGACGGTAGCGGTGACAGTGGGAGGACTTCATTTGAAAGTTTTATGGCAGAGGGCTGTGTCCGGTCCTACATCTAATTAACAGGGGGGTCCAGCTCACGGACAGTCTAATGCTCGGGGAGAGGATAGTCCACGGAAGCACAAATCTAGCAGTTCCGGGGATCTGGCTCCGCTTAACCTTGAGCTCTTTTTCCTCGTTGGGGGAAGAAGAATCAGTGCTGCTCGAGGTTGCCCATTGGTACGTCTGCACAAGGATTGTTCATCGAGAGGGACGATGGGCCTGAACCGACTTTGGTGGGTTCCTCTTGGCCCAGCTCCTAATGGCTGCATCCTCGACTCTGAGCTCCATCTCTGTCCTCGTTGGAGCTCCGGTGGGCAGTTTCACCTCTGGGCCGCTTCTGTGGAGCAGGGGGTTTGACTTCCAGTTTTCCTGGCTCTGTTCCTGATTTTGGGACCTCCGGGCCTTGGAGTCGTTGGACCGGAGCCGGGTCGATTGGATCACGATGGTGAGGTGCTCTCTTGGTGCCTTTGTCATTATGTCGACCTTTGTGCCTACCCCCCCTCCCTTTTCCATGCAGGGGCTGGCACCACCTTTTTCCTTCTCCCCTTCTCAGGATTTCCATTGGCATTTCCTTTGGTGCCGTGGTTCAGCGCCTTGGTTAGCGCTGTGCCTCAGAGCCATGGCTTGGTGCCTTGGTCGGCACCATGCCTCGGTGCCTTGGGTGGCACCGTGCCTTAGTCGGCGCCGTGGATCGGCGTCATCGCTCTGTGCAGTGCCATGGGTGCTGTTGCTGCTGCCATTGGCTGTCGGTGTGGTTGTCTAACTGGCGCCGTGCACCCACGGGTGGCACGAGCGGCACCTATCACCCATGGGTGGTGCTGAGCACCGCAGATGGTGCCGTGCACCCGCATGTGCAGTGGGTGCTATGGGTGGCACCAGCGGGTGCCATGGGTGCCATGGATGGTGCCGGGAGCACCTGTGGGTGGCGCTGTGAGTGCTCACGGGTGCCATGACTGCCACAGGTGCCATGGGTGGCATCGGGGGCACCTGTGGGTGTCACAGGTGGCACTGCAGGTGCCCATGGGTGCCACTGGTGCCCTCGGGTGCCATGGGTGCCACTGGTGCCCTCAGGTGCCATTCTTGCCATGGGTGTCATGGGTACCATGGTGCCGTGGTACCATGAGTGTTGGGGTGCCCTCGGGTGCCATTACTGCATGGGTGCCGGGCGTGCCTGCGGATACCGCTGTGGGTGCCCTCTAGTATCGCCCAGGTTGGCATATGCACTGCTTGGTGCCCTCCTGTGCCACGAGTGATGCTGGTGTCGCAGGGGTGCTTGTGGGTGCTGTATGGCAGAATTAGTGACACATTTTTCCTTTTCGGACTTCCTTTCCACAGAACTTGTGGCGGGATGTTTTCTGCAGAATGAACTCCTGTTCTCCAGATTATTTTTTCCATACATCTTAGTGAGTGGCAGTCTATGTGGGATTTTGTGTCATCCAGCGGTTTTCTGCTAATGGAACTCTGCTGTACTGCTCTGCCAGGGAATCTCATTCTGCTCAGCACTTTCTTTGCTCCCTACGTGGTACCAAGCTCCTCAACATCCTTCCTGATGGCGGAGTCTCTAGTGGCTCTGACCTAGACCTCTCTTAGAGGTCCTTCTGG
Organism: Neoceratodus forsteri; assembly: GCA_016271365.2. Lineage (NCBI taxonomy): Eukaryota > Metazoa > Chordata > Ceratodontiformes > Ceratodontidae > Neoceratodus > Neoceratodus forsteri. The sequence goes on along the minus strand of CM028130.1, from coordinate 638,417,934 downwards.
GGTAGAAGTGCATCTAGATGGTCTTTCCCTGTCCTTCTGGTCAGTAATACAGTGGACGACTCATTTTATGTACTGAAGGGCATGTCTTCTCTATTATCAGAGTCTGTGATGAAAAATCTTTTCAGTAGTTCCTCCGTAATGGGGTCCTCTATAATATTTCACACTGCGTCCATGGACCATACGCTTCTGCTTCTAGACTTTTTCAGTCGTCAAGACAGTTACACTCTGTGGAACATTCTAATTTAATGGTCGGGAGCTGCTCAGGCTCTTCCGCTCCTTTGATAGGGGTATATAGTCCCCTTGTGATATTGCCCCTTCGGTGGCTTCTCTCCAGCTGTGATTATTAGTCCGGTCATGATTTCACTATGGATGCTCAGGCTCCTTCTGCACTCAGATGGAGAACATCTTCGTCATTTTGTATCAAGACAATCCTTGCGAAATTGCAGCCTGAAAGCCTTGTAAGGCTCGGACTAAAAAATAATAATTTTTTATCACAGCACGGGGCCTAGCAAATTACCCGATACCCCCCTTTTTTGGATCTGGTCAGGTTCCGCCTCAGCCCCTGAGGCGCTCATCTCCAGAGTATGGTAAAGGGTATCTGACTTCTTCTTCCTCTGGGGGAGTCCGATCCAGCAGCGGTATGGGTCATCTCTTTCTCTAAGAGTGATTTCTCTCATTCAGAGACATTTCCTAGACCTAGGCGACTGCCCAGTTTGTTAATTCCCTTTTCTTTTTTTCAGGCTTTCTTCTCTTGAGCAGAGCCTTGCAGCAGCAGAAGAGACTCTCCACCGAGTTGGAACTCAGGTTCCTACTTCCTTGCTCGCTTTAACTTAACAGGCGATTTACTCCTTCTTGATGGAAGGTCAAGTAGGTCTTTTTTCTGAGGTGGCTTCTCAAATATTCACACCTTCAGTTCCTGTGCAGTGGTCCATGCCAGTCGCTCATGAAGCTATCCTCTCCAAGTGTGTGATGGAGTGGTGATGTTTGTTTTTCAGCAAACAAACTAGAATCCTTTCCTACTCCTTTCAGGGAGGCTAGAGTGGGTAGTGTCTCACCACATTGAGTCACTGCCTCTTTCAGTCACTTTCAACAAATGGTTAGCCCTAACTTGGTCCTACTGTGTCCCTCCTCGACACACATCTGCCTCTGTTTGCCTTAGAAATCCTGCCCCTGTTTTTTTCTGTCGGAATGTTTTTTCCCGCAGTGGACACATCCTCCTGTACACTTTTTCCTTTCTTCCATGAGTTCAGAGACTTCTACAGCAAGTTGTTCACACAGGGGCAGGATGATTCCTTTTGGAATATGCAGTGGGTAGGATCTGGTTCTACTAGACCACCACAAGAGGCTTCTAAGTCGTGCTTAGCCTTCTATCAGGAAGGTGCCCGTGACTAAGTGGAGACCATTCTCCTTGATGGGCTAACCCCACCTGGACCCCCTTGCTCACCATGTAAGGGGTTCAAGTGCTCCTGGACCTGTTGTTTACAGGTCAGCCATACTTAATAGTGGGGGTTTCCATCTGCACTTTCCGGTCTACCATGAACCAGTAGACTTTACCTCTGGCTCTTTCAGTTCCTGAGGTCCCTTTATGTTCCATTAGTACATGTCTTTGACACTATTAATTTTGGTCCTAGACCAAATTGTGAGGCCAGGTTCTTGCCACTCTCTTAGAGTGGTTGCGGCTTCCTGGCAGACTTTCATTTTGTGCCATTGCAGTCGTCTGCAATGTGGTGAGTTACAACTCGAGTGCTTATCTTGTAAGCACTATGTTCTAGATGCTGTTTATAAGACAGCTCTTTTTATTAGCAGGACAGTCCCTGGCTGTCCTTTCTGAGTGAACCCTATCTCCTACCACCCTACTCATGGTTGTTGGTTTTAGCTCGGTACTCTCCCACTAGTGTGAATGAGTGATGGAGACTTAGTCCCGGAAGATATAGAAATTACGTACTTACCGTAATTATTGATCTTCTTGGACAGTCTCCATCACTCATTCACATGCCCACCCACCATCCCCTGGGTTCACTCATTTTCTTTCCTGGTCTTCATGGTCCTATGGTTCAGACTGTGAGGACATTCTTCTTTGATATTTCTTGCAAAGGCCCTCTGGGCCCTCTCAGGCCCAGAAACTCAGGATGAGTTATTCCCATTAGTTACGCTGCACCTCCTCGGTCGAAAAGGTACTGAGGTGGTTGGAGGGTCGACACCAAAATAGCCTACACAGGTGCAAGCTAGTCTCATGGTGCCGCGCATGCATGGTCCTGTCTTGGCGCCGATCCTTCTGAAAATTTTAGGCTCCCGCTTGGTCCTAACGCCTCTGGCGCTATCCCACTAGTGTGAATGAGTGATGGAGACTGTCCAAGAAGATCAATAATTACGGTAAGTACGTAATTTGCATTTTTAGTTTGTTGTTTTTTTTGTTTCCTTGTGTCCTTTCCCTATCCTCTGGGCTCTAAAGTCTCCAGTCCTCTCTCATTTTTCTCCACATTGTTTCTGTCTTGGCGAGCAGAACTGAGGCGTGTGATAGAGCCAGTGACAGTTATTGTCTGGGGTGCAGCACCACACGAGGTGCTCAGGTGCCATGCTCAGTAGCCAATGTCGGATCCATCCGTGCAAAAAAATTTGCTACTGCAGGTTTCTGGTGCCTCTCACCCCAGACCCATACAAGGTAATCAGTGGTGAAGATATTCTGGAAGATCAAGTACATAATTTTCATTTCTCTCAGCTACAGACAACACCCAAAAATATGATCAGCTCATCAACTAGGAATGATCAGAAGCAGAAAAGAAGAGACCATTCGGTTAAAATAGGCGGAGGTGCTATGCTTTTCAGGAGGATATGCTAAAAAAGTGGGAGTCCTCGCCGAGCACAGATGCTTAGGTAGCCAACGTGGTTAAGCACACCATGAATCCAATCAAGGGATTTTCCACCCTCTCCAGCACAAATGATATGTGGATAGACACTGCTTGACACTGTGCCTACATGGGAGAGGGATTGGGCATAAGGGAGAACTATGGTTTCATTCTAGTGTCCAGATCACTCCACAAGTGGGTGTCAACTCTCTCCAAGGGTATTTGAGAGGATTCACCAGTGGCTTAACTCCTGCCCCTTATTGATATGGCAACATCCTTTTGGGGGTATGCAGCCTTGGACAATCTGCAACTTGCAGCTTGATTCTCCGCTACCAATGTTTTGGCTGTGAGGGGAGTATGGCTACAGTGTTGGCTTGCAGATCAGACCTCTAAGTAACATTTGAATGGAATGCCTTTTTCAGGTGCCTTGTTCAGGCCAAAGTTAGACAAGGATGAGGAGGAGAAGAAGGGCCACTCGCTTATCTCCAAGGGGCAGCAGAATTACTCTCAGTCCTTCTGGGGACAGGTTTTAGTTGGTTCAGATTTCATAGAGTTTTTTTGTTCCTTTCATGGATACTGATGTAAAAGAGGAAGAGGTTTCTTTTCCAATTTCCTTTATAATTAGAGCCAAGGCTCATTCTTCCGTAGATGTCTGTGAGGAATTGGCAAAAAGGGCAGATTCACAGCGTCAGTATCCACAGATCTATATTAACCCTCGGGGGGGGGGCAACTATAGTACTATATAAAAAGACTGGCACAGACTATAACAGACTTGTAGCTTCTGGAGATTATGGACCTGATTCTCAAAGCCGCACTAGAGCGGCACAAGGTGTGCAAAAAACTGCCTTGCATCAAAGTCCCTTGCATTACGCAGCTTGCACCATATTCTGGTACAATGGACCAGCTGCATGAAATACTGACCCTCTGATGCAAAATGCACCAGGCACCACAAATACAATGCAAATGGCAGCACTGTTGCAAACTGCACCAGAAAACCAAGTAACCGGTATGGCCAGAGGAAAGTACAATAAAAGGAAGGTGGGGAGGCATCAGGAAAAGAAGAATTTCATGGAAGCTAAAACTGACATCCTGATAGAGGAGGTCCAGGTCCAGGTCGGAACAGTATATGTAATGTCATGTATCTGAATGCAACCATCAAAAGTACAAGACAACTGTGTTAAACGGGGCATATAGCCCTAAAAGTGTGACTCAGTGGAATAACAACTGTTGTTATCCTTCTATCCTGCAGGTTGACATCCTACTGTCCAGAGGTAGACAGGGAGCTGCCTGCCCATAGACAGCAGGCCTGGGATTATTTGGCCACAAAGGTTAATGCCATTTGCCCATGGAGGTGCAGCACATGTGAACTGCAAAAGAGGTATCACGACCTTAGAAGGAGGTCAGAGGATAAGCTGGCACACAACTGACGCTGCACCACAGGCACGGGGGGAGGACCAAGCCAGATGAGACCATTAAATAGCCAGGAGGATTGTGTGGCAGTACACCTCAGCGCCCTCACCATAGAGGTTGACAGTGAGCTTGACCTGTTCCAGCTACAATGTGCAGCAGGTATTTACATATCAGGGACACAAAGGATGGCACCCTAGGGCAATAGAGCATGCCTCACAACCATCCCTGAGTTCAGGGATAGCCCTGATGTGCCTCAGGATGTCCCGCTGTCCCACATAAACTATGTGTTATTGATACTGAACAGTGGGGAATGTAAGCGCAGTAAAGTCAAACCATACAACTACAGGCCAGATCCACAGCAGAAGATGCATCGGACACTAATTCTCTATCCTGTGGCCTACCTGATTGAATATTACCAACACTAAGATGTATCTCTGAAGTTATTAGGTCTGTTTTCCTGAGGTTTCTAAACCTTGTCCCTGATGTATGAGCTAAGAGGCCGAGAGGTATTCAACAGAGTGATGTGGGTGACCCACAACAAGACAGGGATGTAGGCAAAACCACGGCTGCACAATAGCAATGCAGTGTAACGTGGGAATGCCCCACAAGTGAGGCAGCACAACCATGTATCAATGCACCATGCAAAGTAACCCACGCAGCTGGCATGTGGCACAGGTATAACACAGTGCTGCTAATGTAACGTAAAGCAGACAGGACACAATATGCTGCACAGACATGTGGGTGGCACACACAGATGTGTACGATGAACACAGCAGTGTTGCAGATATGGAAGGCATGTGGGTGGCCACAGCACAGGAATGTGACCCCAAACCCATGGTATATCCCTGTACAGTCGACATAGCATTGTGAGATCACCTGGGTGGGAGGGAATGCACAGAATGATGTAATACACATGGCCCAGTAGCAGCAGCACTGTGCACACATCAGGTGGTAGGAGAGAGTGTACACTGCACCTGCTGGGGGGCGGGGCACAGCATGCATCATGTGACACAACCGGCCTCCCAACAACAGTGGCATTGTCAAACAGCACTGAACCATGCACTGCACGCCTAGAACAGATAAATACTGATATAGTCTTGCAGCACAGCCACCAACTGTGCACATTCTACTTGTCTCCCAAAACGTACTACCAGTGTGGAGGCCAGAAGCACAGCCATGGCCTCCCAGGAGTAGTGCCAGCATGCAGAGGATGGGGACACAGACACTGAGTCCTTTGAGGGGTTCAATGGGACACAGGAAGAAAGAGAAGTGGGCATGGTTGCCAGTGCCCGCAGTACCCCCCACACACAGCACACAGTACAGCACTGAAAGTGATTCCACCACAGGCCAACACACACCAGTTGTGCTAGATCATCCAGTAATGATGGGGACACAGGCAGTGTGGACAGCATACAGGTGAATGCACAGCACCATCTGTCAGGTATGTAGAGTCAACGCAGCCACAGTCAGTGGACCCTGACGTGCAGCCTGTACTGGATGATGACCTGAGCGGGTACTGCCATGATTTTGTAGAATCCCAGGAGGCTCTACACCGTGAGGTAGCAGGCATATTTGTAGCCCTACAGGAGTTAAATACTGTAGCACAACACTGCCATGCTGAGGGCATCATTGTAGGCCTGCACGATGCCATGCAGACACGTATATGTGAGAGTGCATCACAGCACACAGATATCCCCACCTTACTGCATGGAATACAGGTGTGTGCACAGAGGCAGACAGATGCAACGGAGCAGCTGGCAGTAGTGATGGAACACAGTGTAGCACAACAACACACATAGACGAACACCATCACTATCATGGCAGGTGCCCTGCAGTCCATCGCCCAGGCCATGTGGCAGAACAGAGGCACACTGTCAACTGGTCCCCACATGTATGGTCCGGAGGTGTATGGCAGTGAGGGGAGCATGCACCATGGAGACCACTAGGAACCTGCCCAAAACACACATGTACACAGTGAACAGTTGCAACATACATACAGTGGCCAGGAACATATGGCTGCTAGGGGACAATATGAATGGAGCACCGCCAGGGACAGAGCAATGTGACTTCCTGGGGTCCACCAACCTCAGAAGGACATTCAGTGATATGAGGCACACAGTGGTGATCGATACTGCTTGCAGATGGAACACCCGGAGAGCATGTGGGGAGTACTGCGACATACCATGGATCAGAATGACAGGTGCAGTGGTGAACACCAACAGGTCACCCTAGCCCTGCTTGCCACAGTCACTGCTGAGGCCAAAGCGCACACTAACAACATGGTTCCACCACCACCACCAGCATGTGACCCAGGCAACCAGGCCACAGGTACACAGGCAGCACAGCATCGTCTCTGTCTAACAGCACAGGCAGTGTCAGGACCCCTGGACACCAATCTGGTGGCACCCACTCACATTGGCAACACCATGCATGCAGACCAACACACCAGGAAGGGCACAGTGCAGACAAGTGACACACTGCAGAACCAGAATCAGGGCCCGCAAAGCAGTACAAGCACCATTAGTGCAGTTGACCCTAACCATGAAGCAGGTGAGACACGAGGTCCAGCAGCTCCACAGGCCTCCCCCATGCCATTGCCAGGAATATCCAAGTCATGGATATACTGGGTCCACTAGGTATATTGGCCTGCCCCCCAGGCCACACAGTGGTAGCCACACAATCTGCACCAGCACAAGAGGACAAACTAGATATCCGATGCACCAGATGCAAAAGGATCAGCACCATGGGATTAGCTATGGCCACAGAGGGTACAACACCACTAGACTCCTTCGCCAGTGAACCTACTTCGCCAACTGCTCCTCTACTCAGGAAATGAGGCAGAAGGCCAAAGCACAGTGGTGATGCGGGAACAGCAGCTAATACGCATGCCTCTAGTACAACACCCGGTACCAGACGTTCTCAGACCATGGTCCAAGCCTCACAGCCAACATCAGGAAACAACAATGTTTGTTCACAAGTGGACCAACAAAGACCAGGTAGTGAACAGTGTCAGGTGGAGCACACAAGGCGAAGGAAGAGAACACCAAAGGACAGACCACCTGCATAGAGGACCATGCTGGGCACATCATGGGCTTGAGGAACATATCCACAGAGCCCATGGACACCCTCACGACCACAGTACCAGTGGACATTGAGTGATCATACACATACATAGATACATACATAAACTGTGACGGCAGTTAAGGGCCGCTGGGACAATGCAGTCTGTACAGTTGTGTTTGCTTTGTATCGTTATAGTCATACCCCCCACCATACCACCACAATTCCCTTGTGCCTTATCAAGGCAAGCTTGAAGCCATATACAGTTATTACCCCCACCACCTCCTCTGGAGGCTACTCCAGGTATCCAGGTATCCACCACCCTTTATGTGAAAGAGTACATCCTCACATCCCTCCCAAATATACGCTCCGACGGCTTCATATCATGCCCTCATATTGTACAGCACATTCACCTTGGAATGATACTCCCTTCCTGAGCCTTATTAACCCCTGTGGGATATCTGGGGGTTCATATCATGTGCCCCCCCCCATCCCCCAAGGTGTACATAAGTAGCACTGTAGATCATTCCCCATAGGACAGAACCTGCACCAGTATGGTAGCCCTCCACAAGATCGCCTCCACTCTGTGTATGTTGGGTCTGAGATGAGTGCTCCAAAATAGTACACAGTACTCTAGGTATGGCCTTACCAGTGGGTTATATAGGGGCAGAATCACATCCCTCCTCCTGCTGCTGTGAATACCCCTACCAATGCACCCCTGCATCTCACTAGCCCTCCCAAGTGCCCCATCACACTGCCATGCCACCTTCAGAGCATCCAGTATGATTGCCCCTAGGACTCTGTCCGGCATGGTCCTTGTCAGTCACAGTCCACCCGTCTGTGGGAGAGGAAAGGGGGGAGAGATCACAGGACACTGGTATTGTGACATGACTAGCACATAGGGCCACCAGTGGACTGCCTTCCACACAGGTGCAGAATGTGGCATATCATTGCTGTGGTTCTACAAGCTATGGACATCCAACCTGGGACTGGGTTTGCCCAAGAAGCATGCCTAGAATATGTCCATGTCTCCAGCAATGTGGCTGATGCATAATATAGCAGTAGGTAGGCATATCCGCATACATGGTGTACCACGTGGCAGTGTACTGCACTCTGCCCCACATATGAGGGAACATAACCATGGTATCTTACCAGATTCCACGTGGCAGGCATGGAGCACACAGCTGAGACATGGACCACCATCCGTGGTGGGAAAGTAGGTGACAGACACACGGACATCAGATACAGTACAAAATATATATTGTACTGGTAAAAAAACATTAAAACAACTACAACCTGGGGGAGCACAACAGGCGGGTAAGATAAACACAACAATAACAAAAGTAAACGCACAATGCAACATATGCCAGCAGTGCATGGAGAGCTACCTGCTGCTGGTCCACATGCTATACAACTGGGAGGGGGGGGGTGTTCCGCCAACCCCCTAGTGGAGTTCTGTAGACTCTGCTGATGCGTGGCATCCCTCTCCAGCTCCCCAGTGTCAGAGCGGCACCTGTCCTTCTCCACATTCTCTCCCTGCCACTCTTCAGGTTCAGGCTTGGTGGGTGGAACAACATGCCTTGTCTCACCAGACTCTGTCTCTTCAGCCTCTGGTATGGTCATAGCCTGCAGTGTCTCCATGTCCTGTGCTTGCTCAGCACTGTTGCTGCCATCCTGTGGGACTGAACCACTGAGTGGTGGCCGCTGCCCTTCACTCGCCTGTGGTGTCCTCTGCCGCTCCCCTGTTACAGCCTCTGACTGTGCCTCTGTCCCCTCTGCATGGCTGTGTGTCCTCGCTGCATCGGCCCGGGTCTCAGTCCTCTTGAGCCTTTGCATGGCACTCTCAAGTGCACACCACCGTGCAGTGCATGCAGGATGTCCCCCCTCACTGATCCCTGTGGCACCTGCAACACAGCAGAGATCACAGCATCAATGTGCATACCAAGGGGGACCTTGCATGCTGGACCGCATATTTGACATGTGACATACACCACCCAAACAACAACATGTATGTTTCACAACATGGCCATGCCTCTGGGACACGGAACAGCCATGCAGCTGCTACGTCCACAACCCTACCCCGCATCAGTGGCATGCTGTGTGCTGATGCATCCCACACACTGTGTCCCTGCAGCAACACCAGTGCTGGTCGCACAGCTCAGGAAGATGAGCATGGGATGGATGGTTCCCTTACTGCTCCAGTCGATGCATGATGCCTGTGTGCAACATTGCTTAATGTTTCACAGCATGGTGCCACCTTATTAGTTGGATCATTACTTTGTGAGGCTCAACGTGTGAGAGGCATGCTGCACCATATGTACTGGACATTTGGCATGATGTGGCATATGGTGTGGTGGCCTGGACACAGTGGTGAGCACAGACAATTGCCATGACAATGTGAGGCATAGTGTTATGGCCCTGGACTCTGTAGACACATGGCACCATATGTGGAGGAACGCACAGCGACCACCATGGTGAGTGCCCTGCTTGGTATGCTACAGTGCTGTATAGCACATGCACAGACATGAGGTATAGGTGACGTGGCACTGTGGGGCATCATGTACCCACCTGTCTGTTAAGGCATATGATGCCAACCTATGTGCACCCTTGTGGTTTACAGACATATGTACTCTGACCACAGAGGGGTGAGTGGGAGTCACCTGGGAACATTGTCCTGTGGGTTGCAAGGCATGTGCCTTATTTATCGGTCCCATGGGTCCTGCATTGGGACAGGGCCCCAGAATGGACTGATGGTTGGGTGACATTGTCACATGTCCAATGTGCACATGGCATTACAGATGTCAGCACTATGTCTGTGTGTGTGCACTGTGGGAACACCTAGGACACAGGGAGAAATCAACCATATCATGTATGGAGTCTGAACGTGTGCTCCCAGTGACCGTCTGAAGACACACACACAGACAACAACCAATGATAGTGGTACATGTGCACAGGGAGGCCTGCAAGAGGTTTCTAGGCATGTCCATGCCACGCATGTTCACTGGGCTGTGTGGCCCACATAGCTTACATAGCACAGTGGGGTACACATGCTGTGCCAGTGGCCAGTGTGTCACACATGGAATAGACGCATGTTGCATCTGTGATGCTGCAGCTTAGGTATACCAGTGCTGTGGCACCAATGGCCACTGAATGTACCATGCACAGGGTTTGTGTTAATGCCGCTGTTGGCCATGCATGTTCCACTCCTTTATGCGGGGTCATAGGCATGTGACTGCTGACCATCCACCCTCTACCCCTGTGCAGAGGTATCCCTGTGACACATACTGTAGCATGGCTGCAGACCATCACAGCATGCTGTCCAGTCTGCTGGTGCAGTGTCTGACAGCATCCAACACACCACGGGCTGTGATTGGCTTGGGTCTCCCAGCTGCATCTGTGAGCCTTGCTGTGACCTACACACCGGACCATTCTTGCAGCCCTGTACACCTGTGTTGCACTACACAGCTTTGGTTTGTGCTGCAGAACTGTGTGATGTGTTGCCCGTGGCCCCTGGAACATATATGAACTATAGAGGCTATAACGGTGTTTTGCAGGGACATAGGGACCTGCTACAACATCACCCCACATTGTCTGTGGCCACCACCCTCTTTCAGGAGACATGTTGGCACCATTACTGCGTCAGGCATGTGAGCACCCATATTGTACACAGTGGCTATCATCAGGATAACACATTCGGGCTATGCAGGCCACAGCCATGTGTTATACGTTGGCCACTGTCATGGCAGGTGTACTCCACTGTGCTTTGTACACTGTGTGGCTCAACTAGCCCAGTGGACATGTGTGGCATGGACATGCCTATAAACCTCTTGCAATTCACAAAGTGCATATGTACCACCATGACCGCTTGCTGTCAGTGTGTGTGTGTCCACAGAACGCCATGAAGGGCACACATTCCACTGGTACATGGTTACTAGGTCCTGAGGCCACATGCCTCGGTTTCCTGACCACTGGCAACACATATGTGGTGTACATGTTTATACATCAGCCATTATATGGTTGTTGTTGCCCTGTGCCCTAGGTGTTCCCAACAGTGTGTGTGTGTGTGTATCACCATCGGTCGTGTACCTATCAGACAACCCTGCCATTGCCTCAGTCTCAGCATTTGTATTTGGCTTACATTAGGCCTTTCATGAGTGGCGTTAGCATGCCCCTGTCCCCCATCCTAGCCTAGGGCTGTGCAACACCCACATTGCTGTGACAGGTGCCATCCCTCTCCCTCCCTCCCCATTTCCCTCCCTGCACATGCTGTGGGATGTCCCCCAGCGTCATGTGTGTCCTCACTTACTGCATATTGGCACACACCTGCGGATGCAGCCACCATATTTCTGGTGTGGTACACCTGTAGCTGCCATGGCTGTTGTGCCTTACAACACCTGCAGTATAACCTGGCACACTGTGGGCCATGCCCCTGTGGGTGGTTCATAAATGAAATGCCCTTGGGTACCTGTGGCCCATTGGCCAGTACTGTGCATGTCACATGACCGTTCTGATTGACTTGGTCCTGGTCTCTCTTCACCCTCTCCACTTACCTGTTCCTCCACACTGTGTGCCGTGGGTTGTCCCCATGAAGCTGCAGATGCCTGGGTTCCTGTGGAGACAGAATATGTGATAAGCAGAATACAATGGGTGCACTGCTGTCACTCTATATAGAACTCTGTGTTTGTCTATAAGATGTTTTTGCCAGCATGTACCTATATGCGATGGTGGCCTCCACTCATCTCCACATCTGTGTCCCTGGCCATGGTCCACAGATGTTCCAGCAGTTCTGTCTCCCACCAGGATGGGTCCTTCAACCTATTCTTAAATTGTGTGATGTTGCGTTTAATGCCAGACTGTCTCTGGAGTGTGGTCCCAATTATCCTGCAAACACTGTCCCATGCCTGTGGTGTGGTCCTAATGCTGCCAGGTGGCAATAGTATCCTGGACTACTGCTCTACTAAACTTATGAGCATGACAGTCTCCTCATCAGAGAAGTTAGGTGCTCTAGTCCAGGAAGTCATTTCTGCCCCTTGTATTGCTTCTTTTCCTTGGGCCTATCACACACGTGTGTACTTGTGTACCTTTGCTGTTTAAACTCCTGGAATCTCTGCAAAGCTCACAGTTGGCAAATATGTGACTTGGACCCAGGCACTGTAAGCACAAGTCATGGCTATCTGCCCTCGTCAGGAGTTGAAAACAGAGCAATTTTTTAAGCCTGTGGGTCCAGTTTTCTTTTTAGGCAGATCTGACATGCCGACTTGTCAGAAGTAGGCCAATTATCGGTTCCCTGAAAAAAACGAGAACCATTAAAATTACAGAAGGTTAGTGCTAAAATCAACCTTCTATCAATAAAGTAATTCGTGGCTCGGTTCCACTGGAAAAAATAAACTGTTACGCTGAAGGGCAAAAAGTCTCGGTTGACACGTAAAGGCACCGAGATGACAACTAACAATAACCATAAAAGTAGCAACGTTTTTGACAGAAACGCTAACAGAAATTGCATTCAGAACATTAACTAAGGCAAACTTTTTCTAAATTAAAACGTTGTTTCTCTGGTTTCCAGGAACCGAGTCGGGACAGGAGAAAAATGCTAAATTAACAAATTTTATAACTAACTAATTAAACAAATAAACTAACTAGAGACAGAAATATGAAAAAAATAAAAGTACTTAAGAAGAAAAAAGTCAAATAAACTGACTTGCAGTGAAGTTGCTGAGGAGAGATCTCCGGGTGTTTTTCTACTACAGGCGGAGAAATGAATCTGACGTTAGCCTGTAGAATGCAGCAGCACCTAGGGCAGAGATTTGAACTATGTTCTAGTTCCACTTCAGCATTCTCTAATTTACATAAGTTCCACCTTCCAGGGCAGTTGAACCTACCATGATAACTGCATTAGTTAAGCATACTGAGGGATCCCCTGGAAGAAACAGTATTACTATGGTGAGTAATTTATTTTTTCTTTTCACATGTATACCACTCAGGTGGCGTTGTCAATGCTGCAAGGCCCCAGACTGAATCAGATGCATGGAGACACAGGGTACATTATATTGGTGCAACATGCATAATTTTCGACAGGTCGATACAGCTTACATGAAATATGCACCAATTTTTTATGCAGCATGTGGCTGTCATTCTCTTGCACTGCCATGTTACTCAGGGTTCCCAGATCTACAGGGATTCCTGTATCATACAGAGAAATGAAGCCATCTTGGACAGTTGGACCCATAGACATGCATTGGTTATACAGTAAGACTAAGCATTTGGACATCCATAGGAAATAATGTACGCTACAGGAAAATCTAGGATAATTCCCCTAGAGTTACAGGGAATATGCCAAATCAATTTGGGAGCACTGGTTTACTGAATACCATGTGTTGCATATTACCTGCACGTTGAGGCCCCATAGGGCTTGCAGGCTGGCATAACCTGTCTATACAGCACTTCCCTGCAGCCAGTCACACACACACCCCTGTGCAGTCCACAACATCCATCACCCACGCTGGCCCCGCCCTGTCCCACCCACCCACCCCGTTGGCATGCTGGGGTTTCCATTGTGCTATGTCTGTCCGCATGACATGGTTCCCAAATGACCTACACCACCACCACCCTGTTCACCTCAGCATGGTGTTTGGGGGGGGGGCATGTTGCATGTCTGGCACTGTGGAGCAGTGTCAGGAGTGGCCTGTGTGTTTGGTGCATCATGCTTTGTGGCCACAGGGTCACCAGCCCCTGCATGTGTATGACTATGGCATCCCCCCAACCGCTCTCTGTGTGGCCCCAGGCAGCAACACATCTACATCACTGCAGCGGGGACCAGGTCCATGTCATTTGGTGTTCTCACTGACATGTCGTGTGATGCTGTCCGCACTGTGTTGTGGTTGGCTGCGGCATCCACATCCTCACAGTGGCGCAGTAGTTGCAGCACTGCTGCTGTGTTGTCATTGTTGCCATTCCCAAACCAAGCTTGCATTGGTATGAAGGTTACTGCGGGCTGGTCATTGCCCTCCAGTCTGATGCTGAGCTGTCACAGTGCGTTGTGTGTACCACACACTGCCTGGGTTGTGATACGCATTGGTGTTGCTATGTGTTCTGCTGAAGTGACTGAAGATCAAGATGGCTCTGATGCATTGTCCTGCCACTGTTGTATGTGTCCTTAGGTTCACCTGCATGCCTCTGTCATCCCTCTGTTGCTCCTCTTCCCCTCCATGGCCTCAACTGGCACCAGATCCAGCTCAAGCATGGTGATTCTGTGTGCCATTGCTATATTATGGAGTATGCAGTATGCAATGAAGATCTTGCATGCCATGGCCAGTGTGTACTGCAGGGCACCCCCTGACCTGTCAAGGTACCTGAACCTCATCTTCAGCAGCCTGAATGTCCTCTCGGTTACAGACCATGTTGATGTATGTGTGTTGTTGTAGCGCATCTGTGGCCAAGTCTCAGGGTGTCTGACTGGTGTCATCAGCCATGTTTGCTGAGAGTATCCACTGTCACCTGTGAAGAGTTAAAACATTTGTTAACACTGCCTAAACATCTTATTCCTGTCAGTGTGCATCTACCTGTTGGCTGCATGGTGCAGGTGTGTCACACAATTGATTGGGTGTCCCACCCATCCCGTCACAGATCCCAGCACGGCCTCCCCATGTGCCCACTGACATGCTTGGTGGCACACCACATACATCACATGTTGGTCCATGTCCCTGGCTGTGCCACCACCTGCATCATCTGCAGACCACTGTTTCTGGCCTTCGTGACAGTGTCACTGTGCCATGCTCACTGTGGTACTATGCCCCCCAATCGCATGGCTCATCTGTGGACCTACATATTGGGTTAGCCTGTATGTTTGTTGTGCCTTATGTGTGCACGTCCACCATTACAGACCCTGTAGGTTATCACTGTCCCTGTGTCCATGTCCTGAACCTACTTATGAGCCATCTGTCCTGTATGGTTCCATTCTCAAAGGCCTGACACAGTCCACTGTTTCTGTATATGTATGAGTCATGGCATGATCCTGGATACTGTGCGATTACATTAAGAATGTGGCTCTGACTATCACACACCACCTGTATATTCATGGAGTGGTATCCCTTCCTGTTAATGTAGACCTCCTGTTTGGCTGCTGGTGCCCTTATGGTGATATGGGTGCAGTCAATTGCACACAGCACATGTGGGAAGCCAGTAATGCTGTAAACCCCCTGTTTCACTGCCTGCTGTTGCTGTGAGTCAGTGGGGAACATGATGTAATTGTGTGCCCTGCATACCAGGGCTTCCACAAACTGTTTCAGGCACCTTGACACAGAGGACTGGGAAATACCCATAGTATCATCACTCAGGGTCTGGAATCACACACCTGCTAGGACATGGAGCGCTGCACTAACCTGCACCTCAGTGAATAGTACATGGCCTCTCTGTGTCCTGCTCTGCAGATCACCTCAGAGTTCCTAGCACAGCTCAATAATTGCAGCCTTGCAAAGTCAATATCGAGCAATGCATTACTCCTCAGTCAGGTCCTGTTAGGGTGTCCGCCTGTGATATACTGGTCTTGCATGTCTCCTGGTTCTGGGTTGCTGTTGCCTGGCATGACCATATGCCGCACCAACCTGTTGACAGGCACATCTCTGCCACAGTAGCATGGCCAGCCTAATGCCCAGTAGGGCCATTGCCCCGATGTTCTTGCCTTTCTCCTCTGGTACACTGTAGCCTCAGTGGTGTATGGACTCTGCGTGCCTGCTGTGAGCCTCTTTGCTATGCTCTAAGTGTCCTTAGATCACCTGGGGCTGGTCTTGCAGGTGTTTGTTTTTGTCTGCACATTACACCTTTGTTGAATCCCAAAAAAGGGGATGTTACGGCATTTTGTTGATGCAAGACACCTTGCACCATGCCATATCACATTCTTTGCTGCAAGGGTGTCGCTCCAAACTCCACTACCAAAAAACCCAGTGAGAAGAAAACTGGTGGAACAAACCTTAAAGCTCCTGCTCCAGGTAGGGGCGATAGTTCCAGCCCCACCATCCCACCAACAAGGGGGAACAGGGATTCTCTTTAATTGACTTTATAGTCCCAAAGAAAATAAGAGGGATTACACCTGATATTGGACTTTCACAGCCCAAACAAGTTTGTCAGAGTCCCTTTGATCCATCATAAGAGCAGTCCAACCAAGGTACTATCTGGCATCCATATCTCGGATGAATAGCTCCCCATTCCAGTACGCAAAGCCCACCTGAGATTTCCGAGGTCTGCTATTCAAAACCAGCATTTACAGCCTGGACCCAGCACCAAGGATTTTCTCAAAGGTGCAAATAGTGATTATAGCTTTACTCAGAGAGGAGGGTCACCATGTCAACCCTTACCCGGTAATCTCTTTATCAGAGCACCCCCAGTGTACTTAGCGAGAGCTTTGGTAGCCAGGAATGTGCTAATCCTGGAGTAGAATGGATGGATAATAATTGAGAACAACTGATCCCTTCACAGAAACTAGAACACTTGGGGGCATTCTTCCAGATGGATCAGAGAGCCCTCCTATCCCAATCTAGAGCAGAGACTTTGAAGCAGGACATTTGGTACCTCAGGTCCTGGAAAGTGGTCTCTGCCCAATGATGCTTACAGACTCTAGGTCTGATGACAGCTGCAGTAGAGCTAGTCCCTTGGGCATGGCTCCTCCAGTCTAATCTTCTAGCATCTTGGTTTCCAGCTCCAGAACAGTATCAGGCCCTAGTTTGACTATCACCATTGGTTCAAAGATCCCTGACCTGGTGGGAATAACAGGAACATTTGAGGAAGGGATTGCCTCTGTTCTTCCCAAAGGAGAGGATCCTTACAATGGAGGCCAGCCTACAGGGCTGGGGTACCATTCTGGGTCAGATCTCAGTTCAGCTTATGTAGAGTCTGGAGAAGCAGAACCTCCAAATCAATGTGTTAAAGATGAGGGTAGTGCACCCTAACCCTACTCCACTTAAAGGAACAAGTGAGTGTTCGAGCATTAAAGGTGCAATCAGACAACATGGTGAACATGCTTATAGAAGCCAAGAAGGTGCTTCAGTAGGCTTATAAAATGGGCAAAAGATTTCAAGCAATCTGATTGGTTGTTAGCCGTGCATTAGAAGTGTCTAATACACAGCTAAAACTAGAAATCTCATTTAGAATACACAGAACCATTTTATAAGTACAATAAGCCACTCCAGGGATGTGAATTAGACTGTTCTAATGCACGGCTAGGGGACTGGATGCACTCGGCTTATGGCCTCGTGCCTTACTACTTTCCCCTAGCCGTGCATTAGAACTGTCTAATGCACACCCCGTTGTGTCTTATTACTTACATTGGAAACTCTGCTGTCTCTGTCAGCCATCCACCTTGTGGGGGGTCTAAACGTCCAGGCAGACTGGCTAAGCTGAAAAATCATCCATCTGGGGTAGTGGGCATAAATACAGAGGTGTTTAACATTCTGTGTTGCCAGTTTGGGACTCCTCAGGTAGATCTCTTAGCATCCAGGGAAAAAATGCCCAGGTCTCCAGATTCTTTAGCCACTTCCACTGCCAACAAGTGGAGGCAGTGGATACCCTCTTGCAAAGGTGGGATTTCAGAACAGCGTACCTGTTCCCTCCAATTCCTAGTGAGCCAGAGTCCAGGGAGGAGTGTAGAAAATTTGAAAACTCTATGAGGGAGTGCTGGTACTGTGACCTGCATGGAAACCGTGCTGTTCTGGGCAGAGGATGTTGTGTTTGGTCAGGTAATCAGTGATTTGAGTGGCCACCAGTTTTTCTAGGGCTTTGGAGAGGGGTGGGAGGATGGAGATAGGCCGGTAGTTCCCCGGCCATGGACCTGTCACCTCCTTTGTGTATGGGCATAACTGTGGCAGTTTTCCAGGCCAAAGGGAATTGCCCCAGGCAGAGGGATTTATTGAGAAGGCTAGTGAGTGGAGCAAGAACCTGATCCAGCACCCGACAGAGGATACTGGGGTCCAGGGAGTCGCTGCCAGTACTATTGCTCTTTAGTGCTTTAATCAGGTGGGGTCTGACTTCCTGGGCAGCTATCCTGTGTAAGTGGAAACTAGGGAGTTGGATGACTGGAGCAGGTGGGGGGGGTGTGGGTCAAAGAAATTGCTAGGGAGGAGGACTGAACTAAGGTCCGTGAAGGATGAGTTTAGGAAGTTAGCTATGCAGGCTGGGTTGGTAGAGATAGAGCTGTCCATGGTGATCTGGGAAGGGGGAGGGTGAGTGCGCGCTCCCATTTAATTGTTTAATGTTGTCCCAGAATGTTCGTGCATACCCCCAGGAGGAGGTGAGCGTGGCCTGGTAGTGATCGGCCTTTGCTTTTCTGATGGCCCAGGTGCACTTGTTTTGCGCAGCATTGTATGCTTGTCTGTCTGCCATCTGGCCTGTTTCTGTGGCCAGGTGCCATAGGTTATCCCTGTGCTTGAGCAGTTGAAGCAGGGTAGGGGTAACCCAGGGTGCATTATGCTTTTTGGTTCGGACTTCCATTAGGGGTGCGAATATGTCACAGGCTTTGTTGAAGGTTTGGGAAAAAAAGGTTAGGGCAGTATCTATGTCAGGGGCGTAGTGTATGGGTGACCAGTTTATTTGGGCAAGAAGTTGCTTAAGGCTTTTTAGTCCACCTGGTCTGAGGCGTTGACGTAGAGTGGACTGGGCTGTGGGTTTGGGTGTGGAGGTCACCCAACGGAATAGGATAGGGGAGTGGTCACTAAGTGAGTCAGTAAGGACCTGGATATCATGGACTTGTTTGGGGCAGTTGGTGATGACCACATCTAGAAGGGTGCTGGTACCTCTCTCTGTGTTTACTCTGGTGGGTTGGGAAATGAGTTGAGTCAAATCTGTTGTTGCGAGGGAGTCCCGGGTGGTGGAGGAGGATGCACTGAGCCAGTTCACGTTCAGGTCACCCGCAAGGATTTGGTCAGCTTTGTGATGGAGAGTTGTAAGATAATCTGTTAATGATACCAGTGCCAGGGTTTGTTTTTTGGGGGGAATGTAGGCAGTGGTGAGATATAGGGGGCCCCTGGAGGGGTTCAGAGTCAGTTTGAGGGTTAGGGCCTGCGCCCCATATATGAGAGCTGGGGCAGGGAGTGCTTGTCCAGTGAGAGAGTCCCTGGTATAGATTGCACAGCCACCCCCACCGTTTACGTACACGATCCTCCTGGTAAAGGGTGTATCCTGGGAGGGAGACAAAGGAGTCAGGGGTGGACTTTGATAGCCAAGTTTCCACCAGTGTTATGACATCTGGTTTATGCAGTGTGACCCTCATTGGAGGGAATCAAGTTTTTTCAGAAGGCTGCATATATTCATGGATGCTACGCGGAGCCTGGGGGACCCAGCTGGTGGGCTAGTATGGGCTGGGCCTGGGTTGGGATGTATATTGCCTGTTAGGAGTAATAGGATGACCACCACTCTGGCCAGGGGGTGGTGATGGGCGAGCTTTCGATAGGTATGTGGTGAGGAGGAGGAGAGCTTCTGGGAACGGGATGGTCAGGGTTATCCAGGCTGGGAGGGTGAGAACGATAAGCCTCCAACGGGAGCCTGGGGAAGCAACCAGGGGGAGGGTGCTGTGGGCTAGGGCACGTGGTGAGTGTAGGGTGGGATCGTACTATGTCCGGAACAAATGTGGGAGCTAGTGCCAGTGTGTCTGGGGGAGTGCCTGGTAGGTGGGACATGGGTATCAGAGTAAGGATGGGGGGGAGGCATTTTAGTAAGAGGGGGACTAGCATAGTGCTAACGGTAGCAACGGGGCAGATAGGTAGAAATATTTTAGTTGCCTTCCAGCAAGCGTAGATGCCACTTTGGATCAGTGGTAGTGACACGGACTCTGGTGGGCAGAGTACCTGGTTCAAGACTCTCCCAGTGCAGTTGGAAAAGGGACCTGGGTGAGAGCTGTGCTCAACGTTCTAGGGGCTAGAAGCAGGCTAGGTTTGAGCCCGAAATAGGGTTAGAAATAGCAACTCCTAGTGGTCACTGGGTGTAGGCTTGGTGGTGATGGCACGGGGTCAGAAAGTGGGCTAGCTATAGGGCTGGGTGGGGGAAGAAATATGGGCAGGGTAGCTGTAAGTTGGGGAGGAGAGAAGTGGAATAGGTTGTTAGAAGGGATCCAGGAGATAGGGGAGGAGGAGGTCTGAATAGAGGTACTTGAGGTGGGGGTCTATGGGTCCCTCTAGTGGCTGGCAGGTATAACCTGCAAATGGGAAAATGGGGACTTAGTATTTCAGCTGGCAGGAAGTGATGTCATGGGGGAGGGCTAATAAATTAAGGGACGCTATACTGATGGACTCGTGGAATTAGCATGACACAGAATGAAGAAATTCAATTAGACTTAACACAATTTATTTTTCTGTTAGCTCCAGTGTTGTCAGTGGGACCACACCCAAGAGTCATAGTTGCTCTCCTAGAGAATATTGACAGATACATATTTCTGAGAGATTGGAGAATTTCAGAAAATAGATGTTTACAAAAATCACAGTTCAGATTTGTTATTTTTAGCAACTATCAGGCACCTGACCAATCATTTCCATTTGTCCCTGTAGAACCAATGAGTTATTT
Organism: Neoceratodus forsteri; assembly: GCA_016271365.2. Lineage (NCBI taxonomy): Eukaryota > Metazoa > Chordata > Ceratodontiformes > Ceratodontidae > Neoceratodus > Neoceratodus forsteri. The sequence goes on along the minus strand of CM028130.1, from coordinate 638,397,076 downwards.
TCTTAGTTAGACAATTCATTAGAAGCAGCATCAAGGTACTTTACACCTCCAAGAGTAGAATTAGATGCAAGACAGAACAATAAGACATGTTGATCAGACTACGAATCCATACAGAATCCTTCAGGGGAATGGGGTGGCATAACCTCCAGCAAGGTAAGACAGACATCTTCTTTGTTTTCTTTATGTCCAGAATAGAGCAGCTGGTGTCCCCATCGGTGTTCAGTGTTCCAACTAGTCTTTACTACATCACAATAGATGTTGCCTAAGGAACTTGGAGCCTTGGAGCACAGAGTACACCAACATTCCAAGCTGCAAGCATAGCATCTTGAAGATATAACTGCACCAGTGATCTATAGCGTGGTGCATATACTGCATACCAATTTGTAAACATTATCCATTCACAATGTTGGAGCTTCAGAAAAATAAATTTTAGTAAGCTGAATAGAATTTCTTCCATCCTGCCTATAGCAGCCTCTTCCTTCTTGGCAAGGATAGACAATGTTATTATATAGCACTCTCCCCAAAGGGCTCAGAGTGATATATAATACCAATTTTAAACAACACAGAAATAAATAAATTATATTGAGCAGAAATTGTGATGCGTTACTAACATTTATTCGATAGCACAAAAGGCCTACTGAGACAAAAAGGTTTTTAACCCCTTTTTAAATGCCTCCACCAGGAGGAAGATCGCAGGTTAAGGGAAAGAGCATTCCAAATCACTGGTGCCACTACTGAGAAGGCCCTGTCCTCAGATTGTCTCATCTGTGACCTTCGAATGGTTCACTAGCCCCCTTGGTGGAACAAAGCCAACAGTCTAGAGTATATAAAATTAAGAGATCTTTTAGGTAGTTGGGTCCCCGTATGTGTAGGACTTTGAATGTCAGCAAAATGACCTTGAACATGATGCACCGGACTTCCGGTGACGTCATGCTCGTGTTGGCGGCCTGAGCTAGGAGCTCCGTCGAAATCCACAGAATTAAACCTCCTAAGTTCTCCAATTTAAACACCAAAACGCGAGAAAGGTACAGCGGGAGGTACAGTATGCCAAAAAAAAACGAACGGGTGAAAAATAGAGCTGCTGACCTGCCGGATGCCGAAAGATTGCAGGAAGATGAGTCCGAGAATGAATGCTCACAGGCCTCGAACGGCTCCTCTCGGGATGCTACCGACTGTGGCCAGATATCGCTTAGCATCGTGCAACGACAAATATCCCTTGTCTTGAATGAACTGAAGGATTTTCGCAAGGAAATCAGGTCCACTACGGCAGCTCTGCGTATCGATATAGGAAAACTGGAGAAGCGGCAGGACGAATCAGAGACCCAGGCGCAAGAGACAGATTCCCGAGTAACTGAAACCGAGAGGGCCATAGTTCAATTGCATAACTCGATTAAGCTTCTTAGGGACAGGCGGAGGGCGCGAGAGCAGAAATGTAGAAATAATATTAGAATCTCGGGATCCCTGAAGGGGCTGAGGGAGGCGAAATGCTGGAGTTTCTGCAAAACCCTAAAAGAGCTGCTTTCCTCCCTCCGACAGTGACTTTGGAAATCGAAAAGAGCACACTGTACCTTGGGACCGAAGCCACCGCAGAACACGTCCTAGAACAATCCTGGTGCGATTCCTTGGATTCCAGGACAAAAGCTGTGCTGCATACAGCATGGGCGGGAGCAGTCTCGTTGGCGGAAATAGGCTTTATTTAAAACGATTATGCTCCAGAAATAATGGCCAGGCTAAGGCCTACATCCCTCTCCTGCGGGCCTTGAAGTCGAAAGGATTGATTGAATGCCATACCCAGCTAAGCTCACAGTTCTATTTGATGATGGCCCTCTGACTTTGGACAATATTACCTCTGCGACTCAGGAGTTACGGAAATGAGGATTGATGTGCAGGCTGCAAGGTAAACTCTGATCCTTCTATAGCCTCCAAATTGGCCCTTAAAGTCTGGAGCAATGGGCAGGCGTGAGCGGGCGGCGGCAGGTAGCTGAGGCAATTCAAAACATTGTGGCAGCACTAAGCAAGCAAGCCCTGTAGGTCTGGTGGATCGAGACATCGGGAGCTGAAGGATGAGGGCCGCATGTACACTTACACGGACTCACAGCTACTCGCTGAGGAGAATATCCTGAGCAAAATAACTGTGAACTGTTCCTGATCTTTTTGGACTTTGGACTGGAAGCGGGGAGAAGGACGGAATCTCCACCACACAAACTCCACACAGCATCTATGGTTTGGTTTGAGGTAAGGATGAGGTGGGCAGGAGAGGTTTTAGGAATGGATTTGGGGGTTATACTGCAGGCTGGGTACTGGGGATAGAAAGGTAAGTTGGGATGGCAGATTTCTTAAGGTTGCTGGGGTATGCCCATTGGGAAAACTCGGTCGCTCCAGCCCTGGGGGTTAGGACCATACAGCTTGCAGGCCTGAGGGTGGGTTGCGGGTGGGGGCCTCCGTTCCTGGGATCCAAAGCCTGAGTGGGTCTACCTCCGCCTATAAACTGGCTGAAATCTGGAATTAAATTCGCTGCTGGGCGGAAGTGGGGAAGTGGGGGGGTGGAGTTGAAGACGTTTTCCCTTCTTGCGTGATGCACCAAGTTGAGCTCGGGACCTCACAGTTTAGGCCATGGGACACTGTTGGGATGGGGTACAGAGGCTGGGTTGTGTCCGTGGATGACCATATGTGCAGGAGGCTGTCGGATGGTGGATGCATGGTGGCGTTGTGTAGCGATTCCCCCTTAAAGGTCTCACCTTTCTCCGGGCGATGAAGGGGTGCGGGGATGAGGTGGGTGCCGTTGGGCAGAGGGGGGAGAGGGGAGCGAAAAGAGGACGGGGTGTCAAGTTGTGGGGTATGGTTCGGCTCCCCAGCGAGCGCTTCTTTGGATCCCTGTCCTCTCTCACTTGGTGGGCTTGTGGCCTTTACAGGAATTGGCTGCGTTGCTTCGGGGGTTCTGGCGGTTTGATCTCTTTGGGATGTTCGAACCCTGCGGAGGCAGCGACTAGCGCCGAGGGTGGTTTGGCCATGGGCTCTGGGGTGGGTTGGGGGTCGTCATCCTCTGCGCTGGGCGGGCGGGGAGAAGTGACTGACAGGAGAAGTGGTCTTCCGATCGGCGCTGCCTGTCCTCGCAGAGAATCCCTGTGGCAATAGGTGAGGTTTCTCTCTCCCGACAGTGATCCAGAGCTTAGTCAGAGGGTGATTTATCAAACTAATATCGGGGGCAGCAATGGTCGACCAGGGGAAGGGGGGGCGTTGATGCAGGCCTGCCTCTTATAAATAAAAAAAAAAAAAAAAGGGAATGGCTCCTTACACGGAAGATGCTCAGAGGGGCAGAACTAGCGGGCCCACATCAGCGGATCTTGAAGTAGTAGGAGTCTATGGGCAGGAAGGCTCCCTCCCACTATAGCCAAAGCTTAAAGGACCGGGTTGAAAATAGGTCCATTGGATTGGAGAAAGGAATCCTTTCGCTCTATTTATGAGCGGGGACTGGGACCTGGGGTTGTTAAGAGTGGGTGCTTCGTCCATATATTTCGTCGGGACAGCCTGCTTTATCGGACAAGAATGGAGGGGAGGCTAAGGGTGGCAAGGGAAGGGCGTTCGCAGTAGGCCCCTGACTCTTTAAGGAATGTCTAAGGAAAGGAGGCAGGGTTAGGACCAGCTGCAGCTTGGAATCAGACATCACGGATGTAGGTAAGAGCCCTCACACCGAAGGGACCGAACAGGCATTGGGTATAGAAGCATAGGGACTAAGGAAGTTAAAGAATCTTGGATAGTTGTGCCACCATATCTCCGCAGTAATCAGAGGCGGAGACTTGAATGAGGGTGACCATTAGGGGATCAGTGGGGGGCTGGACTAAGATACTAAAAGCGTCCCTGGGAACCCCCTCAGTACTTAACGAAGGTTCCTGTCTATACAGCAAGCTGGGGGCCTGCTCAGTAAAGGCGGATGGGGCAGTAGAGATCCGACCCTGCAATCTAAGTACATAACGCTGAGTGCTGGTTCCTTTGGGAGGAGAAGTTATTAAGCAGGACAATCCATAATCTGAGCCTATTAAGGAGGCCTTTCCAGGGACTGATGGGAATGGGAAGTAGGCTGATGGTGGGGGGGGGGAAGAGTTAGGGAGTTTGGATTGTCTCTCAATCTAATCCGCTGAGTAAGAATGTCTTCCTGCCAATGGACAAAAGGGACATAAGGGGGTCAGGCAGATATTTTGGGTTTTTTTAAAACTCACATACCACTCATCGTTTTAGTACACTAAATGCAGTAGCTGGATTCGACTCTTCGAAATCTGGCGTCACCACCCTTTTCTTATTCCATTCTCAGAATAGACACTTTAGGTGTCAGGGGGCATCACGATAAGTGAAGAAGCCTCAAGGTGTGGGCAGTTCCATGCCAGGAATCTGTATCAGTTTCCCACTGTTGGAAGTACAGGTTTTTCTATTTCAGGTTAACTGTTAGTTTGTTTGTATGTTTCTACCCACATGTGGGTGTGTTTGTAATCAGTTTGAAATGGCAGGTATTGAACAGACATATACTGATGGGATCCAGAATGAAGAAAGGGAAGAATCTTTCAGACCAGCGGGACCACCTATGAGTTACAATGGCCAGCATGCAGGTTAAGTTGTTATCCTAAACATTAATGGGATCACCTCACCGATAAAAGGTCACGAATCTTGACATACCTCCGTAAGAGTCGGGCGGACTTGATATACCTTCAGGAAATGCACCTGAGCCCTGGGGAACATCTCAAGCTTGCCAGACTCAGCAGAGGTACCCTATATAGCTCCTCAAGTAGATCGGGCAGACGAAGAGGGGTAGCAATAATCATTCCAGCAGGCACCCCATTCCAACACCAGAGCACCATTAGGGACACAGAGGGACGGTTGATAATAGTCCAAGGTACCCTGAACGGGGTGCTGGTTACCCTAACTAACGCTTATTTCCCCCTGCTACTCCGTCCATTACTAAAACATTGATGGACAAAATCTTGCAAAATACAAAGGGCATGCTCTTACTAGCGGGGGACTTTAACCTGACACAGAACGCTGCATTGGATTCTTCCAATCCTAGAGTTTCTAAGCAAACGCTAGGGCAAAAGTTCTTTAGGAGATATGTCAAGGAGGTAGGATGGGCAGACGTCTGGAGGCATCTGCACCCTCGAACCAGGGACTACACACATTATTCAGCAGTGCATAGGACTTACTCACGAATAGACCAAACGTACACACAGGCGGAATTCTTGGACCGGTTGGGCGATGCCCAAATAGGGGACATCTCCCTTTCAGACCATGTTCCTGTGTGCACAACCTGGGAGATGGGGCTACAACCGAAGAACTCCCGATGGCGGCTCAACCCCTATTACTTACACTCTGAAAAGTTTAGGGAGTTTCTAGCGGATAAACTAGCCGAGATAATAGAGCTTAATCCCCCAGCGGACACGACACCCGCAGTTCACTGGGACACTATCAAAGCGGTTCTAAGAGGCCATATAATACAACATACTGCAGAATTAAACCGACGAAGAAAGGCGCGCAGAGCCACTTTGGAGGAGAACTTACACTTCCTCCAATGCGCACATAAGTGTGGGGACACCTCTGTACTGCCCCAGCTACAGGAAGTTAAGGCAGAACTTGATCGTCTGGCCCTTCAGCAGACTGAGCTAGCATTGACTTTCCTGAGGCAGAGATATTATGAGGTGGGACCCCGTGCCACCAGACTGCTGGCAGACCAGGCTCGAAGGCAAAGGAAAGCCTCAACAATTACTTCCCTTAAGCACCCGGTGGGGGGGGCCAGCCCCTAACTAGGATACATGATATGGCAGAGGCATTTGCTAAGTATTATTCTGATCTTTATACCTCTGAACAATCTCCCTCAGCGCCACAAATTGCGGAGTACCTAGAAAGAATAACTTTGCCTCGACTTGATCAGGCCCAAGCAGAGTCCCTCACATCCAGCATAACAGAGCAAGAGATAGCTGAGCGATCTCTTCAGCGAAAACTTTAAAATCTCCAGGTCCTGATGGCTACGGGAATGAGTTCTATCGTGCCATGAGGCAACAAGTATTACTCAGCTCCTTGCTCTGTTCAACTCCATACTGGCAGGTGATCCCCAACCCCCATCGTGGGCTCTCGCAACGATCTCTGTTATCCCAAATCCGGGGAAAAATCCACAGCACTGCAGCTCATATAGACCTATTTCGGTCCTAAATTCAGATTATAAGATGTTCATGCATATACCAGCTCGTCGGTTAGACAAGATTATGCCCATGTTAATAGACCAGGATCAGACAGGCTTTGTTAGAATGCATTCTACAACAGATAACATCAATCGAACGCTGCATATTGTGCATAGTATGCAATCTGGCAACGTTCCAGCGGTCCTCGTTAGCCTGGATGCTGAAAAAGCATTCAACAGAGTGGCGTGGCCCTTTCTATACAAGGCCCTGGAGAAACTTGGCATTCCCAGTAGTATTGTGGGGGTTTCTACGAGAACATTTCACGGGTCCATGAGGCATGCGTAAAGTGAGGAGCCATCACTCTGAGTACTTTCCATTAGAAGGGGAACCAGACAGGGATGTCCGTTATCACCACTTCTGTTTGCTGCCTTTATAGAGCCTTGCCCAATACATTAGAGAATCGCTGGATATTACCGGTGTGAATATGGGCGATGCGGAACATCGAATAGCATTGTACGCAGACGATGTTCTGTTATACCTTACAAACCCAGAACAATCCTTACCATTTATAAGGACACTCCTTGACCAGTTTAGCCAAGTTTCCGGTTACAAGTTGAACCTATTAAAAACGGAAATACTAGCATTTCATTACCTCCCCTCACCACATATAAGCTCCATATTCCCATGCAACTGGAATCTAACAAAATTAAAATACTTAGGGGTATATATTTCTAGAAACTTCGCTGAAACCTTCCAAAATAACTATGAGCCCTTTACCGCTCAGCTCAGGGCAGACTTAGGGGCCTGGGCTACTTTGCCTCTCACACTAAGCCGTAGAATAGACCTAGTAAGGATGGTGACCTTACCTAGGGCCCTGTATCTGTTCCAGAATGTCCCACTATGCATAGGGAAAAAAACATTTGTGGAATGGAGCTGCCTTATCTCTAAGTTTATTTGGGGGGGCAGAAAGCCTTGTGTTCGAATGAGGATACTTAGCCTACCACGGGGGTGAGGAGGTCTAGAATTACGGATCTACAATTATATTATAAATGACAATGATGACCATATTATGGCAAGACAGAATCGATGAGGGGAGCCACATTGGTTACAAATAGAGCAGGCCCTTATGCCAGATAAAGACTACTACCAAAACCTATGCGCTTCCAGCCCCAGGCTCGCTGCCCAGCCCCCCTCCGACCCATGGCTCAGAGCACGAAGTAGGACATGGCAATTAATTAAAAAAACACAGTCCCTGTCCCCTTTTTGGCTCTGATCTGCCCAATTTCTAGGCTGGCTGACTTCCTCAAACCGACTTGACCACGGCTTCCAGGCCTGGGAGAGGTATGGACTAAGATATCTTACACAGATAATGTCCCAGGAGAAATATGGCCTTTAATAGAGTACAAAGCGAGTTTAATATTCGAATCGGACTTTACAGATTTCTACAGTTAAGGCACTATTGCCGAGGGCTCTCGAGATCGTCCTTAATCCAGAGAGCTACCCTGCTTTGGTAGTGGTTCAGTCTCTATTGAACACAGGGACAGAGAGGCTTCATTTAATCTCCCATTATTACCAGGCCCTAAACTCCCAGGGAGCGACACACACTGGGGCCATACTAGCTCAGTGGCAGGAAGAACTTGGCTCTCCTCTCACACAAGAGGACTGGCGAAGAGCATGCAAATACTCTTCTAGGGTCGCAAGCTCCCATCAATGGCGGGAATTTGCGTGGAAGAACTTAATAAGATACTTCAGAACACCAGCAATAACTAGTCACTACTCGCCATCAGCCTCTGCAGGGTGTTGGAGACTCTGTGGTGAGAATAGAGCTACACACACCCACGTTATGTGGTCGTGCCCGAACCTCAAGCCCTTCATGGATCAATTGCAGGAACACTTAAGAGATATTTGACTCGCAGCTACAACTCACAGGGAGGTTGTATCTTCTCTTTGACACTCCAAAGGAGTACAAAACCCGAACATTAGATACCTCTTACATTTGCTGCCTCAGCGGCTAGAAAAGTGGTTACTAAGCATTGGCTGACTGACAGTCAACCACGATCCAGCAATGGTGGAGGTCACTAAGCAGATATACCAGATGGAGCAGATTACTCATGGGTTGAATCAATTAAAGAGAAGTTCTTTGATAGGTGGTCCCGCTGGTTAGTATATTATATGAGGTATGAAGATACCTTTGTACCATGAAGAGGAATTGTGGGTCTGAAAAGTGACTGTGTACATTTTGGGGAAGTGGCCACTACCTTTGGAGGAGGAGAGGGCAATGGGTAGACTACCTGAAACCAACTCCTGCTCAGATACAGCCCTACGGGCTGGCGATTCTGGAGAGAGGGGGGAAGGCTGAAGGATTGGATAGACCTCGCTGGGGCTTGGCGCTCGTGGCCTTGGGTGGCCCCGGAAAAGGTCCCAGAAAGGGAATGCTCAGATGATGCTGGGGTAGCAAGGATTCGATATCCGCATATGAACTAATGGAAATTAATGATCTCAGATGTCTATTTATAAATCCCAAATCAATTTATTGTATACCAACAATCCTGTCAATGTTTGTATGTTTGTCGAAATGTGAAAAGTTTAAATAAAAATGAGAATTTCAAAAAAGAACATGATGCACCACCGAATTGGCAGTTGGTGCAGTTCATGTAAAATGTGTGGTATGCTTGGAACAATGTGTTCCAACATTCAGCCTGTCCCCAACATTCTGGTCTAGTTGCAGGGGTTCATCAACTTACTGGTCAGCCCTTGGTAGAGAGCATTACAGTAGCTGAGCCTAGACATTATGAAGGCATGCACCAGGGTCATCAGATCCTCGTGCTTCAGATGGCTTAATCCAGGCAATGTTCCTTAACTGGAAAAAGTCACCCCAACCACTGCCACCACCTGATCTTTTAGGGACAGCTTAGAGTTAAGGATGCCCAGAATGTACCCCTACATCACTCCACAGCGTATCACCACAGGCTCTTAAGAGCGAGGACGTAAAACAGCCTGCTGCAATCTACCAGCTAAGAGAGGTTCTGTCTGCCTGTTCCTAGGCTGTTGATTGGTTGTACCAAGTCTCAGACAAATTAATGAGTCCCCCTAGAACATGTGGACCTTCTGGCTCAGATTTGGCCTCCAAGCAGCTTAATTGGTTGCAGTCCAGCCTGTTAACCATATTCACATGCTGAGATAAGGGCAGAGATGGCAAAGATGGTGAGGCCATTAGTCTTGGGCATTCAGTTCACAAAGTCCTTATTTTAGGGAGCTCCTGACTTCAGAAGCCCCTTTAATCCCCATAGAACAGTTTCTGTGGATGACCAGTGTCATCCGGTCAAGTTGGTTGATCGATCTGTTGATGTCCTCATTTCTCTAGGTGCTACCAGCCCTTTCCTATGGTATGGCAGGTGTTAAAGAAAAGGCCATCCTCTTCAGTTTCTCACCAGTTCCTTACTGGCACTCCAAGTTCTGTGGCCTCGGAGTGAAACACTACAGTAGCAAAGCTGAGTAGTGGTGGCTCCTTATAACCCATTAAAGTAAGCCCCACAATTAGAAGAGTTTCACTCATATATTCCTGAAGGTCTCTGCAAGCCCAGACAATATTTCTGTAATCTATGGCTGAGTACCACCAGTAGGGGAGGTCTACAAAACCCCTAACTGTGTCTGCCAGTCATACGATATCCTGACACCATTTGCACGACAGTCCATTGCCCAACAATAGAAGTTTGTGTGCAACAGAAGTGATTATATTTAAGTATGGGGTGTGGGGCAAGCCCCCCCTAACATAAAATCACTTCCACAGTGCTCACACTTGGATTGTTGGGCAAGTGCCTGTCGGGCAATCGGATATTGTGTGTTGGGCAGACACATGTCGGGATTTCATAGTAGATCCTACCATGAGAACTATATTTAAATGTATGAAATGGTTATGAGAAATACTGTACCGTGATTCATGGAATCCAGTCACATGACTGTGTAGTCATTAGAATAAAACTGCATTGTTCAGTTAAATTGTCTTATTTTCAGTTTTGGACATTATTTATAGGCAAGATAAACTCCGGGGTGTGCAATTTTGCTGTACTAACTGCATTTCCCATATGAGTGAAGGCATGATGTACACTTACCTGTATGTGCAGTTATTATAGCATAACCACACACCTTGTCATGCACCATATATGTAAATAACTCTTTTTTGCATTTCATTATTTTAATTCAGAAAAACAGGCAATCGGTGAACAGTGCTGTGCTGGAAAGTTACCATGGTGAAAGATGTGAGAGTGAAGAAAGCACTCCGAAGGACTATCAGCAGTAAGTTTTGTCATGTACTTAAATTGTGTTGTTGTTTTTTTAGCAGCTATTATTCATAACTTTAAAATTCATGAATTTTCATTTGTAGTTACAGTATAATCCTGCATTGTCTTGGTGAGCCAGTGAACACTAATAATATTTTGTATGATTTACTAAAGTATGTGTGAGCTTCTTGTCAATATTGGAGCCACCACTCTTGAGACAGCATTTGCCTAACTCCCTGCGATATAATTTAAATCACATGCTGTGCACCACCCTATGTGTCATTTCCAACTCATTCTAACTTTCAGAGCTTTCTCCTTTGCTGAAGTGATTGGTTGGCTTTATTCCCACTCTTTTTGTCTGTGATTCTAATTGCTGGTGTACCACATGTATTGATTGATTGATTGTTTTTTGGTAACACGGTAGGCCGACTGGAACCAGAGAGTTCCATTTTCAGGGGCAGTTTGGAATTATTTACCTAGAGAAATCAAAACATCAGTAAAGACACAGTGTGCAGTCAACTCAATGTAAAACATCTGTAAAAGACAGGAGACAGTACCTTACAATTGTGTAACTAATACATATTCTTCACTTAACATTTTACATTAGGGGGCAGGGCTCCAGATAAGGTGAGTACCGACCTGTTTTACTCACCTCATTTTAGGAAATACTCTTCATAACATTTTTTAACGAGTACCAGTACTTACCCAACATTTGTAAATGCCACCTGGTCAACAAATGCTCCACCCTGCAAAGAACAGTGCTCTGTAACATAACTGGTGATTCAGAAGTCGGTTTCTTCGAAAATTACAGCACTTGTATGCATCCTAATTTTGTTTTGCTCACTATATTTTAAAACTGGTGAGTAAATTACTCCTGCCTGCCAACATTGTCTGGAGCTTTGTTGGCACCTGATCAACTCTCATCTAGAAACAAACTGCATTGTTTTTAAAAAGTACTCCTCACTCCACTCCATCCAGACATTTTTACACATCTGAATTTGGTTTTACTCACTTCCCTTTCAAAATGAAAGAGTACAGTACTGATCTCCCAAAATCTTATCTGGAGCCCTGTTAGGGAGATAGTTCCATGGGGCGATTACAAGGTGAAGGGCAGACAAGTATGTTGTTATGTTGAGGTGGCACAGTTCAAACAAATGTCAATGTACAACAACAGTGCTTGCATGTCAGCAATTACCTTTGGTTAGATTGAGTAGATACTTCTTGAAGGCTAATACGAAAGAGCCAGGTGATTGGAATAGTTTAATAGTGGGTGGGCGGGACTTCCATGGTGAAATGACTAGACAGGCAAAGTTTCTCAGTCACATATCAGTTTTCATGTGGGGAATTGCTAGAGATTCACTTGACACAGACCTTACGTTCTGGGAGGAAGTCTGGTCAATGATGAGAATAAGCTGGGGGGGGAGTTAAACTTAAGCAACTTAAAGGTTAGGCTGTGTAGTGCACATTGCAACTGACCTTGGAAGATGGACAATTTTAACTTGACCAAGATTCCACAGTGTTGGTCTCCGTAGTAAGTGCCAACCACAGAATGCCTGATTCTATTGAATCGCACCTTTTGCATGGCCATTTCAGTTTCCTTTACTGACGTTAATTTCATTGCCGTTTATTCCAGCTCCAATTCCCATTAGCTCTTTGCACTGTTCCTGGATATTTTTGAACAACTTGGAATAATGTTTTTTGTTGTTGTTAGAAACATTAGTTTAGTAGTATCCATTGATTTGGAGGTTCTTATCAGTTGGGTGAGTAGTCTGCTATGTTTGAATCTCAGAGGTAAAAGGATCCTTTACAAGTAGGTGTAAATGGTGAAGGCCCTTAAAGAATCTGTTAGAGGCTTGGTGGCAGAGAGGGTTGAGGCGCTGAGTGTCTCACTTCCTGACACAATGGCAACCCAGGTTTGATAATGGGTACAGGTCTCTCAGGGTCTGGCCAGGAGAGGGATGATCAAGCATCCCAAGAACAGCTCTCCTTGCTCAAGGAGGAGTACACGTGTCCTGCTAGGTGTCTGCTACCCAGAAGATCTGGTTGACAGCACAGCGGGGTACAAGGGATGGAGTCCCTGTGATAGTTTAGCACTCTGGACCCCCACAAGTAGCATAGTAGTATGTCACAGAATCAGCACACATTTCGTTATAGTACCGCTACGCTATTTGCTGACTACGCTACTTACCGCTCAGCTGGTTTTGGTGTTAGCGTAGCTCTATAGACCCTATTGTACTACATACATACCAGCTTATGGTACTTGGGGTTAGTTGGTATGGCTGTTACTTTTTTTTATCAGTTTGAGTTAGGGAGCTCCCTTCCCCCCATTTTTTTAACATGGGTGGGGGGAAAAGCCCTCCAACTCAAATAAATTGATAAGAAAATAAAACTACATGGTCATACCAGCTAACCCTTAGTACTACCAGTAGAGTAAATTGGTCCTTAGCTCGCTAATGCCAAGATCTGAAGAGCGGAGCGCATGGAGGTAGTGTAGGTACAGTGTGCCACACTTTCAAAATTAGACTAGAGGTGATCTGAAGTGAAACAGTAGGGTGTGGACTGAAATAGTTGTAGTTGTAGCTGATAAACATACAGGACCATCAGGAGCATAAGAGCATCATCATCACGATGGAGTCGCTGACGTCAACATACCTAATCTTGTAGTGTAAACAAAAAAGTAGCGTAAGGGGGTCCAGAGTGTTACCTTATCACAGGAGTCCCACCTGCTTAATAGCAGGGCATCTCCATGGAGTTGGAGCTTGCACAATATGTCATAGCATGCACTGTGGGCCCGGGAAGAAAATGGAGGAATACCCCTGACCATAGTCAGATGCAGGTCTGGCCATCTTCAGGGTCCTGTGGCAGGGGACAGACAGAGCATGGTAAGTCCCAGCAAAGCTGGGAGATGGAGCGGGGGAGCTGGTCTGGAGGAGGGCAGGTCAGCAGATATGGCAACAAAATACTGAATAAAAGAACCTTTAGAACTGGATGAGATGCCAGTGTTTTTAAACTGGAGTTTGTTTTTTAAACTTGTAGGTAGAAGACCCGCAACAATGCCAAGGCAGCCACGGAGACACAGAATCTTCCAGGAATACAGTCACTCAAATAAAAGTGTAAATACTGGAAATGACTCACCATGAGAGTTTGCAACCCCTACTTGGTATGCCGTTTGTATCTGACAGCTCTACCAGTTGGGCTGGGTTCGGGGAGGAATAGGCCACTCAGCACAAACTAGGTTTGGCTACTCTGCACAGGGGCACCCAAGTAACTCTGAACACAGGAAGCAATAACTGTAATGTCCAATACCAGAAGTGGGATTCTAAAGTGTGGCTTTTATTCACATCCAAACAGAATAAACAAAGCATAGATGGACCCCCATGGGGCTACACTCCTGGTAATGCAGATTAAAGGAGACCAGAGCACATCCTCATCACTTTAGCCATCAGGCTCTACAACACACTGGGCACATAGCCTGGACTTGTATGCTGCCTTGGGTTACACAGCCCGAAGTTGTACACTACTTTGGGTTTTCCCTGGCTCGGCTCCCTTGCCAGCCACTTGGACACCTTCCATACTTCATGGAAACATTTTCTTGTGGCTCCCTAAACCACCTAAGAGCGCCACGGCTCCATCAGGGAATCTTTCTCTTAATCCCACATCTGGGTACTTTCCTCAGGCACCTGCCAAGTACCTGAGGGAAAGCAAAAGGTGTCTCAGAGGAAATCCATAGAGGTAAATTTGGTTACTGCTGATGGGGGGTCTTCCACAATTCATACCCGGTCATCTCTCTGGACTGTAAACACCTCATCCTTTAGCACTTTGCTGTGTAGATTCTTGCTAAATGTATTTCACATTCAATCTACTTGTCTTGCTTCCCATTTGTGCTGGACTTGAACTTACTTAAAAATAAGTGGCATTGTCCATTACTCTAGACCCCCCACAGGTTAAGCAGTCCAATCCCCACATTCTTTCTTTCTATTTTGTGCTGGCCTTGAACATACTTATAAGTGGCTTTGTCCATTACTCTAGACCCCCCACTGAGTTAAGCAGTCCAATCCCCACATCTTCCAGCTATACTTAGCTGTCTTTTCCTGACCCCACAGTAATAGTCCCTTTAGTTTCCTTACGTTTCAGGTGAGAACACTTGGCCCTTTTTCAGAGCGAACTCACCCTTTGGTTGTAGGTGCCCCACAGGCATTTCCTCCACAAGGAATCTTCCTCTCAGAGCTTCTGGTGCCTCAGCACAACTCAGACAGACAGCTTCAAACAACATGAAGTCTTGCTATATTATGACATATGCAGTGAGTCCCAACCTTCGAACTGCTCCGGAGGTGAAAGAGTTAACTTTCCATGCCAGGCATGGAACTTTGATCGCGAGCTCGGTTGAAAACTCTGTCTGTTGTTAATCAAACTCAAACTGTCAGATTCTTTACTCCGCCTCACTGAACAGTCGCTCCGGAGATTTCTCCTTCTGCTCGGTTCGTTTTGTCGGTTAAAGTATTATTTTATCGTTTTTTTTTACCGAAATTAAACCGCAACTGGTCGGTTCAAGCTCTGTCTGTGGTATTGTAAGTAATAGATAGGCTTACATTTATATTATTCTATGTGGAACTTGTAAACGCTTTTCGGTTTGGTTTGAACCGATCAGGTTATTTTCAAAACTTACTAGTCCTTATTTAGAGTGTGGTTCCCGGTTCTAAAAAAGACGGATTTCATTACGATTTTTTCCACGACCCGTGACACGGTTGGGAACTGATAAGAGAGTCTTGCTTGGCGGATTGCCATAAACGGGCAAGTTTGGTTAGGCTGGCACTATGTCTGAGAAACCCAAAAGAAAAACCGGGCCCACTGGGTTTCAGCACTGTAGTGTTTGTGGGGAAGCCTTTGCTAAGGCTGACCCACACACACCTGTGTTATTGTCTGGGGTTTGACCACCTCAATGCAGACTGCCAGATTTGTAAAAATTTCCTGCTGCCACCATAGAAAAGAGAGTTGGTAGGCTCAGGAAAGGGGAGAATAAAAGTCCGTGACCCATCATGGCCAGCCAGTTCGGTTCCAGCGAACCGGAAGGGAATGCCCTCTGACCAGAGGCGATACTTCCTCAGGCAAATGAAGAGCCGACTCTGAGGGGCCGGTTCCAACTAAAGGACTAGAAAGTCAGCTGGTGTGGAGCCAAAAGTTCTCTCTCCAACCGCTGAGGAAATAGCTAAAACAATTCAAATTGTCCAGTCACTTTCCCGGTTCCGACCGAACCGACACCATCAAGAAGCACTCGTTGGTCGGTTCCACGGTTCAAGATTATGATTTTGAGGATTTTATGAACCGGAGGAAGGGAAGGGAGTATGAGGAGAGTGAATGTGGTTTTGAAAGTCTGGATGTGCCCATTGAACGGACATCTCTCCAGACAGACCGTCAGGGTTTCTCCTCCCAGGCTCTCTGGGTCCCCTTCTCATTTTATGTTCTATAAAAAGTTGCTGAAACTCTCAGCTCCCTGTTGAGGAAGCTGTTGATGACCAAGAGGAGCCTGATTATGTAGAAATGATGGATATTCCAGAGTCTAGAGACTGTCTATTCCTTTGCATAAATCTTTTCGAAACAGACAGTAAAATTCTAAAACTCCTCACACTATACCTCCTGTTGATAAAAGGATGGACAAGAAGGTATACATTATCAGGCTCTGATACAGAGTTCCTCACACAGCAATGCAGCCATGTGGGGGTAGTGCAGGCTGCAGCCTGTGACAAGGCAAATATTCCTCTACCGCACCCCCTGAAAAGGACTCCAGGAGGTTGATGCCATGGCAAAGAAACAATACATGGCAGCATCTTTGGGACTCAGACAGGCAAATTATATGGCTTATGTTGCTAGGTACCAGAAATCCAGATGGGATACGGTGCTGGCTCTAGCAAAACAGGTCCCTGACCAGCTTGCCAGGAGCTGGAACAGGTGGCTCGGATGGTATTGAGGCATCCAGGTGCAATTTCATGCTGCAGTAGACTCTAATGATGTGTCATCAAGGGTCATGGCTACATCTGTGGCACTTGGAATGGCTTGGCTCAGATGTACTACCCTGTCAGGATACCCAGTCTAAGGCCATGGATTTTCCTGTTGTGGGCAATTCTCTGTTTGGGGAGCAGACAGAGATTACATGAAGAAATGGATGAATATAGGACCACCTATAGGAGTGCACAGGCCAAGGAAAGGCAGGTCACTCCTCAAGGGCAGCATCCCAGGGGCAGGGCAGGCCTTTACAGGCCTTTTACCAAGCCCAGGCCTCCTCTTCTGCTTATGCCCAGAGGGGGTTCTTTAGAGGGAGAGGCAGACGGGTGCAAGCAAGCCTGCTTCCACCCCTCAGCCCAAAGCCCCTGCTAAGCAGGCACCCTGATGGGGTAGCCAGGCCGATTCTCCTCTACCTGTAGGGGCAGGCTGGCTTACTTTGTCCAGGACTGGAAGTCTCTAACATCAGACAAGTGGGTCCTGGAAGTAGTAAGCCAGGGACTGGTTCTCAGCTTCAAAAAATTTCCGAAGATGAGAGCCAGGTCCTTTCCACCTGCAAATCCATCAGAGGCACTTGCCCTAGAAACAAGTTTCTACCCTCCTGGCTCTCAGAGCTGTGGAAAGGGTTCCACCCTACACCAGGGCAAAGGGTTGTACTCCAGGTACTTCCTTACCCCAAAAAAGACAGGAGAATGGCGGCCCATCCTGGATCTCAGATACCTAAACAAGCACCTTTTAAAACCAAAATTCAAATGGTGACTCTGGGAATTATTTTACCCTCTCTAAGGCCAGGGGCTGGCTAGCATCCCTGGACCTCAAGGATGCCTACTTCCATGTTCTTATCAGAAGTTCCCATTGAAAGTACCTCAGATTCGAACTGCCCTCAGGCCATTACCAGTTCAGAGCAATGCTCTTCGGCCTCACCTCTGCCCCGAGGGTATTCAGAAAATGCCTGGCAGTAGCAGTTGCCCACTTAAGAAGGCAAAAGATTGCCATTTTTCCTTACCTGGACGACTGGCTCATAGTAGGCCAGTCTCTAGAACAGGTCAAACTACACCTTCAGATAACTCAGCAACTGCTCACATCTCTAGGTTTCCTTCTCAATCTTCCAAAGTCAGTTCTAGAGCTTGTCCAGCTTCTCACCTTCATAGGTGCAGAACTGAACACAAAAGAGGCCAGAGCCTTTCTTCCTCTGGAAAGAGCATGGATCTTGGTCTCTCTGGCCTCTTCTTTCACCCTGCAGGTCTCTCGACCAGCAAGGCATTTTCTGCAGCTCCTGGGGCACATGGCTGCTTCTACAGCAGTTGTGCAGGGAGCAAGATTTCAGATGAGGGACATCCAGTTCCATTTGAGAGCCTTTTGGTCTCAAAGGAGAGACCCTCTGACCAAATTGATCCCAGTGACTCGAACCCTGATCCAAGCCCTTCAGTGGTGGCAGGACCAGAGCAATCCGAGACAGGGGGTCCCCTTCACCCCTCAGTCTCACTCCTTAATTCTTACTACAGATGCATCCCTCTTGGGGTGGGGAGCTCACATGGGCGATCTCACTATCCTGGGATTGTGGTCCCCTCAGGAATCTCTGCTCCACATCAATATGTTGGAACTCAGAGCAGTTTTTCTAGCACTTCAAGTTTTTTCCACCTCTGTTCAGAACAAAGTTGTACAGATCAGAACAGACAACGCCACTACAATGTGGTACATCAACAAGCAAGGAGGCACTCAGTCTACGGCCTTGTGCACCGAAGCAATGAAGTTGTGGTCTCTGCATACCTCTCAACCTCCTGCCACATAAATCAGGGACAAGGCTTAAAAAAATCAGGGACAAAGGACCAAAATCAGGGACACTTCTTCAAACTTGTTGATATCCACTCAGGAAGCTAGTAGCTTATGGGGCTTAGTGCAAAGTGCATTTTCTAAGGAAGAACAACTCTTTAACGTTAATGTTTGACATTATTTAGTGCTTCCAACTGCCACTGTTTGGTCATGGACACACAATTTTTAGGAGGGACAGAGTAAAATTTGGAGGCAAAATCAGGGACATCCCTGAAAATCAGGGACAGTTGAGAGGTATGGGTCTCTGGCGTATTCCCTGAACACCTCCCTTACGGCAGTTCACCTCCCAGGCAAGGACAATGTCCTGGCAGATGCTCTCAGCAGGATTTCCCAGGGCCATCACGAATGGTCACTGGATCCCCTAGTATTGGAGGTAGTATTTGCCAGATGGGGCACCCCGCAGATAGATCTTTTTGCAGCCCCAGACAATCACCAACTTCCCTTTTTGCTGCAGGCCCCAGTGTTGGGCTCAGTCCTCTGGATGCCTTCCTTCTCAGTTGGGAAGGGAAGTTTCTCTATGCTTCCCCCCTTCACTCTTCTGTTCAAGGTGCTAGTCAAAATCAGATCTCAACCCTGCAAGATGATCCTGATTGCTCCAGATTGGGCCAGACAGCCCTGGTACCCACTCCTTATGTCCTTAGCAGTCCACCTTCCCCTGTGTCTTCCCAGGAATCACAACCTGTTAACCTGTGCTCAGGGGAGGGTTTGGTACCCGAATCTCAAATCTCTCAGTCTCAAGGCCTGGCTCTTGAAGAGTTAGAGTTTGCTGACCTACACCTCTCCCAAGGTGTATTGGATATATTGAAGGCTTCTAGGAAGCCATCCACCAGGGCTACTTATAATTCCAAATGGAAGAGATTTTCCATTTGGTGCTCTGGCAAACATATTTCCCCAGAATCTGCTGACTTACCCACAGTCCTGGATTATATGGTGCATTTGAATACCTTGGGGCTGAGGCCAGCTACCCTAAAAGTGCACCTGGCAGCCGTGTCTGTTTTTCTCATCAGCAGGTAAACCCTCTTCTCTTTAGGCTCATCCTGTATTCTTCCAGTTTTTCAAGGGGTTGCTGCACACCAACCCTCCATTCAGGGACCCTGCCCCTGCCTGGGATCTTAATATTTGCATTGCTCAGCTTATGCAACCCCCTTTTGAGCCCTTGTCTTCAGCAGAGCTTAAGTACTTGACTTGGAAAACTGTGTTTTTGGTAGCCATCACTTCTGCCAGGCGCATAAGTGAATTACAAGCATTGTCAGTGGAACCTGATTTTATCTCCTTTCATAGAGATAAGGTGGTCCTCAGGACTAACAGAAAGTTCTTGCCTAAGGTGGTTTCAGACTTCCACCTTAATCAATCTATGTCTCTCCCTATGTACTTCACTGATCATTCCTCCTCTGGTGAGAGGAGACTGCACAGTTTAGATGTCAAAAGAGCCCTTAGTTACTACATAGAACATACCAAGGGTCACAGGTTTGACTTCCTCCAACTGTTCCTCACTTATGGTGAGGTTGGTAAAGGGAAACCTGCCACTAAAGGATCCATTGCCAGGTGGATTGTCTCTTGTATCCAGTTTTGCTTTGAAAAACTGGGTAAGGTTCCTCTCTCAGGCCTGAGGGCTCACTCTACCAGAGGTACAGCTGCGTCTCTGGCTGCTGCCAGGGACATCCCTATCCTAGAGATATGTCAAGCAGCTACCTGGAAACAGTTCACACTTTTGCAAGCATTACTCCCTGGACATCCAGGCTAGGAGTGATGCTCGGTTTGGCACAGCTGTGCTTCAGAGCCTATTTCCGAAGTAGGTTCTGTCCCTCCTCCATGGAGGTACTGCTGTGTAGTCTGCATACATCATAATATAGCAAGACTTCATGTTGTTTGAAGAAAAAATTACTCACCTTAGTAATGTTGTTTCTTCTAATGGAGTCTTGTTATATTATGACCTCCCCCCGCCTGCCCCTCTCAGAACCTCTACTTTTGGGATGTGGGTGGGCAGTGCAGTGTTGGCACTTAGTAGATGCCCACCTTATTTTTTCACCCCTCCTTTTTGGGGTGTTTGGGTGTTACGTTTTTAATTTTTTGGATCCCCTGACTTGAGTCTTTGTTTGGGACCAAGAAAAATGTGTTTAGTAGCCAGTTGGCTAGTGTAGGTTTTCGGCTTCCACACAGAACCTTAGTGAGTTTTGCTCGTAAAGATGTGACTGTTTGAGTTTGATTAACAACAGACAGAGTTTTCAACCGAGCTCGCGCTCAAAGTTCCATGCCTGGCATGGAAAGTTAACTCTTTCATCTCCGGAGCAGTTCGAAGGTTGGGACTCACTGCATATGTCATAATATAGCAAGACTCCATTAGAAGAAATAAGATTACTAAGGTGAGTAATTTTTTCTTCTTTCCCTTAGCTGGACCCGGGGGGGTTGCCCCTGGAAAACAGGCAGACACCTTCCCCCCATCCCCTCAGGGATGGGGCTCTTAACCATTGAAAGCGGTCTCCACCACTTCAGTTACCAGTTCCTGTGTTCCTCTTCAGGTGGAAACACACACATTAAACAAAAGTAGCTCTGCAACAGAGTTTATAGCTCTGTGAGTCTGCATACACTCTGCTGCACTACAGTCTCTCGCTAAGACTGCACACAGACTGCCTTCAAATTCCCCAATGTTCTACTCTAACCTCCAACTGCAACATTCCAGTGTGGGTTATGCAGCTGCGACAGTTCTGAAATGATGTCATACTTCATTCTCAGCTGAGACTGAGAACAGAGTGAGACAATGTGAAATCCATTTAACTGGAGTTTCACAAGCTGCCTTCCGTGCCTACCACTAGGTCTTACTGGGATTCTAGTAACCCCGGGTAACAGGGGGATTTCAAGTTCTTCTCAATAAAGTGCTGATTTTTTTATGTAAAAAGTGCAAAACAGTTTAAAAAACAGTGGTCACAGTAAAACACATGCAACAGCTCCCTTCTGTTACTTCCTGATTCAACGTCCTGCGTCCTACGTCACCTGATGCGTTTTGCACGCCAGTGCTTTCTCAAAGGTATTTTGATTACCATTTTTTTCTGGTATGTAACCCCTAGATGGCGCTATCCCAGGGGCTACTACCCCTGCCTGATTTGCCACTAACAGGTTGAGGGGCCTGGATCCAATGGCGGGTGCCTCCACCCAGAGGTCAGGGTTTGCAATAGTTAAACTTACTTGGTCACAGCCCTCTGGGACACTGCAACCCCTTTCTTCCCACTAGTGGCCCACACAATATATCAGAATTACCTTCACAGTATACATTTACCCCCAGGGGTGGTTCAGGCACTGGGACCTCCTGTAAAATAAGATACAGTGCAACAATCACAGTACAATACTTTAACATAGACAAATACCTCAGGCAGTATAACTTTGCTGAAACAAGCAGCTCTGATTTATTTAGGGGGATATAACAAGGACAGGGGGAAATCAGGTTAATTAGCTTATCACTTTACTATCGATCTATGGCTCTGTGCACAGGCCTATCCCTACCAGTTACTGTCCCTGGGTACCCAAGCCCTAGTGGCTAGTCCAAACCATGGCAGCTGGTAGGGGCCCTTTCCCACAGAGAAAAGAAAAATTAGTTTAAACAGTCAGCAGTACAATGATTCCATTTGGATTTATTGTGGCAATTCAACAGGGAGCGACCCTGAATTAGTACTCACGACCTCCAAACAAGATAGGGTCCTTCAACATCAGCAGGGCTACTCTTGAGCTCCACGAGACTCTTAACACATTTATATGGTAAAAAAGAAAGTACTATACCAGGCAGGCTGCTTCTCTATCCCGATCGCAATTACTGCACAATACCCGGGAGAACACACAGCAGATTCAGTTCCTGACAGACCGAGTGCAATTCAACAATTTCTCCAGTCTTCTACAGGGTGAGCCTGGTTTCTACTCTTCAGAGATCCTTTGATTCTTTTCACAGGACGGATTCAGTCCTAACAAGCAGTTACACAAGCTGCAGACCGGAACTCTGGGCCTTACACAGGTTTTTTGACTGAAACTGTGCACTGAAGGAGCACAGGGTTTCTTTCCCCTTCATTGCCAGATCTAAACTGAAACTCCAACAGACAAAACCGGCACTTCCTTTGAGTTCCTCCCAGTTCTTGACTGGATTGGCTGTCACTCACAATAGACTGCTGCTGTTGGTCCAAAAAGGCGCCAAGTCTAAACTACATCTCCCAGAGTCACTGCCCATACAATCCTCTTGTGGCTGGCTCAGATTATGAGTCCAAGTTCTGATTCGTCCAAGGCACCATTTTAGAGCTAGCTTACCCCACACTGATTGGTCCAGTTCAGCAGTTCAAAACCAGAATGGGGAACTAGGCAGACACAGTTCTGACTGCAAAGAAAGCAGGTTAGACAAACTGTAATTTCATTATTACTGTAAATGATTTCTGGCAAACAGTTACATCTTTCAGATAGGTTCCTTTGCACTCCTAGTGACTGCAAAATGGAGTGAATTGGCAGCAGCTCGAGTGGTACTCAAACAGAGAAGCACACAGTCCCCCCATACAAACTAATTATGTCTGCAAGCAGACAGCTCTTAAAGAGACAGTACCAGAGGCTCTAAAAACACTCACTGATAAATGGCTTAAACGCCAAACACCATTCAGGCTTGGAGCATTGAAGCAAGCTCCTGGAAGTCTTTTGGGAACCCCCATTTGCAGGGGGGTTACAGGTATTTATACTTTTATTTGAGTGACTATATTCCCGGAAGATTCTGTATCTCTGTGGCTGCCTTGGCATTTGGAACGGGTCTTGTTTGTTTGTTTGTTAGTATTTTGTTACTTCTACCTACAGGTTTGAGCATTTTCCTGATCACAGCATGGCCATCCATGGTGCGGTTGCTTCTTTTGCACTCTAAACAGTTTGCTTTTTAAACAGACATTTCAGCCAGGTGAACTTATAGACACCAGGTCCATTATATATTCTAATAGCAATGCCTGAATTACCTCGAGTTTAAGAATTATTGCAACAACATACAGTGAATGTTTTTTATTTTGAACTATGTTTTCTTGTTGTTGCTGGTTTTCTAGAGACTTTTAAGATTTTCATTACTTGGTTATAAAGTATTAATTCTAAAAATTGTAACTCTTAAGAACCATACAGTTGGGTGTAGAGATTTCAAGGCTGTATGAAACATTCTGCCTTGAGAGAGGCTCAGAATTGAGTATCAGGGTTACAAGGCCCAGGCTGGTGCAATTAAGAGTATAGTTGATCTATCTCTCTCTCTCTCTCTTTGTTATTTAAAATGCATGTACATCACAGATTGTTTGAGAGGCCCTTTGGCACCATCTGCTTTAAGTTGAACAAGCCTAAAATTTCATAGTGATTTGCATATAGATCCCATTGCATTATGGGGGTATGTGTGATGCTGTGTTTCTTTGAAATTTGGCTTTATTACCAATACCCTTTGGGGTAACCTGTGCTTCAAACAACATGAAGTCTTGCTGTATTCTGACATATGCAGTTAGCCCCAGCACTTGAACTGCCCTGGAGATGAAAGAGTTAACTCTATGCAGAAGCATAGAATGTTGAGCTCGAGCTTGGATTTCAAACCTCTGTCTATGGTGCTTCAGAGTGTAACCATCAGATTCTTTACTCTGCCTGACTGTGAAGTCGCTCCGGAAGATTTGTTATTTTCTCGGTATTTCAAGTCTCTGTCTACGGTACAGTAAGTGTCTAGTAGGTAGTGAACTTTTTTTTTTTTTCTGTGGAAATTGTAATTTCTTAGCAGTTGGTCCAGTTGGGAACCGACTGTTTCTGTTTGAATTATTCTTTTAGAGTTTGTAGTGGTGTGCCGGTTCTGATCGGTTCCAAAAAAAACCCTGACTTTTACCGGTTTCTTTCCACAACCCGTAACACGGTTGGTTACGATCGGAGAGTATTACCTGGTGTAACTGTTGTTAAGGGTATTTTTTTGTTAGTCTGGCCATGTCTGAGAAACCCAAAAAGAAAACCGGGCCCACTGGATTTCAACATTGTGGTGGGTGTGGGGATGCTTATGCTAAAGCTGATCCTCCCCTCATCTGTATTCATTGTCTGGGGTCTGACCACCTCAAAACAGACTGCCAAATCTGTAAAAATTTCCCAAAGCTGCTTCTGATAAAAGAATGAGTAGGCTAAAGGAAAGGGAGGCCAAGAAGGCCTCTGACCCAGATGGCCAGCCCAGTTCGGTTGCAATCGAACCTGAGGAGGTGCCCATTGACCTGGGTGACACCACCTTGGGCAAAAGGAGATCCAACCTGGAGAAAAAGAAAATCAGCCAGTTTGGATCCAGAACCGCGTACTCTGACCACTGATGAGATAGCCAAAGCGATAAGTGTTGTCCAGTCGCTTAGATCGGTTCCATCCGAACTGACGTCTTCGACCAGGCATTATGTTCAGATAGATCCTGTTCCATTGGATTACGATCCGATGCCTTTTATGAATTGGAGTGGGAGAGGGACGAAGACTATCCAGAACAAAGACGAGGAAGATGATAATGATTTAGAAGGTCTGGATGTGCCCATTGAACCAGACATCTCTCCAGACAGACCCTCCAATGTCTCTCCTCCCAGGCTTTCTGAGTCCCCTTCACACTATTTGTTCTACAAAAAGGTGGCTGAATCGCTCCATCTCTCTATGGTAGAAGCTGCAGAAGAGGAAGAGGAGCCTGATTTTGTTGAGATGATGGACATCCCAGAGTCTAAGAGGCTGTCTATTCACCTCCAAAGATCCTTGGGGAAACAGACAAAAAAGATTCTTCAGACACCAAACACTTTACCTCCAGTGGACAAGAGGATGGACAGGAGGTATATGTTGTCAGGCTCAGGTATGGAGTTTTTCTACAACTATAGCAGCCATGTTGGAGTAGTGCAGGCTGCAGCCTGTGACAACGCTAACACACCTTTGGCTTCACACACCCCCAGATAAAGACTCCAGGAAGGTGGATGCCATGGCCAAAAAACAATATTTGGCATCCTTCTTGGGACTCAGGCATGCAAACTGTATGGCCTATACAGCCAGGTACCAGAAGTCCAGGTGGGATACTGTTCTGGAACTGGCTAAGCAGGCCTCTCCCCAGCTGGCCAAAGAGCTAGAGGAGGTCCCTGCTGATGGGATTGAGGCATCAAAGGTACAGTTCCATGCTGCTGTGAACTCAAATGATGTGCAATCACGAGTCATGGCTACATCTGTGTCTCTTAGGAGATTTGCTTGGCTCAGATGTACCAGCCTGTCACAGGACACCCAGACTAAGACCATGGATTTCCCTGTAGTAAATAATTCTCTGTTTGGTGAGCAGACAAAGGCTTACATGAAGAAAATGGACGAATACAGGACTACTAACAGGAGTGCTCAAACCAGGAAAGGCAAGTTACTCCTCAGAAGCAGCAGTCTAGGGGCAGGGGCAGGCCTTTTCACAGGCCTTTCTACCAAGCTCAGGCCTCCTCGGGGGGTTCTTCCGAGGGAGAGGCAGGAGGGGGATGAGCAGGGCTGCATCCTCTTCCCAGTCTAAGGCTCCTGCCAAGCACACACCCTGATGTGTCAGCCCAGGTTGACTCTCCAATTTCAGTAGGAGGCAGGCTGGTTTACTACTTCCAGGCCTGGAAGTCTGTTACCTCAGACAGGTGGGTCCTGGAGGTAGTAAGCCAGGGATTGGCCCTCAGTTTCAAAAGATTTCCAAAAATGAGGGTCAGATCTTTTCCATCTGCTAACATCTCTGAAACCATTGCTTTAGAAACAGAGGTTTCCTCTCTGATGGCTCTCAGAGCCATGGAGAGAGTTCCTACTCCACACAGAGGCAAAGATCTGTACTGCAAGTACTTCCTTACTCCAAAAAAGACAGGGGAGTGGCGACCCATCCTAGACTTCAGGTATTTGAACAAGCACATTTTAAAGCCAAAGTTCAAAATGGTGACTCTGGGAGTAATTCTTCCTTCTCTGATTCCAGGAGACTGGTTGGCTTCCCTGGACCTCAAGGATGCCTATTTCCATATTCCCATCAGGTGCTCCCAACAGAAAGTACCTCAGGTTCGAGTTGCCCTCAGGCCACTATCGGTTCAGAGCTATGCCTTTTGGCCTAACATCAGCGCCAAGGGTGTTTACAAAGTGTCTTGCAGTAGTAGTGTCCTTCCTCAGAAGGCAGGGCGTTTCTGTATTTCCTTACCAGGACGACTGGCTCATTGTAGGACAGTCTTCCGACCAGGCCAAGTCAGCTATACAGGTCACCCAGGATCTGCTCAGTTCCCTGGGGTTCCTTCTCAGCCTGCCAAAATCAGTTCTCAAACCAGTGCAACTTCTTACTTTTATAGGGATAGAGTTAGATACTGTTCAAGCAAAGGCCTTCCTTCCACTTTCAAGAGTTCAGGCCCTTACAGATCTCGCTTCTTCTTTTCATCCTCTGGTTTCTCATCCAACAAGGTGTTTTCTTCAACTCCTGGCCACATGGCAGCTTCCACTGCAGTGGTACAGGGGGCCAGGTTTCAGATGAGTGACATTCAGTTCCGTCTAAGATCCTTTTGGTCTCAGAGGAAAGACCCTCTTTCCAAATGGATTCCAGTGACTCAGACTCTGGTCCAAGCTCTCCAGTGGTGGCTGGACCAAGACAATCTCAGGCAAGGTGTTCCATTCCTCAAGCCAACTCCTTCAGTGGTTCTCACCACAGATGCTTCTCTCCTGGGCTGGGGAGCACACCTAGGAGTCCTCGCAGCACAGAGGGTGTGGTCCCCAGCAGAGTCTTTCCTTCATATCAATCTTCTGGAACTCAGGGCAGTATTCTTGGCTCTTCAGTTCTTCTCAGATGCAGTGAGGAACAAGGTGGTTCAGGTCAGGACAGACAACACCACATGGTACATCAGCAAGCAAGGGGGCACTCGGTCTGTGGCCTTGTGCACGGAGGCCAGGAAATATGGTTTCAAACAACACGAAGTCTTGCTATATTATGACATTAGCAGTTTGATCCAGCTCTAGAACTGCTCCGGAGGTGAAATGGTTAATACCATTCCAAAATAGAACTTTGAGCACGAGCTCTAAGAAGCAGCTCTATCTGTGTAATTTCAAACCTGAACTGTCAGATTCTTTACTCCGCCTCAGTGAACAGTCGCTCCGGAGAGTTCTCCTACTGCTCGGTTCATTTCTCGGTTTAAACAGTGTTTTCTGGTCCATTCAACGAGAATAGTTTTATTTTAACCACAAAACCGTTCGGTTCAAGCTCTATCTGTGATAATCGTAAGTAATTAAAGGTTTTGTCTGTGTGGAACTTGTAAGTTTATCGGTTCGGTTTTGAACCGATCAGCTGGATTAAAACTCATTAATTTTAAAGTTTAACATTTTAAGTGCGGTTCCGGTTCTTATCGGTTCTAAAAACCGGATTTTATTACGT
Organism: Neoceratodus forsteri; assembly: GCA_016271365.2. Classification (NCBI taxonomy): domain Eukaryota; kingdom Metazoa; phylum Chordata; order Ceratodontiformes; family Ceratodontidae; genus Neoceratodus; species Neoceratodus forsteri. Next base: position 638,369,426 of record CM028130.1, on the reverse strand, counting down.
TTTTCCAATACCCGTGACACGGTTGGGAACCGATAAAGGTGTCTTCCTAGCAGTGCCATTTAAAGGGCAAGTTTTCTGGTTAGGCTGGCATTATGTCTGAGAAACCCAAAAGAAAAACGGGCCCACTGGGTTTCAACACTGTGATGTCTGTGGGAAGCCTTTGCCAAGGCTGACCCACACACCACATGTGTCTATTGTCTGGGGTTTGACCACCCAGTCAGACTGCCAGATATGCAAGAATTTCCCTGCAGCCACCCTGGAAAGAGATTGGGCAGGCTCAGGAGCGAGGAGCAAAAGTCCGCTGACCGGATGGCCAGCCCGGTTCGGTGCCAACCGAACGGAGGAGTGCCCTCTGACCAGGCGAGATTCCTGGGCAAAAGAAAAGCTGGTTCTGAGGAACCAGTTCCAGTAAAGAAAACAAGAAAGTCAGCAGGTTTGGGTCAAAATCCCTTCTCCAACTGCTGCAGAGATAGCAAAAGCCATACAAATTGTCCAGTCACTGTCTCAGGTTCCCTCCAACCGCCACTATCTGGCAAAAGGTCGGTTCGTCCGGTTCCAGTGGTTCAGAAATATGATGTTGAGGTGTTTTATGAACCAGAGAAGAGGGAGGATGATTATGAACAGTATGAATGTGGCTGGGAAGGTCTGGGTGTGCCCATTGAACCGGACATTTCCCCAGACAGACCTTTAGAATCTCCCCCTATGCTATCTGAGTCCCCATCTCATTTTATGTTTTACAAAAAAGTTGCTGAAACCCTCCAGCTTCCCTTGGAAGAAGCTGTGGATGAGCAAGAGGAGCCTGATTTTGTAGAAATGATGGATATTCCAGAGTCTAGGAGATTGTCTATTCCTTTGCATAAGTCTTTTAGGAAGCAAACAATAAAAATTTTAAAAGCTTCTAATTCTGTGCCCTGTAGATAAAAGATGGACAGAAGGTACACATTGTCAGGTCCTGATACAGAATTCCTTTCTCAGCAATGCAGTCATGTTGGGGTAGTTCAGGCTGCAGCCTGTGATAAAGCTAATATTCCCCTGGCTTCACATCCTCCTGACAAGGATTCCAGGAAGATTGATGCCATGGCGAAATTAACAGTATATGGCAGCCTCTCTGGGACTCAGGCAAGCAAATTATATGGCTTATGTAGCTAGGTATCAGAAATCTAGATGGGATACTGTTATGGAATTAGCTAAGCAAGCCCATGGCCAGCTGGCTAGCGAACTAGAACAGGTGGCTGCTGATGGCATTGAGGCTTCTAGGTACAGTTTCATGCTGCTGTGGATGTTAATGATGTTTCCTCTGGGTCATGGCCACATCTGTGGCTTTGTAGGTTGGCCTGGCTCAGGTGTACTAGCCTGTCACAGGATACCCAGACTAAGGCTATGGATTTTCCTGTGGTGGGAAATTCTCTGTTTGGGAGCAGACAGAGAATTACATGAAAAGATGGATGAATATAGGACTACTTACAAAAGTGCCCAAGCTAAGGGTGGCAAGCCACTCCCAGAGCATACCCCAGGGGTAGGGGTAGGCCTTTCACAGAGCCTTTTATCAGACTCAGGCCTCCTCTGCTTATGCTCAGAGGGCTTCTTCAGAGGCAGAGGCAGACGAGGGGTGGGCAGGCCTGCTCCCACCCCTCAGCCTAAAGCACCTGCTAAGCAGGCACCCTGATGGGGTGCCCAGGGCCGATTCTCCTTTACCGGTAGGGGGCAGGCTGGCTTACTTCAGTCAGAACTGGGCTTCTTTAACCTCAGACAAGTGGGTTCTGGAAGTAGTAAGCCAGGGTCTGGTTCTCAGCTTCAAAAAGTTTCCCAAGTTGAGAACCAGATTTTTTCTACCTGCAAGTGCTTCAGAGACCCTTGCTCTAGAAGCAGAGGTCTCAACCCTGTTGGCTCTCAGAGCAGTGGAAAGGGTTCCTCCCCTGCACCAGGGCAGGGGTCTGTATTCCAGATATTTCCTTACCCCAAAAAAGACAGGAGAATGGCGGCCCATATTAGACCTCAGATATCTGAACAAGCATCTTTTGAAACCAAAGTTCAAAATGGTAACTCTGGCAATGATTTTGCCCTCCCTAAGGCCAGGGACTGGTTAGCCTCCCTGGACCTCAAGGATGCCTATTTCCACGTCCCTAATCAGAAGCTCCCATCGAGAGGTACCTCAGATTCGAACTACCCTCAGGTCATTACCAGTTCAGAGCAATGCCCTTGACCTCACCTCTGCCCCAAGGGTATTCACAAAGTGTCTGGCAGTGGCAGTGGCCCACTTAAGGAGGCAAAGGATTGCTGTTTTCCCTATCTAGATGATTGGCTCATTGTAGGCCAGTCCCAGAACAGGTAAATCTCACCTGCAAGTCACCCAGCAGCTTCTCACCTCCCTGGGCTTTCTGCTAAATCTGCCAAAGTCGGTTCTGGAACCAGTCCAGGTACTCACCTTTATAGGGACAGAGTTGGACACAGAGCTAGCCAGAGCTTTTCTTCCCTTAGAAAGGGTGACGAATTTAGTGGTGCTGGCCTCCTCCTTCACTCTGCAGGTCTCTCGACCAGCAAGACACTTTCTGCAGCTCCTGGGGCACATGGCTGCATCCACAGTTGTTGTGCAGGGAGCAAGATTTCAGATGAGAGACATTCATTTTCACTTGAGAACCTATTGGTCTCAGAGGAGAGACCCCCTTTCCAAGTTGGTCCCAGTGACTCGAACCTTGATCCAGGCCCTCCAGTGGTGGCCGGATCACAGCAATTTAAGATTGGGGGTCCCTTTCATTTCCCCTGCTCACAATTTGACTCTCACTACAGATGCTTCCCTTCTGGGTTGGGGAGCCTACATGGGCGACCTTTCCACTCAGGGAGTGTGGTTCCCCCAGGATTCTCTGCTCCACATCAATTTGCTGGAACTCAGAGCTGTCTTTTTAGCTCTTCAAGCATTTTCTGCATCTGTCCACAACAAGGTGATACAAGTCAGAACAGACAACACCACAACAATGTGGTACATCAACAAACAGGGGGGCACTCGGTCTTCGGCCTTGTGCACCGAGGCAATGAAGTTGTGGTCTCTGGCCTATTCCTGAACACTTCATAGCAGTTCATCTTCCAGGAAGGACAATGTCCTAGCAGATGCTCTCAGTAGGATTTCCCAGGGCCATCACGAATGGTCCCTGGATCCTCAAGTGCTGGGGATAGTCTTTGCCAGATGGGGCACTCCTCAGATAGATCTTTTTGCAGCCCCAGACAATCACCAACTTCCTCTGTTCTGTTGCAGGCCTCCAGTGTTGGGCTCAGTCCCCCTGGATGCCCTTCTCCTGGATTGGGCGGGGAAGTTTCTTTATGCTTTCCCTCCCTTCCCTCTCCTATTCAAAGTATTAGGCAAAATCAGATCTCAGCCTTGCAGGGTGATTCTGATTGCCCGGATTGGGCCAGGCAGCCTGGTACCCACCTTCTGTCACTGACAATCCATCTTCCCTTTGCCTCCCAGGAATCACAACCTATTAACTTGTGCCCAGAGAAGGGTTTGTATCCGGACCTCAAATCCCTCAACCTCAAGGCCTGGCTCTTGAGGAGTTAGAGTTTGCTGATTTACACCTCTCTCAGGGTGTTCTTGAAATCCTAAAGGCTTCCAGAAAGCCTTCCACTAGGGCTACTTTTAGTTCTAAATGGAAAAGGTTTTCCATTTGGTGTGTTGGGAAAAATGTTTCCCCAGAATCTGCTGATTTGCCCAATGTATTAGATTACATGGTCCATCTTAATTCCTTGGGTCTCAGACCAGCTACCCTGAGAGTCCATTTGGCAGCTGTATCTGCTTTTGTTTCAGCAGGAAAGTCATCCCCTCTTTCCACTCACCCTGTGTTTTCCAAGTTTTTAAGGATTACCCATACTAATCCACCTTTTGGGAACCAGCCCTGCCTGGGACCTTAATGTTTGTATTGCCCAGTTAATGCAACCCCTTTTGAACCTCTGTTTTCTGCAGAGCTTAAGTATCTAACTTGGAAAACTGTTTTCTGGTGGCTATCACTTCTGCTAGACGCATAAGTGAGTTGCAAGCCTTGTCAGTAGAAACTGACTTTATTTCTTTCCACAGGGATAAGGTAGTCCTTAGGACTAATAGGAAGTTTTTACCTAAGGTGGTTTCAGATTTCCATCTTAACCAATCTATCTCCCTTCCAGTATTTTTCACTGATCACTCCTCTTCTGGTGAGAGGAGGTTGCACAGCCTGGATGTTAAGAGAGCTCTTAGTTACTATATAGAGCGTACTAAAGGTCACAGGTTCGAATCCCTCCAACTTTTCCTTACCTATGGTGAAGTTGGGAAAGGCAAACCTGCCACTAAGAGATCAATTGCCAGGTGGATTGTCTCTTGTATCCAATTTTGTTATCAGAAACTGGGCAGAGATCCCCCTCTGGCTTGAGGGCTCACTCTACCAGGGGTACAGCTGTGTCTCTAGCTGCTGCCAGAGACATCCCTATATTAGAGATATGCCAGGCTGCTACTTGGAAAATGGTACACACTTTCACAAAGCATTACTCCCTGGATGTCCAGGCCAGGAGAGATGCTCGGTTTGGCACAGCTGTTCTTCAGAGCCTATTCCCTAAGTAGGTTCTGCCCCTCCTCCATGGAGGTACTGCTGTGTAGTCTGCTGTCATAATATAGCAAGACTTCATGTTGTTTGAAGAAAAAATTACTCACCTTAGTAATGTTGTTTCTTCTAATGGAGTCTTGCTATATTATGACCTCCCCCCAGCCTGCCCCTCTCAGAACTTCTACTTGGGTGGGGTGTGGGCAACTTAGTGTGGGCACTATTTTGTGCCCTTTTAGCGTTTCTCTCCCTTTTGGGGGTTTGGGGTGTGTTTTATTATACTGTTGTTTTATTCTCATGTTGTTAGAATTGTATTAGTAGTTCTGGTCCCTTGACTTGAGTCTTGGGTGTTGGGACCAGCAATGGTTGTTGGTATTCAGGTAGCCATTTGGCTAGTGTAGGTTACAGCTTCCACACAGACCTTAGTGAGTTTTTGCTCGTAAAGATCTGACAGTTCAGGTTTGAAATTACACAGATAGAGCTGCTTCTTAGAGCTCGTGCTCAAAGTTCTATTTTGGAATGGTATTAACCATTTCACCTCCGGAGCAGTTCTAGAGCTGGATCAAACTGCTAATGTCATAATATAGCAAGACTCCATTAGAAGAAACAACATTACTAAGGTGAGTAATTTTTTCCTCTGGCCTATTCCCTTCAAACTTCCCTAATAGCAGTCCACCTGCCAGGGAAGGACAATGTGCTAGCAGATGCTCTGAGCAGCATCTCCCAGGGCCATCACGAATGGACTTTGGATCCTCTCATCCTGAAAGTAAACTTCACCAGGTGGGGCACTCCAGAGATACTCTTTGGAGCCCCAAACAATCATCAGCTTCCCCAGTTCTGCTGCAGACCTCCAGTCCTGGGAACTGTTCCCCTGGATGCTCTGATGTTGGATTGGGAAGGCAGGTTTCTTTATGCCTTCCCCCCTTTCCCCTGTTGTTCAGGGTTCTAGTCAAGATCAGGTCACAACCCTGCACAGTGATTTTAATTGCTCCAGACTGGGCCAGGTAACCTTGGTATCCTCTGTTGTTGTCCTTGGCAGTCTCACTTCCCCTGTCTCTCTCCAAAAGACACAATCTCTTAACCTTCTCTCAGGGGAGGATATGGTACTCCAATCTCCAGTCTCTCACTCTCAAGGCCTGGCTCTTGAAGAGTTAGAGTATGCAAGCCAGCATCTCTCTCTCAGGGAGTTTTAGACATCCTCAAGGGTTCTCGGAAACCTTCTATCAAGAAAACTTATAACTCCAAATGGAAAAGATTCAGCATTTGGTGTTCACACAGGAATATCCTGCCAGGTGCTACAGGTATTGCCACAGTCTTAGATTATCTGGTTCACCTTAATGGTTTAGGCCTTAGGCCAGCCACTTCAAATGTTCACCTAGCAGCTGTTTCTGCATTTCTGTCAGCAGGGAATGACTCCTCTCTGGCATCCCACCCTGTTTTTGCAAAGTTCTTCAAAGGTTTGACTCATATCAACCCTCCTTTTAGAGAGCCTACCTCGGCTTGGGATCTCAATATCTGCATTACTCAACTTATGCAGCTACCCTTTGAACCCTTGGCTTCAGCTTAGCTTAAGTACTTGACCTGGAAAACTGTGCTTCTGGTAGCTGTCACTTCTGCCAGGTGAATTAGTGAATTACAGGCCCTGTCAGTTGAACCTGACTTTATCTCATTCCATAGAGATAAGGTGGTCCTCAGAACCAATAGGAGGTTCTTACCCAAAGTGGTCTCAGATTTTCATCTGATCTAGTCCATGTCGCTTCCTGTGTTTTTCACTGATCATTTCTCTTCAGGAGACAGAAGGTTACATAGGTTGGATGTTAAAAGGGCACTTAGCTATTATATAGATCATACTAAGGCATGTAGGAATAACTGCCTTCAACTGTTTCTCACTTATGGTGAAGTGGGAAAAGGTAGGCCAGCTACTAGAAGAACTATTGCCAGGTGGATTGTAGTGTGCATACAGTTCTATTATACCAAACTAGGTAAAACACCTCCCGCAGGCCTGAAGGCCCACTTGACTAGGGGTACAGCTGCTTCTCTGGCTGCTGCCAGAGATATACCATTACTAGAGATATGCAAAGCAGCCACTTGGAAAATGGTCCACACATTCACCAAGCATTACTCTCTGGATATCCAGGCTAGGAGTGATGCTAGGTTTGGTACAGCAGTACTGCAGAGCCTATTCCCAAAATAGGTTCGATACCCTCCTCCATGGAGGTACCGCATGGTAGTCTGCATACGTCAGAATACAGCAAGACTGCATGTTGTTTGAAGAAAAAATTGCTCACCTTAGTAATTGTGTTTCTTCTAATGGAGTCTTGCTGTATTCTGACCCCCCCCTTGCCTCCCCTCTCATAACCTAGTTTTTGGGACGTGAGCTGGAAGGTACAGCATTGCACCTCAGGGGTGTACCTTACACCCTTCCCCTTTGGGTGAGATTGTTGTTGTTGTGGTTATTGATTTCTATATTTGTGTGTGTGTGTGTATGTATATATATATATATATATATGTTGTTCACTACCTAGGTTTTTTCTATTTTGGGTTCTCGACTTGAGTCTTTTGGGACCCAACAAAGTTTACATATTAGTCTGTTATTATAATTTCCACACCAGGGATGTAGTTAGTTGCTCGTAAGAATCTGACGATTACACTCTGAAGCACCACAGACAGAGGTTTGAAATCCGAGATTGAGCTCAATGTTCTGTGCTTCTGCATGGAGTGAACTCTTTCATCTCCAGGGAAATTCAAGTGCTGGGACTAACTGCATATGTCAGAATACAGCAAGACTCCATTAGAAGAAACACAATTACTAAGGTGAGTATTTTTTTTTTCTATACTGAGGTTCTTTGTCTTTAGCTTGTTTTTGTTTTTTTCTGTTTTTGAGCTCCCAATCACCCAAACACACAAGACAAACATAGGGAATTAAAGATTTTCACCAAAGAGATAGATCAATGGGTTAGTAGGTGCTGACTAAGTGCAGAGGTAACCCATGCTTCAGTGTTTCCACACTGAGGTTCCTTGTCTTTAGCTTGTTTTGGGGTTTTTCTGTTTTTGAGCTCCCCATCACCTAAACACATGAGACAAACGTTGGGATTGAAAAATTTTCACCAAAGAGATAGATCAGTAGATCAGTGGGTCAGTAGGTGCTAAGCGCAGAGGAAGGACATGCATAGTCTGTTGCTGCAAAGTTATGTATTGAAGACGGGATATGCTACTGCTTAAAGTTATCCCTTGTGTTCTAAGTAAACATCACTCAGAAATGGTGTGTTGAACCCGAAGTTCTGTGTCTGGTCCATCTGTTATCCCACAACCCCTACACAGACTTTGTGTGAGGAGTGGGATAACTTTGGCTATTGCCCAGATAAACCAGGTGGACTGATGCATGGGGAGTCACCAGAGGAGAACCCGGTGAAGAAAGTCTGTGGAGTTCTGACAAGAACCATGGCCGACAGACTGGAAGAGAAGCTATTGCCTGGACTAGACCAGGGAGCTCGGAGGAAGGCCAGGCCTGAAGACAACAAAGAGATGCAAGAGGACGAGGAAGAATCGAGGGAACTGCCTCCTCTTGAAGACACTCCACCTGAGGACGTAGGGGAGTTGTTGAAATGGCTGTGCATAAAACAGGTGCAGATGTAAAGAGACAGAGACATTGAGTGAAGAGATGGAGACATTGAGCGGAGAGATAAAGACATTGAGCGGAGAAGGCAAGATGCCAAAAGGGCGGATACCATGAGAGTCTTACATGCTATCAATGCAGGGCAAACAGAAAGAGCCATTAGTCCAAAAGGCATTCAACTGTCCAAACTACTGGACAGTGATGACATTGAAACGTACTTCACAACTTTTGAGAGGATTGCTCGAACATGCGCATGGCCAAGGGAGCAGTGGGTTGTTTGACTGGTGCCGCACCTGGCAGCCAGTGCACAGTTGGTTTATAGTCACATGGACTCCCGAGAAGCAGAGAACTATGACCGTATGAAGCAGGAGGTCCTCAGATGCTATGACATAAACACTGAACTCTATCGCCAGAGGTTTAGGTTTCTTAAAATGAAGTCACTGGATACCCCCGAGAGACTTATGCCTGTCTCAGGAAACTCTGCTACAAATGGTTGTAGATAAGAGCAAGGTCCAGCTTCTAGAGGTGGTAATTCAGACAACATGAAGTCTTGCTGTATTCTGACTATTGCAGTGATATCCAACCTTTGAACTGCTTGAGAAGAAAGAGTTAACTTTCCATGCAAGGCATGGAACGCTGAGCTCGAGCTCGGTTGAGACTCTGTCTGTTGTTGTTTGAACCCAAACCGCCAGATTCTTTACTCCGCCTCACTGAACAGTTGCTCCGGAGATTTCTCCTTTGCGCAGTTCAATTTAGTCAGTTAAAGTGTCGTTTTTTTCCCTCGGTTTCAACCGAATTTCTTCTATCTAACCTGTTGGTTCAGTCTCTGTCTGTGGTACCGTGAGTACTAGATAGGTTTATTATTATTAGCTTCTGTGTGGAACTTGTAAACATTGGATCGGTTCGGTTTGAACCGATCAGGTTTGTAAAAAAAAGTTTGTTCTGCTTTTTAGAGTGTGGTAACCGGTCCTTATCGGTTCTAAAAAAGACGGATTTCATTACATTTTTTTCCACGACCCGTAACACGGTCAGGAACCGATAAGTGTGTCTTGCCTGAAGGATTGCCGAGAAAAAGGTAAGTTTGGTTAGGACTGGCTATGTCTGAGAAACCCAAGAGAAAAACTGGGCCCACTGGGTTTCAACACTGTAGTGTGTGTGGGGAAGCCTTTGCTAAGGCTGACCCCCACACCACCATGTTTATTGTCTGGGGTTTGACCACCTCGATTCAGACTGCCAGATTTGCAAAAGTTTTCCCACAGCTACCCTGGAAAAGAGAGTAGGCAGGCTGAGGGAAAGGGAGGCCAAAAAGTCCGCTGACCCGGATGGCCAGCCCAGTTCGGTTCCAACCGAACCAGAAGGAGTGCCCTCTGATCAGGGCGAAACTTCTTTGGGCAAAAGGAGAACCGACTCTGAGAAGTCGGTTCCGGTTAAAAGAAAAAGAAGGGATAAGTCAGCCAGTTCGGATCCACAAGTTCTTTCTCCGACCGCTGATGAAATAGCCAAAGCGATAAGGATTGTTCAATCGCTAACTCTGGTTCTGACCGAACCGGCACCATTGGTTAGGGGCTCGGTTCCCCCGGTTCCGGATTATAATTTATAGGATTTTTATGAACCGGAGGAGGAGGAGGAGGAGGGAGAGTATGAGGATAGTGATGGTGATTATGAAAGTCTGGATGTGCCCATTGACCCGGACATCCCCCCAGACAGACCTTCAGGTGTTTCAAACAACATGAAGTCTTGCTGTATTCTGACAAATTGCTGTATTCTGACAAATTGCAGTGATGTCCAACCTTTGAACTGCCCCGGAGATAAAAGAGTTAACTTTCCATGCCAGGCATGGAACGCTCAGCTCGATTGAGACTCTGTCTGTTGCTGTTTGAACTCAAACCATCAGATTCTTTACTCCGCCTCACTGAACAGTCGCTCCGGAGATTTTCTCCTTTGCTCGGTTCAGTTTGTCAGTTAAAGTACCGTTTTTCTCGATTTTCGACCGAATTTAAACTGTAACCTATCGGTTCAGTCTCTGTCTGTGGTTTCGTGAGTACTAGATAGGCTTATTTTTTGTTATTATTCTGTGTGGAACTTGTAAACTTGGGATCGGTTTGGTTTGAACCGATCAGGTTGTTATAAAAACTTTATTCTGCTTTTAGAGTGTGGTAACCGGTTCTTATCGGTTCTAAAAAAAACCGTATTTTATTACGTTTTTTTCCACGACCCGTAACACGGTCAGGAACCGATAAGGGTGTCTTGTCTGGTGGGTTGCCGAAAAAAGGGTAAGTTTTTGTTAGGACTGGCCATGTCTGAGAAACCCAAAAGAAAAACCGGGCCCACTGGGTTTCAACACTGTAGTGTGTGTGGGGAAGTCTTTGCTAAGGCTGATCCCCACACCACCTGTGTTTATTGTCTGGGGTTTGACCACCTCGATTCAGACTGCCAGATTTGTAAAAATTTTCCTGCAGCTACCCTGGAAAAAAGAGTTGGTAGGCTCAGGGAAAGGGAGGCCAAGAAGTCCGCTGACCCGCATGGCCAGCCCGGTTCGGTTCCAACCGAACCAGAAGGAGTGCCCTCTGACCAGGGCGAAACTTCTTTGGGCAAAAGGAGAACCGACTCTGAGGAGCCGGTTCCGGTTGAAAGAACAAGAAGGGATAAATCAGCTGGTGCGGATCCCCAAGTTCTTTCTCTGACTGCTGATGAAATAGCCATAGCGATAAAGATTGTTCAGTCGCTATCCCCGGTTCCGACCGAACTGGCACCATTAGGAAGGCACTCGGTTCGGCCGGTTCCCCCGGTTCCGGATTATAATTTAGAGGAATTTTATGAACCGGAGGAGGAGGAAGGAGAGTATGAGGAAAGTGAGTGTGATTACGAAAGTCTGGATGTGCCCATTGACCCGGACATCTCCCCAGACAGACCTTCAGGAGTGTCTCCTCCTAGGCTTTCTGAGTCCCCTTCCCATGTTATGTTTTACAAAAAAGTGGCTGAAACTCTTCAGCTTCCTATGGAAGAAGCTGTGGATGACCAGGAGGAGCCTGACTATGTTGAAATGATGGATATCCCAGAGTCCAGGAGGCTGTCTATCCCCCTTCATAAGTCCTTTGGGAAACAGACAATAAAAATTTTAAAGACTCCTAATTCTATACCTCCTGTGGATAAGAGAATGGACAAGAGGTATACTCTCTCAGGCTCAGATACGGAGTTCCTTACCCAGCAATGCAGCCATGTTGGGTAGTGCAGGCTGCAGCCTGTGATAAGGCAAATATACCCTTGGCTTCACACACCCCAGATAAGGACTCCAGGAGGATTGATGCCATGGCAAAGAAACAGTATATGGCAGCATCCTTGGGACTCAGGCAGGCTAATTATATGGCCTATACAGCTAGATATCAGAAATCTAGATGGGACACTGTAATGCCTTTAGCTAAACAGGTCCCTGGCCAGCTTGCAAGGAGCTGGAGCAGGTGGCTGCGGATGGTATTGAGGCATCCAAGGTGCAGTTCCATGCTGCAGTGGACTCCAATGATGTTTCATCTAGAGTCATGGCTACATCTGTGGCCCTTCGTGGGATGGCTTGGCTCAGATGTACTAGCCTGTCTCAGGATACCCAGACACCATGGATTTTCCTGTTATTGGTAATTCTCTGTTTGGGGAGCAAACAGAGAACTACATAAAGAAAATGGATGAGTACAGGACCACCTACAGGAGTGTTCAGGCCAAGGAAAGGCAAGCCACTCCTCAGAGGCAGCATCCCAGGGGCAGGGGCAGGCCTTTTCATAGGCCTTTCTACCGAGCCCAGGCCTCCTCTTCTGTTTATGTTCATAGGGGGTTCTTTAGAAGGAGAGGCAGACGGGGTACAAGCAGACCTGCTTCCACCCCTCAGCCTAAAGCCCCTGCCAAGCAGGCACCCTGATGGGGTGGCCAGGGCTGATTCTCCACTACCTGTGGGGGGCAGGCTGGCTTACTTTGTCCAGGACTGGAAGTCTTTAACATCAGACAAGTGGGTCCTGGAAGTAGTAAGCCAGGGACTGGTTCTCAGCTTCAAAAAATTTCCAAAGATGAGAACCAGGTCCTTTCCACCTGCAAATCCATCAGAGGCACTTGCCCTAGAAACAGAAGTTTCTACCCTCCTGGCTCTCAGAGCTGTGGAAAGGGTTCCACCCCTACATCAGGGCAAAGGGTTGTACTCCAGGTACTTCCTTACCCCAAAAAAGACAGGAGAATGGCGGCCCATCCTGGATCTCAGATACCTAAACAAGCACCTTTTAAAACCAAAATTCAAAATGGTGACTCTGGGAATTATTTTACCCTCTCTAAGGCCAGGGGACTGGCTAGCATCCCTGGACCTCAAGGATGCCTACTTCCATGTTCTTATCAGAAGCTCCCATCGAAAGTACCTCAGATTCGAACTGCCCTCAGGCCATTACCAGTTCAGAGCAATGCCCTTCGGCCTCACCTCTGCCCCGAGGGTATTCACAAAATGCCTGACAGTAGCAGTTGCCCACTTAAGAAGGCAAAAGATTGCCATCTTTCCTTACCTGGACGACTGGCTCATAGTAGGCCAGTCTCCAGACCAAGTCAAACTACACCTTCAGATAACTCAGCAACTGCTCACATCTCTAGGTTTCCTTCTCAATCTTCCAAAGTCAGTTCTAGAGCCTGTCCAGCTTCTCACCTTCATAGGTGCAGAACTGAACACAAAAGAGGCCAGAGCCTTCCTTCCTCTGGAAAGAGCATGGACCCTGGTCTCTCTGGCCTCCTCTTTCACCCTGCAGGTCTCTCGACCAGCAAGGCATTTTCTGCAGCTCCTGGGGCACATGGCTACTTCTACAGCAGTAGTGCAGGGAGCAAGATTTCAGATGAGGGACATCCAGTTCCATTTGAGAGCCTTTTGGTCTCAAAGGAGAGACCCTCTGACCAAATTGATCCCAGTGACTCGAACCCTGATCCAAGCCCTTCAGTGGTGGCAGGACCAGAGCAATCTGAGACAGGGGTTCCCCTTCACCCCTCAGTCTCACTCCTTAATCCTTACTACAGATGCATCCCTCTTGGGGTGGGGAGCTCACATGGGCGACCTCACTACCCAGGGATTGTGGTCCCCTCAGGAATCTCTGCTCCACATCAATCTGTTGGAACTCAGAGCAGTTTTTCTAGCACTTCAAGTTTTTTCCAGATCTGTTCAGAACAAAGTTGTACAGGTCAGAACAGACAACACCACTACAATGTGGTACATCAACAAGCAAGGAGGCACTCAGTCTACGGCCTTGTGCACCGAAGCAATGAAGTTGTGGTCTCTGGCTTATTCCCTGAACACCTCCCTTACGGCAGTTCACCTCCCAGGCAAGGACAATGTCCTGGCATATGCTCTCAGCAGGTTTTCCCAGGGCCATCACAAATGGTCACTGGATCCCCTAGTACTGGAGGTAGTATTTGCCAGATGGGGCACCCCGCAGATAGATCTTTTTGCAGCCCCAGACAATCACCAACTTCCCCTTTTTTGCTGCAGGCCCCCAGTGTTGGGCTCAGTCCCTCTGGATGCCTTTCTTCTCAGTTGGGAAGGGAAGTTTCTCTATGCTTTTCCCCATTCCCTCTTCTGTTCAAGGTGCTAGTCAAAATCAGATCTCAACCCTGCAAGATGATCCTGATTGCTCCAGATTGGGCCAGACAGCCCTGGTACCCACTCCTTATGTCCTTAGCAGTCCAACTTCCCCTATGTCTTCCCACGAATCACAACCTGTTAACCTGTGCTCAGGGGAGAGTTTGGTACCCGAACCTCAAATCTCTCAATCTCAAGGCCTGGCTCTTGAAAAGTTAGAGTTTGCTGACCTACACCTCTCCCAAGGTGTACTGGATATCTTGAAGGCTTCTAGGAAACCTTCCACCAGGGCTACTTATAATTCCAAATGGAAGAGATCTTCCATATGGTGCTCTGGCAAGCATATTTCCCCAGAATCTGCTGACTTACCAACAGTCCTGGATTATATGGTGCATTTGAATACTTTGGGGCTGAGACCAGCTACCCTAAAAGTGCACCTGGCAGCCGTGTCTGCTTTCTTATCAGCAGGTAAACCCTCTTCTCTTTCAGCTCATCCTGTATTCTCCAAGTTTTTCAAGGGGTTGCTGCACCAACCCTCCATTCAGGGACCATGCCCCTGCCTGGGATCTTAATATTTGCATCTTGACCGCTTATGCAACCCCCTTTGAGCCCTTGTCTTCAGCAGAGCTTAAGTACTTGACTTGAAAACTGTGTTTTGGTAGCCATCACTTCTGCCAGGCGCATAAGTGAATTACAAGCATTGTCAGTGGAGCCTGATTTTATCTCCTTTCATAGAGATAAGGTGGTCCTCAGGACTAACAGAAAGTTCTTGTCTAAGGTGGTTTCAGACTTCCACCTTAATCAATCTATGTCTCTCCCTATGTACTTCACTGACCATTCCTCCTCTGGTGAGAGGAGACTGCACAGTTTAGATGTCAAAAGAGCCCTTAGTTACTACATAGAACGTACCAAGGGTCACAGGTTTGACTCCCTCCAACTGTTCCTCACTTATGGTAAGGTTGGTAAAGGGAAACCTGCCACTAAAAGATCCATTGCCAGGTGGATTGTCTCTTGTATCCAATTTTGCTATGAAAAACTGGGTAAGGTTCCTCCCTCAGGCCTGAGGGCTCACTCTACCAGAGGTACAGCTGCGTCTCTGGCTGCTGCCAGGGACATCCCTATCCTAGAGATATGTCAAGCTGCTACCTGGAAAACAGTTCACACTTTTACCAAGCATTACTCCCTGGACATCCAGGCTAGGAGTGATGCTCGGTTTGGCACAGCTGTGCTTCAGAGCCTATTTCCTAAGTAGGTTCTGTCCCTCCTCCATGGAGGTACTGCTGTGTAGTCAGCATGTCATAATATAGCAAGACTTCATGTTGTTTGAAGAAAAAATTACTCACCTTAGTAATGTTGTTTTTTCTAATGGAGTCTTGCTATATTATGACCTCCCCCCCGCCTGCCCCTCTCAGAACCTCTGCTTTTGGGATGTGGGTGGGCAGTGCAGTGTTGGCACTTAGTAGATGCCCACCTTATTTTTCACCCCTCCTTTGTGGGGTGATTGGGTGTTGTGTTTTTCATTTTTTGGATCCCCTGACTTGAGTCTTTGTTTTGGGACCAAAAACTGTGTTCTTATATTTAGTAGCCAGTTGGCTAGTGTAGGTTTACAGCTTCCACACAGAACCTTAGTGAGTTTTGCTCGTAAAGATCTGACAGTTTGAGTTTGAAGAACAACAGACAGAGTTTTCAACCGAGCTCGTGCTCAAAGTTCCATGCCTGGCATGGAAAGTTAACTCTTTCACCTCCGGAGCAGTTCGAAGGTTGGGACTCACTGCATATGTCATAATATAGCAAGACTCGATTAGAAGAAACAACATTACTAAGGTGAGTAATTTTTTCTTCTAAACCCTTCAGATTTTTCTCTCCGCCTGAAAGTCTAGTCGCTTGGAGTCTCTGTCGCCCTCTTTCAGGAGAAAGAAGAAAGAAAAGTAATAAAAAACATAAGTATTTTAGTTTTCTTTTACTGCCTCTATTAATTGTTAATTATTATTGTTTAAATTGCTGTTTTTCTCGGTTCCTCATGGTTCGGGATAACCGTGAGGGATCCGAGTTAGTTTTAAGTTAGTTTTTTAACTTAGTGTCGGTTCTCTGATTAAAGAACCTGTTTATTATCTAAAAAATTTGGTCCTAAAAGATTTTATTGTAACCACTTTTTATCGGTTACAGAACCGCTGAACCGGTACATTTTTTCATCTCTTTTCTCGGTTCCTTCGGTTCCTTATCGGTTCAGGACCCGACTGCAAAAAAAAAGGCAAAGCTGTTTAAATTACTGCATTAGCTTTTGGTATTTAGCGGTTGGAGGTTTTTTCAGTTTATCTTTCACCATGACTGAGAAACCTAAAAAGAGAACCGGGGAGCCTGGTTTTAAAAACTGTTTGAAGTGTGGAGATGTGTTTGCCAAGGCAGACAAGCACACCTTATGTGTGGCTTGTCTGGGGTTTGAACATTTGGATCCAGAATGTGATATATGTAAAACATTCCCAGAAAAAACTGTTGAGAAGTGCCTTGAAAGGCTTAATAAAAAGTTTCCAAGGGGTCCCTCAGGCTCTGACCAGCTGACACCCCAGTCTGTTGTGGCTGAATTAACCAGTGCTTCTACCCCTGCCCCTGATACGGGCGAAAAAGGGGCAAAAAGAGGAAAAGAACTGGCTGACTCTCCGGTTCCCTCAAAGAAATTAAAGAAGCTCAAACATGCAGAACCCTTTCCTGCTAAACCAGGGACTTCTGCGCAGCAGCCTGTAATGCCTTCGGCTCAGAACATAGCCCAGGCATTTAAAATTATTCAGGCTCTGCAGAGCCTCCTGCTCCTTCCCAGGGTCCCCAGGTTGCTGCTGCTGTGTTGCCCCCTGATCTAGAGCAACACTATTTTGAAGAGGCTGAGCTTTATGAGGAGGACAAACCTATTCCCCCAGACATTTCACCTGAGCAGGAATTTGGCTCGCCTCCCAGAGTGTCTGAGGATTTTTCCTCTCATTTTTCTTTTGTAAGGAAAATGGCAGATGCTCTGGATATTGCCACAACAGAGCACGTTGAGGATGAGGAGGAGATTGAGTACCTCAGTATGATGGGTTTAACACCCACAAAGGCCCTCCTCCTCCCAGTGTATAAATTCTTCAAAAAGGATGCTATGAAGCTCCTCCAAACCCCAAATTCTATTCCTCCTATTGACAAGTGAATAGATAAAAAGTACCAGCTCGACAGGGAGGGAGCTGACTTCCTTTTTTCCCACCCTGATCATCAAGGGATAATACAGCAAGCTGCCTGTGATAAGGCTAAAGTCCCTCTGTCCTCACATCCACCGGACAAGGACTCCAGAAAACTGGACAGTATGGCCAAAAAAGGCTATTTAGCAGCCTCACTGGCCATGAGACAGGCCTCTTTTCAAGCTTATGCTGCCCAGTATCAGAAATCCCTGTGGCAGTCGGTAATGGCAGTGTCCATGAAGGTCACCCCACCCTTGTCAGATGACCTCGCTGAAACTGCCAGGTTTGGGCTAAAGGCGGCCACGTACCAGTTCCAGATGGCTGCCGACCTGAATGACACTGCAGCCAGATGGATGGCTAATACAGTGGCTCAGAGGAGGTTTGCTTGGCTCAGGGCTACAAACCTCACTCAGGATACCCAGTCAAAGGCCCTGGATTTCCCATTAGAGGGAAATGCCCTTTTTGGGGAGTCCACAGTAGCCTATATGAAAAAGTGGATGATTATAAGGCTGCTTATAGATGCAACTCTGCTAGAGACAGAGCTTCCTCATCCACTAGGCCCTATGGAAGGGGGGCTAGGGGTCATTCCTTTTTTATCAAGACCCTTTTTCCAGCCAGTAGCCATGCCCCAATACCAGCAGTACCCCCCACAAGTCTACTCAAAGGGTAGCAGCAGAAGGGGCTCTAGGCGAGGGGCTCAGCCACAACCTCAACCCCAGCCTAAACAGAACCCCTGAGATGCAAGCCGCCTCCTCCCTACCTGTTGGAGGCAGACTGTCCCATTTCCTCCCCCTCTGGTCAACAATCACCACAGACAAGTGGGTATTGGAGGTAGTGGGCAAGGGTCTGTCTTTGCAGTTCAAATTTCTTCCTCGAAGACACCCCAGGTTTCCACTTTCCCACCCCTAGCACAAATCTCGTTGCTAGAGGCAGAGGTTCAGAAGCTGCTTCAGCTCAAAGCAGTGGAACAAGTCCCTACAACCCTGAGAGGAAGAGGTTATTACTCCAGATACTTCCTTACAACAAAGAAAATTGGGGAGTGGTGGACAATTTTGAATCTCAGAGCTTTAAACAAGCACCTAAAAAAGCCAAAGTTCAAAATGGTCACTTTGGCTCAGATTCTGCCAATAATCCAAAAAGGGGACTGGCTGGCATCTCTGGACTTACAGGACACTTATTCCCACATCCCCATAAAGGAATCTTACAGAAAATATCTCAGATTCAGACTCCCATCAGGTTATTATCAGTTTTTGAAGACAGGGAGTGACTGTCTTTCCATACCTGGACGACTGGCTGATAGTGGGCAAATCACCAGAGCAGGTTGCAACCTCTCTAAAGCTCACACAGGATATTTTGGAGTCCCTGGGTTTCATAGTAAACCAGAAAAAAAATCTGTCTTCACCCTACACAGACTTTACAGTTCATAGGGGTGGAGATCAGCACCCTACAGGCCAGGGCCTTTTTACCACTAGACAGGGTACAAAGTCTTCAGATCATAGCAAACTCTTTCATATTTCACGGTCAAAAAACAGCCAGGCAATTTCTGCAGCTCTTGGGTCATATGGCTGCATCCACAGGGTTCCAGGTTTCACATGAGACACATTCAGTTTCACCTCAGGACTCATTGGAGTCAGAAAAAAGACCCCTTTTCAAAACTCATTCCAGTGACAAGGTCCCTGTTCAAACACCATGAAGTCTTGCTATATTATAACATTAGCAGTCAGCCACTGCAGCTGAACTGCCCCGGAGAGGAAGGAGTTAACTCCAGAGGATCTGGAGTTCTACAGCGCAAGGGCGCTGTGCCCAAAGCTCTATCTGGCAGTTTCAAATGAAACTGTCAGATTCTTTACTCCGCTTCACTGAACAGTCGCTCCGGAGATCAGCTCCTTCAGCTCGGTTCATTCTCGGTTCAAGCGAGTATTTTTCGGTTCATTTGAACCGGCAAACTGAGAAACCCAAAAGAAAAACTGGGCCCACTGGGTTTCAACAGCATTATTTTTACCGCATTTCGGTTTTAAAGCTCTATCTGGTAACCGTAAGTACTAAATTTTAAGTCTGTGTGGAAAATTAATTATCGGTTCAGTTTTGAACCGATCACTTTGTTATTTCTACATTTTAAAAGTGTACAGTGGGTTTTAGAGTGCGGTTCCCGGTTTTATCGGTTCTAAAAAAACCACAATTATAACGTTTTTTTCAAATACCCGTGACACGGTTAGGAACCGATAAGGGTGTCTTGCCTGGCACTGCCATCAAAAGGGCAAGTTTTGGTTAGGCTGGTCTGTGGGGAAGCCTTTGCCAAGGCTGATCCACACACCACTTGTGTCTATTGTCTGGGGGCTGACCACCTCCTGTCAGACTGCCAGGTGTGTAAAAATTTCCCTGCAGCCACCCTGGAAAAGAGATTGGGCCGGCTCAGGGAATGAGAGGCCAAAAGTCCGCTGACCGGATGGCCAGCCCGGTCCAGTACCCACTGGACCAGAGGAGTGCCTCTGACCAGGGCGAGACTTCCTCGGGCAAAAGGAAGGCTGGTTCAGAGGAACCAGTCCCGAGTAAAAAGACAAGGAAATCAGTAGGTTTGGGGTCCAAAATTGTGTCTCCAACTGCTGCAGAGATAGCTAAAGCCATTCAGATTGTCCAGTCACTGTCTCAGGGATCTGTAGAACCACCAACAGTTGGTAAAAGGTTGGTTCGTTCAGTCCCAGTGGTTCAGGATTTTCAAGTTGAGGATCTTTATGAACCACAGGAGGGGGAGGAGGAATTTGATCAATATATGTGTGGCTGGGGGGGTCTGGACGTGCCCATTGAACCGGACATTTCTCCAGACAGACCTTTAGAATCTCCTCCTATTCTGTCTGAGTCCCCTTCTTTCTTTATTTTTTACAAAAAGGTTGCAGAAACCCTCCAGCTTCCTTTAGAGGAGGCTGTGGATGAGCAAGAGGAGCCTGATTATGTGGAAATGATGGATATTCCAGAGTCTAGGAGGTTGTCTATTCCTTTGCATAAGTCATTTAGGAAGCAAACAACAAAGATTTTAAAAATCCTCATTCTGTCCCGCCTGTAGATAAAAAATGGACAGAAGGTATACTTTGTCAGGCTCGGATACAGACTTCCTTACTGAACAGTGTAGTCATGTAGGTGTGGTACAAGCTGCAGCCTGACAAGGCTAATATTCCTCTGGCCTCACATCCTCCTGATAAGGATTCCAGGAAGATTGATGCCATGGCGAAGAAACAGTATATGGCAGCTTCTTTGGGACTCAGGCAGGCAAATTATATGGCTTATGTGGCTAGATATCAGAAATCTAGGTGGGACACAGTATTGCAGTTAGCCAAGCAGGCCCATGGCCAGCTGGCTAGTGAGTTGGAACAGGTGGCTGCTGATGGCATTGAAGCCTCTAAAGTTCAATTTCATACTGCTGTTGATGTTAATGATGTTTCCTCTAGGGTCATGGCCACTTCTGTAGCTTTCCGTAGGTTGGCATGGCTCAGATGCACTAATCTGTCCCAAGATACCCAGTCAAAGGCTATGGATTTTCCTGTAGTGGGAAATTCTCTGTTTGGGGAGCAAACAGAAAACTATATGAAAAAGATGGATGAATACAGAACTACCTACAAAAGTGCCCAGGCTAAGGAGAAGCATGCCATGCCACAAAGGCATGCTCCCAGAGGTAGGGGCAGGCCTTTTCCAGGCCTTTTTACCAATTTCAAGCCTCCTCTGCTGTCTACAGAGGGGTTTCTTCAGAGGCAGGGGTGGCGAGGCACAAGCTAGACTGTCCCCTCCCTCAGCCTAAGGCTGCTGCTAAGCAGGCACCTCTGATGGGGTGCCCAGGGCCGATTCTCCTGTACCAGTGGGGGCAGGTTGGCCTATTTCAGCGGAACTGGCTGTCCCTAACTATGGACAGATGGGTTCTGGAGGTAATAGGCCAGGGTCTGGTTCTCAGCTTCAAACACTTTCCAAAGATGAGAGTCAGACATTTTCCACCTGCAAATCCTTCAGAAGCCCTTGCTTTGGAAGCAGAGGTTTCTTCTCTTCTGGACTGCAAAGCAGTGGAAAGGGTTCCTCCTTGCCATCAGGGCAAGGGGCTTTATTCAAGATACTTTCTTACCCCAAAAAAGACAGGAGAATGGAGGCCCATTCTAGATTTAAGGTACCTGAACAAGCATCTTTTGAAACCAAAGTTCAAAATGTTGACTCTGGCAATGATATTGCCTTCCCTAAGGCCAGGGGACTGGCTAGCTTCCCTGGACCTCAAGGATGCCTATTTTCATGTTCTGATCAGGCCTTCTCACCGAAAGTACCTCAGGTTCGAACTGCCCTCAGGCCACTACCAGTTCAGGGCAATGCCCTTCGGCCTGACCTCTGTGCCAAGGGTATTCACAAAATGTCTCGCTGTAGTAGTGGCTCACTTAAGAAGGCAAGGGGTTGCTGTGTTTCCCTCACCTGGACGACTGGCTCATTGTGGGTCAGTCTCCAGGTCAGGTGAAAACCCATTTGCAAGTCACCCAGCAGCTTCTCACTTCCCTGGGATTCCTGCTAAACTTACCAAAGTCAGTTCTGGAACCGGTTCAGGTCCTAACTTTCATAGGCGCAGAATTGAACACAAGGTTAGCCAGGGCTTTTCTTCCCTCGGAAAGGGTGGACAGACTCATCGCCCTGGCATCCTCCTTTACCCTGCGGGTCTCTCGACCAGCAAGGCATTTTCTGCAACTCCTTGGGCACATGGCTGCTTCCACAGCTGTCGTGCAGGGACAAGATTCCAGATGCGGACATTCAGTTCCATTTGAGGGCCTATTGGTCTCAAAGGAAGGACCCCTTACCAAGTTGGTTCCAGTTACTCAAACTCTGATCCTAGCCCTCCACTGGTGGCAGGTCCAGAGCAATTTAAGACAGGGGTTCCCTTCATTCCATTTCTCACTCCCTCACCCTCACCACGGATGCCTCCCTGTTAGGGTGGGGGCTCACCTAGGCGATCTTGCCACCCAGGGGTGTGGTCTCCTCAGGAATCTCTGCTCCACATCAATCTGTTGGAACTCAGAGCTGTCTTTTAGCTCTTCGGTGTTTTCAGATTCTGTCCAGAACAAAGTGGTTCAAGTCAGGACAGACAATACCACCACAATGTGGTACATCAACAAGCAAGGGGGCACTCGGTCTTCAGCCTTGTGCACCGAAGCAATGAAGTTGTGGTCTCTGGCCTACTCCCTGAACACCTCCCTGATAGTGGTTCACCTCCCAGGGAAGGACAATGTCCTGGCGGACGCCCTCAGCAGAATTTCTCAGGGCCATCACGAATGGGCTCTGAATCCACAAGTGCTGGGGTCCGTCTTTGCCAGATGGGGCACTCCTCAGATAGATCTTTTCGCAGCCCCAGACAACCATCAACTTCCTCTTTTCTGTTGCAGGCCTCCAGTACTGGGCTCAGTCCCTCTGGACGCCTTTCTGTTGGACTGGAAAGGGAAGTTCCTGTATGCCTTCCTCCCTTTCCTCTTCTTTTCAGGGTACTAGTAAAAATCAGATCTCAACCTTGCAGAGTGATTCTGATTGCCCCAGATTGAGCCAGACAGCCCTGGTACCCTCTGCTTCTGTCCTTGACAGTCCACCCTGCCCTGAGCCTACCCAGAGTCCGACTTACTGGCCTGTGCACAGGGAGAGTGTAGTATCCGGACCTCAAATCCCTCCACCTCAAGGCTTGGCTCTTGAGGAGCTAGAAGTTCGCTGACTTACACCTTCTCAAGGTGTCATGGATATTTTAAAGGCTTCTAGGAAGCCTTCCACTAGAGCCACTTATAATTCTAAGTGGAAGAGGTTTTCCATCTGGTGCTCTGAGAGGCAGATTATCCCAGAATCTGCTGATCTTCCATTCTTCTGGAATATTTGGTCCATCTGAATTCCCTAGGCCTTAGACCAGCTACCCTGAAGGTTCATCTGGCAGATGTCTCTGCTTTTGTGTCAGCAGGGAAGCCTGCCTCCTTTCTTCTCACCCTGTGTTCTCCAAGTTTTTAAAGGTTACTTCATACTAACCCTCCTTTTGGGAACCAGCTCCGCCTGGGACCTGAATATTTGCATTGCTCAGTTAATGTAACCCCCTTTGAGCCTCTGTCTTCAGCAGAGCTCAAGTATTTAACTTGGAAAACCGTTTTCCTAGTAGTTATCACCTCTGCCAGGCGCATAAGTGAGTTACAGGCCCTGTCAGTGGAAGAAGATTTTATCTCTTTCCACAGAGATAAAGGTAGTCCTTAGGACTAATAGAAAGTTTTTGCCTAAGGTGGTTTCTGATTTCCACCTGAATCAATCTATCTCTCTCCAGTATTTTTCACTGAGCATTCTTCCTCAGGTGAGAGGAGACTGCACAGCTTGGATGTCAAAAGAGCCTTAAGCTACTATTTAGAGCGCACCAGAGGTGATAGGTTCAATCCCTCCAAATGTTTCTTACCTATGGCGAGGTTGGCAAAGGAAAACCTGCCACTAAGAGAACAATTGCAAGGTGGATTGTTTCTTGTATCCAATTCTGTTATCAGAAACTAGGTAGAGTACCCCCTCAGGATTGAGGGCCCACTCCACCAGGGGTACAGCTGCGTCTCTAGCGGCTGCTAGGACATTCCCATTCTGGAGATTTGTCAAGCTGCTACCTGGAAGACAGTTCACACCTTTACCAAGCATTATTCCTGGATGTCCAGTCCAGGAGAGATGCTCCGTTTGTACAACTGTGCTTCAGAGCCTATTTCCTCGTGGGTTCTGACCCTCCTCCATGGAGGTACTGCTGTGTAATCTGCTAATGTTATAATATAGCAAGACTTCATGGTGTTTGAAGAAAAAATTACTCACCTTAGTAATTGCTTTTCTTCTCATGGAGTCTTGCTATATTATAACCACCCTCCCTCCTACCCCTCTCAGAACCTCTACTTGGGTAGGGGTGGCGAATTGGTGCAAGCACTGTGTCATGCCATTGTAGTTATCCCTTTACCCTCTTTCCTTTGGGTTAGGGATCTGGTTGCTTTCATTTAGGTTATTTATATTGCCCCCTTCCTGGACTTGAGTCTTGGGGGGAAGGGGGGGTTCATAATGTGCTTGTCAAGGGTGGTAAAACGAACCATAATACCATCAATTTTTGTTATTATGGTTCTGGGTGTTTCTTTGTTGTTTATATTGTTGTTACTACTACTAGTAGGTAGCCATGGGCTAGTGTAGTTTTTTCCACACAGACTTTCTGTTCTTTGATGTTAGCTTCGTAAAGATCTGACAGTTTCATTTGAAACTGCCAGATAGAGCTTTGGGCACAGCGCCCTCGCGCTGTAGAACTCCAGTTCCTCTGGAGTTAACTCCTTCCTCTCCGGGGCAGTTCAGCTGCAGTGGCTGACTGCTAATGTTATAATATAGCAAGACTCCATGAGAAGAAAAGCAATTACTAAGGTGAGTAATTTTTTCTTACAAGCCCTCTTGTAGTGGAAAAAAGAATCCAACCTAAGATGAGGAGTCCCCGTCCAGACGGAGGATCCTTCACTAATCCTCACAACAGATGCATCCCTGCTCAGTTGGGGTGCCCATATAGGGGAGCGCACAACTCAGGGTACCTGGTCAGAAGCAGGGTCCCTCCAGCATATAAATCTGCTGGAACTCAGAGCAGTGCAGCTGGCACTAAAAGTTTTCTCTACACTGGTTATGGGCAAGGTGGTACAGGTCAGAACAGACAATACCACCACTGTGTATTACATAAACAAGCAGGGTGGCACCAGATCAGGTCCCCTATGCACAGAAGCCATGAGAATTTGGGCTCTGGCATATTCTTTAAAGGTGTCCCTGCAAGCCATCCACCTGCCAGGAAAGGACAATATCTTGGCAGACACACTGAGTCGGATCAATCAGTCCCATCACGAGTGGACATTGAGCAAGCAGGTGGTACAGATAATTTTCAACAGGTGGGGCATTCCAGAGATAGACTTGTTCGCATCCCACCAGAACCACCAGTTGCCTCAGTACTGTTGCAGGCCACCAGCCCAGGGCACAATCCCTCTGGATGCCTTGGTGCTGGATTGGTCAGGCAAGTTTCTCTATGCATTCCCCCCTTTCCCTCTAGTTTTCAGGGTACTGCTGAAACTCAAATCCCTCTTAGCTTCTCTGATATTGATAGCTCCAGATTGGCCCAGGCAGCCATGGTACTCTCTTCTGCTCTCCATGGCAGTGAGCAGGCCAATAAGCTTGCCTCTCAGGTACAATCTTCTAACATCCAATCAGGGAACATTGCTATTCCCAAATCTCAAGTCTCTTCACCTCAAAGCATGGCTCTTGAGGAGTTAGAGCATGCAGGCTTGAACCTTTCTGAAGCTGTATTAAACATTTTGAAAGGTTACAGGAAGCCTTCAACTAAGAAAACTTCTGGTGCTCTACTAGAAACTTCACCCCAAATGATGCAGGGGTCTCAGTGGTGTTGGATTATCTAACTCATTTGCATTCACAAGGTCTGCAATTCAGTTCCTTAAGGGTTCACCTTGCAGCAGTATCTGCATACCTGTCTGCTAGGACAAAGGTATCTGTAGCATTTTCAAAAGATTTTTCAAAAGGCCTAATGCATTTGCACCCCCCCTCACAGGGCACCAATGCCCGCTTGGGATCTTAATGTATGTATAGCAAGGTTGATGCAGGCTCCTTTTGAGCCCACGGCTACAGCCCATTTAAAGGATGTTACCTGGAAAACAGTTTTCCAGGTAGCAATTACTTCAGCAAGAAGAATTAGCGAGCTTCAGGCTGTCTGTGTTGACCTGGACTACATTTCCTTCCACAGGGACAAAGTAGTCCTCAGAACAAACAGACAATTCCTTCCCAAAGTGGTTTCAGACTTCCATCTGAACCAATCAATAACTTTGCCTGTCTTTTTTCACAGATCATGCCAGCTCTGGTGAAAGAAGGCTTCACAGCCTGGATGTGAAAAGAGCTCTCAGCTACTACATGACAGCTACTAAAGGCCATAGGCAAGACAGGAAACAACTTTTCCTTACATATGGGGATGTTGGAATGGGCAAACCAGCCTCAAAAAGATCCATTTCTCGGTGGATTGTCCAGTGTATTCAATTCTGCTACACTAAAGCGGGTAGAGAGTCCCCAGCTTGGCTGAGGGCTCATTCAACAAGAGGAACAGCTGCCACTATTGCAGCTGCTAGGGAGGTGCCATTGTTGCACATTTGTAAAGCAGCTACTTGGAAATCAGTACACACCTTTACAAAGCATTATAATTTAGATATTTTGTCCAGAAGTGACGCCAAATTTAGCACAGCAGTCCTGCAAAGTCTGTTTCCAAAATAAGTTATGTGCCCACCACCTGGGGGTACTGCTTGGTAGTCTGCACAAAGTTATGAATGGCCTGAGCATTACTGGGGTTAGAAGAAAAAATTACATACCATAATAATCTTCTTTCTTCCCAGTGATGCTCAGACATTCATAACTCCCTCCCATCCTCCCCTTCCAGAACTTCAGCCTCTGCATTCAGCATGCTAGTGCCACATAGCCATTCCTTCTGGATACATTTTCTCTATGCCCGATAGATTTTAACAGAGTTTTCTGTCTCTCTTAGTAGTTTTTCTCACAGTATGGTGAACATCATTATTATATATGGATATAGTTCCTCCCTTGGAGGTTTTTTGTAGCAAGTTTTTATTAGGCTAATCCTACAAAATGTTATTAATTAGCTGTCGTATTTTTCTCATGTTGCCTGACTTCCAGGCTTCTTACAAATCTGAAGGGTTTAGAACACTACAGTTGGTAGAGGCAGTATTTGAAAGATGCTCACATGCAAAGAATTCCATCATTTGCATGTGTTCCATCTCTCCGGGCAGTCCAACCCATCAGGATGACTGCACACAGTTATGAATGTCTGAGCATCACTGGGAAGAAAGAAGATTACTATGGTGAGTAATTGTTTCTTCTATACCTCCTGTGGACAGAAGAATGGACAAGAGGTATACTCTTTCAGGCTCAGATACGGAGTTCCTTTCCCAGTAATGCAGCCATGTTGGGGTAGTGCAGGCTGCTGCCTGTGATAAGGCAAATATACCCTTGGCTTCACACCCCCCAGATAAGGACTCCAGGAGGATTGATGCCATGGCAAAGAAACAGTATATGGCAGCATCTTTGGGACTCAGGCAGGCTAATTATATGGCCTACACAGCTAGATACCAACAGTCTAGATAGGACACTGTAATGGCCTTAGCTAAACAGGTCCCTGGCCAGCTTGCCAAGGAGCTGGAGCAGGTGGCTGCAGATGGTATTGAGGCATCCAAGGTGCAATTTCATGCTGCAGTGGACTCCAATGATGTTTCATCTAGAGTCATGGCTACATCTGTGGCCCTTCGTAGGATGGCTTGGCTCAGATGTACTAGCCTGTCACAGGATACCCAGACTAAGGCCATGGATTTTCCTGTTATTGGTAATTCTCTGTTTGGGGAGCAAACAGAGAACTACATGAAGAAAATGGATGAGTACAGGACCACCTATAGGAGTGCTTAGGCCAAGGAAAGGCAAGCCACTCCCCAGAGGCAGCATTCCAGGGGCAGGGGCAGGGGCAGACCTTTTCATAGGCCTTTCTACCAAGCCCAGGCCTCCTCTTCCGCCTTTGCCCAGAGGGGGTTCTTCAGAGGGAGAGGCAGATGGGGTATAAGCAGGCCTGCTACCACCCCCTCAGCCTAAAGCCCCTGCCAAACAGGCACCCTGATGGGTTTGCCCGGGCCGATTCTCCACTACCCGTAGGGGGCAGGCTGGCTTACTTTGTCCAGGACTAGATGTCTTTAACATCAGACAAATCGGTCCTGGAAGTAGTAAGCCAGGGACTGGTTCTCAGCTTCAAACAATTTCCCAAGATGAGAACTAGATCCTTTCCACCTGCAAATCCTTCAGAGGCCCTTGCCCTAGAAAGTACCTCAGGTTTGAGTTGCCCTCAGGCCACTGTCAATTCAGAGCAATGCCCTTTGGCCTAACATCAGCTCCAAGGGTGTTCACAAAATGCCTGGCAGTAGTGGTTGCTTTCCTAAGGAGAAAAAAGATCTCCATCTTTCCATACCTGGACGACTGGCTCATAGTGGGTCAGTCTCCAGACCAAGTCAAGTCACACCTACAGATAACTCAGCAACTGCTCACTTCTCTAGGATTCCTCCTGAATCTTTCAAAGTCCGTTCTAGAGCCAGTGCAGCTCCTCACCTTCATGGGGCGGAGCTGGATACAATAAGGGCAAGAGCCTTCCTTCACCCTGGACAGGGCAAGGACCCTTGTGACACTGGCCTCTTCATTCACCCTTCATGTGTCTCGACCAGCAAGGCATTTTCTGCAGCTCCTGGGCCACATGGCTGCCTCTACGGCAGTGGTCCAAGGAGCAAGATTTCAGATGAGGGACATTCAGTTCCACTTAAGAGCCTTCTGGTCCCAGAGAAAGGATTCTCTGACCAAGCTAATCCCAGTGACTTAACCCTGATCCAGGCTTTGCAATGGTGGCAGGATCAGGACAACCTAAGACAAGGAGTTCCTTTGTCACTCAATCTCATTCTCTAATCCTTACCACAGATGCCTCCCTCTTGGGCTGGCGAGCCCACTTGGGGGATCTGACCACCCAAGGGTTATGGTCACCTCAAGAATCTCTGCTTCACATCAATCTCTTAGAACTCAGGGCAGTGTTTCTAGCACTTCAAGTTTTTTCCAAGTCTGTTGAAAACAAAGTAGTTCAGATCAGGACAGACAATACCACCACAATGTGGTATATCAGCAAGCAAGGGGGCACTCGGTCTATGGCCTTGTGCACAGAAGCAATGAAGTTGTGGTCTCTGGCCTATTCCCTGAATACCTCTCAGTGCACCTCCCACGGAAGGACAATGTCCTGGCAGATGCTCTCAGCAGGATATCTCAGGGCCATCACGAATGGTCCCTAGATCGCCTAATTTTGAAGGTGGTCTTCTCCAAATGGGGCACTCCATAGATAGATCTTTTTGCAGCCCCAGACAATCACCAACTTCCTCTTTTTTGCTGCAGACCCCCAGTGTTGGGTTCAGTCCCCCTGGATGCTCTAGTTCTCAATTGGGAAGGGAAATTCCTGTATGCTTCCCCCCCTTCCCTCTCCTGTTCAAGGTACTAATCAAAATCAGGTCTCAACCCTGCAAAGTGATTCTGATTGGTCCAGACTGGGCCAGACAGCCCTGGTACCCTCTCTTGCTGTCCTTAGCAGTCCACCTTCCCCTGTCACTTCCCAGGAATTACAACCTGTTAACATGTTCTCAGGGGAGGGTTTGGTATCCGAATCTCAAATCTCTCAATCTCAAGGCCTGGCTCTTGAAGAGTTAGAGTTTGCTGATTTGCATCTCTCTCAGGGTGTTCTGGATATTCTAAAGGCTTCTCGAAAACCTTCCACCAGAAAGACTTACAACTCCAAATGGAAAAGGTTTACTATTTGGTGCTCTGGGAAGCATATTTCTCCAGAGTCTGCTGGGTTGCCTACAGTCCTGGACTATATGGTTCATCTCAATAGCTTGGGACTCAGACCAGCTGCACTTAGAGTGCATCTGGCAGCTGTCTCTGCCTTCTTGTCAGCAGGCAAGCCCTCTTCCCTTTCAGCTCATCCTGTATTCTGTAAATTCTTCAAGGGATTGCTGCATACCAATCCTCCCTTCAGGGACCCTGCCCCTGCTTGGGACCTTAATGTTTGCATTGCTCAGCTTATGCATCCCCCTTTTGAGCCTTTGTCTTCAGCAGAGCTTAAGTACTTGACTTGGAAAACTGTGTTCTTGTTAGCCATTACTTCTGCCAGACGCATAAGTGAGTTACAGGCCCTGTCAGTGGAGCCCAATTTTATCTCCTTCCATAGAGATAAGGTGGTCCTCAGGACTAATAGGAAGTTTTTGCCTAAGGTGGTTTCAGATTTCCACCTTAATCAGTCTATGTCTCTTCCTGTTTTCTTCACTGACCATTCCTCCTCTAGGGAGAGGAGGCTTCACAGCCTGGATGTGAAAAGGGCCCTTAGCTACTACATAGAGCGCACCAAGGGTCACAGGTTTGACTCCTTCCAATTGTTCCTCACTTATGGTGAGGTTGGTAAGGGAAAACCTGCCACTAAGAGATCTATTGCCAGGTGGATTGTCTCTTGTATACAATTCTGCTATGAAAAATTAGGCAGAATCCCACCCCCAGGCCTGAGGGCTCACTCTACTAGAGGTACAGCTGCTTCCCTGGCTGCTGCCAGGGATATTCCTATCTTAGAGATTTGTCAAGCAGCCACCTGGAAAACAATACATTCTTTCACCAAGCATTACTCTCTGGATATCCAGGCTAGGAGTGATGCTCGGTTTGGCACAGCAGTGCTTCAGAGCCTGTTCCCAAAGTAGGTTCTGTCCCTCCTCCATGGAGGTACTGCTTGGTAGTCTGCAATAGTCAGAAAACAGCAAGACTTCATGTTGTTTGAAGAAAAATTACTCACCTTAGTAATGTTGTTTCTTCTAATGGAGTCTTGCTGTATTCTGACTCCCCCGCCTCCCCTCTCAGAACCTGGGTTTTGGGATGTGGGTGGGTAGGAACAGTGTTGGCACCCTAGAGGTGCCCCCTTTTTCTCACCCTCTTATTTTTGGGTGTGTGTTGTGTTTTGATTTTTGGGTTTCCTGACTTGAGTCTTTGCCTTGGAACCAAAAAACCTTTTATTAAATTTAGTTGCCAGTTGGCTAGTGTGAGTTTACAGTTTCCACACAGGACGCCCAGTGAGTATAGCTCATAAAGTTCAAACACCATGAAGTCTTGCTATATTATAACAATAGCAGTCAGCCACTGCAGCTGAACTGCCCCGGAGAGGAAGGAGTTAACTCCAGAAGATCTGGAGTTCTACAGCGCGAGGGCGCTGTGCCCAAAGCTCTATCTGGCAGTTTCAAATGAAACTGTCAGATTCTTTACTCCGCTTCACTGAACAGTCGCTCCGGAGATCAGCTCCTTCAGCTCAGTTCGTTCTCGGTTCAAGCGAGTATTTTTCGGTTCATTTGAACCGGCAAAAGTTATTATTTTTACCGCATTTCGGTTTTAAAGCTCTATCTGGTAACCGTAAGTACTAAAATTTAAGTCTGTGTGGAATTAATTATCGGTTCGGTTTTGAACCGATCGGTTTTTTTCCGCATTTTAAAAAGTGTACAGTGGGTTTAGGTGCGGTTCCCGGTTCTTATCAGTTTCTAAAAAAAAGCGGAATTATAACGGTTTTCAAATACCCATGACACGGTTAGGAACCGATAAGGGTGTCTTGCCTGGCACTGCCATCAAAAGGGCAAGTTTTTGGTTAGGCTGGCATTATGTCTGAGAAACCCAAAAGAAAAACCGGGCCCACTGGGTTTCAACACTGTGATGTCTGTGGGGACGCCTTTGCCAAGGCTGACCCACACACCACTTGTGTTTATTGTCTGGAGGCTGACCACCTCCTGTCAGACTGCCAGGTGTGTAAAAATTTCCCTGCAGCCACCCTGGAGAAGAGATTGGGCCGGCTCAGGGAACGAGAGGCCAAAAAGTCCGCTGACCCGGATGGCCAGCCTGGTCCAGTACCCACTGGACCAGAGGGAGTGCCCTCTGACCAGGGCGAGACTTCCTCGGCCAAAAGGAAGGCTGGTTCAGAGGAACCAGTCCCAAGTAAAAAGACAAGGAAATCAGTAGGTCTGGAGTCCAAAATTGTGTCTCCAACTGCTGCAGAGATAGCTAAAGCCATTCAGATTGTCCAGTCACTGTCTCAGGGATCTGTAGAACCACCAACAGCTGGTAAAAGGTTGGTTCGTTCAGTCCCAGTGGTTCAGGATTCTGAGTTGAGGATTTTTATGAACCACAGGAGGAGGGGAATTTGATCAATATATGTGTGGCTGGGGGTCTGGACGTGCCCATTGAACCGGACATCTCTCCAGACAGACCTTTAGAATCTCCTCCTGTTCTGTCTGAGTCCCCTTCTTTCTTTATTTTTTACGAAAAGGTTGCAGAAACCCTCCAGCTTCCTTTAGAGGAGGATGTGGATGAGCAAGAGGAGCCTGATTATGTGGAAATGATGGATATTCCAGAGTCTAGGAGGTTGTCTATTCCTTTGCATAAGTCATTTAGGAAGCAAACAACAAAGATTTTAAAAAATCCTCATTCTGTCCCTCCTGTAGATAAAAAAATGGACAGAAGGTATACTTTGTCAGGCTCGGATACAGACTTCCTTACTGAGCAGTGTAGTCATGTAGGTGTGGTACAAGCTGCAGCCTGTGACAAGGCTAATATTCCTCTGGCCTCACATCCTCCTGATAAGGATTCCAGGAAGATTGATT
This sequence comes from Neoceratodus forsteri, assembly GCA_016271365.2. Classification (NCBI taxonomy): domain Eukaryota; kingdom Metazoa; phylum Chordata; order Ceratodontiformes; family Ceratodontidae; genus Neoceratodus; species Neoceratodus forsteri. The sequence goes on along the minus strand of CM028130.1, from coordinate 638,337,168 downwards.
CCATGGCGAAGAAACAGTATATGGCAGCTTCTTTGGGACTCAGGCAGGCAAATTATATGGCTTATGTAGCTAGATATCAGAAATCTAGGTGGGACACAGTATTGCAGTTAGCCAAGCAGGCCCATGGCCAGCTGGCTAGTGAGTTGGAACAGGTGGCTGCTGATGGCATTGAAGCCTCTAAAGTTCAATTTCATACTGCTGTTATGTTAATGATGTTTCTTCTAGGGTCATGGCCACTTCTGTAGCTTCCCGTAGGTTGGCATGGCTCGGATGCACTAATCTGTCCCAAGATACCCAGTCAAAGGCTATGGATTTTCCTGTAGTGGAAATTCTCTTTTGGGAGCAAACAGAAAACTATATGAAAAGATGGATGAATACAGAACTACCTACAAAAGTGCCCAGGCTAAGGAGAAGCATGCCATGCCACAAAGGCATGCTCCCAGAGGTAGGGGCAGGCCTTTTTCCAGGCCTTTTTACCAATTTCAAGCCTCCTCTGCTGTCTCGCAGAGGGGTTTCTTCAGAGGCAGGGGTAGACGTGGCACAAGTAGACCGTCCCCTTCCCCTCAGCCTAAGGCTGCTGCTAAGCAGGCACCCTGATGGGGTGTCCAGGGCCGATTCTCCTGTACCGGTGGGGGGCAGGTTGGCCTATTTCAGCCGGAACTGGCTGTCCCTAACTACGGACAGATGGGTTCTGGAGGTAATAGGCCAGGGTCTGGTTCTCAGCTTCAAACACTTTCCAAAGATGAGAGCCAGGCATTTTCCACCTGCAAATCCTTCAGAAGCCCTTGCTTTGGAAGCAGAGGTTTCGAACTGCCCTCAGGCCACTACCTGTTCAGGGCAATGCCCTTCGGCCTTACCTCTGCGCCAAGGGTATTCATAAAATGTCTCGCTGTAGTAGTGGCTCACTTAAGAAGGCAAGGGGTTGCTGTGTTTCCCTACCTGGACGACTGGCTCATTGTGGGTCAGTCTCCAGGTCAGGTAATCCCACTTGCAAGTCACCCAGCAGCTTCTCACTTCCCTGGGATTCCTGCTAAACTTACCAAAGTCAGTTCTGGAACCAGTTCAGGTCCTAACTTCATAGGCGCAGAATTGAACACAAGGTTAGCCAGGGCTTTTCTTCCCTCGGAAAAGGTGGACAGACTCATCGCCCTGGCATCCTCCTTTACCCCCGGGTCTCGACCAGCAAGGCATTTTCTGCAACTCCTCGGGCACATGGCTGCTTCCACAGCTGTCGTGCAGGAGCAAGATTCCAGATGAGGGACATTCAGTTCCATTTGAGGGCCTATTGGTCTCAAAGGAAGGACCCCTTACCAAGTTGGTCCCAGTTATTCAAACTCTGATCCTAGCCTCCACTGGTGGCAGGTCAAGAGCAATTTAAGACAGGGGTTCCCTTCATTCCCATTTCTCACTCCTCACCTCACCACGGATGCCTCCCTGTTAGGGTGGGGGCTCACCTGGGCGACCTTGCCACTCAGGGGGTATGGTCTCCTCAGGAGTCTCTGCTCCACATCAATCTTTTGGAACTCAGAGCTGTCTGTTTAGCTCTTCGGGTGTTTTCAGATTCTGTCCAGAACAAAGTGGTTCAAGTCAGGACAGACAATACCACCACAATGTGGTACATCAACAAGCAAGGGACACTCGGTCTTCAGCCTTGTGCACCGAAGCAATGAAGTTGTGGTCTCTGGCTTACTCCCTGAACACCTCCCTGATAGCGGTTCATCTCCCAGGAAGGACAATGTCCTGGCGGACGCCCTCAGCAGAATTTCTCAGGGCCATCACGATGGGCTCTGAATCCACAAGTGCTGGGGTCTGTCTTTGCCAGATGGGGCACCTCAGATAGATCTTTCGCAGCCCCAGACAACCACCAACTTCCTCTTTTCTGTTGCAGGCCTCCAGTTCTGGGCTCAGTCCTCTGGACGCCTTTCTGTTGGACTGGAAAGGGAAGTTCCTGCATGCCTTTCCCCTTTCCTCTCCTTCTCAGGGTACTAGTAAAATCAGATCTCAACCTTGCAGAGTGATTCTGATTGCCCCAGATTAGGGCCAGACAGCCCTGGTACCCTCTGCTCCTGTCCTTGGCAGTCCACCCTGCCCTGAGCCTGCCCAGAGTCCACGACTTACTGGCCTGTGCACAGGGAGAGTGTGTATCGGATCTCAAATCCCTCCACCTCAAGGCTTGGCTCTTGAGGAGCTAGAATTTGCTGACTTACACCTTCTCAAGGTGTCATGGATATTTTAAAGGCTTCAAGGAAGCTCTTCCACTAGGCCACTTATAATTCTAAGTGGAAGAGGTTTTCCATCTGGTGCTCTGAGAGGCAGATTATCCAGAATCTGCTGATCTTCCCATTCTACTGGACTATTTGGTCCATCTGAATTCCCTAGGCCTTAGACCAGCTACCTGAAGGTTCATCTGGCAGCTGTCTCTGCTTTTGTGTCAGCAGGAAGCCTGCCTCCTTTCTTCTCACCCGTGTTCTCCAAGTTTTTAAAGGGTTACTTCATACTAACCCTCCTTTTCGGGAACCAGCTCCGCCTGGACCTGAATATTTGCATTGCTCAGTTAATGCAACCCCCCTTTGAGCCTCTGTCTTCTGCAGAGCTCAAGTATTTAACTTGGAAAACCGTTTTCCTAGTAGCTATCACCTCTGCCAGACGCATAAGTGAGCTACAGGCCCTGTCAGTGGAAGAAGATTTTATCTCTTTCCACAGAGATAAGGTAGTCCTTAGGACTAATAGAAAGTTTTTGCCTAAGGTGGTTTCTGATTTCCACCTGAATCAATCTATCTCTCTCTCAGTATTTTTCACTGAGCATTCTTCCTCAGGTGAGAGGAGACTGCACAGCTTGGATGTCAAAAGAGCCTTAAGCTACTATTTAGAGCGCACCAGAGGTCATAGGTTCGAATCCTCCAACTCTTTCTTACCTATGGCGAGGTTGGCAAAGGGAAACCTGCCACTAAGAGAACAATTGCAAGGTGGATTGTTTCTTGTATCCAATTCTGTTATCAGAAACTGGGTAGAGTACCCCCTCAGGATTGAGGCCCACTCACCAGGGGTACAGCTGCGTCTCTAGCGGCTGCTAGAGACATCCCCATTCTGGAGATTTGTCAAGCTGCTACCTGGAAGACAGTTCACACCTTTACCAACATTATTCCTGGATGTCCAGTCCAGGAGAGATGCTCGGTTTGGCACAGCTGTGCTTCAGAGCCTATTTCCTAAGTAGGTTCTGACCTCCTCCATGGAGGTACTGCTGTGTATCTGTTATTGTTATAATATAGCAAGACTTTATGGTGTTTGAAGAAAAATTACTCACCTTAGTAATTGCTTTTCTTCTCATGGAGTCTTCTATATTATAACCACCCTCCCTCCTACCCCTCTCAGAACTTCTACTTGGGTAGGGGTGGCGAATTGGTGCAAGCACTGTGTCATGCCATTGTAGTTTTCCCTTACCCTCTTTCCTTTGGGTTAGGGATCTAGATTGTTTCATTTAGGTTATTTATATTGCCCCTTCCTGGACTTGAGTCTTTGGGGAAGGGGGTTCATATGTGCTTGTCAAGGGTGGTAAAACGAACCATAATACCATCAATTTTTGTTATTATGGCTCTGAGTGTTTCTTTGTTCTTTATATTGTTGTTATTACTACTAGTAGGTAGCCATGGGCTAGTGTAGTTTTTTCCACACAGACTTTCCGTCCTTTGATGTTAGCTTCGTAAAGATCTGACAGTTTCATTTGAAACTGCCAGATAGAGCTTTGGGCACAGCGCCCTCGCGCTGTAGAACTCCAGATCTTCTGGAGTTAACTCCTTCCTCTCCGGGGCAGTTCAGCTGCAGTGGCTGACTGCTATTGTTATAATATAGCAAGACTCCATGAGAAGAAAAGCAATTACTAAGGTGAGTAATTTTTTCATCTGGCGGTTTGGGTTCAAACAACAACAGACAGAGTCTCAACCGAGCTCGAGCTCAGCGTTCCATGCCTTGCATGGAAAGTTAACTCTTTCCTGTCCGGGGCAGTTCAAAGGTTGGATATCACTGCAATAGTCAGAATACAGTAAGACTCCATTAGAAGAAACAACATTACTAAGGTGAGTAATTTTTTCTTATTGAACAGTTTATCAAAGTTTTTCCCCAGGATGTATAGCTTTGGGTTCGAGAGCATAAGCCTGATTCCGCAGATAAAACCATCACATTGGCGGAAGACTTCCTGGCAGCCCGACTATCCAGACCCAGAGGGTTACAAGTGACGTCGGCAACTGCAACCACCAGCAATCCGATAAGGAACCTTTTTGCTTATAAACTGTCAAATCCAGCCCCAGTGAAGCAAGACTGGAGAGCAGAGAGAGGGGTGGATTCCTGTAGCAGATATTGTATATCATGGGTGCCAAAAGAAGGGACCTTATGTAAGAAACTGTCCTAATTCAAAGGAAGACAGTTCACCTAGCCTTAGCGAACTGGGGTCACTTTATGGCTACTGTGTAGATTGGATCACAGCAGATGATGGGACTGATTGATTCAGGGAGCTGTCAGACTCTTGTGCAAGCAGATAATAAAGGACCAGATGCAGCATTCATCTGTGTGCATGGAGATACCCATTGCTACCCTACAGCCACCATACAAATGATTGTTCAAGCAAAGACACATGAGGTAGAAGTGAGTTGGTACCTTGCCTACCCATGCCAGTTATTGGGCATGACCACCCAGACTTTGCTTCATTTATATATTGTCATGCTGCCCATAACTTTGCTGTGGTTGCCATAACCACCAGAGCTCAAGTGAAGCAGGAACATTTACCACTGTGTTCCCATTTGATTATGAAGTTTTTGAGGATCTTTGCAAGGACTGTAAAACTAAGGTGGAGAAGAGGAAGCTAAAGAAGGACTGGATTGATACTCATGCTGGTGTACAGTCAGACTTGGGACACACTTTTAAATGTGATACGCAGCATGAGCAAAAAGCAAACCCTTCATGTAACCTTTTTTTTTTCACAGCTGGGGAAGGGAGTGGAAAAAGGTGCCCCTCAGTTTGTTGTAAAACAGGAAATATTGTACAGAGAATACACTAATCCCAGATCTAGAGAGGTAGTAGACCAACTAATGGGTCCAGAAAAATTCCGCTCCCAAATCATGTATCTGGCGCATGACATCCGTTTCAAACAACATGAAGTCTTGCTGTATTCTGACAATTGCAGTGATTCCCAACCTTTGAACTGCCCCGGAGAACAAATAGTTAACTTTCTCTGCAGGGCATAGAATGCTGAGCTCGAGCTCGGTTGAAGTCTCTGTCTGGAGTGTTTTGAACTTAAACCATCAGATTCTTTACTCCGCCTCACTGAACGGTCGCTCCGGAGATTTCTCCTTCAGCTCGGTTCGAAGTCGGTTAAAGTTTTCAGTTTTTGTAGGTTTTTCAACCGAAAAAGAAGAAGAAGAAGAATCAGCATTTATTTCATTCGCTTTTCATTCATCCAAAGTGCTTTACAAGCAATGCTAGACTGGTAGTGAAGTGGCTGAATGTGTGGTGGCGGCCATATCGCACATCATCACCCACACACAGCCTGAAAAAAGTATCTGCATAGTCGGTTCAGTCTCTGTCTGTGGTTCCATGAGTACTAGATAGGATTTGTTCTGTGTTTCTGTGTGGAACTTGTAAAAGTGCATCTCGGTTTGGCCGAACCGGCCATTTGTTAGTGAAATTTGTGTGTTTACTTAGTGCGTGGTTACCGGTTCTTTTTGGTTCTAAAAAAACGTGTTTTGAACCATTTTTTTCCAATACCCGTGACATGGTTAGGAACTGATAAGGGAGTCTTGCCTGGCGGTTGCCGAAAAAAGGGTAAGTTTGGTTAGGTTGGCCATGTCTGAGAAACCCAAGGAAAAAAACAGGCCCACTGGGTTTCAACACTGCAGTGATGGGGGGAGGTCTTTGCTAAGGCCGATCCCCACACCACCTGTGTTTATTGTCTGGGGTTTGACCACCTCGATTCAGACTGCCAAATATGTAAAAACTTCCCAAAATCTACCCTTGAGAGGAGATTAGGTAGATTGAGGGAAAAGGAGGGCGAGAAGTCCGCTGACCTAGATGGCCAGCCCGGTTTCGGTTTCGACCGAACCAGAAGGAGTGCCCTCTGACCAGGGCGATACTTCTTCGGGCAAAAGGAGAGCCGATTCCAAGGGATCAGTTCCGACAAAAAGAAAACGCAAAGATAAATCGACCGATTCCGATCCAGAGGTTCATGTTCCAACCGCCGAAGAGATAGCCAGAGTGATTCAGCTTGTGGAATCGCTCTGTCCGTTTCCGACCGATCTGGCTCCTTCTGGCAGTGGTTCGGTTCGGTTGGTTCCCCCAGTTTAAGATAATGCCCTGGAAGATTTTTATGAACCGGAATTTGAAGAGGAAGAGGAATTTGAGGATGATGATGTGAGTGAGGGTCTGGATGTGCCTGTGGAACCGGACATCTCCCCAGACAGACGTTCAGGTGTTTCCCCCTCCTAGGCTTTCTGAGTCCCCTTCTCACTTTATGTTTTACAGAAAGGTGGCTGAAACCCTCCAGCTTCCTATGAAAGAGGCTGTGGAAGATCAAGAGGAGCCTGATTATGTAGAGATGATGGACATCCCAGAGTCCAGGAGACTGTCTATTCCCCTCCATAAATCTTTTGGTAAACAGACACAAAAAATCTTAAAGTCTCCTAATACTATACCTCCTGTGGATAGAAGAATGGACAAGAGGTATACACTTTCAGGCTCAGATACAGAGTTCTTATATCAGCAATGCAGCCATGTTGGGGTAGTGCAGGCTGCTGCCTATGACAAGGCAAATATTTCCTTGGCTTCACATCCCCCGTGACAAGGACTCCAGGAAGATTGATGCCATGGCAAAGAAGCAGTACATGGCATCTTCTTTGGGACTCAGGTAGGCGAATTACATGGCCTATACAGCCAGGTACCAGAAGTCCAGGTGGGACACTGTAGTGGCACTGGCTAAACAGGCCTTCCCCCAGCTAGCCAAGGAGCTGGAGGCAGTGGCTGCAGATGGGATTGAGGCATCTAAAGTTCAGTTTCATGCAGCTGTGGAGTCTAATGATGTGTAATCAAGAGTCATGGCTACATCTGTGGCTCTTCGGAGGATGGCTTGGCTCAGATGTAGTAGCCTCTCACAGGACACCCAGGCTAAGGCCATGGATTTTCCTGCAGTGGGTAATTCTCTGTTTGGGGAGCAGACAGAGAATTACATGAAGAAAATGGATGAGTACAGGGCCACTTACAGGAGTGCTCAGGCCAAGGAAAGGCAGGCAACTCCTCAAAGGCAGCAGTCTAGGGGCAGGGGCAGGCCTTTCAAAGGCCTTTTTACGAAGCACAGGCCTCTTCTTCCTTTTCTCAGAGGGGGTTCTTCAGAGGGAGAGGCAGAAGGGGGATAAGAAGGGCTGCATCCACTCCTCAGCCTAAAGCCCCTGCCAAGCAGACACCCTGATGGGTCTGCCCGGCTCGACTCTCCTATTCCAGTAGGGGCAGGCTGGCTTACTTTGTCCAGGACTGGATGTCTATTACATCAGACAAGTGGGTCTTGGAAGTAGTAAGCCAGGGACTGGTTCTCAGCTTCAAAAAATTTCCAAAGATGAGAGCCAGATCCTTTCCACCTGCAAATCTTCCAGAAACCCTTGCCCTAGAGGCAGAGGTTTCTTCTCTCCTAGATTTAAAAGCTATAGAGAGAATACCTACCCTACACTGGGGCAAAGGACTGTACTCCAGGTACTTCCTGACCCCCAAAAATACAGGGGAGTGGCGACCCATCCTAGACCTAAGATATCTAAACAAACATCTTTTAAAACCAAAGTTCAAGATGATAACTCTGGGAATAATCCTTCCCTCTCTAAGGCCAGGGGACTGGCTAGCCTCCCTGGACCTCAAAGATGCCTACTTTCACATTCCCATCAGGTGCTCCCACAGAAAGTACCTCAGGTTCGAGTTGTCCTCAGGCCACTATCAGTTCAGGGCAATGCCCTTTGGCCTAATCTCAGCCCCAAGGGTTTTCACAAAGTGCCTGGTAGTAGTAGCTGCCTTTCTAAGAAGGCAAAATATTTCCATTGTTCCTTATCTAGACGATTGGCTAATAGTGGGTCAGTCTCCAGACCAAGTCAAGTCTCACCTATAAGAGACCCAGCAAGTGCTCACTTCTCTAGGATTTCTTCTCAACCTTTCCAAGTCAGTTCTTGAACCAGTCCAGCTTCTTACCTTTATGGGGCAGAACTGGACACACTCAGAGCAAGAGCCTTTCTTCCTCTAGAAAGGGCAAGGGTTCTTACGGAACTAGCTTCTTCCTTCAGCCTTCAGGTATCTCGACCAGCAAGGCATTTCCTCCAGCTCTTGAGCCACATGGCAGCTTCAACAGTAGTGGTCCAAGGTGCAAGATTCCAGATGAGGGGTATTCAGTTCCACCTGAGAGCTGTCTGGTCTCAGAAGAAGGATTCCCTTACCAAACTGATCCCAGTGACTCTGACCTTGATCCGAGCCCCCAAGTGGTGGTAGGATCAGGACAATTTAAGGCAAGGTGTTCCTTTTGTTGCTCAGCCTTGTTCAGTGGTCCTTACCACGGATGCTTCTCTCCTGGGCTGGGGAGCCCACCTGGGGTCCCTTACTGCCCAGGAGCTGTGGTCCCCCCAAGAATCCCTTCTCCACATCAATCTTCTAAAGCTTAGGGCAGTTTTTCTGGCTCTAAAAGTGTTCTCACATTCAGTACAGAACAAGGTGGTTCAAGTCAGAACAGACAACACCACTACCATGTGGTACGTCAACAAGCAGGGAGGCACTCGGTCCACGGCCTTGTGCATGGAAGCCATGCAGTTGTGGTCCCTGGCTTATTCCCTTCAAATCTCTATTGTAGCAGTTCACCTTCCAGGCAAGGACAATGTGCTAGCAGATGCACTGAGCAGGATTTCTCAGGGCCATCACAAATGGTCCCTGGACTCTCAGGTGTTTAAAGTGATTTTTTCAAGGTGGGGCACTCCAGAGATAGATCTCTTTGCAGCCCCAAACAATCACCAACTCCCTCTCTTTTGCTGCAGACCTCCAGTCCTGGGCTCAGTCCCTCTGGCGCCCTGATCCTGAATTGGGAGGGGAAGTTTCTGTATGCCCTTCCCCCCTTCCCACTCCTGTTCAAGGTTTTGATGAAAATAAGGTCTCAACCATGCAAGGTGATTCTGATTGCTCCAGATTGGGCCAGACAGCCCTAGTACCCCCTGTTGCTGTCCCTAGCAGTCCATCTTCCCCTGTCTCTTCCCAGGAATTACAACCTGTTAACATCCTCTCAGGGAAGGATTTGGTACCCCAATCTTTAGTCTCTCAATCTCAAAGCGTGGCTCTTGAAGAGTTAGAGTTTGCAGATCTGCATCTTTCCCAAGGGGTTCTGGATATCCTTAAGACTTCTCGGAAGCCCTCCACCAGGAAGACTTACAACTCCAAATGGAAAAGATTCAGCATTTGGTGTTCTAAGAAGCATATTTCTCCAGACACTGCTGAATTGCCTACGGTTCTGGATTATATGGTCTATCTTAATGGCCTAGGCCTCATACCAGCTACTCTCAAGGTACACTTGTCAGCTGTTTCTGCATTTTTGTCTGTGGGGAAGCCTTCCTCACTATCTTCTCATCCTGTGTTCTGTAAATTTTTTAAAGGATTGCTTCACACCAATCCTCCTTTTAGAGACCCTGACCCTGCCTGGGATCTGAATGTTTGCATTGCTCAACTTATGCAACCCCCCTTTGAGCCTATGTCTTCAGCAGAGCTTAAGTACTTGACTTGGAAAACTGTGTTCCTGGTAGCCATTACCTCTGCCAGACGTATCAGTGAATTGCAAGCCCTGTCAGTGGAACCTGATTTTATCTCATATCACAGGGATAAAGTGGTCCTTAGAACCAATAGAAGGTTTTTGCCCAAAGTGGTTTCAGACTTCCATTTAAACCAGTCTATGTCTCTCCCTGTTTTCTTCGCTGATCTTTCTTCCTCAGGAGAGAGGAGGCTACACAGTTTGGATGTCAAAAGAGACCTTAGTTACTACGTAGAGCGTACCAAGGGTCACAGGTTTGACTCCCTCCAGTTGTTCCTCACTTATGGAGAACTGGGAAAGGGCAAACCTGCCACTAAAAGATCTATTGCCAGGTGGATTGTGTCTTGTATACAATTCTACTATGAAAAACTGAGAAAAACTCCACCCTCAGGCCTGAGGGCTCATTCCACAAGAGGTACAGCTGCTTCCCTGGCTGCTGCCAGGGATATCCTTCTTTTAGAAATTTTTCAAGCAGCCACCTGGAAAACAGTCCATACCTTTACCAAGCATTACTCTCTGGATATCCAGGCTAGGAGTGATGCTCGGTTTGGCACAGCAGTACTTCAGAGCCTATTCCCAAAGTAGGTTCTGTCCCTCCTCCTTGGAGGTACTGCTTGGTAGTCTGCAATTGTCAGAGTACAGCAAGACTTCATGTTGTTTGAAGAAAAAGTTACTCACCTTAGTAATTATATTTCTTCTAATGGAGTCTTGCTGTATTCTGACCTCCCTGCCTGCCTCCCCTCTCAGAACCTGTTTTTGGGAAGTGGGTGGACAGGTGTTTTTTTGCTTGCACCCTCCTCCTTTTTGTTTGGGTGCTTATTTATTATTGTCATTTGTAGTACATTGGGTTTGGTTTTTGGGTTTCCTGACTTGAGTCTTCCTTGGGAATCCAAAACTTTGTCATCCAGTTGGCTAGTAAGAATTTTTACATATGTCCACATAGAATGTTTAGTTTAGTTGGGCTCATAAGAATCTGACGGTTTAAGTTCAAAACTCTCCAGACAGAGACTTCAACCGAGCTCGAGCTCAGCATTCTATGCCCTGCATAGAAAGTTAACTATTTGTTCTCCAGGGCAGTTCAAAGGTTGAGAATCACTGCAACTGTCAGAATACAGCAAGACTCCATTAGAAGAAATATAATTACTAAGGTGAGTAATTTTTTCTTAGTAGACCATGCAGGCAGAGATAGCATCCTGAATAGGATATTGCCCAGGTTTTATTGGCCCTCTATCCACAAGAACATAGCTGGGTATTGTAAAGCATATGCTGAGTGTCAGAAGGTAGTTCAGGCAGGAAAAAGGGATAAAGTACCACTACACCCCATCCCCATTGTGACTAACACCTCTGACAGGATAGCCATGGATGTTGTGGGCCCCCTTTAAAAAAGCTCTAAGGGTAACAGATTTGTACTGGTCATATGTGATTACGCTACCCACTACCCAGAAGCTATCCCCATGAGAACTGTCACTGCCCCAAGGATAGCAGAGGAGCTAGCAAAGGTATTTAGTCGCATGGGAATCCCCAAGGAAATATTTATTGATCAGAGGAGTAATTTTAATATACACCTGCAAAAAGAATTGTACCATCTGCTGGGCGTGGTAGCAGTGCGTACTTCCCCATACCACCCACAGACTGATGGCCTTGTAGAGAGGTTAATCAGACATTAAAGAGAATGTTGAGGAAGTATGCAAAAGAAGAGGGTAGAGACTGGGGTGGGTACCTCCCCCATTTACTTTTCGCTTACAGAGAAATCCCTTAAGCATCCACTGGTTTCTCTCCTTTTTCGTTATTGTATGGGAAGAACCCGAGGGGGCCACTGGATGTGGTTAAAGAACACTGGGAGGAAGGGAAGAAGGTGGGACATCTTAACGTCGTAGAGTACATGACTCAGTTACACAAATCAATTCAAATCATTCTTTATTTATATAGCGCCTTTCGGTGTCAAGGCGCTACATAAATTTTAACAACATACTTAAAACAGAGCAATATACATATTAAAAATCATTCAGTCTGGAAAGACCTGTGCAAATAAATAAGTTTTTAACAAAGATTTAAAACTGCTGATGGTCAGGCATTCTCTTAACCGACAAGGAAGAGAATTCTACAGGATTGGTGCTGCAGATGAAAATGCATGCGCTCCAGATGTTTTAAGATGAACCCTGGGAATCTCTAGCAATCCCTCATTGGTGGATCAGAGAGGGCAATTAGGGGTGTAGGGAGTCAGGAGATCTTTCAGGTAGTCAGGTCCCTGTTCGTGTAGGGCTTTAAAGGTAAGCAAGTCTACCCTATAGGTGACCCGCCAGTGAAGCGGCAGCTAGTGCTGTCTGCGCAGCACGGGTGCTATATGACTGGACATGGAGGTACCTGTCAATAGCCTGGCTGCAGCATTCTGCACCAGCTGCAAGTGGCGGATATCAACCCCAGACAGCCCTAGGTAGAGGGCATTATAGTAGTCAAGACAGAGAGTGATGAAGGCATGAACCAATGTTGGAAAGTCACCCGGTGGAACCAGGTGTTCTACCCAGGTGATATGCCTTAAATTATAAAATGAGGATTTGACCACGGCCGACACCTGAGATTTTAGAGTCAAGCCATCTTCAAAAATAATGCCCAGGTTCCGCACTCGATCTGAGGTCGTGAGCTGGACACCGTCAAGCCACAGACCAGACATATGTCCAACCCCCAGACCCACCCCCAGGCGACCTGGGTCCACAACCAACACCTCAGTCTTATCCGGATTCAGTCTCAGCCAGCTGTAGCCCATGCAGTCATTGATCTCAGAAAGGCAATCATTTAGCACAGAGATCGCATCAACCTGTCCGGGCACAAAGGACATATGCAGCTGAGTATCATCTGAATAGCAGTGAAACTCAAGCTGTATCGCCTGATGATATCTCCCAATGGAAGCGTGAACACTGTGAACAACATGGGTGCCAATATGGAGCCCTGCAGCACCCCGCAGGACAGAGGGAGGGCGTCAGAGGAATAAATTCCAGTGACCACCCTCTGAGATCTGCCTGCGAGGAAAGATTGAAACCAATTGAAGTCTGTACCCAGCAGTCCACAAAGGAACTGCAGGGTCTCCAAAAGTACTCCATGGTCCACAATGTCAAAAGAAAGATACGGCCAGGGTTGGAAGACTAAAACATTTCAATCAGGGGACAAAGTGTTTTTACTTCTTCCCTCCACTGAGAACAAACTGCTCATGAAATGGCAGGGCCCCGTCACCATTTTGAGGCAAACAGGAGCCAGTGAATTATGAGCTTAGCATGCCAGGAAAGAGACCCCCCAGAAAATGTACCATGTGAACCTCCTTAGTAAATGGCATGAGAAGCCTAACCCCTCGTTTTATATCCATTCCGAAGTTAGGGAGTCAGAACTGGAGGTTGCCTATAAAAGGCTAGAGCAGTCAGGACAGTTGGGGGAGATCCAGATAAACCCTGAATTGGAGCCTCAGCAACAGAAAGATTTGCAGGGGATATTACAAGAATCTGAGCCCATAGAAACATAGATAGAAACATAGAATTTGACGGCAGATAAGGACCGCTTGGCCCACCCAGTCTGCCCATTTCCCTACCTAATGGATAAGCTGCAGATCCTAGTTAACCAACAGCCTACTTCTTCCTACCCCCACCCCCTAGAATTGCCTTATGATTGTCCCATGCATTCTTGAATTCCACCACTGTTTTTGACTCCACAACCTCCTCAGGAAGGCTGTTCCATGCATCCACTACCCTCTCTGTGAAAAAATACTTCCTTACATTACCTCTGAACCACACCCCCCATCTTCAAATTGTGCCCTCTTGTTCAAACACCATGAAGTCTTGCTATATTAGGACTTCTTGCAGTCAGCCACAGCACTTGAACTGCCCCGGAGAGGAAACAGTTAACTCCAGAGAATCTGGAGTTCACAATGCGAGGGCGCTGTTCCAAAGCTCTATCTGGACAGTTTCAAATGAAACTGCCAGATTCTTTACTCCGCTTCACTGAACAGTCGCTCCGAGATCAGCTCCTTCAGCTCGGTTCATTCTCGGTTCAAGCGAGTATTTTTTCGGGTTCATTTGAACCGGCGAAAAGTATTTATTTTAATTCGCATTCGTTAAAGCTCTATCTGGTAAACTGTGGGTACAATATTGAAAGTCTGTGTGAAAATCCAATTATCGGTTCGGTTTTGAACCGATCGGTTTGCTTAATTTAACGCTTTTAAAAGTGTTTTGGGGCTTTTAGAGTGCGGTTCCTGTTCTTATCGGTTCTAAAAAACCTTGAATTTTAAAAAGGGTTTTTTCAAATACCGATAATGTTAGAACCGATATGGTGTCTTGCCTGGCACTGCCATTAAAAAGGGCAAGTTGTTGGTTAGGCTGGCATTATGTCTGAGAAACTCAAAAGAAAACCGGCCCACGGTTTCAACACTGTGATGTTTGTGGGGAAGCCTTTGCTAAGGCTGACCCACACACCACTTGTGTTTATTGTCTGGGGCTGATCACCTCCTGTCAGACCGCCAGGTGTGTAAAAAATCTTCCTGCAGCCACCCTGAAAAGAGATTGGGCGGCTCAGGGAACGAGAGGCCAAAAAGTCCACTGACCCAGATGGCCAGCCCGTTCAGCACCCACTGGACCAGAGGATGCCCTCTGACCAAGGCGAGACTTCCTCGGGCAAAGGAAGGCTGGTTCAGAGGAACCAGTCCCAGCAAAGACAAAGAAATCAGCAGGTCTGGAGTCCAAAATTGTCTTTCCAACTGCTGCAGAGATAGCTAAAGCCATAAGATTGTTCAGTCTTTGTCTCAGGGATCTGTCAGACCCCTACAACTGGTAAAAGGGTGGTTCGTTCAGCCAGTGGTTCAGGATTATGATGTTGAGGGTTTTTATGAACCACAGGAGGGGGAGGAGGAATTTGATCAGTATGTTTGTGACTGGGAAGGTCTGGACGTGCCCATTGAACCGGACATTTCTCCAGACAGACCTTTAGAATCTCCCCCTATGCTGTCTGAGTCCCCTTCTCTTTTTATGTTTTACAAAAAGGTTGCAGAAACCCTCCAGTTTCCTTTAGAAGAGGCTGTGGATGAGCAAGAGGAGCCTGATTATGTTGAAATGATGGATATTCCAGAGTCTAGGAGGTTGTCTATTCCTTTGCATAAGTCATTTAGGAAGCAAACAACAAAGATTTTAAAAAATCCTCATTCTGTCCCTCCTGTAGATAATAAAATGGACAGAAGGTATACTTTATCAGGCCCTGATACAGACTTCCTCACTGAGCAGTGTAGTCATGTAGGTGTGGTGCAAGCTGCAGCCTGTGACAAGGCTAATATTCCCCTGGCCTCACATCCTCCTGTTAAGATTCCAGGAAGATTGATGCCATGGCGAAAACAATATATAGGCAGCTTCTTTGGGACTCAGGCAGGCTAATTATATGGCTTATGTGGCTAGATATCAGAAATCTAGATGGGACACAATTTTGCAGTTAGCCAAGCAGGCCCAGGGCCAGCTGGCTAGTGAGTTGGAACAGGTGGCTGCTGATGGCATTGAAGCCTCTAAAGTTCAATTTCATACTGCTGTTGATGTTAATGATGTTTCCTCTAGGGTCATGGCCACTTCTGTAGCTTTCTGTAGGTTGGCATGGCTCAGATGCACTAATCTGTCCCAAGATACTCTTCTTAAAGCTGCTGCCAAGCAGGCACCCTGATGGGGTGCCCAGGGCCGATTCTCCTGTACCAGTGGGGGGCAGGTTGGCTTATTTCAGCCAGAACTGGCTGTCCCTAACTTCGGACAGATGGGTTCTGGAGGTAGTAAGCCAGGGTCTGGTTCTCAGCTTCAAACAGTTCCCAAAGATGAGAGCCAGGCTTTTTCCACCTGCAAATTCTACAGAAGCCCTTGCTTTGGAAGCAGAGGTTTCTTCTCTTCTGGACTGCAAAGCAGTGGAAAGGGTTCCCCCTTGCCATCAGGGCAAGGGACTGTACTCAAGATATTTTCTTACCCCAAAAAAGACAGGAGAATGGCGGCCCATCTTAGATTTAAGGTACCTGAACAAGCATCTTTTGAAACCAAAGTTCAAATGTTAACTCTAGCAATGATTTTGCCTTCCCTGAGACCAGAGGACTGACTAGCTTCTCTGGACCTCAAGGATGCCTATTTTCATGTCATGATCAGGCCTTCTCACCGAAAGTACCTCAGGTTCGAACTGCTCTCTGGCCACTACCAGTTCAGAGCAATGCCCTTCGGCCTCACCTCTGCTCCAAGGGTATTCACAAAATGTCTAGCTGTGGTAGTGGCTCATTTAAGAAGGCAAGGGATTGCTGTGTTTCCCTACCTGGACGACTGGCTCATAGTGGGTCAGTCCCAGATCAGGTAAACTCACTTGCAAGTCACCCAGCAGCTTCTCACTTCCTGGGATTCCTGCTGAATTTACCAAAGTCAGTTCTGGAACCAGTTCAGGTACTAACTTTCATAGGTGCAGAATTGAACACAAAGTTAGCCAGGGCATTTCTCCCTCGGAAAGAGTGGACAGACTCATTGCCCTGGCATCCTCCTTTACCCGGGTCTCTCGACCAGCAAGGCACTCTGCAACTCCTGGGGCACATGGCTGCTTCCACAGCTGTCGTGCATGGAGCAAGA
The DNA here is from genome assembly GCA_016271365.2 of Neoceratodus forsteri. Taxonomy (NCBI): domain Eukaryota; kingdom Metazoa; phylum Chordata; order Ceratodontiformes; family Ceratodontidae; genus Neoceratodus; species Neoceratodus forsteri. The sequence continues at coordinate 638,320,755 of CM028130.1, read as the reverse complement.
TTTCAGATGAGGGACATCCAGTTCCATTTGAGGTCCTATTGGTCTCAAAGGAGGGACCCCCTTACCAAATTAGTCCCAGTGACCAAAACCCTGATCCTGGCCCTTCAGTGGTGGCAGAATCAAAGCAATCTAACACAAGGGGTTCCCTTCATACCCGTTTCCCACTCCCTCACCCTCACCACGGATGCCTCCCTGTTAGGGTGGGGGGGCTCACTTGGGCGACCTTTCCACTCAAGGAGTGTGGTCCCTCAGGAATCTCTGCTCCACATCAATCTTTTGGAACTCAGAGCTGTCCTTTTAGCTCTTCAGGCTTTTCAGCTGTTGTCCAGAACAAAGTAGTTCAAATCAGGACAGACAACACCACAACAATGTGGTACATCAACAAGCAAGGGGCACTCGGTCATCCTAGCCTTGTGCACGAAGCAATGAAGTTGTGGTCTCTGGCTTACTCCCTGAACACCTCCCTGATAGCAATCACCTTCTAGGGAAGGACAATGTCCTGGTGGATGCCCTCACAGGATTTCCCAGGGCCATCACGAATGGGCTCTGAATCTCAGGTCCTGGGGTCGGTTTTGCCGATGGGGCACCCTCAGATAGATCTCTTGCAGCCCCAGACAACCACCAACTTCTTCTATTTTGTTGCAGGCCTCCAGTGCTGGGCTCAGTCCCCAGAACGTTTTTCTGTTGGATTGGAAAGGGAAATTCCTATATGCCTTTCCCCCCTTCCCTCTCCTCTTCAGGGTATTGGTAAAAATCAGAACTCAGCCCTGCAGAGTGATTCTGATTGCTCCAGACTGGGCCAGACAGCCCTGGTATCCTCTTCTCCTGTCCCTGACAATCCACCCTCCCCTGAGCTACCCAGGACCCACGACTTGCTGACCTGTGCACAGGGGAGAGTGTGGTACCCGGACCTCAAATCTCTCCACCTCAAGGCTTGGTTCTTGAGGAATTAGAATTTGCTGATTTGCACCTTTCTCAAGGTGTCCTGATATTTTAAAGGCTTCTAGAAGCCTTCCACTAGGGCCACTTACAATTCTAAGTGGAAGAGGTTTTCTTCTGGTGTTCTGAGAAACAAATTATACCAGAATCTGCTGACTTGGCCATTTTATTGGACTGTTTGGCCCATCTAAATTCCCTAGGCCTTAGACCAGCTACCTTGAAGGTTCATCTGGCAGCTGTTTCTGCTTTTGTTTGCAGGAAGCCTGTTTCCCTTTCCTCTCACCCTGTGTTTTCCAAGTTTTTAAGGGGTTACTTCACACTAACCTCCTTTCAGGAACCAGCTCCTGCCTGGGACCTGAATGTTTGTACTGCTCAGTTAATGCAACCTCCTTTGAGCCCCTGTCTTCTGCAGATCTCAAGTATTTAACATGGAAAACTGTTTTCTAGTGGCTATCACTTCGCCAGACGTGATAAGTGAATTGCAAGCCCTGTCAGTGGAAAAGATTTTATTTCTTTTCACAGGGATAAGGTAGTCCTCAGGACTAACAGAAAGTTTATACAAAGTGGTTTCAGATTTTCATCTGAACCAGTCCATCTCTCCCAGTGTTTTCACTGAGCATTCTTCCTCGGGTGAAAGAGTCTGCACAGCTTGGACGTCAAAAGAGCCCTAAGCTACTATGTGGAACGTACCAAGGGTCACAGGTTCGAATCCCTCCAACTCTTCCTTACCTATGGAGAGGTTGGCAAAGGGAAACCTGCCACTAAGAGGACAATTGCAAGGTGGATTGTCTCTTGTATCCAGTTCTGTTACCAAAAACTAGGTAGAGAACCCCCCTCGGGACTGAGGGCCCACTCCACCAGGGTACAGCTGCATCTCTAGCGGCTGCTAGAGAGTATTCCATTTTGGAAATTTGTCAAGCTGCTACCTGGAAGCAGTTCACACCTTTACAAGCATTATTCCTTGGACGTTCAGTCCAGGAGAGATGCTCGTTTTGGCACAGCTGTGCTTCAGAGCCTATTTCCTAAGTAGGTTCTGACCCTCCTCCATGGAGGTACTGCTGTGTAATCTGCAAGAAGTCCTAATATAGCAAGACTTCATGGTGTTTGAAGAAAAGATTACTCACCTTAGTAATTGCTTTTCTTCTCATGGAGTCTTGCTATATTAGGACAACCCCCCCAACCTACCCCTCTCAGAACTTCTACTTGGGTAAGGGTTGGCAGTAATTAGTGCAAGCACTGTGTCATGCCATTTTACTTCCTCCCTACTCCCCTTTTTCATTGGGTTAGGAATTAGGTAATCTGTTTGTTAAGTGGTATATGGCCCCTTCCTGGACGTGAGTCTTTTGGGAAGGGGGTCTAATAGTGCTTGTTAGGGTGATACTAATAATAATATTACCTACTTTGTTGTTATTATTATTCTGTTGTTGTTGTTGTTTTCCTACTAGTAGGTAGCCACTGGGCTAGTGTAGAGCTTTCCACACAGACTTGCTTCTTATTTCAGCTTCGTAAAAGATCTGGCAGTTTCATTTGAAACTGTCCAGATAGAGTTTTACACACGCCCTGCGCTGTAGAACCCAGATTCTCTGGATAACTGTTTCTCTCCGGGCAGTTCAAGTGCTGTGGCTGACTGCAAGAAGTCCTAATATAGCAAGACTCCATGAGAAGAAAAGCAATTACTAAGGTGAGTAATTTTTCTTCTTGCACACCTCTTTTCTGAAAGGTGCTACCCTCTTGGACTTTGTTGATTCCCTTGAGGTACTTGAAAGTTTCTATCATGTCTCCTGTCTCCCTCCTTTCCTCGAGGGTATACATATTAAGCTCCTTAAGTCTCTCTTCATATGTCTTCTGGTGCAGACCCTGCACCATTTTAGTTGCCCTCCTTTGGACTGCCTCCATCCTGTTTATGTCTTTGCGGAGATGGGGTCTCCAGAACTGCAAACAGTACTCCAGATGGGGTCTCGCCAGCTGTCTGTACACAGGGATAACAACTTCCTGTTTTCCACTGGTGATGCCTCTCCCTGTGCCTCCCAGTATTCCCCCCAGCCCTCCTTACTGCCCTCTCACATTCTTGCCTATCTTTAGGTCATCTGATATGACTACCCCCAGGTCCCTTTCCATTTTTGTTGTTGTTAGTGTCTCACCCCCCATTGTGTACTCTTCCCCAGGTTTTTGTTTCCCAGATGCGTTACTTGCACTTCTTAACATTGAATCTAAGCTGCCATACATTTGACCATTCCTTCAACCTTGCCAAGTCCCTTCTCATCCTTTCCACCCCACCTTGTTTATCAACTCTGTTGCAGATCTTTGGGTCGTCTGCAAAGAGACATACTTTTCCTTCCAATCCCTCTGCAATGTCATTTATAAAGACATTGAAGAGGACCGGTCCTAGTACTAAACTCTGTGATACCCCACTAGTAAATCCCCTTTCTTCAGTGTTGACTCTGTTTACTATTACCCTCTGTGTCCTGTTCTCCAGCCAGTTCTTTACCCAGGCTACCATCTTGGGACCCACTCCCAGGCTGGCTAACTTGTATATTACTCTTTTGTGTGGGACTGTGTCAAATACTGTGCTAAAGTCTAGGTAGGCCATGACCACAGCCCCTCCCTGATCTACTACCATATTCCCAAACATCCCAGGGAGGGCCAAAGGAATTGTGCACACCATAACTGCCATGCAAGACAAGCCCATGCAACAAAAGCCCTACAGATTGCCCATGAAGGTGAGGGATGTGGCCCAGTGGTACTGAGGACTGAGGCGCTGGACACCACACCTCGCACCATGTAGGGGACCCAGATTCGGGAGTGGACTTGGGTCATCAAGGGTTGGCAGAGGAGGAAAGGGTCGAGCATCCGGAGAACTGCTCTCCTTTCCTGGGAGGGAGTGGGTGGCAAATCCTGCTGTCTGGTGACTCCCAGTGGAAACAGGGGGTACTGCAACAGTCAGGATTCCAGCTCTGGGATTGGCCATCATGGCGCTCTTGTGGGTGCATGTGGGACGATGCGTGCCGCGCACTGGTGCGCATTGCACTGCCAGGTCAATGGGACAGAAAAAGTGGAAAAGCCCTGGTTGCTTGACAGGCGAAGGTGGGTCCAGTGGGACAGCCCCCACGCACAATACCGGATCCTCCGATTGGCTCCTGGTTCTCCCTCTGCTTCCTGGTCGCTCGTCTAGATTCTAGGTAGAGGACTAGTAAGAGGCAACATTCCTGCCGTGGGGGACTCAGAGCCGGGGGGGTCAAGTGGCCAGAGGAGCGAGAGTGGAGGTGGTCCAAACCAGGACAGTCGATTGGGGACTTCAGGTGTGCGGGAGACAGGTCAGATCCCGAGTGTCCACACCAAAGAGAGGTTCAGGCACCGGTGAGTAAGGGGGTATAAAGAAAGTTCACAAAAAAAAAAAGGTGAGGGATGAGGTGATTCAGGAAGTCAATAAAATGAAGCAGTTAGGCATAATTGTGCCCTCAAAGAGTGCATGGTCTTTGCCCATGGTCACAGTGGACAAGAAAGAGGGTGGGATACATGTATGCCTAGATTTTAGGAAGCTTAACAATGCATCACTATTCAATGGCTATCCAATGCCCCGAATAGATGACATCATTGACAGGCTAGGCAATACACAGTATATCTCCACCCTTGACCTTACTAAGGGATATTGGCAAATCCCCTTGTTACCTGATTCACAAGATAAAACCGCATTTAGTACCCCAGTTGGTTTATACCAGTTTGTCACAATACCATTCAGACTACATGGGGCCCCAGCCACTTTTCAACATTTTATGGACAACATACTAATACCACACACTGAGTACTGTGTGGCTTATTTAGACAATATGGTCATATTCAGCCATGACTTGGAATCCCATGTTAGACACTTGTCCTAGGTATTGCAAGCAATAAAGGAGTCAGGAGTGACCATTAACCCCACTAAGTGTGCCCTAGCAAAGACAGAGACAAGATACCTAGGGTTCATTTTAGGCAATGGACAAGTGAAGCCCGAGGTAGAAAAGGTTACATCAGTAGCAAACTGCCCTATACCTACCACAAAAAAAAGCATGTGAGATCTTTCCTAGGCCTGGCTGGTTATTACCGGAGATTCATTCCTAATTTCTCAGTCATTGCCAGTCCTTTGACTGATTTCACTAAAAAGAGGTGCCCGAATAATGTTCAGTGGACCCCTATTTGTGATGAGGCTTTTAGGAATATCAAGGCCATTTTATGTACAGCTCCTGTATTGAAAAGCCCTGACTTCAACCAAGTGTTTGAGGTCCACACCAATGCATCAGAGAATGAATGGTATTGGGGCAGTCTTATCTCAGAAACTAGATGGAGAAGAACATCCGATCATGTATATTTGCAGGAAGCTACATGAAAGGGAGAGAAGATATGGTACCATAGACAAAGAATGCTTAGCTCTGAAGTGGGCTATTGAGTCTCTGAAATATTTATTGGTGGGGGGCTGAATTTAAGGTTGTAACTGATCATAATCTGCTTTGCTGGTTGCACCAAATGAGAGAAAAAAAGCCCTGTATAATGCGGTGGTACTTAGCTCTTCAGTCCTATCAATTTACTGTGTCCACCACAGCAGGGACAAAACATGTAAATGCTGATTTCATGTCTAGATATGGTGCAGGAATTGATATCAATGAAATATGACAGACTTTTCCTAAAAGGAGATAGTGCAGGGAAGGTACCATTAGTCTCTGTTGAGAAATGTGTTAACGCCTCAGGGTAAATAATAATGATGTCCACTATGTTTGTGATGGAATATTTATCGTTAATAGGGACCCTGAGATGGAGCTTCTGAAGATAGGTGGGTGGAAGCTCCATCCCTTCCTGAGACAGGAAGGTGGTATGCAGTCTGAAATAACCGCTTCCCTCTGCGGCCGCCGCCAACCAGGACTCAGTTCTCTATGGCCACCCTCCTGGTCCCGAACCCGAATCCAAACGCAGGACTTGGCTGCTTTGAGTGGCGCCCATCACACAAGGCGGAGCTAGACCGGCCACCACCGCCTCATTGCTCGTTATTCGTAGCTCTCCACGCCACCCTCCTGGTCCCTGAACCTGATCCAAACGCAAGTACTTGCCGCTTATATGCTTTCTCCGCTGGAGTGCTCTGATTGGTGCAGCACCCTGTACTGGGTTTCTGATTGGTCCTCCTGCTGCTGGCTACCCTGCTGATTGGTGCACCTTTCCGCTTTGGACCTAGTGCTTTCTCGACGCCTATCTAAATCTACCTCAGTGACTCTGGGGCTTATCCCTATCCCTCCTGTGATATTTTTCAGAATCTGATTTACTGCCTGTAATCCTAACTGTGTTGTTTATAGTAGTACAAAGTAACCGAAAGGTGCATTGCTAGCCTGCCTAATCCATGCTAAATTTGTTAAAATCTTACTATGTGGTGCTTAAGATGCTAATCTAAACTTGTTTCTCTGCTTCCTTATCTACCCTCTCAGCCTACCTCCTTCTTAAACCTGCTCTCTTCTACTCAAACCTTCCTGTTTGCTGATACCTGCCTGCATTTTGTTTTTGTTGTTTTTTCTCCCAACCTTGCTCAAAACTTCTTTTTTCTCTCTCTCTTTCATTCTTCGTGAAACTCTACCCCCTCTTGACTCTCGGCCCCCTCGCTGTAAATCGCATGCTTTCTCTTTGTTCAGTGATCCCACCCCTGTCTACCTCTAGCTCCTTAGCCTTTTGTCTTATCCTAATCACCCCAACCCCCCACTGACGGTCTGCCACCAGCCTCCCGCCCCAAGTCCCTTTTAATATTTAATCGCTTCTCTCCTTTTGCTTCCTAGGACTTGGTTGCTTCGAGCGGTGCCCCACAACATGAGGTGGAGCTAGACAGCCGTACTGCCAGCCGCCACCCGCCAGGACTCAGCTCTCCATGGCCACCCTCCTGGTCCCCGAACCCAGATCCAAATGCAGGTACTTGCCACTTCTACACTTTCTCTGCTGGAGCTCTCTGATTGGTGCAGCATCCTGTACTGGGTTTCTGATTGGTTCTTCTGCTGCCGGCTGCATTGCTGATTGGTACGCCTTTCCGCTTTGGACTTAGCACTTTCTCTGCGCCTTTCTAAAGCTACCTCAGTGACTCTGGGGCTTATCCCTATCCCTCCTGTGATATTTTTCTCCTGCCCCTCACCCGCTCCCAGGCCTCCTTTAAGTGCACAATAGCTTCTCCTTCCTAGGTGCCTCCTCTCACCATTGGATGATCTATATCCCTACTACCTTGAAATTGATAACTTACTCACTTTGTACACTTTCTGTCTACAAAGAATAGTCAAAATGAACCAACACATGACTCTTTTCCTTCTTGTGGCCACATTGTCTTTACTACACCTATGTATCCATAAAATACCACAATATGGATCTACTCTCCCAAATTTCTTGCCACGTGAATACTACTACTCAAACCTACTACTGATCCCTACCCCACCCTGTGACCTCACCCCAATATTACTAAATGAGGCCTGGATCCACATGCTTGCCTATGCCCCCCAAAAATGTCACATGCATCGCCGTGCCCAGTGTCCCCTCCTGTGTCGGAAGCTCTGGTATCTCCTCCTACTTGCTATTCTACTCTCTGGGGATGTTCAACTAAATCCAGGACTGACAAATGCTACTCCTGACTCTGTTAGCCATGCTAAAGGTCTAATCATTGTTCACCACAACATCAGGAGCCTTATGCACAACCTAGATGAGCTTGAATCCTGGCCCTCACTATACAAACCTGATATGATATATGCCTAACTGAAACCTGGCTAAAACCATCCACACCTAACTCTCTCTGATCCCTTCCATCCTACAATCTCTTGAGACTTGACAGAGCTGTACCCAAAAGGGGGGGTGGTACAGCTATCTGTTTTAAAGAACATATCCAGGTCACTGCCGTCAATTTAACTAACCCAGGTCACTGCGAGGCACTTCATGTCCTACTCACCCTCTGTATGAAAAGGTTACATATTGTATGTGCCTACAATCCCCCCACAAACGGCCTAAAAGGACTAGATGAGTTACTGGAACAGATCTCAAGCCTTGCAAGGAGAAATGAGGTCCTTATACTAGGAGACCTAAACATAAACTGGCTGGGCGCCAACCAATCCAACCCACTGACCAAACTGCAGAGCCATAACTTGCACCAGCTAATATGTGAACCTACCAGAGCCTCCCCTCACTCCAACATGAACACCTTACTTGATTGGATAATGGCCAATCACCCTGAAAATGTAATTGCCACTGGCGTATCACTAGATACCATCACTGATCACTCTCCAACCTACTGTATCTGGGGAAAGAGCAAACCTACCCCATCAAAGCCCCATTTCATCACCTTCTGCAACTATGCTAACTTTGACTCACAGCTTTTTCTGCATGACATTGCCACTACTAACTGGTCCTCCACCCTTACATCGAATGATGCCCGAACTGCCCTCAACCTATTCCTGGTCAAATTCCTTGTGCTCCAGGATAAACACTGCAAACTTGTAACTCGTAGGGTAAAATATAGGCAAACATGATGGCTCAAATCTGACCTCCTCTCTAAAGTAAAGCAAAGAGACAAAAGCTGGCTCTGCTACAAAAGCTCAAGGCAATCATGTGACCTAAATACCTACAGTGCCCTACAAAATTCCTGCAAAAAGAACATCAAAAAGGCCAAGAGCTCATATTGCAAAAATCTATTAACAAACTCCTATGGCGACTCAAAGAAATTCTGGTCCTATATTAAATTCTTTCTGGGTTAGAATCCAGCATCCACCCCTAATGACATGTTACTCAATGGTGTACACTGCAATAATCCCAGAACCATCGCAAACTTTTTCAACAGTAAGTTCTCTGACCTAACTACACTTCCTCTTTCCCTACCCAGTCAAACATGCCTACCCATGAGATGTAAACGGCCCTCATTTCTTTTTCAAGGCAATCTCAAGGTGTGACGTGCTTAAATTGCTAAAAAAATATCTGATTACACTGTACACTCTGACAATTTAGAATCCAAGCTGCTAAAGATAGCTGCTCCCCGCATTGCTGCTCCACTGGCCAAGATTTTCACACTCTCACTATGCCAAAGCTATGTCCCTGACATTTGGAAGGAAGCTAGGGTTACCCCTGTTTTCAAAAAAGGTGATCATAAGGATCCCTCAAATTACAGACCCAAATCCATCCTGTCAGTCCTCAACAAAATTCTTGAGAAACTGATAGCTGCCCAAACAATTGATTTCCTCCAGAAACATGATCTACTTACCACGGCCCAGCATGGCTTTCGCAAGGGCCATAGCACCACCACTGCACTTCTCAAACTCACATCGAATACACTAGAGGCTATGGATTCTGGTCTTCTCACTGGGGCCATTTTCATCAACATGACTAAGGCATCTGACCTAGCTGATCACTCCATCCTCCTAGCCTCCCTTGGATCACTAGGTTTCTCGCTAAACATTGTAAAGTGGTTTGGTAGCTACCGATCTGACAGGATCCAAACTGTGAAATGCATCTCTACCCTCTCAGAGAAAGCTACTATAAACATTGGGGTGCCACAAGGATCCATTCTCGGGCCTCTGCTTTTCTCTATATTCATAAATAACATTACCATCAATCTACATATGGCAGAGTCCCTGCCATATGCAGATGACATTGTTCTATATGCCAGTGCTAAAAACACTGAAGACATAAATAGTAAACTCTCTTTTGACTTTCAGCTCACCCAACAGTGGTTCAAACAACATGAAGTCTTGCTGTATTCTGACATATTGCAGTTAGCCCCAGCACTTGAACTGCTCCGGAGAGGAAAGAGTTAAATTCTATGCAGAGCATAGAACGTTGAGCTCGAGCTCGGTTCAAACCTCTGTCTACTGCACTTTGAAGTGTAAACGTCAGATTCTTTACTCTGCCTAACTGAACAGTCGCTCTGGAGATTTCTCCTCTGCTCATGGTTCTCGGTCGGTTAAAGTCGTCGGTTTACCAATAAGTACTTTATTTTTTTGGTTCAAATCCCTGTCTGTGGAACAGTAAGTACGTAGGTAGTGAACTTTAGTAAGAAACTTGTGGAAATTGTAAAACTTGCTATTTCAACTGATTCGGCTGAACCGGTTGCTTTGTAGAGTGTATCCGATTTAAATTTCTCTTCAAAAGTTTATTGTAGTACCGGTCCTTATCGGTTTTAAAAAAGACGTGTTTTTGCATTTTTTTCAAATACCTGTGACATGGTTAGAAACCGATAAGGGTGTCTTGCCTAGCTGAAGCCAAGTAAAGGGTAAGTTTTTGATTTAGGATGGCCACGTCTGAGAAACCCAGAAAGAAAACTGGGTCCACTGGGTTTCAACACTGCAGTGTGTGTGGGGAGGCCTTTGCAAAGGCTGATCCCCACACCACTTGTGTTTATTGTCTGAGGTTTGACCACCTTGAATCAGACTGCCACATTTGCAAGAATTTCCCTAAAGCCACCCTGGACAAGAGATTGGGCAGGCTTAGGGAAAGGGAGGCCGAGAAGTCTACTGACCCGGATGACCAGCCCGGTTCAGTTCCGACCGAACCAGAAGGAGTGTCCTTTGACCAGGGCGAGACTCCTTCGGGCAAAAGGAGAGCTGATTCTGAGAGATCGGTCCTGTCCAAGAGAAAAAGAATAGACAAATCGTCTGGTTCGGATCCAGAACCGCATCATCTGACCGCCGAGGAAATTGCCTGAGCGATTCGCATAGTGGAATCGCTTCGTCCAGTTCCGATCGATCCGGCGCCATCTGGCAGGCGTTTGGTTTGGTCGGTTCCTCTGGTTCAGGATTATGCCCCTGAAGATTTTTATGAACTGGATCTGGAGGGGATGATGATTTTGATGATGATGAAGGTGGTGATGATGATGATGGAATAGAAGGCCTGGATGAGCCTATAGAACCGGACGTCTCCCCAGACAGGCCTTCTGGTGTTTTCCCCTCCTAGGCTTTCTGAGTCCCCTTCCCACTTTATGTTTTACAGAAAAGTGGCAGAAACCCCCCAGCTCCCTATGGAGGAAGCTGTTGAGGAGCAAGAGGAGCCTGACTTTGTGGAGATGATGGATATCCCGGAGTCTAAGAGGTTGTCTATTCCCCTTCACAAATCTTTTGGGAAACAGACACAAAAATTGTTAAAAACTCAAAATTCATTGCCTTCTGTGGACAGATGGATGGACAAGAGGTACCTGCTGTCAGGCTCGGGTAAGAAGTACTTGTACCAGCAATGCAGCCATATTGCGGTCATGCAGGCTGCTGTCTGTAATAAGGCTAACATACCCTTGGCTTCACACCCCCCAGAGAAAGAATTCAGGAAGCTGGATGCCATGGCAAAGAAGCAGTACTTGGCATCCTCCTTGGGACTCAGGCAGGCTAATTACATGGCCTATACAGCAGGTACCAGAAGTCCAGGTGGGACACTGTTCTGGAACTGGCTAAACAGGCCTCCCCACAGCTTGCCAAGTAGCTGGAGGAGGTGGTTGCTGATGGGACTGAGGCATCAAAAATTCAATTTCATGATGCGGTGGATTTTAATGATGTGTCATCAAGAGTCATGGCTACATCTGTGGCTCTTTGGAGACTAGATTGGCTCAGATGTACTAGCCTATCACAGGATACCCAGGCTAAGGTTGTGGATTTCCCTGTGGTTAATAATTCTCTGTTTGGGGAGCAGACAGAGGAATTATATGAAAAAGACGGATGAGTACAGGACCACCTATAGGAGTGCACAGGCCAAGGAAAGGCAGTCAGCTCCTCAGAGGCAGCAAGCTAGGGGCAGGGCAGGCCTTTTCATAGGCCTTTCTACCAAGCACAGGCCTCCTCTCCTTTTTCCCAGTGGGGGTTCTTCAGAGGGGAGGCAGAAGGGGGATGAGCAGGGCTGCATCTTCTTCTCAGCCTAAGACTCCTGCCAAGCAGACACCCTGATGTGTCAGCCCGGGTCGACTCCCCCATTCCGGTAGGAGGCAGGCTGGCTTACTACTTCCAGGACTGGAAGTCTGTTACCTCAGACAAGTGGATCCTGGAGGTAGTAAGCCAGGGACTGGCTCTCAACTTCAAAAAGTTTCCAAAGTTGAGAGCCAGATCTTTTCCACCTGCAAACATCTCCAAAACCATTGCCCTAGAGGCAGAGGTTTCATCTCTTCTGGCCTTAAAGGCCATAGAGAGAGTTCCTACAATTCTCAGGGGCAAAGGTCTGTACTCCAGTTACTTCCTTACCTCCAAGAAAACAGGGGAGTGGCGGCCCATCCTAGACTTAAGATACCTGAACAAGCATTTATTAAAACCAAAGTTCAAAATGATGACTCTGGGAATAATTCTTCCCTCTCTAAGGCTAGGAGACTGGCTAGCCTCCCTGGACCTAAAGGATACATACTTTCACATTCCCATCAGGTGCTCCCACAGAAAATACCTCAGGTTCGAACTGCCTTCAGGCCATTACCAGTTCAAAGCAATGTCCTTTGGCCTAACATCAGCTCCAAGGGTGTTCACAAAAATGGCTGGCAGTAGTAGTAGCTTTCCTAAGGAGAAACAATATCTCCATATTCCCGTATCTGGATGACTGGCTCATAGTGGGCCAGTCTCCAGACCAAGTCAAGTCAGATCTAAAAGTGACCTAGCAAGTGCTCACTTCTCTAGGGTTCCTTCTCAATCTTCCCAAGTCAGTTCTCGAGCCAGTACAACTGTTAACTTTCATAGGGGTGGAACTAGACACTGTCAAATGCAAGGGCTTTTCTCCCCTTGGTAAAAGTGAAGGCCATCATAGAGCTGGCCTCTTCCTTCCACCCTCTGATTTCCCAACCAGCAAGATACTTTCTTCAGTTGCTGAGCCACATGGCAGCTTCCACTGCAGTGGTCCAGGGGGCCAGATTTCAGGTGAGAGACATTCAGTTTCATCTGAGAGCTTTTTGATCTCAGAAAAAAGATTCTTTGACCAAACTGATTCCAGTGACTCAGACTCTGGTCCAGGCTCTTCAATGGTGCCAGGATCAGGACAATCTCAGGCAAGGGGTCCCATTCATTTCTCAGTCTCATTCTGTTGTCCTAACCACAGACTCTTCTCTCCTGGGTTGGGGAACCCACTTGGAGGCTCTCACAGCCCAGGGAGTGTGGTCCACTCAGGAGTCTCCTCTCCACATCAGCCTTCTGGAGCTCAGGGCAGTTTACCTGGCTCTACAGGCTTTCTTACAATCAATAAAGAACAAAGTGGTTCAAGTCAGGACAGACAACACCACCACCATGTGGCATATCAACAAGCAGGGAGGAACTCGGTCTACAGCCTTGTGCATGGAAGCCATGAAAATATGGCCCCTGGCTTACTCCCTACTGACCTCTCTGGTAGCAGTCCACCTTCCAGGAAAGGACAATGCATTAGCAGATGCATTGAGCAGAATTTCCCAGGGCCATCACAAATGGTCCCTGGATCCCCTAGTGTTGAAAGTAATCTTTTTAAGATGGGGCACTTCAGAGATAGATCTCTTTGCAGCCCCAGACAATCACCAACTTCCTCTGTTTTGTTGCAGACCCCGAGTCTTGGGCTCAGTCCCTCTGGATGTTCTGATTCTGAATTGAGAGGGGAAATTTCTGTATGCCTTCCCTCGTTTACCTCTGGTGTTCAAGGTCCTGGTCAAGATAAGGTCACAATCTTGCAAAGTGATCCTGCTTGCTCCAGATTGGGCCAGGCAGCCTTGATATCACCTGTTGCTGTTCCTAGCAGTCTATCTCTCTCTCTCTCTCTGTCTCTTCCCAGGAATCACGATCTGTTAACCTCCTCTCAGGGGAGGATTTGGTATGCCAACCTTTGGTCTCTCAATCTCAAGGCATGGCTCTTGAAGAGTTAGAGTATGCAAGTTTACATCTGTCTCAAGGGGTTCTGGACATTCTCAAAGCCTCTCAAAAGCCTGCCACCAGAAAAACTTATTAAACTCTAAATGGAAGAGATTCAGCATCTGGTGTTCCAAAAAGCATATATCCCCAGACACTGCTGAATTGTCTACAGCTCTGGATTATATGGTTCACCTCAATGGCCTAGGCCTCAGACCAGCTACTCTCAAAGTACATTTGTCAGCTGTTTCTGCTTTTCTGTCAGTGGGAAAGCCTTCCTCACTGGCATCTCATCCTGTTTTCTGTAAATTTTTCAAAGGATTGCTTCATACCAACCCTTCCTTTAGGGATCCTACCCCTGCCTGGGATCTTAATGTTTGCATTGCCCAGCTCATGCAACCCCCTTTTGAACCTTTGTCTTCAGCAGAACTTAAGTACCTGACTTGGAAGACTGTGTTCCTGGTAGCTATTACCTCTGCCAGACATATCAGTGCTCTGTCAATAGAGCCTGATTTTATCTAATTTCATAGAGATAAGGTGGTCCTTAGAACCAATAGGAAGTTCTTACCTAAAGTGGTTTCAGATTTTCATTTGAACCAATCCATGTCTCTCCCTATATTCTTCACTGATCATTCTTCTTCTGGAGAAAGAAGATTACACAGTTTGGACATTAAAAGGGCCCTTAGTTACTACATTGAGCGTACTAAAGCACACAGGTTAGACTCCCTCCAGTTGTTCCTCACTTATGGGGAAATGGGGAAGGGCAAACCTGCCACTAACAGAACTATTGCTAGGTGAATTGTCCCTTGTATACAGTTCTGCTATGAGAAGCTAGGCAAACTACCACCCTTAGGCCTGAGGGCTCGTTCGACTAGAGGTACAGCTGCTGCCCTGGCTGCAGCCAGGGATATTCCTTTACTAGAGTTATGCAAAGCAGCCACCTGGAAAACAGTCCATACATTCACCAGGCATTACTCTCAGGATATCCAGGCTAGGAGTGATGCTCAGTTTGGTACAGCAGTACTGCAGAGCATATTCCCAAGATAGGTTCGACTCCCTCCTCCATGGAGGTACTGCTTGGTAGTCTGCAATATGTCAGAATACAGCAAGACTTCATGTTGTTTGAAGAAAAAATTACTCACCTTAGTAATTGTGTTTCTTCTAATGGAGTCTTGCTGTATTCTGACCTCCCTCCCTCCCTGCCTCCCCTCTCAGAATCTCTTTTTGGGAAGTGGGCTGGCAGGTGCAGTGTTGCACCCCAGGGGTGCATTTGGGCACTCCCTCTTTTAAGAGTGGGGGAGTGGGTTATGTTTCTTTATTTTAGTAGTCATAAGTTGTTCACTACCTAGTTTTTGATTTTGGGTTTCTTGTCTTGAGTCTTTTGGGGGACCCAAAATATTTGATTGCCATTTGGCTAGTAAAAGTCTACAATTTCCACATAGTGGGTTAGTTAGTTAGTACTGGCTCATAAGAATCTGATGGCTACACTTCAAAGTGCGGCAAACAGAGGTTTGAACCAAGCTCAAGCTCAACGTTCTATGCTCTGCATAGAATTTAACTCTTTCCCCTCCGGAGCAGTTCAAGTGCTGGAGCTAACTGCAATATGTCAGAATACAGCAAGACTCCATGAGAAAAAACACAGTTACTAAGGTGAGTATTTTTTTCTTATCTAGTCACAAACTTGTACTAAATGAGTCCAAAACTCAAGCCATGCTCTTCGGATCAAATACCAAGCTCAAGCATGCCCATCCAAAATTTAAAGTCTCCTCTTCAAAGGGCTTAACTATCGAGGTGGTGGATTCTTTCAAATATATGGGTGTCACACTTGACCCATCACTAAATTTTGACCTACACATACAACTGACTTGCAAGCAGGTAAACACCAAAATTGGCATAGCATGCCGTACCAGTTATATGCTTACTCCCTCGGCAAGGCTTGCCATAGCACGTGGCATCCTACTGCCCTCACTTACTTATGGAGCTGCTACATACACCTCCGCATGCAAAACAAGTCTTCGAAAGTGGGACGTAACTTACAACAACATTTGTCGGTATGCGTCCTCCTCTCATAAGCTGAAACACCACTGTCTCCTACATAGGCACAAGCATTGTATGACTTCAGATGCTCTGCATCTGGCAATCCACAGCTCAGTCACCTCCATCGTTGACTATGGTTTAGCCATCTATGGCTCTGCCTCACTTACTGCCCTTCGAAGGGTAACAGTGGCACTAAATAAAGCCTGTAGACTACTCATTGGAGCTGCCCGCCTTACTCACACCTGTGAGCTATATGCCCAGTCTGGATGGCTCCCACTCCTTTGTAGGATCCAGTATCAGACCTGCCTGCTAACAAAAAAGATACACCTAGGCTTCATGCCACCAGGCATTGAAAAGCTCCTAAACACGCACCGTGCCACTCAGCATTCCCGAAACACCAGCAATCAAACCTACCAGGTTCCCAGATATCGGACCTCTATGGGACAGAGATTGTTTGCCTACAGGGCTCTGAACTGGTACAGTGCTCTCAGCTGGCATATCCTCACTGCTTCCAAAATTGGCCCCTTTAAACGGCTGCTCCGGGCTCACCTCTTCTCTTCTAGTAGCTGCGACCGTTTCACCTAGTGATCCTACCACCCCTAGCACTTCGGACTTTCCTGCTCCTCTCCAATTAAATCTCTGCTACCTAGTACACCTCTTTGTCTCCCCTCCTCCTCCCACTGCTACCCCCACCTCATCCCCTCCAACACCAGCACTTTTTGCTCCCCTGTCCCTACTCCTACCCAACTAGCACTACCCAATCATGCACTTCTCACTCCTTCCTCTCACCTTGACAGTGGCCTCCAGCCTGCCTACTCCCCTGGGAACACCCTCCTCACAGTTCTCCCCAAATCTCCTTCACATTTAGCCTACCTATGCACTGCTTAGTTCTTAGTCTGAGCCACTCTCTCCATGTCTGCTCACTGGTCTTTGCTCTAATCCTACCCAACATGTGTAGTCTCAGATTTTGAATAATGATTTGCAAACCTGCATTCGCTGTACCGTCTGTGCTACCTCTGTATAATTATGTTTGCTTGCACACATGTGCAAGAAACATAGTGCCATCATCCGAGTTTTCGGAGGTGTGTCACCCCCTCTTCCAATTCAGTCAGTGTGTTGGGAGGCGCGTCCCCAGTCCTCCAATGCATGCTGGGCTGTTTATGACAGCTCAAAATGCAGTGGCATACAGTTGAAAGGGGAGCTATGCTTCAGTGAGCAGTGATCAGATATCGCCTGCTCATGCGAGCTCCCTACACACACAAACACATGCACGCATACTGCATGCTGCCCACCCCTGACAAGACTGTATAGCCGACGGGGTGCAATCCCTGTCGGCTGTCAGCGCGCCCCAAAGCCTTTTCCACATGCCACGCTGGGTGCCCACTCCAGCATGGCAACTCATGGTATAGCTGACGAAACAACCCCGCCGGCTCCACTGTCCCCCGGTACAGGGTGCCATGCTGGGAGCCCACCCCAGCGTGGCGGTAGATCGCTATAGCCCGACCGGGGTGCCCAATCCCACGTCGGCTCCATGACCCCCCCAACCAGCAGCCGTCCTTGTGCCATGCTGGGGGCCCACTAGCATGGCAAATATCAGTCATCATTTAAAAACAAAAACACCCTGTAAAGAAAAAGCGGTCCCACGCAGTCTCCCTCCCCCACAACCCACACCCACCCACTGTACCCTGCCTCCCCACAACCCCCTCACCCCATACTTACCTCCGGACCGCTGACACGATGATCTTCAGTGGACCGGGAACTCATTTGCACTCTTCAAACCCGACCGCGAACTGAGGAAATGCGGTAAACTGTATAATGGGATAGATAGGGTTTTCAACTTTGTTGCATATCTCAGGCATTTTGGATTTTCCAAATTTTCAACATGGGGTTTTGGGACCCCTTTTCATGAGTGCTGTCACTGTCATGGCGTATTGGGCCCAAAGGGTGATTTCGCCGGTCACTGTGAAATCACCTCGAACTCAGTGTGAGCGACACTGCCAGTGTTCACAAGGTGGGCTCTCAAGAAGCCTATTTTGAAAATTTGGTGGAAAATTCAAAAATGACTGTTTCTGACGGTGCTGCATGCGCAGTTCCTACTGCACTGCCGTAAGTTTTCGGATTTTCAATATTTTCTACTCCAGATTTTCAACATTGCCATTTTACACACCTTTTTATAGGCAGTACAGCTGTCATTTTCACGTGCACCCAAAACATGTTTCCATACATGTGGCGCACAATGTGGCATGATCGATAAGCGAAATCAATGTCTGGGACAAATTAAGAAAATCACAGTGACACTGTTCATGAGCAGAGGTCTTAAAATGGCTATGGTGAAAATTTGGTGAAAAAATTCCAAAAATGACTGTTTTATGAGTGTGCGTTGTACAGTTCCTACACACGCTCGTAAGTTTGCGAATTTTCAATATTTTCACCCCAGATTTTCAACATTGCCATTTTACCACACCTTCTTATGAGCAGTACAGCTGTCATTTTTCACATCTTGCCCAAAATGTGTTTTTGCACATGTAGCACACAATGGTGCTGTTGGTGTGCGAAAGCAATCTTTGGGACAGATTACGAAAATCACAGTTACACTATTCATGAGCAGAGGTCTTAAAATGGCTATTTTGAAAATTTGGTGACAAAAGTCCGTAAAATGACTGTGTTACGAGTGAGCATTGCGCAGTTTCCACGCACCCTCGTAAGTTCATGACTTTGTAAAATTTTCAGTACAGATTTTCACCAGTGGTATTTTTCCACACTTCCTTATGAACAGTACAGCTGTCATTTTTCACAACATGGCTGAAGTGTGTTTTTACACTTTCAGCGCAGAGATGCTTGGTCGCTGTGGGAAATCATTGTTCGGGACAGATAAAGAAAATCACAGTGACACTGTTCATGATCGGAGGCACCAAAATGCCTGAGTTGACAATCTGCTGTAAGAAATCCCCAACCTAATTATATTACAGGTGTGCGTTGCAAAGTTTCTATGTACGCTCGTGACTTCACCAGTTTTTTAATATTTTTACTGCAGATTTGCAACATTGCCATTTTTTACACCTCCCCATGAGCAGTACAGCTGTCATTTTTTACATCCTGTTCGGAATGTTTTTGCAACTGTGGTGCTAAATGCTGTAGTCGCTGTGCATAAGCAGCTTTCGGCTAACAAACTGATATTACCACTGTTCATGAGGTGGGGTAACAAAAAAAACATGTTGAAAATCTGGAGTGAAAATACCAACGAATGCCTGAGGTATTAGGGTTTCCAACCATAATGGCCAACCCTGTAGAGAATGACAGGCATCAGGGGTGTGACTTGGGATTCTTACCTGTAATGCTCATACCATTCCACACCCTGCAGCCAGTGAGAGGCATCGAGGTATGCCTTGGACTCTTCGGCCCCAAAGTTCACCCCATTCTCCTATATCGCACCCATTTCACTGTATTTCCTAATGGAATGGGGTGCGCATAAGGGCCAAAGACCCCAAGGAACACCGTGACACTTGTCAGTGTCTGCAGGGTGGGGTGTGGTGAAATGGCATGGTCATTATGCCTGACGACCCAAAGGCACACCCCAATGCCTGTCACTCTCTGCAGGGTGGTGGTGGGGTTGGCTTCAGTTCAATACTTCACTGCCATTCCTATTACACAGCTCTGTAACTTTTACACTACCACTGCCAATGCCAGCAAGCAAACATTCGGCATTGACAAATGCTTGTTTTTGTAATGATGTTCACCCTATTTGTCTACCCACACTATGACGTGGAACCTTTGTAAATGAGCAGTTCCTGCTCAGAGGTGTTAATCCTAGAGTTAATAAATAAATAAAAATAAATAAAAATATTTCATTGAGTCAAAAGTCAGTACAGTCACCAAGTATTTTCCTGGGCTGAAGCAAAGCTTGCATCAGTGAGTCGGACAGTCCTATTTTGTTGAGATAGAAGTCAGTACAGTCACTTAAGTATTTTTCTGAGCTGAAGCAAAGCCTGCAGCAATGAGTCTCTGACATTCTTATATTTTGTTGAGCCAGAAGTCAGTACAGTCACTAGTATTTTTCTGGGCTGAAGCAAAGCCTGCATCAGTGAGTCTCTGACAGTAGTCCTATATTTTGTTGAGACAGAAGTCAGTACAGTACGTCACTAAGTGTTTTTCTGGGCTGAAGCAAAGCTTCATCTCTGTGTCTAAAATAGTCTGATGTATTTTGACAGACCACCAGTCAGAGTACAATCATTTCTGAAGCTGTCAGTGTGTCATTTGTCTAAAATCACAGTTTGCAGAAGCACATCACTTTTCCATTGTGTGATAAATAGTAAAACAATTATCAACTGTCACTCACCCCTTGGTCATCTCATGTCATTGTCAGTCAATGCCTGTGTTGTGTCTGTCTTCCCTGACTTGCTAACCTATTAAGCCGGTATTATTTCTGGGCCAGATAACAATGCCTGAGTCACGTGTATTTCCATCCATGTTCATTAAAATATTTCTATTACAAAAACGTTTACCTAGAGCAGTTTCTCACAACACAAATTAGCTTATCAAAATTTGGTTTCTCAGAATCTGGTGGAGTAGTAGTACTACAACATCCAGTTCTGCTAAACGTAAAAGTTCTGATGATGGCCTTACCAAGGATCAAAGATATGACAGAGAAAAAAGGTTCAGAAATTTCCATCCTGAATGGAAAAATGATTTTCCATGGCTGGATTACAATGAAGAAAAATATGTAATGTACTGCATATATTGTAAGGCCTACCCCGAAATCTGTGATCCTAACTCTGCTATGGTTAAAGAGATTCCCCAAATTTCCCTATGAGAAAGCAACATTGTGTAGCTTGTGGCTTACTGAGTGAAACCGCAATGTATTGTATATGTTGAAATGCCTGATTTTGAAAATAAACTTTGTTT
This sequence comes from Neoceratodus forsteri, assembly GCA_016271365.2. NCBI lineage: Eukaryota > Metazoa > Chordata > Ceratodontiformes > Ceratodontidae > Neoceratodus > Neoceratodus forsteri. Next base: position 638,300,080 of record CM028130.1, on the reverse strand, counting down.
TCCCACGCAGGAACGAGGAAGTGTCTGTATGTTTTTTTATGTAACCCCCCTGCAAATGGGGGTTCCCAAAAGACTTCCAGGAGCTTGCTTGAATGCTCCAAGCCTGAATGGTGTTTGGCGTTTAAGCCATTTATCAGTGAGTGTTTTTAGAGCCTGTGGTACTGTCTCTTTAAGAGCTGTCTGCTTGCAGACATAATTAGTTTGTATGGGGGGACTGTGTGCTTCTCTGCTTGAGTACCACTCGAGCTGCTGCCAATTCACTCCATTTTTGCAGTCACTAGGAGTGCAAAGGGAACCTATCTGAAAGATGTAACTGTTTGCCAGAAATCATTTAGAGTAATAATGAAATTACAGTTTGTCTAACCTGCTTTCTTTGCAGTCAGAACTGTGTTTGCCTAGTTCCCCATTCTAGTTTTGAACTGCTGAACTGGACCAATCAGTGTGGGTTAAGGTAGCTCTAAAATGGTGCCTTGGACGAATCAGAACTTGGACTCGTAATCTGAGCCAACCACAAGAGGATTGTATGGGCAGCGACTCTGGGAGATGTAGTTTAGACTTCGGCCTTTTGGACCAACAGGCAGTCTATTGTGAGTGACAGCCAATCCAGCCAAGAACTGGGAGGAACTCAAAGGAAGTGCCCTGTTTTGTCAGTTAGAGGTTCAGTTGAGCTCTGGCAGTGAAGAGGGAAGGAGCCCTGTGCTTTTTCGGTGTGCAGTTTTAGTCGGAAAGCTGTGTAAAGCCCTGAGTTCGGTCTGCAGCTTGTGTAACTGTTTGTTAGGACTGAATCCATCCTGTGAAGAGAATCAAAGGATATCTGAAGAGTAGAAACCAGGCTCACCCTGTAGAAGACTGGAGAAATTGCTGAATTGCGCTTGGTCTGTCAGGAACTGAATCTGCTGTGTGTTCTCCCGGTATTGTGCAGTAATGCGATCGGGATAGAGAAGCAGCCTGCCTGGTATAGTACTTTCTGTTTACCATATAAATGTGTGAAGAGGCTTGTGTACCTCAAGTGAATCCTGCTGCCATTAAAGGACTTTTGTCTGTTACTGTTTACCATATAAATGTGTGAAGAGGCATGTGTAGCTCAAGTGAATCCTGCTGCCATTAAAGGACTTTTGCCTGTTGCAGTTTGTCATATAAATGTGTGAGGAGTCTCGTGGAGCTCAAGAGTAGCCCTGCTGACGTTGAAGGACCCTATCTTGTTTGGAGGTCGTGAGTACTAATTCAGGGTCGCTCCCTGTTGAATTGCCACATTAAATCCAAATGGAATTACTCTACTGCTGACTGTTTAACTAATTTTTCTTTTCTCTGTGTGAAAGGGCCCCTACCAGCTGCCACGGTTTGGACTAGCCACTAGGGCTTGGGTACCCAGGGACAGTAACTGGTAGGGATAGGCCCGTGCACAGAGCCATAGGTAGATGAGTAAAGTGATAAGCTAATTAACCTGATTTCCCCCTGTCCTTGTTATATTCCCCTAAATAAATCAGAGCTGCTTGTTTCAGCAAAGTTATACTGCCTGAGGTATTTGTCTATGTTAAAGTATTGTACTGTGATTGTTGCACTGTATCTTATTTTACAGGAGGTCCCAGTGCCTGAAGCAGTCCTGGGGGTAAGTGTATACTGTGAAGGTAATTCTGATATATTGTGTGGGCCACTAGTGGGAAGAAAGGGGGGTTGCAGTGTCCCAGAGGGCTGTGACCAAGTTAGTTTAACTATTGCAAACCCTGACCTCTGGGTGGAGGCACCCGCCATCGGATCCAGGCCCCTCAACCTGTTAGTGGCAAATCAGGCAGGGGTAGTAGCCCCTGGGATAGCGCCATCTAGGGGTTACATCTTGGAGGCTCACCGCTAGGATTGTGTGTCCTCTAGTGGCCATATTTACGAACCACTGTTAAGAAAAAAATGGGTACCCCGACAGAAGTGGCTGTGCACCGGCTGGTGGAGTGGTGTACTGGGGAGGAGATTGACCCCCAAAATGCTATGCTTATCCTGGACATCCCCCTGGGTATCAATACGGACACTGTACAGGAGTACTTTCAAGGTGGAAGGTTTACAAAACCCTGTGGTGGTGGGTCGGCATGCTAATCTGCTCACCCACACTTTCCTGGCCCTAGTAGAGTTTAAGGATCCCATAGATAGCTCCAGAGTGCCACAGACCATTACCCCAGAGGCCCTCACTGCCTGGAGGTGATAACTAAGTACAGTAAAGATCCGGGGGGGAATGAGCCCCCACCACTGTCTGAAACTTTTGAGGAGAAATTTGCTAAATGGTTGCTGGGGGAAGGGAAAACTGTGGAGGACTTGAAGAAACTATTCTTGCCACCTGGGGGTGTTCCTCCCCCAACACCCTCTCCCGCTCCAGTACCCATAATGGTGGCTGAACCAATGCAGACTCCTATTTCTGCAACTGCCATTAGTCATGACTCTTACCGAAGGTTGAGGATCTTCTCTGGCACCCTCCCCACCCCCCAAGGGGAGGATGACTGGGAGACCTGGATAGACTATGTTGCCCCCCAAGTGCTAGCATGGCAATGCTCGGAAGCTGAAAAGTGAAAGAGGGTTAGTGAGAGCCTCCGAGGTCCTGCCCTGGCTACCATCCATGCTAAACGGGCCAGTAACCCTGAAGTGACTGCACAGGCCTATCTTGAGGCCTTGGAGAATGTGTATGGGAGCCCAGATTCTGATGAGGATCTATGGTGGAGAGAAAGAAATGCGCAAGTACCAAGGGAGTTGTTGTCTGTGTATGTATCTCGGCTGGAAAAATTGTTGCAAGAATGCCTCAGAAGGTAGTTTGCCAGCGATTGAACTGGACTGAACCAGGCTGGACAGGATCCTTAAGTCTGCCCCTTCTCAGAACTGCTGTTGCTTCAGTTCGCCTGGCAAATCGACTGGAATCCCCACCCTCCTATGATGAGTTAATGAGAGAAATTGAGGAGTTGAGAAAAAGCGACCTCGGGAGGACCTGCACCAATAGCTGCGGCTCGACCGAGTGACTGAGGTGGCCCATCAAGTGAAGTTCAGGGGCAGAGGTTGGCAGTCAATGAGTGCTCTGACAAGGAAAAGATATGCCACAATGAGGCGAACTGTTGAGAGAGATCCGGAATTCAAAACAGTCCCTTTATGAAGGCCACGCCTGCAAGTGCAGGGCCCCGACCTATATCCGACTGCATCTGCTATGGGGTGGGTACCCACCCATGTATCTCCTACTGATAACAGCTCCAAACTCAATTCCTTGACCATGGAAGTGAGAAACTGATGAGATGTCTCCAAATGCTTATCACGCCGCAGACAGAGATGGCACCAAGGTTTCCAGTTAGTAGTACCCCGCCCTGGCTCCCAGTGTAGCACCTCGGCCAGCTCAAACTCCAGAAAGTATGTTTTGCTATAATTGCGGGAAGGATGGGCACATGAAGAGGAATGCGGTCCCCAAAGACACTGACAAAGTTGCATATAGGCTACAAGAGAGCTTGGAGAACAAATCAGTGGTTAAGAGGTGCACAAAATGATCCTAGTGAGGGCACAAAAATGTAACTCACGTCTTTTTGTGGCAAGGTCAGTTGCCCAGGCCCCACTACCGCCTCTCCAGACTGGTCCAGAATAGTGGGTCCCTCCATGGAGACCACTGTAAAGGTGAATGGAGTGTCTACAAGAGCTGTATTAGACAGTGGCTCCCAAGTGACAATTATGTTCCAGGATTGGTATCAGAAGCATTTGTCAGAAGTACCCTTACAACCATTAGAAGGACTGCATGTATGGGGGTTAAGTGAGAAGGCCTACCCCTATTCCGGGTATATCCGAATTTGGCTGTCTTTCCCCACCTCCATGGCTGGAGTGGCCGAACAAGTAGAGACCCTAGCCTTAGTGTGTCCCCCCACTGGACTGTATGATGGTGTCCCTTTGTTGATTGGAACAAATGCTCATATGTTCGGAAGGCTGGCACAGTTGTGTTATGAAAAACAGGGGTCAAAGACTAGTAGAGCTTTAAGAGTTCCGGCTTTAATTAAGAAGGCCTATGAGGCACAGAGAGATGCTGAAAAAATAGAACCAGAGGAACCGGTCAGAATTGTATGGAAGAAGGATCCTGAGTCTCTGATCCTGGCGCCAAATGCCCAGTGTACCTTACAGGGAGAGGTCCGTATCAGAAAGGATGTTAAGAATAAAATATTAATGTTGGATGCACCAGGCGATGGAAAATTGCCAGAGGGACTGCTGGTCAAGCCTAGTATTTTGCCCGCTAGAGCCCATGCTTATGCCAGAAGGGTAATGGTCCAAGTTCATAATGTGTCTGAAAGAGACATTTGAGTAAATAGAGGTTGCATCCTGGCTAATGTGCATTGTGCAGACACTGCAGTGCTACCGCAAGCAAGAGTTCGAGGAAGAATGACAGAGTAACGCCTGACTTGTTTGATTTCGACTCCCGTTGCCAGCTGAATGGAAAGTGAGGATCAGTGAGAAGCTTGCCCAGAGAGACCAGGTGTTTTCTTTAAAGGAATGGGACGGAGGATGCGTGAGCTGAGCACAATATCGGCTGCATGACGAAAGACCATTTCGTGAGAGGTCTCGAGCCTGGCACCTGCTGATATAGATGATGTGAGACGGCATCTGCAAGAGATGTTAGCTGCTGGTGTAATACAAGAATCCAGAAGCCCTTATGCTTCCCCCATTGTGGTAGTGAGGAAAAAGAATGGGACAGTAAGGATGTGCGTGGATTATCGCACCTTAAACCGTGGACTATCCCTGATCAGTACACAATGCTCCGCATTCAGGATGCTTTGGACTGCCTAAACGGGAGCAAGTGGTTCTCTGTGCTGGATCTCCACAGTGGGTACTACCAGATCCCGATGGCCCCAGAGGACCGTGAGAAGACAGCCTTTATCTGTCCGCTTGGCTTCTATGAATTCATGAGGATGCCTCAAGGGATTTCAGGTGCCCCAGTCACTTTTCAACGATTGATGGAGCGTGCAGTGGGGGACATGAACTTACTAGAGTGCCTGGTATACCTAGATGATGTTATTGTGTTTGGCAGCTCACTGGAGGAACATGAGAGCAGATTATTTAAGGTATTGGACCGACTGGTGGACTTTGGCCTTAAACTGTCCATTGATAAGTGTCAATTCTTTCAAACATCAGTAAAGTATGTGGGACACATAGTATCCACCGAGGGAATAGAGACCGACCCAAGTAAAGTTGAGGCCTTGACCACCTGGCCACAGCCAAAAATCTAAAGAACTGCAAAGATTCCTAGGATTCTGTGGTTATTATCGGCGTTTCATCAAGGACTATTCAAGAGTGATCCGCCTTTACTTAACCTTACTCAAGGGTATCCCCAACCCACAAAAAATACAAAAGTCAGCATCCCTCAAGACTGAAAGAGTGTATTTTCGTCCGAGTATGAAGTATTTGGGGCACGCTGGACTCTGATTGTGAGACTGCTTTTCTTGAGATCATATATCAACTACCCATGCTCCAGTGCTGGCCTATGCCGATCCAAGAAAACCGTCCTGCCACACTGATGCTAGCTTGCAAGGGTTGGGGGCTGTGTTGTACCAAGAGCACGAGAATGGCCTGAGACCAGTGGCCTTTGCCAGTAGAAGCCTGACCCCATCCGAAAAGAACTATCCTGTACATAAGTTAGCGCTCCTAGCTTTGAAGTGGGCTATTGTTGACCAATTCCATGAGTACCTGTATGAGGCTAAAATACTAATAAAAACTGACAATAATCCTTTGACCTATGTGCAGACCTCAGCTAAGTTGGATGCCACTGGCCATAGGTGGCTTTCTGCATTATCTACATATGACTATGCTCCCGAATACCGAGCAGGTCTGAACCACATAGATGCTGATGCTCTCTCCCAGAGGCCTGTTCCCCAGAATGATTGGGTCCGATTGGCAGAACCTGACATTCGGGCACTCTGCCGGAAGTTTGACAGGGAGGAACAAATGTCCACGGACGCAGTGGACTGCATGGTGGATTGCTTGGGACCCTCTGAGAATTGCATACCTGCTGCTTATTGCCACTTTTCTGCAATAGACATTGGTGCACTGCCTCAGCTGGACAATGACAGTGTCGGCCGGGCTCAATCCCGCGATCCCATGATCAAAGCAGCTTTAGAAGCCCTCTATGCAGGAAAAGATGTGTCAAATTACTCCACTGATTTGAGAACTGCACTGTTATACAAAGAAGGTCCTAAGTTGAAACTGATCAATAACCTGTTGTACAGAGAAACAGTAGACAGAGGGGGACAAGTAGACAAACAACAACTAGTGCTGCCCACTGCCTTTCGAGACTCAGTACTGATGTCCTTGCACAACCACATGGGGCACCTCGGTATAGACAGAACACTTGACTTGGTGAGATCCAGATTCTATTGGCCTAAGATGGGGACTGATGTGGAGCAACACATTCGAACTTGTAGTCGCTGCTTACAGAGGAAAGCTTTGCCCCAGAGGGCTGCCCCCCTTGTTAACATCACCACCAGTGCACCCATGGAGCTGGTCAGTATTGATTTTCTGAGTTTGGAGTCAGATCAAAGAAATATCAGTAATGTGCTGGTGGTCACTGACCATTTCACGAGATATGCCCAAGCTTTCCCCACCAAAGACCAGAAAGCATCCACTGTGGCCAAAGTACTTGTAGAAAACTTTTTGTTCACTATGGGGCTCCACAAAGAATCCATTCTGATCAAGGGAGAGACTTTGAGAGTCGTCTGATCAAAGAGATGCTTTCTCTGTGGGGAGTGCGAAAGTCCAGAACCACTCCTTACCACCCCAAGGGGGACCCACAGCCTGAACGTTTCAACCGCACTTTGCTAGATATGCTAGGCACCCTGCACCCAAAGGACAAGCCTAGATGGAGCCAACAAATTGCACATGCTTATAACTGCACCAAAAGTGATGCCACTGGGTTCTCCCCTACCGCCTGATGTTTGGAAGAGAAGCTCGACTACGGTAGATGTGTGTTTTGGGGTCTCTCCTGATGGGGTTCAAGCTGACAACTATTTACAGTATGTGCAAAAGTTAAAGGCCCAGCTAACTCATGCTACCAACTGGCTCAAACCATGGCTGCCAAAAGAAATCTGGCCAACAAAGAAAAGTATGATAAAAGGTGAAAGCACAGGAACTCCAGGAGGAGATCGGGTATTGCTAAGAAATCTGGGACTGCATGGCAAACAAAAGATTGCTGACAGATGGCACCATCTCCCTCACATTGTAGTGGGCAAACTAGATGATCTGCCAGTGTACAAAGTAAGGCCTGAGAATAATTCAAAGATGTAAAAACAATGCATAGAAATCATTTACTGCCCATTGGACAAATCTTGATTGAGTCTGAGCCCCCAGAAGATGCCCCCTCTGGACCAGTGACTAGAGCTGCTGCTAAGAAAAGATCAGGAAAGTCTGCACCTACAGAAGCAGAGTTAAAGTGTTCCCCTTCACAAGTCCTAGTTGAGCATGACTGTCAGTCCATATCAGAAGAAAGTGAGAGTGACTTTGAATACTGTCCTTCTTACGAACTGAGTCAATTGTTTCGGGGCAATCCCCTAGTCAATACTGGAGATGAAGCTGGGCCTTCTGGACTATCTAAGCCCCCAGCTTCGTCCCTGGAGCTAATGCTCCCAGAAAGTGAAGTGCAAAGCATCAGATCAGATGAAATGGAATCATTGTGCATGGTTGAACTGTTTGAGCTTTCAGGGGAGGAAAATGATGGATTGGGGCAGACTGGTGATACACCAGAACAAGAAGAGTATTTTGAGTGCCCTGACAGTCCACTGCCAGTGTCCGAAAGCTCTCCATGCGAGCCAAATGTTGTGGACTCAGAAACTGTAACTCCTGGAGCTGAAAGTGCCCCAAGTTCTAGCCTCTCTACCCCCATGGAGATTCCCCTGACAAGTGAGGACAATGCTGAAAATGAGGCTCAGAGTGCAGAGACTGTAACTGTTCCCCCTAGAAAGACTGGTTGAGCTGTAAAGCCTGTGGTGCACCTCAGTTATGATTCCCTTGGGAGGCCTGTGGACTTGCCTCTCAGTGTTGTCCATCCAAGGAGTGTGTGTCCCTGGGCTCATTGCCCAAACTGAGCGTCAGTGCTAACTCCAAGTTACTTGTGTTGCCCTCTAAGTATGGTGCCTTGCCCGTCCAGCCCAAGGTAACTGATAGGAAGGGCTCCCTCTCTTCAGGTTTCATGTACAAGAGGTAATAACTTGAGTTATGGTACAATGTGTGTGTAATACTATGTAAAGAGTAACGTACTGCAATGTTTCAGAACTGTGTTCTTGGTAAAATGATGTATTGACTGATGATTACATGTGTGAGCCTAATGCAAATGTATATGGTTGCAGTTGAAACTTATGGGGGTACTTGCTTGACGCGGACGTCAAGCTTTCCCAGGCCAGGAAGGGTGTAACCCCCCTGCAAATGGGGGTTCCCAAAAGACTTCCAGGAGCTTGCTTGAATGCTCCAAGCCTGAATGGTGTTTAGCGCTAGTCCATTCATCAGTGAGTGTTTTAGAGCCTGTGGTACTGTCTCTTTAAGAGCTGTCTGCTTGCAGACATAATTAGTTTGTATGGGGGGACTGTGTGCTTCTCTGCTTGAGTACCACTCGAGCAGCTGACACTCACTCCATTTTTGCAGTCACTAGGAGTGCAAAGGAACCTATCTGAAAGATGTAACTGTTTGCCAGAAATCATTTAGAGTAATAATGAAATTACAGTTTGTCTAACCTGCTTTCTTTGCAGTCAGAACTGTGTTTGCCTAGTTCCCCATTCTAGTTTTGAACTGCTGAACTGGACCAATCAGTGTGGGTTAAGGTAGCTCTAAAATGGTGCCTTGGACGAATCAGAACTTGGACTCGTAATCTGAGCCAGCCACAAGAGGTTTGTATGGGCAGTGACTCTGGGAGATGTAGCTTAGACTTCAGCGCCTTTTTGGACCAACAGGGGCAGTCTATTGTGAGTGACAGCCAATCCAGCCAAGAACAGGGAGGAACTCAAAGGAAGTGCCCGGTTTTGTCTGCTAGAGGTTCAGTTGAGCTCTGGCAGTGAAGAGGGAAGGAGCCCTGTGCTTTTTCGGTGTGCAGTTTTAGTCGGGAAATGTGTGTAAGGCCCTGAGTTCTGGTCTGCAGCTTGTGTAACTGTTTGTTAGGACTGAATCCATCCTGTGAAGAGAATCAAAGGATATCTGAAGAGTAGAAACCAGGCTCACCCTGTAGAAGACTGGAGAAATTGCTGAATTGCGCTTGGTCTGTCAGGAACTGAATCTGCTGTGTATTCTCCGGGTATTGTGCAGTAATTGCGATCGGGATAGAGAGCAGCCTGCCTGGTATAGTACTTTCTGTTTACCATATAAATGTGTGAAGAGGCGTGTACCTCAAGTGAATCCTGCTGCCATTAAAGGACTTTTGTCTGTTACTGTTTACCATATAAATATGTGAAGAGGCTTGTGTAGCTCAAGTGAATCCTGCTGCCATTAAAGGACTTTTGCCTGTTGCAGTTTGTCATATAAATGTGTGAGGAGTCTCGTGGAGCTCAAGAGTAGCCCTGCTGACGTTGAAGGACCCTATCTTGTTTGGAGGTCGTGAGTACTAATTCAGGGTCGCTCCCTGTTGAATTGCCACATTAAATCCAAATGGAATTACTGTACTGCTGACTGTTTAATTAATTTTTCTTTTCTCTGTGTGAAAGGGCCCCTACCAGCTGCCACGGTTTGGACTAGCCACTAGGGCTTGGGTACCCAGGGACAGTAACTGGTAGGGATAGGCCTGTGCACAGAGCCATAGGTTGATGAGTAAAGTGATAAGCTAATTAACCTGATTTCCCCCTGTCCTTGTTATATTCCCCTAAATAAATCAGAGCTGCTTGTTTCAGCAAAGTTATACTGCCTGAGGTATTTGTCTATGTTAAAGTATTGTACTGTGATTGTTGCACTGTATCTTATTTTACAGGAGGTCCCAGTGCCTGAAGCAGTCCTGGGGGTAAGTGTATACTGTGAAGGTAATTCTGATATATTGTGTGGGCCACTAGTGGGAAGAAAGGGGGGTTGCAGTGTCCCAGAGGGCTGTGACCAAGTTAGTTTAACTATTGCAAACCCTGACCTCTGGGTGGAGGCACCCGCCATCGGATCCAGGCCCCTCAACCTGTTAGTGGCTAATCAGGCAGGGTAGTAGCCCCTGGGATAGCGCCATCTAGGGGTTACATTTATATCAGCAATTGCTCACTTTAGTCCCACCTTCCCTTTGCCAGGTCACCTCAGGGGGAGCAGATCTATCAGCTTACAACAATTTCAGTTATTCTTCGTGTTGCTGCAGCTGTCCCTGGTTTGAGTTTGCAATGACAGGAAGTGATTATTCCAGTCCAGAATAGGACAGTCTCAGTGACTGCTGTAGTGAGAACAAATTTTCGGCCAGTGAAACGGGGCCAGTACTTCAGTGACTCTATGTGTTGGACCCATATCGGGATTACCCCTATGCCTCCAGTGATGGCAAAGTGATATTTTAGCCCATGCATTCGCCTGTGAGGTTTACTTCTATCTGTGTATGTCAACCGCCCTCTGTTAATTATGCCAAGGAGCTGTGTGTCCCTACAAACAGAATCCCATCACTCACTATGGAGGCTATTGCTTAGTAGTACCGCTTGCTGATCGGCTGGCAGTGGGCTGTTCGGTGTGATGTGCCTATGAATATCCTGCATTGACCTAGTGGCATGTGTGCTTCTGCTCCAAGTTGGGTGAGTCGATGTGCAAACTTGCTTATTGTCTCTGAACAACAAAAAGAAAATTATGATCTGTGTGTGCCACTGGATGCATTATATACCATAGTCAGCAGTTTGTAATATGTTCAGCAAGCAGGAATTACTGCACAGTTGCCTTCGTTTGGGTGAGCCGTGCTGTGTTTCTTTTCACCTACAGCACCTCTGCATACATTGTGTGGGACAACTCAGCCTTCTGTTACATTGGCATGCCTGTTGTCCCACCCCCGTGCAGCTCCATATTCTAACTGCTATGTAGCTTTCATATCATCTGTCGCATTACTGCCCACAGTTGTACATAGAGGAGCTTTTTTCTTGGGGGGGGGTCTTGTAAAGCTGCCTGTTCCTGAATTCACCTTTCCTGGAGTGCAGCATTGACATGAGTGCCAAATATATAGACTTTCCACTGCTATCGGCATGGCGCGCCTTCACATGGATGCACAGTACCCTCAGTGTTGCCTATGGACCATTGCATAACATATTGCTATTGCCCCTGACCTCCTGTCCCGCTGATCATAAGTGACACGCCTCTCGGCTTGAGTCAAGAAAAAAAAAAACTGACGGCGTGCAGTATATATACTGCTCTGTTCTGTGCTCTTCTATGTCAGTACGTGGTATCAGGTGCACATGAAGTGCATGTACCTAGTGGCAAGTCCCAAAGTTAGCCTGCTGGCATCTGTGCAGCCTGCATGATTACCATACAGCCGACTTCATTTTGATGCTATGTTTTATGTTGCTGTCATCTGTGCCACCTCTGCATGTGAGATAGCCTGTGTAGCACCACACACTCATATCACATGGCCATGCACAGTATCAGATCCCACTGGAGTGTGGTGATTGTGGAATACAGTTATGCAGCCACAGTATGAATTACTGTCCGAATCTCATTATTCAGCTATGAAATTTCTGCCTTACTGTTTTATTTTTCTGTTGTTTTTTTTTTCAGTATCTCACACTGCATCTATTGCTCTTATTCCACTCATTTTGGAGTAGGATCTTTTTGGGTGGGGTGTGAAAGGGTTTGTTGCAATGGTCCCTGATTTCAGTTCTCTTGCGAGGTGCATCTAGTTGACTATAGAATGTACTGACCTTCTACTGCTGGCATCATGGCACTCCGTGTTATTATCTAGCTGAACCAAATTTACAAATAAAAACACATGAAGAGAGATTAAAGGACATCAAAATGTATTCACTGGAGGAGAGGAAGGATCGGGGGGACATGATAGCGCCATGCCAGCTCAAAGGGAGTGAGGGATCAGAGCACCAAGTCACTTGACCACAACAGCCCCGATTCAGTTAGCCTCAACAGCTGTGTAGTGCTGGAATCCCGGTCGTGAATATCTTGCTCTGCACACTAATTTAGCACAAGTTTCATTGATGTGTGCTGAAATAGGCACAAAAATAAACATGGAAACATACAAAAATTAAGAGTTTGAGCCACAGGTTCTTGTCAGGAGTGCTACACAAATCAAATGCTGGAAGACCACGAGGACCCATTGGACTGCTTTCCCTGAGCTCACGTCATCAGCGCATGGTCACACAATGCGCATGTGCAGCAATTCAACAAAGAAAAAAAGCCAGAGACAGCAAGACCATGATTTTAATAAATAACTTGGCATTTTAGGGTTTTTAAACTTTACTTTGTGGGCGGTTCGATCTGTCCCCATGCCGGGACCCATTAGGGACATGAAAATCCATGACAAAAAAAACTTGGTAAGTCGCTTTAAAGGTTCAGCTAATCTTAAGTTAGACCCCATAAAGAGGCATGATTTGATGAGGGAACACATCAGTTGCACAAAACATTACTTAAAGGATACTGCTCAAATACCACCCATTCATCTGTCAGAAACTGCTCTGGGTCAGTCCTTTCAAAAAAGACACATGACAACAAAAAAACTTGACAAATACATTTTATTTAACACTGCATAGTCTGTGGCAAATTATGAGAAACCTTTCTCTGATTTTGAAATCATTTGTGAGATCCTGCATAAAAATGGTTTAAATGTTGGCAACAACTACATGAATATAACAGGCTGCCATTTGTTTGTGGACAACATAGCTAAAACGATACAGCAATAACTGACGAGGTCAAAAATGCCTCCTTTTTGAGCTTTCTTGCAGATGGAAGTACAGACCACTCCATTATTGAACAAGAAATTGTCTACCTGAGATATGTAGGTGCTAACTGTTTGCCAGTCACACACCTAATATCTGTGGTACCACTTGAAACTGCAAATGCTGAGGGTGTATTTAATGCTATTGAGAAAGCTTTACAATCAATGGATTTGGCATTACCAGAACTGACAGGTAATTCACATCCAGCACTTGTATGTGTTAATTTTGATGGTGCATCAGTTAATCTTGGTGAATGAACAGGAGTCATTACTAGACTCAAATCACTTTTGCCAGATGTTATTGGCATTCACTGTGTTGCCCACAAACTTGAATTTGCCATTTTGGATGCAGATAAACATTTCAAATACATGACCAAATTTGAAGACTGTTTAAAAGGCATTTTCAGTTGTTATTTTTGGTCTCCAAAGTGCAGGAGAGAACGTAAAGAAATCGCTGAAGTTCTCGATGAGCATCTTGCACATTTCACTGCTGTAAAGCAAGTCAGGTGGCTAGCAAGCAAAGAGAGTGCAGTTGTGGCATTAGAAAAGAACGTGGACATTGTGACAGTGCATCTGGAGCACAGATTTGTGGATGGTAACAGGGCAGAGGATGCTAACATAGCTAAGGGGTACCACAAGGAACTGACCTCTATGCATTTCATTAAAGTTCTTTATTTCTTATTAGATTTGTTGTCAGTTGTTGCTAGATTATCAAAAATGTTCCAGTTGGCAGACTACTTAATTGTTGAAATACCAGAATATATAGAAAAAGCCATTCTACAGCTAGAAGCACTTAAAAGTACTCCTGGAAAATATCTTGAAAAATTCCAGGAACAGTATAACGCAGAAGAATGTATGTTTGGCAAAACAAAAGTTCATGGAACACCTGGAAGTGAAGCTGAACTTTACACATTTGTTAACGATACTGTCATGTACATCCAGAACAGGTTTGGTGTTCTCTCAGAGAAACCTTTGTCTTTACTTCAGATTTTGAATTATCAGAACTGGCCACTGGAAAAAGAAGATCTAGCAACGTTTGGAAATGCTGAACTAACTGAACTCATCACAGACAGCCCTTTCTCTTTTCACTTCTCAGAACTTGATAAAGATTCTGCTATAGATGAGTGGGTGCAGCTGAAGTTATACCTTTCTCGATTCAGAACCAAACCTCTTGTATCTATATACCAGTTGGTGTTACAAATGAAAATTTCTGAACGTGGCCCAGACTCCACGAAGGGCCCTATGCAAAAGCTTATTGAGATTCTGCTCACGATTTCCCCTTCCACAAGTGAATGTGAAAGAGGATTTTCAAAAGCTAATTTCATTAAAAACAAATTACGAACAACCCTGACACAACAGTCTTTCGAGAATCAGCTGCTTATCATGACTGCAGGACCATCAGTCTCTGAATTTGATCCACTGCCACCAATAAAGTACTGGCTTGACAGTAGTCTGGGTACTATCCATTCCTCTGGCCACAAATGTCCCATCAAAAGAAACAGAAGAAAATCAGCCTGAAGCAAGCTGCAATACTACTGCTGTCTTATATTCTCTGCCACTCTGTAACCTTTCTCCGACTGTCACTGGAGCATCCCAAGGGGGGAAAAAATAAATAATTATTTTTTTTGGTAATAATACTGTACATCGCTGAAAAATGTTGTGGCTTACTGGATCCTGATATGGACTTGCCCAAAAAATGTACCATAAGTCCTGGACTTACGCATCCCCAAAAAATGTTTCAACCCCTGAACTCCTTGCAGACCACTTCCAAATCAGAACATCCTCCTACAGGCTGAGATCCACTGACAGTGCCCCTGTCTTCATACCTAGACATTATACCTCCAAAGGTGCAAGTGCTTTCGCCTGCCATGCCCCCAAATACTGGAACTCCTTCCCTCGAGCCGTGCATCAAGCACCATCACATGCAACATTTAAGAAAAAATTGTGTTCCCATCTTGAGTCCTCCTGCATGTGCAGCTGTTTTAAACCCCCTTAGTTCTCACCTCTGCCCTACCTAGTCTCTCCCTGCTTTTGCTGCTTTTACTCTACTATATAAATAGTACCTCCCCTCCACCTGTCTGTCCTACCTCCCACTCAGACTTGTCCTCTATCCTATTCCTGCTTTCTCTTCTATCTCCCTTACTCCTATCCCCCCTAGTTTTTCCCGACTGTCAACCCCAAAAAAACACTATAGCATTTACAATCTATCTTGTTTTCCTCAAAACATAAATGTTATGTAATCTGTATTCTGAATAAGTTTCTGTTTATTATTCCCATCACACTGTTATTGCATCTACCCTGTCGGTAGCCACTTCCTTTTGCATATTACCTTCTCACACTGTTAATACTTTCTACCCTGTCTATAGCCACCTTTCCTTTTCTCTATTTACCCTGTATGCTATTGTCAAATACGTTGTACTTGTAATAAAATATATGCTATTGTCAGTTATGTCGTACTTGTAATGAAATGTTCAAACAACATGAAGTCTTGCTGTATTCTGACAATAGCAGTGAGTCCCAACCTTCGAACTGCCCCGAAGATGAAAGAGTTAACTTTCCATGCCAGGCATGGAATGCTGAGCTTGAGCTCGGTTGAGACTCTGTCTGTTGCTGTTTGAACTCAAACCGTCAGATTCTTTACTCCGCCTCACTGAACAGTCGCTCCAGAGATTTCTCCCTTTGCTCGGTTCATTTTGTCGGTTAAAGTACCGCTTTTCTCGGTTTTCGACCGAATTTAAACCGTAACCTGTCAGTTCAGTCTCTGTCTGTGGTATTCGTGAGTACTAGATAGGTTATATTGTTTTTCTATTCTGTGTGGAACTTGTAAACGGTTCATCGGTTCGGTTTGAACCGATCAAGTTGTTGTAAAATCTTTATCTGTACTTTTAGAGTGTGGTTACCGGTTCTTATCAGTTCTAAAAAATACGGATTTTATTACGGTTTTTTCCACGACCCATAACACGGTCAGGAACCGATAAGAGGGTCTTGCCTGGCGGATTGCCATTAAAAGTGTAAATTTTTGTTAGGACTGGCACAATGTCTGAGAAACCCAAAAGAAAAATCGGGCCCACTGGGTTTCAACACTGCAGTGTGTGTGGGGAAGTCTTTGCCAAGGCTGACCCCCACACCACCTGTGTTTATTGTCTGGGGTTTGACCACCTCAATGCAGACTGCCAGATTTGTAAAATTTTCCTGCAGCTACCCTAGAGAAGAGTTGGTAGGCTCAGGAAAGGGAGGCCAAGAGTCTGCTGAACCGGATGGCCAGCCCGTTCGGTTCAAACAGAACCAGGAGGCTCGACCAGGGCGCAGACTTTCGGGCAAAAGGAGAGACGATTCTGAGGAGTCGGTTCCGGCTAAGAGAACAAGAAAGGAAAAATCAGCTGGTGTGGATCCAAAAGTTTCTTCTCCAACCGCTGAAGAAATAGCCAAAGCGATAAAAATTGTGAAGTTGCTTTCCACGGTTCCGACCGAACCGGCACCATCAGGAAGGCGCTCGGTTCGGCCGGTTCCACCGGTTCAAGATTATGATTTAGAGGAATATTATGAACTGGAGGAGGAGGAAGAGAGTATGAGGAAAGTGAATGTGGTTTTGAAAGTCTGGATGTGCCCATTAACCCAGACATCTCCCCAGACAGACCTTCAGGAGTGTCTCCTCCTAGGCTTTCTGAGTCCCCCTCCCATTTCATGTTTTATAAGAAAGTGGCCGAAACCCTTCAGCTTCCTATGGAAGAAGCTGTGGATGACCAGGAAGAGCCTGACTATGTGGAAATGATGGATATCCCAGAGTCTAGGAGGCTGTCTATTCCCTTAAACAAATCTTTTGGGAAACAGACATTTAAGATTTTAAAGACTCCTAATACTATACCTCCTGTGGATAAAAGAATGGACAAGAGGTATACTCTGTCAGGCTCAGATACGGAGTTCCTTACACAACAATGCAGCCATGTTGGTGTAGTGCAGGCTGCAGCCTGTGATAAGGCAAATATTCCCTTGCCTTCACACCCCCCAGACAAGGACTCCAGGAGGATTGATGCCATGGCAAAGAAACAGTACATGGCAGCATCCTTGGGACTCAGACAGGCCAACTATATGGCCTATACTGCTAGGTATCAGAAGTCCAGATGGGACACTGTCATGGCTTTAGCAAAACAGGTCCCTGGCCAGCTTGCCAAGGAGCTGGAGCAGGTGGCTGCTGATGGTATTGAGGCATCCAAGGTGCAATTCCATGCTGCAGTGGACTCCAATGAT
This sequence comes from Neoceratodus forsteri, assembly GCA_016271365.2. Lineage (NCBI taxonomy): Eukaryota > Metazoa > Chordata > Ceratodontiformes > Ceratodontidae > Neoceratodus > Neoceratodus forsteri. The sequence goes on along the minus strand of CM028130.1, from coordinate 638,282,982 downwards.
GTTTCATCTAGAGTCATGGCTACATCTGTGGCACGTCGTGGAATGGCTTGGCTCAGATGTACTAGCCTGTCACAGGATACCCAGACTAAGGCCATGGATTTTCCTGTTGTGGGTAATTCTCTGTTTGGGGAGCAAACAGAGAATTACATGGAGAAAATGGATGAATATAGGACCACCTATAGGAGTGCCCGGGCCAAGGAAAAGGCAAGCCACTCCTCAGAGGCAGCATCCCAGGGGCAGGCCTTTTCATAGGCCTTTCTACCAAGCTCAGGCCTCCTCTACTGCCTATGCTCAGAGGGGTTCTTTAGAGGGAGAGGCAGAAGGGGTACAAGCAGACCTGCTCCCACCCCTCAGCCTAAAACCCCTGCCAAGCAAGCACCCTGATGGGATTGCCAGGCCCGATTCTCCACTACCTGTAGGGGGGCAGGCTGACTTACTTTGTCCAGGACTGGAAGTCTCTAACAATAGACAAATGGGTCCTGAAAGTAGTAAGCCAGGGACTGGTTCTCAGCTTCAAAAAAATTTCCAAAGCTGAGAACCAGATCCTTTCCACCTGCAAATCCCTCAGAGGCACTTGCCTTAGAGGCTGAGGTCTCTTCCCTCCTGGCTTTCAGAGCTGTGGAAAGGGTTCCACCCCTGCACCAAGGCAAAGGATTGTACTCCAGGTACTTCCTTACCCCCAAAAAGACAGGAGAATGGCGGCCCATTCTGGATCTCAGATACTTAAACAAGCACCTTTTAAAACCAAAATTCAAAATGGTGACTCTGGGAATAATTCTACCCTCTCTAAGGCCAGGGGACTGGCTAGTCTCCTTGGACCTCGAGGATGCCTACTTCCATATTCTCATCAGAAGCTCCCATCGAAAGTACCTCAGGTTCGAGCTGCCTTCAGGCCATTACCAATTCAGAGCAATGCCCTTCGGCCTAACCTCTGCTCCAAGGGTGTTCACAAAATGCCTGGCAGTACTAGTTGCTTCTCTAAGAAAGCAAAGGATTGCCATCTTCCCATACCTAGACGACTGGCTCATAGTAGGCCAGTCCCCAGACCAGGTCAAGTTACACCTACAGATAACTCAGCAACTGCTCACCTCTCTAGGTTTCCTTCTGAATCTTCAAAGTCAGTTCTAGAGCCTGTTCAGCTCCTTACCTTCATAGGCGCAGAGCTAGGTGCAGAAAAGGCCAGAGCCTTTCTTCCCTTGGACAGGGCAAGGACCCTTATCTCACTGGCTTCTTCATTCACCCTACAGGTGTCTCGTCCAGCAAGGCATTTCCTGCAGCTCCTGGGTCACATGGCTGCTTCTACAGCAGTGGTGCAGGGAGCAAGATTTCAGACGAGGGATATTCAGTTCCACTTGAGAGCCTTTTGGTCTCAGAAAAGGACCCTCTGACCAAACTGATCCCAGTGACTGAACACTGATCCAGGCCTTGCAGTGGTGGCAGGATCAGAACAATCTAAGACAGGGAGTTCCCTTTGTCACTCAGTCTCACTCTTTAATCCTTACTACAGATGCCTCCCTCTTGGGATGGGGGGCCCACTTGGGAGACCTGACCACCCAAGGGTTGTGGTCCCCTCAGGAATCTCTGCTTCACATCAATCTGTTGGAACTCAGAGCAGTATTTCTAGCACTTCAAGCCTTTTCCAAGTCTGTTCAGAACAAAGTTATTCAGAACAGAACAGACAATACCACCACAATGTGGTATATCAACAAGCAAGGAGGCACTCGGTCTACGGCCTTGTGCACAGAAGCAATGAAGTTGTGGTCTCTGGCTTATTCCCTGAACACCTCCCTCACAGCAGTATACCTCTCAGGCAAGGACAATGTCCTGGCAGATGCTTTCAGCAGGATATCTCAGGGCCATCACGAATGGTCACTGGATCCCCTGGTTTTGGAGGTGATATTCTCCAGATGGGGCACCCCACAGATAGATCTTTTTGCAGCCCCAGACAATCACCAACTTCCCCTTTTTTGCTGCAAGCCCCCAGTGTTGGGCTCAGTCCCCCTGGATGCCTTAGTTCTCAGTTGGGAAGGGAAGTTCCTGTTTGCTTTTCCCCCCCTTCCCTCTCCTGTTCAAAGTGCTAGTCAAAATCAGGTCTCAGCCCTGCAAGGTGATCTTATCACAGATGGGTACTGGCCGGAGATCAGGACCACGCGGGAGCTTTTTTTTTTTTTTTTTTTTTAAAAGGGTAGGCGGAGCCGACACAGCATCGGCACTGCCCTTGAGGCCGACGTACTGCGTGGTGCTCAAGGGGCCGTTAGGCTGTGTCGACTCCGCCTGCCTACCAGTTCTTCATCTCCCACCGTCGAGGCCACCTCGTGGGAAGCTTATCTCCAGTTTCTAGGCCTTCAGCCTGTTTGAAATCGACGTTCAGTCCGTCGGTCGTCTACCGGTTCTGGGTTCTGCCTCCACTCGACGTCGCCGGTAAGATCTTTCCTTTTATTTGAAATTCTGCAACGTCGAGTCTGTTTGTGGTGTTTTTTTTCTCTGTAGGTCATGTCTTGGTCGGAGGGCAAAAAGTCTTCAAAGACGGGTCTGCCCCCCATGCGTCGGTGCCCGTGCGGCCGAAAGTATTCCGTCACTGACCAGCACGACCAGTGTCTTGCATGTCTTGGCCAATTTCACGACATGGACTCGTGCGATGCCTGCTTCTCCATGGACTGCCGGGTCCTCGAACAGCATGCGTTGAAAGTGGGGCGACCTCTGCCGACTTTCAGGGGTAGGGTTTGCACTCGTCGGTCCAAGCCGCGTTCTCTCGGCCCTTCCTCCGGGTCCCCTCCCAGTTTTATACAGACCGAGGAGGAGGGAGCCTCGGCTACTTGTAGCCTGGCCATTGCCGAGGCTCCTCCCGTGGCGCAGGAGGCCTGTCCCACTTCCTCCCGGGAGCGGGTGGGAGGCACTGCCACGGCAATCGCCCCTTCAGGGGTGAAGGCTCTCCCGGTGTTGCTCCCGCGGCTCGGAAGGCCCGGGTCGGCGCCGTCCTCGACGCCGTCAGAGCCTTCAGTGCCATTCGCAGCACCGTGGGCCCTGTCGGCGCCAACTCGGCACCGTGGGCCCTGTCAACGCGTTCGCAGTGCCGACACTGCTCACAGTGCCATGGGACAAGATCCAGCGTCCTCTTTTACCATGTCTCGCCTCGGCACCGAGGTTGAGCATGGCACCGTGCCTTCGCGGCTCGGTGCCGTAGGGCCTTCGACTCGGCTGTTGGTGCCGTCAGTGCCGTCACGCTCGGTGCGCTCGCGGCGCTAGAGAAGCCGGTCGGTCCGTGTTCGGCGTCGAGTCTGCCCTCAGGGCTGTCGTCGCGCCGCCGGTCCTCAGTGCCGCTCGCGGCGCTGTGGTGCCTGGCAGTGTCGTTGTCGGTGCCGAGGTTACTGCTGGGGCTGCTGTCGGTGCCATCCCTGTCCCTGGTACCGCCCCTGGTGCTGGTGGACTTGATGGCGCTGCATCTGGCTCTGGCTCTGGACCTTTGGCTCGAGCTGCCCTGGTGCCTCGTGCGGGTCCCGCTCGCGGGGTTGCAGAGGGCACGGGTGCCATCTCGGCCACAACTCTGGCTGCAGGGCCTGCTGGCAAGGTTGGTTCTGCCTGCCCTCCTACTGTTTGGCTCAGAGCTTCGGACTCTACCTCTTCAGAGTCGGAGTCGAGCTCAGAGTCAGATGTGCAGTCACACCCTTCGGGGTTGACTGCGGAGGAGGGCACTCCTGTGGTCTCGTCGACGAGTCAAAGCCAGCCCCCTACTGAGGAGAGTCAGGTGGCCCTCGAGACTAGGGTCAGTGGTGCTGACCAGCAGGCAGTGGTGCGAGCCACCATTGCTCTGCAACCTGGCCTTGGGGGTTTCATCGACCCCTCGGTGGTGGTACCCCCTCCAGTGGTGTGTCTTGATCGCCCAACTTTGGGGCCCATCGAGAAACCTACAGGAGGGGAGGGTACTGTTCCCTGGGTCTCCCCTTTGGGGGCTACCCAGAGATGCCAGCTACCTAGGCTGGCCCTCTCGAGGAGGAGGAGGACTCTCTTGGACTCTGAGGGGTCGAGGGTTGTGGGGTCGGCGTGTCGGCCTTTCTCTGGGGTCCACTCGGGCCCTGGACGGAGCCAAAGTGCGAATTTCCACCCTTCCCCCTCGGGTTCCTTGAGGGAGTCCCATTCTTTTGAGGCAGGGGACTGTCCTTCTGGACTTTTATGGCCCCGGTCGCCTCACTGGGGGGATTCTTCTGGGCGCAGCCAAGGCAGTACCAACGTGGTTGTACAGCTGTCAGCTGTGGAGTCTTCCGGGGCACCCTCCTCGGGTGCTCATGGTCCGCTCCCTAGCCCTGGCGGAGGTCAGCCGACTTCTTTTCTCTGCTCTGCCCCTATCCCTCTGCCACATTCTCCTGCGCTCCCAGGCATTCTTGGTCCTAGCAGCCCTCTCACCTGGGAGCAGTTCAGAGCGGTGGCTGCCCGGTTCCCTGCCTATGTTAGGGCTATGGACAGCCAGGTTTTTCAACCTCCCCCCGTGCAGCCACCCTCGGAACATATGGTGACCTCCAGCTCCTCATCCCCTCTTCTGGGAGAGGAACCTTCTGTTCCATTCTCTCCGGCTGCTGATCTCTCAGAGTATCAGCGTTTCCTCGTGAGGATGTTGGAGGACTTGCACCTTTCACCTCTACTGTTAGCAGTCCTGAGCATCGGTGCCCTTTCTAAGCGATTTTGTGAGGCCTCCTTGTGGTGCCACCTGGCTTGCTCCCTTCGGGAGGCGTCCTTGCGTTTCTGGCAGAGGCCCTTCTCCAGAGTTCCTGCCCCTAGGGACCTCAGCCAGAGGTATTGCGCTCCCCCGGAGTCTCCAGATTCTATGCCTCATCCGCAGTCTGGCTTGATGCATCTGGACACTCCTGATGGGCTTCGCGCCCTCCACCATGACCGGCCCCCGGATCAAGACTCCTCGGATTTAGATTTTTGGGGGAGGAGGACCTTCTACTCAGCACGGTTGCTCCTTTCTATTTCTACTCACCAGGTCCACTATGCAGCCTACAACAGGTTGTTGTGGTCCAGGCTAGGTCAGGTCCTAGCTTCTTTGCCTGACTCGGAGCAAACCAGACAAGCCATCGCACTCTCTGCACGTGGCCTGGAGCTAGCAAGGCACCAAGCGAGGGCATCTTACGATGCCAACGAGGTAGCTACCAGGGTCGTAGGGATAGCGATCTGCACTAGGAGATCGGCGTGGCTACATCTTTCCCGGTTGTCACCCTTGGCCCGGCGTAGGGTGATTTGCTCCGCCCACCAGGGAACCTACCTTCAAACAACATGAAGTCTTGCTATATTATGACATATGCAGTGAGTGTCAACCTTCAAACTGCTCCGGAGGTGAAAGAGTTAACTTTCCATGCCAGGCATGGAACCTTGAGCGCGAGCTCGGTTGAAAACTCTGTCTGTTGTTAATCAAACTCAAACTGTCAGATTCTTTACTCCGCCTCACTGAACAGTCGCTCCAGAGATTTCTCCTTCTGCTCGGTTCATTTTGTTGGTTAAAGTGTTATTTTATCGGTTTTTTGACCAAATTTAAACCGCAACTGGTCGGTTCAAGCTCTGTCTGTGGTATTGTAAGTAATAGATAGGCTTACATTTATTTTATTCTGTGTGGAACTTGTAAACGTCTTTCGGTTCGGTTTGAACCGATCAGGTTGTTCTAAAACTTTACTAGTCCTTATTTAGAGTGGGTTCCCGGTTCTTATCGGTTCTAAAAAACAGATTTCATTACGTTTTTTCCATGACCGTGACACGGTTGGGAACCGATAAGGAGTCTTCTTGAGATTGCCATAAACGAGCAAGTTGGTTAGGCTGGCACTATGTCTGAGAAACCCAAAAGAAAACCGGCCCACTGGGTTTCAGCACTGTAGTGTTTGTGGGGAAGCCTTTGCGAAGGCTGACCCACACACCACCTGTGTGTATTGTCTGGGGTTTGACCACCTCAATGCAGACTGCCAGATATGTAGTAATTTTCCTGCTGCCACCATTGAGAAGAGAGTTGGTAGGCTCGGGGAAAGGGAGGCCAAAAAGTCCGCTGACCCGGATGGCCAGCCCGGTTCGGTTCCAGACGAACTGGAGGGAGTGCCCACTGACCAGGGCGATACTTCCTCGGGTAAAAGAAGAGCCAGCTCTGAGGAGCTGGTTCCAACTAAAAGGACTAGAAAGTCAGCTAGTGTGCCAAAAGTTTTTTCACCAACCGCTGAGGAAATAGCTAAAGCAATTGAAATTGTCCAGTCACTTTCCCCGGTTCCGACCGAACCGATACCATTAGGGAAGAGCTCAGTTCGTCCGGTTCCACTGGTTCAAGATTATGATTTTGAGGATTTTTATGAACCGGCGGAAGGGGAAGAGGAGTATAAGGAGAGTGAATGTGGGTTTGAAAGTCTGGATGTGCCCATTGAACCGGACATCTCTCTCCAGACAGACCATCAGGGGTTTCTCCTCCTAGGCTATCTGAGTCCCTTCTCATTTTATGTTTTATAAGAAAGTTGCTGAAACTCTCCAGCTCCCTGTTGAGGAAGCTGTTGATGACCAAGAGGAGCCTGATTATGTAGAAATGATGGATATTCCAGAGTCTAGGAGACTGTCTATTCCTCTGCATAAATCTTTTAGGAAACAGACAGTAAAAATTCTAAAAACTCCTCACACTATATCTCCTGTTGATAGAAGGATGGACAAGAGGTATACATTATCAGGCTCTAATACTGAGTTTCTCATACAGCAATGCAGCCATGTGGGGGTAGTGTAGGCTGCAGCCTGTGACAAGGCAAATATTCCTCTAGCTTCGCACCCCCCTGAAAAAGACTCCAGGAAGGTTTATGCCATGGCAAAGAAACAGTACATGGCAGCATCCTTGGGACTCAGACAGGCAAATTATATGGCTTATGCTGCTAGATACCAGAAATCCAGATGGGATACTGTGCTGGCTCTAGCAAAACAGGTCCCTGACCAGCTTGCCAGGGAGCTGGAACAGGTGGCTGCGGATGGTATTGAGGCATCTTAGGTGCAATTTCATGCTGCAGTAGACTCTAATGATGTGTCTTCAAGGGTCATGGCTACATCTGTGGCACTTCGCAGAATGGCTTGGCTCAGATGTACTACCCTGTCACAGGATACCCAGTCTAAGGCCATGAATTTTCCTGTTGTGGACAATTCTCTGTTTGGGGAGCAGACAGAGAATTACATGAAGAAAATGGATAAATATAGGACCACCTATAGGAGTGCACAGGCCAAGGAAAGGCAGGCCACTCCTCAAAGGCAGCATCCCAGGGGCAGGGGCAGGCCTTTTCATAGGCCTTTTTACCAAGTCCAGGCCTCCTCTTCTGCTTATGCCCAGAGTGGGTTCTTTAGAGGGAGAGGCAGACGGGGTGCAAGCAAGCCTGCTTCCACCCCTCAGCCCAAAGCCCCTGCCAAGCAGGCACCCTGATGGGGTAGCCAGGGCCGATTCTCCTCTACCTGTAGGGGGCAGGCTGGCTTACTTTGTCCAGGACTGGAAGTCTCTAACATCAGACAAGTGGGTCCTGGAAGTAGTAAGCCAGGACTGGTTCTCAGCTTCAAAATTTCCAAGATGAGAGCCAGGTCCTTTCCACCTGCAAATCCATCAGAGGCACTTGCCCTAGAAACAGAAGTTTCTACCCTCCTGGCTCTCAGAGCTGTGGAAAGGGTTCCACCCTACACCATGGCAAGGGTTGTACTCCAGGTACTTCCTTACCCCAAAAAGACAGGAGAATGGCGGCCCATCCTGGATCTCAGATACCTAAACAAGCACCTTTTAAACCAAAATTCAAAATGGTGACTCTGGGAGTTATTTTACCCTCTCTAAGGCCAGGGACTGGCTGGCATCCCTGGACCTCAAGGATGCCTACTTCCATGTTCTTATCAAAGCTCCCCCGAAAGTACCTCAGATTCGAACTGCCTTCAGGCCATTACCAGTTCAGAGCAATGCCCTTCGGCCTCACCTTTGCCCCGAGGGTATTCACAAAATGCCTGGCAGTAGCAGTTTCCCACTTAAGAAGGCAAAAGATTGCCATTTTTCCTTACCTGGACGACTGGCTCATAGTAGGCCAGTCTCCAGAACAAGTCAGACTACACCTTCAGGTAACTCAGCAACTGCTTACATCTCTAGGTTTCCTTCTCAGTCTTCCGAAGTCAGTTCTAGAGCCTGTCCAGCTTCTCACCTTCATAGGCGCAGAACTGAACACAAAAGAGGCCAGAGCCTTCCTTCCTCTGGAAAGAGCAAGGACCTTGGTCTCTCAGGCCTCCTCTTTCACCCTGCAGGTCTCTCGACCAGCAAGGCATTTTCTGCAGCTCCTGGGGCACATGGCTGCTTCTACAGCAGTTGTGCAGGGAGCAAGATTTCAGATGAGGGACATCCAGTTCCATTTGAGAGCCTTTTGGTCTCAAAGAAGAGACCTCTGACCAAATTGATCCCAGTGACTCGAACCCTGATCCAAGCCCTTCAGTGGTGGCAGGACCAGAGCAATCTGAGACAGGGGTTCCCCTTCATCCCTCAGTCTCACTCCCTAATCCTTACTACAGATGCATCCCTCTTGGGGTGGGGAGCTCACATGGGCGATCTCACTACCCAGGGATTGTGGTCCCCTCAGGAATCTCTGCTCCACATCAATCTGTTGGCACTCCGAGCAGTTTTTCTAGCACTTCAAGTTTTTTCCACCTCTGTTCAGAACAAAGTTGTATAGATCAGAACAGACAAAACCACTACAATGTGTGGTACATCAACAAGCAAGGAGGCACTCGGTCTATGGCCTTGTGCACCGAAGCAATGCAGTTGTGGTCTCTGGCGTATTCCCTGAACACCTCCCTTACGGCAGTTCACCTTCCAGGCAAGTACAATGTCCTGGCAGATGCTCTCAGCAGGATTTCCCAGGGCCATCACGAATGGTCATTGGATCCCCTAGTATTGGAGGTAGTATTTGCCAGATGGGGCACCCCGCAGACAGATCTTTTTGCAGCCCCAGACAATCACCAACTTCCCCTTTTTTGCTGCAGGCTCCCAGTGTTGGGCTCAGTCCCTCTGGATGCCTTCCTTCTCAGTTGGGAAGGGAAGTTTCTTTATGCCTTCCCCACCTTCCCTCTTCTGTTCAAGGTGCTAGTCAAAATCAGATCTCAACCTTGCAAGGTGATCCTGATTGCACCAGATTGGACCAGACAGCCCTGGTACCCACTCCTTTTGTCCTTAGCAGTCCACCTTCCCCTGTGTCTTCCCAGGAATCACAACCTGTTAACCTGTGCTCAGGGGAGGGTTTGGTACCCGAATCTCAAATCTCTCAATCTCAAGGCCTGGTTCTTGAAGAGTTAGAGTTTGCTGGCCTACACCTCTCTCAAGGTGTATTGGATATATTGAAGGCTTCTAGGAAGCCATCCACCAGGGCTACTTATAATTCCAAATGGAAGAGGTTTTCCATTTGGTGCTCTGGCAAGCATATTTCCCCAGAATCTGCTGACTTACCCACAGTCCTAGATTATATGGTGCATTTGAATACTTTGGGGCTGAGGCTAGCTACCCTAAAAGTGCACCTGGCAGCCGTGTCAGCTTTCTTATCAGCAGGTAAACCCTCTTCTCTTTCGGCTCATCCTGTATTCTCCAAGTTTTTCAAGGGGTTGCTTCACACCAACCCTCCATTCAGGGACCCTTCCCCTGCCTGGGATCTTAATATTTGCATTGCTCAGTTTATGCAACCCCCTTTTGAGCCCTTGTCTTCAGCAGAGCTTAAGTACTTGACTTGGAAAATTGTGTTTTTGGTAGCCATCACTTCTGCCAGGCGCATAAGTGAGTTACAAGCATTGTCAGTGGAACCTGATTTTATCTCCTTTCATAGAGATAAGGTGGTCCTCAGGACTAACAGCAAGTTCTTGCCTAAGGTGGTTTCAGACTTCCACCTTAATCAATCTATGTCTCTCCCTGTGTACTTCACTGACCATTCCTCCTCTGGCGAGAGGAGACTACACAGTTTAGATGTCAAAAGAGCCCTTAGTTACTACATAGAACGTACCAAGGGTCACAGGTTTGACTCCCTCCAACTGTTCCTCACTTATGGTGAGGTTGGTAAAGGAAACCTGCCACTAAAAGATCCATTGCCAGGTGGATTGTCTCTTGCATTCAATTTTGCTATGAAAAATTGGGTAAGGTTCCTCCCTCAGGCCTGAGGGCTCACTCTACCAGAGGTACAGCTGCTTCCCTGGCTGCTGCCAGGGATATTCCTATCTTAGAGATATGTCAAGCAGCTACCTGGAAAACAGTTCACACTTTTACCAAGCATTACTCCCTGGATATCCAGGCTAGGAGTGATGCTCGGTTTGGCACAGCTGTGCTTTAGAGCCTATTTCCTAAGTAGGTTCTGTCCCTCCTTCATGGAGGTACTGCTTGGCAGTCTGCTATTGTCAGAATACAGCAAGACTTCATGTTGTTTGAAGAAAAAATTACTCACCTTAGTAATGTTGTTTCTTCTAATGGAGTCTTGCTGTATTCTGACCTCCCCCCTGCCTTCCCTTCTCGGAACCTTTATTTTTGGGATGCGGGTGGGCAGTAGCAGTGTTGGCACGCAGGAGGTGCCCCACCTTTTTTGTTATCACCCTCTTCTTTGGGTGAGTGGGTGTTGGGTTTATTTCATTTTTTGGGTTTCCTGACCTGAGTCTTTGTTTTGGGACCAAAAAATTTGTTTTTATGTTAGTAGCCAGTTGGTTAGTGTAGGTTTATAGCTTCCACACAGGACCTCAGTGAGTTTAGCTCGTAAAGATCTGACGGTTTGAGTTCAAACAGCAAGAGACAGAGTCTCAACCGAGCTCAAGCTCAGCGTTCCATGCCTGGCATGGAAAGTTAACTCTTTCATCTCCGGGGCAGTTCGAAGGTTAGGACTCACTGCTTTTGTCAGAATACAGCAAGACTCCATTAGAAGAAACAACATTACTAAGGTGACTCATTTTTTCTTTCTGTATGCATTGATGTACTGTACCCTCCCGGGTCATGCCTGAAAATAGTCATTGCCATGGCTAGTGCACTTACCCGATAAACAAAAAAAAAATTAAATAAATAAATAAATTAATATGTGACAGGGAGATCCTGCCACTTTTGAGGTCCAACCTTTTCTTAAATCCATTGCAACAGTTCTTCTGATTCTTAGCCTAATCTATCATTTACAATTTCTAGTCAATAAGGTTGGCCACCTATGGGCACCGCTCCTTCCCTTTCTTGACTATGCTATAGTGTCCTCTTTAATTTTTCCTTTTCCCTCTCAGGTCCTCATACAGGGAGGTTACTGTGGTGACCTCTGAGCTGATGTAAAACAACAGGTTATGTTCCTCATTGTTGGATTTAGTATGCAATAGCACTGTGTCATAAAATACCTTGATGTATATGCCTTATGTGTGTGAAACCTGCAAATGTTGGAAATACCAACACACTAGGTGTTTTTGATAAATGTAAAAAGTTACTAGGAGACTGTAGTATAAAAATTAAGTTAATTATGTTATTTAAAATGCAAGTACGTTACAGATTATTTGAGAGGTCCTTTGGCACCATGCATTCTTGCTTTAAGCTGAATAAGCCTAAAATGTCATGGTCATTTGCATATAGATCCCATTGCAATATGTGGGTATGTGTGATGCTGTGTTTTTTTGAAACTTGGCTTTACTGCCAATGCCCTTTGGGGTAACCCTTGCTTCAGTGCTTCTGCACTGAGGTTCTTTGCCTTTAGCGTTTTTCTGTTTTTGAGCTCCCCATCTTCCAAACACACAAGGCAAACATAGGGATTGAAAATTTTTCACTAAAGAGATAGATCAGTAGATCAATGAGTCAGTAGGTGCTGACTAAGTGCACAGGAAGGACATGCACAGTCTGTTGCTACAAACTGATGTATTGAAGAAGGGATATGTCATTGCTTAAGGTTATCCTCATGTTTAAAATAAACATCACACAGAAATTGTGTGCTGAACCTGAAGTTCTGTGTCTGGTCCATCTGTTATCCCACATCCCCTCCACATATCTATGGATCTCAAAGATGCCTATTTCCACATTCCCATCAGACCCAGCCACAGGAAGTACCTGAGGTTCAGACTGTCCTCAGGTCACTATCAGTTTTAAGCACCCCTCTTCCGCCTCATCTCTGCCCCAGGGCGTTCAACAAGTGTCTGGCTGTGGTCGTGGCACACCTAAGAAGGCTGGGAGTCATAGTGTTCCCTTACCTGGATGACTAGCTGGTTGTAGGACAGTCCTCCCACCACACCAGGGATTCTCTTGCCCTTACTTAGGACACCTTGGAGTCTCTGGGGTTTCTTATAAATGCCCAGAAGTCCCAAGTAGAACCTGCCCAGGCCCTAGAATTTATAGTAGAGTTGAACACCCTGCAAGGGAAGGCTTTCCTTCCACAGGACAAGGTACACAGTATACTAACTCTAGCAGGCTCCTTCATGCTTAACAGACCCTGGACAGCAAAGCACTTCCTGCAGCTGTTGTGCCACATGGCCACTGCCATAGCCATGGTGCCAGGGGTCAGATTCCAAATGAGGGACATCCAGTTTCATCTAAGGTCCCTTTGGTCTCAGAGGAGGGATCCTCTGTCCAAACTAGTACCTGTCATGAAGTCTCTTCTTCAGGCTGAGGAATGGTGGCAAGACAGAGACAACCTCAGAGAAGGATTGTCCTTCCAGATGCAAGTTCCTTCAGTCATCCTCACCACAGGTGCCTCTCTCCTGGATTGAGGGGCACATTTGGACAATTTGACAGTAAGTGGCATCTGGTCTCCTCAGGGATCAGTCTTGCACATCAGTCTACTGGATCGCAGGCAGTTCTCCTGGCTCCACAGTCCTTCACCCCCCAGATCAAGGGCAAGGTAGTGCAAGTCAGAACAGACACCACCACCACCATGTACTAAATCAACAAACAAGCAGGCACCAGTTCGATCTTGCTGCGCACAAAGGCTATGAAGATATGGAACCGGGCCTACTCCCTGTAGGTATCTCTGTCTGCAATTCACCTGCCAGGGAAGGACAACGTCTTGGCAGATTCCCTCAGCAGAATCTGTCAGAACCAACATGAGTGGTCCTTAAACAGACAGATTCTGATCTCAGTATTCAGAATGTGGACCAAGCCAGATGTAGCGGGATTAGGATTAAGATAACACACAACACGGCAGACAACAAGTCAGGTGCATAAAAAACACACAAGTGCATTTGTCATTTTATTTTAGACCAGGTAAAACAAATAAAATATACATAAAACAAAAATAGAAAGGCTAGTTACGAAATCAGACAACTGTTTCCCTTCACAGTGTCTGAGGCTGTGTTCATCCTAGCATGCACTCCAAAGAACAGTATGAAAACTGCACACTATCAGAAGGTCTTTCACCTTCCACAGCCAGCATCCAACTGACTTCCCTATCTGAAAACAAACTCTGGTCAGAGCCAATACAGCTGTGGAGAGCTTTTAGGAGCAGCAAGAGTGGTGAAAAGAATATGCGGTGCTCTCACTGCACCAGAGTCAGCCATAATACTGTAGCAATAACAGTACTGTGCTTGTGTGATACTCGCAGATGTGCAGTTTGCCCCAGAGTCAGGCTTGCACAACATGGCGGTGCTGACATACAGTAACTACGTGTAACAACCCAGTCCCCTCTAGTTACTAGAATCCTATTAGTACTAGTCTTAGGCAGGTAGGAAAAGGCAGCAGGTGGGGAGCTCATTAGGGGCTTTCTGCATAATGACATCATTATTTACTCAGCTAGCCTGAGAGAAGGATGAGTATGTCATTTAGAACTCTCACAGCAGCATAACCATTTTAGAGTCAGCTTCTGTCGGGGAGCTTAGAATGTTCATCAGTAAAGTTCAAGTGTGGCAGTTAGAGTGCAGGATTTCTGCCATTGGGACTCTGTCAAAGAGAGCTCTGGTATTTCAAACAACATGAAGTCTTGCTGTATTCTTTTTTTTTTTATACTTCTTTTATTGTATTTTCCTTTTTCCCATAATACATGTTTAAAACATCACTTCATCATACATATGCTTTTGCTCCTTAGTTCCGGAGCATCAGGTATCATTTGATATTTGTACAGCATTTAGAAAGTGCAGTTTTCCAAGTACAAATGTAGATTAAAATACACAAAAAAATATATACATACATAACTAAAGTACATATAAAATCAACCATGTCAGCAATTGTGTCTTTTTTATCTCAAAAATAAATTAAGCTCCTGTTTATGGAACATGAATTTTCCATTACTATTTGTCTTATTTAATAAAACTTCTAGAGCATTTTATAATTTCTCTCACTTTTTTCTTTCTTTCTTAGGGGGTCCAAGAGGTATATTTAGAAAGAGGTAATTTCTTAGCTTCCCCATAAGGTGCAATACCTCTTAATATCCTCAGGGTTTACTTACAATATTTCTCCTTAACTCTCAACTTAGGTAATTGGTTGAGGTCCCATCTGGTCCATCGGTTCTGGTATAATGCAGCCCTGTCTTGTAAGTTATGCATTAGTTGTTCCATATGCTGTATATAGGTTACTATTTCTTGCCATTCTAGTAAGGTTGGGGGTTTAGGGAGCAGCCACTTCTTAGTAATAGCTTTATAAGCTGCAGCTATACATACTGTATAGCCCAGAGATATAAAATATCTTTGTCTTTTAGGGTTTTAGGAGGTATGCCCAATAGAAGATTTTGGGGGGGGGGGGTCAAGGTTTCCTGTATGGTCATTATTTTAGATATTTAGTGGATGATTGCTTGCCAGAATGGCTTAATCACTGGACAGTTTAAAAATATATGGGCATGGGAAGCCTCTAGTGTCCCACATTGTCTCCAGCAGGATGAAGATGCTTCAGGGTTATGCTTTGCTTGGAATAGGGGTACTAAAAAGTACCTGGTTCAGACCTTCCAAACATACTCCCTCCAGCTGGGGGACAAAGTTGTGGACCATATTGATTGCCACACCTTCGGCCAACACTGTTCTAGTAGGGGGATATCCAAGTCCTTTTCCCATCTCCTTTTTATTAAGTCAGTTAGATGATTTTGAAAGTGTTAAGGAATTGATATAACAGTGATATGGCATGGTCTTTTCCAGAGATTGTCCATATGCAAACAAAGGGACTACAGTCCTCTTCTTGTAATGATCTAGAGTTTTGGTTTTTTATTTGCATATTAATCCAGTCTCTCATCTGTAAGTAGTATGTGTAATCACTGGAAACCCAGCCATTCCTTATTTGTGCTTCTGTGAAAGATATTGTGGAAGAATTTTGAAGTATTTGCCAAGGCACCACGAAGCCTTTAGTGGCCTGATGAGCATACCATTTATATTCTTGTGCTGGTGGAAAAGCAGGATTCACAGAGAACCAACAATATTTCCAGGTTTTATTAGAGAACCGCTTTTGAGGGTAGCCCCTCCTCCAACCCTCCAGGATTGTTCTTGTACTATTTAGTAATAGTCCTTGAAGTTGTCTCATCAGGGAGGGGGCAAAAAGGGTCGAGGGTAAAGGGTGGGGCAAAACTCTACAAAGATCAATTTGCTTCCAGTGTGCCATATAATGGGTGTTTCCCCATAACAACGCCAATCACATTTGGGAGACATTCCAGTAATAGTGTAAATTAGGAAGTGCTATTCCTCCTAGGTTTTTGGAAAGCCTCGATACTTGGAATTTAAGACGGGGTTTTTTGCCTTGCCAAAGGAACTTCAAAAATGCTTGTTGCCAGTTGTTCAAAGATTGTAAGGGCACTATACTAGGTACAGATTGAAACAAATGTAATTATCTTGGCAGGGGCGTTCATTTTGAGTGCTTGATTTCTCGCATAAATGGATAGAGGTATCACTGTCCAATGGTCAAAATCCGACTTCAGGGTCTGTATTAAGGAGTCGTAGTTTTGGTTGTAAAGTGATCCAAGGTCAGCTAGAATACTAACTCCTAAGTATTGTATTGTTTGGGAGTTCCATTTAAATTGGAATTTTTCTTTAAGTTGTCTAGAGGGGTTATAGTTAAAGGCCAATAAATCAGTTTTGTTAATATTTAAGGAATATCCAGCCAAGGATGTAAATAAAGTTAGTTTTTGAAATAGATATGGAAGAGAGTTATTCGGGTTTGCTAAATATACCAAAACATCATCAGCAAATAATGCTATTTTATGTTCCATTCCGGCCAAGTTAATACCAGGAAGATTTCGATCTTGTCAAATCATTTGGGCTAAAGGTTCGATGTAAAAAGTCAACAGAAGGGGAGAGATAGGGCATCCCTGCCTGGTTCCCCCTATGCAAGTGGAATTTATGAGACAAATGGCCATTAGATCTAATATAAGCTTGAGGGGTCTGATAAAATTTAAATATGGTGGTTATAAATTGCTGTGGAATTTTAAAAGCATTCAGTTCATCCCTTAAAGAGGGCCATACAACCTTATCAAAGGCTTTTTCAGTATCTAGACTAAGAAGAAGGGTCAGGGCTTGAGCTTTTTGGATATGCTCAATTAGGTATACTGTTCTTCTAATATTGTCTTGGGCTTGATATCCTTGAATAAACCCTGATTGATCTTGTTGAATTAAAGTGGGGGCTAATTTGGCTAGTCTGCGAGCTAGTATAGATGCCAACATTTTGTAGTCAGTATTCAGAATGGAAGTAGGGTGATAAGAACCAGGCAGGGATGGGTCCTTCCCAGGTTTTGGAATTACTGAGATAATTGCAAATTGTCAGGATGGAGGAATAGGAGTTTCAGGGAGGGTTATATTTCTAAACAAATGGTGTAGTAAAGGGGTTATGTCTTGTTTAAAAACTTTATAAAATTCTCCTGGCAGACCATCTGTCCCCAGACATTTATTAGTTTTTAAATTTCCCACTTCTCCTTCCAGCTCTTTGATTAAGATCGGGGCCAGTAATGTTTCCGCTAGAGTTTTAGAAAGGGTTGGGAGGTTTAAGGTTTGTAGAAAGTCTCTAATTTTCGTTGCTATAGGTTGTGGTTGGGGTGTTGCATAGAGTTCCATATAATATTTAAATATATTTGATATATTAGCTATAGTGTGTTGGGGTGGGTCCTTAGGCGAAGGTCTCAATATGGTGATCATGGCTCTAACCTGTTACCTTCTTAGCCGTCCCGCCAAGAGTTTCAGCGAACGGAGACCACCTTCGTAATATCTCTGTCTGAGTAATAACAGGTTTTGTTCAACATAATAATCTAACAGAGAGTTAAGCTCTTGTTTCAGTATCTTTAATTGCTTAGTGACTTCTGTTGTTATTTTCGTATTTTGTTGTTCCTCAAGAGTTTTTATCTGAGCAAGTAAAGTATTTCTTTTCTGGTTTCTTGGTTTTTTTTATGTGCTGCCACTGCAATAAATTTACCTCTGCAAATGGCCTTGACCATGTCCCACAGTATTGATATATCTATTTCTGGCATGTCAATTGTTTAATTGTGTTTTTGGTCTCCTTTCTATTTCCTTATCTCTTAAAAGAGATATATTTAGCCTCCATATTGTAGACTTTCGAAATAGATCATTTCTGAAACAGAAATACTGTGGGGTATGGTCAGAGAGGACAAAGTCGCCTTGCCAGGCTTTGAGTGACATTTGAGCATGCTCCTGCGAGCCCAGAAAATAATCAAGTGATGAGTAACTCTGGTGGGCTTGTGAAAAAAAAAGTGTTATGGGTACCAGTGCCATTGTGATATCGCCAGGCATCTGCCAATCCCAATTCCTTAATCAGCTTTACTACGTTCCTTGCCTGTCTAGAAACTTTTTGATTTTGTATAACTGGGTCGTATAGCTGAGATAGGTTCAAATTAAAATCTCCCCCACAGACAATTGGGCCTTCTGCCCATTGTATTAATTTCAACAGAATTTACCTATAGGTTGTGAGGTCAGAGTTAGGTGGAAAACACAGTGATGCCATTGTGATAATTTTCCCATTTAACTTCCCCTTTAATAAGACACCCTCCTTCTTTGTCAATTATTTGGTCCATAGCTTGAAATGGGACCCTATTTGGTATTAGTATAACAGTTCCCCTTTTTCGTCCTCCCTTAAAAGAAGAGGCATAGACCTGTGCAAACCCCAATCGCTCAAACTATTGATGCTCTACTTTTGACAGGTACGTTTCCTGAAGCATCAGAATATCGGCACCAGTTCTCTTAAGTGAAGCTAAGATTTTTGTTCGCTTTATGGGACTAGTCAGTCCATGTACATTATATGTGTAAAAAGTGTAACTCATCATGTTGCCTTAAAATATTTACCATTAAGCTTATCCAATTTCTCTCAAGAAAAAGTCTCTCATGCTTCAGGAAATTTTTGCAGACAAAATAGTTATACTTCCTTAATTGTAATACCAGGATTGCATTAAAACAGAATGTATAAAGATACGCTGACTTTAACAATAAAAAACTTGGTGGCGCCAACTGGGCACCTAACTGGATACCTTGTTTGAACTTCCAAGGTAGGAGGTCCACTATCTTAAGTGACCTCTGTACCCACCTTGATGTCGTACATGGTAGGTTGAAGAGGAATTTACTCCTTCTGGGTGGAAGGACCTCTTCAAGAGTCTGTACCAGACTAGACCCTTCAAACGTGCTACTGTGTTGCATAGTATAGCTTCAAGCCCAGGCTGCTCAGTATAGTTTGTTCAAAAATAAAATAAAAAGAGGAAAATGGTTTAAATTACAATTAGACAGTATCCGTTGGGGGGGGGGCAAAAGTAATAAGTTGACTTAAAATGTTAGTACTTTAACTATCTTATTTCCCATCATTCCTTATCCCACCCTGTTCATTTTATATCCCCGGGGTCCTGTAGTAAATGACTTCTCCTGCAATAACACAAGTATCATTTCAACTATTTATGTAGGTCTCTTTAAATTCATCAGCAGCCCCCTGAACTTCTCCAAGTACTTTAGAATTCTTTCAGGGTCTTAGTCTGGGCTTCCCCATGAATTATTCTAATGTACCTAGTCAAGGAAAAAAGGGGTTATCCCATAGCACTTCCATCGCTACTCACTGCGTAGCCTCTGACGCTATAAAGACCTAATCTATGTGTTTAGCTCTTCCTTCAATCTGCAGTAGGTCTTGCACCGTGATATCGGAGAGCTGGGGTGGGGGCCAAGGGCCAAAAATTAACATCCAGGGTTCAGTACTACAACTAACTTGTTCCCCCTCATCCTTATCCCACCCTATTCATTTTCCTTTCTCCAGGTCCTTATATTGAGTGACTTTTCTTACTGTAACATAAATTTTATTTCAACTAGTTGTTAAACATACTGTATATAGACTGACTTTGTACAGTATTTCTCTTCGTATTACCAACCCTGTATGTGAATCTCCTTAAGTCCAAAAGCTCTTCTGATTCATCCGGATACTTTAAAATTTATTCAGGGGCCTAGGCGCCGCTTCCCCTTGGATCGTTCTATTGAATCTAGTCTAGGAAAAAAGGCTATCTCACAACACAGCTGTTGCCACTCACTGCGTAGCGTCTGTCGGTATGACGATCTCTTCAGGATGTTTAACTCAGCCTTCAATTTGTAGTAGGTCTTGCTCTGTGATACCGGGGAGCTTTTTAAGTAAGTCTCTGAAAAGAGAAGTAGTGTTCGAGGTTACAGCATTATTCTGGTTCTTGTTTCTCTTGGGTGGAATAGTCTGCCACGTTTCATCTTGATCTCATCGTTTCTGGCTCGTCTTCGTTGGTTGTTCTGGTAGTTCAATTCCCTTTTTGATCATAGCTTGTCTCACTTCTTGAAAAGTATTATATATCTCAGTCCCTTCTTTCCAAAATACCCTTAGTCTGCAGGGGTATGGTGTTTGAATGCGTAGATTTTCCCTTTGGAGTGCCTTTATAAGGCGAGCATATTCCTGTCGCTGTTTCTGGATTGTAGGTGGATAGTCTTGATTGAAAAAAAGGTGCGATTCAAGATATCTGACCTCTCATTGTTGCCAAGCCCTTTTTAGGATATCCTCTTTGGTTTTAAAGTTGTGAAATTTGATAATCACTGAGCGCGGCCTAGCAGTTGGATCTTTAGGTTTCGGAATCAGGGCACGGTGCATTCTACAGATTTTAATTTTGTAGTCATGAGGAAGATTCAGTACATCCTGGAGCATATTCACCAAAAACTCAGACCTTTTACCCTCCTCCGCCCCCTCCGCTAGACCATACAAACGTAGATTGTCCCTCCTGGACCTACTCTCAAGGTCTAAATATTTCTGTTCTGTAGAAATTGCGTGTAGGCAAAGGGCTGAGACTGTTCACCCAATATGCTGCAGGCCGTCTTCAGTTGTAGTTATTTGTTCTTCTGCCTTCTGCATTTGATTCTCCACCATAGATAGCTTTTGATTTAACTGTTTAAATTTGTTTTTGTTTTCTGCTCTCATATCTTTCAGTTCCCTCATCAAAGTCTCAAATCTTGTTCTGGAAAGCTGTTCCGTTTCCTCGTTGGTATCATAGCTTGGGGCCGAGCTGTTATTGTGTGTAGAAGTAGCTAGGCCTTGTGTGGGATAGTTCGGGCGTGATCCTTGGGTTTCTTTTTCACCCCACGGATACAGAGTACGGGTTCTTGAACCTCTGTTCTTCTGCAATCCTCCGGTTGCCATTGCATTTGGTTTTAGTTAGTTTAATCTTTCAGATTAAGAGGATTAGTTAGCAGTTCAGGTGGAGCGGTTCTTTTAGCTGATTATCTGAGCCGTAGCGGAACCGGAAATCCAGTCTTGCTGTATTCTGACTATATGCAGTTAGCCCCAGCACTTGAACTGCTCTGGAGAAGAAAGAGTTAACTCTATGCCAAGGCATAGAACGTTGAGCTCAAGCACGGTTTTGAAACCTCTGTCCCAGGTACTCTTCAGTGTGACCATCAGATTCTTTACTCCGCCTTACTGTGAAGTCGCTCTGGAAATCCTCTCCTTCACTTCGGTTCGGTTGTGGTAAAATCGGTCGGTTTAGTAAACCGCTTCTTTATTTTTTCGGTCTTTACATCTCTGTCCTGGTACAGTAAGTGTATTAGTAGGTAGTGGAGTGGTTTAGTGAGAAATTGTTTTGTTTTCCGGTTTCTTTCCGGTCGGTCCGATTGGGAACCTAAGTGATTTGTTGTTTCTGTTTTTTACAGGTATTTTAGTGTGATTTTCCATCATCTATCGGTTCCTGAAAAAAACATTGATTTCTCTGGTTCTTTCATCCGACCCGTGGCACGGTTGGAACCAATAGGTTTGGTAGTCGCCTGGCTTGAATGCTGGTAAGGGTGACTTTGTATTTAAAGGCATGTCTGAGAAACCCAAAAGGAAAACCGGGCCCACTGGGTTTCAACACTGCACTAAGTGTGGGGAGGCTTTTGCCAAAGCTGATCCCCACCTCATCTGTGTTTATTGTCTGGGGTTTGATCACCTCAAAGAAGACTGCCAAATCTGCAGAAACTTTCCTAAGGCCACAGTGGATAAACGTTTATGTAGGCTGAAGGAAATGGAGGCCGAAAAATCCGCTGACCCGGATGGCCAGCCCGGTTCAGTTCCGACGGAACCAGAGGGGGTGCCCACTGACCTGGGCGATACCCCCTCGGGCAAGAGGAGATCTGATTCTGCAGAATGGGTTCCTACAAAAAGAAAGCACAAGTCAGCTGGTTCAGATCCTGGTTCCCATGATCCGACCGCTGATGAGATAGCCAAAGCGATCGCTATTGTGCAGTCGCTTCGCCCGGTTCCAACCGAACCGACACCGACACCGACACATAGACACCGACACATAGACAGTCGGTTCGGTTGGACTTGTCTGCTTCTGAATATGACCCTGAAGCATTTTATGAGGGTGAGTGGGAAGGAGACGAAGATGATGAAGATGAGGATTATGAAGACCTAGATGAGCCTATCGAGCCTGCCATCTCCCCAGACAGGCCTTCTAATGTGTCTCCTCTCAGGCCTTCTGAGTCCCCCTCCCACTTCTTGTTTTACAAGAAGGTGGCTGAGACTCTCCAGCTTCCAGTGGAAGAAGCTGAACAGGATCAGGAGGAGCCTAACTATGTTGAGATGATGGATGTCCCAGAGTCAAAAAGGGTGTCTATCCCTCTTCACAAGTCCCTGGGGAAACAGACCCAAAAAATATTACAGTTTCCAACATCCATACCTCCTGTGGATAAGAAAATGGACAGGAGGTATGCTCTGTCAGGCCCTGGTATGGATTTCCTTATTAACCATTGCAGCCATGTTGGGGAAGTGCAAGCTGCAGCCTGTGACAATGCTAATATTCCCCTGGCATCTCACTCCCCAGATAAGGACTCCAGGAAAGTGGATGCCATAGCAAAGAAGCAGTACTTGGCATCCTCTTTGGGACTCAGGCAATCCAATGATATGGCATATACAGCCAGATACCAGAAGTCTAGGGATACGGTTCTGGAGCTGGCTAAGAATGCCCCTCCCCAACTGGCCATGGAGCTGGAGCAGGTGGCTGTGGATGGCATCGAAGCTTCAAAGGCCAATTTCATGCTGCTCTGGACTCGAATGATGTTCATTCTAGGGTCATGGCTACATCTGTTTCCATGAGGAGATTTGCCTAGCTCAGGTGTACCAGTTTATCTCAGGATACTCAGACCAAGGCCATGGATTTTTCTGTCGCTGGTAACTCTCTGTTTGGGGAACAGAGACATACATGAAAAAGATGGACGAGTACAGGACCACATACAGGAGTGCTGCAGCCAAAGAAAAGCAGACCACTCCTCAGAGGCAGCAATCCAGGGCTGGCAGGGGCAGGCCTTTTCACAGGCCTTTCTACCAGGTCCAAGCCTCCTCTTCTTTTCAGCAGAGGGGGTTGACAAGGGCTGCATCCTCCTCTCAGTCTAAGCCCCCTGCCAAGCAGACACCCTGATGTGTCAGCCAGGGTCGCCTCCCCAATTCCTGTAGGGGGCAGACTGGCTTACTGTTTCCAGGCCTGGAAGTCTGTCACTTCAGACAAATGGGTCCTGGAAGTAGTGAGCCAGGGTCTTGCTCTCAACTTTAGCAGGTTCTCAAAGTTGAGAGCAAAGGCTTTCTGTCCTTCCTCAGAAGAGGAAACACAGGCCTTAGAAATAGAGGTTTCTTCGCTACTGCTTCTGCAGGCAGTGGAGAGGGTACCTCTCATTCACAGGGGAAAAGGATTGTACTCCAGGTACTTCCTTACCCTAAAAAAGACGGGAGTGGTGACCCATCCTGGATCTACGGTACCTAAACAAACACATACTAAAGTCAAAGTTCAAGATGGTGATTCTGGGAATTATTCTTCCCTCTCTGAGACCAGGAGACTGGCTAGCTTCCCTGGATCTCAAGGATGCCTACTTCCACATACCTATCAGACAGTCCCACAGAAAGTACCTCTGGTTCAAACTGCCCTCAGGCCATTACCAGTTCAGAGCAGTGCCTTCCGGCCTAACATCTGCCCCAAAAGTATTCAGTAAATGCCTATCAGTAGTGGTGGCCTTCCTCAGAAGACAAGGCATCTTACTGTTCCCTTATCTGGATGACTGGCTCATAGTAGGTCAGTCCCCAGACCAAGTCAGGTCAGCTCTAGGGGTCACTCAAAATCTTCTGCACTCCCTAGGATTCATCCTAAATCTGGAAAAGTCTGTTCTGGAGCCAGTTCAGCTTCTCACATTTATAGGAGTGGAGCTGGACACCGTTCAGGCCAGGGCCTTCTTTCCACTCTCAAGTGTCCAATCCCTCCTCTCTGTGGCTTCCTCTTTTCATCTACTTGTGTCTCGGCCAGCCAGACACTTCTTGCAGTTGCTAGACCACATGGCAGCCTGCGCTGCAGTAGTGCAAGGGGCAAGGTTTCACATGAGGGATATTCAATTTAACCTAAGAGCCTTTTGGTCTCAAAAGAAAGATCCCCTCTCCAAGTTGGTTCCAGTGTCTCTAACTTTGGTTCGGGCCCTCCAGTGGTGGCTGGAAGAGGACAACTTGAGGCAAGGGGTTCCTTTCCTCAGTCAGGCTCCCACAGTGACTCTCACCACAGTCACTTCTCTTCTGGGATAGGGAGCCCACCTGGATCAGCATACTGCTCCGGGGACCTGGTCCCTTCAGGAGTCTCTTCTACACATAAATCTTCTCGAACTCAGGGCTGTCTTTCAGGCTCTTCAAACATTTTTGAGTTTAATTCAGGGGAAAGTGGTGCAGATCAGGACAGACAACACCACAACCATGTGGTACATCAACAAGCAGGGGACACTAGGTCCTCAGTCTTGTGCACCAAGGACATGAAAATATGGTCACTAGCTTATTCCCTGCAGGCTTCCCTGATTGCTGTGCATATCCCAGGGAAGGACAATATACTTGCAGATGCTTTCAGCAGGATTTCTCAAGGTCACCATGAATGAGCCCTGAATCCTCTCATTCTTCGGATCATTTTCAAGAGATGAGGCACTCCAGCGATAGAGCTCTTTGCAGCCCCAGATAACCATCAGCTCCCTCTGTTCTGCTGCAGATCCCCTCTGCAGGGGTCTCTTCATCTAGATGCCCGCCTGCTGGATTGGACCAACAGGTTTCTCTATGCTTTTCCTCTGATATTCAGAGTTCTAGTCAAGATCAGGTCCCAACTCTGCACTGTCATTCTGATAACCCCAGATTGGGCCAGACAGCCTTGGTGTCCTCTACTGTTGTCACTATCTGTGACAATTCCCCTGTGCCTTCCCAGACAGTTCAACCTCCTCACCTCATCTCAGGGGAGGATATTGTATCCCAGTCTTCACACACTCAGGCTCAAGTCTTGGTTCTTGAGAAGCTAGAATATGCAGACCTGCATCTCACACAGTCGGCTCTGGATATCCTTAAGGCCAGTAGGAAACCTTCCACTAGGAAAACCTATGATTCTAAATGGAAGAGGTTTGGGTTTTGGTGTTCTCAGAGGCACATCCAGCCAGATTCAGCTGATATTGCCACTGCCTTAGATTATGTGGTATATCTTAACAGTTTAGGCCTTCGGCCTACCACTTTCAAGGTGCATTTGGCAGCTATTTCTGCTTTTCTTTCAGCTGGGAAGGGCTCTTCTGTAGCTTCTCATCCAGTTTTCAAGAAATTCTTTAAAGGTTTGGTCCACATCAGTCCTCCCTTCAGGGATCCTACCCCTCTATGGGACCTGAATATCTGTATTGCATAGCTGATGCAGCCTCCCTTTGAGCCCCTTTGCTCAGCTGAGCTCAAATACCTGACTTGGAAAACTGTATTCCTGGCTGCTATTACTTCTGCTAGGAGAATCAGTGAGTTACAGGCTCTATCAGTGGAACCTGATTTCATCTAATTTCATAGGGATAAGGTGGTCCTTCTTACAAATAGGAGATTCCTCCCTAAAGTATCATCAGACTTCCATCTGAACCAGTCTATGACACTGCCTGTATTTTTCACTGATCACTCCTCTTCTAGAGAGAGGAGGCTACACAGTCTTGATGTAAAGAGGGTTCTGAGTTAGTACTTAGAATCCACTAAGCCCCATAGAAACGACTGCTCCCAGCTGTTTCTCACTTATGAGGAGGTGGGTAAAGGTAAGCCTGCCACCAAGAGAACTATTGCTAGGTGGATTGTCTCTTGTATTCAGTTCTGCTACTCAGAGGTGGGGAAAGAGCCACCATCAGGCCTGAGGGCTCATTCTTCAAGAGGTACAGCTGCTTTGGTCGCAGCAGCTAGAGACATACCCTTAGTGGAGATCTGTAAAGCAGCCACCTGGAAGACTGTTCACACATTTACCAAGCATTACTCCCTGGACATTCAGGCAAAAAGTGATGCTAAGTTTGGTACTGCAGTACTGCAGAGCTTGTTCCCAAAATAGGTTCTGTAGTTCCCTCTTCCTTGGGGTACTACTTGGTAGTCTGCATATAGTCAGAATACTGCAAGACTTCATGTTGTTTGAAGAAAAAATTACTCACCTTAGTAATTGTATTTCTTCTAATGGAGTCTTGCTGTATTCTGACCTCCCTCCCTGCCTTCCCTCCTGGGACCTAGTTGTTTTGGGATGTGG
This sequence comes from Neoceratodus forsteri, assembly GCA_016271365.2. Lineage (NCBI taxonomy): Eukaryota > Metazoa > Chordata > Ceratodontiformes > Ceratodontidae > Neoceratodus > Neoceratodus forsteri. Next base: position 638,257,075 of record CM028130.1, on the reverse strand, counting down.
GTGGGCAGGTGCAGTGTTGCACCCCAGGGGTGTACCTGGGTGCCTCTTCTTAATTGAGGGTTTTTTCATGTTCCTATGTTTTATTATAGTTTGTTTATTACCTACTTGGATTCTTTTTGAGGGTCTCGACTTGAGTCTTTGGACCCTAAATTTATTTCTTTTGCCCTTTGGCACAAAAGTTTTAAAAACAATTTCTGGGTTGCTAGTTGGTTAGTATAGGGCTCGTAAGAATCTGATGGTTACAATGAAGAGTACCTGGGACAGAGGTTTGAAAACTGAGCTCGAGCTCAACATTCTATGCCTTGGCATATAGTTAACTCTTTCCTCTCCATAGCAATTCAAGTGCTGGGGCTAACTGCATTTAGTCAGAATACAGCAAGAGTCCATTAGAAGAAATACATTTACTAAGGTGAGAAATTTTTTCTTCTCACCCTAGTTTGGTAAAAGCTTTAGTTTGCCTGCAGGACACTTTTTAGTTTCACTCCAGGGGAGTGAGAGGGAATGCAATTCTTGTGGATCCAAGGGGCAATCCTCTGAAGTTCCTGAAGTTCACAGCTGCCTTAAGGAAGAACAATGAGTAGAATCTGACAGCTACTAGAGAAAAAGAAAGGTGCATTTTGTTCTTTCCATGACTGGGAGGAAGGAACTGTTCCCTGAGGGAGTTGTCTGAGGAGTGTGTGTGTCTGTGCCCTAAATAAGGCTAGATCACACCAGTCAGGACCCCTTTCACCACAACTGTGCTGAATTTAAAGTTAAATGTGGGAGTCTTTAGCAGTTCATTGGGGACTGGAGACTCATCTGGTGTAACCCTGAATGGATGGCAGAGGCTTTTTGGGGCAAAGGGTGGGAGGAACACCATCTGGAGTCTCAGGCAGGGCTAAGTGGTTTCTGGATGGGCACCACTGTTCCCTGGGCAAAGACCATGCACCAGGAGGATTTTAAAGTGTGTGCCGCATCCCACAGATACACACTTTGGAAATGGAAATGTGTGGAAAATGTTTAAAGTGTGTGGCACATCCCACAGATACACACTCTGGAAGAGAGATGGAGATGTTTTTATGGAAAACAGTACTGTCTAGCAAAGTGTCCTGCAAAAGAGTGTGTGCCTGTATTGCAATGACAAACCTTTGGGGGACCACCCTTGCTTTAAGTAACATCTGTAAATAAAGCCATACTGCAAAATCCCAATTACTGCTTTGGACATTCCACTGCTAGTGTGAACGTTATTGGGGCCTCTCAGCAGTTAGGTCTAGCATATGCCTAGCATCTTCTCCCCTGGACCTGGTTGTAAATAAGAAGGTTCATTTTAGTATGTACCCGGCCCCCCCATCCTCTAGATAATGAGCCTAGTATACACTCCAATGCTGGCGGTGGTACCATGAGTGTAGTTCTGCCAAAGGAAAATTGTATGCCATGTAGTTGGCAGTAGCTCTTTTAAGGGGTGCCAACTTGCCAACAGTGGCATGGGTATTACATATGTATGCACTATACTTGTGCATGCACACTTTAAGTCAGCGCCACCATGTTGCACATGCCAGCCGTCACTTCTGCAGTTGCAGAAAGGAAAAGTAGTGTGCCAGGAAGTGAGTATGTTTATGTGGCCTGCAGAGGGGAAGAGCTGCATAAACAGAAACACTGGAAACTATGCTGGAGCACTGTGGCAGAACATCAGACAGCGGTCCAGTTATGTGCTTCCACAGTGCTCTCATAAAAATCTGATGATGGCATAACATCTATGGAGCTTGGCCCACACAGTTGTAAAATTCAGACTCAGGAGGAGACTATTAAACTAGAGATGTGGTCTGGGATTTGCTCATTATCACAGTCACTTTCTTATTTTTTTCTAAGCAGTAATTTCTGGTAAATATACCTTAACCATATTGATCTCAGTGCTGGTAGACTACTTCTGGTTTTCCCCTGATTGTATTGGGGGGGGGGTAGTAGCAGTCTTGAAGTGGTAGCTGCCAGTTGTGGCATGCTCTGAAAAAAAAAGTGGTCCCCATGCTTGTTTGCACATTTTAGAAATGACCCCTTTCCTTGTTTTTGCTGTAAATAAACCTACCCCTTTAACACAAAAACAAGGGATCAGTTATGGCCTCCAGCCCCACCCCTTTTCGCTTCAGGCAAGGAATGTGGTTATGGGTTTGCATCAGATGTACAGTGGCAGCCATAGATACATAATATTGTTAAACAGCAATCAACTGTATGTAAGGTTTTTTTTTTAATGTGTGCTTTCTTCATGTTGTCAATACCACTCCACCCATTTTGTACTTTGCTTCTGGATTTCTGTGCCTCAAGTGCATTAATTTACATTTTTGAGTTCAGGACAAAAAGGCCTTTCAAGTAAGGGTAGTCACTAATCTAAATTCTTTATATATATTTTTTTAATTGTCATCAGAAATGTGAATTTTGTAAAACCAAAAGTGGAAATACAGGTAATAAGATGACCATATTTTACAAAATATAAGGAATTCAGATTAGTGACTACCCTCATTTGAAAGGTCTTTTTGTCCTGAACAGCTTTCAGACTGGTTGTTTTTGTGCACCTGGAATAGTTTAAAGATATTTAGATTTGTTTGGAATGTGTGCACATTTGCTAAGAATTCTGTACAGTGCCTTATGAAGATTCTCAACGAAAAGAAATTTGGAGTTCTGTCTACAACACACAATGGGTCTGAGTGAGTTAAGGGTGACAGGAATTGATTACTTATGTGCAGGTGTTTGAAATGTCTCTATTTTCATAAATTATATTCATACCTCTTAAAGTCCCTATTTAACTGTGCCTGAATAAAAGCTGAAGCTGTCAGTTGTGTTTTGTTTTTGGTTTTAGATTTATAGAACTGTTATTTAATACATGGACATATTAGGATAACAGTATCTTAATTACAAGGTGGTCTATGTTAGGTTGGGGTCTTGAATATACACATGCACTAGTCACTTGTTACAGAACTGCAGATATATCATGCTTAAGACAGTATGAGTTTGACTATTCATGAGTAATATGGACTTATTGTACACAGAGCTTAAGAAAAATGTATCTGAACAGTACACTGTAAAATTTGATTGACACCACTGTGTGAAACAGCCGGTGAATGCTTAATTTACACTAGGGCAGGTTGTATTCTAACCTATTTTTACTTAACACATAGATATTTTCATATTTATAAGACTTTTAACATTATTTACTATGTATTGCTGAAAGAGCTACTGATGCCTGAAAGAAAAACTTTGAAAAACATAATAAGTAGGTAAAATTCTGCTTGTATTCCATATACATTCTAGATTTCTCCTCCCCATTATTTATTACTGAGGAAATGTGCATGAATACATGATTTTTATCCCTTACAGTTACTTTAAAGTTAATCTGCCTCTATAGCTCACTCCCTACTTCAAGTCATAATGCTCTGTTGGGACATCACAATCTGTTGTCATGAAAGTAACTGTGATGTCACAAGCAGTGCATTATGACCTCAGGTAGGGATACAGCAACAGAAATAGATCAGCTCTTCAGGAGCAAAAATCCTGTTTTCATGCATTTGACCTCAGCAATAAATAACGGGGAGGAGGAATAAAGAACTAATGTGAAATACAAGCTGAATTTTATCTAAATGTTATGTTTTATTAAAGTTCTCCTGAAGTTGTCAACTGCTCTTTAAGCTTATTTTCCTTGTGGTTTTTAATCATTGTCATTTACTAATGCTAGCACAAAGACAGAGGGTTTTAAAATGAAACTTCAGTTGGTTTATAGCTTTTCTCAGGGAGTGAACTTTCAAGTCAGTGTCATTTGACCTTGGGATAGCTTTATTTTGATGGACCTTTTGTTGTCTTTATATGGGTATGTCATTTTTTTGAATGCAGTTTTCACCAATGGGGTCCTTAACAACTTTTCATGTTTTTTTTTTTGTAAGATCTGGGTTTTGAGAAAGTATGTTCTTCTAAAACAACTGCCATTGTTTTCTGTTGAAGGATTCTGTGTAAGCCAAAAGTTAAAAGCACCTGTGTTCTTTTGTAACAACTTTGTTGGTCCAAAAATAGGTATCAAATCTGTTTCTGTGGATCTTGTGTTACAAGGACCCATACGGCAACAAGTTATTCTGTGGCTTAATGGTTTCAGAAATGTTAGCAGGAACTTATCAGTACAGTGCCCATGGCTCTGAAACCATGAAGTAACATAGTCAAAACTCCAAATTCTTGGGTCCATGAAAGGAGCTACACAGAATGCTGTCCATACAAAGAAAACAATACAAAACATAGCTGACAGCTTCAGCTTTTATTTAGGCACAGTTAAATATGGATCCTTTATATGTATAAATGTAATTTATTAAAATAGAGACATTTCAAGCAGCTGCACATAAGTAATCAATTACTGTCCACTTTAAATTAGGCATGACAAGAGATGAATAAGGTGGTCTGGTTTAGAATTTTACTTGAGTGGTGTAGTAATTTGCAAAACTGAGGCTGTTTAGAAGTGCAATATGAGTTATGGCAAAGAAATGTAAATATCTCTAAAAGTTTTCAAGTTACATATAAAAAAAAGTATGAAAGTTGTTCAGGACACTAAGACCTTTCAAATGAGCCTATTCATTAAGCTGCACTAATCGTATTTTTTAAACTATGGCCATCTGATTACCTCAATTTTAATTTTTCATAGGAATTATGCCAAACAAATGTAAACATCTTTAAAAGCATATGCGTTACACATAAACCATCAGTATGAAAGTTGTTAAGGACAAAAATACATTTCCAATGAGCCTATTCATTAAACTGCACTTATATTTTTTTAAACTATGACCCTCTGATTACTAGAATTTTAATTTTTCTTCACAGTTTTCACCTCTCAGATGGCTATATTTAAAATAATCTAATGAATTCAAATTAGTGACTACCCTCATTTGAAAGGTCATTTTGTCCTGAGCAACTTTCATGTTGGCTGTATATTGGTAACTTTGTATACTTTCCAATATATTACATTTTTTTTGGCATGACTCCTGATCTGTTCACTCAGAGAGAGAAAGAAATCAGGTTCTTTGGAAGATCATATTTTACAAAATATAAAGAATTCCAATTAGTGACTACCCTCATGTGAAAGGTCTTTTTGTCCTGAACAACTTTCACGCTGGTTGTTTTTGTGCACCTTTGCTCTCAGAGAAAAGCAGCTTGGCATTCTGTGTCCATCATTCTAAAAAGAAAGAAGGGAGTATTTTTTTTTAACTGCCATAGGGATTTGCAGTGTTATGGAAGGATACACTGAAAACTATTAAAAAATGTGTTCCACAGAAACCCCTTTTCAAGTTAAAGCAATAAGGCTGTAGGCTACACCCACAGCCATACCTAGCCCCTAATGGTGGGTTTTTTATATCATTCAAGGGGTGACATCACCTGTCAGGTGATCAATCATTATTCTAAAACCCCTCATAATCATCATACACTCCACTGAGGCTCTTCTCACATCTTGCACAGTTCTGCAGACTAATTTACTATGGGTTAAACACAGGTATAGTAGTTTTATTTTATTCACTTTAATTCAGCACACAAGTCTGTTTCTTTCAGGATTCTCTAAGTTGACAAGCGGAACATGGGAATGAGGGCACGCTCCTCTTCTCCCTTCTCCTGCCAGCTCAGTAAGCCTCTATCAGCAGTTTAATTTTAACTCACAGTGAGTTTGTAATAAAACAACGTATACAGTATTCATTGCTAGCATCTTTTATGTCCACTACTATGTTTTCTTTTATTCCCTTATCATGCTGGGCACAGGGTATTTGATAGTTCTTGATAGAAACCTTCTCTGAATCTCTCAACTGTCAGATGGCTGCAATTGCTAGCCATCAGGAAACTTTTCCTTCTGGCCCATTTTATCTTTTTTTCATTTTCAGCCCTTTATTTGATTTATACATTAATAGAGGGCAATACAAACAGAAAACCACATGCTAGGGACATGCCTGTCCCCTTTTTGTTCCCAGTCTGCATGGTTTGTTTTTCTTTTGAAAGAGTGGGATGGCTGTCTGTAAGAAAGTTAAAGTTTTGTCACCCCACTAATACTGCACCAGTGAATACATGGAGAGAGAATGAGATAGAGTAAGGAGCGAGCGCTCTCCTCTGTTCAGTCACTAACTGTACTCCCTGACTGCTCCCTTGGGACTGGCTACTACAGAGGTAATATACAAGACTACTCCGCAGTGCCCACTTTGGCTCCTGACAAATGAAGCCACACCATGAGCTGTGCACACCTTTTTCTCTGGAGCATGTTCCTGCTCCGTTTTTAGTTCACTGCTAATGCGGTGTATTAGGCAGCCGCAAACCGCAGCTTCCAACGGGAGTCTTCTGGCTATAAATTTCCTGGTGGCTATTTTATGGAGCAGACAACTACAGGGTATAACTTCAAAAATGCAGAACAAGCCCCATAGTGCCTTCTTCAGCTCCAGCTTCCATTTGAATTAATGTAAGTGCGTGGAGCACACGATACCTAGGCAAGCAAGGTCCACTTTGCTTTACCATGGTCTGGACATTCAATCATAATATTCAAACAAAAATCAAAAACAGGGCCTTCCATTTCCCATAGCCCACCTTTTTGCTGTGTCTTTCCTTTTCTTAGATTCAAGCAGAACTTGAAAGGGGACCCAGAGACAGAGATAACATAGGGTTTAAGGATATACTGCAGGTGGCCATCGTAGCAGTGAAAAACAGAGAGAGAAAATACAATAAGTAAGGAAAACAGAGTGAAAAGAAATGGAGGGGGTTCAAACACCTATTTCGTGGGTACTATCTGCTTAGACAGGTGTCACCCTGTCACACATCCTCCTGCACAAGAGGACAGTAGTCTCTAACACCCTACCAGTACCCAGGAAGGGTATGGAGCTTTGGCCCACCCTCACCTGAAGCTCCGCCCCAGGGTCCCTTTAATCAGCATACGCATTACCAACAATACATATCTGAACAGCAATACACACAACTCAATACCCTGGGGCTAACACATCACTCATAATTATCATCATCATTATATACCTAGTCAGCTATTTCATAACTGTACCTCTACACTTGTACATGCAAAAGAGAAAAAATATAAACCTCTATGTTATGCTGATTTCTGGCTTTCTTGAAACAAATATATCAGGGTGGCCATACAGGCCTGTATCATAACTTTCTCTGGGGTGAGTAATACCCAACTCTAGCCTCACCAGACACATTGGATCTTCTTAGGGCCCCATATTTGAATCCCTCAGGACCCTAATCCATACATTTCTCATAATACATGTTCATACATTATCCATTTACATGTCATACTACAGAATTTCTACATATTCTTTGAGATTTTCATTTTCTCCCAGGAGGGTCTCAACAGACACTTGAAGGCAGTCAAGGAACCCCTCATGCTAAACAGCCAGTTCCTAACTCCTAACACTTCTGGGTTTTTCTCATAACCAATATCTGTAATATATCATGGTCAGTTTCTGGTTACCATCTAGAACCTTTTGCCAGGAGCATCATGCAACCTGAAATTCTGGAAGGACACAAAATCCAAACCTTTCTAGGGGGGTTCGGGGGCATCCTCCCCTGGGAAAATTTTGAAAAACTGAAGTCAAATGGTGCATTTTGGTGACTTTTATCAGGCCAGGAAGCTGTTCCCCAACATGCTAAATGCTATCATAATGGTAGAGCAATGATACATTTTTTTTCAATAAAAGTTAAATTTTTTTATTATGAAATTACAAACAACCCAGAAAACCTGTGATCAGGCATGACAGAGACCATGATGGGCAAACCAAGACACAAAAATAAGGAGGTGGGAATAATTACAACAGTACCACATCCCCACCAAAATGCCCTCCAAACTACTGTAAACAGAGCAAATAAGAGTGCAATACAGTCTTGACAACAAAACTAAAACTGGTCAGGCACACACAGTCATTCAATGTCCCATTTAGTGACACCCCACCTCCCACAGGCTGTCCAAACAGATCAAGTCCAATAACAGGCCATACTAAATATTGATGTAACCAGGTGTTGGTATAAGGGTTTGATGTTGTTATTATGCACCCGGTGCCTCCATTTTTATAACCCATTACCTGGTGAGCCTGGGTTCAGGGAGAAAACAGTCGCTTGGCATCAGGGCTAGGTTTGTACTTCTGGACAGGGGCACCCAATTTAACTCTGGACACATTAAGCAAGAACTGTGAATGTCCAAACCAGGAGTGGGATTCTAAAGTGGGGCTTTTATTCACTTACACACAGGAATACAAAGCAGGATGGACCACCATGGGGCTACACTCACTGGTTGTACAGAACTATAGAGGTCAGAACACATCTTCATCATCACAACAACTTTTATCCTCAGGTTCTGAACACACTGGACTGTCAGCCCAAACTGGTACTGTCTCTATCCTGGATTCCCTGGCATGGCCCTCGGCTAGTACTGGTACACTCTTCCATATGGCATGGGCACTTCTGCTGGTGGCTCCCTCTACCACTCATGAGCACTTCCAAGCTCTAAGGGAAAACACACATCCTAATCCCATGTCTGGATACTTTCTGCATACACTGGCCAAGTGCCTGGGAGAAAGCTGTAGGTGCCCAAAGTGAATCCGTGGAGGTAAATCTGGTTACTCCAGATAGGGGGTCTCCCACCTCTCATCCCCAAATCCATACCCGGTAATTCATTTGAAGTCAACACCTTTCCTGTGAAACTCTCTGTTTGTAGAATGCTGTCTCAAAATGTATGTCACATTTAACAATCTACTGTCTCTGATAACTGGTGTCCTAAATTGTAACGTTCTTTAAGTGGCTGTGTCCATCCCTGTAGACCCCCACTGATTAGATGCATCTCAAGTCATACACAAACTTAAGTACTGTACTTGGCTGTCCTTTCCTGACCCACAGTAGCAGATACTTAACACGACAGTCTCTGTGAAAACATAGGCTGTCTGGCAGATCAGACTCACCATGGTTCACAGGTACCCCAGGGCTTCTCTCACAGAACAACAACATACTTCATGGTGCCTCAGCACAAATCTTCTCAGGCAGCTTTTCTTCCTCCAACAGGGCCAGAGGAATTGCCCCTGAAGAGCTGGTCTTGTTCCCCTCCATCCTTCTCAGGGATGGGGCACTGGAACATCTGGTGGACGGTCTCAGTCACTTCAACAAGTATTCTTCTTTGTCCTTCTCTAGGGAGAGAACACACATCCTCTTCTGTGGTAGCTCTAAACAGAGCTGGGGGCTATGAGGGACTACCAACTGTAGTGCATCTCCTCCCTCCACGACAGACTGCTACAGAATGTTACTCACGTTGAAAACCCCAACATTCTAACCTAACTCCCAGCTGCAACATTCCACTGTGGCTTATGCTGCTGTGAGAATTCTATATGATGTCATCCCTTCAGCTCAGCTGAGACTGAGGACAGAGTGAGACAGTGTGAGACTCATTTAACTGGTGTCTCACAAGCTGCCTTTCCCTGCCTGCCACTAGATCTAAGTGGGATTCTAGTAACTCCGGATGACAGGGGGTTACACCCACCCTTGGCCAGGAAAATAACTGTCCGCAGTCATTACTTACCCAGCCTAGGCCATCCTACCCTCTGTGCTATCTACGGAGAGGGGTGATCAGGCCCTCTCCTTCCATGTGCTAGGCACAGGCAGGCAACACTAAGGGCCCAGAGGCCATCGGCTGATGCATCAGCCTCTACTCTTTGATCTTTTTATGGTTACCTAGTGGCCCTGGTAGAATTGCCCAGAGCATAGCCCTAATAGATCACTACTGTGACCCCTACTGCAGGTCAGGACCACAGCCTGTCTATCCCCCCCAGCCCTCTAGGGAAAACCTATCTGACCAAAACCCAAATTACCCAAAAACAAGGGAACCTCCCCCCAACCCTGGACACCTGCAACCAAAACACAAGGAGCTAATACTATGCCCTAGGTATTACTCCCACACTCCCCACAACCGTACCTGTGGAAGGAAAAGTTAAACACAGCAAACAACGACACTGCACTTTAAACACTACTACTTTCAAAGCACATTAAGGACTTCGCTGAGTCCCTTTTCCTCTCCTTGCCTTCTCTTCTTGTCTTCTTCAGGAACACCTGCAAAAGAAAAGACAAAACAACCCCTATTCTGCAAACACATTACTATCTAACCCCTATGATCTAAACACTGAAGAATCCCCCCCTTTTTTTTTTAGAAAAGTAGAAAAACAGTAGAAACAGTAGAAAAACAATGACATTATTTACAGTACACATTATTTGGGGATGGAGTGCCCTAAAAGTCCCATCTAGTGACAACAGTGCCCAAAGGCAAGTCCAAGAAAGAGTCTCTCCTGGGCTGGAGCCTGGTGAAACACAGTTCTTGTAGTTCTGTAATCCTGAAGGGGAGAGTCTTTGAGGACAGTTCAAACAGTCTGAAGTCTGCTAGGTGTAGGGTGTGTACTGCAGTGTCATAAAAATAGAAAAGTCTGGACTTACCAGTCCCTTGAAGAACAAAATCAATACAACACCTGGATTTCCAGCCAAAGACTCTCCCTGGCAGCATTCTTCTGATACAGCTGGGTGGACATCTTCCAGAAAATGACAGGATGGCACATCTGGAAACTGCTGGGCTGATGTCATATAGGAGATGGAACCTTGGAACAGGACAGGAAAAATAGCTGGTCTGAAGTCATCCGAAATCCCAGGCAATGAATCATGATACAGCTGGGCTGGTGTCCTCTCTGGATATGAAGTCATCTGGAAGGCCAGTCAATGGAATCTGGAAAGCCAGTACACTGCAAGGCTGACAAATCTGGGGCACCTGGTTCCTGGAATGCCAGACAGGTGGAACAACATAGGTACGGCAACGGCTGGATGGCAGCACTGGCTACCACTGCTCTGCTTTCCTCTTGGTAGGCATGGGCACATTCGGAGGAAGTTGTCTGCATTGTGGGAAGTAACACAGTGGGTCAGGTGCAAGAATTATTACCCCGTCTGAGTGCTCATAATTCACATTGAAGAAGGTTTCATATCCCCCTGCATCCACGATCCGAACAGTGTCTATGAATAGTTTTCTGCTCACTTTCCATTGTCTGAATTTCTCTTGTAGCACTCTGTCTCAGACATATCTACTTACACCGGGATGGACAAATCTTGTGGCCTCTTCCACTATCCAGGCTTTCCTGTTTCTTTCAATCTCCTCCCAGGCTCTCCAAGGAAAGGTAGGAAAGGATATCCCATAGATCTCATTCGCCTTCCTACGAACCAGTCTTTCCTCTTTACTACTGTAACCCCCCCCTACAAATTGGGGTTCCCAAAAAGTCTTCCTTGAGCTTGCCTAAATGCTCACTGCCAGGCCGGTGTCCTGCGTTTTAGCAGTTTAAATGTGATTACCAGAACCTGTATAGCCTCTGTGTACTGTTTCTTTAAGAGCTGCCTGATTGCAGCTCTTATAATCTGAGAGGGAGCTCTGTTGAAAGATGTAACTATTTGCTGAAAATCATTTAGAGTGATGATGATAGTGTAGTTTGTCTAACCTGCTTTCTTTGTAGCAAGGACTGTTTTGTTTGTCTCCACTATCTTGGTCCTGGACTGCAAATTGGACTGAACAGTACTGGTGGGACCTGAAATGTAGCTGGACTACAGGAACTGTCTGAAGTCAAAATATGTAGGAATTGTAGTTTTGAACTTTTTGCGCCTTTTTTGCAACTGAAGGGGGAGCTCTTGCCTTGACTGACAGCCAAATCAGCCAACCAAACCTTTTGGATCTTGGGGAAGTCCCGGGCTGCTTGCAGTTTTCAGTTAGATCTAAGCTACAAACTGAAGAGCAAGGAGCTGAAGTGATTCTGAGCAGCAATCCTGAGTGGATTCGCATGGGAAAACTATGAAAAGGCTGAGTTTTTGGCCCGCATGTCTGTCTGTTGCTCCTGAGAGGGAGAGAAGAGAATTATTTTGGACTAAATCCAAGTTTGTGTGACTAAAGTAAGCTACTGAAGTGGGCCAGGCTCAACCTGAAGAAGACTGAAGATTTTTGCTGAATGTGATTGGCCTGTCAGGAGTTCCAGCTACCCCAAGCTCCCACTGTGTGCAAAGACTTTGCGATTGTGACTGGGGAGCACTTTGCCTGGTACAGTAGAATTCCCTTACATGTAAATGTGCTATGAGCTGCTAATGGTTATGAATTAGTTCCCCACTGTGTGAACTGTGTTTTGCTTGCTGGAAGCTGTATCCAGCCCAAAACGGACTGCATCCGAATTTGTCTCCATGTGGTATAGGCCTTGTCAGACTGGCCCATCCAGACTACCCACTGCACAGAGACGCCATCGATGAGAGACCAGCCTGGGGATCAGCCCCCTGCTCTACACTTGAACAGGAATGACGCCTCTGTGACTCGTGTGGGCCCTCCTTCTCCTGGCATTCCAGATCAACCACCTGCAGTCTCGATTTTCGTCCAGCCTGTGTTCAGTCTTTGGTATCGTGAGTAAATACCAGGGTAGTTCCCTGCAACAACAGCTTAATCTGAGTGTGTCATCTGATTGTCTTGTTGTTTCGTTTCCTTTACGAAGTGAGCCCTCTGGCTCCAGATTACAAATATTGTGTACTGTGCATGTTGTGTTTTCCATCACAGGACCCCAACCAGCTGCGACGCCGACCAACCCCGGGCATCAGTCCTGGCTAGCCCATCTCTTCTCCACCTGGGTACCCAGAGGTGTGACTGTGTGGAGGGACTCAAAGCTCATGCATAACCACTTGATTGATATAACCTTTAAGCTAATTAACCTGATTTTGTTCCTCCCTTGTTCAAGTCCCCTGAATAAATCAGATCTAACTTTTTCTGCATGTAATCAGACTGTGGTTCCTGTTTGTGCTCAAAGTACTATACTGTTGCTATTTGCTGTGCATAACCTTATTTTTCAGGGGGTCCCCAGGGTCAAGCCAGAGGAACCAGCCCTGGTGGTAAGTGCAAACATGGTGGGTACTTGTGTGGTGTACCAGGGGTATTGTGAAAGTGATTATTGTACAGTGTTCAGGCCACTAGAGGGGAAAGGGGGGGGTTACAGTGTCGCGGAGGGCTGTGCCCAGGTTAGCTTGACCACTACCAACCCTAACCTCTGTGTGGAGGCACCCATTTCAGAACTCAGGCCCCTTAGCCTGCTACTAGCCAAGTAGGCAGGGGTAGTAGCCCTTGGGATAGTGCCACCTAGGGGTTACTCTACACTTGGTCAACTTGAGACCTCTGGTCTGGCTTGGGGGTGGCCAGTCCTGGTTCTGCCAGCTACACATACTTATCGCTACGTAAAATGGATCTTTGACTCCTCCTTGTGGGGACAGGGCTGTGGAGTCACCAATCTCTCTTTCCATTCGCTCCTCCGAGGCAAGAGCCCAAGGCTGTGGATCCGCACCTTCTTCATAAGGCCACATAGGTGCCCCCTCATCCTCTTTCTCGCTGAGGATCTGAGCCCAGGAGTGAGCAGTTGTCCTCAGTCCTGAGACTATCCACTCCTCGCTGGGTGCGGAGGTCGATACCTCCCATTCAAGGGTCTCCCTCATCTCATCTTCTCCTATGAGACTTGGGCAAGGCCTCTCTCTCCAAGGGTCTGCTGATGCTCCCTTTGCAATGTCTCTCTGTGACCCAGACTCGGATACATCAGTACTTTGTTCTGCCTGTAGCTCTGCACCCTCTTGCTTTGTGCCACACTCTACTAAGCCTCCTCCAGCAGGCTCTACCTGGTGCTGTGTGCTGCCACAGGTTCTTGAATCTTTGTCCATGTGAGAGCCAAACAAATCTTGGGTGCTTTGATTAAGCCATGTCTCTCTAGGCACCCAGAACAGTGAAGAACCATAAAGGTGTCCCTTCCAGCATTTAAACACATTATGCACACTCTTACTGGATATCCAGGAATCACCACATGAGGAGGCAAATGTCTCCTGTAGTAACATCTCTCAATATCTTTCAATCTGTTTACTTCTACTATCATAGCCCGGGCATGATCCGGGTAGCGGGCTGATCCCAAAGCCATGACTGCAGAGAAAAACAAAAGCTCACTGTTATCTCAAGTCCCACTCTGTTGGAAAAACTTTTACAAAATGGCTCCCCTTCTGCTGTGTTTACTTTACTACCCCATCCTATAATGGTGGCGGCAGCACTCCTGCGCATTAACATTCTGTTTCTGACTCAAGCCACTGTGCATCCGATTAACACACTCTACTGATAAAGTTCACTCATACTGGTTAACTGTGCTGTCTGTTCTCCTAGCACATTTATATGATTTTTACTGGACTTTCTACTTGCTGTAACTCACTGTTCTTTGCTTAAAAATTGCTAAAGCCACAGTATTTCATTGCACAGGATTGCCTGTATTTCTTGTTGCATCACTCATACAACCCACAGTCTCTCACATGGCTTTGAAAATTATACTGTTGCTGCACCCAAAATTATGACTCAGTCCTTCTTTGCAAAATGATCGCACTGCTACACATAGATTCAGCTGGCTTTAGTTGAAATCACACACAATTTGAGTTGCTTTTAGGTTGGTACTCACTTAATCAGTGGCTGGTTATTACGATGGAAAAATTCGGCCTACAGCCGATCTTGGAGGCCTCTGGAATGAAGCAGGCTGGCAGTCCTGCCGATTGTCCCTCTAAACACCTCGCTCTCTTCCCAGATGAATCGGAATGCAGGTTGAGCCCGATTTTAAATGGAAAAGTCCAATTTTACCAATAACGTATTCAGTCACTGCGATGCTCCTCCTGGCAAGCCAGTTCGCACTCTACTCTCTCTCTCTCTGTCCCTCTCTCTCTCTGTCCCTCTCTCTCGAACACTGTGCAGTCACTCTAGAGCTGGCTTGGGGGTGGGAATGATTGCAGTCTCACCAATCACTCTACGCCATGCAAATGAGCCTCTTTCATCTCGTGCTTTTCGCCTCCATGGCGATCGTCGAGCAGGCAAAATTTAAACTGCAAATCACACTTTTTTTTTTCAACTGTAGCTCCTCGGCGGGAGCATCATTTCAACCATTTTTCAAGGCGTTTCACTTAGTGACTCTCTCTGTCCGTACAACAAGCACTTCCAATGTCTAGAGCACAAATCTCTGTTTGTTTCCCATAGTTTTCCACACTTTTCTTGTCACACAAAACTTTAAAAAGCTGGCAAACGTTATAACTTTGATGCAGGACAAGGGGCTTACACTATCGGGATTTACTGCTTCTTGGTAAACTGGTGACACAATTATAGCAGCACATGAACAGCAGCACACAGCAGGACATTTGGGTGGCAATGCTTCTACTTTTTGGGCTACCTACTGCCAGATAGCCAAAATGCTAGCCCTAATCCGAGCAAATCTCTCTTGTTCTCTCCCTAGATTCCAAACCCAACTCCTCAGCGGTGCCTCCAATTTGGTACCAGGTGTCGGTATAAGGCTTTGATGTTGCTATTATGCACCCGGTGCTTCCATTTTTATAACCCATTACCTGGTGAGCCTGGGTTTGGGGAGAAAACAGTCGCTTGGCATCAGGGCTAGGTTTGTACTTCTGGACAAGGGCACCCGATTAACTCCAGACACAGGAAGCAAGAACTGTGAATGTCCAAACCAGGAGTGGGATTCTAAAGTGGGGCTTTTATTCACTTACATACAGGAATACGAAGCAGGAGGGACCCCCACGGGGCTACACTCACTGGTTGTACAGAACTATAGAGGTCAGAACACATCTTCATCATCACAACAACTTTTATCCTCAGGTTCTGAACATACTGGACTCTCAGCCCGAACCCGTACTCTCTCTATCCTGGATTCCTTGGCATGGCCCTCAGCCAGCACTGGTACACTCTTCCATATGGTATGGAGACTTCTACTGGTGGCTCCCTCTACCACCCATGAGCATTTCCAAGCTCTAAGGGAAAACACACATCCAAATCCCACATCTGGGTACTTTCTGCATACACTGGCCAAGTGCCTGGGAGAAAGCTATAGGTGCCCAAAGTGAATCCGTGGAGGTAAATCTGGTTACTCCAGATGGGGGGTCTCCCACCTCTTGTCCCCAAATCCATACCCGGCCATTCATCTGAAGTCAACACCTTTCCTGTGAAACTCTCTGTAGAATGCTGTCTCGAAATGTATGTCACATTTAACAATCTACTGTCTCTGGTAACTGGTGTCCTGACTTGTAACGTTCTTTAAGTGGCTATGTCCATCCCTGTAGACCCCCACTGATTAGATGCATCTCAAGTCATACACAAACTTAAGTACTGTACTTGGCTGTCCTTAACTGACCCACAGTAGCAGATACTTAACATGACAGTCTCTGTGAAAACATAGGCTCTCTGGCAGAGCAGACTCACCATGGTTCACAGGTGCCCCAGGGCTTCTCTCACAGAACAACAACATACTTCACGGTGCCTCAGCACAAATCTTCTTCTCAGGCAGCGTTTCTTCCTCCTGCAGGGCCGGAGGAATTGCCCCTGAAGAGCTGGTCTTGTTCCTTTCCATCCTTCTCAGGGATGAGGCACTGGAACATCTGGTGGATGGTCTCAGTCACTTCAACAAGTATTCTTCTGTGTCCTTCTCTAGGGAGAGAACACACATCCTCTTCTGTGGTAGCTCTAAACAGAGCTGGGGGCTATGAGGGACTGCCAACTGTAGTGCATCTCCTCCCTCCATGACAGACTGCTACAGACTGCTACTCACTTTGAAAACCCCAACATTCTAACCTAACTCCCAGCTGCAACATTCCACTGTGGCTTATGCTGCTGTGAGAATTCTATATGATGTCATCCCTCCAGCTCAGCTGAGACTGAGGACAGAGTGAGACAATGTGAAACTCATTTAACTGGTGTCTCACAAGCTGCCTTTCCCTGCCTGCCACTAGATCTAAGTGGGATTCTAGTAACCCCGGGTGATAGGGGGGTTACATTGATCATAATGCTCCAACTGTCGGGGGGGTAACCCATTCCCATGCCAGTTAATAAAAAATACTCCATTCAAGAGCACACCACTTCCTGCAGGTTCTCCAAACAGAGCAAGCATAATTAAAAAACATACTAATGAAGAATACTAGCAAAACTCCTACTGCTTTTGAGGATAACCCACTCCAAGTCTCTTCCCCACTGCAGTCTATTCCCAGAATGGACACATGGTGTCCATTCAAGTAATGGGACTGCTTCTCTCAGCAGATCCCATACCACTTCATCCCTCAGGCAAGCAAACTATACACTGAGGACCATGAACTTCACAAACACTGAGCATTCCCCCCAACCTTCCAGAGCACCCATTGGAACATAGCAGAGTCACATGATGCCCTGCACCTAACCAGCATCATCTACTCACCCAGCCTCCTATATGTGATTGGGGGGAAGTGGATGAGCAACTTGTTGTTCAGAGTGTTTTACTGGTTAAACCCTTCAATAAATAAATAGAGTGTGTGTGTGTGTATATATATATACACTGCTAACAGGTAGAAACTTTAAACCTGCTTCTCCCCAAGATAAATTCATGGCGTGTAGGCATAGCTCAAGCCACACAGCTCACTGCCATTATAGTAAGGACTTTCTTCATACCCACAGGAAAAAAAAGAATTAAGCAGTAGATGCCACAGGCAGCCTAATGGAAAAAGCATTAATTGTGATGAATCCATCTTCATCTAGCATCCCCTGACCACCAGTGGCTCCAGAGTCCTGACTCCTGCCTGCCAAGGTTTCTAGCCCCAGGTGGCCAGGCCTCACCGCATGGCTTGTGAATCATCTGTCTCCAAGTTGGACTCTCACTGACTTCACCAGGCCATAGCCATCCCTTCCCCAGTCATGGAGGTCAAACACTGGGGAGGAGGTTCAAACAACTTGAAGTCTTGCTGTATTCTGACAAGTGCAGTTAGCCCCAGCCTTTAACCTGCCCCGGAGAACAAAGGGTTAATCCTTCTATGCAGAGCATAGAATGCTGAGCTCGAGCTTGGTTGATGTCTCTGTCTGTTCCCCTTTGAAAGCTAACCGTCAGATTCTTTTCTCTGCCTCACTGAACAGTCGCTCCGGAGATTTCTCTGCAGCTCGGTTCGAAAGTCGGTTGAAGTGTCGTTTTTTTCTTCGGTTTCTAGCCAAAAAAGTTTCCCGCACAGTCGGTTCAGTCTCTGTCTGTGGTACCGTGAGTACTAGATAGGTTTTGTACTGTGTTTTCTCTGTGGAACTTGTAAAAAGTGTGGATCGATTCGGCTGAATTGATCATTTGCTTAATTCTTGTGTTAACTTCAGTATGTGGTTACAGGTCCTTATCGGTTATAAAAAGAACGTGTTTTGAAATTTTTTTCCAATACCCGTGACACGGTTAGGAACCGATAAGGGAGTCTTGCCTGGCGGTTGCCAAAAAAAGGATAAGTTTGGTTAGGTTGGCCATGTCTGAGAAACCCAAGAAAAAAACGGGCCCACTGGGTTTCAACACTGCAGTGAGTGTGGGGAGGTCTTTGCTAAGGCTGATCCCCACACCACCTGTGTTTATTGTCTGGGGTTTGAACACCTCGATTCAGACTGCCAAATTTGCAAAAATTTTCCCAAATCTACCCTTGAAAAGATTAGGTAGACTGAGGGAAAAGGAGGCCGAAGTCCACTGACCGGATGGCCAGCCTGGTTCAGTTCTGCCAGAACCAGAAGGAGTGCCCTCTGACCAGGAGATGCTTGCCGGGCAAAGGAGAGACTGATCCTGAGGTCAGTTCCAATTAAAAGCGCAAAGAAAAATTGTCCGGTTCGGATCCAGAAGTCCATGTTCCGACGACCGAAGAAATAGCCAAAGCGATTCGGATTGTGGAATCGCTTGGCCCAGTTCCGACTGATCCGGCACCTTTTGGCAGGAGCTTGGTTCAGTCGGTTGGTTCCCCCGGTTCATGACTATACTCTGGAAGAATTTTATGAACCAGAGTTTGAGGAGGAAAGGGAGTTTGAAGATGATGATGGTGATAGTGAAAGTCTAGATGTGCCTTTGGAACCGGACATCTCCCCAGACAGACCTTCAGGTATATCCCATCCTAGGCTGCGTCCCCTTCCCACTTTATGTTCTTCAGAACGGTGGCTGAGACCCTCCAGCTCCCTATGGAAGAGACAATGGAGGATCAGGAGGAGCCTGATTTTGTAGAAATGATGGACATCCCAGAGTCCAGGAGACTGTCTATTCCCCTCCACAAATCTTTTGGGAAACGGACACAAAAAATTCTGAAGTCTCCCAATTCTATACCTCCTGTGGACAGAAGAATGGACAAGAGGTATATACTCTCAGGCTCAGAAACAAAGTTTTTATGTCAGCAATGCAGCCATGTTGGGGTTGTGCAGGCTGCTGCCTGTGATAAGGCAAGCATTCCCTTGGCTTCACAACCCCCAGACAAAGACTCTAGGATGATTGATGCCATGGCAAAAAAGCTGTACATAGCATCTTCCTTGGGACTCAGACAGGTGAATTATATGGCCTATACAGCTAGGTACCAGAAGTCCAGGTGGGACACTGTACTGGCACTGTCTAAACAGGCCTCCCCCCAGCTAGCCAAGGAGCTGGAGGCAGTGGCTGCAGATGGGATTGAAGCATCTAAAGTTCAGTTTCATGCTACTGTGGACTCTAATGATGTGTCATCAAGAGTCATGACTACATCTGTGGCTCTTCGGAGAATGGCTTGGCTCAGATGTACTAGCCTCTCACAGGATAGCCAGGCTAAGGCCATGGATTTTCCTATAGTGGGTAATTCTCTGTTTGGGGAGCAGACAGAGAATTACATGAAGAAAATGGATGAGTACAGGACCACCTACAGGAGTGCTTGGGCCAAGGAGAGGCAGGCAACTCCTCAAAGGTAACAGTCTAGGGGCAGGGGTAGGCCTTTTCATAGGCCTTTTTACCAAGCACAGGCCTCTTCTTCCTTTTCACAGAGGAGGTTCTTCAGAGGGAGAGGCAGAAGGGGGATGAGCAGGGCTGCATTCACTCCTCAGTCAAAGGCCCCTGCCAAGCAAACACCCTGATGGGCCTGCCCGGGTCGACTCTCCTATTCCAGTAAGGGGCAGGCTGCCTTACTTTGTCCAGGACTGGATGTCTGTTACATCAGACAAGTTGGTCCTGGAAGTAGTAAGCCAGGGACTGGCTCTCAGCTTCAGAAAATTTCCAAAGATGAGAGCCAGATCTTTTCCACCTGCAAATCTCTCGGAAACCCTTGCCCTAGAGGCAGAGGTTTCATCTCTTCTGGCCTTAAGAGCCATAGAGAGAGTACCTACCCTACACTGGGGCAAAGGGCTGTACTCCAGGTACTTCCTGACCCCAAAAAAGACAGGGGAGTGGTGACCCATCCTAGACCTAAGATACCTAAACAAACATCTTTTAAAACCAAAGTTCAAGATGGTAACTCTGGGAATAATCCTTCCCTCTATAAGGCCAGGGGACTGGCTAGCCTTCCTGGACCTCAAAGATGCCTACTTTCACATTCCCATCAGGTGCTCCCACAGAAAGTACCTCAGGTTCGAGTTGCCCTCAGGCCACTATAAGTTCAGAGCAATGCCCTTTGGCCTAACCTCAGCCCCAAGGGTTTTCGCAAAGTGCCTGGCAGTAGTAGTTGCCTTTCTAAGAAGGCAAAACATTTCCATTTTGCCATATCTGGATGATTGGCAAATAGTGAGCCAGTCTCCAGACCAGGTCAAGTCTCACCTGCAAGTGACCCAGCAAGTGCTCACTTCTCTAGGATTTCTTTTCAACCTTCCCAAGTCAGTTCTCGAACCAGTCCAGCTTCTTACCTTTATAGGGGCAGAACTGGACACAGTCAGAGCAAGAGCCTTTCTTCCCCTGGAAAGGGCAAGGGTTCTTATAGAACTAGCCTCTTCCTTCAGCCTTCGGGTATCTTAACCAGCAAGGCATTTCTTCCAGCTCTTGGGCCACATGACCGCTTCAACTGCAGTGGTCCAAGGGACAAGATTCCAGATGAGGGGTATTCAGTTCCATCTGAGAGCTTTTTGGTCTCAGAGGAAGGATTCCCTTACCAAACTGATCCCAGTGACTCTGACCTTGATCCAAGCCCTTCAATGGTGGCAGGATCAGGACAATTTAAAACAAGGGGTCCCTTTTGCCACTCAGCCTTATTCAGTGGTTCTTACCACAGATGCTTCTCTTCTGGGCTGGGGAGCCCATCTGGGGGCCCCCACTGTCCGGGGACTGTGGTCCCCCCAAGAATCCCTTCTCCATATCAATCTCCTAGAACTCAGGGCAGTTTTTCTGGCCCTGAAAGCTTTCCCTCAGTCAGTGTAGAGCAAGATGGTTCAGGTCAGAATGGACAACACCACCACCATGTGGTACATCAACAAGCAGGAAGGCACTCGGTCTGTGGCCTTGTGCATGGAAGCCATGACATTGTGGTCCCTGGCTTATTCCCTGCAAACCTCTCTGGTAGCTGTCCACCTTCCAGGGAAGGACAATGAGCTAGCAGATGCACTGAGCAGGATCTCTCAGGGCCATCACGAATGGTCCCTGGATCCTCAGGTGTTAAAAGTGATTTTTTCAAGATGGGACACTCCAGAGATAGATCTCTTTGCAGCCCCAGACAATCACCAACTTCCTCTCTTTTGTTGCAGACCCCCAGTCTTGGGCTCAGTCCCTCTGGATGCTCTGATTCTGAATTGGGAAAGGAAATTTCTGTATGCCTTCCCTCCCTTCCCATTCCTGTTCAAAGTTTTAGTCAAAATAAGGTCTCAACCTTGCAAAGTGATTCTGATTGCTCCAGATTGGGCCAGATAGCCTTGGTACCCCCTGTTGTTGTCCCTAGCAGTCCATCTTCCCTTGTCTCTTCCCAGGAATTACAGCCTGTTAACATCCTCTCAGGGGAAGATTTGGTACCCCAATCTTCAGTCTCTCAATCTCAAGGCATGGCTCTTGAAGAGTTAGAGTTTGCAGATCTGCATCTTTCTCAGGGGGTTCTGGATATTCTCAAAGCTTCTCGAAAGCCCTCCACCAGAAAGATTTATAACTCCAAATGGAAGAGATTCAGCATTTGGTGTTCTAAGAAGCATATTTCCCCAGATACTGCTGAATTGCTTACGGTTCTGGATTATACTGTCCATCTTAATGGCCTAGGCCTCAGACCAGCTACTCTCAAGGAACACTTGTCAGCTGTTTCTGCATTTCTGTCTGTGGGGAAGTCTTCCTCACTATCTTCTCATCCTGTGTTCTGTAAATTTTTTAAAGGATTGCTCCACACCAATCCTCCTTTTAGAGATCCTGCCCCTGCCTGGGATTTGAATGTTTGCATTGCTTAACTTATGCAACCTCCTTTTGAGCCTATGTCTTCAGCAGAGCTTAAGTACTTGACTTGAAAAACTGTGTTCTTGGTAGACATTACCTCTGCCAGGCGTATCAGTGAATTGCAAGCCCTGTCAGTGGACCCTGACTTTATCTCCTTTCACAGGGATAAAGTGGTCCTTAGAACCAATAGAAGGTTCTTGCCCAAAGTGGTTTCAGGCTTCCATTTAAACCAGTCTGTGTCTCTTCCTGTTTTCTTCACTGATCATTCTTCCTCAGGAGAGAAGAGGCCACACAGTTTAGATGTTAAAAGATCCCTTAGTTACTACATAGAGTGTACCGAGGGTCACAGGTTTGATGCCCTCCAGTTGTTCCTCACTTATGGAGAAGTGGGAAAGGGCAAACCTGCCACCAAGAGAACTATTGCCAGGTGGATTGTGTCTTGTATACAATTCTGCTATGAAAAACTGGGAAAGATTCCACCCTCAGGCCTGAGGGCTTACTTTACAAGAGGTACAGCTGCCAGGGATATCCCTCTTTTAGAAATTTGTCAAGCAGCCACCTGGAAAACAGTCCATACCTTTACCAAGCATTACTCTCTGGAATATCCAGGCTAGGAGTGATGCTCGGTTTGGCACAGCAGTACTTCAGAGCCTATTCCCACAGTAGGTTCTGTCCCTCCTTCATGGAGGTACTGCATGGTAGACTGCACTTGTCAGAATACAGCAAGACTTCAATTTGTTTGAAGAAAAAATTACTCATGTTAGTAATTATGTTTCTTCTATTGGAGTCTTGCTGTATTCTGACCTCCTTCCCTGCCTCCCCTCTCTGGTTTTGGGAAGTGGGTGGGCAGGAGCAGTGTTGCACCTCAGGGGTGCTCCTTTTACACTCTCTTCTTTTTTGGGGGTGTTTATTTTATTATATATCTTGTTTGGTTTGGGTTTTGAGTTTTGAGTTTCCTGACTTGAGTCTTCTTTTGGTAATCCAAAACTTTTTGTTGCCAGTTGGCTATTAATTTTTTTTTTACAATTTCCACATAGAATAGCTATTAGAGTGTTGCTGGTAAGAATCTGACAGTTAGCTTTCAAAGGGAAACAGACAGAGACATCAACTGAGCTCGAGCTCAGCATTCTATGTTCTGCACAGAAAGATTAACTCTTTGTTCTCCGGGGCAGTTTAAAGGCTGGGGCTAACTGCACTTGTCAGAATACAGGAAGACTTCAATAGAAGAAACTTAATTACTAAGGTGAGTAATTTTTTCATACAGTAGAGGGTGAGGCTTGGGGCAAAAATACTCTATTTATTCCAATTTACCCTTTCACAGAGTCCAGTGGGGCTGGGCCGTGCCCATGGCATTTTTTCCCCCTTTTCAAATTACCTCCTACTGGTAGTCAGTCCCATATCACCCTGGACTCTGTCCCCACCATTCACAACTTGAATTTTAAAAACCTAAATTATGAGATTAAATAATAAATTAATTTGTACTGGACTGGTAGACATGCATGGCACCCCCACACACACACATATCACCATCATTTTAATTTGTATTTCATTACCATCCCATGACCCATCCGGTCCCATACCATAGCACCACGAGTCATTTTCAAAAGGGTCCAGTCAGGGATTCAGAAATACACATGGTAAGGCATTACATTTGTCTACAATACCTGGCTAGTACAAATTTGGTGAGTTGATGAAGGCAATTAGGGGCAGGGCATGCAGCCACTCCAGACTCCAGTGCAGTCCATCCCCCATCCTCGAAGAATGCTGCACACCGATACTACCATCGGTCAGAGGATGATGAACTACTCACTGATCCCCACCCTCAAACACATCGATTAAATGAATAATTTTGCCATTGCTGAGGACTCTGACGGTTGACTGTCACAGACTTGCACGTTGCATCGAGCGCCAATAATAATAATGAGTGAGCCACTCACTGCACAAACAAAAAAGGGCCACCAATGCTCTCAGAAGGAACCCGCCATATCCATCACCCCCTCCTCTTCTCATCGGCTTCTGTGCTCAAGAAATGGTGCTCGACGCCAATCGAAATGACACCTTGCCCTCTTCACAGCTACAGTGGAGCACATCCGGATCTTGGCATGGGACAGAGAGCAGCATGCACAGCTAGCATCCCCTCCTCCCCCTTCCTCTGCTTCTGCTGATGTTACTATTTCTGAGTGACAATCTGCTCGGTGCCACATTGGTGGGTCTTTTGATCTATTTTTTGGACTCCTGCCTGGCCCCGACATGTGGTGACAGACACCCCCCCATAAGAAAACCAACTTGAGTCTGGCAACTGGTCTGGTCACAGAGCAAAGAGGGGAAATAAATAAAACAAAACAGGACAGGACAGGCCAGGGTGCAATTAGTATC
The DNA here is from genome assembly GCA_016271365.2 of Neoceratodus forsteri. Taxonomy (NCBI): domain Eukaryota; kingdom Metazoa; phylum Chordata; order Ceratodontiformes; family Ceratodontidae; genus Neoceratodus; species Neoceratodus forsteri. The sequence goes on along the minus strand of CM028130.1, from coordinate 638,232,503 downwards.
CCAGGCACCCCGATCAATTATATTGGAGGGGAGCTTGCCACCTTGGGCCCAATGGGCATGGCGCCACTGCCTTTCGCCCTATGTGGGAGTCTCCCCTGTTTCCAAGGGTATCATTTTGTGCCCTTCACCCTTTGTGTCACTCCTGCCACACTTCTTCTACTTACCTCTACTTGTTTGCCAATAGAACAGGTCTCAAGGTATGCTGCCACCTGCCTGTGCATGCCTGACCAATAAAAGTATGGTTTTATTCATGATAAAACCTCCCCGTGGCTCAAATGCCCTGAGTGACTGGAGTACACATCCTCCATTACCTTTTTCCTTCATGCTTTGGGCACCACTACCTGGGCATTCACTTGCTTTGTCCAGGGGTTGGACCTCATGTGATATTGAACTCCTTTCCTGAGTTTGTACCACCATAACTGATGGGCCTCCACTTCACCATTAACCTGTCTCCCATCCTGGATTTTAACGTATTAGCCTAACTGGGTAACATCAGGATCCCTTGCCTGCAACCTTCCCCATTCAGTACCAGGAGAACAGTCATTTAGCACAAAAGGTGGCCCAGAACATGTTGAAGTCCCTTCAGCCAAAATGGCTTCTTACATCTTGCTTGAAGTCTTTTCCCCCAGTATCACATGGCCAGACAAAGTCTTACCTGGAGTCTTGTCATCTCATTCATCATCCTCCACCAAGTAGCAGCTTGGAAAAATTGTCAAAAAAGAGATATCCACAAATGTTGACCGCTAATGCTCCATCAGGGGGTCTTCCTCCTCCAGAGCCCATGGATCCTGCTTCACCAATTCTTCCTCGAAATCCTCTAAGTGGGGCCTCCCAAGTAGCTCCTGGCATCTATGCTCTACCTCTTTCCGGCATCAGTCAGCCTCCAGCCATCTCCCATTTATCCAGTGTAGAAGCCATATCAGGTTCTCCATTTCGTCATCAGATCCACCTTGACCCATCCATGATTCCTTGTCTCTGCCACTATCTCTAGCAGGTGCTGTCCTCATCTCAGCTGGTGCCGTGCACCTCTGCCGGGTATCCTCGGTATGAGGTCTGGCAATAGAGCAATAGAGTCAAGCCATACAAAGACAAAAGTAGTGGACTTTAGGAGGGCTGACTTTGCCAAAATGGGTGAGTGCCTAAGGAATGCACTAGCAAATGGGCAGGAAGGAGGGGTGGAAGAACAATGGGGAATAATAAAAACTGCCATCACAGAGGTAACGAGTCTTTGTGTGATGCAAATAAACAAAACAAGACGATGTAAGAAACCACTATGGTTCTCAAAGGAAGTGGCAGTGAAGGTTCAAGAGAAAAGAAAGCATTCAGGAAGTACAAGGAATACAAGAAGGAGCAGGACAGAGAACTGTATCAGTTAAAGCAAAAGGAGGCTGGGAAGGCAGTCAGAACAGCAAAGGCCCAAACCGAGGAAAAGATAGCCAACTCAGTTAAGAAGGGGGATAAAACCTTTTATAGGTACATCAGGGAGCGAAGGAAGACCAAGGGAGGGATAGTGAGGCTTAATAAAGGGGAGGAAGGGTGGGCAGAGGAGACTGTGAAAAGGCAGAGATACTAAACAAATATTTTTGCTCAGTATTTACAAAGGAAGAGGGGGAGGTACATAAAACAAACAGTAGTAACACGCTGGATACAGAAGTTGATACCGCCCATTTACAGAAGAAAGGGTTCTGAAAGAACTCTTAAAACTGAAGGTGGACAAAGCAATGGGGCCTGATGGATTCATCACAGAATTCTAAAAGAACTAAGGGTAGAACTAGTGACACCACTGACTACCCTTTTAACAAATCATGGGAGGATGGGTGGCTACCGAGGACTGGAGGAGGGCAGATGTGATTCCCCTTCACAAAAGTGGGAGCAAGGCAGAAGCAGGAAACTATAGACCTATTAGTTTTAGTTTAACCTCAGTGATAGGGAAAATGATGGAATCACTTCTAAAGGAAAGAATTGTCAAGTATCTAGAGGCCAGAGGGGCACAGGACCCTAGGCAGCATGGATTCACAGCGGGAAGGTCATGCCAGATGAATCTGATAGATTTCTTTGACTGGGTGACCAAAGTAGTAGATCAGGGAGGGTCTGTGGACATGGCCTACCTAGACTTTAGCAAGGCATTTGACACAGTCCCACACAAAAGATTAATATACAAGTTAGCCAGCCTGGGAGTGGGTCCTAAGATGACAGCCTGGGTAAAGAATTGGCTGGAGAATAGGACACAGAGAGTAATAGTAAATGGAGTCCACTCAGAAGAAAGGAGGGTTACTAGTGGGGTACCGCAGGGTTCAGTATTAGGACCGGTCCTCTTCAATGTCTTTATAAGCGACATTGCAGAAGGACTGGAAGGAAAAGTATGTCTCTTTGCAGATGACACTAAGATCTGCAACAGAGTTGATGCACAGGGTGGGGTGGAAAGGATGAGAAGGGACTTGGCAAGGTTAGAGGAATGGTCAAATGTATGACAGCTTAGATTCAATGCTAAGAAGTGCAAGGTAATGCACCTGGGAAACAAAAACCCAGGGGAAGAGTACACAATGGGGGGTGAGATACTAACAACAACAAAAATGGAAAGGGACCTGGGGGTAGTCATATCAGATGACCTAAAGATGGGCAAGCAATGTGAGAGGGCAGCAAGGAGGGTTGGGGGATACTGGGATGCATAGGAGAGGCATCACCAGTAGAAAACAGGAAGTTATTATCCTCTGTACAGACAGCTGGTGAGACCCCATCTGAGTACTGTGTGCAGTTCTGGAGACCCAATCTCCGAAAGACATAGGATGGAAGCTGTCCAGAGGAGGGCACTAAAATGGTGCAGGGTCTGCACCGAAGACATATGAAGAGAGACTTAAGGAGCTTAATATGTATAGCCTCGAGGAAAGGAGGGAGAGGGGGACATGATAGAAACTTTCAAGTACCTCAAGGGAATCAACAAAGTCCAAGAGGGTAGCATCTTTCAAAAAAAGAGGTGTGCAAGAACAAGGGGGCACAATTTGAAGATGGGGGGTGGCTCAGAGGTAATTTAAGGAAGTATTTTTCACAGAGAGGGTTGTGGATGCATGGGAACGGCCTCCGGAGGAGGTTGTGAGTCAAAATCAGTGGTGGAATTCAAGCATGCATGGGATAGTCATAAGGCAGTTCTGGGGGTGGGGGTGGGAAGAAGTAGGCTGCTGGTTAACTAGGATCTGCAGCTTATCCAATAGGTAGGGAAATGGGCAGACTGGGTGGGCCAAGCGGTCCTTATTTGCCGTCAAATTCTATGTTTCTATGTTTCTATGGCACCAACTGACTGGAATCCCCTGGATTCCTAGACCTCCAGCCAGATCCCACTGCTGACACCAAGTGTAGCAGGGTTTGGGATTAGGATAACACACAACACGGCAGACAACAAGTCAGATGCATAAAAATGCACAAGTGCATTTGTCATTTTATTTTAGACCACATAAAATAAGTAAAATATACAAAAAACAAAATTAGAAAGGTTTGTTATGAAATCAGACAACTGTTTCCCTTCACAGTTTCTGAGGCTTTACTTCAGCCTAGCATACACTCCAAAGAACAGTGTAAAAACGGCACACTACCAGAAGGTCTTTCACCTTCCACAGTCAGTTTCCAACTGACTTCCCTATCTAAAAACTAGCCCCTAGTGGTGGGCTTTTTGTATCATTTAAGGGGTGACATCACCTGTCAGGTGATCAATCATTATTCTAAAATCCCTCATAACTATCATAAACTCCACCGTGGCTCTTCTCACATCTTGCACAGTTCTGTGACTAATTTACTATGGGTCAAACACAGGTAATAGTAGTTTTATTTTATTCACTTTAATTCAGCACAGAAATCTGTTTCCCTCAGGATTCTCTGAGTTGGCAAGGGGAATGTGAGAATGAGGGCACCCTCCTCTTCTCCCTTCTCCTGCCAGCTCAGTAAGCCTCTATCAGTAGTTTAATTTTTAATCCCAGTGAGTTTGTAATAAAACAACGTATACAGTATTCATTGATAGCATCTTTTATACTCACTACTATGTTTTTTTTTATTCCCTTATCATGTTGGGCACAGGGAGTTTGATAGGTCTTGAGAGAAACCTCCAAATCTCTCAACTGTCTGATGGTTGCAATTGCTAGCCATTGGGAAACTTTTCCTTTCGGCCCATTTTATCTTTCTTTCATTTTCAGCCCTTTATTTGATTTATACAGTAACAGAGGGCACTAATAACAGAAAACCATACACTAGGGACATGCCTGGCCCCTATTTGTTCCCAGTCTACATGGTTTGTTTTTTTATACAGGAATACTGAACGAATATTTCTGCTCAGTATTCACAAAAGAGGAGGGGGGAGTGCCTAATCCAATTAACAGAAGCACTCTTGATAGGGGGGTCGATCCCAGTCCTTTCACAGAAGAAAGGGTTCTGCAAGAACTCCTAAAACTGAAGGTGGACAAAGCAATGGGTCCTGATGGAATTCACCCCAGAATTCTAAAAGAATTAAGGAAGGAACTAGTGAAACCACTGGCTACTCTTTTAATAAATCATGGGAGGATGGTGTGGTACCCGAGGACTGGAGAAAGGTGGATGTGATTCCCTTCACAAAAGTGGGACCAAGACAGAGGCAGGAAACTACAGACCTGTCAGTCTGACCTCTGTGGTAGGGAAAGTGATGGAGTCACTTCTGAAGGAAAGAATAGTTGAGTACCTAGAGGTCAGTGGAGCACAGGATCCAAGGCAGCATGGGTTCACAGCGGGAAGGTCATGTCAGACGAATCTAATAGATTTCTTTGACTGGGTGACCAAAGTAGTAGACCAGGGAGGGCTGTGGACATGGCCTACCTAGACTTTAGCAAGGCATTTGACACAGTCCCACACAAAAGATTATTAGTCAAATTAACCAGCCTGGGAGTGGGTCCCAGGGTGGTAGCCTGGTAAAACATTGGCTGGACGACAGGACACAGAAGGTAATTACATGGAGTCCACTCTGAAGAAAGGGCGGTTACTAGTGGGGTACCGCGAGGTTCAGTATTGGGTCCAGTCCTTTTAATGTCTTCATCAGTGACATTGCAGAGGGACTGAAGGAAAGCATGCCTTTTGCAGATGACACAAAGATCTGCAACAGGGTTGATACACAAGGAGGCGGAAAGGATGAAAAGGGACTTGGCAAGGTTGGAGGAATGGTCAGACGTATGGCAGCTAGGATTCAATGCAAAAGTAAAATAATGCACCTGGGAAACAAGAACCCAGGGAAGAATAATACACAATGGGTGGGGAGGTAGTAACAACAACAAAACAGGAAAGGGACCTGGGGTAATCATATCAGATGACCTTAAGGTTATCAAGCAATGTGAGAAGGCAGTAGGAGGGCTGGGAGTACTGGGATGTATAGGAGAGGCATCAGCAGCAGAAAACAGGAAGTTGTTATCCTCTGTACAGACAGTTGGTGAGACCCCATCTGAATACTGTGTCCAGTTCTGGAGACCCCATCTCCGCAAGGACATAGACAGGATAGAGGCAGTCCAGAGGAGGGCAACTAAATGGTGCAGGGTCTGCAAGAGAAGCCGAGGAGGAGAGACTGAAGGAGCTTAATATATATACCCTTGAGGAAAGAAGGGAGAGGGGGACATGATAGAAACTTTCAAGTACCTCAAGGGAATCAACAAAGTCCAAGAGGGTAGCATCTTTCAGAAAAAGAGACTTGCAAGAACAAGGGGACACAATTTAAAGATAGAAGGAGGGCGGTTCAGGGGCAATGTGAGGAAGAAGTATTATTTCACAGAGAGGGTAGTGGATGCATGGAACAGCCTTCCTGAGGAAGTTGTGGGGTCTAAAACTGTGGGAGAATTCAAGAATGCATGGGACAGACATAAGGCAATTCTTGTGGGGGGCAGGAAAATATAGGCTGTTGGTTAACTAGGATCTGCGGCCTATCCTGTAGGTAGGGAAATGGGCAGACTAGATGGGCATAGCGGTCCTTATCTGCCGTCAAAGTCTATGTTTCTATGTTATTGAAAGAGCGGGGCAGCTTTCTGTAAGAAAGTGAATGATCTTCCTGGACATAAAATCTCCACCACTCATTTACACTGATGGGACTACGCCGAAGGCACTAGGACCTAGCGGGAGCCAAAAATCTTCAGGAGGGCCAGTACCGAGGTCGGACAGCGCATGCGTGGCACCATGAGACAGGCTCGCACCGTATAGGCTATCTCGGCGTTGACCCTCTAACCACCTCCGTTCCTAATTTTTCCGCTGTCAAGTGCACTTCAGTGATGACATCGCTCACCCGCTGGAAGTCAAATCTTCATGTCTGTATGACAGCAGCATAGTCACTCAGTATTGATTTAGTTTAGTATATTCTTAGTTTATTATTTAAAAAAAAAGTGTTTAATTAAAAAAGAACAGAGAAGTTTTCTTCAGCCCATCTTCGACGGAGTTGACCATGAACGGAGCCGGTGATGGTGGGAAGACTTCACATGAAAGCTATAATTCCAGTAGGGCTGGATCCGGTCCGCTGCCCTCTACGGAGGAGGGCTCTGACTATGAGCAGTCCGGTGCTCAGGAGGAAGGGTGTTCCTCCCGAAAGCACAAAAAGAAGTGGGCCTGTTCCCGATCTTCATCGGAAACCCGGCACTGCTCAGCCTTGAGTTTTTTATCCTACCAGTCGAAGAAGAAACAGTACCACTCGAGGTCACCCTCTGGTAGGTCTGCATGTCGATCATCAGTTGCAGGGGACAGGAGGCCGACTCCGACTCCATCGGGGTCACCTGCCGCCTCTTTCCCTGGTGACCGGCATCTTTGACTCTGTAGTCCCTTGCCGTACCCTGGGGAGGGTCCTCCAGTGAGAAGTTTCATCATTGGGCCACTCTTATGGAGCAGTGGGTTCAGTGGCTGTCCCAACTTTCCCAGCCGGTGGAATCTATCCCGGGGCCTAGGGACTTCGAACCCGCAGGCAAGACATTTGGGTCAGCTTTATCATGTGACACCTCCTTCGGTGCCGTCGACACCACACTCTTGTGCTTTTTCCCCCTCACATGGGTGCAGTGCAGGGGCCAGCACAGGTACCACCTTCTCCTTCTCAGGTTTTTAGATCTTCATCCTTGGGTGCCCTGGAGTTTGAGTTGGGGTCCCCGAGCACCCGTGCGGCACCAGCTGTGGTGCTGCCTTTGACTCTGGTCTTGACGGCGCTATGCCCACTGCTGTTCCCGACACTGGCGCTGCCTCGGGTACAGGTCTTCTTGACTCCAATTCGAGGAGCACCCCCTCCAGTGCTCTTTCCTCCCTTTCCTCTTCATGTTATCCCTCCTGGACTAGTAGAAGATAATATTGAGCCTGGTCCTGATCTATGATTAGGAGACAACTTCGATGAGGATTCTTCCTTTGGAGTGGAAAGCAAGCCCTTTACTTCAGCAGAGCCTTTGGTTGAAGACCTATCTTTTAAATCTCTACTGAAGAACATGAACTCCACCCTCTCCCTCCAGATGTCAGAGGTGGGTCCAGGGAAGCTATCGTGCCTCCAATATCTGCATGTTCTGGAAATCCCTGTGTAACTGACTCCTCCAGTACAGCCCTCTTTTGAGACTCTCTCACAGATGGTGTGGGATAATCTGGTATTCATTCCTTCCATGGCTAAGTCCATAGACTGGAAGTATGCTTCCCCTAAGGATCGACCAATCCTGCCTCCCAAGCCTTTGTGGACCCCATTGTGATCTTGGCAGAAAATGATAAAGCTGTACTCCCTCAGGAATCTACAGCTTGTCTGGTAAATAAAGAATCCCATAAGATCGACACTTTGGGGAAGTGAGTCTTCACCACTGCTACTGTAGGAATGCATATTGCTAGCTACCAGGGCTACTTCTCACAATATGAGTATACCCTCTGGCATTCACTGAAAACATTAGTCAAAGCTCTTCCAGAGTCGCTTGTTACTTCAGATCTTCAGACTGTTGCTAGAGGCATCGAGTCCAATAACCAGCAGCCTAAGGCTGCTGTGGATGCTGTTGACACTGCCTCTAGGGCAGCAGCAGCAGGGATTTGCACCCGATGCCACTCAGGGTTACGGACCTTGGTGTTTACTAATGATGCTCAACACAGAGTCATGAATTTACCCTTTGATGGAGTTTATCTGTTTGGCCCACAGGTGGAGCAGGCATTGGAGGCCACTCAGAAAACTAAGACTGCCATTAAGATGGTCAGACCGACCCCTGCTGCCCCCCAACGGGGTGGAAACCATCGGCAGTTTCATAACCATCAGTCCTTTCATGGCAAAGGCAGAGGGGGTTTCAACATGAATCAAGCCCCTCAGCCACAAAAGAAAATGCAGCAAAGGCAAAGGGCCCAAAGGCACCTAGTGCCACCCTCTGAGATTCCGGCCCAAGTCCCACCTCAGCTGTCTGAGGGGGACTTTTCTTTGGCAGTAGGGGGGCATCTGACTCAGTTTTACAACCAATGGAAGTCAATTACATCGGACAAATGGGTTCTCAGAATAATTCTCAAGGGTTACTCTACATTTGTCAGAAACCACGCAAGCTCATCCACCCAAACAGCCCAGGCTGTCTGTCACTCAGTCAGACCTCCTCACTTCCGACATTCAGGGCCTTCTGAACAACAGGGCAGTAGAAATAGTTCCACAGCATCAAAGGAACACAGGTTTCTACTCCCATTACTTCCTAGTTCCAAAGAAAACAGGCAGTATACACCCTGTTCTGGATTTTCGGAAGTTAAACAAATTCTTTTACAAGGAGAAGTTCAAGATGATATCACTTGGTAAGCTTCTGTCTTTGAGTCATCAAAACAATTGGCTGGCCTCCCTAGACATGCTGGATGCCTACCAACATGTCCCTGTGCACCCAAACCGTCACAAGTATCTCCGATTTGTGGCTCTGGGTCAGCACTACCAATTCAGAGTCCTGCCGTTTGGGCTGTCCTCGGTGCCTCAAGTCTTTACAAAGTGCTTTGCAGTTCTCACAGCACATCTCAGAAAACTCAGAATTCAAGTGCTCCCGTATCTGGATGATTGGCTCCTAGCAAGCTCATCCAGACAAGGGACACAGGAAGCGGTGGCCACGGCTTCCAAATTTCTCACATTCATGGGAGTTCTGTTGAATTTGGAGAAATCACAGCTACAGCCCTCCCAACAACTCCTCTTCATAGGAGCTCTCCTGGACACTTCCAGAGCAAGAGCCTTCCTTCCAGAGGATAGAATAAATGATATCCTCCAGATGGCTTGCTTCATCAGGGAGAATGACTCAGTTCGGGCTCTCTCGATGCAGCGTATGCTGGGTCTCATGGTGCCATTAGTGTTCATGGTGCCCTTGGCTCACCTTCACATGAGGACCACTCAATGAATGCTTAGTACTCAGTGGTCCATACACTCTCAGTCCTTTCACATCAAGGTGACAGAACCTCTAAGGTGGTCACTCACCTGGTGGACTCAAGAGGACAAGCTGCTTCAAGGCTTTCCCTTTACTCCACTGGAAGCATAGGTCACCATCACCACAGATGCATCTCTAGTTGGCTGGGGTGCTCACTGTTAGACTCTCTGCACAAGGGTCTGTGGAGTCAGGATGAGTCTCAACTCCACATAAATGTCCTGGAAATGAGAGCTGTCCTGTATGCTGTCCGAGCCCTAAAGGACATCCTCAGTCACATAAAATTCTCCTTCAGATGGACAACAAAGCAGTAATGTACTGCATCAACAAGCAGGGTGGAGCACATTCTTACCCCCTGTGCAGAGAAGCGGTGAGAGTGTGTGGGAATTGTGCCTAGGGCACAAAGCCCTGATTCAAGCAGTCTACCTGCCTTTACTCCAGAATGACCTGGCAGATTGCCTCAGCAGAACAAAAGCAGACCCTCATGAGTGGTCTCTCGGTGTAAACGTCATGCAATCGCTCTTCAAAGAGTGGGGCACACCAAACCTGGACCTTTTTGCATCCCCACTCAATGCAAAACTGCCTCTATTCTGCTCCAGAAATCCAGAACCCGGCACTTTCTATCAAGATGCATTCAGACTGTGGTGGACAAAATGCTTTTTGTACACATTTCCTCCTCTTCTCTTAGTTCAGAGGGTACTGTTCAAGCTAGAGGCATGGGGAAGCAGGATGATCCTTATCACCCTATTCTGGCCTCATCAAATTTGTTTTCTGTTGATCAACAAATTGTCGGAAACTCCACCGAAACAACTACCACTTCAATCAGACCTGCTAACCCAGGGCCCAGCGGTTCTTCCCAACCTGAGGCCCCTTAATCTTCACGCATGGCTCCTGACAAGATATAAGTGAGTAGATCTGATGTCTCACATAGAGTCTTAGACATTCTCCTAGCAGCACACAAATTGGCTACTAGGAAAACTTACACGGCAAAGTGGAAACGTTTTTTCCATCTGGTGTGCAAAGTCTTTACTGGACCCCTTTTCTTGCCCATCTAACAAAGTCCTGGAGAATCTGCTAGACCTGTCAAACACAGGACTACAATATTCAACCATGAAGGTCCATCTCTGCTCGATTTCAGCCTATCATAAGCCTATACACGCTATGTACCTGGCTCAATTACCCCTGCTTAAGAGGTTCCTTAAAGGTATACTCCACACTAGGCCACCAGTCAGGAGACCGTTAGCCATTTGGGATATTAACCTTGTGCTAGACATGCTCACTTGTAAACCTTTCGAGCCTCTAGCAACATGTGAACTGAAGTTCTTGACCTGGTAGGCTGCCTTCAAACAACATGAAGTCTTGCTGTATTTTGACACATGCAGTTAGGTTCTGCCTTTCAACTGCCCCAGAGAACAAAGGGTTAACTTTTCTATGCCTTACATAGAACGTTCATCACGAGCTCGGTTGAAGCCCCTGTCTGCTGTTGTTTAAACTGCAACCGTCAGATTCTTTACTCCACCTCACTGAACAGTCGCTCCGGAGATTTCTCCTGCTGCTTGGTTCAAAAGTCGGTTGAAGTGTCGGCTTTGGTCGGTTTCTACTGAATTGTTGTTTCCGACAGTTAGTTCAAGTCTCTGTCTGTGGTACCGTGAGTACTAGATAGATTTTTGTTCTGTTTCTGTGTGGAACTTAGAACTGTGGATCGGTTCAGCTGAACCGATCAAATTGAGTAAAAACTTGTGCTTACTTTAGGTGGGTTACTGGTCGTCGGTTCTAAAAGACGGATTTAATTAAGTTTTTTCCAAGACCCGTGACACAGTCAGGAACCGATAGGGGAGTCTTGCCTGGTGGATTGCCTAAAAAAGGGTATGTTTTTGGTTAGGTTGGCCATGTCTGAGAAACCCAAGAAAACAAAAAGGGCCCACTGGGTTTCAACACTGCAGTGTGTGTGGGGAGGTCTTTGCTAAGGCTGATCCCCACACCACCTGTGTTTATTGTCTGGGGTTTGACCACCTCAATTCAGACTGCCAAATTTGCAAGAATTTTCCTAAATCTACCCGGAAAAGAGATTAGGTAGACTGAGGGAAAGGGAGGCTGAGAAGTCCGCTGACCAGGATGGCCAGCCCGGTTCGGTTCTGACTGAACCAGAAGGAGTGCCCTCTGACCAGGGCGATACTTCTTCGGGCAAAAGGAGAGCCGATTCCAAGGAGTCGGTTCCGACAAAAAGAAAAAGAAAAGACAAATCGACTGGTTCGGACCCAGAATGTCATACTCCGACCGCTGATAAGATAGCCAAGGCAATTAGGATTGTGCAACCGCTTAGTTCGGTTCAGACCGAACCGGCACCATCTGGCAGGGGCTTGGTTCGGTCGGTTCCCACGGTTCCAGATTATACTTTGGAAGAATTTTATGAACCGGAGTTTGAGGAGGAGGGAGATTATGAGGATGATTATGGTGATGGTGAAAGTCTGGATGTGCCTATTGACCCGGACATTTCCCCAGACAGACCTTCAGGTGTTTCTCCTCCTAGGCTTTCTTAGTCCCCTTCATACTACATGTTCTACAGAAAGGTGGCTGATACCCTCCAGCTTCCTGTGGAGGAAGCAGTAGAGGATCAGGAAGAGCCTGATTATGTTGAGATGATGGACATCCAGAGTCCAGGAGACTATCTATTCCCTCCACAAATCCTTTGGGAAACAAACACAAAAATTCTTAAGTCTCCTAATTCTATACCTCCTGTGGACAAATGAATGGACAAGAAGTACACTCTCTCAGGCTCAGACATGGAGTTCCTTTTTCAGCAATGCAGCCATGTTGGGGTTGTGCAGACTGCTGCCTGTGATAAGGCAAACATTCCCCTGGCATCACACCCCCCAGACAAGGACTCCAGGAAGATTGATGCCATGGCAAAGAAACAATACATGGCATCCATTTGGGACTCAGGCAGGCTAACTATATGGCCTGTACAGCCAGGTACCAGAAGTCCAGGTGGGACACTGTACTGGCGCTGGCTAAACAGGCTCCCGACCAGCTTGCCAAGGAGCTGGAGCAGGTGGCTGCAGATGGGATTGAGGCATCGAAAGTACAGTTTCATGCTGCTGTAGACTCCAGTGATGTATCATCAAGAGTCATGGCTACATCTGTGGCTCTTCGGAGGATGGCTTGGCTCAGATGTACTAACCTCTCACAGGATACCCAGGCTAAGGCCATGGATTTTCCTGTACTTTGTAATTCTCTGTTTGGGGAGCAGACAGAGAACTACATGAAGAAGATGGACGAGTACAGGACCACTTATTTATTTTTATTTATTTTATTTAAACAGCAGTTTGGAAAACCTTTGAGCCATAGGCTCATTTACAAAGGTACCTTGTCACAGTAAGACAAACCAAAATACACAGTATAGCAGTACAACACATAAGTATAACAGTACATTAAGACATAGATACAAACAAGCAGGTACAGGTAGGATGGATGCAACAATACCAGAGTTATGTTGTCCTTAGCAGCTTAGTAATAAGCTTTGTCATAAGTATTGAGTACGGCTTTGACTAGCGGCAGTTACAGCATCGGGTGTTAATAAGGTGGTTCTGTAAGGAAGTTTTGAAGCACGATATAGTTGGAGCCTTGGAGATGGAGGGGCAGTGTGTTGAACCAGGAGGGGGCCCTAAAGCTGAAGGCTCTTTGGCCGTGAGAGGTCCTAGCTCTAGGGATAACAAGAGCGGTTTTCCAGAGGTCAGTATGAACTAGTGGGACAGAGCGTATGGTGGTGGTCAATCCTGGTGGGAAAGCCCAAGGAGGGTCTTTTGTAAGGGTACAGGTAAGATATTTGAGGCTCGTCGAGATCAAGTACCAGCTTTAGCATACAGTAGACAGGTGTGTCATCCTAGGTGCTCCAGTAATTAACCTGCAGGCCTTATTCAGAGTAGTGCGAATTTTATGGAGGCGGTCTGATCAGCAGCACCATACACCGGCAGTCCATAGTCCACTGGGACAGGATAGAGGAGGTGACTCATGAGTCGAAGAGCCTCGGGGAGGCAGTGTTTATACCGATGTAAGATGCCCAATCGGATATTAGTGGCAGTGGCTAGGGCAGCGATGTCCATGGAAGGAGAGGAGGGTCAAAATGGATCCTAGGTATTTATAGGAGCAAACTTGTTGAGTGGGAATGAGGACCCAGAGTGAATGAGGGAGTTTGAAGTTGCAGGACTTGTTTTGGGGATGAGAGAAGAACATGGTTTTGTTTTTAAGATTTATCACCAATCTATGTTCCTTGAACCAGCCTCGGCTTCAGTGAAGGACTTCTGCAGCGAGTCCTGGAGGGCAGTAGGGTTACGACTTGAGGCAAAGATGACTGCATCATCAGCGTACAATAGAATGTTCCCGAGCAAGAGCGTGGAAGGGTGTTAAGGTAAAGGGAGAATAGTAAGGGCCCAGAATGGAGCCCTGGGAACCCAGAAAAGATGGGACAGATGTCTGAGTAGGTCCCATTAATTTTACACGCTGTGAGCGATCAGACAGATAACTGGTGCACCAGGAGATAGGCCCAGCAGCAAAACCAGAGACTAAGGGCATCAAGAAGGAGGGGTGGGAGACAGTGTGAAAGCTTTCAAGAGGTCAATGAAGACAGCACCAGCCAGAGAACCAGTGTCTAAGCAGGAGTGGAGAAAGTTGGAGAACTCTAGGAGGGCTGTGTTGGTACTGTGGCCCGCTCGAAGCCATGCTGCTCAGGACAAAGGACATTGTAGGTGGAGAGGTAGTCAGAGATTTGAGAGGCCACTACTTTTCCAAGGCCTTGGAGAGAGAGAGAGAATGGAGATCGGTCGATAGTTTCCAGTCACAGTCCTATCACCACCTTTAAAGATAGGGGTGACAGTGGCGACTTTCCAGGCAGTTGGAACCTTCCCAGGCAAAGAGAGTGGTTGATGAGGCATGTGATCGGGTAAGGACTGTGTCTAAGACCAGCCGTAGGATACACGGATCCAGGGTGTCACTGCCTGTACTATTACTCTTGAGGGCAGTGACAAGGTTGCGCCTAAGTTCTTGGGCAAAACACGGCAGAGGAGAAAATAAGTGAGAAAGATTTATGGCAGGTGCTGGGGAGGAGGTCAAAAAATTTGTAGGGAGGATAGGGCTAAGGTCAGTGAATGAGGTGTTGAGGTGGTTGGCTATGAGGGCTGGGTCTGAGGAGATCACACCATTAATGTTTATCTGGGTGGGTGGGGGGTAGTGTGCACTCCCATTTAACTGTTTAATGTTATCCCAGAAGGTTCTGGGATTCCCCCATGAGGCAGTGAGTGAGGACCGATAGTGCTCAGACTTGGCCTTTCTGATGGCCCGAGTGCACTTGTTTCAGGCGGCAGCATATAACCGCCTGTCATTGGGCCGGCCAGTCTCAATGGCATGGTGCCATAGATTGTCCCTATGTTTGAGTTGGTGGATCAAAGCTTACAGGAGTGCTCAGGCCAAAGAAAGACAAGCAGCTCCTCAAAGGCAGCAATCCAGGGGCAGGGACAGGTCTTTCCAAAGGCCTTTTTACCAAGCTCAGGCCTCCTCTTCTTCCTTTTTGCAGAAGGGGTTCTTTAGAGGGAGAGGCAGAAGGGGGATGAGCAGGCCTGCATCCACCCCTCAGCCTAAAGCCACTGCCAAGCAGACACCCTGATGGGTCTGCCCGGGTTGATTCTGCTATACCAGTAGGGGGCAAACTGGCTTAGTTTGTCCAGGACTGGATGTCTCTTACATCAGACAAGTGGGTCCTGGAAGTAGTAAGCCAGGGGTTGGTTCTCAGCTTCAAAAAATTTCCCAAGATGAGAGCCAGATCTTTTCCACCTGCAAATCTCTCAGAGACCCTTGCCCTAGAGGCAGAGGTTTCTTCTCTCCTAGCTCTCAGAGCTATAGAGAGAGTTCCCACCCTACACAGGGGCAAAGGATTGTACTCCAGGTACTTCCTAACCCCTAAAAAAACAGGAGAGTGGTGACCCATCCTGGACCTAAGATATCTGAACAAACATCTTTTAAAGCCAAAGTTCAAAATGGTAACTCTGGGAATTATCCTTCCCTCTTTAAGACCAGGGGACTGGCTAGCCTCCCTGTACCTCAAAGATGCCTACTTTCACATTCCCATCAGGTGCTCCCACAGAAAGTACCTCGGGTTCGAGTTGCCCTTAGGCCACTATCAATTCAGAGCAATGCCCTTTGGCCTAACATCAGCCCCAAAGGTTTTCACAAAGTGCCTGGCAGTAGTTGTTGCCTTCCTAAGAAGACAAAAGATCTCCATTTTCCCATACTTGGACGACTGGCTCATAGTAGGTTAGTCTCCAGATCAAGTCAAGTCACATCTGCAAGTGACCCAGCAAGTGCTCACTTCCTTAGGATTCCTTTTCAACCTACCAAAGTCAGTTCTCGAACCAGTGCAGCTCCTCACCTTTATAGGTGCAGAACTGGATACGGTAAAGGCAAGAGCCTTCCTTCCCCTGGAAAGGGCAAGGACCCTTATGGAACTGGCCTCTTCATTCACCCTTCAGGTGTCTCGACCAGCAAGGCATTTCCTTCAGCTACTGGGCCACATGGCAGCCTCCACAGCACTGGTCCAGGGAGCAAGATTCCAAATGAGGGACATTCAGTTCCACTTCAGAGCCTTTTGGTCCCAAAGAAAGGATTCCCTTACCAAACTAATCCCAGTGACTCGAACCCTGATCCAAGCCTTGCAATGGTGGCAGGATCAGGACAATTTGTGACAAGGGGTTTCATTTGTCACTCAGTCTCATTCAATGATACTCACCACAGATGCTTCCCTGCTAGGCTGGGGAGCCCATTTGGGGGTTCTTACCACCTAAGGACTGTGGTCACCTCAGGATTCTCTGCTTGACATCAGTCTCTTGGAACTCAGAGCAGTGTTTCCAGCACTGCAAGCTTTTTCCAAATCTGTACAGAACAAGGTGGTTCAGGTCAGAACAGACAACACCACCACCATGTGGTACATCAACAAGCAAGGAGGCACTCGGTCTACAGCCTTGTGCACAGAAGCAATGAAGTTGTGGTCCCTGGCCTATTCCCTGCAAACCTCTCTGATAGCAGTTCACCTCCCAGGGAAGGACAATGTCCTAGCGGATGCACTGAGCAGAATATCCCAGGGCCATCACGAATCGGCCCTGGATCCTCTGGTTTTGAAAGTAATTTTCTCGAGATGGGGCACTCTAGAGATAGATCTTTTTGCAGCCCCAGACAATCACCAATTTCCTCTCTTTTGTTGCAGACCCCCAGTCTTGGGCTCAGTCCCCCTGGATGCTCTGATTCTGAACTGGGAAGGGAAATTTCTGTATGCTTTTTCCCCCTTCCCTCTCCTGTTCAGGGTGTTAGTCAACATAAGGTCACAGCCATACAAAGTGATTCTGATTGCTCCAGACTGGGCCAGACAGCCATGGTATCCCTTGTTGCTGTCCCTAACAGTCCACCTTCCCCTGCCTCTTCCCAGGAATTACAACCTGTTAACATCCTCTCGGGAGGATTTGGTACCCAAATCTTCAGTCTCTCAATCTCAAGGCTTGGCTCTTGAAGAGTTAGAGTTTGCAGATCTGCATCTTTCCCAAGGGGTTCTGGATATCCTTAAGGTTTTTCGAAAGCCTTCCACCAGGAAGACTTACAACTCCAAATGAAAAAGATTCAGCATTTGGTGTTCTAAGAAGAATATTTCTCCAGACTCTGCTGAATTGCCTACGGTTCTGGATTATATGGTCCTTCTTAATGGCCTGGGCCTCAGACCAGCTACCCTCAAGGTACACTTGGCAGCTGTTTCTGCTTTCCTGTCAGTAGGCAAGTCTTACTCTCTGTCATCCAATCCTGTATTCTGTAAGTTTTTCAAGGGATTGCTTCACACCAATCCCCCCTTTAGGGATCCTGCTCCTGCTTGGGACCTTAATGTTTGCATTGCTCAGCTTATGCAACCCCCTTTGAGCCTTTGTCCTCAGCAGAGCTTAAGTACTTGACTTGGAAAACTGTGTTTTTTTGGTAGCCATTACTTCTGCCAGACGTATCAGTGAATTGCAAGCCCTGTCAGTGGAATCTGATTTCATCTCTTTTCACAGAGATAAAGTGGTCCTTAGAACTAACAGAAAGTTCTTACCTAAAGTAGTTTCAGATTTCCACCTCAACCAGTCTATATCTCTCCCTGTTTTCTTCACTGACCATTCCTCCTCAGGAGAGAGGAGGCTACACAGTTTAGATGTTAAAAGAGCCCTTAGCTACTGCATAGAGCGTACCAAGGGTCACAGGTTTGAATCCTTCCAGTTGTTTCTTACTTATGGAGAAGTTGGTAAAGGCAAACCTGCCACTAAGAGATCTATTGCCAGGTGGATTGTTTCTTGTATATAATTCTGCTATGAAAAACTGGGTAGAACTCCACCCTCGGGCCAGAGCGTTCATTCCACAAGAGGTACAGCTGCTTCCCTGGCTGCTGCCAGGGATATTCCTCTCTTAGAAATTTGTCAAGCAGCCACCTGGAAAACAGTCCATACTTTCACCAAGCATTACTCTCTGGATATCCAGGCTAGGAGTGATATTCGGTTTGGCAGAGCAGTACTTCAGAGCCTATTCCCAAAGTAGGTTCTGTCCCTCCTCCATGGAGGTACTGCTTGGTAGTCTACATATGTCAGAATACAGCAAGACTTCATGTTGTTTGAAGAAAAAATTACTCACGTTAGTAATTATGTTTCTTCTATTGGAGTCTTGCTGTATTCTGACCTCCCCCTGCCTTCCCTCTTAGAACCTAGTTTTTGGGATGTGGGTGGGCATGAGCAGTGTTGGCACCCTAGGGGTATCCTTTTGACACCCTCTCTTTTGTTTGGTTGGGATGTTGTGTTTTGGATGTGTTTTTGTTTTTGGGTTTCCTGACTTGAGTCTTCCTTTGAAACCAAAAAACATTTTATATATTTGCCAGTTGGCTAGTAAGAATTTTACAGTTTCCACACAGAACACCTAGTGAGTCTTTGCTCGTAAAGATCTGACGGTTGCAGTTTAAACAACAGCGGAAAGGGGCTTCAACCGAGCTTGTGATGAACATTCTATGCAAGGCATAGAAAAGTTAACCCTTTGTTCTCCGGGGCAGTTGAAAGGCAGGACCTAACTGCATATGTCAGAATACAGCAAGACTCCACTAGAAGAAACATAATTACTAAGGTGAGTAATTTTTTTTCTTCTTGTAGCCATTACCTCTGCTCGCAGAGTGTCTGAAATACATGTGCTGGTCACAGACCCCTGTATACTGTATTTCACAAGGACAAGGTGGTTCTCATAACTCACCCTAAGTTTCTCCCCAAAGTAGTCTCCGAATTCCATCTGAACCAGCCTTTGCTTCTTCTGACCTACTTTGCGAACTTCCAGAATGAAGGAGAGCATATCCTACATTCTGTGGATGCTAAAAGGGTTTTGCGGTTCTATATAGACTGAACTAAAGAGATCCACAAATCAAAGCAACTCTTGGTCTCCTTCAGTATGGCCCGGCTGGGTCGGCCTGTCGCCATCAGATGTATCGTGACATGGCTGGTAGCATGCCTTCGCCAATGCTACTCCATGGAACAGGTTAAACTGGAAGGCAGAGTATACACCCATTCTACCAGTGCAGTCGCGGCATATCTAGAAGAAATTTGAAACGTGCCTATTGCAGACATCTGCAATGTGGCTACCTGGAGCTCTATGCACACTTTTGTGAAGCACTACGCTTTTGATGTCCATGCCAGACAGCATCCATCCTTTGGCAGGACAATCCTGAATGGACTTCTGTACTAAGTGAGTTCCTCTTTCCTGTCGCCCTTCTCGGGGGATTATTTTAGCTTGGTACTCTGTGAGTGAGTGGTGGAGACTTTATGTCCAGGAAGATATAAAAATTATGTACCTACCGTAATTCATGATCTTCTTGGATGAAGTCTCCACCACTCATTCACATGCCCACCCTCCATCCCCCAAGCTTACTATCTGTTTTGGTCTTCACTCCCTTGATTGCTGTACTGTGAAGACTCTGTTTGTTGACCCTCTTTATACGGGTCATTCGGACTATCTTACGTCTGACATAGGTTAGTTTCACTAAGTTAGTTTTATGCTGCACTTCCTCAGTCAAAAAGGGACTGAGGTGGTTAGAGGGCTGATGCTGAGATAGCCTGTATGGCACGAGCCTGTCTCATGGCACCACGCATGTGCGGTCCTACCTTGACGCCGGCCCTCCTGAAGATTTTGGCTCCCGCTTGGTCTTAGCGCCTCCAGCATAGTCCCATTAGTGTGAGTGAGTGAGTGAGTGAGTGAGTGAGTGAGTGGTGGAGACGTCGTCCAAGAAGATCAAAAATTTTTGGCTCCCCACTAATACTGTGCCACTGCATACATGGAGAGAGAGTGAGCTAGAGCGAGGAGCGAGTTTGCTCCTCTGGTCAGCCACTGACTTTACTCCCATGGTGGCTTTCTTGAGACAGGCAACTAGAGAGGTAATATACAAGACTACCCCATACTGCCTGCTTTGGCTCCTGAGAAATGGAGCCGCACCATGAGCTGTGCGCACCTTTTTATCAAGAGTGCATTCCTGCTCCATTGTATTTTAGTTCACCGCTAATGCAGTGCATTAGGCAGCTGCAAACTGCAGCTCCAACAGGAGTCTTCTGGCTATGAATTTCCTAGTGGCTGGAGGCTACTTTATGGAGCAGGCAACTATAGGGTATAACAACTTAAAAAATGCAGAACAAGCCCCGTAGTGTCTTCTTCTGCTCCAAGTTCCATTTTAGTTAATGTAAGGGTGTGGAGCGCACAATACCTAGGCAAGCAAGGTCCTCTTTACTTTACCATGGTCTGGGCATTCAATCATAATATTCAAACAAAAACCAAAAATGGAGTCTGCCATTTCCCATAGCCCACATTTTTCTGTGTCTTTCTTTTTCTTAGATTCAAGCTGAACTTGAAGGGAACCCAGAGACAGGGATAACATAGTGTTTAAGAATATACTGCATGTGGCCAGTCTAGCAGTGAAAAATGGAGAGGGAAAACACAATAAGTAAGGAAAACAGAGTTAAAAGAAATGAGGGGGTGTTCAAACATCTATTTCAGGGGTACTGTCTTCTCGGATAGAGGTCACCCTGTCACACCAGAGACAGATCTCTTCACCTCCACAGACAACCATCAGTTGCCCCAGTTCTGTTGCAGACCTCCAGCTCAGGGAACAGTCCCAATGGATTCCCTGACACTGGATTAGTCAGGGAGGTTTCTCTATGCCTTCCCTCCCTTGTTTCTGTTGCTCAGAGCCATACAGCAACTATGATCAAGGCCACTATTTCTCCGTGATTCCGTGAATATGGACAGAATCACGGAATCCTGATTGGCCAATGGAATTTTAAATTTCCTGCGGGCGAGTCACAGAACTCACGCTGCTTGCGTGAGCATTCGGGAACTGTGTTTAATAAAAGGTGCTGTGTAACAAGCCATCCCTCCCCTATTCATTCAGGACCCCCCCGGAAGAAGAAAGAAAGCTCTGATGCCGCACAAGATGCACCAGCAGAGACCACAAGGACGCTGCTGTATTAGTTAAAGAGACCTGTGCTCTCAACCCTCTCTGTGCTACTTTTTGTTCCGCATTGAATTGTGCAAATGGAGCGATATCTATATTATTTAACTTGAAATATTAATAAAATAAAACGAGCGATGAGCGTAGCTACTGCTGGAAAAAATGCCCAAGGGATAACTGGAATCCACCACAGCCTTTCATTGTCTGCTGCCTCTTCGGACACTTCAGGTACCTGAAATAATGTAAAATTAGGGGATATTTGGGTTATATACAATCTGATGTCTATCTGCTGTGGGCAAAATGTGTGAGGGTGGTGGTGGTGGTGGTGCTGAAAGCAGGCAGAGCCTCAATGAGAGAGGTACTCGTAGAACATGGACCCTCCCCTGTGCTGCATCTTACTGCTTATTTTAAGTTTTAAGTAAGGAAGAAGTCGTGTTTCTGTGTTCTGTGAATACCTCTCCTCTTTACTTTTACTGTGGTCCTCTCCTCTTTACTTTTGCTCCAGTCCATGCTTGTTTTGAGGCTGCCGTTTCCCCACATGCCCTCCAACACTGCTGTAATGCCCTCTGCTGTATTGCCCTCCAACACTGCTGTTACTACTAGGTACCGTGCTCAACACTGAAAAAATGCACAATTTTGTTGGACAGTGCAGTTGTTCTTGTATTCAGATATCTGCTGTGGGCCAAACTCCTTTTTAGGTTGTTGTGAAGCCTGTGAGTACCTCTCCTCTTTACTTTTGCCCAGATCCATGTTTGTTGTGCAGTAAAATGAGAGCAGGTCACTGCTGCTTCTCCATATGCTCTCCAACATATTTTGTATATGCACTTAGCACTTTACTACAGTGAGAGGGGTTCTTGAATACTGTATTGTTAAAGTGCTGCTGTATGTACACTCCTCGTCCTCGCGCTGGTCTGTTAATTAAATGTTTAATGCCTCTTATGTACTCAACCTCCTTCTCTACCCATATTTTGTCTCTCTTTACCCCCCTCCCTGACATTTAACACCATCCTGTGCTTGTTATATTTAAAAACATCTCTGGGCTCAACCTTCCTACAACATATCTAATACCTCCTTGAGCTCCCTAAGCAGCTTTTTGTTCTTCTGTGTGTACCCCAGAGCATATATGTGTGTGTGTGTGTGGGGGGGGTGCAAGGGTCCCTGATCTTGCTGTGTGCCACGGTAGGGGGTGGGGTGGGGCATTACACACTAACATGGGCACGTTTGGGGGTCAGAGGTGGCAGTGCTGCGTCTGAGCATGTCCAAAGAGGCTGTGTTGGTGTCTGTGGGTCCCAGAGCAAGTTTGTTGAGGGGGGTGCTACTATTACAGACTGTTACACATGTATAAAGCTGAAGCCCTTGCCTGCAAAATTGCTCCAAGGCAAACAGAAATCTGCACAGTGCTTCAGACTCTGAAGTTGGTGAGGCAAGTCTGAGAAGCTACAAGCAGCTTTTTGGCCTTCTGTGTATACCCCAGAGCACATTTGTATATATATATGTGTGTGTGTGTGTATGTGTGTGTGTGGTGGGGGGGAGCAAGGATCCTTGAGCTTGCTGTGTGCCGCAGTAAAGGGTGGAGTGGGGCATTACATACTAACATGGGCATGTTTGGGGGTCAGAGTTGGCACTGCTGCATCTGAGCATGTCCGAAGGGGCTGTGTTGGTTTCTGTGGGCCCCAGAACAGGTTTGGTGAGAGGTGTTAATGTGGCATGTTTGGGAGTTAACTTGGCATAATTTTCCACATTTTACTGTATGCTTAGTTGACTTGGATGCTGTTTTAAGGCAAATGCTAAATCTTTTTTGAGATTTTGAGGATATCTCAATGCAGGTTATCTCTCAAAAGGTACGTGGTAGGCAGGTATGGCAAGGTAGGGTTGCAGTGGGTATCGGGGGGGCGTATTCCTAGCTCTCACCAGCAGAAAAAACGTGCAGCTGCATACAATGAAATGCAAAAATGTCACTGCATCTATGGCAGTCTCAGAAGTGAAGTAGGCAGGTGTGGAAGCATGGGGTTATAGTGGGGATCCGGGGAGGGGCTTCCCAGCTTTCCACAAGAGAAACAAAAAGAATAGTTCAATTAGAACTTACCATAACAGTAGATCTTCAAGAGAATATTTTGCAGCAGGTCACACTGTAGAAACAACAACCTTCAAGTGCCGGGACCACATGGAGACCTTACCTCAACACCCCACCCTCACTGTGCACTCTAGCTTGGACCACCCATGTCTATTTGATTATGCCAACGTCCTCCCTATATAGCTGTGGGTGACCCCAGATAGACTGCTAGCAAAAATGTTTCTGTGTGGTCCTGGTGTCTGATGGTTGTCCTTCCTAAGGTGTGACCTACTGCAAGAGATTTTCCTGAAGATCTGCTGCTACAGTAAGTTCTTGCATAAATATTTTTGTTTCTCCTGGGGAAAATCTGTAAAGCCCACCGGATCCCCGCTGTAACCCTGCCTTCCACAGCTGCCTACTATACTGAGACCTCCCCAGGTGCAGTGATTTTTACATTTTACTGTACGCAGGCACAAGTTAGTTCTGCTGGGGAAATCTGGGAATACCCCCAGGTCCAAATGCAACAATGCCTTGCCATGCCGTGTCTACAGTGTCCCTTTCTGAGAGGCCCAGATAATCCTAGCATGACCCCATTTCAGACTGTAGAAAATCATGGAAAAACACAGCTTGTTAAATGTTCTGCACTTTTACATGATTTTCTGCATTTCACTTGCATGCTGCTGAAATTTCAAGTGGTCTGCAGCTTGGGGAAGCAGAGAAATGCCCGAATTCCCATGTGACCCTGCCTTGCCCTACCACACCATTTATACTGGGGTATGTGTCCAGTTGTGCTGAATTGATTGCTGCTGCCTTCGCACTGGGAGGGTGGGAGTCATAGGCTGCTACTGCCTTCACACCTGGAGGATGGTAGTCATAGACTGCAGCTGCCTTCACACCTGGAGGATGGGAGTCATAACCTGCTACTGCCTTCACACCTGGAGGATGGGAGTCATAGGCTGCTACTGTTTTCACACCCAGAAGGATGGGAGTCATAGGCTGCTACTGTCATCTCACCTAGAGAATGGTGGTCGTAGGCTGCTGCTGCTGCCATTGTAGCTGGATGATGTGAGTCGTAGAATGCTGCTGCTGTCATACCTGAATGATGGGAGCTGTAGAATGCTACTGCTGTCGTACCTGGATGATGGGATTCGTAGAATGCTGCTGCTGTCATACCTGGATGATGGGAGTCGTAGAATGCTGCTGCTGTCGTACCCAGAGGATGGGAGTCATAGATTGCTGCTGCTTTCACACCTGGAGAATGGGAGTTGTAGGCTGCTGCTGCTGCCTTCACACCTGGAGGATGGGAGTCGTAGGCTGCTACTCCCTTCACACTTGGAGGATGGGAGTCATAGGCTGCTACTGTCTTCTCACCTAGAGAATGGTGGTCATAGGCTTCTGCTGCCATCGTACCTATATGACAGCAGTTACAGAATGTTGCTGCTGTTGTACATATTGATGGGAGTCGCAGAATGCTGCTGCTGTTGTACCTGGATGATGGGAGTCGTAGAATGCTACTGCTGTCGTACCTGGATGATGGGAATCCAAGAATGCTGCTGCTGTCGTATCCGGCCCTCCGGAGGATGGGAGTTTTGTTTTTGTTCATGTGTATGTCTTTGTAAATGTCATTCAAATAAATCACACCAATTATCAATTTAGCTTGGAGAAGTTTTATTGCATACATCACATATCATGGATTACAAAAATTCACAACATGAAAATGACACACTTTAGTGTTCCTTTGGTTATAAAATGGGTAGAAACCAGCACCTGCTAGCTAGAAAAATTGTACTGCTGCTGTGGGTCATTTATATTCACATGTTGGCTTGTTTTGAGACAATAACTTTTAATAAGTATTCAGATAGAGACACAACTTGATTAACTATAATAAAAAGCAATATTGATTAAGTCTTCTTTTCTGCTTAGGTAGCTTAAATCTGCATAGAAACATGATAAAAACATTGTGACTACTTTAATATTAAAAAAATGTGTGAAAAATATTCTAATTTGGATTACCAGTAGTATCCCGGAATTTGTATTCTGAAACACCGGTAAAATCCCGGAATCCAGGATGGTCAGAATGGAATTTGGTGTTTCTCAGCACCGTAAAACAGTGACCTTGAGTCTATGATGCTGGTAGCTCCAGGTTGGGTGAGGCAGCCATGGTACTTCCTCCTGCTAGTCCTCTCTGTGTCACAGCCAATCCATCTTCCTCAGAGGCACAGTCTCCTGACCACATCCCAGGGCAGGATTCTGTATCCCAACTTCAGGTCTCTTCGCCTCAAGGCTTGGCTCTTGAAGATCTAGAATGTTCTGCTCTACAGCTCTCTGAGGAAGTCATGAATATTCTCAGGGTTTCCAGGAAACCCTAAACCAGGAAAACCTGTGCTTCCAAATGGAAAATGTTCTCCTTATGGTTCAAACAGAAAAAGATCGACCACTCTGAGTCTGGGCTACCTGTCCTCCTTGATTATTTGGTCCACCTACACTCACTGGGCCTCCGGCCCTCCTCTCTAAAAGTCCATCTTGCTGCTATTGCAGTATATCTCTCAGCTGGCAAAAAGAAGTCAATGGCCTGTCACCTTGTCTTCAGGAAGTTCTTTAAGGGACTTCTCCACCTCCACCCGGCCCCCCTGGGGCCAGTCTCTTCTTAGGACCTGAACATCTGCATAGCCAAGCTATGGACTGGCAGTATAGCCTAGAGGTTTGAGGAACGAGGTGTGAACGAGCTTGGTACATCCAGCAGACTAGACCTGAGTTTGATTCTCACAACCTTCCCTTGCATACTGTGTGACTCTGAGCAAGTCACTTAGCTGCCCAGTGCTCCCAGGTCGCCCCTGAAAACAGGCACTGTGCCTAGTGGGCCTTACCCGGTTACCAAAGACTAAAATAAAATTAAAAAAATAAGCTCATGGAACCGCCATTGGAGCCATTTGCAACTGCAGACTTGAAATATGTTACCTGGAAGACTGTCTTCCTGGTAGCCATTACTTTGGCCAGGCGAGTCAATCAGTTGCAAGCCCTGTGCACACAGCTTAACTATATCTCCTTCCACAGGGATAAGGTGGTGCTTAGGGCCAATAGGAAATTCCTTCTTAAGGTGGTCTCTGAATTCCACCTGAACCAATCGATATCCCTACCAGTCTTTTTTACAGCTAACTTCAGCTCAGGTGAGGAAAAGTTATATAGGCTAGATGTCAAGAGGGCACTCAGCCACTACCTTGACCGCACCAAAGCTTTTAGGCCAGAGCACACACGGTTGTTCCTGACCTGTGGAGAAGTGGGCAAAGGTAGGCCAGCTTCCAAAAGAACCATTGCACACTGGATATTCTCCTGCATACAGTTTTGTTACAGCAAAATCATAGTCAACTTTATTTATAAGGTGCCTAATCCTGGAGGCGCTAGGTGCCATACAGATCATTAAAAGAAATGTTCAGACAATTAAAAATCAGGAAAGCTGGCAAACAGCCACCTCAGGATGCAAGCCACCTGTGGCACAGCTGCATCAGTGGCTGCTGAAAGGGACATTCCCCAACTGGAGATCTGTAAAGCAGCTACCTGGAAAATGGTACACACTTTCACAAAGCACTACTTCTTGGCCATACAGTCCAGAACTAATGCGAGGTTTGGCACTGCAGTCATGCATAATATTTTCCCTTAGTAACATAGAAACATAGAATTTGACGGCAGATAAGGACCACTTGGCCCACCCATCTGCCCATTTCCCTACCTACTGGATAAACTGCAGATCCTAGTTAACCAGCAGCCTACTTCTTCCTACCCCCACCCCCTAGAATGGCCTTATGACTGTCCCATGCATGCTTGAATTCCACCACTGATTTTGACTCCACAACCTCCTCCGGAAGGCCGTTCCATGCTTCCACAACAAGGTTCTGTACCCAACCTCCCAAGGTACTGCTTGGTAGCCTGCATTAGTTAAGCATACTGAGGGATTCCTGGGGTTTGAAGAAAACAAATACTTACCATAGTAATCTTGTTTCCTCCAGGGGTTTCCTCAGTATGCTTAAATCACTCACCCTGCCTCCCCTTCCAGAACCAGAGTGGGGGGTTCTGCATCCCTGCTGGGCACTTCTTGTTCTGTCTCTTATACATGTTAACCTTTAATGTTACAATCCAGTCTGTTGTGTTCTCTTTCTTGTAAATGTAACCCCCCTATAAACTGGGGTTTACTAAGATGTCTTTCTTGGCTGCCTAATGCCCATTGTCAGGATGGTGTCCTGTGTCTGCAGTAGCTGTATGTGTCTGCACAAGAGTGCTCTAAAAAGCCTCCGTGCCTGTCTCTTCAAGAGAGTCATTATGCTGTGTTAGAAATTAGTCTGGGCTGGGTCCAAGTAGTTTACAGATCATGACCAGCCATGTGAGTGGTATTTCTGCTCCATTCTGCAGTCGCTATATGCGCAAAGGGAGCTCTGTTAGGAACTGTGTTCAGTTACTGTTTATTTAACTTAATACTAATATAGAAGTTTGTTTAACCTGCTTTCCCTTGCAGCTTGGACTTTTTGCATAAGAGCCACCATTTTGGTTCTGGACTGCCAGAGTTGGACCAATCAAACCTCGGGGACCTAAAATGGAGACTGTCCCAAGAGGTCTCATGGGATTGAAATCTGTGGGAATTGTAGTTTTTAAGGTTTGGCGCCTAAATGGACCTGGAGGGGGAGCCCTTGCTGTGACAGATAGTTCCCTCAGCCAACCAAACCTTTTGGATCTCAGAGGAAATCCCCAGAACTGCCTGCAGTAGAGTCAGTTGTGAGCTGGAGTATGGAGAGTGAACAGCTCAAGCCATCGAGCAGCTGCTCCTACGTAGGAGCACAGGAGAATCGGTGGGAAGGCTGCACTGACCTGCCTGTCACATCTTCCAGTGAGAAATCCTGTGAATGTGAAAGTTGGACTTAAATCTAATTTCTTTGTTTAAGATCTGAAGTCTGAAGAGAAAGAGAGTGATCATTGCCTGAAGTTGGGACCAAAGACTTGCTCCAGAA
Source organism: Neoceratodus forsteri (assembly GCA_016271365.2). Lineage (NCBI taxonomy): Eukaryota > Metazoa > Chordata > Ceratodontiformes > Ceratodontidae > Neoceratodus > Neoceratodus forsteri. The sequence goes on along the minus strand of CM028130.1, from coordinate 638,204,558 downwards.
GTGACTGGCCTGCCAGGTACCGAAGTGAGTCATGGATTGAGAGGTTTGCGCAGAACTGCTGCTAAATTGCAAACGGACTTTACCCGAATTGTGACTAAGTGTTGTGTTGCTTATAAGTGTCCTGAATGTGCTGTGTGGGTTGCGATTTGGTTCCCCACCTTCAAGTGTGTTATGCTAGCTGGAAGCTGCTCCAGCTAGCATAACACACCTTAGGATGGCAGAGAAAGGTGAGATATTGCTAATGGGGGACCTCAATATGCCAGATGTTAACTGGAGCACCTTTGCTGCAGCCACATCCAAGAGCAGAGCCATTCTCGATGCCCTACAGGGGGCATGCCTCAGACAGCTAGTTTTGGAACCCACTCAGGAGGGAGCAGTCTTAGACTACGTACTCTCAAATGGGGACAGAGAGAGGATCTCAGATCTAGAAGTGGGTAGCCATCTGGGAACAAGTGACCACCAAACTGTGTGGTTCACAATAAACTTAGCTGCAGAGTCAAGCCATAAAAAGGGAAGGTACTGGACTTAAGAAGGGCTGAGTTTGTCGAAGTGGGAGAGTGCCTGAGAAAAGCACTAGCCAACAGGCAAGAAGGTGGGATGGAACAACAATGGGGAAACATCAAAACCATCATCACAGAGGCAACAAGCCTTTGTGTGAAGCAAATAAACAAATCAAAACGAAAGAAAAAAACAGTATGTCCTCAAAAGAAGTGGTGGGGAATGTTAGGGAGAAAAAGATAGCATTCAGGAAGTATAAGGAAACACACAGAAGGAGCAGGACTAAGAACTGTACCAGTTAAAGCAGAAGGAAGCAGGGAAGGCAGTCAGAATAGCAAAGTCCCAAACTGAGGAAAGATACCCAACTCGGTTAAGAAGGGGTATAAAACCTTTTATAGGTATATTAGGGAGCAAAGAAAGACTAAGGGATACTGAGGCTGAATAAAGAGGAAGGTGGATGGGCAGAGAGCGACAGTGAAAAAGCAGGGATACTTAACAAGTACTTTTGCTCAATATTCGCAATGGAAGAGCAGGGGGAGATACCTAATCCAGTCAATAGAAGCACTCTGGATGGGGGGTCAATATTGGTCCTTTCACAGAAGAAAGGGTTCGGAAAGAACTCCTAAAACTGAAGGTGGATAAAGCAATGGGGCCTGATGGGATTCACCCCAGAATTCTAAAAGAACAAAGGGATGAACTAGTAACACCACAGAATACCCTTTTTAATAAATCATGGGAGGATGGTGTGGTACCTGAGGACTGGAGGATGGCAGATGTGATTCCCCTTCACAAAAGTGGGAGCAAGACAGAGGCAGGAAACTATAGACCTGTCAGTTTGACCTCAGTGGTAGGGAAAATTATGGAATCACTTCTGAAGGAAAGAATTGTCAAGTACCTAGAGGCCAGTGGGGCACAGGACCCAAGGCAGCCTAGATTCACAGCAGAAAGGTCATGTCAGACAAATCTAATTGATTTCTTTGACTGGGTGACCAAAGTAGTAGACCAGGGAGAGGCTGTGGACATGGCCTACCTAGACTTTAGCAAGGCATTTGACACAGTCCCACACAAAAGATTAATAAACAAATTAGCCAGCCTGGGAGTGGGTCCCAGGGTGGTAGCCTGGGTAAAACACTGGCTGGACAACAGGACACAGCGGGTAATAGTAAATGGAGTCCACAGTGAAGAAAGGGGGTTACTAGTGGGGTACCGCAGGGTTCAGTACTGGGGCTTGTTCCTTTTAATGTCTATATAAGTGACATTGCAGAGGGACTGGAAGGAAAAGTATGTCTCATTGCAGATGACACAAAGATCTGCAACAGGGCTGATATGCAAGGTGGAGTGGAAAGGATGAAAAGGGACTTTGCAAGGTTGGAGGAATGGTCAAATGTATGGCAGCTTAGATTCAGTGCAAAGAAGTGCAAAGTAATGCACCTGGGAAACAAAAACCCTGGGGAAGAGTACACAATGGAGGGTGAGATACTGACTACAACAAAAATGTTAAGGGACCTGGGGGTAGTCATATCAGAGGACCTGAATGTGGACAAGCAATGTGAGACGGCAGTGAGGAGGGCTGGGGGGATGTTGGGATGTATAGGGAGAGGCATCACCAGTAGAAACCAGGAAGCTGTTGTCCCTCTGTACAGACAGTTGGTAAGACCACATCTGGAGTACTATGTACAGTTCTGGAGACCCCATCTCCGCAAAGACAGACAGGGTGGAGGCTGTCCAGAGGAGGGCAGCAAAAATGGTGCAGGGTCTGCACCAGAAGACATATAAGCAAGACTAAAGGGCTTAAGATTTATAGCCTCCGAGGAAAGGAGGGAGAGGGGGACATGATAAAACTTTCAAATACCTCAAGGGAATCAACAAAGTCCAAGAGGTAGCATCTTTCAGAAAAGAGATGTGCAAGAAAAGGGGCACAATTTGAAGATAGAGGGGGGACGGCTCAGAGGTAATGTGAGGAAGTATTTCTTCACAGAGAGGGTTGTAGATGCATGGAACAGCCTTCCTGAGGAGGTTAAGTCAAAAACAGTGGTGGAATTCAAGAATGCAAGGGACAGACATAAGGCAATTCTAGTGGGGGGTAGGAGGAAGTAGGCTGTTGGTTAACTAGGATCTGCAGGTTATCCATTAGGTAGGGAAATGGGCAGACTAGGTGGGCCAAGTGGTCCTTATCTGCCATCAGATTCTATGTTTCCAGCACTCGCACAGACTAAATCCGAACTGCCTGCTTTGGTCTGGGTCCTGCCATCTTGGCCTAGAATGCCACTCCCATCGCAGAGACATTTTCCAAAGAAAGACCTGCTCAGGGATTTGACTCCCTGCTCAATACCATCGAACAGGTAGCAACCACCTCGGTGAGTCCTGTGGGCCCTGCTTCCCCTGGCAAACCAGAACACCATCCAGTGGTCTTCATCTCGTCAGTCCTGCCTCCTGGTCTGGGTAGTGTGAGTACCAAACAGGGTAGCTCCCTGCAACAAAGCTGCAATCATTGTGTCATCTGACTTATTTGTTTCGGTTTATTACAACGAACTGAGCCATCTGGCTCCGGATTACAAATTCTGGGTTCATGTACATGCTAGTTGTTTTCTTTCCTAAGGGCCCCAACAACAGTTGCAACACCGGCCTACCCCCGGGCATCGCTTCAGGCTAGCCTACTTAACAACTGGGTACCCAGGGTTGTGTGACTGTGTACAAGGGACTCACTGTGCATACATGTTTAGCCTGAATTAATCAGATCTGTCAATCATCTACTTGATTCATTCCCCACCCCTGTTCACTTCCCCATGAATAAATCAGATTTTGTTCTTTTTGCATTTAGCCTGGCTAGTGTGTACCTTTTTAGTGGGGGGTATTGTACTGCCATTGAACTGTTGCATTACAGGTCTTACTTTACAGGGGTTCTCCAGGGCAGGTGCAGAGGATCTAGCCCTGGTGGTAAGTACAAGGGGCGTGAGCAAGTCATTACTGCCATATGGTACATGTCAGTATTTTGCTGCTATACTATTTAGGCCACTAGAGGGATTGGTGGGGGGTTATAGCATCCCAGAGGGCTATACCAACAGTAGTTACGCTACCCCAGAACCATTCCTCTGGGTGGAGGCACCCGTTCAACGAGCTCAGGCCCCTCAACCTGCGCCTAAGCATGCAGGCAGGGATAGTAGCCCTTAGGATAGCGCTCCCTAGGGCTTACATCTTGGAGGCACCACTTGGGATTAGCGCCCCCCCTAGTGGTCAAAATCAAGAATTACTGTGAAAAGTTTAATGGGTACCACTGTAGAAATGGCTGTGCATCAGTTGGTGGGATGGGGTATGGGGCATGAGACTGATCCCCACAATGCCTTGTTAATACTGGATATACCCCTGGGCACTAGTAAAGATGCTGTGGAAGGGGCACTTTCAAAAACTGAATGCTTGGGAAAAACTGTGGTGGTAAACTGACATGCTGACTTAACTGTACAGACCTTAATGGCCTTAGTGGAGTGTAGCAACCCTGTGGACAGCACTAAGGTGCCCCAGACTAATGCTGCTGAAGGGTGCCCAGCTGCCTGGAGGGTGGTGACTAAAGATAGTGAGGACCCCTTAGAGAACGAGCCCCCACTCTTATCTGAGGCCTTAGAGGAAAATTTTGCCAAGTTGTTATTGGAGGAGGGTAAAAACATAGAGGACTTTAAAAAGTTATTCATGCCACCTGGTGGTGTTTCTTCTCCACTGCCCATGCCAGCCCCAGCACTTGTCCCTTTGCCAGCTTCTGTGCCCATACCAGTACCAGCATCCACTCCTGTGCCCGAAGTTAGCCACAACTCATATCGCAGACTGAGGATGTTTTCAGGCACTCCCCCACCCCAGGGGGAGGATGACTGGAAGACCTGGACAGACTATGTTGCCCCCTTGGTACCTAAGTGGCAGTGTGTGGAGGCACACAAATGAAAAAGGATCATGGAAAGTTTAAGGGGCCCCACTTTGGAAGCAGTCAGGTTCCTGAGGTCCACAAACCCTGATGCATCAGCCCAAAAGTACTAAAGGATGTTTTTGGTAGCATTGAATCTGGAGAGACTTTGATGTGGTAATTCAAAGGCACCAAACAGTGGAAAGGGGAATGTTTGCCCGCGTATGTTACTTGGAGAGGGTCCTACAGAGAGCTTACCGGAAGGGTGGGGTATCAGCCAGCGAACTGAACCATATGAGGTTGGATCACATACTACAATATGCCAAATATTCTAAATTACAAATTATCCTGCTAAAGCTTCAGGATAGGAGGGATAATCCACCTGCTTATTGTGACCTAATAAAAGAACTCAGGGAGACAGAAGGCGAGGAATGAGATTGAAATTCTTGTGCTGGCACAGCCCATGTAGCCCCAGCGCAGGAAAGCCTTTCTGAATCAGAGACTGGTAAGGATGTTCTGCCATAGGCTGAGCTGTTAAGAGATGAGCTGCTGAGAGAAGTCAGAGAAATGAAAGTGGGTGCCTCTGCGAAGGCTCCTCCCATGGACAAAGACCCTGGTCCCTCTCAGAACGTGTCTGCTATGGGGATGGGGGTGCACGCTCAGGCGTCTCCTGCAGAGGGCAACTCAAAAACTGAAACAAGTGAATTGACTGATGCAATAAAGGAACTATTGAGACATATTGCATCACCTTCAACGTCGCAGGCAGAGATCGAACCACGATTTTCTGTTGTTAATGCTTCAGCTCCAGCCTCAAATGTGTACTCTGCCCAACCTTCTAACTGTAAATGGAGACCAGCTCCTGATGTAGTGTTTCAGCCAAGATGGACTCAAGAACCTGTAATTTGTCACAATTGTGGAAAGGATGGGCATATGAAGAAAGGATGCCGGTTTCAAAAGGATTTAGAAAATGTAGTAAACAGACTCCAAGGGGAGCTCTGAAAAGCAAACCAATTGCAGAGAGGTTCAAGAAATCCAAATTTCAATTTCTTTGTTGCTAGATCATCTGTCCAGGTTCCTCCCAAAGTCCCTCCAGACTGGTCTAGATTGGTGGGCCCTTCCATGGACACTACTGTACACATAGATAGGATTCCGGCCCGAGCAGTTTTAGACAGCGGGTCTCAAGTCACAATAATTTTCCAAGACTGGTATGAGGAGTATTTATCTGACCATCCATTCCAACCCATTGATGGACTGCATGTGTAGGGGTTAAGTGAAATGTCGTACCTTTATCTTGGCTATTTAAAGGTGTGGCTTTCTTTTCCATCTTCTGTGGCTGATGTGGGAGATGTTGTGGAGACGCTAGCCCTGGTCTGTCCTTCCACCGGACTTTATGATTGTATCCCTGTACTGATTGGCACTAATGCGCACATGTTTGGGTGCCTGGCCCAGCTATGTGAAGAAAGGCAGAAGAGAAAGACAGGAAAAGTCCTGAGAGTTCACGCCCTGATCCAAAAGGCCTACAAGAAGCACCTGCACCCCGAGCAAAGTGATCAAGATAAGTCTGTGGGGATGGTTTGGAAGAAGGATCCTGTCACTATTATGTTACCTCCCAATGCAGAATGCAGTATTAGTGGTGAAGTATGGCTGTAGGAAGATGTCACTAACAAAATTTTGATGCTGGATGCCCCAGACAAGGGAAAATTACCCAAAGGACTGCTGATTAAACCCAGTGTGCTTCCGGCCTGGGCTCATGCTTACGCCCAATGAGTGGTGGTACGAATACAAAATGTTACAGACTGAGACATCATGGTACACAGAGGTTGCACCCTGGCTAAAGTCTATTGTACTGACACTGCTGTGCTAGCATCCCATTGCAGAGCTGAAAAAGGATGTGAGGTATCACCTGAACTAGACACATAGTGGATTCCCTGCAGGGAGAGGGCCTCAAACAACTGGTAGAACAACCCACAAGAGACAGGGCTATTCTAGATCTAGTACTGACTAATGGGGAAAGGATCACAGATCTCCAGGTGGAAGGTCACCTGGAGGCCAGTGACCATCAGGTGGTATGGTTCAATTTGGGCACTAGAACTAAATCATTCCATTCCAAGGCAAAAATATGGGACTTCAGAGGAGCTGTCTTTGATAAAATGGCCAGCAGAGTTAAGCTAGCCCTGGCAAGAAGAAATACATGTGAGGGGGGTACAGGCAAAGTGGGCAAGCATCAAGGATGCAGTACTTGAAGCAACATCCCATTGTGTTAGAGAGAAAAGCAAGAGCAAAAGAAGAAGGAAACCACTTTGGCTCTTAAGAACAGTAGCAGAAACGGTCAGAGCCAAAAGGCTGGCCTTCAGGAAAAATAAGGGAATGCAGCAGGACGAGGATAGAGAGGCATACCAAACTTCCCTAAGGGAAGCAGGGAAGGCAGTAAGGCTGGCAAAGGCCCCAACTGAGGAAACACTAGCACAAACAGTAAAAGAAGGTGATGAGATTTTCTATTGATACATTAGTGAAAGGAGAAAGTCCAGAGGGGGTATTGCTAAAATCAAAAGGTATAAGGGGGAGTGTGAGGAAGAGGACCAAGGAAAAGCATCTATCCTAAATAGATACTTCTGCTCAGTATTTGCTGAGGAAAAAGTAGGGCAGGGACCACAGCTCAGCAACAAGGACACAGAGGGGACGGAGGTGTGCACTAGTCCCTTCACAAAAGAAGGGGTCCTACAAGAACTCGCTAAGCTCAGAGTGGACAAGGCAATGGACTCTGACGGGATACATCCCAGGGTACTAAAGGAGCTAAGGGTGGAACTAGCAGAGCCATTATCAGAACTGTTTAGTGAGTCTCTGAGCACAGGAGAGGTCCCAGAAGACTGGATAAGTGCTCATGTGATCCTGCTCTACAAGATTGGTAGCAGGGAGAAGGCAGGGAACTACAGACCAGTCAGTCTTACCTCGGTAGTGGGCAAGATTATGGAGGCACTCCTTAAGGAAAGGATAGTGCAACACCTGGAATCCATAGGGGCACAGGATCCAGGACAGCATGGGTTTATAACAGGAAGGTCATGCCAAACTAATCTCATAGATTTTTTTGACTGGGTAGCCAGAGTGGTGGACCATGGGGGAGCAGTTGATGTCACCTACCTTGACTTCAGCAAAGCTTTCAATACTGTTCCACATAGAAGATTGATTAATAAGCTGGGTAGGCTCAGGCTGGGTCAGAAGTTGGTCAACTGGGTGGCAAACTGGTTGATGGGCAGAAAACAGAGAGTGGTGGTAAATGGTATACAGTCAGAAGAAATGCAAGTCACAAGTGAAGTATCTCAGGGCTCAGTCCTGGGGCCAGTTCTCTTCAGTATCTTCATCAGTGACATTGCAGATGGACTGGAGGGTAAGGTTTGTCTGCTTGCAGATGACACCAAGATCTGCAACTGCATAGATGATCCAGCTGGAGTGGGCAGAATAAGAAGAGATCTAGATAAACTGGCAGAATGGTCGGAAGAGTGACAAATGGAGTTTAAAGCAAAGACGTGCAAGATCATGCACACAGGCAAGAGAAACCCTGAAGCCACCTATAGGTTGGGAGGGCAGTTGCTGCGAATCACAAGGGAAGAAAGAGACTTGGGCAGCATCATCACAGATGACCTGAAATCATCCAAGTAGACCACTAAAGCAGTAGGTAAGGCTAGAGGGATGTTGGGGTGTATTAGTAGGGGTATCGCAAGTCGTAAGAGGGAGGTAATAATACCTCTTTACAAGACACTGGTTAGGCCCCATCTGGAGTACTGCGTGCAATACTGGAGGCCACACCTGCACAAGGACATTAGCAAAATGGAGGCAGTCCAGAGAAAGGCAACCAAAATGACACAGGGACTGCATCAGAAAACATATGAGGACAGATTAATGGTGCTCATTATGTATACCCTAGAGCAAAGGAGGGAGAGAGGTGATATGATTGAAATATTCAAACATCTTAAGGGCATTAACAAGGTGAAAGAGTTTAACATGTTTCAATATAAGAAAAATAGCAGGACATGAGGGCACAGCATGAGATTAGAGGGAGGCTGATTAAGGGGGAATGTGAGGAAGTTATTTTTCACAGAAAGGGTGGTGGATGCATGGAACAGCCTACCTCAGGAAGTGGTGGATATGAATACAGTGCAGGGCTTCAAACAGGCTTGGGGCAGGCATAAGGGAGCAATAAAGATGAGTATGAATAGATGGGCCATTGACAGATTACAGGCCTGTGGCACATTCATAAGGTAGAAAAAATGGGCAGACTGGATGGGCCTTGTGGTCCTCATCTGCCATCAACTTCTATGTTTCTATATGTTTGATTTTGGGGGTTCGCCTCTTCCCAACAGCTGGAGAACCAGGATCAGTAACAAGTTGGCCCATAGAACCAAAGTATTCTCTCTGAAGGAATGGGATGTTGGTTGTGTCACGGGTGCTGAACACTACATTCACTTGCACAAGGAGAGACCCTTCAGAGAGAGAGATCCAGATGCCTCGCTTCTGCCGACATAGACGATGTCCAACATCACTTACAGAGATGCTAGCGGCTGGCATCATACAAGAGTCACACAGCCCATACGCTTCCGCAATTGTTGTAGTGCAGAAAACAAATGGGTCTGTTCACATGTGTGTTGATTACGGGACCCTCAACAACAGAACTGTGCCGGACCAGTATACAATGCCATGTTTACAGGATACCCCGGACTGTCTAAATGGGAGTAAGTGGTTTTCCTTTCTTGACCTCTGAAGCAGATATTATTAGATTCCAGTGGCTCCTGAGGACAGGGAAAACTGCATTCATTTGTCCCTTGGGCTACTATGAGTTCCTCCACATGCCTCAAGGCATATCGGGTGCACCAGCAATATTCCAGTGACTAATGGTGTGTGCAGTGGGAGATATGAATCTCTTGGAATGTCTTGTCTGCCTTGATGATGTCATAGTTTTTGGAAAAACTCTTGAGGAGCATGAGGCTCACTTATTCAAAGTATTGAACAGACTTGAAGAGTTTGGTCTTAAGTTATTTATTGACAAATGCCAATTTTTCCAGAGTTCTGTCAAGTACGTGGGTCACATTGTGTCATCAGAAGGCATAGAAACTGACTCCAGTAAGGTGGAAGCCTTAACCCACTGGCCAAAGCCCAACAAATTGAAAGAGCTCCAAAAGTTTTTTTGATTCTGTGGCTATTATCGCCGATTTGTCAAAGACTATACCAAGGTGATCTGCCCCCTACTAAACTTAACTTAAGGGTATCCCCCGACTCACAAGAAGTTTAAGAAGGGCACTGACAAAGATGCTGAAAAGACCTTTTTCAGACCAAATGAGCCATTTGGGCAGAGATGGATGCCTGATTGCGATATTGCTTTTGAAGAAATAATTTACAGACTGACTCATGCTCTCATACTTGCTTATGCTGATCCATCCAAGCCTTATGTGTTACATACAGATGCAAGTTTGAAGGGTCTCAGAGCAGTACTCTATCAAGAACATCTGGAAGGCCAGCATCCTCTCGTCTTTGCCAGCAGAAATCTGACATCTTCAGAGGAAAATTATCCAGTGCATAAATTAATGTCTCTCACTCTCAAGTGGGCCATAGTTGACAAATTTCACGAATACTTGTATAGTGCTAAAATCTTGGTGAAAACTGATGATAATCCATTAACATATGTCCAGACCACTGCTAAACTAGATGCTGATGGACACAGATGGCTTTCTGCTCTAGCAACCTATGATTATGCGGTGGTGTACCGACCAGACCTAAGCCACATAGATGTCGATGCTCTTTCACGAAGACCTCCTTCTGATCAACAGTGGGTTCATATCCCAGAGCAATCTGTAAAAGCACTATGCCACAAGTTTGACCCAGAAGAAACCTTATCCTTTGAAACTGTAAACTGTCTGACAGATTGTTTGGGACCTCCAGAAACATGCATACCAGTTGCCTACTGTAATTTCGCAGTTTTAGACTTGAGTTCTTTACCACAGCTAACTCCATCTGATATCCACAAGGAACAGTACTATGTTCCGATGATCAGGCCAGTGGTTAATACTTTATGGAAAGGGGAAGATATCTCAAAAATGTGGTCCAGTGACCCCAGGACTGCCTTACTTCTTCAATAGGGGAGCAAGCTCAAGCTTTGAGAACAGTTATTGTACCAAGAGCTTACAGCCAAGGTGAAATTGTGAGAAAACAGCTAGTATTGCCAGCTAAATTCAAAAATATTGTTCTAAAAGCTTTGCATGACCAAATGTGACATCTGGGTAGTGAGAGAACTCTTGATCTGGCCCATTCACATTTCTACAGGCCTAAAAATGGGCCTAGACATAGAACAACACATTAAAACCTGCAGTAGGTGTCTTCAGCGCAAGGCTCCACCACAAAGAGCAGCTCCTCTGGTCAGTATTGTCACAAGTGTGCCAATGGAGCATGTCTGTATCGATTTTCTTAGTCTGGAGCTAGATTCCAAAGGCATTGCAAATGTACTGGTAGTCACAGATCACTTCACGAGATATGCACAGGCCTACCTGACCAAAGACCAAAAGGCCTCAACTGTAGCCAAACTCCTTGTTGAAAAGTTTTTTGTACATTACGGTGCCCCCCAGGTGTAAGAAAACCCAGAACAATCTCTTATCATCCTCAATGGGATCCACAACCAGAAAGATTTAATAGAACCCTATTTGCTCTGCTGGGCACTCTGCAACCCAAAGATAAACCAAAGTGGAGCCAACAAATTAGACCCCTTGTCCATGCTTATAATTGCACAAAGAGCGATGCTACTGTTTTTTCACCGTACCACCTTATGTTCGGCAGAGAAGCTTGCCTTCCAGTTGATGTATGTTTTAGAGTGTTTCCTGATGGTGTCCAATCAGATAACTACCTGCAGTATGTCAAAAATCTAGAAGCCCAACTAGACCATGCCTATCAGCTTGCAAACACTGTGGCAGCAAAGAGAAACCTGACTAAAAAAAACTCACCATGACAAACGTGTTAAGGCCCAAGAGCTCCAACCAGGTGACAGGGTACTAATGAGAAACTTTGGACTTCCAGGTAAACACAAAACATCAGACTGCTGGAGTCACATTCCCTACATAGTAGTCAGTAAGGTGCATGACCTGCCAGTGTATAAAGTACATCCATAAGGGGACCCTTGTGCTATAAAACCATTCACAGACACCATCTGTTACTATCAGCCAGATAGTAATCAATAATGTTCAAGAGACTGAAGCTCCTTGGCGCCCTGTAACTAGATCTGCTACGAAGGCTAAGCAACAAAATCAGCAAACTTCTGCTTCTCAGTCTGTTGCTCCTAATGACTCCCATCCCGCAGACACTGCGGTATTGAAAATGCTGAAAGTGATGACGAAAGTGAATTTTACCCTGCTTTCTACCCATCTTTTGAACTTAAGAGAGTGTTCTAGGGAATTCCTTCCATTAACTACGGTGATGACTGTGAACCTTCAACTGTCTTAACAGATCCCAATTCATCCATTGTGCCTGAACCTCCAGGAAGTGATGCTCACAGTGTGGATCTTGAAGAGCTTGAATCCCTTTGTATGGTAGAGTTAATGAAAAGCAGTCAATCTGGACCCAATGAAGCAAGTAATGAACCTACAAGTGACTGTACAAGTGCAAATGAACTAAGTGGCTAAGTGAACTGTTTCATGCTAATGAAAGTATCATTCAAGAGCCAGAAAGATGTGTTTTGGGATGATTCTGACTTTGCAGAAATACCTCTGACAAGTGACAGTGAGCTTCAACAACAAGAAGTGCCAGTGCCAATGTTGCCACATCGCTCAGAAAGATCTGTAAAACCAATCTTAAAGCTCATGTATACCACTCCAGGACAACCTGTTAACTTGCCCATGAATGTTGTGCACAAAGGAGTCTATGTCATGGTCATTTCTTTGCCCAAATGTGTGTTCACTGCCTTTACCCAAACCAAAGCCTGCACCCAAGTTAAGGTGCCCATTCAGTGTAACAAGGGGTATAAAGTTAAAAGAGATGGGAATAAAGTGAAATGCTTTGATAAAATATGGTAATGTTACTGACATTTTGATTATGTTTAATGTGGAAAATGTGAGTTCTAAACTACTGAGATAGACCAGATGAAACATGTATGTATCTTATCGTATAATGTGTTCATATGTGATGTTATAGTAAGAATAGACTTGAACCGGACACCAGATTTTTCCAGGCAGGGAAGTGTGTAACTCCCTTACAAGTTGGAGTTTACTAAGATGTCTTCCTGGGCTGCCTAATGTTGACTGTCAGGATGGTGTCCTGTGTCTGCAGTAGCTGTATGTGTGTGCATGAGAGTGCTATAGAAGGCCTCTGTGCTTCTTTAAGAGAGTCATTATGCTGTGTTAGAAATTAGTCTGAGCCTGGCCTGGGTAGTTTAGGGCTCATGACTGGCCAGGAGAATGGTATTTCTGCTCCATTCTGCAGTCGCTATATGCGCAGAGGGAGCTCTGTTAGGAACTGTGTTCATTTATTGTTTATCTGCCTTATTAATTCTAATATAGAAGTTTGTTTAATGTGCCTTCTCTTGCAGCTTGGACTTTGTGCATAAGAGCCACCATTTTGGTTCTGGACTGCCAGAGTTGGACCAATCGAACCTCAGGGGACCTAAAAATGGAGACTGTCCCCAGAGGTCTTATGGGATTGAAATCTGTAGGAATTGTAGTTTTTAAGGATTGGTGCCTAAATGGACCTGGAGGGGGAGCCCTTGCTGTGACAGATAGTTCCCTCAGCCAACCAAACCTTTTGGATCTCAGAGAAAATCCTCAGAACTGCCTGCAGCAGAGTCAGTTGTGAGCTGGAGTTTGGAGAGTGAACAGCTCGAGCCATCGAGCAGCTACTCCTACGTAGGAGCATGAGAGAATCAGTGGGAAGGCTGTGCTGGCTTGCCTGTCACATCTTCCAGTGAGAAATCCTGTGAATGTGAAAAATTGGACTTAAATCTAATTCCTTTGTTTCAATGGCCTATGCAGCCACTATAGTGTTATACTTGTGCAACTGTGTTAGTTTGGTTTTGGCAGTTCACACTCTTTATTCCAGAAGAATTACCACCCCGTTGGGGTACCAAAGGCAAGGAACCCTCAAAGAGGGTTCTACCCCTAGAGGTGCCACAGGACGATTCCCGTGGCTAAAGGTACAGTAGGAAGGATCCCCAAAGAGAAATGTAGCATGAAGCATATAAGCAAGCAGGAGCTGTGACATAGTAGTAGAATAAAGCATCAGGCAGCTTGATAACATAATTAGATGCTCAGGTTTGCGTGGCATGATTCTATGTTGCATTGAGAATGAGGAGACCTTCTAAGAAGAGAGGGGAACAGCAGGGACACCATCCACCACCATTCAACAGAGGAACCTACCTAAAGAAACTAGGGAACACTACTATGCAAACTAACAGTTATGACCTGAGGAACGGAAGACAGAAGAAAAAAAAACGTGAGGAGGAAATCTCTGGGGATCCAAAGCCTAGGTCGCCTTCCTTCCAGGCCTGGGATATTTTATTTAGTGATAGCTCTGCTACTGCAATTTGGAAACCTAATTAAGGGAGGTGGAAAACATTCCAATTTGGAGGAAAGCCCTCACTCAATCCCTCTAGCGGGAACACTGTGGAAGGTTGTGAGAGTGCACTGCAACATCGGGAGCAATGAAGGCAGGAGGAGGAGGAGGAGCAGAGCAACGACTGCTGAGGCACTCACCTGGCCTACTCACCCTAAACACCTACCAGGTGAACCTGAGGCAGTAGTAGGGAGAATGCGGTGAAGGTGCCTTGCTAGGGAAGCCACTAAAGCCAATGGATAACCATTATAGTGGAACACTAGAGCCAAAGGAGATCGGAGTAACCACCCTTCACAGCTAGTCTTAAATTCTACACCAGAAGCTGCTGTCACGTAGCAAACAGCTAAAGCCAAGCCCGGAGTGAGGACATTCCCAGCTACAGGACCAGGCGAGAAGGACACCACCCCAAGTCAGGCATGCTCTAGATGCGGACTTAGAATGCAGAGCAAGACCATCGGCTGCAGGGAACCATGCGCCAGAATGGTATGGCTGGCATGTCCCAGAAACTGATAGGGATACTGAAAAACTGGTGAGCAGCTGAGTGAGCGCTGGTGTGCTGAGACCTTAATGAGCATGAAGTGCTGAGACCTTGCAAAGATCAGATGCAGTAGTGAGCGCAGCAGACATCCCAGAGGCTGAAGCTGAGGGGTTGGCGGTAGGCATGAAGCAATGATTGCATAAACAAGAGTGGACCCGCACGTAGGTCTGCAAAATGTAATAGCAAAAGAGCAGCACTAGAAATAGTGGAGCAAGCCAGCCAGGCATGGAAAGCCAATGAAGGTGACAAATACTCTGAGGATTTTTTGGTGGCGGAGACAGGATTTAGAACATAATAATTAGCCACATGGGGCCATGACTCCCCAAACACCCCCCAAGTCCCCATTGTAGGAAAAACAAGAAAGTGATGGAAGGGCCGAGACCCACATGCAAGTATTGAAACTAATTTATAGCATCAGCAGTAGCTTTAGCTGACCTCAGAGTATAACAGTGTACAAACATAGAAGCAGCATCTGTATTGAATACAGTGAGTTGTAAACTCCAATAAACATAAAATAAAGGAGGCACAATGCTCTAAAGCAGCTGTCACCAGGCAGTGCAATGAAACTGCAGCAATGAGGTACGAGAATGAGTTGAGAGCGCATGATTGAGCTGCATAGCTAGGGTTCAGAGTGAGTCTGAATCAGGAGAAAACAAGTATGCAACACGGAAAGCAGCTTTAGTTGAGCTGAATCACACAGATTATGTTTGTAGTTGCATTGCAAGTAATTTAAGAGTTGTGAGTAACTGAAAGCAAGTAGTATGAGCTCTGGAGTAGCAGTATGCTAGGAGCTTAGGAACAAAGTCTCAAAAGACAAAACCAAAAAACACAAAAACACAAAAAGCAAGGACAGAAAAAAGCACACAGCCGGAGGCAAGAGACAAACCAGAAGCAGGAAAACAAACACTAAAGTCCAGCAGAGACAAACAGAAACAGCAGCGGGGGGTAGGCCCCTGCCAGCTCAGAGAACAGACCAACAGAGCCTCTGGCCAACAAAGAAAATGTGCTTCAGAAGGAGGTTGAGAGGAGCTGCTTATATAGCTCAGGAAGTGGCAGTGGCTGGCTGCTTGTCCATTGAAATACAGGCCAGACCTTCCAATTGAGATCTGAAGCCTGAAGAGAAAGAGAGTGATCATTGCCTGAAGTTGGGACTGAAGACTTGCTCCAGAAGCGATCGGCCTGCCAGATACCGAAGTGAGTCACAGGTTGTGAGGTTTGTGCAGAACTTCTGCTAAATTGCAACCGGACTTTACCCGAACTGTGACTAAGATTTGTGTAGCTTATAAGTGTGCAGGTCACAGTTTGGTTCCCCACCTTCAAGTGTGTTATGCTAGCTGGAAACTGCTTCAGCACTCACACAGACTAAATCCAAACTGCCTGCTCTGGTCTGGGTCCTGCCATCTCGGCCTAGACTGCTGCTGCCATCACAGAGACATTTTCAGATGAAAGATCCACTCATGGATTCGACTCCCTGCTTAACACCATCGATCAGGTAGTGACCACCTCAGTGAGTTGTGTGGGCCCTGCTTCCCCTGGAAAACCAGAACACCATCCAGAGGTCTTCATCTTGTCAGTTCTACCTCCTGGTCTGGGTAGTGTGAGTACCAAACATGGTAGCTCGCTGCAAGAAAGCAGCAATCATTGTGTGTCATCTGATTTATTTGTTAGGGTTTATTACGACAAACTGAGTCATTTAATTTTTTTTATTTATTTAGGAAATCAGAATTACAACCCTCTGAGTCATAGACTTGTTTCCAAAGGCTCCACGTCAAAATAAAACATAGACATTCATACAGTACATACATAGAATAAATGTGGGTGAGCAATCATACAGAGTATAAGTACAATGAACACTGATTAATGCCCATACATTTGGTAGCTAAAACAAGGCAGAGCTATCAACATATTTACCTAATGAGCAGTTAAGACCTATACAATTGATAGCTAAAGCAATGCATGATATGAGTTGGTAGTAAGCCACCTCAGGGAGGCCTTGTCTTGTACATAATACAATGCATTCATAGTCCAGTGCAACTATATAGTAACCGAGGGAGGTGAGGAGCCTGTAGGCTAGAAATATTGAGGGCTGTCCACTGCCAGGCCAAGGGTGGGTGCGTGGTCTAGCAGCGTGGTGCGTCCAGCTCTGGATTACAAATTCTGGGTTGCTGTACATGCTAATTGTTCTACTTTTATAGGCACAGGATTTAACTGACAATAGGAACTTCCTGTTTGGGAGCAGGAAGTGAGTGATCACAGAGCCACCAAAGACTCACCATCCTAGAAGGGCAAGAGTAGCTCTCCGTCCCCCACTAGCTGCTGGAGGTCTGACTCTGAGCAAGTAAGGAGACTGCTGAGAAATAGAAGAACTTCTTGTCTCAGAACAGGAAGATCAGGAGCTAAAAGGGCACAGAGGCAGTAAGTAAGTAGGGAGAGAAGAAAAAAATAAATAAACAAACAGAGGAAAGAGTAAGTATTCCATATAACAGTTAGGGGGCCAGAAAAAAGATTTGATGGGAGTGGTGCAGTGCAATGGCTGTGGAGCAGCAGTCTTCTGGGTGATGTTCTGGAGGATGCAGTGTTGTCCCATCTGCAGGCTCCTTTCTGGGCTGAGGGAGGAGGTTGCTCATCTCCAGGCTGAGTTGGCCAGGATTTGTGGGACCTCCTCTCCAACCCAGGGACCACCAGGGCCACTGCCGTTGCCTCAGAGGTTGCCAAGAAAGAGGAGCGGTTGGACCACAGTGGGCTCAGGGAGGGTGAGGGTGGTGGAACAGAGGCACATCCCTCCAGTTGTACCTCTCCACAATTTCTGTGCCATTCTGGAAAAGTGTGGTTCTCTATGGAGGCACCCACAGTAGAGACCAAGGAGGATGCTGGGAACCTCCACAAAGAAGACCCACAAGAGGGTGGCATGGGACCCCACAAGGGAAGGAAACAACTCCTGGTGGGGGACTCCATTGTTAGGAAGGTAGAACTGGGGGAGGAAGGGGAGAGGGAGGTAAGGTGCCTGCTTGGCGCCATGGCGTGGAGGGACAGGGAGCGAATCCTCAGGATTGCAGGAGCAGCTGCACAGGGGAGGGAGCTGGATGTCATTGCCCACCTAGGGACAAATGACCTGGCTAAGAAAGGGATCAGAGCAGTGCAAGAAGTGTTTGTGGAGATGGGGAGGAGCCTTAGACAAATAGCATACATGGTAACCTTCTCGGAGGGCTGCCTGTCTATGGCACAGGTGAGGCTAGGGTGCTCCACACCATGGGATTCAATCAGTGGTTGAAAAACAGGTGCAGAGCTCAGGGATTTGGCTTCATTGGGGACTGGGAGTCCACCTGGAGGGAAACAGGCCTATACTGACATAATAGTCTGCATCTGTCCAGGAGGGGAACCAGGATCCTAGGTGATAGGTTTAAATACTTCATTGACAAGCATTTAAACTAGCCAAGGGGGGGAAAGACACTGGAAAGAAGCAGGGAAATGCTAGTCCCCCCCAAAATATCAGGGTACTAAGTGAGGTAAACACCAACGTAGAGATGTCGATAGGGAGAATCGTAGGGGTAAATGGAAAAAGTGACAAATGCAATAAGGACAGGGGTGGGGCAAAAAGGGGTAAGGCCATCAAGAAATGGAAGGTAATGAGTACCAACGCCTGTAGTCTGGGCAACAAGCTCCCTGAACTGGTGGCCTTGATGGAAGAGGGATGCCTGGATATTGTAGCAGTCACAGAAACATGGTACACAGAGAACCATGACTGGGATGTTAACCTACCAGGGTACACAACCTACAGGAGAGACAGGGAGGGCAGAAGAGGGGGGGAGTAGCTCTCTATGTAAAGGAAGGGATAAAAGCAACCGAAAAAAAGAGTAAACAGGGAGGAGAGGAGGCACTGTGGGTCACCATAGAGACTGGAAATGGCACCACAATCTGTACAGGGGTTGTATATAGACCCCCATATCAGGGGAAGGGAGTTGACAAGGATATGATAGAAGGCATACTTAGGATGGCAGAGAAAGGGGAGATACTGTTGATGGGGTACCTGAATATGCCAGATGTTAACTGGAGCACCTTTGTGGCAGCCACATCCAAAAGCAGGGCCATTCTTGATGCCCTTCAGGTGGCATGCCTCAGACAGCTAATTTTGGAACCTACTCATGAGGGAGCAATCTTAGACCTTGTACTCTCAAATGGGGACAGTGAGAGGATCTCAGATCTAGAATTGGGTAGCCATTTGGGAACAAGTGACCACCAAACAGTGTGGTTCATGATAAACTCAGCTACAGAGTCAAGCCATACAAAAGTGAGGGTTCTGGACTTCAGAAGGGTTGACTTTGGCAAGATGGGAGAGTGCCTAGAAAAGCACCTAGCAAACAGGCTAGAAGGAGGGGTGGAGCAACAATGGGGAAATATCAAAAGTGCCATCACAGAGGCAACAAGCCCTTGTGTGAAGCAAATGAACAAATCAAAATGAAAGAAAAAGCCACTATGGTTCTCAAAAGAGGTGGCGGTGAAGGTTAGGGAGCAAAAGATAGCATTTAGGAAGTATAAGGAAACACAGAAGGAGAGGACAGAGAACTGCACCAGTTAAGGCAGAACGAAGCAGGGAGGGTTGTCAGAATAGCAAAGGCACAAACTGAGGAAAAGATAGCTAACTCAGTTAAGAAGGGGGATAAAACCTTTTATAGCTATATCAGGGAGCGTAGAAAGACAAAGGGAGGGATAGTGAGGCTGAATAGAATGGATGGTGGGTGGGCAGATAGTGGCAGTGAAAAAGCAGGGATACTGAATGAATACTTCTGTTCAGCATTCACAAAAGAGGAAGTGGGGGAGGTGCCTAATCCAATTAACAGAAGCACTCTGGAGAGGGGTGTCGATCCCAGTCCTTTCACAGAAGAAAGGGTTCTAAAAGAACTCCTAAAACTGAAGGTGGACAAAGCAATGGGGCCAGATGGAATTCACCCCAGAATTCTAAAAGAATAAAGCAGAGAACTAGTGACACCACTGACTACCCTTTTTAACAAATCATGAGAGGATGGTGTGGTACCTGAGGACTGGAAGAAGGCGGATGTGATTCCCCTTCACAAAAGTGGGACCAAGACAGAGGTAGGAAACTACAGACCTGTCAGTTTGACCTCTGTGGTAGGGAAAGTGATGGAATCACTTCTGAAGGAAAGAATTGTTGAGTACCTAGAAGCCAGTGGGGCACAGGACCCAAAGCAGCATGGGTTCACAGTGGGAAGGTCATGTCAGACGAATCTAATTGATTTCTTTGACTGGGTGACCAAAGTAGTAGACCAGGGAGGGGCCGTGGACATGGCCTACCTAGACTTTAGCAAGGCATTTGACACAGTCCCACACAAAAGATTAGTAGTGAAATTAACCAGCCTGGGAGTGGGTCCCAGGGTGGTAGCCTGGGTAAAACATTGGCTGAACAACAGGACACAGAAGATAATTGTAAATGGAGTCCACTCTGAAGAAAGAGGGGTTACTAGTGGGGTACCGCAGGGTTCAGTACTGGGTCCAGTCCTATTTAATGTCTTTAGAAGTGGCATTGCAGGGGACTGGAAGGAAATGTATGCCTCTTTGCAGATGACACAAAGATCTGCAACAGGGTTGATACACAAGGAGGAGTGGAAAGGATGATAAGGGACTTGGCAAGGTTGGAGGAATGGTCAGAAGTATGGCAGCTTGGATTCAATGCAAAGAAGTGCAAAGTAATGCACCTGGGAAACAAAAACCGAAGGGAAGATTACACAATGGGGGGGAGGTGGTAACAACAACAAAAATGGAAATGGACCTGGGGGTAATCATATCAGATGACCTTAAGGTTGGCAAGCAATGTGAGAAGGTGGTAGGGGGGGCAGGAGGGATACTGGGATGTATAGGAGAGGTATCACCAGCAGAAACAGGAAGTTGTTATCCCCTGTACAGACAGTTGGTGAGACCCCATCTGGAGGTATCATGGCCCAGTTCTGGAGACCCCATCTCCGCAAGGACACAGACAGGATGGAGGCAGTTCAGAGGAGGGCAACTAAAATGTTGCAGGGTCTGCAAGAGAAGCCATACGAGGAGAGACTAAAGTAGCTTAATATGTATACCCTTGAGGAAAGGAGGGAGAGGAGGGACATAATAGAAACATTTAAGTACCTCAGTGGAATCAACAAAGTCCAAGAGGGCAGCATCTTTCAGAAAAAGAGATGTGCAAGAACAAGGGGACACAGTTTGAAGATAGAGGGGGGACGGCTCAGGGGCAATGTGAGGAAGTATTTTTTCACAGAGAGGGTGGTGGATGCATGGAACAGCCTTCCTGAGGAGGTTGTGGGGTCTAAAACTGTGGGAGAATTCAAGAATGCATGGGACAGACATAAGGCAATTTTTGTGGGGGGTAAGAAGAAATAGGATGTTGGTTAAACAGGATCTGCAGCGTATCCTCTAGGTAGGGAAATGGGCAGACTAGGTCGGCCAAGCGGTCCTTATCTGCCATCAAAGTCTATGTTTCTATGTTTCTATGTTTCTTAAGGGCTCCAACGACAGCTTCAATGCCAGCCTACCCCGGGCATCGCTTCAGGCTAGCATGCTTAACAACTGGGTACCCAGGATTGTGTGACTATACAAGGAACTCACTGTGCATGCATGTTCAGCCTGAATTAATCAGATCTGTCAATGATCCTCTAGATTCATGCCCCACCCCTGTTCACTTGCCCCTGAATAAATCAGATTTTGTTCTTTTTGCATTTAACCTGGCTAATGTGTAACTTTTTGGTGGGGCTATTGTACTTCCATTGAACAGTTTACATTACAAGTCTTACTTTACAGGGGTTCTCCAGGGCAGCTGCAGAGGATCCAGCCCTGGTGGTAAGTGCAAGGGGTGTGAGCAAGTCATTACTGCCACATGGTACATGTGAATGTTTTGCTGCTATACTGTGTAGGCCACTAGAGGGGCTGGTGGGGGGTTATAGCATCCCAGAGGGCTCTACCAACAGCAGTTACGCTACCCCAGAACCATTCCTCCAGGTGGAGACACCCGTTCAATGAGCTCAGGCCCCTCAACCTGCACCTAGGCACGCAGGCAGGGGTAGTAGCCCTTAGGATAGCACCACCTAGGGGTTACATAAAGAACTGGTATTTTAATCTACCCCCTTGGAGAATTGCTTTGTTAGGATAGCATGGTTAAGGAGTCTTCACCCCATTAGGCTGTGTAATGAATCTGAGCAGTTTAGAATACAGCAACACCTAGGGGCAGCAGTTTGTACTGTGGCACGAGCCAATGATGCATTCCGTCATTTACATACGTTCCAGTCTCTCTGGGGCAGTTCAACACAGGAGGCTGACTTCATGGAGGCTGACTTCATTAGTTAAGCATACTAAGGGATCCCATGGAAGAAACAAGATTACTGTTGTAAGTGATTTTTTTCTTCTTCGTGATATGGAGCTATGCTTCCCCTGGATTGGCATGCTCAGGAAAATAAAATGGCAGGTGGATGGTAAACTCAGACACCACCTTTGTTAAAAACTTAGAATTTGTATTCGAAGACCTCCTGTCTTTGCGGAAAATTAAATAAGGAGGCTCACACATTAGAGCCTGTAGCTCTGAAATCCTTTGAGCAGAAGTAATTGCAACTAAAAACAATGTTTTCCAAGAAAAAAGCACAAGCCACAAGTCATGGCTGGCTCAGAAGGAGCCAAAGTAAAGTTTTCCAACAGAAAATTCATGTCCCAAGCTGGAACTGGACTGCAGATAGGAGGCTTCAAGTGTAGAATACCCCTCAAGTACATATGGGCCACCTCCAGCTGGGCAACCATGTGACCTTCAATAGGCACATAGAAAGCTGAAATGGCAGGCAAGTGCACTTTGATCGAGGAATACTGCAGACCTGCATCCAATATGGAGAGCAGATACTCCAGAGCCTGGTTAATTGGACAGGTAAATAGATCCAATTGAAGAGAAGTGGTCCACAGCCCAAACCACTTCCACTTCATAGAATAAGTGGATCTGGTGGAAGGCTTTCTGGCAGCCACCAGGACATCAGCCATGTTATAGAACCCCCAAAACTTGCAGTGGGTATGTTTTCAGGAGCCATGCATGACGATGAAGAGATCTGAGGTCTGGATGGACCAGGGTTCCATGTTCCTGTGAGAGTAGGCCCTAGCATAAGGGTGGGAGTACTGGTGGTTTCACTGCCAGCTGTTGTAGTAGGGGGAACCAGATCTGACAAGGCCATAGGGGAGCAATGAGGATCAGAGTTGCCTCCTCCATTTGGAGCTTGAGTAGCACTCTCTGAATTAGTGGGAAGGGAATAATGATGTACAGGGGCCTCCCCTTCCAAGAGAGAGACAATGAGTCTTGCCAGAAAACCCCAGGCTCTGGAGCGAGCGAGCAGAAAAGCGGCAGTTCTGCATTGTGTGGTGACATAAAAAGGTACAACTCTGGACAACCCCATCTGTTGAACTGGTCTTCTGCTACTGAGGCCAACAGTTCCCACTCATGCATCCTTAACTATTACCTGCTCAGCTTGTCTGCTGAGACATTTTGGATGCCTGGAACACATAATGCTGACCGTTCTAAACTGTGTTCCAGAGTCCAGTACCAGACTGTCATCGTGTCCTTGCACAGGGAGTAAGAGTGAGTTCCCCCTTGCTTGTTGATATAATGTGTAACCCCCCTGCAAATGGGGGTTCCCAAAAGACTTCCAGGAGCTTGCTTGAATGCTCCAAGCCTGAATGGTGTTTGGCGTTTAAGCCATTTATCAGTGAGTGTTTTTAGAGCCTCTGGTACTGTCTCTTTAAGAGCTGTCTGCTTGCAGACATAATTAGTTTGTATGAGGGGACTGTATGCTTCTCTGCTTGAGTACCACTCGAGCTGCTGCCACTTCTCTCCTTTTTTGCAGTCACTAGGAGTGCAAAAGGAACCTATCTGAAAGATGTAACTGTTTGCCAGAAATCATTTAGAGTAATAATGAAAATACAGTTTGTCTAACCTGCTTTCTTTGCAGTCAGAACTGTGTTTGCCTAGTTCCCCATTCTAGTTTTGAACTGCTGAACTGGACCAATCAGTGTGGGTTAAGGTAGCTCTAAAATGATGCCTTGGATGAATCAGAACTTGGACTCGTAATCTGAGCCAGCCACAAGAGGATTGTATGGGCAGTGACTCTGGGAGATGTAGTTTGGACTTCGGCGCCTTTTTGGACCAACAGGGGCAGTCTATTGTCAGTGACAGCCAATCCAGCCAAGAACTGGGAGGAAGTCAAAGGCAGTGCCCGGTTTTGTCTGCTGGAGTTTCAGTTGAGCTCTGGCAGTGAAGAGGGAAGGAGCCCTGTGCTTTTTTCGGTGTGCAGTTTTAGTCGGGAAACGTGTGTAAGGCCCAGAGTTCCGGTCTGCAGCTTGTGTAACTGCTTGTTAGGACTGAATCCATCCTGTGAAGAGAATCAAAGGCTATCTGAAGAGTAGAAACCAGGCTCACCCTGTAGAAGACTGGAGAAATTGCTGAATTGCACTCGGTCTGTCAGGAACTGAATCTGCTGTGTGTTCTCCCGGGTATTGTGCAGTAATTGACGATCGGATAGAGAAGCAGCCTGCCTGGTATAGTACTTTCTTTTTACCATATAAATGTGTGAGGAGGCTTGTGTAGCTCAAGTGAATCCTGCTGCCATTAAAGGACTTTTGCCTGTGACTGTTTACCATATAAATGTGTGAGGAGGCTTGTGTAGCTCGAGTGAATCCTGCTGCCATTAAAGGACTTTGCCTGTTGCAGTTTGCCATATAAATGTGTGAGGAGTCTCGTGGAGCTCAAGAGTAGCCCTGCTGACATTGAAGGACCCTATCTTGTTTGGAGGTCGTGAGTACTAATTCAGGGTCGCTCCCTGTTGAATTGCCACATTGAATCCAAATGGAATTACTGTACTGCTGACTGTTTAACTAATTTTCTTTTCTCTGTGTGAAAGGGCCCCTACCAGCTGCCACGGTTTGGACTAGCCACTAGGGCTTGGGTACCCAGGGACAGTAACTGGTAGGGATAGGCCTGTGCACAGAGCCATAGGTAGATGAGTAAAGTGATAAGCTAATTAACCTGAATCCCCCCTGTCCTTGTTATATCCCCCTAAATAAATCAGAGCTGCTTGTTTCAGCAAAGTTATACTGCCTGAGGTATTTGTCTATGTTAAAGTATTGTACTGTGATTGTTGCACTGTATCTTATTTTACAGGAGGTCCCAGTGCCTGAAGCAGTCCTGGGGGTAAGTGTATACTGTGAAGGTAATTCTGATATATTGTGGGCCACTAGTGGAAGAAAGGGGTTGCAGTGTCCCAGAGGGCTGTGACCAAGTTAGTTTAACTATTGCAAACCCTGACCTCTGGGTGGAGGCACCCGCCATCGGATCCAGGCCCCTCAACCTGTTAGTGGCAAATCAGGCAGGGATAGTAGCCCCTGGGATAGCGCCATCTAGGGGTTACATCTTGGAGGCTCACCGCTGGGATTGTGTGTCCTCTAGTGGCCATATTTACGAACCACTGTTAAGAAAAAAATGGGTACCCCGACAGAAGTGGCTGTGCACCGGCTGGTGGAGTGGTGTATTGGGGAGGAGATTGACCCCCAAAATGCTATGCTTATCCTGGACATCCCCCTGGGTATCAATACGGACACTGTACAGGGAGTACTTTCCAAGGTGGAAGGTTTACAAAACCCTGTGGTGGTGGGTCGGCATGCTAATCTGCTCACCCACACTTTCCTGGCCCTAGTAGAGTTTAAAGATCCCATAGATAGCTCCAAAGTGCCACAGACCATTACCCCAGAGGAGCCCTCACTGCTTGGAGAGTGATAACTAGTACAGTAAAGACCGGGGGAATGAGCCCCACCACTGTCTGAAACTTTGAGGAGAAATTTGCTAAATGGTTGCTGGGGAAGGGAAAACTGTGGAGGACTTGAAGAAACTATTCTTGCCACCTGGGGTCTTCCTCCCCAACACCCTCTCCGCTCCAGTACCCGTAATGGTGGCTGAACCAATGCAGACTCCTATTTCTGCACCTGCCATTAGTCACGACTTCACCGAAGGTTGAGGATCTCTCTGGCACCTCCCCACCCCCAAGGGAGGATGACTGGGAGACCTGGATAGACTATGTTGCCCCATGCTAGAATGGCAATGCCGGAAGCCGAAAAGCTTAAAGAGGGTTAGTGAGAGCCTCCAGGTCCTGCCCTGGCTACCATCCGTGCTAAACGGGCCAGTAACCCTGAAGTGACTGCACAGGCCTATCTTGAGGCCTTGGAGAATGTGTATGGGAGCCCAGATTCTGATGAGGATCTATGGTGGAGAGTAAGAAATGCACAACAGTACCAAGGGAGTTGTCTGTATGTATCTCGGCTGGAAAAATTGTTGCAAGAATGCCTCAGAAAGGGTAGTTGCCAGCGATTGAACTGGACCGAACCAGGCTGGACAGGATCCTAAGTCTGCCCCTTCTCAGAACTGCTGTTGCTTCAGTTACGCCTGGCAAATCGACTGGAATCCCCACCCTCCTATGATGAGTTAATGAGAGAAATTCGAGGAGTTGAGAAAAGGCGACCTCGGGAGGGACCTGCACCAATAGCTGCGGCTACGACCCGAGTGACTGAGGGTGGCCCATCAAGTGAAGTTCAGGGGCAGAGGTTGGCAGTCAATGAGTGCTCTGACAAGGAAAAAGATATGCCACAATGGGGCGAACTGTTGAGAGAGATCCGGGAATTCAAAAACAGTCCCTTTATGAAGGCCACGCCTGCAAGTACGGGCCCCGACCTATATCCGACTGCATCTGCTATGGGGGTGGGGTACCCACCCATGTATCTCCCTGATAACAGCTCCAAACTCAATTCCTTGACCATGAAGTGGAGAAACTGACGAGATGTCTCCAAATGCTTATCACGCCAGCAGACAGAGATGGCACCAAGGTTTCCAGTTAGTAGTACCCCGCCCTGGCTCCCAGTGTGGCGCCTCGCCAGCTCAAACTCCAGAAAGTATGTTTTGCTATAATTGCGGGAAGGATGGGCACATGAAGAGGGAATTCCGGTCCCCAAAAGACACTGACAAAGTTGCATATAGGCTACAAGGAGAGCTTCGGAGAACAAATCAGTGTTTAAGAGGTGCACAAAATGATCCCAGTGAGGCGCCAAAAATGCTAACTCACGCCTTTTGTGGCAAGGTCAGTTGCCCAGGCCCCCACTACCGCCTCTCCAGACTGGTCCAGAATAGTGGGTCCTCCATGGAGACCACTGTAAAGGTGAATGGAGTGTCTACAAGAGCTGTATTAGACAGTGGCTCCCAAGTGACAATTATGTTCCAGGATTGGTATCAGAAGCATTTGTCAGACGTACCTTACAACCATTAGAAGGACTGCATGTATGGGGGTTAAGTGAGAAGGCCTACCTCTATTCTGGGTATATCCGATTTGGCTGTCTTTCCCACCTCCGTGGCTGGAGTGGCCGAACAAGTAGAGACCCTAGCCTTAGTGTGTCCCACTGGACTGTATGATGGTGTCCTTTGTTGATTGGAACAAATGCTCATATGTTCGAAGGCTGGCACAGTTGTGTTATGAAAACAGGGTCAAAGTCTAGTAGAGCTTTAAGAGTTCCGGCTTTAATTAAGAAGGCCTATGAGGCACAGAGAGATGCTGAAAAATAGAACCAGAGGAACCGGTCGGAATTGTATGGAAGAAGGATCCTGAGTCTCTGATCCTGGCGCCAAATGCCCAGTGTACCTTACAGGGAGAGGTCCGTATCAGAAAGGATGTTAAGAATAAAATATTAATGTAGGATGCACCAGGCGATGGAAAATTGCCAGAGGGACTGCTGGTCAAGCCTAGTATTTTGCCCGCTAGAGCCCATGCTTATGCCAGAAGGGTAATGGTCCAAGTTCATAATGTGTCTGAAAGAGACATTCGAGTAAACAGAGGTTGCATCCTGGCTAATGCATTGTGCAGACACTGCAGTGCTACCCAGCAGCAAGAGTTCGAGGAAGAATGACAGAGTAACTCCTGACTTGTTTGATTTCGCTACTCCTGTTGCCAGCTGAATGGAAAGTGAGGATCAGAGAAGCTTGCCCAGAGACCAGGTGTTTTCTTTAAAGGAATGGGACGTGGGATGCATGCAAGGAGCTGAGCACAATATCCGCTGCATGACGAAAGACCATTTCGTGAGAGGTCTCGACGCCTGGCACCTGCTAATATAGATGATGTGAGACGGCATCTGCAAGAGATGTTAGCTGCTGGTGTAATACAAGAATCCAGAAGCCCTTATGCTTCCCCCATTGTGGTAGTGAGGAAAAAGAATGGGACAGTAAGGATGTGCGTGGATTATCGCACCTTAAACCGGCGGACTATCCCTGATCAGTACGCAATGCCCCGCATTCAGGATGCTTTGGACTGCCTAAACGGGAGCAAGTGGTTCTCTGTGCTGGATCTCTGCAGTGGGTACTACCAGATCCCGATGGCCCCAGAGGACCATGGGAAGACAGCCTTTATCTGTCCGCTTGGCTTCTATGAATTCATGAGGATGCCTCAAGGGATTTCAGGTGCCCCAGCCACTTTTCAACGATTGATGGAGCGTGCAGTGGACATGAACTTACTAGAGTGCCTGGTATACCTAGATGATGTTATTGTGTTTGGCAGCTCACTGGAGGAACATGAGAGCAGATTATTTAAGGTATTGGACCGACTGGAGGACTTTGGCCTTAAACTGTCCATTGATAAGTGTCAATTTTTCAAACATCAGTAAAGTATGTGGACACATAGTATCCACTGAGGAATAGAGACCGACCAAGTAAAGTTGAGGCCTTGACCACCTGGCCACAGCCCAAAATCTAAAGAACTGCAAAGATTCCTAGGATTCTGTGGTTATTATCGGCATTTCATCAAGGACTATTCAAGAGTGATCCGCCTTTACTTAACCTTACTCAAGGTATCCCCAACCCACAAAAATACCAAAAGTCAGCGTCCTCAAGACTGAAAGAGTGTATTTTGTCCCGAGTGACGTATTTGGGGCCCGCTGGACTCCTGATTGTGAGACTGCTTTTCATGAGATCATATATCAACTTACCCATGCTCCAGTGCTGGCCATGCCGATCCAAGAAAACCTTACGTCCTGCACACTGATGCTAGCTTGCAAGGGTTGGGGCTGTGTTGTACCAAGAGCACGAGAATGGCCTGAGACCAGTGGCCTTGCCAGTAGAAGCCTGACCCCATCCGAAAAGAACTATCCTGTACATAAGTTAGAGTTCCTAGCTTTGAAGTGGGCTATTGTTGACCAATTCCATGAGTACCTGTATAGGGGCTAAAATACTAATAAAACTGACAATAATCCTTTGACCTATGTGCAGACCTCAGCTAAGTTGGATGCCACTGGCCATAGTGGCTTTCTGCATTATCTACATATGACTATGCTCACGAATACCGAGCAGGTCTGAACCACATAAATGCTGATGCTCTCTCCGGAGGCCTGTTCCCAGAATGATTGGGTCCGATTGCAGAACCTGACATTCGGGCACTCTGCCGGAAGTTTGACAGGGAGGAACAATGTCCACGGACGCAGTGGACTGCATGGTGGATTGCTTGGACCCTCTGAGAATTGCATACTTGCTGGTTATTGCCACTTTTCTGCAATAGACATTGGTGCACTGCCTCAGCTGGACAATGACAGTATTCGGCGGGCTCAATCCCGCGATCCCATGATCAAAGCAGCTTTAGAAGCCCTCTATGCAGGAAAAGATGTGTCCAAATTACGCTCCACTGATTTGAGAACTGCACTGTTATACAAAGAAGGTCCTAAGTTGAAACTGATCAATAACCTGTTGTACAGAGAAACAGTAGAGAGAGGGGGACAAGTAGACAAACAACAACTAGTGCTGCCCACTGCCTTTCGAGACTCAGTACTGATGTCCTTGCACAACCACATGGGGCACCTCGGTATAGACAGAACACTTGACTTGGTGAGATCCAGATTCTATTGGCCTAAGATGGGGCTGATGTGGAGCAACACATTCGAACTTGTAGTCGCTGCTTACAGAGGAAAGCTTTGCCCCAGAGGGCTGCCCCCTTGTTAACATCTTCACCAGTGCACCCATGGAGCTGGTCTGTATTGATTTTCTGAGTTTGAGTCAGATCAAAGAAATATCAGTAATGTGCTGGTGGTCACCGACCATTTCATGAGATATGCCCAAGCTTTCCCACCAAAGACCAGAAAGCATCCACTGTGGCCAAAGTACTTGTAGAAAACTTTTTGTTCACTATGGGGCTCCACAAAGAATCCATTCTGATCAAGGGAGAGACTTTGAGAGTCGCCTGATCAAAGAGGTGCTTCTCTGTGGGGAGTGCGAAAGTCCAGAACCACTCCTTACCACCCCCAGGGGACCCACAGCCTGAACGTTTCAACCGCACTTTGCTAGATATGCTAGGCACCCCACCCAAAGGACAAGCCTAGATGGAGCCAACAAATTAGCACCCTGGTACATGCTTATAACTGCACCAAAAGTGATGCCACTGGGTTCTCCCCACCGCCTGATGTTTGGAAGAAGCTCGACTACTGGTAGATGTGTGTTTTGGGGTCTCTCTGATGGGGTTCAAGCTGACAACTATTTACAGTATGTGCAAAAGTTAAAGGCCCAGCTAACTCATGCTTATCAACTGGCTCAAACCATGGCTGCCAAAAGAAATCTGGCCAACAAAGAAAGGTATGATAAAAGGTGAGCTTACAGGAACTCCAGGAGGGAGATCGGTATTGCTAAGAAATCTGGGACTGCATGGCAAACACAAGATTGTTGACAAATGGCACCATCTCCCTCACATTGTAGTGGGCAAACTAGATGATCTGCCAGTGTACAAAGTAAGGCCTGAGAATAATTCAAAGATGTAAAACAATGCATAGAAATCATTTACTGCCCATTGGACAAATCTTGATTGAGTCTGAGCCCCAGAAGATGCCCTCTGGACCAGTGACTAGAGCTGCTGCTAAGAAAGATCAAGAAAGTCTGCACCTACAGAAGCAGAGTTAAAGTGTTCCCTCCACAAGTCCCAGTTGAGCATGACTGTCAGTCCATATCAGAAGAAAGTGAGAGTGACTTTGAATACTATCCTTCTACGAACTGAGTCAATTGTTTGGGCAATCCCTAGTCAACACTGGAGACAGGCTGGGCCTTCTGGACTGTCTAAGCCCCAGCTTGTCCCTGAGCCAATGCTCCCAGAAAGTGAAGTGCAAAGCATCAGATCAGATGAAATGGAATCATTGTGCATGGTTGAACTGTTTGAGCTTTCAGGGAGGAAAATGATGGATTGGGGCAGACTGGTGATACACCAGAACAAGAAGAGTATTTTGAGTGCCCTGACAGTCCACTGCCAGTGTCCGGCTCTCCATGCGAGCCAAATGTTGTGGACTCAGAAACTGCTAACTCCTGGAGCTGAAAGTGCCCCAAGTTCTAGCTCCTCTACCCCATGGAGACTCCCTGACAAGTGAGGACAATGCTGAAAATGAGGCTCAGAGTGCAGAGACTGTAACAGTTCCCCTAGAAAGACTGGTCGAGCTGTAAAGCCTATGGTGCACCTCAGTTATGATTCACTTGGGAGGCCTGTGGACTTGCCTCAATGTTGTCCATAAAGGAGTGTATGTGTCCCCGAGCTCATTGCCCAAACTGAGCGTCAGTGCTAACTCCAAGTTACTTGTGTTGCCCTCTAAGTATGGTGCCCTTGCCCGTCCAGCCCCAAGGAAACTGATAGGGAAGGGCCCCCTCTCTTCAGGTTTCATGTACAAGAGGTAATAACTTGAGTTATGGTACAATGTGTGTAATACTGTGTAAAGAGGACGACTGCAATGTTTCAGAAATGTGTTCTTGTAAAATGATGTATTGACTGATGATTACATGTGTGAGCCTAATGCAAATGTATATGGTTGCAGTTGAAACTTATGGGGTACTTGCTTGACGCGGACGTCAAGCTTTCTCAGTCCAGGAAGGGTGTAACTCTGCAAATGGGGTTCCAAAAGACTTCCAGGAGCTTGCTTGAATGCTCCAAGCCTGAATGGTGTTTGGCATTTAAGCCATTTATCAGTGAGTGTTTTAGAGCCTCTGGTACTGTCTCTTTAAGAGCTGTCTGCTTGCAGACATAATTAGTTTGTATGGGGGACTGTTGCTTCTCTGCTTGAGTACCACTCGAGTTGCCGTAATTCACTCCATTTTTGCAGTCACTAGAGTGCAAAAGAACCTATCTGAAAGATGTAACTGTTTGCCAGAAATCATTTAGAGTAATAATGAAAATACAGTTTGTCTAACCTGCTTTCTTTGCAGTCAGAACTGTGTTTGCCTAGTTCCCATTCTAGTTTTGAACTGCTGAACTGGACCAATCAGTGTGGGTTAAGGTAGCTCTAAAATGGTGCCTTGGATGAATCAGAACTTGGACTCGTAATCTGAGCCAGCCACAAGAGGATTGTATGGGCAGTGACTTGGGAGATGTAGTTTGGACTTACGCCTTTTTGGACCAACAGGGTAGTCTATTGTGAGTGACAGCTAATCCAGCCAAGAACTGGGAGGAAGTCAAAGGCAGTGCCCGGTTTTGTCTGCTGGAGTTTCAGTTGAGCTCTGGCAGTGAAGAGGGAAGGAGCCCTGTGCTTTTTTGGTGTGCAGTTTTAGTCGGGAAACGTGTGTAAGGCCCAGAGTTCCGGTCTGCAGCTTGTGTAACTGCTTGTTAGGACTGAATCCATCCTGTGAAGAGAATCAAAGGCTATCTGAAGAGTAGAAACCAGGCTCACCCTGTAGAAGACTGGAG
Organism: Neoceratodus forsteri; assembly: GCA_016271365.2. Lineage (NCBI taxonomy): Eukaryota > Metazoa > Chordata > Ceratodontiformes > Ceratodontidae > Neoceratodus > Neoceratodus forsteri. Next base: position 638,172,298 of record CM028130.1, on the reverse strand, counting down.
AAATTGCTGAATTGCACTCGGTCTGTCAGGAACTGAATCTGCTGTGTGTTCTCCCGGGTATTGTGCAGTAATTGCGATCGGGATAGAGAAGCAGCCTGCCTGGTATAGTACTTTCTTTACCATATAAATGTGTGAGGAGGCTTGTGTAGCTCGAGTGAATCCTGCTGCCATTAAAGGACTTTTGCCTGTTGCAGTTTGCCATATAAATGTGTGAGGAGTCTCGTGGAGCTCAAGAGTAGCCCTGCTGACATTGAAGGACCCTATCTTGTTTGGAGGTCGTGAGTACTAATTCAGGGTCGCTCCTGTTGAATTCCACATTGAATCCAAATGGAATTACTGTACTTTGACTGTTTAACTAATTTTTCTTTTCTCTGTGTGAAAGGGCCCTACCAGCTGCCACGGTTTGGACTAGCCACTAGGGCTTGGGTACTCAGGGACAGTAACTGTTAGCGATAGGCCTGTGCACAGAGCCATAGGTAGATGAGTAAAGTGATAAGCTAATTAACCTGATTCCCCTGTCCTTGTTTTATCCCCCTAAATAAATCAGAGCTGCTTGTTTCAGCAAAGTTATACTGCCTGAGGTATTTGTCTATGTTAAAGTATTGTACTGTGATTGTTGCACTGTATCTTATTTTAAGGAGGTCCCAGTGCCTGAAGCAGTCCTGGGGGTAAGTGTATACTGTGAAGGTAATTCTGATATATTGTGTGAGCCACTAGTGGGAAGAAAGGGGGGTTGCAGTGTCCCAGAGGGCTGTGACCAAGTTAGTTTAACTATTGCAAACCCTGACCTCTGGGTGGAGGCACCCGCCATCGGATCCAGGCCCCTCAACCTGTTAGTGGCAAATCAGGCAGGGGTAGTAGCCCCTGGGATAGTGCCATCTAGGGGTTACAAATGTATCACACTGGTGTTGTACATCTGTACTAACAGAGGACCCCAGGACAGAAGATCCTGAAAGGCTTGTAGGCCATACAAAACAGCTTACATCTCTAGAATATTTATGTGCAGATTTCTTTCCACTGTGGTCCATGTACTCTGTGTCTGATGGGGCCCTAAGTGTGCCCCCCAGCAAATCCCCGAGGTATCTGTTAAAATCTGGTGAGGGAAGGGGATCAGGAAGGGAACCCCCTTTAACAGGTTGCTGGGTTCCATCCACCATGAGATCACTTTGCATACAGGAGAGGTTACTAGAACCCATAGTTCTACATTGTCTGTGAGCTGATCCCACTGGACTCTTAAGGTCTACTGAGAGAGCCTCATGTGTAGTCTGGCCAAAGGTCCTGTGACAAAGGCCACTGCCGTAATGCCCAGGAGCCAAAAGAAATGTCCTGTCTGAGACATACCGGCTGTTGTGTACCACTTGGGCCTGGGCAATCAGACATTCAGCCCTCTTCAGAGGCAGGAAGGCTGTGCCTTGAGCTGTGTCCAAGACTGCTCCTGTGTACTGCAGTCATTGACAGGGTGTCAAGATCGACTTAGGTATGTTGACAATAACGCCCAGAGTATCGAACATCTGCCTTATTTGAGCTAGGGTGTGCAGGAACTGCTCCTTGGAGTCGACTTTCAATAGCCAGTCCAGGTAAGGAAAGACATAGAGGTCTTCCGTGCGAAGGGCTGCTGCCACCACTGCCATGCATTTGGTAAAGATCGGTGGTGCAGAGGACAAGCCAAAGAGCAATACTCTGAACTGGTAGTGTTCCCCCTGAAACAGGAACCTCAAATACTTTCTCTGAGGTTGGCAAATTTTGATATGAAAGAAGGCATCCTTAATGTTGTGGGAACAGATCCAATCCCCTGCTTGCAGCAGTGGGAGCAGGTTTTGCAGGGTGACCATTCTGAACTTTGTGTACGCTATAAAAAAAGTTCAGGTCCCTGAGATCCAGAATTGGCTACTGATCTCCTCTCCATTTTGGGATGAGGAAATAATGAGAGTAGAACCCTGTGTTTCTTTGTTTGAAGGGCACAGGCTCTGTGGTCTTCTTCTGAAGCAAAGTCTGAACTTCCTGCAAGAGCAGAGGATTAGTGCCTGAAGGATAGTGAGTTGGCACCAGTGGATGATCTGGAGGTGTGTCCAGAAGTTCCACAGCATGACCTTGTACTGTGATTTCCAGAACCCAAGCATCTGATGTCACCTCCTTCCACTGAGTTAGATGACGGGAGAGACAACCCTCTACAACCACCCTGGAGCTAATGGTGGTTGAGGGGTGCACAAGGAGTCATGCAGAGCCTGTTGTGTTGGCTCCTAAAGTGCCACCACCTCTGGAGGATTTTGAGTGTGCACCTGGAGTGGTTCCTGGAGTGGGCAAGGCTCCTGCTCCCTTGCCCTGTCCTTGTTGTCTGATGGCTGAATGGTGTCTAGCACCAGCTGGGTGAAAAAGTACCCTCTGCTTATCACTTCGATGGGAATGGTATAGGGAGTGTACCAACTTCTGGATCCTGCCTGATGCCTCAAGATTAATAAGGATATTCTGGACACCTGAGCCAAATCATTTATATCCTCTAAAAGGGGCATTGAGAATGGACTCTTCAAACAACATGAAGTCTTGCTATATTATGACAGTAGCAGTTTGATCCAGCTCTAGAACTGCTCCGGAGGTGAAATGGTTAATACCATTCCAAAATAGAACTTTGAGCACGAGCTCTAAGAAGCAGCTCTATCTGTGTAATTTCAAACCTGAACTGTCAGATTCTTTACTCTGCCTCAGTGAACAGTCGCTCCGGAGATTTCTCCTTCTGCTCGGTTCATTTCTCGGTTTAAACAGTGTTTTCTCGGTCCGATTCAACCGAGAATAGTTTTATTTTAACCGCAAAACCATTTGGTTCAAGCTCTGTCTGTGGTAATCGTAAGTAATTAAAAGGTTTTGTCTGTGTGGAACTTGTAAGTTTATCGGTTCGGTTTTGAACCGATCAGCTGGGTTTAAAACTTATTAATTTTAAAGTTTAACATTTTAGAGTGCGGTTCCAGTTCTTATTGGTTCTAAAAAACGGATTTTATTACGTTTTTCCAATACCAGTGACACGGTTGGGAACCGATAAGGGTGTCTTGCCTGGCACTGCCTTTAAAGGCAAGTTTTCTGGTTAGCTGGCATTATGTCTGAGAAACCAAAAGAAAAACTGGGCCCACTGGTTTCAACACTGTGATGTCTGTGGGAAGCCTTGCCAAGGCTGACCCACACACCACATGTGTCTATTGTCTGGGGTTTGACCACCTCCAGTCAGACTGCCAGATATGTAAGAATTTCCCTGCAGCCACCATGGAAAAGAGATTGGGCAGGCTCAGGGAACGAGAGGCCAAAAAGTCCGCTGACCCGGATGGCCAGCCTGGTTCGGTGCCAACTGAACCGGAGGGAGTGCCCTCTGACCAGGGCGAGACTTCCTCGGGCAAAAGAAAAGCTGGTTCTGAGGAACCAGTTCCAGTAAAGAAAACAAGAAAGTCAGCAGGTTTGGAGCCCAAATCCCTTCTCCAACTGCTGCAGAGATAGCAAAAGCCATACAAATTGTCCAGTCACTGTCTCAGGTTCCGTCCGAACCGCCACTATCTGGCAAAAGGTCGGTTCGTCCGGTTCCAGTGGTTCAGGAATATGATGTTGAGGAGTTTTATGAACCAGAGGAGGGGGAGGATGATTATGAACAGTATGAATGTGGCTGGGAAGGTCTGGGTGTGCCCATTGAACCGGACATTTCCCCAGACAGACCTTTAGAATCTCCCCCTATGCTGTCTGAGTCCCCATCTCATTTTATGTTTTACAAAAAAGTTGCTGAAACCCTCCAGCTTCCCTTGGAAGAAGCTGTGGATGAGCAAGAGGAGCCTGATTTTGTAGAAATGATGGATATTCCAGAGTCTGGGAGATTGTTTATTCCTTTGCATAAGTCTTTTAGGAAGCAAACAAAAATTTTAAAAGCTCCTAATTCTGTGCCTCCTGTAGATAAAAAGATGGACAGAAGGTACACATTGTCAGGTCCTGATACAGAATTCCTTTCTCAGCAATGCAGTCATGTTGGGGTAGTTCAGGCTGCAGCCTGTGATAAAGCTAATATTCACCTGGCTTCACATCCTCCTGACAAGGATTCCAGGAAGATTGATGCCATGGCGAAAAAACAGTATATGGCAGCCTCTCTGGGACTCAGGCAAGCAAATTATATGGCTTATGTAGCTAGGTATCAGAAATCTAGATGGGTTACTGTTATGGAATTAGCCAAGCAAGCCCATGGCCAGCTGGCTAGCGAACTAGAACAGGTGGCTGCTGATGGCATTGAGGCTTCTAAGGTACAGTTTCATGCTGCTGTGGATGTTAATGATGTTTCCTGTAGGGTCATGGCCACATCTGTAGCTTTTCGTGGGTTGGCCTGGCTCAGGTGTACTAGCCTGTCACAGGATACCCAGACTAAGGCTATGGATTTTCCTGTGGTGGGAAATTCTCTGTTTGAAAAAGATGGATGAATATAGGACTATTTACAAAAGTGCCCAAGCTAAGGAGCGGCAAGCCACTCCTCAGAGGCATACCCCCAGGGGTAGGGGTAGGCCTTTTCACAGGCCTTTCTACCAGACTCAGGCCTCCTCTGCCTATGCTCAGAGGGGCTTCTTCAGAGGCAGGGGCAGACGAGGGGTGGGCAGGCCTGCTCCCACCCCTCAGCCTAAAGCATCTGCTAAGCAGGCACCCTGATGGGGTGCCCAGGGCCGATTCTCCTTTACCGGTAGGGGGCAGGCTGGCTTACTTCAGTCAGAACTGGGCTTCTTTAACCTCAGACAAGTGGGTTCTGGAAGTAGTAAGCCAGGGTCTGGTTCTCAGCTTCAAAAGTTTCCCAAGTTGAGAACCAGATTTTTCTACCTGCAAGTGCTTCAGAGACCCTTGCTCTGGAAGCAGAGGTCTCAACCCTGTTGGCTCTCTGAGCGGTGGAAAGGGTTCCTCCCCTGCACCAGGGCAGGGGTCTGTATTCCAGATACTTCCTTACCCCAAAAAAGACAGGAGAATGGCGGCCCATATTAGACCTCAGATATCTGAACAAGCATCTTTTGAAACCAAAGTTCAAAATGGTAACTCTGGCAATGATTTTACCCTCCCTAAGGCCAGGGGACTGGTTAGCCTCCCTGGACCTCAGGGATGCCTATTTCCACGTCCCAATCAGAAGCTCCCATCGAAAGTACCTCAGATCTGAACTACCCCAGGTCATTACCAGTTCAGAGCAATGCCCTTCGGCCTCACCTCTGCCCCAAGGGTATTCACAAAGTGTCTGGCAGTGGCAGTGGCTCACTTAAGGAGGCAAAGGATTGCTGTTTTCCCTATCTAGATGATTGGCTCATTGTAGGCCAGTCCCCAGAACAGGTAAAATCTCACCTGCAAGTCACCCAGCAGCTTCTCACCTCCCTGGGCTTTCTGCTAAATCTGCCAAAGTCAGTTCTGGAACCAGTCCAGGTACTCACCTTTATAGGGGCAGAGTTGGACACAAAGCTAGCCAGAGCTTTTCTTCCCTTAGAAAGGGTGACGAATTTAGTGGCTCTGGCCTCCTCCTTCACTCTGCAGGTCTCTCGACCAGCAAGACACTTTCTGCAGCTCCTGGGGCACATGGCTGCATCCACAGCTGTTGTGCAGGAGCAAGATTTCAGATGAGAGACATTCAGTTTCACTTGAGAACCTATTGGTCTCAGAGGAGAGACCCCTTTCCAAGTTGGTCCCAGTGACTGAACCTTGATCCAGGCCTCCAGTGGTGGCAGGATCAGAGCAATTTAAGATTGGGGTCCCTTCATTTCCCCTGCTCACAATTTGACTCTCACTACAGATGCTTCCCTTCTGGGTTGGGAGCCCACATGGGCGACCTTTCCACTCAGGGAGTGTGGTCCCCCAGGAATCTCTGCTCCACATCAATTTGCTGGAACTCAGAGCTGTCTTTTAGCTCTTCAAGCATTTTCTGCATCTGTCAACAACAAGGTGATACAAGTCAGAACAGACAACACCACAACAATGTGGTACATCAACAAACAGGGGGCACTTTCGGCCTTGTGCACCAAGGCGATGAAGTTGTGGTCTCTGGCCTATTCCCTGAACACTTCCCTCATAGCAGTTCATCTTCCAGGAAGGACAATGTCCTGCAGATGCTCTCAGAGGATTTCCAGGGCCATCACGAATGGTCCCTGGATCCTCAAGTGCTGGGGATAGTTCTTTTCCAGATGGGGCACCCTCAGATAGATCTTTTGCAGCCCCAGACAATCACCAACTTCCTCTGTTCTGTTGCAGGCCTCCAGTGTTGGGCTCAGTCCCCCTGGATGCCCTCCTCCTGGATTGGGCGGGAAGTTTCTTTATGCTTTCCTTCCCTCTCCTATTCAAAGTATTAGTCAAAATCAGATCTCAGCCTTGCAGGGTGATTCTGATTGCCCCGGATTGGGCCAGGCAGCCCTGGTACCCACTCCTTCTGTCACTGACAATCCATCTTCCCCTTTGCCTCCCCAGGAATCACAATCTATTAACTTGTGCCCAGGGAAGGGTTTGGTATCCGGACCTCAAATCCCTCAACCTCAAGGCCTGGCTCTTGAGGAGTTAGAGTTTGCTGATTTACACCTCTCTCAGGGTGTTCTTGAAATCCTAAAGGCTTCCAGAAAGCCTTCCACTAGGGCTACTTATAGTTCTAAATGGAAAAGGTTTTCCATTTGGTGTTGGAAAAATATTTCCCAGAATCTGCTGATTTGCCCATTGTATTAGATTACATGGTCCATCTTAATTCCTTGGGTCTCAGACCAGCTACCCTGAGAGTCCATTTGGCAGCTGTATCTGCTTTTGTTTCAGCAGGAAAGTCATCCCCTCTTTCCACTCACCCTGTGTTTTCCAAGTTTTTAAGGGATTACTCCATACTAATCCACCTTTGGAACCGCCCTGCCTGGGACCTTAATGTTTGTATTGCCCAGTTAATGCAACTCCTTTTGAACTCTCTGTTTTCTGCAGAGCTTAAGTATCTAACTTGGAAAACTGTTTTTCTAGTGGCTATCACTTCTGCTAGACGTATAAGGAGTTGTAAGCCTTGTCAGTAGAAACTGACTTTATTTCTTTCCACAGGGATAAGGTAATCCTTAGGACTAATAGGAAGTTTTACCTAAGATGGTTTCAGATTTTCATCTTAACCAATCTATCTCCTTCCAGTATTTTTCACTGATCACCCTCTTCTGGTGAGAGGAGGTTGCACAGCCTGGATGTTAAGAGAGCTCTTAGTTACTATATAGATGCACAAAGGTCACACTTAATCCTCCAACTTTTCCTTCACCTATGGTAAAGTTGGGAAAGGCAAACCTGCCACTAAGAGATCAGTTGCCAGGTGGATTGTCTCTTGTATCCAATTTTGTTATCAGAAACTGGGCAGAGATCCCCCCTCTGGCTTGAGGGCTCACTCTACCAGGGGTACAGCTGCGTCTCTAGCTGCTGCCAGAGACATCCCTATACTAGAGATATGCCAGGCTGCTACTTGGAAAATGGTACACACTTTCACCAAGCATTACTCCCTGGATGTCCAGGCCAGGAGAGATGCTTCGGTTTAGCACAGCTGTTCTTCAGAGCCTATTCTGTGTAGGTTCTGCCCTCCTCCATGGAGGTACTGTGTGTGTAGTTCGTTACTGTCATAATATAGCAAGACTTCATGTTGTTTGAAGAAAAATTACTCACCTTAGTAATGTTGTTTCTTCTAATGGAGTCTTGCTATATTATGACCTCCCCAGCCTGCCCTCTCAGAACTTCTACTTGGGTGGGATGCGGGCAACTTATTGTGGGCACTATTTTGTGCCCTTTTAGCGTTTCTCCACCTTTTGGGGGTTGGGGTGTGTTTTATTATACTGTTGTTTTATTCTCATGTTGTTAGAATTGTATGAGTAGTTCTGGTCCCTGACTTGAGTCTTGGGTGTTGGGACCAGCAATGGTTGTTAGTATTTAGGTAGCCATTTGGCTAGTGTAGGTTACAGCTTCCACACAGACCTTAGTGAGTTTTTGCTCGTAAAGATCTGACAGTTCAGGTTTGAAATTACACAGATAGAGCTGCTTCTTAGAGCTCGTGCTCAAAGTTCTATTTTGGAATGGTATTAACCATTTCACCTCCGGAGCAGTTCTAGAGCTGGATCAAACTGCTACTGTCATAATATAGCAAGACTCCATTAGAAGAAACAACATTACTAAGGTGAGTAATTTTTTCTTGTGTGTCATTCACAGACCCTGCCACACTAAACAGGAGTACCTCCTTAGACATTTGCCTGAGGCAGCAGCCCTGGTAGAGGCATTGGAAACATCATTAGCTATGCGCAGCAGCTATTTTCCTATATCAGTTCCAGCTGTGACAGCCTTTAGGAGCTCCTGTTTGGGTGTACCCTCCGGCAAAGCTTGTGCAGCTGCCTTGGCCTTTCTCCAGAAAGTATTCTGGTACTTGACCATGTGGGCCTGATAGTTAGTTATTCTAGGGCCCAGGAAGTCTGAGGCAAAAGTCCTCTTACTAGTACATCCAACCTCCTGTATTCTTTATCATGGGGGAGGTCACTCAGGTGTTTTGGTGCCCTTGACCTATCATGGGCAGCATGAATGACCCAGAGTCTGCCTCAGGCTGGGTAGCAAAAAGGGGTTTTCCTGAAGGAGCCATGTACATTTTGTTGGCCTTTCTTTGTATGGCTGGAATGACATTCAGCCTATGTCAGGCAGCAAAGGTGTCATTCTTAAAGAAGGGAAGAGAGGTGGTACCACAATAAGGGGAGCACCAGGTAACTCAAATCTATTAAATTTTTCATGGTGGTATCTTGCTTCTCTAAATCAAAACACTTGGCAGGCTATAACTGCTGCATCATGGTGAGGAAGGTTGGGTCCTCTGGGAGGGACCTTGGGGTGTGGACTACAAAGTCCTCACTTCTGGTGGACACAGTAGAACTAGTAACCCTCTCATAAGGACTTTCAACACATTACTCAGGGTCCTTCTCTTCACCCTGCATTATTAAATCGTGATTGTATTCAAAATCATCATCATCCTGCTTGACATGTATCAGGGAGTGCACCGGCAAGGTTGTCCGCGCTTGAGGAGGCAGCTGAGGCACAGCCCTAGTGTGCATCATTGTAGGTGGTTGAGTAATAAGCCCTGTTGATGGGCCTCCTGGCACAGGAGGAGGAAGCAGTAGGCACCTAAGCATGTCCACAAAGGATGACAGAACTGCCTGGATATTGGCACCCATGTAGTGAGTGGGTACACTGGTAGAAGTCAACGGAGAAGGCAGAGCCCACAACGTTGAAGATGATGTACCAGCTATACTAGGCTTGATGATGCCAATGCCATGCTTCAACCTGGGAGTTATGTCAATGGTCGGGGGGGGGGAGTAGCATTACTGCCGGAGTTGTAGACAGTGCAGTGGAGGTCATACCTGCTGTGTGGAGAGGTAAACTGAAATGCACTGGGGAGGTTTTCTCCTTCTCCCAGTGCTAGTGCTTATGGCTCCCAGATGACTTTTCCTGTGATTTTGAAGACCTGGAAGAGCGAGCCAGTGATGTGGCAGGGCTCTTTTGCTGGAACTCCTTCTCCATTCATGCTACCTGCTGTTCTAAAAGTGCTTATCTAGGGTCCTTTTTCAGCATCACTGGTTGGCAGTGCTGCAACAGGATCCAAAGTAAAACCACAAAAATAGTGGACTTTGTAGTGTTGAAACCCCTGCAGATTGAGCAGGCTTGCATGTTGTGGTCCAGGCCAAAGCAACAGATGCAGATGTCATGAGAATCACCAATGTAAATCCCATTGCATTCACAATACCGGAACAGTTTCAGCAGTTCCTTCAATGACATACAGGTCCTCGAAAATCACTTGCTACACAGATTGCTTTACTATATAGAAAAAATGAAGCAGAGTTTCTCTCAGCAGTCTGAGTATGGTCGACGGCAGGAAAAGAACTGAGGAGGGAAGGGGTCGCCCACGTTTATGTAGCAGCCGGCATCTGATGTGTTGTGGGGCTGGGCAGCCCCTGGTGGACTGCTTGCAGAAGTTTCCGTATGGTGCCTGGAGGCTATATGTTTCATAGGTGTGCCCTGATGAAAGAGTTATCATCGAGGAAGATCTTTTCATTTCCAAGGAAAGGTATTCTATTCTCATAGACAAAAATCAGTATGATTCTCACAACAGATGCCTCAAATAGTTTGGAGAGGTCATCTAGAGGGGGAAATTCAGTGAATGGTGTGTGATCCTCAGTTACTAGATAGATTAAAGTACATCAGCCTGTTAGAACTGATGGCAGACGGTCTTTCCCTCAAGGCCTTTTCAAGCCTGGTACATAACAAAGTGGTGCAGGTCAGAACAGACAATGCAACCACATCTACATAAACAAACATGGGTTCCAGATCATTGAAATGATGCCAAAAGATGTTGGAGATCTGGAACATGACATTCAGATATCAAATTCACATGCCTGTATTACACATAGTGAAGCTGAATGTACAGTACTAGTAGTCTAATTGAACACAGTAGATCGCACTGCTCACCATTCGTCACAGACTCAGGAGGAAGTGGATTTCACATTTCAGAAATCGGAAAACTGGTGGTTGATCTGTTTAGCATAATGGAAAACAAGAAGCTAAGTCTTTTCTTTTGCAGACCACCTGAAGTAGGCACACTGCCATGGGAAGTTCTAAGAGTGTGCTGGGAAAGAAAATTCCTAAATGTGTTTCCCTCAGTCCCTTTTATTCAAACAGTACTTGCATACATGTGATGCTGCAAATCTGGGTGGGAGGGAGGTTTGGCCAAGTTAGGAGGGAGATTTGACTTTTAGGAGGGAGATAGCGTAGCGCACCTGTTTTCCAGTGAAATAAATTCAAAAACAAGAACATTTTCAATTTTTATGCATTTAATACTTAATATACTCCAGAATAATTCATACAAAATTCAGATGTAGAAATTTCAAAGCTAAAAAAAATCAATTAATAAATATTGTTTATTTTCTTGGGGTGGTACTGTCACTATGTGCATAAGTGCTGCATGCTGATTTAGCTGCCTTAAGTATCTTGTTATCTGGTGTGTAGTTGTAACAGTCAGTGTCAATGTTCATTTTTGCACACATTATTGATGAGATGGTATTGTTTGATAATCTCCCCCTGTTGTCATCTTGGATTTTTCTGAGCATACTGAAAGATCTCTCAGCTGCAGCGTTATTGTGTGGAAGACTCAGCGCTGTCAAAGCCAGTGAAGAAAGATTTTTAAATCTTCTGGTGTTTGTTCCTGGTGCTGTTAACTGTTCCATGGAAAGCCAGTAGGCATCAAGAGGCATATTAGAAGTACAGGAAGGTAGCTCTTCCTGAGGTGTTAGGGTAAAGTCCAAGATTTCTTCATGTAATGCAGGTTCATCTTTGCAGGTATTGAATTTCTTGGCCAGCTGCAGAAGAGATTGTGGCTCAGTGTTTTCTTTTAGCTGTGGATTTACAAATCCCAGAGTCTGCAGTGTTTTGTCATGAAATGGAAACTTCTTTAGGAGGCTTGTAGTCACTTCACTGTAAAAGAGGCGTATATGGCTGTAAAAAGACCTGAGTTGCTGTGGTGTGACCTCATTTTCTGCTAGATACTCTCTGGTTTGTATCCCAACTGCAAGCATGTCATCAGGTAGTTGGTTTGCTGCAGTGGTGAATGGAACTTGAGTGATGTCAGAAGCTGATGTAATCACTTTTGCCTGTACATATTTTTCCATGAACTTTCGGAGCAGGCGAGACATCTCAATACGAAGATGTCCAATCATGGATTCGTCCCTTTGGAACAGGGTGTTGAATTCATTTAGTGGTGTCAGAATAAATGAAAGGAACAGGTAGTAAAGATACATTTCTTGATTGTCTAGCAATTTTGCACATCTTTGTACACGACCTGGCTTTTCAACCTCCACATGGCTTGCAAAGTAGCTTTTTTAATGCCTGCCAGTGATGAAGGAATCTGTTCACACAATTTTGAAGAGACAACCATCTGGTACTGCAGTGCTTAAGGATTTTTAGTGGCTCAGTGTCTGTGAACTCAAGGTACTCACTGTACTGTTCTTTTCTCTTGGCACTATTGTGGAAATGATGATACACATCTATCAGGAGTTCCTCTACTTGCAGTCCAAGTGCTTTTACTCTTTTCTGGCAACATAGGTTTGCTAGATGGCAGATGCAGCCTAAATTATACACATCAGGTTGTTGCTGTCCTATTCTGGATAGCACAGAGTTGTTCCTTCCTGTCTTCACACTGGCATTATCACTGCCATAACCAACCAGGTTGGACCATGGGATATTCTGATTTACAAAAACTTCTGTTACTGTGTTAAAAATATTTTCTCCTGTCCCAATGTTACATTCAGGCATAGCCAGAAATTTTGTGCTGATTTGCTTTACATTTCTGTCTAACACACGCACTAAAATTGTCAGGAGCTTGTCACCACCAAGGTCATTGCTCTCATCAATTAAAATTGACAATTTTTCATTCCTGTACAGTTCACTGACATAATCATCAAGTTTGGGTGAAACTGCATAATTTAATATATGTGTAGCCTGTGATCTCTTGCAAGAGAACTTCTTTGCTATGTCAGAGTCAGGGAACATAACCTTGCAAAGTTTGGAAAAATGGTTTGCAATTAGAAAGGGCAGGTTATGCTCAGCAACAAAGTTTGTGAACAACACTTCAGCTTTTATCACAGGGTCTGCTGTACTATTCTGAAACATAGCTGTCAGCTTGGGAGTCTTGCTGTTATCAGAGCACAGTAATTTGTGAGTATTTGTACTCATGTGACGAGCAACATCATTCTTACCACCAGTTAAAATGCTGAAATGTGAACTGCAAAGGCTACAGAAGGCAAACGTGTCTCCGCTCTCGCTTTTCAAAAGCCAGTAGAATTCCCTGGACCAGCTCCTGTTGAACTTGCAGCTGTATTTCTTTTCCTTTGGAGTTGCTGCTTTCTCAGGGGAGTACAGACGCTTTGACATGCTGCAGGAGAGAAAAAGATAAACACGGAAAACACAAACCAGAGCAAGAAATGAATCCTATCTCAGACACTGTCTCCTTTTTACTCACTGCCCGAGCCATGTAATTAAAAACTAATGAGGTAATAACTACATTCAGGATATGCTGCTAGCGCTAGTGATTCAGAAAAGATATGCTTAACAATACACACTTGCACGCTGGCACTTGGCTGATTATCTTTTAATTAAACAATTGACCGATTAGCTTTGCTGATAAAAGCTAAGAGAGAAGCTTTCAAGGAAGATTGATTTTATGACTCTTAGCAAGTCGGGAGAATGTGATTCCCGTGCGGGGGGGATGGGAGAACAGTAAAAAAAACAGGACTCTCCTGGCCAAAACGGGAGATATCCCATGTATGTACTTGTCCAACTCAGAAGGGAAAAGGCAGCAATGATCCTCATTGCTCCAGATTGGGTGAGATAGCCTTGGTACCACCTTCTTCTTAGACTGTCCCATAAACCTCCTATTTCCCTTTCTCTGAGGCAAGACCTTCTGTCTCTATCACAAGAGAGAGAGAGTGTTTCACCCAGACCTCAGATATTTACATTTGATGGCTTGGTACCCGAGGAGCTAGAGTTTGTACAGTTAAAGCTCTCCACATATTTTAGTGGTCTTAACAGTCTTTATGAAACCAGATACTAGAAAGACCTATTCATCCAAGTAGAGCATCTTTTTACTAGGGTGAGGGTCCAGTGAGATATCCCCAGGTACTGTTACTACTGATGTTCACACTGCCTCTATTGTCCTTTTGTATCTGCTGTTGTATCATGTGAAAACCATTAATTGTGTGTATCTTATCATGGGTCACTCTGAAAAAAGGGACGCAAGTCTCAGAGCGCTAACCTGGTTATTAAAAATCCAATAAATAGAACTTCTGTTATAGCTCAGATTTTAGAGTGCCTTTTCTATGTTAAAGGTTAGGGTCTTAGACCATCCTCCCTTAAGGTACATTTAGCTGCAGTTTCAGCCTCTGTGTCCAAACTTGGTGGGATGTCTTGCTTTACATTGAGTTTTTAAGAGGTTAAGAGTTTAAAATCTGATTTATCCCCATTTAACAACCTTGCCCCTCATGGAACCTGAACTTGAGCTGGCAGAACCAATTATAAACATTTTCCAAACATCTTTAGACATAGGCACTATGATGGATAGCTGGAGGCTGGTCACTATGATACCCATTCATAAAAAAGGAAGTAGGAAAGAATGCAAAAATTATAGGCTGGTGGCTCTTACATCTGTCTTGGGGAAGATCCTGGAGGGAATAATTAAGGACAACAAAGAAAGATTTGTCAAGGAGTTTGCTGTGAATGACAAATCGCAACATGGTTTCACCAAGGGGCACTCATGCCTGACTAACCAATTGGTATTTTATGGCAAAGTTAGCAGATCTTTGGATCATGGTTCCCAGTTTATGTGATATTTTTAGTTTTCACAAAGGCTTTTGATACAGTCCAACACAAAGAATTAATAGTTGCTTTAAGGGCTTGGGTTTGGTCAGTAGCATAGCAGAGTGGATAGACTCCTGGTTGGCAGATAGGAGACAACAAGAGAGTTTGAGGGGCATCACCTCAGGGTGGGCTAAAATGACTAGTGGAGTCCCACAGGGTTCTGTACTTGGACCAAGTCTGTTCAATTTTTATGTAGCTTCAATGAAAACTGAACAGGGCACATGGATTTCAAAATTTGTAGATGACACTAGGATTGGTGCAGTGGTACAAAATAATGAGGATATTACAACTCTGCAGAGATCATTATCGGATCTGGAACATTGGACAGTGGTACATAGGCTGGAATTTAACATAGGAAAATGTTCAGTAATGCACTTGGGTGGAAAAAACAGCAAACTACGTATTAAAGGAATAGTACACCCGGAGTTTGCAAAAACATATGTTATGCAGAGTGTTTTCATTTCTGTGTGAAATCCTAGTGTGTCCTTCCCTCTGTTTGCTATTAGTTTTTCCTAAATTTGCCTGCTAACTTTATGGCAGCTTTACGACCCCGGGGATCTCCATCCCAGCTAGTTTTGTTGTTTTCCTTGTTCCTACAATGTATCCTGTCTCCTGTGACAGTGATGTAGCTGAGACCATAGATTCAGCAGCAGGCACTGCTTTACAATCAGTTCTCAACAATAGAGAGAGGGCTATATTTTAAAAACTATACAGAGTTCAACTTGGTGACTACCCTCATTGTAAAGGTATTTTTTGTGAACAATTGTGACACTGGTTGTGTATTTATAACTTGAATGCTTTTCAAGATATTTACATTTGTTTGGCATGTCTACTAGGGTGTTCAGTCAGAGAGAAAAAAGCATCTGCTGTTTGCAAGTGCATCTGAACACATGCCAAATAAAACAACGAGCAGCAAAGTTGTTCAGGACAAAAATAATTTTATAATGAGGGCAGTCACTAAGCTGAACTCCTTACAGTTTTTAAAATATTTGCCATCTGAAGTGGGAAATTTGGTTAAAAAACATGGCCATTTGGTTAATTAGATGGTCATATTTTAAAAACTATACAGAGTTCAGCTTAGGGACTACTCTCATTATAAAGGTCTTTTTGTCCTGAACAACTTTGCTGCTGGTCATTTTTTGTGTAGCTTGTAATGTTTCCAAGATATTTAGGTTTGTTTGACATGTGTGCAGATGCACTTGCAAACAGCTGACACTTTTTTTCCCTCTCTGAGTGAACACTCTAGTACATGTGCCAAACAAATGTAAATATCTTGAAAACCACACGTTACACATACCACAACCAGTGTCACAGTTTTTCACAACAAAAAGACCTTTGCAATGAGGGTAGTCACCAAGCTGAACTCTGTTTAGTTTTTAAAATATAGCCATCTCTACTGTTGTAAACTAATTGTAAAGTATTGTTTGCTGCTGAATCTATGGTCCGGGCTACATCACTGTCACATGCGATAGGATGCATTGTAGGAACAAGGAAAGCAATAAACTTAGCTGAGATGGAGATCCCCAGGGGTTGTAAAACTGCCATAAAGCTAGCTGGCTGATTTAGGAAAAACTCCTAATAGCAAACAGAGGGAAGGGTACACTAGGACTTTACATACAAATCAAAACACTCTGCACAAGATATGTTTTTGCAAATTCTGGGTGTACTACTCCTTTAAGGGCAGAGTTTGAAAGAAGTAATAGAGGAAAGAGATCTGGGTGTAATTGATCCCTCCCTGGATTTCTCCCTTCATATACACTCAGTATGCAAGGCTGTTAATTCCAACCTTGGCACTGCTTACTGAGCTACACATAACCTCTCCCTATCTGTGTGGATCTCTACTGCTCGCAGCCTACTCCTCCCAAAAACTAACCTACAGCCTACCATTCTTTGCCCACTCATCCAATAGCTTGTTACATAAATGGGAAATAGGTTACAACATTTGTTGTTTTTCTCTTGCCCATTATCACCTCACTCATCATTGCCTGCTCTATAGTAAATTAGGATGGCCCTCCCCTACTGCTTTATTTGATCTTTCACTTGGTAGAATTGT